>OY728143.1:266836534-268225284 GCA_963277665.1 Viscum album | reverse complement strand
AACTATCATTCGACACACCTACAAGGGTCATTTCCTGACATATGGTAAACCCTACTATTAAGGCATCCATAACCTTCCAAAACATCATCATTCTTCACTACACCCATACAAATTCCTAACAAAATCACTTAGACACTCTATAAATTGACTAAATATGAATAGGTTCTTACTCATAACCCATTTCTAAAATTTGAAATTTACTTTTCACTCCCAAAATATTCACTAAAGGCAGTTTTCAACCCAACACTTTCATCCCTTGTTCCAAGCCGAGTCGAGTTGTCCCTCTACTAGCTCATCCTAGAAACACTCAACTTCTCCATTGGCATACTTTACCTTACTTGACTAAGATTCCTTCACACCTAATCAAATCACATGGTCATCCAATCACACCTACTAGAGTCCAGGCTCAATATTTTATGAGGTTCTAGAACCCAACTTCCCTTACACAATCGTTGTCATGTTCTACCATGCCCTTTAACAACTTTAACACGAGCATCTTGAATTTAATTTTGAACCACCATAAGCCCAAACCAATGATTGGATCATTAAACCACAGCATACAAGGACCACCAAGCCTTTTTTAGGAACTCAACATGCACCTCATAGGTTTCCCCTTAGCATCTTGTTTCTGTCATTTCCACTCCACACATCCAGGACTGCATCATCACTCTCCACCTTAGTAGTGTCATTATGTCCTCCTTTAAAAAGAAATTATAACTACCTAAGATCAATCTTTGGTCATCATTTTAACCCCAAAACTTGAATTTGTCCATCTATTCTTTCCTAGAATAACAAAACCAACATCACCCAATACCCATTTGTGGCTCCCAAGAACGGCACCCACTGCATTCATCGACACTGATTCCATCCCAAGGACCTCACCCATGTATGATTGATGGTGTACATCCCACCATCCATCTCCACATACATTGATCTATGACTGTAACCTTCAAGATGTCCTAATTTGGACCAAAACACATTTAAGTCTCCAGGAATAAAGCCATAGCTTTCTTAGCATACCCTGGACAATGTCAATATGTTGTGCATTATCGTCTCTTGCTATAAGTACACTAAGAAGTTGTCAATGAACACCACCACAAATTATTCTTCATCAATGTCACCTACCACTATAGGGAAACCATCACATGCGAAAAGTATTGTATTTCCCTACCTGTAACATCACATCAACACATTTCCACCACAAATCAAGTGGGGTTACCAATCAGACTCAGCACTGATTCATGACTCTCTACCAAGCAGTAAAGAGCCAACATTTCCTTTGGCCCTACCATTAACACACCACTCAACATATTATAGAATTCCCCTGGAGATTCTCAATGGATACACAGTGAACCACTACACCAATATATAACCAAATAGTCTCTTGTATAACCAGAGCTTCCCACTAATTTGAAGAAAAATGATAGGTTCTTACTTCTGATCCACCTGTGTACGCATCCCAAATGGAATCATGCCTTCCCATCATGTTCCCACATATGGAAATCCTCAGAGCCCTCGAGGTATTGAATTTTCTTTTGACCATACACTAAAAGCGACTTTAAATCAAATGTGAAAAACATCATTTGATCCAGGTCCAAATGCTCGCTTAATCACTTGATCGTGCCTCCTTGTCCATCAGCTTCATTAGCCTCAAATAATTCACAACATCTCACCTTAACAACCAAAACATTTATATAACAAGCCCCATCACCTGACTGCCCTCACCTCAGGTGTCACCTTAGTTAAAAAATAATTCATACATGCTTCATTTTCCCATGTCATGTCCGCCTAAAATCAACATCTATTCCACCATTAATCATCGTTAAAGAAAACGGGTAAGACACTTGAACAATCCAACACTTCTAAACCAACCTTACAACCTCTATCAGCACTCAGGTGCCTCCCGGAGAATGAAACTAGGGCTTAACCATGCACTTTTACCAAAAACTCAATGACACTGGTCATTATTTGATTCCACCTATAAATAAATCACCTTTTCTTCGCAACATGAAATACCTTCAACACTTGGCCAACCTCCCTTAAGGCTACCCTTAGTTTCCCAATACTATCAATGTGTAACCACAACTCTCAAGTCACATCACCAAAATCTTCAACCTTCCAACATAGCCCTCTAGGCCAAACCCACACTAGGAAACACTTCTCATGTTCCACTACCAAAGTCCAAAACTTCCACCTATTTGATACATTCCCAAAAAGTACTAGAAACCTCATCCAACTTCTATAATAGGTCACTTAGAAGGTCGAATGATACCAAATCTGTAAAATGAATTCAGAACAAGAAAAATCCATTGGCCATCTCTTTAACCCATACATATCAAGACACAAACAAATTTTCTCTCATGAGCAGCACTCTTACCCCCATTCAGATACACACGATACCTAGCACACCAAGAGACCATTTACTCTAGGTTTCACACCATAAAAACACAACCACCACCCACGACACCACAAACCAAGAAATCCATTTCAAACCCAACAAAACTTTCCCGATCATAACCCACAATGGTTACCTCATCCATTTTATCAGACAATACCTCTCAACCTCAAGGCCACATCCTAACCAATGGTACACCAAGGGACATGCCTTTATCCAATACATCAATATCGTAAATGTATCCAAACTAAGGAACTCTCTCACTTCTCAACCCATCTATATATATAATCTATTCACAAAACTAGGGATACCCATCTATCATGTCCCTTCTTGTACCAACATGCTACAAGCTCAAAATTCAATTCCACCATCTCCAAAATTCATCAGAGGTTCTTACAACATAAATTACTCAGTCAGATCAAACATACTTGGCACGAACTTCCCTTGGTCTAGTTCCATCATTTTCTTAAATTAGTGAAGTTATCACAAATTTTCTCCCCTACTGTGTCCCCCTAAACCACTGGAACCTCTTTCCCCATATCCGATGTAGTATTCTCGATGATTTCTTCTTATCTCCCAACCAGAACCCATCATCACAGTGGAATTTTACCATAATTACAAATAGACAACTCAAAACACTTAATATGAAACATCCACAATTTACACAAAAGAAGATTCACTACTGGCCATAAAAAACCCATTTCACATTTACTATCTCAACATACATAATTACACCTAAAACACTTCCCTCAACCATTCCTATTGTGGTCATGGTCAACATGGGGTAAACCAACCTTCATAGTCACAAGTCTTTAATTAGACACTCTTTTTAAACCATTTTTACTTTCACAATCCAAAAAATATATTCTTTAAGAATTTTTCTATCTTTAAACTTCATTAGAAATAACGTTTTAACTTATTTACAACTCATTATATCAAAATAATTAACAAATTTACACCCCTTAATTAATCATGATTCTTTAACCACTCTTTAACACCCGTTATATTTAACCATTTACATCATATTAATTATACTTTCATTCCTTTAAAATTTTCAAGAAGAACAATGCATCCTGCCCTTCATTTCCCACAAACCCATTCCATGTTTTCCTATCATGATGTATGTCCTTAGGTGCCTATAATGATGCATGAATTAATAACCTCATATTGTTCTGTCCATAAGAAAAATATCTTAAAATAGTCACACCACACAACATGTGCATCACTCAATGGTGAAATATCATCCAATTGTAACAACACACATCAAGAACAACAATCACCACCCTGTAAATTTAGGATTTTTATCATAAATGGGTTAGCTACTCCCAAGAATGAGCTCATTTCCAAGGTCTGACACTTCCAAACCTCCTATCTATCATCCTCAATAGTAATACCAAATAAAAGAATAACTCTGATACCACTTTGTAATGTCCCCGACTAGGAAGCCACTAAACTGGTTCCCTTATTTGGGTCACCACATGACCTCAAGCATTCTTTCGTCTATGCTAAGGGATTCCAAATAGTAGTGAGGTTTAAATAGATCACATGGGGAGACTATACCCTCTTTATCAGAGTAGTCCATAGAATATGACATATTAAATAAAGGAACAATATGAAATAAACCAGAAAAATTAATTACCAATCGATTCCCATATATCTTACAACCACGTCCAAATAATAAATATGATATGTTATGCTGATAGTTCCATAAGGGAAGGAAAACCTAAAATAAAGACCAAAAACGGAATCCCCAAAAAGGTCATGACTTCATGTTTGTATCCTAAACCATGCACATCCCAAGCCCAACTCAACTCCCTAGCATAGGGCCTTTACCCCTTTCCAGACTTGTAACTATGAAATATTCTTGGGTCCCAATAGTGGACCAATCAATGTGTGATTACAACTCATTAGGACACCACCAATGGTGTCTACAAAATACCCAATATAAACAGGCAGTGCATGAAAGTGAAAAATAAATGAGAAGAAAAATAAGAGATAACTCGGGTGCCATTGGTTAATAATATTCACTTTAACCATTATCATTAGTCATTCCATTTTAATCACTTGTTCTATTTCTATTACATAATCCATTCCCACTACTTAATCCATGGGTAAGGCATTTACATCATCTTCACTACGGCATAAGCCAGTCAATTACTATGCATAATGGAATAAGTCAAGTTCCACATCTCACTAGGGATAATCATTTTATAAACAAATACTTCACACTTACCTTTGATCCTCATTATAGGTAGTCTCATCAAATAAAATAGTTATTATCAAAGAGCCTTAGTCCCCTTCCCTAACCCATGCATTTTAGGGGTGGGGTTTAGAGCCTCGGTCTAAGCTGGCCCATGGGTGTAGATCCTCAATTCCAATACCCCGCAATAATCAAGACATGTTCACATGATTATTTGTCCATTTAACACATAAACCATATTAAAAACCATGCACAACCATTACACATAACATTTAAAATTCACATTTCATACAACATATGAATCCTCATCAATCCTTATTCTATTAGCACATTTACCATTTACTTATCATAGCCCATTTAACCCATTTAACTTTTTATGCATTAACCCATTTAGCATCCTCAACAATTTTCATACATTATACCAATTAACATGTTTATCAGTTCCCATGTATTAACCCATTTGACACATTCATCAATTCATATTCCGTAATCCATTTATACATTTCCATTACAAATTCATATGCCATTTTACACATTCACATTAATCCATTTAACCCTTTTTTACATCATTCCAAACAATAACTTATGTCATTTCCAACAACTTGATGAAACTACCATTAGTGTCTCTTTTTGACTCAAACCAAAATTTCAACATATTTTTCATGGGCTCTATTTCAACACAAATCAACTCTATGATTAACATTATAATTTTTCATGTTGGATAATGTTGGATCACCACATGGGTGGCCCAAAATCGGTCTAATAAATCTTGATTCATTCCATGGGGATCATCAGGAGTCTAAATCATCATTTATCCAACCATTTTACTAATTTTTACTAGATTCATCAAAAACATCAATAGGGAAGAAAAATCATAACCACACATTCAAAAATCAGCAACAAGTCCATGGGATATAACTTGTAGACCACCTACCTTGAATCTGAAGATAAACACACCCTTACCCTTAGACTTAGGTCAGGATTCTATAATCCTTTGAAGAACCAACTTAAGATCCACTATATAAAAAGGTTTTAGGGATTCGTAAGAAGAATAACGAAACCAAAATCCCTAATCCAGAAAGGGGAAGCAAGAGGAGGATTATACCTACCTAGAGCTTTGATATACAACCAACAACACTCCAAACAGCCTAGAAATAAAGGAGATCGACCCTTTGGAAATATTGGGGGAGTTTGGTTCATCACTAGGGTTAGAGGAGGAATAAATAGGGAGAAAATTGTGTGAGATAATTAAAATACTAATGGGGGAATTTGGTAAATTCTCACTTTTTAATGGGGAACACGGTTTGGCTGCATGATTTTTCAAACTGTGCACCAATTGTGTGCCAAACTCGCTCAAAGAGGGGTCCAATTCACATGATTACTTGGTAATTATGCACAGTTTGACAAAACATGCACCAACCATGTGTAATTCCTCTATAAAAGGATGTAAAATTTCGCCTCACCCCTTGCACAGTTTCTCTAACCATGAACCAACCGTACATGTAACACCCTGAGATTTTATGATAAATATAATTTTTTTTCTTATGTTATATGAAACACCAAAGTAATCTTTCACTACACACAACACTGGCTTGGCTTGCGTTACACGCAAGAGCAACCTTCCTCGATAGCTTGTGTTGTACTCCCTACCGAGTTTCACTAAACAATGATATGTTATTAAAATATTATATAAACTAGCCATTATAAATAGTATTAACCACATTTTGAATTTTATATAACATTATAATTAATCTTACATATGATATGAGAAAAAAATTAATTTTTTGGATAAAAGAATTATTTTTTTCAAAAATGAAGTTTTCCGCCTTTTGATGGCGCACCCATTTTAAATATAATTTTTGAAAATTTTATGAGTTCAATTTGAGAAAATAAAATTCTTATTTTGAATCAGGATATAAAAATTTACATTGGATAAATTCTTGATACTTTTCTGATAACTTTCATATTTTGACAAATAGTAAAAGCACGCTAATATTTTTTTAAAAACAACTTTTTTAATCAAGGTAATTTATATGGTTAAATGATAAAATTTAATGGATTTAAAGTATAAATAGAATATATTTTTTCCATTTAATATAATTTATGTCATTACCATTAATTTTACATTGAATTTATAGGTAAAAACATTTCAATCTTTGATAATGTTCTAACTTTCAAAACTCATTTTCTTAATAATGGGATTAATTTTAAATTAATTACTGAAACTTTTGTGCTTTGAATTTTGAAAAATGGATTCCATATTTGGATTCATTGGGTCTAAATTATGTTAATAGGTTACTTTTATTTTTTTTACATTATGAATAGTAACTATGGTAATTTTTATTTACTACTGTTAAAGGTAAATCAGGTAATTAAGGGTAAAAATAAGATTATAAAATTACCCTACCACCTGCCAAAATTCTATTGGATGAATAAAAGTCGACCCATATCACCTAAGGGTCGGAATAGATTCTTTTCATGGACTAATTGACCATGAAAATGATATAATTATAATTAAAACCAAAGAAAGTGACAACATGTCACTCTCTTATATTTTATAAGTGTAATAATTTTAATTTAGTGATAAACTTCATAAAACCTAGAATATAAAATTTCTCCCGAAATATAATAAAATTATATAGATCATGATAATTTATTTATAATTTTTATGGATTAAATAATTATCATTAATGATGACACAATAGTGATGTAGAAGTTATTTTATTGATTGAAATATCAAATAAATGGTTTTAAAAATATTAAAATAAATATTATATGAACCAATTAATGTTCTCCACAAATTTTATAGATTAATATGACATATTAGGAATATATTAAATATTTTGGTTCGAATATTTTATCTGTGTGGATTTTATTTAAATGCAAATAAATGAATAGTGTCAAAATTGACACTATTGTTATTGTATAAAAATAACATATTATAAAATTTTTTAAAATCACAAAAATATTTAAAAATTATAAATTTAAATTTATATGGTCTAAAATGTCATAAATGATCCAATTATAGAAAATTCAAAACACATAAGTAATTATTTATAACAATTTAAAATTTAGAATATTATTACCACAAATAAAATTAAATACATTAAATAAGGATAAATCAATTTGATAAGGTTTAAAGTAAATTCCAAACATGTATAAATTTTATTGGTTTATGATATTACAACCATATATCATCTCATCGTTTAATTGATTCTTTTTGGAGGTTTTTAATAGGGGTTTGAATTTATTATAAATTAATATTTTTTATGTTTCTAAAGGTGCCCCTCTCCTCCCTTATAAAAGGGAAGCTCCTCCCTCTCCACTTCACACCATTTTGAGCCTCCAAGATCGGCCAAACCCTGTCCATTTCTTTTCTCCACTTACCTAGAAATATACTACAGGTCCTGGTCTTCTTCATAGACCAACTTTAGTGTCGTAAGAGGAGGTTTAGAAGAGGCGCATCGAAGAAGAGGTAATATCCTTTACCGATTCTTTCAAATTTATTTCTTCTTCTACTTCATCTTATTTATTTGTTTAATTATAAAGTAATAAAATAAGTATCACTCATATAATTATATGTTATTATAAATATGAAACAACCTTATTTCACCTTCTATCCATCCAACGGAAAACAAAATCACGGCGCGTGCGTACGTACGGAATATCGTCTCTATATCGTGGTGTAATCTGTTTTCCACCACCACCTTACTTGGATGGGTATAATGGTGTAAGGAATAACTATATATGATTATTATAACATGATAATAATTCTGATATATTCTATCATCCACTCCAATACCATTCAATAATTATGGGAATGATATCGTCGCTCGTGCGTACGTACGGCTTACCGTCTTCATAATGCGATGTGATTAGTTCTACATGATCTTCATTAAACCATGATTATATAAACTAATTGAATGAATAAATATGATATATATTATACTAATACCATTCTATAAATTATGTAGTTATAACCTAAAAATATTAATAATAATTTATTCGAAAAAAACACGCATATGAACATAAAGCAATGAACACCCGAATAACAAGTAGCAATGAAATATTACTAATAAGAAGATAAGAATATGACCATATATGATATCATAAAAATTAATATGATTATGAAATAAGTCAATGACATTATTTAAATCATTATACAAGAGTTTCATATACGGACAAAGCATATTAGACCTAAGGTAAGGGAAAATCTTGCAATCTCAATTTTTATTTGAGATTATTTATACTTCGGTATTTACTGGGGCATATTTATCATCCAAAAACATATTTCCTCAATATTTAATATAATCCCCCTAAAATTGTTTAATCCAATTTTACCTACTAGTGAATTTTTAGTAAAAGATATGAAAGGAATATTTTGTCGTTTTCAGTATGAGATCATTTTTGACTTTTTCGGCCAAAGTATGAGAAGAATGTTTTTTCAAACTTATACAGTATGAATGGATTTTTATGATTTCATAGAACATTATTTCAATTAATATTACTTCACAAGTTTTCAATTTTATTATCAATTAACTACTTTTAGTATGACATGTTGAGAAAGGAATGATGTTTTTGAAGTAGAAAGGATATTTTCTTCATGAATGGAGTTCAAGTGTTTTATCAAAATTATTTTTCATCTAAGATAATATAGGGTTTTGTTTCTATCCCTATTATTACATTTATTTGATTATGTAATGATGGAATTATTTTTATGAAGTCATTTTATCTTATATGGATTATGTTATGATGGCATGATGTTTAAGAATCCCATTTTTATTACATGGGTTTTGCTCTGATGTATGATTTTTGATTTTGTGGAACACATAATAATGGTTTCATTATGAGATGGGTGGGACCTATATCTCCCTCCGATACATTGGGTAAATATTTATATCTCATGAGATAGACATGGATGGAACGGAAAGTTAATCCAGTACAGTGATATAGGACTGGAACGAGGAGTGAACTCGATTGAGTAATGGACTTTTTCCACTATGATGGTCTTGGAAATGATTCTTGACTAATATGAAATTATTTTCTATGATTATGTGTCAATGCCACAAATTTTCATGTTTTATGTTATGATTTTTGGGATTACATTTCACTACTATGATTTATCCCATGTCATGATATTGTGATCTCTTTTACAGGTTAATATTTTCAAAATGTTATGTTCTTATGAATATGATATGATTGATATTTCCTTTGTTTACCATTACTAAGAATTTGAGCTCACCCTTTTGTATGTTTTCTTTTCCCTAGGTCAGGAAGAAGGGTATTAAGTAGGATATGCCAAAAGGGACTCTAGATATGATGAAATAAGAAGGAGACAATGTATATGATTTATGAACCATTTGTTTATGTTTCCCAGTTTCTAAAGACACTATACTTATACGGTCCTATCATGCTTTGGTTATATGTTGTAATAAGTATGCTTCAATTCTGAATTAATAACAATGTATGAAAAGTATGGGTCATTATAGTTGGTATTAGAGGAAGGGTATAGTCAACCTTTGGAAACTAGGATGTGAAAGCATTAGTAAGAACCCTAAGGATATGTCTAAGCATAGATTACAATATTAGTGTTTTAGAAATGGCCATTAATAACCTATGATAATGTCTAAAGTGTGAAATTGTATTCTTGATTATGTGGTTTTCCTGTTATGATTAGTGTTTCTCACACTATGCTCATTGGTTTTAGTCAATGGCTGGAACCCGAAGGAACTGTGTTAACATTTAATGTGACAGGAAATGCAATGATTGTCCCCCTGAGCAACCAAATGTTATGGGAGCTGGAATGAAAAATCTTGTAGCCATTATCACACAACTTTCTCAAGCTATGAATCATGAAAGACTTCCAAACGAGAAAAGGAAGGAGCAATATTCTGTTGAATCCTTCATGAGGCAGCGTCCACCATCATTCAGCGGGTCTTCTGATCCATTAGTGGTTGAACAATGGATTAGTACCACTGAAAAGATATTTTCAGTTCTACAATGTTTTGAACATGATAAATTCATCTTAGCAGTATATCGTTTGGAAGGTGAAGCTGATCAATGGTGGAATCTTATCAAGAATACGATGCAAAGAGACAAAATTGAGTCCATGGAATGGGACGAGTTCAAGAACTTATTTTTCAATAAGTACTTCCCTTGTATTCTTCGAACAAATATGTAGAAGGAGTTTCTTGAACTAAAAAAAAGGATGATAAATTGGTTGATACCTACGAAGAAAATTTTACAAGACTTTCAAGGTACTCTTCCGAAATTATTATCCAACCTGAGAGTAAGATCGATTGATTCGTTAGTGGATTAAAACCAAGTCTTCAAAGGGCCTTTTCCATAAGGGACTTCAATAGCTATGAGGAAATTGTTCGATGTTCTCTCAGGGTTAAGATGGAGATTGGAGTAACCCATCAGTCATATGGGTTCAATAAGAAGAGGAAAATGGAATTCAAAGAAAAATCTAAAGACCACACTGAAAAGAAGATGAGTTTTTCCTTATGATCAAAGTGTTGAAAGAAATATGGAGGTAGTTGTCTTAAAGGGATAGGTAAATGTTTTAAGTGTGAAAAATAAGGTCATCGGGCAATTGAATTCCACAGTGATGGTAAAAATATGTCTAGTGATGTGAACAAATAAAAGGCTACATAGAATGAACCTCCAACACATCAATGTTACAAGTGCAAGGAAATGGGGAATTATTCCAATCAATGCCTTAATCCGAGGGTTGTTGATGATGATCGACGTCAACAAACTCTTAAGGCCAAAGATAAATGAAAGTCACATGAAATTTCTATCGACGATGTGGAGTACGATAACGAAGTGGTGAAAGGTACACTTACCATCCACTCTAAAGTAGAAAATGTTTTATTTGATTCTAGATCCACCCACTCTTTTATTTCTGAAGAATTATTCAAGGGTATCGCCATATTTCCTCAGCAATTAGATATTGAGTTAGCTGTGACAACCCTTAATGGAACAACAGTCACATCAATTGTTTACAATTATTCTCCGATTGAAGTTTGTGGGAAAGTGATTTTTGAAAATATTGTGATCCTTCCTATAGTGGAATTTGATGTGATTCTTGGCATGGATTGGCTTTCCTTATATGGAGCTCATATCAATTTCCAAATAATGGAGGTCACATTCATATTCCTGATCAATCTATGATCATCTATCAATGCAAGGATGAACATAACCTTCCAATGGAAATTTCTTCCATCTTATGGGTCTTGATTCCAATAAATGATGGTTATTTATCTCAAATGGTTGGAGAAAAACTCACAATTAAGAATAATCATATTGTACGGGATTTTGATTATGTCTTTCCAGAGGAATTTATAGGTCTTCCACCAAATCGTAAAGTTGAGTTTTCAATAGAACTCATACCGGGTGCTATACCCATTTCAAAGACACCTTATAGAATGGCCCCAATTGAGTTGCAGGAATTGAAGAAGCAACTCCAATAGAATCTTGATAAGGGATTCATACACCCTTGTGCATCACCTTGGGGAGAACCTCTTCTGTTTGTTAAGA
Source organism: Viscum album (assembly GCA_963277665.1). Taxonomy (NCBI): domain Eukaryota; kingdom Viridiplantae; phylum Streptophyta; class Magnoliopsida; order Santalales; family Viscaceae; genus Viscum; species Viscum album. The sequence goes on along the minus strand of OY728143.1, from coordinate 268,213,147 downwards.
AGAGAGATGGATCAATGAGACTCTACATTGATTATCGAGAAATTAACAAGATCACTATCAAGAAAAAATATCCTCTCCCATGCATTGATGACTTATTTGACCAACTACGCGGAGCTCCATACTTTTCCAAGATTGATCTTCGTTCAGGGTATCATCAATTAAGGGTCAAAAGGGGGGATATACCAAAGACAGATTTACGTAAAAGGTATGAACACTATGAATTTATATTGATTCCATTTGGTCTTACTAATTCCCCTGCTATCTTCATGGATCTAATGAATAGAGTCTTTACAGAATATCTTGATCAGTTTGTGGTAGTCTTTATAGACGATATTCTTGTCTATTAAAATAGAAAGTAATAACATGAAGATCACTTGATAATTGTATTAAAGACCCTAAGAAAGGAGAAGATTTATTCCAAATTTACCAAGTGTGAATTTTGGATTCAAAAAGTTTCATTTTTGGGTCACATAATCTCAAAAAGAGGGGATATATGTGGATCCAACAAAAACAGAGGTTATCGAAAGATGGTCGAGACCGAAAACACTAACTGAGATCTGAAGTTTTCTTGGTTTGGCTGGATATTATCTACATTTTGTGAAATATTTTTCACAATTATCTAATCCACTCACCAAGTTGACTCAAAAAGGAGTTAAGTTCGTTTGGACGGAGGAGTGTGAAGAGAATTTCAAGGAGTTAAAAAGAAGGTTATCCAGTGCACCTGTGCTCACACTGTCTTGTAGTGGGGAAAGGTTTGTCATCTATAGTGATGCATCCAGGAAGGGATTGGGGTGTGTTCTCATGAAAAATGATATGGTGATAGCTTATTCCTTAGGACAGTTGAAAATCCATGAGAAAAATTACCCAACTCATGATTTGGAGTTATCTATGGTAATCTTTGCATTAAAGATTTGGAGGCATTATCTTTATGGTGAAAGGTGTGATATTTATACTGATCATAAAATTTTAAAGTATATTTTCACACAAAAGGAGCTGAATATGTGCCAAAAAAGATGGTTAGAGCTGATTAAGGATTACGACTTCTCAATTAATTATCACTCTGGGAAAGCAAACAAGGTGGAAGATGCATTAAGTCAATAAGACCATGCTAGATTATCCATGATGAGGATCACAAAAGATCCAATATTTATGGATTTAATAAGGATAGATCATGGAATTATAATGGATGGGGAAAAATCTTATCTTTCTCAAATAGATGTTCAACCATCTATACATGTGAATATTAAAGAGACACAGAAAGAAGATTTAGAGTTACAAAAGAATGTGAGAAATGTTCCTGAATTCCACATTTATTGTGATGAAATAATAACGTTCAGGAATCGGGTTTTTGTTCCTCCCATCCCAGAATTATAGAAGGAAATATTGGATGAGGATCATAGTTCTTCCTTCTCTATTCACCATGGAAGCACGAAGATGTATAGGGACCTGAAAGAGTACTTATGGTGGGATGGCATGAAAATAGATTTTGCTGAATATGTCTCTCGATGCTTGGTTTGTCAGTAATTTAAAGCTGAGAGACAAAAGTATAAGGGGATGTTACAACCATTACCCATACCAGAATGGAAATGGTAAAACATCACTATGGACTTTTTCATTAGACTTCCTAAAACATCAAAAGGCAATATTGGTATCTGGGTTATATTTGATCGTCTTATGAAGTCGGCACACTTCATTGCTATTAGAGAAGATTTTTCATTTGATCAGCTTGCTAGGATATATGTAAAGAAAGTGGTAAGATTGCATGGAGTACCACTTTCCATTATATCTTATCGGGATCTGTGGTTTACCTCGATGTTTTGGATAAGTCTTTAGAATACTCTAGATACAGAGTTGAGTTTCAGCACTGCTTATCATCCTCAGACATACGGTCAGTCTGAGAGGACAATTTAAAATCTAGAAGACATGTTAAGTGATTCCTCTATAGATTTTAAAGGTGGTTGGGATCAACACCTACCTTTGGTGGAATTTTCTTATAATAATAGCCTTCACTCCAGTATTCAGATGGATTCTTATGAAGCTCTCTATGGAAAGAAATGCAGAACTCCAACTTGATGGGATGAAGTTTGGAAAAGAAAGCTATTAGGAACTGATATTGTTGATGAGATGGCAGAAAAGGTCAGATCGATTCAACAACACATAAGAGTAGCTCATAGTCGACAAAAAAGTTATGCCTACAACCGTAGAAAAGACCTAGAGTTTGAAGTGGGTGATAAAGTGTTCTTACGAATATCTCCTTGGAAGAGAGTAATTAGATTTGGAAAGAAGGGAAAGTTGAGCCCTAGGTATATTGGTTCTTTTGAAATATTGTATCGTTTTGGGAAGGTAGCTTACTGATTGGTACTTCCACCGAATCTCTCTCAAGTTCATGATGTGTTCTATGTATCTCTCCTAAGAAAGTAAATACCCAATCCTTCACATGTACTAAGCTCTGAAGTTGTACCGCTGGAGCAAGATCTTTCTTATAAAGAATAGCCAATATAGATTCTGGATCATAGCGAAAAAGTTATACGAAACAAGACCACTCGCTTGGTTAAAGTTTTATGGAGGAACCACCAATTAGAATAAGCTACATGGGAACTTGAGGATATGATGAGGGAGAGGTTTCCTCATCTGTTTGTTACGAAGTGACGAATTTCAAGGGAGAAATTCATTTTAAGGGGGGTAGAATATAAAACCCTGAGATTTTATGATAAATATTTTTTTTCTTATTTTATATGCAACACCAAAGGAATCCTCCACTACACGCAACACTGGCTTGGCATGCGTTAAATGCAAGAGCAACCTTCCTCGATAGCTTGCGTTGTACGCAATACCGAGTTTCACTAAACAACGATATGTTATTAAAATATTATATAAACTAACCGTTATAAATAGTATTAAACACATTTTGAATTTTATATAACATTATAATTCATCTTACATATGATATGAGAAAAAAAACATTTTTTCGGATAAAAGAATTATTTTTTTCAAAAATGATGTTTTCTGCCTTTTAATGGTGCACACATTTTAAATATAATTTTTTAAAAGTTTATGAGTTAAATTTCACAAAATAAAATTATTCTTTTGAATCAGGATATAAAAATTTACATTGGATAAATTTTTTATACTTTTCTGAAAACTTTCATATTTTGATGAATAGTAAAAATACGCTAAATTTTTCTTAAAAACAAATTTTTTCATCAAGATAATTAATATGGTCAAATGATAAAATTTAATGGTTTTAAATTATGAATATAATACATTTTTACCATTTAATATAATGTATGTCATTTCCATTAATTTTACATTTAATTTATAGGTAAAAACATTTCAATCTTTGACAATGTTTTAACTTTTATAACCCGTTTTCTTAACAACGGGATTAATTTTAAATTAATTTCTACAACTTTTGTGTTTTGAATTATGAAAAATTTATTCTATATTTGGATTCATTGGGGCAAAATTATGTTAATAGGTTGTTTTTTTTTGAAATTGTGAGTAGTAACTACGGTAATTTTTATTTACTATAGTTAATGGTAAATCAGGTAATTAAGGGTAAAAATAAGATTATAAAATTACCCTACAACCAGCCAAAATTCTATTGGATGTATAAAAGTCAACCCATATCACCTAATGGTCGGAATAGATTTGTTTCATGGACTAATTGACCATGAAAATGATATAATTATAATTAAAATCAAAGAAAGTTACAACATGTCACTCTCTTATAACTTATAAGTGTAATAATTTTAATTTAGTGATAAACTTCATAAAACCTATAATATAAAATTTCTCCAAAAAAATAATAAAATTATATACATCATGATAATTTATTTAAAATTTTTAGGGATTAAATTAATATCATTAATGATGACACAATAGTGATGTAGAGGTTATTTTATTGATTGAAATATCAAATAAATGGTTTTAAAAATATTAAAATAAATATTATATTAACTAATTAATGTTCTAAAAAAATTATAGATGAATATAACATATTATTAATCTATTAAATATTTTATTTTTAATATTTTTTCTGTGTGGATTTTATTTAAATGCAAATAAATGAATATTATTAAAATTGACACTATTGTTATTTTATAAAAATAACATATTATAAAATTGTTTAAAAATCACAAAAATATTTAAAAATTATAAATTGAAATTTATATGGTAAAAAATTTCATAAAATATCCAATTATGGACAATTCAAAACACATAAATAATTATTTATAACAATTTAAAATTTACAATATTATTACCACACATAAAATTAAATAGATTAAATAAGGATAAATCAATTTGATAAGGTTTAAAATAAACTCCCAACATGTCTAAATTTTATTTTTTGATGATATTACAACCTTAACTAATCTCATATTTGAATCGAGTTATTTCTGGAGGTTTTTAAGTGGGTTTTGAATTTATTATAAATTAATATTTCTTATGTTTCCAAAGGTGACCCTCTCCTCCCTTATAAAAGGGAACCTCCTCCCTCTCCTCTTCACAAAATTTGGAGCCTTAAAGCTCATCCAAACCCTGTCCATTTATCTTCTCTACTTCTCTAGATACATACTAGAGGTCTTGGTCTTCTTCAAAGACCAACTTTAGTGTCCTAAGAGGAGGTTTAGAAGAGGCGCGTCGAAGAAGAGGTAATATCCTTTACTGATTCTTTCAAATTTATTGCTTCTTCTACTTCCTTTTCTTTATTTGTTTCATTATAAAGTAATAATATCAGTATCACTCATATAATGATATGTTATTATAAATATTAAACAACCCTATTTCACCTTCTATCCATCCTACATAAAACAAAATCACCGCACGTGCGTACGTACGGAATACCGTCTCCACGTCATGGTGTAATCTGTTTTCCACCACCACATTACTTGGATGGGTATAATGGTGTAAAGAGTACCTATATATGATTATTATAACATGATACTAATTCTGAGATATTATATCATCCACTTCAAATTCATTAAATAATTATGGGATTTATATCGTCGCTTGGGCGTACGTACGACTTATCGTCTCCACGATGCGATGTGATTCGTTCTACATGATCTTCATTTAACAATGATTATATAAATGAATTGAATGAATAAATATGATATATATTATACTAATAACATTCTATAAATGATGTAGCTATAACCTAAAAAGAGGAATTAGAATTTATTCGACAAAAACATGCATAAGAACATAAAGCAATGAACACCCGAATAACAAGTAGCAATGAAATATTACTAATAAGAAGATAATAATATGACCATATATGATATCATAACAATGAATATGATTCTGTAATAATTAAATGACATTATTTAAATCATTATACATGAGGTTCGGATATGTACAAATCATATCATACCTAAGGTAAGGGATAATCTCGCAATCTCAATTCTTATCTGAGATTGTTTATACTTCGGTATTTACTAGGGATTATTTATCATCCACATCCATGTTTCCTAAATATGTAATATTATCCCCCTAAAATTGTTTAAATACAATTTTACCTACTGGTGAATTTTTAGTAAAAGATATGAAAGGATTCTTTTTTCTTTTTCAGTACGAGATACTTTTTGACTTTTCTGACCAAAGTACGAGAAGAATGTTTTTTTAACTTATATGGCATGAATGGATTTTTATGATTTCATAGAACATTATAACAATGAAGATTCCTTTACAAGTTTTCAAGTTAATTTTCAATTAACTTCTTTTAGTATGACATGTTGAGAAAGGAAATATGTTTTTGAAGTAGAAAGAATATTTTCCTCAAGAATGGAGTTTAAGTGTTTTATCAAAATTATTTTCCATCTAAAATAATATAGGGTTCTGTTTCTATCCCTATTATTACATTGACTTGATTATGGGTTATGCTATGATGTATGATTTATGATTTTGTGGCACACATAAGAATGGTTTCATTATGAGATGGGTAGGACCTATATCTCCCTCCAATGCATTGGGTAAAGATTTATATCTCATAAGATAGACATGGATGGAATGACAAGTTAATTTGGTTTAGTGATACAGGACTGGAACGAGGAGTGAACTCGGTTTAGTAATGGACTTTGTCCGCTATGATGGTCTTGGAAATGAGTCTTTACTAATATGAAATGATTTTCTATGATTATGTGTGTATTCCAAAAAGTTTCATGTTTTATGTTATGATTAATTGGATTACATTTCACTACTATGATTTATCCCATGTCATTATATTATGGTCTCTTTTTTAGGTTAATATTTTCAAAATGTTATGTTCTTATGAATATGATATGATTGATATTTCCTTTGTTTACCCTTACTGAGAATTTGAGATCACCCTTGTGTATATTTTCTTTTCCCCAGGTCAGGAAGAAGGGTATTAAGTAGGATATTCCAAAAGGGACTCTAGATATGATGAAATAAGCAGGAGACAATGTAGATGATTTATGAACCAGTTGTTTATGTTTACCAGTTTCTAAAGACACAATACCTATACGGTCCTATAATGGTTTTGTTATATGTTGTAATAAGTATGCTTCAATTCTTAAGTAATAACAATGTGTGTAAAGTATGGGTCGTTATAGTACAACCTGCATAGGATGGCCCAATTTCCCATTATTTCATGTCCCAAACCCCCGGAACACCCCTGATCTTCCACATATTCCCAGTAAACATTTAATTATCCATATTTAAGGGATTAAAATAGATATTTTTCAATAAAATACCTTCATGAAGTCCATAATATTACACTGTAACTTCCATAAAATTCAATTTTCAATTTATTTTACATGATAAAAATCTCACTAAGGTTCACATTGTTAATCATATATCATGATAATATATTAGGTATAATCACAGTATTCTTCTCTCTATCCATAATCCTTTTTGGTTCCAAATAATCACTAAATTTTCAATCACATCTAGTGTTAACAAGATTCCTCCTAGTTCCGGTCACTGACTAAAACCAAACAGCATTGAGTGAGCAATGATAATCATAGGGAAAACCACATAATCATTAGAATAATCATTTATAGGATGTCTAAATCATGAAAAATTCTTCTATGAAACCTTATATTTAACCTTGGTTATTCATGATCATTACCAAAACTTTTGGATGTTATATTATACTAAGAATGATTCTCAAGGTTCACACAAAATATTTTTATCCTAGTTTTCAAAGATTAACTAAAATCTACTCTGATACAAACTGTAATAGCACATACCTTTCATATATGGATATTACATCTATTTAGATGAATATTCATTACATAAAATTTTTATCCATGCCATAATCATATAGGTCTAGTTCCTTTAAAAACATAGAAATATAAACAAGTGGTTCATAATTTTCTACCATGAGGTTTTTTATAACTATCACCCTTATTAGACATATCATACTTAGTACCTTTATTCACAACCTATGGAAATGGAAACATAAGAAAAGGTGAGATGAAATGATTGGTTAGGGTAAACATGGGAGATATCAATCTATAATCATATGAAAGTTTAAGATAATAATAAATTTATGACATCATGACCATAACAAACAATTTTCATACCCAATCTAACAAATATCATAAAATGAGTTATGGAATAAAACATTATCATTTCAAATGAAATGAATCATAATAAATAGAACTCATCATAACTCAATAATGAACCATAATTTCATGTAATAAAAGGGTTTGGCTCCATAATTAGTATATAATACATTTCATATATCAAGGATTACTTTTAAGACCATTTTATTAGGCATCAACACCTAATTCCAATATTGTATCAAGTACACTGACTTGTTTCCCATAAAGGATTAATCACTTAGACTTGTTTCCCATAATAGATCAAGAAATTTGAATTGTTCACCATACTATATCATAAGATATAATACTTCACCCAATTAATTTGAGGGATATATAGGTCTCATCCATCATATAATGAAAACCATACATATGTGTTCCATGGAATCATTGAACATTCAATATAACTGAACCCCTCAAAACAAATGGGTTTCATAAAAATTTCATATTTTTATCATAAACATAAATCATCCAGAGAAATAATAAGGATGGTATACCTAGATCATATCCCAAGTAAATTATGAGTAAGGTCAAATCATGTTATCTTATATTGAATTTTATTTTGAAATATCACATGGAATAATTCTTGAGGAAAATAACTTTTCCATTTTATAATCACTTCTCTTTTTAAAAATATATGCAATTATAAATGAAAACATTTTATTTTAAAATAAAATTCTAAAAATGTAAATGAAACTTCAAATAATTTAGGTGTCATGATGGAAGGAAAATCCACTCGTTACATATATGTTAAAAAACTCTCCATCCATATTTTTGTCAGAAAAGGCACAAAGTACCTCATTTGGAAAATGAAAAAAATGATTCCTTTCAAACTGTTTTGTAAAAAATTCATACATGGGTAAAAATGACTTTAAAAAAATTAAAACCATTTTTTATTTTTTTATAAAAAAATGGATATAGAATAGAAATATTCCCCATCATATACTTAAATATAAGTAATCCCAAATAATGATGAGATTGTGAAATAAAATCCTTACCGCTTTGGTGTCATTTGAATCATAACCCTGATGAAAGAAAGAAACTTATATGGATATTTAATTGTCATTATTTTCATAATAAGAATCATAAAATAATTTCATTGTAAGTATATACACCACACAAAAGAAACAAGTGGTATATGAGACATTTGTCCCCCATAAGTAAAACTGAGATGAAAATCCCTTACCTCATGTTCAAATTAATTCAAATGTGTTCAAGAATATTGTAAAATAAATATATATTTAATATAAATATCTTAAAGAACCATTTTCATATTTTTTATTCCATATATGTTTTAATTATAATATTTTATTATCCATTTATTAATAACTCTTTGTTAAAATCACTATTTTGGGTGATAATTTCTTCGTTTTTCATGTATGTTCAGGTTTTGTATTTTTGATCCTTATAATTTGATTGTGGTTAAATAATATAAAAAAATTTAATAATGATATAAATAAAATATATATTCATTGTATATGTATTTATCATAATACATAAAATATATAAATAGAAAATGAATTACATCGTTCATGGAGACGGTAGGTCGTACGTAAGCATGAACATTGTTTCATTTTTGGGGGGATAGAATGAAAAAAAGGTAAATATTAATTAACCATTATATGATAATTATTATTTCATATATATCATATATATTCATAAAATACATAATTATTACCATCCCAGTAAAATGGAGATGAAAAACTAATCACATCGCTTTGGGGTGGTGGTAGTTCACACGTACGTGAAAATGACATTATTGTTTTCCAATGGTTTGGAAGGTAAGAAGGTAGATTTTATATTAAAATTAAAGTATTATAATTATATCATTAATATCATAAATAATAATTAAATCAATCATAATAGTCATTCATTAAATATGGTGATGAAAAATTAATTGTATAGTTATGCAGAGACGGTAAGTTGTACGTACGCATGAGCAATACTTTCACTTACAATTTGATGGAAAGAGGATGGGGATAAAGGTGATTTAATAATAATAATAAAATTTAATTATATTTAGGATATTTAATTTATAATTTTATTAATAATATAACATATTTATATTATTTAAAATAATAATTAAAAATAATGTGTTCGGTTATAGAGGTTACCTCTTCTTTGAAATAATTGCTTTAGATCTCCTCTTAAATGGTTCTATGGTTGGTTATTTTGGAAGACCAGAACCTCTAAAAATTGGATAAGGATGTTGATAAGAGATATGGTTAGTGAATATTCTTGATATATGTCTCAAAGTGATGTAAATAAGTGAGGGAAGTGGTGCCGTTATATAATTGTGGAGAGAGACACTTTTGGAATTTCTAAAAAGATTAATATATAATAAGACTATTCTAGAGCCAAATTATTCCAAATGGGCAATAAATGTATCTAGGGTGAAATTTTAGACCATATATTATAACATTTTTCATATTTTAATATTTTTATTATTTTTAATTAATTTAATTAAATTTTATTTGTATAAAATATCATTAATATCAATTTTGAAACTATTAATTACTTTGAATTTAATAACATCAATAAAATAAGATAAATTCAAAGAAAATCATATTTTAACACATACATAACATATTATATTCATCTATAAAATTATTATATCACTTTAATTATGTCAAATTATATTACTCTTAATATTTTTATTATCATTTATTTTATTTCTCAATTAATTGAATAATCACTACATCAGCACTATGTAATCATTTAAGGTAATTATTGATTCAGTAAAAAATAAAAAAATATTATGAATATAAATATTTTATATTTCACAATACTATTTATACTTGAATATATCTTCTAGATAATATTGTGTTAAAATAGTAATTAAAAATAAGAGTGTGACAAGTTTGACTTTTCTTTAAAAAAATATAATAAAGATCATAATCTCATCCAAGTAATAAAAAAGGTCATAAATTATAACCGTGGATGATTATTTTATATATATAATAATCCAATAAAATTTAGGAATGATTTATGGTCATTTTATAGTCCATGTCATTTTACTTTTAACCTAAATTACCTGATTTACACTTTTCGTGGTAATAAAATTACTATAGTTTCTATTCATAATGACTAAAAAGAAAAGGAATATATTTACTAAATTTAGACCCAATTATTAAAAATATGAAATCCATTTTTCAATATTAAACTTACATAAGCAAAAATATTTAATTTAAAACTATTCCTGCAAAACGCAATGAAAAACAGTTTCCTTGACAAATTTGTTTGTAAGCCCAAAAATGTACATATACCAAAATATGGTATAAGGATGATTAACATGTAATTAATAATACCATATATATATAAATATTAATTAAGTTATTTTAAGATCAAATTAAAATCATAAATGGTATTTTTAATATAAATAAAATTATAGTTTAAAAAATGTATTTTTGACTGTTCACTAAAAATAAAACTTTTCATAAAAATACCAAAATTTCACCCAAAAGATAATTTTGATATTTTGATTTACAAAATTTATTTAATTTTTTTAAAATATATTTTCTACAATTTATAGAAATTAATTATAATATTTTCTCATAAAAATAAATAAACATAATGTTTTAGGAAAACATATTTCTAAATCATAAAATAGCTTTACAGAAAATTAAGTACTTAAATATTGAAAATTAATCAATGAATTTTTATTGATTAGTTCATTTATATATAAATTTCATAATTAGGTTAACATAATTCATACCTAATAATTCAATGGCTAGGTTATAATGTTCATATATAAATAATAATATGTCGTTGATCATTTAAGCTCAGCATTGCGTGTAACGCAAGCTATCGAAGAATTGTAATTTAAAAATATTTCATAAAATATCAAAGTGTTACAAGAAAAAATTAAATATCCATTTAAGAAATTTTATCTTAGGAGATTAAAAACATTTGAAATTTTTTGACCTTATCTACTGTATTTTTGTTTTTAGAAAGATTATATTTTTTTGGTATCAACAAGGTGAACAGAATTCAACAGAAAATAAAAAAATTTCCATTCTAGATACATCATTTATAAATTTAGTTAATTAAGTTGCAAGATCATTTTTTAAGGAAATAAAAACATAGAATTATATTTCAAACCCTGGATTATAACCTTCTCAATTTTACAATTTGTTGAAATATGCTGAGGATGCCTTATATCTAGGATACTATATGTGAAAACTTAAAGATGTTACCAAATTTATGGATATTAAATTAGTTTTTGGAATGTAAAATAGTTTCTTCATTCAAATATTATATTTGGTTAAATTTTTGTTTCCTAAATGAAATACTTTACCTACAAGTTTATATGAAATTAATAGGTTGGTCTATAATTTGGGTCTCATTTATCAAAAGATCTATGTGTATTCAATTAATTGTATATTATATTATGGTGATTGTGAATAATTAGTTAATTGTATAATTTGTAGATAATTGAGGTATAAAGAGGCACAATAAGGAAACTCTATATTTCCTATGAAATAGTTGAGGTATTTTCTAATTATACCATGTTTACAGTGTTTATTTCTATCTGACAACACATACACATTGATGTAATGACATAAATCAAATATTTTTATTATTAAAAGATTAAATCATTCATTTGATGTTGATTCATGGAAACACTTTGATCAGATATATAATTATTTTACTTCAGAACCTCATAAAAAATGGCTGGGTCTTTCTACTGATAGTTTTTCTCCATTTGGTGCTTATGGCAGTCAATATTCTTGTTGGACTGTTTTCATTACTCTGTACAACTTACCTCCTTGGATGATGATGAAGGAACCATATATATATATATATTCAGTTCTATTAATTCTAGGACATCTAAATGAGAATATCGGTGTTTATTTGGAACTGCTATTTGATGATATAATTTCATTATAGAACAATGGTGTAACGACATTAGATATAGTTGCATATCATAATTTTACATTCAAGGTTGCATTAATATAGATGATCAGTGACTTTATAGAATATGGTATGTTATCAGGATGGAGTATGCATGGTCTAAAATAATTTTTGTACTATATAGCTATGAATAAAGAGATTATTCTTTTAAATGGTCAGAAGACTAATTATTTTGACTTTCGTTAGATATTTATTCCTACTCTTCACAGTTTTTGAAGGAATATAAATAATTTTACAAAAGGTAGAATTGAAAGAGATGGTCTTCTAGTAGTTCTATTAGGTATTTAGGTAAAATATATCATCTCTATATTACCTCTTGTTACTTTTGGACCAACCATAAATGAACAAAAAACAAATGGTTTTGGGAGAGATCATAATTGGATAAATGAGGGTATTTTTTGAGACCTTCCATATTGATCTTATTTGTTGCTTCTTGCCATGTTAGATATAATTCATATTGAGAAGAATCTTTTTTGATAACATATTTTATACTATGTTGGACACACCTAGTAATAATAAAGAGAATATAAATTTGTGGTTAAATATTTCCCAAATTTATAGACATCCAGAACATGAATTATTTGAAGATAAAAGATCACAAAATTTCATGAAGACCAAAGAAAATTATTCACTTTATAAATAAATTCATTTATTATTCTATTAATGGATTAGATATTTTTAGTTACCTGGTGGCTATGCTTTGTCATGTTGCATTAGAAATTGGCATATTACTAGGTCAAAAAGTCATTACTTCTATGTCATAATGGAAAGATTATTGAATGTTGGCCTTTAAGGGATACTAAATTATTCAATATGGTACATGTTTACTGAAATATCATATTTATTCCAAGATATTTGTTAATCAACATCAGATTATGATGCATTGAGTATGTTGATTTTTAAAATTTTATATAAATTGGAAAAAATATCACCACCAACATTCATTGACTCTATGGAACATTTAGTATTTCATTTTTTATTTGAATATAAATTTGTAGGGATGGTATATTTCTGATGGGTGTACTCATTTTAGAGAGTTATGAAAAAATTAAATAATAAAGTATGTAAAAAAGCATCAGTTTAAGGGTAAATTGCAGAAGTGTACTTTCAGGTGGAAATGTCAACTTTATCCTCTTATTATTTTCAACCATAATATCCTTAAAAACATAATCAATTGGGTCAAAATGAGGAAGATTTGAGTATTTCACATATCATTAATTGTTATTTTTTAATTAGCATGATCTTGCTTTTGGTGGTTATCATGAATAATACCTTTCAGATGAAGAACTACATAATTCTCATACATATATTCTACTGAATTAGGAATAAATGACATTATTTTTATAGTTAGTTCTATTTTTTAATTTTTTTTATTTCTTAAAATATATACATTTTTTACATTTTTTTGTAGACTATAGGATAAAAATATCAAAAATTTATATACAATACCTCTTGTTCTTTTTAAGAACATCATAAATAAAATTTTACATATTTTTTTCAAATACTCGTAAGTTTTGTTTTTTCAATAGAATATTAAATAAATTTTTTAATGAAACCTATTATTAATAATTTTTATTTTTTTCAGGAAACACAACACAAAAGTAAAATTGATAGTTGATTATTTGTGCTGAAAACCCCTCCACCAAAATTGGTAAAATATTATAATGGGTATGTGGTTAATGAATTTCTATTCTATACACATATATATGGTAAATAAAATAAGTCAATGAATAGTGGTGTCTGTTTAAAATGATATCATCATAAATAAAGTGATGTTGACTTTAATCTTATGTTGGATGAAATAATTGAGTTATGTTATCTGGGACCAAATTATATGATAATGTTTAAATATCATTGGTTTGATACTAATCAAGAATTGTGAGTTCATCCATAACATGGAGTCATTGAAAATAAATATATCATTTTTATCGTATCAAATGAACCATTTATATTATCACATCAGGAACATTAAGTTTATTATGAAAATTATTATAGCACCTCGAGTTTTATGAATTAAATTTTTTTGATTAAATTAAATTTATTTTATGGATTGTGTCACCTGAAACACAAATTTAATCTTTCTTTACATGAAACTCTAGGTTATCTTTCACTATACACAATACTTAGTTAGCTTTGATGGCACACGACACTAAGTTTTAACAAAACCTCGAAGTATTATTAATATGGTCATTTAAACTCGAATGTTATAAACTGATCATTAGACTTATCAAAATGAATAGCAATAATTACTTTTTAAATATTAATTATAATTGTTTTAAATAAATTAAACATATTTTTAATAAAATATATAATTTTTTGTAATTTCTTTATATGTTTTGAAAATACTATTTTCTAAAAAAAACTAATTTATAAGTTTTTTTGGAAAATAATAAAATAAATTTATAACACTATAGAAAATTAATTTAATAAAGTTAAATTAATTTTTCAATTCATAGTTTTAAAATTATATTAGGTTTAATTTTTTGGATTTTTTGAAATGTTTAATTTTTAAATGAATAGTGAAAATGCTGAATTTTAACTAAAAATGTATTTTCATCAAATTTATTTATATAGTTAAATTTTAATTTAATTTTTTAAATTATATTTATTTAAATTATAAATTTATTAGTATAATTTATTTAATTGGGATAAATTTCATGTTTAAATAAAATAAAAATATTTGTAAACTTTTGTTCTTTTTCGCTTTGAAAACCCGCTTTCTTGACACGTCTACGAGATTAATTTTTAATTAACTTCTACCAATTATATGAATTGAATTTGAAAAAATGGATTCCATATTTTCAATATTTTTTTTAATATCTAATAATTATAATTTTATTTTCTACCAAAGTAATTGGTGAAGCTAATTAAAATTAATTACAGCGATTAAGGTAAAAACAATATTACTTAGTGGTTAAACATAGAATATAATGGGTAAAAATGACCTATAACCTGTAAAAACTACATTTATGGTCATATTTCAACCTTATCCCCTGTATTATGGATATTTTTCCATTATTGGATCCACTTTAATTAGAGAATACATGGCTGAAATTATCTCTTTCAAAAATCTACTAGTTTTCCACTCACCTACCTTATAAAAGGTCACTGACTCTCCCCCTCTATTCACCCCTTCAAAACTAGTTTCATCAGAAAAAATCCTACCCAAATAACTTTTAAACATCTATCTTATAATCCTATAATACTTACTTTGGGAATAAATTTAACCAATAATGCCTTTTGGTGGAAACCAAAAGGAGATACCTGAAGAAGAGGTAGCATTCATTAATGAACATTTTTGTTTTATTTCTTCCTCAAACCCCTTAAATTATTTTTATATCATGATAATATAATAACCTTAGTATCTTAAATATAATTATATGTTTTTATGCTAAGTATATAACCTAAAACAATACACACTTTCATCAAATGGGCTATGAAATCATCGTTCGTGTGTATTATAGACTACCGCCTCCCGAAACGATGTCTTTCATTTTTCCATTACCACCACTCAAGGTTGGGTATAAGATGTGAATACTATTTATATATTATATTTATGATATTAATTATATTATTATTATTTATTAATCTTTATATCACACATATCTTTATTCTTGTTATTTTGTGGGAATATGATAACATCGCTCGTGTGTTAGGCGGACTACCGCCCCATGAACTGATGTGATTCATTCACATTTTACATGGAATGTATTAAGGATGGGTTTTAAAAAATATGTGATATATATGAAATAATAATTCTACTAGAATGATAATATATATATATCATTTACTTTTCTTTATTTTAGTATAACAAAAAATGGAAACATTGTTCATGTGTATGTACGGTCTACCATCTCTATGAATGGTGTATTTCATTTCCTATCACCAAATTATTTGGATTACTATAAATAATTATATACTGAAAATACATGATATTTATATATTTTTTTACATTATATAGATTATTAAATCATGATTAAGGTAAGTTTACAAAAAAAATAAAAAATCAAAACATATACAAAAAATAAAGCAGTTATTACCCAAGATGAAACTTTAACATGAAATTGTTGATAAGAGGTTAATAACAGGTCATAAGAAAATAATATGTGATATGATATATATATATATATATATATATATTTCTTTAATTTATGTATAAAAATATTATATTTATTATATAGGAGGTTTGAATTAGAATGAGGGAAGTCAAGACTTAAGGTAAGGCTCTTTCTAGTCTCAAGTTTATTTCAAAGAGACTTATTCCATATTCACTACTCGTTTATTTTATGTGGTGTATATACTATCCTATTACATGATATACCATGAATATACCTCATTTAATGATAATTAATGTTTCCATTAATTTTATTCTTTAACGGGGATTATGATGGAAAAGCTACTCAAGAAATAAGGGATTTTTTGTCTCAATTTTTCTTCTTTAAGATGTATGTTATATTGTGCACCTATACTCTTTATCAAGGTGTATATACATACCCTTTTACATTTAATATAATTAATTTATTCATACTCATGATATTTTATGTTTCATTTTATTTTATTCTTCTATAGAGCTTACAAATCAAGCATACCAAAGTGGTAATAATATTATGTTAAATATCATCACTTATCAGGATTGTTTAGGATTATGTTTATAATGATGAAATCTTAGGATATACCTCTCATGAAACTCATAAATTTTATTCTCCTTTGTTTATGTCATGATAATATATATTTTCCCTTCATTTTCCTCTTTTTATATACTCAAGAGTTTCAAAACAAAGTTTTTAAGAAAAAAAAATATTTTTTCCAAAAAATTACCTTCTTTGAAACCATGTTTTCAGTAAAATATTTTCTAAAATATTTTACTATTATCCTATGATTTTAAAAGAAATTTTTACGCATGTTTTAATTTTTACAAAAACAATTAAAAGGAAACTCTATTTCTTTTAAAAAACAATTATTATTTTGATTTTATAACAAATGTGAAAAGAATCCTTGTTTTTTACATATACAACATGAACAGTATTTCTCATTTTCATAACTACTTGATGATTTTAATATTCCCATACAAAATTTAAAATTTATTTTTAAATAAAATTATTTTAAATATATATATATATATATATATATTAAAAAGTGTTTTTTCAAATAAGAAAGGATATTTTCCTCAATAAATGTTTTAAATGATCTTTAAAAATTATTTTCCATCTAAGATGACATCTGTGGGTGTAACCCATTCCTTACTGGAGATATGATCCAAATATACCATTCATATTCTTTCTTTGAATGGTTTTTTTTATGTCATGATTCTTATGAAACCCATTTCTCTTCCACAGGTTATATCATGATAAAACGCTTATGAAAACCACTTATTTTCATGTGTTATTATATAATGAAATGATTATGAAACCAATATCTTTTACATGGTTATGATATGATGAAATTTTTATGATACCCATTTCATTTCATGTGTTATGATATGAAAAAAATTTATGATCTTCTATCACACAAAAATTTGGTTTTCATTATGTGACAGGTGGGTCCTATATCTACCTCTAATGTATTGGGTAAATATTTATATGTCTCGTGAGATAGATAAGTCTAGAATGGGAAGTGAACCTGGTACAGTAAGATAGATCTGGAACAAGGAGTCAACTTGGTTCAGTAAAAGAATTTTTCCACTGTGATGGTTTAGGTAATGAACCCATTGTACTATGAAGAAATGTATTCCACTAGGGATGGTGGTTTGTCACACCCAGAAGGATTGTCCACCTAAAATAAGGGTATATGGGTGGTCTACTCAAACCTGAAAGAGGGTACACAAGAGGTCATACCAATCCCAAAGTAGGTACACTAGTGATTATACCAATCTTAACATGTTTTTTTTGTCATGGTGGGTATCCTTGACATAAGATTTTATATTCTTATGTGTATGAAACAAATTTATGTATTATGCCAATTTTACACTCCCATGGCTCATGATATTTTATTTCCTTATGATTCATATATTATGAGATACCAATTTTTATTCCATGATTTACATTCATAATATATTATATACATGGTACATTTTTCCAATGTTATTCTCATGTTATCATACACTTATGATTTTTTCATGCTTATATATCTTCCTTGTTTACCATTAATGAGCATTTGAACTCAGCCTTTATTATGCTTCCTTTGCCCGAGTTATGAATAAAGGTTTTAAGTAGTATATTATTGTGAATATTACTAAATGGGAAGATCTTTATGGGAGATTTTGAAGATCTTTTACCAAGTTAGAATATTATGTTTCAATGTTTCCAAAGGTACTAAACTATTATGGTACTCAGTTTTATGTTTTTATAATGTAATTAATATTCATCTAAAATGATTCAATAAACATGTATGTGAATCCTGGGTCTCTATATTTGGTATCAAAAGAATGTTTTAGTTAACCTTTGGAAACCAGGAT
This sequence comes from Viscum album, assembly GCA_963277665.1. Taxonomy (NCBI): domain Eukaryota; kingdom Viridiplantae; phylum Streptophyta; class Magnoliopsida; order Santalales; family Viscaceae; genus Viscum; species Viscum album. Next base: position 268,194,208 of record OY728143.1, on the reverse strand, counting down.
GAGAAATCTTTAGTGATATCCCAAGGGATATTTCTAAGGATATTTATAGGGATGTCTCTAAGGATGAGTAAAAGTTTAGTAAAATGTACAAGAATTTTGGTAAAGGATCAATGGAGTGGTTTATAAGAAACTATATCCCTATATGCATACTATAAGTGGATGTGGATCTAGAACATATATACATATGTGTAACAACCCTGAAAAACCCCCATATTGATCTAGACTTGATCGAGCACTAGTGCATGACAATTGGCCTTCCTGCACACATGGTTTGAAACTCTTGTGGGATATGATTTGGAAATTTACAAACTTTTTGAACAATCAAAAGTTATTTAAATAGATTATTAATATTAATGACCTAGGATGAACCTAAGGTTTCATAGAATAAAAAGATTATGTATTTATTTCGACCTCCTAAATTATTTTTTAGACTGTGTGGTTTTTTATTATGATTAGCTTTGATCAAACTATGCAATCTGGTATTAGTAAATGGTTGAAACTTTAAGTAACCATGATAATGAGGATTCCAATGGAAAATATAATGATTTTTCTCCTGAGTAAATGAATTTTATAGGAGATGTAATACAAAACATAATTTATTTTCTCACACAACTTTCTTAAGAAATGAATAATTATTAACATCTAAATGAGAAAAGAAAGCAATAATGTTTTATTGAGTCCTTCATGTGGAAATTCCCACCTTCATTTAGTGGTTCCACTAATCTGCTAGTTTTGGAGTAATGGATCAGTACCACTGAAAATATATTTTATGTTCTCCAATGTTTATAGAATAAAAAAGTAACTCTGGATATCTATCATCCGGAAGGTGAGGTGGATCAATTTTAAAATCTTATTAAGAATATGAGGCAATGAGAATAAATTTACTCCATGAAGTGGGATGAGTTTAAAATCATATTTTTCAATAATTAATTTTCTTGTATTATTTGTAAGAAAAATGGAGAAGGAATTCTTAGATCTCAAGAATAAGGATGATCAATATTATAGTGCCTATAGAGAAAATTTTACAAGACTTTCGAGGTACTCTTCAGGTATTATAATTCAGCCTGAAAGTAAGGTTGACTGGTTCTTTAGTGGATTGAAACAAAATATCTAAAGTGAATTAACCATAAGTAACTTTGGATATTATGAATAGATTGTTTGATGTGAACTAAAAGTGGAAATGGAAGCTGGAAACTTTATTATTTATAGTGATAAAAAAGGAAAATGGGTTTTCATGGGAAATCCAATGATTTATCACACAGAGGGAAGAAAATGTTTCAAACTCATACTTTCAAAAATTGTGGTAAGGAGAATTTAGGTGAGATCATGAAAGGAAAAATAAGGTGTTTTAAGTATGGAAATCCTGGCCATTGAACAAAATAATATAGAATTGATGTGAAGATACTAATAAATGAAATAACTAAAGAGAACTCAACAAAACGTATGACCCACACTTCAGTGTTTCAAGTGTAAGGTTTTTTGGCATTATGAAAATCAATTCCTCAATCCAAGGGATAATATGGATGATAATCCACAAAAACCTCTAAATATAAAGAACAAAAGGAAATCTTATGGGATCACAATGGATGAAGTGAATCATGATAATTAGGGAACACTTATCCTATACTCTTTAGTTGGTAATTTCATGTCTTATTTTTTAGGAATGATCCCTATGAAAATTTTATTATTCATACTTTAGTGAAATTTTATGTGATTATCTCCCTCTATGTTGATTTTGGAATAATAAAATTACATTTGATATTCTATCAGTACAATAATGAACCCAAGCTTCAATGAATTTGTTTTGTATTATATGATAACTTATATAAGGAATAAAGGGGAATAAACTTTTAGAAGAGTTTATTTATCCATGAAAGATAAAATTAAGAATTATGGATACCATCATTGATTTATGAGTTTATGGTATATCATAATTTCAAAGTCATTGATAGAACCTTTGAGGTTTCATGTGATGGTAGTTTATCATAATGAAGGGTATTTTAAGATAAATTGATGGTAATATAACCCTTTGGCTTTTTTCTATATTTTAATGAAAAGTTTATTTAAGTAATAGTGCTTATATGCTTTGTGGAAATAAGATTAAAGGTATTGTTAAACATTATGCTTCACCTTATCTTTGATGTTGTGGTAATTATGGGTTGTAGTCGATCACCTTACAAATTCAGTACACTTTATCGCTATTAGAGAATATTTTTATTTATATCTACCTTCTATAATATACATTAAGGAAGTAGAATGGTTTCATGGTGTACCATAATCTATTCTATCATGTTAGGATTTGATTTTAACCTCAATTTTTTGGTGAAGTATTCAGTAAGATCTTGATAAAAATTTCAGGTACAGCATTGAGAGAATAATTAAAACCCCATAGGATAGGATAATATTTTTTTCCCTAGACTTCAAATGTGGTTGGGATCAACACCTTTCTCAATTTGAGTTTACTTACAATGATAGCTTTCATATGGCACATTATGAAGACCTATATAGAAGTAAGTGTAGAACTCCAAAGTAATATAATGAAGTTATAGAAAGAAATCTATTGGGACATGAGCGGGCTGATGAGATGGTAGGTAAGGACTGTACAAAGTTTATGGAGATGTTATGCGGATAAAAAATGATGAGATCTATAATTTAAAGTTAGTGATAAGGTCTTTTGACGAATTTTATTCATGGAAGAAAGAATTAAAAACTAAGACCTTAGTATATCAGTCCAATTAAAATACTTTATCATCTCATGATAGTATTTTATCATTTTATTCTTCCAAAAAACCATTATCAAGTTCACCACATGTACTAAACTCATAGGTCATACCACAGGTGCAAGATCTTTCTTATGAAGAACAACTGGTGGATATGTTGTATCATACATAGAAACTTCTATGAAACAAGACCACTCACATGGTGAAATTTTTATGGTGAAATCACCAGTTTGAGAGAGTTACATGTGAAATTGAGGATATTATAATATATAATTATCCTCATTTTTTGTATTGGAGTGACGAATTTTGAGGTCGAATTCATTTTAAGGGGGTAGAATGTAATACCCTGAGTTTTTATGAATTAAATTTATTTGAATAAATTAAATGTATTTTATGGGTTTCATTACATAAAACACCAATTCAATCCTTTATTACATGAAAACCTGGTTTATCTTTCACTATACATAACACTCAAATAACTTGCATGACACACGACAATAAGTTTTAACAAAACCTCGACATATTATTAATATAGTCATTTAAACTCAAAAATTATAACATAGCCATTAGAAATATCAAAATTAATAGTAACAAATATTTTTTTAATATTAACTATAATTTTTTTACATAAATTAAAAATATTTATAATAAATTATATAATTTATTTTAAATTCTTTATATGTTTTAAAAATACTATTTTCTCAAAAAACTATTTTCATGTATTTTATGAATAATAATAAAAATAATTTTAGAAAATTTTAGAAGATTAATTTGATAAAATAAACTTAATTATTTTAATTCATAATGTCAAAATTATTATAGGTTCAATTGTTATTATTTTTCAGAAATGTTTCATTTTTTGAAGAATACTGAAATATGCTTAATCTTAATTGAAAACTGTCTTTTTGTATAATTTATTTATATAGATAATTTTAATTTTAATTTTATATTATAGTATATTTAGTTCAATTATACATATATTAGTTAAATTTTGTTAATTGTAATCAATTTAATATCAACATTGAATATAAAAACTTTGTAAATGTTGATCTTTTTCACTTTAAAAGCCTGCATTCTCGACACATCTACAGGATTAATTTTAAATTAATTTATACAAAATATATGAATTTAATTTGGAAAAATAGATTACATTTTTTGAATAATAATAATTTATAATTTATAATAAGTCTAAATTAATTTTTTATCAAAATTTTTAGAGAAATCAATTAAGATTAATTACAGCAATTATGGTAAAATCAAGATTACTTAGTGGCTAAGCTTAGAATATAAGGTGTAAAAAACACAAAACATGTCCAAGAACAATTTTATTGTTATATTAAAACCTTATAACTTATATTATCAAGAATTTTACATTATTTTATCCCATTTACATTGAGAAAATGTTGGTGGAATTCTCTCTTTCAAATATTTACAAGTTTTTTACTCAACTCCCTCATAAAAGGCCACCCACACTCTCCCTATCTTAACACCATAAAAAATAATTGGTTCATCAAATACCTACCAAAATTACTTCTTCAATTACCTCATATCATCATATAGGCCTTACTTTTGTAATAAATTCAACCAAGTAAGTCATTTGGTGCAAACCAAAAGGTGATACCTGAAGAAGAGGTAATGTTCATCAATGAATATTTTTGTTTTATTTCTTCCTAAAACCCCTTAAATTATTTTTACACCATTATTATATAATAAAATAAGTATATTAAATATATTTATATGTTTTTATGCTAAGTTTATTACCTAAAACTACACACACTTCTATAAAATTGGCTATGAAATCACCATTCGTGTGTACGGAAGACTACCACCTCGTGAACTGATGTCATTCATTTTTCCATTACCACCTCTCAAGGTTGGTAATAATGATGGAAATATTTTTTATATATGATAGATATGATATTAATTATGTAGTTATGATTTTTAAATTTTTGTATCACACATACATTCATGCTTTCCATTTTGTGGGAATACAATAACATTCTCGTGTGTACGAAGAACTACCACTTCACGAAACGACGTGATTCATTCACACTTTATATGGAATGTATTAAAAATGGGTTTAATAAAAATATATGATATATATGACATAAAAATTATTATTTAATGATAATATATATATTTATATATATTTATATAAATAATTTTTTTTTCTTTCTTTTAATACGACAAAAAAATGGATTCAATGTTCATGCATATGTACAACCTACCATCTATATGAATGGTGTATTTCATTTACTATCAAGAAACTTTATGGATTAGTTTAAATAAATATATACTGAATATATATGATATTTAAATATTGGTTTACATTCTTGATATTATTAAATCCTAATCAAAGTAAGAGGAACAAAAATAACAAACCAAAACACATATGAAAAAAATGGTTATTACCCGAGACGTGACATTAACATGAAATAATTAATAAGAGGGTATTAAAAATCATATGAAAATAATATATTATATGATATATATCAATATGGTTGTTTAATAAATTTATAATAAACTTATATTTCTTATAAATGAGGTTTTAATAAGTACAACGGAATTCAAGACTTTAGGTAAGGTGATTTCTAGTCCCACTTTTATTTCTAAGAGACTTACGTCATATTACCCACTAGTTTATTTTTTGTGGTGTATATACTACTCTATTCCATGATATAAAATGAATATACCTCATTTAATGATAACTAATTTTTTCATTAGTTTTATTATTTCATGGGGATTACGATTACTCAAGCAGTAAAGGATTTTTGTCTCAATTTTCATTTTTTGAGACGTATGTTATGTTGTGAACTTATAATATTTCACGGGGTGTACATATATCCCCTTTCACATGTAATATCATGAATTTATTCATCCTCATAAAATTTTATGTATAATTTTATTTTATTCCTCCATGGATCTTACGAATCAAGGTTACTAAAGTGGTAATATATTTCTGTTACAATCTCATTAATTATCGATATTGTTTATAATTATGCGTCAAATGATGAAATATTATGATCTACCTCTCATGAAAATCATGAATTTTATAATCATGTTTTTATGTCTTTAGAATACATGTTTTTCATTAATTTTACTCTCTTAATTTACTTAGAAATTTAGAAAGAAATTTTTTTAAAAAAATCAACTTTTTTGTCAAAAATACTTCTTTAAAAAATCTTGTGTTTGGGGAAATGTTTCAAAAAATTTACTAATATCCTGTGATTTTTAAAAGAAATTTTTACCCATTTTTTACTTTTTACAAAATGTTTTGAAGTGAATATTCATATCTTTTTTAAAAACAATTCCCATTTTGATTTTACTGAAAATATGAAAAGAATACTTATTTTTAACATACATAGAATGAATATTATTTCCCATTATCATGACCACTCGATTATTTTTTTCTTCTGTTACATGTTTTAAAATTTAATTTCAAAGAAAGATATTTTTTAAATTTTTTATGTTTTAAAAAGTGTTTTTTTCAAATTAGAAAAGATTTATTCCCCAAGAAACATTTTATATAATGTTTTAAAATTATTTTCCATATACTATGAAATTTATTGGTGTTACCCATTACCTACTCAGGATATGATCCAAAGATATCATTCATATTCTTTCTCGTAATGGTTTATTATTTCATAACATGATGCTTATGAAACCCATTTCTCTTCCATGGGTTATTTCATGATAAAATGATTATGAAACCCACTTCTTCTCCCAGTTTATTATATCATGAAATGATTATGAAACCTATATTTTTTACACATATTATGATATGATTAAATGTTTATGATACCCATTTTATTTCATGGGTTTTGATATGACTAAATTTTATGATCTTGTGGCGCACAAAAATATTGTTTTAATTATGTGATGGGTGGGAACTATATGTCCTCCAATTTACTGGGTAAATATTTATATATCTCATAATATAAATAGGGATAGAATAGGGAGTGAACCTAATTTAGTAAGATAGGTATGGAATGAGGAGTGATCGTAGTTCAGTACAGTACTTTGTCCACTATGATGCTATGGGGAGTGAACCCATTCCATTGTGAGGAAAGTGTTTCCACTGGGGATGGTGGTGTGTCCCGCCCAAAAGGTTTTTCCACCTGAAATAAGGGTACATCAGTGGTCATCCCAAGCCCAAAATATCATACACAGGAGGTTATCCCAAGCCTAAAGTATGTACATGGGTGGTTATGCCAAGCCTAACATATTGTGAATGTATTTGTGGGTATCCTTGAAATAATATTATCTATGTTTATGTGTATGCTGTAAATATATGTCTTATGGAAATTTTATGATCTCATAGATCATGTTATTTGATTTCCTTATTATACATTTATTATAACATTTCAATCTTTATTCCATAAATTACATTTATGGTCTTTGATATATAGGGTATGGTTTTCTGATGTTATGCTCGTTTTCTCATACCCTTATTCTTTTTTCATGCTTATGTATCTCCCTTATTTACCCTTACTAAGAATTTGAGCTCACCCTTTCTTATGTTTTCTTTACCCAAGTTATAAAGAATGGTTTTGAGTATGGTGTTCTTGTGAATATTACTAAAGGGGAAGATATTTATGGGACATGTTGAAGATCATTCACTAAGTTAGAAGATTATGTTTCTAATTTTCCAAAGGCACTAAACTATTATGGTCCTTAAGCATGTGTTTGTGTAATGTAATGAATATTCATCTAAAAATATGAAATATCCATGTATGAGAATCCTAGGTTGCTATGATTACTGTGATGTTTCGAGATATTTGAATGGTTGATGGAGTTTAATAAAAATTAAATCTTGTGATAATAAATTTATTAAAAATGAAAATGGTTATATAGAAGTGAAACATATTGAAATTTTTCAAGAAACATCCCCAAATATATCTCTTACCCAATGAGATATAAACATTGAAGATAAACCCCCCCCCCCCCAGTTAAGGGATAATGATATTGATAATGTTGATGAAGTAATATGGGATGATGAAACTAAAATTCATATAGAAGTTGATGATGGTGAAGATGAAGATGAAGAAATTGGCCTTAATGAAGAGAGGAATGAGATGAAAATTGATGTATTATATCTAGGTATTTATTATTATTTTATATTTGATACATTTATTAATAATTATTTATAGGTAAGATTGTTTTTTCAGATAGCTGGACTTGATGATCGATTCTATTCCATCACTAATTCTAGTAATCATTAGTTTTTTATATTTGATGTTTGTATTAAAATTTATTAAAAGGTAATAATATTATATTTGACATAGTATTTATTATTTTTTTTATATTTGATATCTATATTAACAAATATTTACAGTTTAGATTATTATTTTTAGATAGTTAATTATATGTAATAATTATATTTTGGTATTTATTAGTTTTTTATATTAGATATATGTATTAAAATTATTTACAAGTAAGATTTTTATATTCTAGTATTTATTAATTTTTTATATTTATATATATATTAACAATTTCATACACATAATATTATTTATTTCAGATGGTCCTAGATACTCCTGATGATCTATTTCATTCTCTCATTGATGATGAAATTCCTAATGATGAGCCCAATTTATCTGATTTGCATGATTTTGTACCTATTAGGAGGGGGAAATCTTGAACGATTTATGATTCTATACCCTGTTCCAGATAGACATATGTCTGTTGATTTTGATCCTCATTTATGGAAGCATGTTCAGTTATTTAAGGAAGTTATTTCATATTAATTTTTTGAATTAATTTTCTTAATAATATTCTGATTATTTGTTTTTATTTGCACATTTTTTTACATTTTTATATTCAGAAGAGTAATTTGATTCTACCAATTTATTTTTGTGATCCATGGGTGTCTTGGGATCAGGTTCCCATTATTATTATTCAGAAGATGTTCAACCACTGTATTGTATGTTATTAAATAATATATTTTATATTAAATTTATTTAATTAGTGACATGTTGTTTTTATTTTCCTTGTATAATTTATGGTCCCTAACTTATGATAGCCTAAGATCTCCTATCTATAAGGTATTTTAGATTTATATATATTAACATTTTCATTAGTTTTTACACAACCTCAAAAAGAGATCTATGGATAGAGATTCAACAATAGTTTTTGAACACTTTTGAATCTCTCATTGACTCAATTGTATCATAGACCATGTATGGGATAGGTTTTTCCCCTACTGAGTAGAAGATACTTTTAGGAGGATGTCGTCATCTGGATGTAAAAATTGCATGAGGTAGGAGGTCACACATAGGTCAAAGAGTCGTACATTGGGTATACATCGATAGAATATAATAAGTAATATTATTTATTAACGTATATATTTTAAATATAAAATGTTTTTTATAACATATAGGCCTATAATTAACCATATATTATGAATTTTTATGTTTATAATAATATTTACAATGATCTCCATACAGGATAGCTTGTAGGATAAAAACAACACTAGATTTTGGTTAGTATTTTTTAAAATTTTACTGATATTAATTTTATTGTAATTATAATTTCTAATTATATTTGAAGGAAACATGTGAGGATTTGGTTTCTCATTCATGATTGATTAAATATGTTAGTGAATCATATTCCACTTACAAGTTATATTTCAATGAGGAAGCAGGGATACGAGCATTGTGCATGGTGTTGAGAAAGGTCGGGTGACCAGTATTGATTCATGACTAAAACCAACTATTTATTATGGTACTTCTATGGTGTCATCAATTTGATCAAAGGGAGATTACAGAGATTCATCATCATTGTCTACTACATAGTATGAGTAGAGGTTGAGAGCTGAGGATGATATGATATAGTGTATATGGAGAGATAATGAGGAGGAGATTGAGCAACAGCATTAGAGAGAAGAGCAGATGTTGGAGTATATGTGACAGGTTGCATGTGGTGTTGTTATGGAGTTTCATCCCTTTGACCCTTTGAGTTATCCTCCTCCACCTGATACCAGTTGATGGTTAGTGTTTTTTATGACTAGTTTATATTTTGGGGTGATAAACATATTATGTGTGGAATTATATATTAACGTTATCATTGTTTTTATTATTTTTAATTATTTTTAATTTTTTTTAAAAGGTTTTTTTTACTCATTAAATTTTTTTAATATGATCAATTTGGATAGATCTTTATATCTTTTTCAATTGTTTTTTTAATCTGACTTATTTACAATGAAGAAAATGGTCATCACAAATAATATTATTTGCAACAGACCCATCATTATATTTTATTTTTAAAAAAATCCATGATTAATCACAGTGGGTAGTTCATCCATATCAAATAATAATTATTTTCGATGGCCCGTTGTAAAAAAGATAATTTTGATGTCATTTTCTATAATGGTCCATTAGTGACGGACTCCCACCACAAAAGGTCATTTAGGATAAGAATATGTTTCTAATGATCCATCAAAAAATCATAAAACTGCAATAGTGAACCATGATAGAGGATAGGAGTGAATGAATAATGATAGAAATATTAGGTATTTATATAATGTAGTGAAATCATATGACCATTACAAATTTAACTATTAGAATAGTAATTTGACCATTGGAATAGTAATCTGTATATTTTGAATAGTAACCTAACTACTAGAATTGTAACATCCCTTATTTAATTATAAAATAATATTTAGGTATCTTATAAAATGAAAAAAATGACATATTTATATCATGATTAAGAAAAAAAATATTTTAAAAATTATAAAATAAGTGTTTTCATTTTTGTAAAACATATATGTTTATTTTCATTTCTATAAAAAATATAAAGATTTTAAATAAAATATATTTTGATAAAATGGTTTTATAAAACAATATTAAGATATATTATAATGATACTAAAAAAATTTGATACCATAAGTAATTTTCCAAGGGTCAAAAAATTGATTATAATATTAAAATTAATATTTTTTCAAATAAATGAAGATTTCATTTAAAAAGAATTTGATCATATTTATAGAATTAATTTCAATAAATGTATCTCATTTTTGAAATCTAAACATCTAAAAATGGTTAGGGTTATTTTTTGGTATTTTCTAAAATATTTAAATTTTTTGTTAATAGTGAAATATGGAAAAATATGATATTTCACATTATAAGCTAAATACATGAATCTATGATTCTTGGATTATGTATCCAAACATTATTTGTTAATCACATAAACCTTATATTTTGTATAGTTTCAATATTAGTCACTGGTGGTAGTCTTGATAAAAAATAATAAATTATTGAATATAATATTAAAAAAACACCCTTCTCATCCCCTTATAAGTACCACCCCTTCTCCTCACACATTCTAACTCCATTACCTTACTAAATATATACTAAATTCTATTTAAAAAACACTCCCACTCCCCTATGATCCTTGGTCTCACCAAAATACCAATCAAAGGTGCCTTATGGGGAAGCCTAAGAGAAGACATCTGAAAGAGAAGGTAATTCCCTCAATCGAGATTTTAATTTTTTTCCTCCTCATCCTCCAAAAAAAACCATCCTGTAAATAATAATGAATCCAAAATCATAAATATAATGTAATTTTATTTTTCCAATGAAATATATATCATTCATCCTCTTATTCTAAAAATAAAAATGTTGTTCATATTATGGTGGGTTCACAACCTCTATGAATAACGCACTTCATTTTTTTACCCCACCTTTAAGTATGGTCATATAAATATTATTATGTTCAAATATAGTTATTATAAGTATATTATCACTTATTTCATTTTTTTAATGTATTAATTAAATAAAAATAATCTATTTCTTAATAGTCAGTAAAATAACTTAAATGAACTAACTGTATAACAATAATGTTTATACTAAATAAATCATCCCTATGTCGAAACACAAATGGATATTTGGGACCATTTAATTTTTTTTAAGGCCATGGGTATCATTTAATTTAACTTTTAGTGTTTTAGTCCCATTTTAAAAGAACTTTAATATTATCCATAAGTGATTCGATCTTGGAACCATGAAATGAACACCCTCAAAACAACAAAATTTGACTTTATATCTCATTGAAATGGTTGTAAATGAACATAATATAATTATATAAAATCAAAATAGATGTAAAATTTTCTAAATTATGTTATTGATTGATATAATTTTAATATTTAGGATGTTAATTGAAAGTGTAGAATGATTATAGACCTAAAGTAGGGGATCTCTCAGAACCACTCTATTTTCTTTGGGGTTATGATTTCTCACTCTTACCTCACTTTATAACTCTATTATTATTATTTAGTTATTATATATTATGAATATATTTCTCATTATATATACCTATATTAATTAAACTTTCTTTTAGGGTAATACACATGTTTTAAATGTTACCTCATAAATGTTTTTGTTAAGAGGATCTAATTAAAGGAAACTTCTCTATTTTCTTGTCTCATTTCAAGTACCACTAAAATAAATTTTTATTCGATTATATAGCTTATAAAATAATAATTTTATTATTTAAAACCATTTTAGTTCATTTTTTGTGTTATGGAAACTTTTATTCTCTTACCCTCTTTAATAATTATTTACCCTTTTCTAAAACCCCACTTAAAAGGAATATTTCCAAAATTATTTCTCCACTCCATTTTATGTCTTTAATTTACATAGACTAATTTTAATGCAATATTATTATTTATTTATCTTTAAACAACCAATAATGATTTATTACCTTCTTTCATGGAATTCATTATTAAATTTCATTTGGATATGTTATAATACATGATTATGTTACTCATTTCCTTTCCACGGGTTTTTTTTTATATTTATGCCTTATATATAATTGCATTATATGGAACATATATACATGTACATATTATTATGGGTCCACCTAGATAGTTCTACAATATATTGGGTAATTTTTATGTCTCATGATATGATATATATGGAATTATGTAGTAAATATAATCTATTACGAGACTCTATCCACCATGTGATATTGTCTTGGTGGTTATTCATAACTTATGTTTATATCATGTTTTGTATTATTCATTCATTCCTATGTTTCCATGATCTTATTAGTATATATTATTTATTTAATGATCCCAAATAACTATTCATTATAATTGTCATTTATGATATAATGTTATGAATTTAACTCATATGCCATGCTTCTTCATTATGTTTATTCCCTTCCTAGGATTTATAGATCACTCCTTTATTTTATTTATTCCTATGGTTATCATATATAGTTTTAGGATATCAAAGGTATTTATGATATCATCATATAGATTAAAATAATTTTTTATTTTAGTTCAATATCAATATTTTATATACATATTCTCTCAAAGACACTTGGACTCTTGATCCTTGGTTTGTGTTAATTGGATATTTATGTTAAAAAGATGTAATAATATATATAAAAGGATTAATGCACTATAGTTGGTATTAGAGGAAATTTATAGATATTTTTAGGGAATAGGGATATAATTATTTATTAAATACCCTTGGGATAAGTATAAGTATAGGAAAATATCTTGAAATTTTGGGTAATTATAAAGTGAGTGGTTTCAAAGAAATTATATCCATGTATAGATGATACAAGTAGATGTTGCTCAAGTATAGATATATATAGGGGTAACAACACCAAAATGTAATTTTGGGTATTAACTCAACCTTTACTTGGTGCACGACCAAGAGGTCATACTACACACCGATTTTGACACTCCCAGGGGATATTCTTTGGAAAATTCACAAAATCTTTATGAACCATTATAAAGGAATTTAATAGATTATAAGGATAGAAAACCTAATGGGAAAATTACCATGTATAATTGGGAATTAAACCTAAAGAGTTATAATTTAGGATATATGTGTCATTTATATGTCATTCCTTATAAGTTCATAATTTCCCTTTTTAAGTTTTTTTGTTTGAGTATTATCATCCCTAATTACATTTCCTTTATTTTAGTTAAGGGAAATAAATGGGAGGAACAACGCCAAGAAACAATGTGATAGGCAGTGTGACAATTTACCTAATTAAATGCCTACCCTAATGGTAGTAGTAACTAAGAACTTCATGGTAATACTATCTCAACTAGCTTAAATTATGAATAACATGTTGAATCGTGTGGAAATCCCTCCTTCTCTTAAAAAATAATATGTTGTGGTTGATTCATTTATATGAAAAAGTCCTCCTAAATTTATTGGATACTATGATCCCATCATCATGTAATACTGGATAAACTCTATGGAGAAGATGTTATTTTTCCTCTAATGCTTTTATAAAGAGAAAGTTTTATAATCCATCTATTTCTTGGATGGGGAAGCTGATAATTAGTGGACACAGATTGAGAACATGAAGACTAAGGAGGAAATTTAATCTATGGAATGGGAAGGATAAAAAAACAATTTTTAATAAATATATATTCTAAACTCTCCACCTTAAAATAGATATGGATTTCCTTGGATATAAGAAAAAAAAGATGAGTCTATCGGGTCATGTGAAGAAAACTTCACAAGGCTTGCATGGTAATCCTCCAACTTTTTCATTGACACTAAAAATGAATTATTCCACTTCTTTAGAGGATTAAGTATGAGTCTATGAAAATAATTATAGATTAGAGGCTTTTATATATATGAAGATATTTTTTTCCTTAATTTTGACATAGATATTGGATACCCTTAGTGGTTTCATGGGCCTTGAGATAAAAAAGTGAAAATTGATTATAATTTTAGAGGATCAAAAAAATACCATGAAGTAAAGAAAAACCAACAATACATGTGCCAAAAGTGTGAAAATAAGAATCATAGAAACTATCTCAAGGGAACAAAGAGATACTAAAAATGTTGAAAATAAGAATATAAGGTTCATAAATACTGAATGGGGGTTAATAAAGCGCTAATGTGATAGAATAAAATAAGGTTTTGATCAACACTCAGTATGGAGTTCAGTGTTTCCACTTCAAGGAAAAAAGATAATATACAATCCAATTCCCTAAGCTAAGGATTTTTTGATATTATCAGCAACAATAACCTACAATTCCTAGAGTGAAAAGAAGGTAACATTTTATCTCTACTATTGAGGTGGATCCCAAAAATGATGTGGTGAAAGGTATATGGTTTATTAATTCAATAATATAAAAAGTTGTAGTTGATTTAAATTCTACACATTCTTTAATATCATGTATGTTTAGTAGAGCTATTCAAAAACCACCTCAAAACATGGAGGTTTATTTGTCTGTAAGAATATAAACTAGATAAATTATTGTATACCAAGTATATAACTCCTTACCAGTCAATTTTGTGGGATGGACCTCCTAAAAAATATTATCTTACTTTCTTTGATGTAATTTTATGTTATATTGGGTATGGATTTTTTGTCCTTATATAAATCCAACATCAACTGTCGGGAGAGGAAAATTACTCTTCACATCTTGATTCATCCTCTGATTATTTACATGTGTAGATAGAAGAATGAATCTCCTTTAGAATATTCTTATCAAGCATGGATTTTATTTCTTTATGATTAAGTATATATAGATCAAATTATTGATAAAAATTAGATAACCATGCTTGATGACATTCCCATTACGAGGTATTATACTAATTTATTCCCTAAAGAGTTTCCCAGTCTTAATTACTCTTAGCCGATAGGTTGAGTTCTCAATTGAGATTATAACTAGATCTATTACCATATCTAAGACTCCTTATTGAATGGGAACCATTCAATTGAAAGAAAAAAATAAGTAGTTATAAGATAATATAGACAAGGGTTTTATATGTTTGCATGCTTCACTATAGGGTTTGTTGGTCTTATTTATCAAGAAGAAGGATAGGTCAATATGCATTTACATTGATTATCATGAAGTTAAAAATATCTTGATAAAGAAAAAGTATATCCTTCTATAGATTTATAACTTGTTCGATTAGGTAAGTGGGGACCAATAATTCAGTGAGGTTGACCATGAATCTGGGTATCATCAATTAAAGGTGAGGAGGGAGGATATTCCTAAGACTGCATTTCAAACAAGGTATGGAAAATATGATCTCATAGTGATTTCCTATGGAATCAATAATTCTCTAAAAATATTCATAGACATGACGAATAGAGTCTTGATATATTACCTCAACAAATTTTGGGTAGTTTTTATAGGTGATATTCTATATACTCTAAAAGTAATGGGGGAATAAGGAAAATTTGAATACCATGCTAAAGACTTTGAAAAAAGGAGAAGTAATTTGAAAAGTGTAGTAAATGTGAGTTCTATATGGAAGAAGTATCATTCATGAGGCATGTTATCACCACTAAAGTGATATCTATGAATCCTTATAAGACAAATGAAATTGCGGAGTGTCATAAAATAGATTATTTAATAGAGATCCATAGTTTCCTTAGACTAAAATGGTATTGCCGAATTTTTTTTGAGAAACGTATCACAATTATAAGGCCCAAAAACCAAGCTAACTCAGAATGGAGTAAAGTTTTTCTATACTGATGAATATAAATGAATATTCATGGATTTAAAAAGGAGTCTTATCACTGCACAATTCCTCAATCTACCCTCAAATGGAAAACTTTTGTTGGTATATAGTGACTGTTCAAAAAATGTGTTGGTGTGAGTAAAGATTAAAAATGATAAAGTGATATCCTATGCCTCAAGGTAGTTAACAATTAATGAGAAGAACTATATAACACATGATTAAGAGATTCCTGTAGTAATATTTTCAATTATTTTTTTAATTGTATCTATTGGTATAATTATGAAATACATATATAACATAAAATACAAAAATATATATTCACACAGAAATGGATTAATATAAACATGTGAAGATGGTGAGAGATGACCAAGGACTATGATTGATCAATCCATTTCCATATTGGGAAGGAAAATAAAGTGGTATATTCTCTATGTGGGAAGGATCAAGCGACCATATCCATAATGAGGATTGATAGGGATATTGACATATTAAACATGAAAATTATTGACATGGGAATCATAAAGGAATGAAAATTACCATTACTTTATCAAATGATTTTTCAACATTCCATTCTAGAGAAGATGACGGATACTGAAAGGGATGATTTGGAAATACAGAAGAAGGTGGAAGCTATAAGAAAAGGGAAATCCTTAGAGGTCAAAATTGATGAAAAAGGAGTTGTAATATTTTGGTCATGATTATGTGTCCCATAATTGAAATAGATAAAGAATGAAATATTTAATGATGCACATAGTTTGAACTTATACATCCACCCAAGTGGCATCAATATGTATATAGGTCTCCAATATAACTATTGGTGGGATGACATGAAGAAGGAAGCCACGAAATGTAAATTAAAACGCCTGATATGTCAATAAGTGAAGGTATAAAGTAAAATGACCATGGGAATGATACAACCATTACCTATACTTACATGGAAATGGTAAAAATCACCTTGGACTTTGTCATTGGTCTTACAAAGAAATATATAATAAATAATTCCATATGGGTTCTAGTGTATAATCTTATAAATACTAATCACTTAATTGAAATTCAATGGGACTTCTAAATTGATAAACTTATGATGATATACATTAGGTAAGTAGTGAGGTGACATGGAACACCACTATTGATTATAATTGATCAAGTTCCAATGTTTACCTAGATGTTCTGTAAAAGTATCCAACATGATCTAAACACTAAGTTAAATATAAGTAAATCTTATCTACCCCAAAATCGTAGTCAATTTGAGTGTAATATTTAGACACTTGAGGATATATTGAGAGCATGCTCTATAAAATTCAAATGAAGATGGTATCAACATCTTCCTCTATTTAATTTATTATACAATAATAGTCCCTAGTAAATCATTAAAATTTCTTCATATGAATCCATTTATGGTAAGAGATGTAGAACACCCACTTTTTGGGATGATTTTGGTGAACATAATTTCCTGGGACCTAAAATGGTTGAATAAATGGTACAAAATGTCAATATCATTCAACATCACATTAGGGCAGATCAAATTCGATAGAATATCTATACAGAAAGTGGTGGATGAACCTAGAGCTTGAGGTTGGAGATAAATTTCTCATTCTCATATCTATATCAAAGTGGTCATTATATTTTGGAAGAATGGAAATCTAAGTCCCAGATACATCATCCCCATTGATATTATAGATCTCATTGGAGTTGTGGCATAACAACTAGCACTCCCATTGACCCTATCTCAAGTATATTATGGGTTCCACATAACCCTCTTGAAACAATACATACCAGATACCTCACACATATTTAATTTTTAGGTGGTATAGTTAGAGAATTAAATATATTATGAGGAGCATTCAGTGAAAATATTGGACTATAGATATGAAGTTTTGTTCAACAAGACAAATTGCCTAGTCAAAGTATTATAGCGGAACTCTATGTATGAGGATGTGACATGGAAACTAAAGTAAGAAATGAAAAAAGTACCCTAATATTTATAGTGGGTGAAATGAAATTTTAGGGTGGACATTTCTTATGGGGGAATAATGTAATGAGTTATAATTTTACCAATGGAATTTCCCTTCTGATTATATGAATGTAACATACTTTGTATTGTATTATTATATAAATCCCATGAAACACATAATGAAAAATATAAAAAATTTATTATATTGACTTGGGAAATACATTTAGAGAATAAATATAGCTATAATAATTAAAAATATTACAATGGTATAAACAAATATAAAATAAGATAATCACTACTAGAAAAACAGGTAATTGCGAGGGGTCATTTGCGACGAGATCCCGTCGCAAATGGCTTTTTGCGACGGGATCCCGTCGCAAATGACCCGTTGCTGAAAACGGTGTCGCAATAACAATATTTTGCGACGGGCCCGTCGCTAAAGCCTTTTTCCGCGACGGGGAGAATCCCCGTCGCAACTAGTACTCCGTATATTTGTAAAAAACTATTTGCGACGGGGCCCGTCGTAAAAACTATTTTTAAAAAAATAAAAAAATAATAATACTATTTGCGACGGGAATAGTATCCCGTCGCAAATACTATAAAAAAAATAAAAAAAATAAATTGTTAATAAATTATTTTAATTAATATAATAATAATCCAATTATATTTTAAAAATAAAACATAATAAAATATTAATAAATGATTTTAATTAATATAATAATAGAATTATAATTCACAAATAAAAATAATAAATTATTTTAATTAATATAATAATAATAGAATTATAATCCAAAAATAAAAAATAATAGAATATTAATAAATATTTTATAATGAGATAGAAACTACCAATAGAAAAAAAATCATATTTTGATTTCACAAATTTTATAACATAAATACAAACTCTAATCTGAAGGAGGGGGGGAGGGGGGATCTGTAGATGGTGGTGGAGGAAACTCCATCCCTAAAGCATGAGTGATTCGGCGCATGTACTCCATCTGCTCCTGATGCTGCTGCTGCCACCGACTCGTCTGCTCCTCATACAACTGCTGCTGGCGTCGACACTCCTCCTCATGCTGCTGACGCATCTGCTCCTGCTCCTATCGGAGACTCTCTATCAGTGCAGTCTGAGATCGCAACTGATCCTCATACTGTGTAGCAGAAGAAGATGCACGAGCTCCTCTCGAGCTGGACGCCGACATCGCAGCACTGCCATAATAATCTCCGGGAGTCAGTCGAGAGCTGATACCAACTACCCGGCCCTTCTCAAAGGCATACTGGGTGGCCTGCATCCATGCCGCCTCATCAAACTGATGGCCAGTGGTCTGATCTGATGAGTCGGCCTGACTCTCAGGCCGGGCCTGTGACGTTGCGGCCTCATATGACTCTTGTAGTTGCAATTTAAAATTAAAATTGTGAATATATTATATACAGTTAATTATTAAACTTGAAAACAAATAATATTAACCACGATGTGATGCTGACAATCACCTCTGATCTCCCCAGTAGCAGGATCACTATACATCCTCTGATATACGTCGTACTCCGTAATATCGGGGTGCTCGACAGCCTATAAGAATAAAAAAATAAACTGTTAATATTTATAGTTATATAAAATATTTATAAATAAAGTACGTACCAGATGTTGTCTATGAGTACTGAAAGAACGACTCCCAGCTCGATGAGTCACCTCCTGTCTCCCCCGATTCTGGCTCCCCACCGATGATCTCCTCTGAAAGGCACCACTCAACCAGTGCGCACATAATCCATCCCATACATGGGATGAAATGTACTCTGGTCGGTGTGCTCTACATGACTCGTCAAAATCTGACACTCCTGCTTTCTTCATCGCATCTTTTCTTAAATTGTGCAAAAACTGACGAAGGCGATCACGCATGGCCACCTCCCATGCCTCGTGGATGGCGTCACGCATGGTATCCTCGATCGGATACCATAAACCCTATAAATAAATCAAAATATCAAGTTAGAAATGAAAGAATTTTCAAAATAAAAATTATTTATTTACGTACGTACCAACCAATGGCCGAACATGGCTTGCTGCACATCAATGGGAATCTGCTCCCATGTGGTCCACGGCTGAGAGAAATAGTTGCGCAAAATAGCGCTGCCCTGTCCGACTGCTATATGCGGAAAACTGTAAAAATAATAAACATTTATTATGTGCATAGATTAATGAAATCTTAGTCAAATCCACAGGTTATCACACAGGTTATCACACCTCTGTGTGCGTGGATCAAACCCAAGACGTGGACGTCGCTCGGGGATGGGGTCAGGAATCATCAATCGTGCAAGATCGTGCCCCCTCCGCGTACTCCCTGGAGCACCTGCACGCTGAGGGTCATCTGTCATCAACTCATCCGCATCGAAAGTCAGGTCAGCATCCGCCAACTCACGAAATGTGGCATCGTCCATCTGAAATAGAAAATGTTAATGTTGTTAGCAAATAATTGATAATTACTATTATATATACATATATACATATTATGATTGTATATAAATACCATGGAATTCTATCAGTGTTCATCTTTATCATCATCTTCATATATGTCAATGTCATCTTCATATTCCTCCTCAACATCATCGATATCCATTCGAGTTACAGTTGCTTCATCTCTTACCATTTCAAATTCATATGTGACATCATTAACATCATCGTCATCACCGACTCTTAAATGTGGGGTGTCGTCATCGATACTCATGTCTCTTTGTAAAAAAGATTGATTTTGAGTACTCTCTTGAAAAACTTCAATTCTTTGCACATCAGTGAAAGCACATTCACTTTGACTAAACTGATTGTCTCGAATTTTGATTTTTATTACACTCCACCAATCAGTCAAGTCTCTTGATGTAGCACAGTACATTGCGTAATAAACTTGATATGCCTGTTGAGCAAATAAGAATGGTTCATTTACTGCGAGAACACTTTTACATTTAATATCGATGATTTCATGAGTCGGATGAACACGCACGCCTCTCTCTATATCCAACCACCGACATTTGAACATGGTTATGTAATGTTGTCCAAGATAACAGAGTTCAATGATTTCATCAAGTATGCTATAAAAGTCAACTTCATTTTCTTGATGATGAGATCCTCTCAAGATAACTCCATTGTTCATTGTTTTTTTCGATTCCCCATATGCATGTGTGTGGAATCGAAATCCATTCACCACATATGCATTATAAGTTTTAACAAGTTTGGAAGGTGGGTTACTCAATACACACAGTCGTTTGTCAATTTTATCAGCATGTCGAGACACCTGAAAATTTGTGAAATAATTATCAATATAGTAAACTATACATTGAATGAGTTTCTAAAAGATAAAGAATTTATGTTACCAGTTTTTGAAACCACTGAGAGAAATTTTTCAGTCGACGTTCTTCGAGAGCAGCTGCTGTAATTTGTGGAATTTTTTTCTTGATATGATTATCATACAACCTATAAAAATCAAAGTTATTTACTGTAACATAAATAAAAGAATAAGTGATATAAACACTTACAGTACAACTGATGTCATCTCTTCACAGTTGAGCAGAACATACGTATGAGCTCTATGATGTTCATCATCTGAAAGCCAGCATTCATCAACTCCACCAAAACCAAGCTCTGACTGGTTGAAAACAGATAATTGATTGTCGATTTCATCAATATTTCTAATTATTACTAATTATTGGTAATTATTACTAATTATTGGTAATTATTACTAATTATTGTAATTATTACTAATTATTGGTAATTATTACTAATTATTGTTAAGTATTACTAATTATTGGTAATTATTACTAATTATTACTAATTATTGGTAATTATTACTAATTATTACTAATTATTGGTAATTATTACTAATTATTACTAATTATTACTAAATATTACTAATTATTATTAATTATTACTAATTATTACTAATTATTACTAATTATTGGTAATTATTGGTAATTATTACTAATTATTGGTAATTATTGGTAATTATTGGTAATTATTACTAATTATTACTAATTATTACTAATTATTGTTAATTATTACTAATTATTACTAATTATTACTGATTATTCCTAATTATTACTAATTATTGATAATTATTACCAATAATTACTAATTATTGCTAATTATTGCTAATTATTACTAATTATTGGTAATTATTACTGATTATTACTAATTATTAGTAATTATTACTGATTATTACTAATTATTGGTAATTATAACTAATTATTACTAATTATTACTAATTATTACTAATTATTGGTAATTATTACTAATTATTGGTAATTATTACTAATTATTGGTAATTATTACTAATTATTGGTAATTATTAATAATTTTTGGTAATTATTACTAATTATTGGTAATTATTACTAATTATTGGTAATTATTACTAATTATTGGTAATTATTACTAATTATTGGTAATTATTACTAATTATTGGTAATTATTACTAATTATTGGTAATTATTACTAATTATTGGTAATTATTACTAATTATTGGTAATTATTACTAATTAGTACTAATTATTACTAATTATTACTAATTATTTGTAATTAATACTAATTATTACTAATTATTGGTAATTATTACTAATTATTGGTAATTATTACTAATTATTACTAATTATTACTAATTATTGTTAATTATTACTAACTATTGGTAATTATTACTAATTATTACTAATTATTACTAATTATTACTAATTATTAATAATTATTACTAATTATTACTAATTATTGGTAATTATTTCTAATTATTACTAATTATTACTAATTATTACTATTTACAGGTAATTATTCCTAATTATTGGTAATTATTACTAATTATTGTTAAGTATTACTAATTATTGGTAATTATTACTAATTATTACTAATTATTGGTAATTATTACTAATTATTACTAATTATTGGTAATTATTACTAATTATTACTAATTATTGGTAATTATTACTAATTATTACTAATTATTACTAATTATTACTAATTATTACTAATTATTACTAATTATTTCTAATTATTACTAATTATTGGTAATTATTGGTAATTATTACTAATTATTGGTAATTATTGGTAATTATTACTAATTATTACTAATTATTACTAATTATTGGTAATTATTGGTAATTATTGGTAATTATTGGTAATTATTACTAATTATTACTAATTATTGGTAATTATTACTAATTATTACTAATTATTACTAATTATTGCTAATTATTACTAATTATTACTGATTATTGGTAATTATTCCTAATTATTACTAATTATTACTAATTATTACAAATTATTGGTAATTATTACTGATTATTACTAATTATTGGTAATTATTACTAATTATTACTAATTATTACTAATTATTACTAATTATTGGTAATTATTACTAATTATTGGTAATTATTACTAATTATTACTAATTATTACTAATTATTGGTAATTATTACTAATTATTGGAAATTATTACTAATTATTGGTAATTATTACTAATTATTGGTAATTATTACTAATTATTACTAATTATTACGAATTATTGGTAATTATTACTAATTATTGCTAATTATTACTAATTATTGCTAATTATTACTAATTATTGCTAATTATTACTAATTATTGGTAATTATTAGTAATTATTACTAATTATTACTAATTATTTTCAATTATTACTAATTATTGATAATTATTACGAATTATTGGTAATTATTTCTAATTATTGGTAATTATTACTAATTATTACTAATTATTGGTAATTATTCCTAATTATTGATAATTATTCATTTAATTACTAATAATTAGGAACAATTACCAATAATTATCAATAATTAGTTATAATTAGGAATAATTAGTAATAATTACCAATAATTAGTCATAATTACCAATAATTCGTAATAATTATCAATAATTAGTAATAATTGACAATAATTAGTAATAATTAGTAATAATTACTAATAATTAGCAATAATTAGTAATAATTAGCAATAATTAGTAATAATTAGCAATAATTAGTAATAATTACCAATAATTCATAATAATTACCAATAATTAGTAATAATTACCAATAATTAGTAATAATTACCAATAATTCGTAATAATTAGTAATAATTAGTAATAATTACCAATAATTAGTAATAATTACCAATAATTAGTAATAATTACCAATAATTTGTAATAATTACCAATAATTAGTAATAATTAGTAATAATTAGTAATAATTACCAATAATTAGTAATAATTACCAATAATTATTAATAATTAGTAATAATTAGTAATAATTAGGAATAATTAGTAATAATTAGTAATAATTAGTAATAATTACCAATAATTAGTAATAATCAGTAATAATTACCAATAATTAGTAATAATTAGTAATAATTAGTAATAATTAGGAATAATTACCAATAATCAGTAATAATTAGCAATAATTAGCAATAATTAGTAATAATTAGTAATAATTAGTAATAATTACCAATAATTAGTAATAATTCGTAATAATTACCAATAATTACCAATAATTACCAATAATTACCAATAATTAGTAATAATTCGTAATAATTAGTAATAATTACCAATAATTACCAATAATTACCAATAATTAGTAATAATTACCAATAATTACCAATAATTAGTAATAAATAGAAATAATTAGTAATAATTAATAATAATTAGTAATATTTAGTAAAAATTAGTAATAATTAGTAATAATTACCAATAATTAGTAATAAATAGTAATAATTACCAATAATTAGTAATAATTAGTAATAATTACCAATAATTAGTAATAATTAGTAATAATTACCAATAATTAGTAATACTTAACAATAATTAGTAATAATTACCAATAATTAGGAATAATTACCTGTAAATAGTAATAATTAGTAATAATTAGTAATAATTAGAAATAATTACCAATAATTAGTAATAATTAGTAATAATTAGTAATAATTAGTAATAATTAGTAATAATTAGTAATAATTAGTAATAATTACCAATAGTTAGTAATAATTAACAATAATTAGTAATAATTAGTAATAATTAGTAATAATTACCAATAATTAGTAATAATTACCAATAATTAGTAATAATTAGTATTAATTACCAATAATTAGTAATAATTAGTAATAATTAGTAATAATTAGTAATAATTACCAATAATTAGTAATAATTACCAATAATTAGTAATAATTACCAATAATTAGTAATAATTACCAATAATTAGTAATAATTACCAATAATTAGTAATAATTACCAATAATTAGTAATAATTACCAAAAATTATTAACAATTACCAATAATTAGTAATAATTACCAATAATTCGTAATAATTACCAATAATTAGTAATAATTACCAATAATTAGTAATAATTAGTAATAATTAGTAATAATTACCAATAATTAGTAATAATCGGCAATAATTACCAATAATTAGTAATAATCAGTAATAATTACCAATAATTAGTAATAATTAGCAATAATTAGCAATAATTAGTAATAATTAGTAATTATTGGTAATAATTATCAATAATTAGTAATAATTAGGAATAATCAGTAATAATTAGTAATAATTAGTAATAATTAACAATAATTAGTAATAATTAGTAATAATTAGTAATAATTACCAATAATTACCAGTAATTACCAATAATTAGTAATAATTACCAATAATTACCAATAATTAGTAATAATTAGTAATAATTAGTAATAATTAATAATAATTAGTAATATTTAGTAATAATTAGTAATAATTAGTAATAATTACCAATAATTAGTAATAATTAGTAATAATTACCAATAATTAGTAATAATTAGTAATAATTACCAATAATTAGTAATACTTAACAATAATTAGTAATAATTACCAATAATTAGTAATAATTACAATAATTAGTAATAATTACCAATAATTAGTAATAATTACCAATAATTAGTAATAATTAGAAATATTGATGAAATCGACAATCAATTATCTGTTTTCAACCAGTCAGAGCTTGGTTTTGGTGGAGTTGATGAATGCTGGCTTTCAGATGATGAACATCATAGAGCTCATACGTATGTTCTGCTCAACTGTGAAGAGATGACATCAGTTGTACTGTAAGTGTTTATATCACTTATTCTTTTATTTATGTTACAGTAAATAACTTTGATTTTTATAGGTTGTATGATAATCATATCAAGAAACAAATTCCACAAATAACAGCAGCTGCTCTCGAAGAACGTCGACTGAAAAATTTCTCTCAGTGGTTTCAAAAACTGGTAACATAAATTCTTTATCTTTTAGAAACTCATTCAATGTATAGTTTACTATATTGATAATTATTTCACAAATTTTCAGGTGTCTCGACATGCTGATAAAATTGACAAACGACTGTGTGTATTGAGTAACCCACCTTCCAAACTTGTTAAAACTTATAATGCATATGTGGTGAATGGATTTCGATTCCACACACATGCATATGGGGAATCGAAAAAAACAATGAACAATGGAGTTAGCTTGAGAGGATCTCATCATCAAGAAAATGAAGTTGACTTTTATAGCATACTTGATGAAATCATCGAACTCTGTTATCTTGGACAACATTACATAACCATGTTCAAATGTCAGTGGTTGGATACAGAGAGAGGCGTACGTGTTCATTCCGACTCATGAAATCATCGATATTAAATGTAAAAGTGTTCTCGCAGTAAATGAACCATTCTTATTGGCTCAACAGGCATATCAAGTTTATTACGCAAAGTACTGTGCTACATCAAGAGACTTGACTGATTGGTGGAGTGTAATAAAAATCAAAATTCGAGACAATCAGTTTAGTCAAAGTGAATGTTCTTTCACTGATGTGCAAAGAATTGAAGTTTTTCAAGAGAGTACTCAAAATCAATCTTTTTTACAAAGAGACATGAGTATCGATGACGACACCCCACATTTAAGAGTCGGTGATGACAATGATGTTAATGATGTCACATATGAATTTGAAATGGTAAGAGATGAAGCAACTATAACTCGAATGGATATCGATGATGTTGAGGAGGAATATGAAGATGACATTGACATATATGAAGATGATGATAAAGATGAACGCTGATAGAATTCCATGGTATTTATATACAATCATAATATGTATATACGTATATATAATAGTAATTATCAATTATTTGCTAACAAAATTAACATTTTCTGTTTCAGATGGACGATGCCACATTTCGTGAGTTGGCGGATGCTGACCTGACTTTCGATGCGGATGAGTTGATGACAGATGACCCTCAGCCTGCAGGTGCTACAGGGAGTACGCGGAGGGGGCACGATCTTGCACGATTGATGATTCCTGACCCCATCCCCGAGCGACGTCCACGTCTTGGGTTTGATCCACACACACGGAGGTGTGATAACCTGTGTTATAACCTGTGGATTTGACTAAGATTTCATTAATCTATGCACATAATAAATGTTTATTATTTTTATAGTTTTCCGCATATAGCAGTCGGACAGGACAGCGCTATTTTGCGCAACTATTTCTCTCAGCCGTGGACCACATGGGAGCAGATTCCCATTGATGTGCAGCAAGCCATGTTCGGCCATTGGTTGGTACGTACGTAAATAAATAATTTTTATTTTGAAAATTCTTTCATTTCTAACTTGATATTTTGATTTATTTATAGGGTTTATGGTATCCGATCGAGGATACCATGCGTGATGCCATCCACGAGGCATGGGAGGTGGCCATGTGTGATCGCCTTCGTCAGTTTTTGCACAATTTAAGAAAAGATGCGATGAAGAAAGCAGGAGTGTCAGATTTTGACGAGTCATGTAGAGCACACCGACCAGAGTACATTTCATCCCATGTATGGGATGGATTATGTGCGCACTGGTTGAGTGGTGCCTTTCAGAGGAGATCATCGGTGGGGAGCCAAAATCGGGGGAGACAGGAGGCGACTCATCGAGCTGGGAGTCGTTCTTTCAGTACTCATAGACAGCATCTGGTACGTACTTTATTTATAAATATTTTATATAACTATAAATATTAACAGTTTATTTTTTTATTCTTATAGGCTGTCGAGCACCCCGATATTACGGAGTACGACGTATATCAGAGGATGTATAGTGATCCTGCTACTGGGGAGATCAGAGGTGATCGTCAGCATCACATCGTGGTTAGTATTATTTGTTTTCAAGTTTAATAATTAACTGTATATAATATATTCACAATTTTAATTTTAAATTGCAACTACAAGAGTCATATGAGGCCGCAGCGTCACAGGCCCGGCCTGAGAGTCAGGCCGACTCATCAGATCAGACCACTGGCCGTCAGTTTGATGAGGCGGCATGGATGCAGGCCACCCAGTATGCCTTTGAGAAGGGCCGGGTAGTTGGTATCAGCTCTCGACTGACTCCCGGAGATTATTATGGCAGTGCTGCGATGTTGGCGTCCAGCTCGAGAGGAGCTCGTGCATCTTCTTCTGCTACACAGTATGAGGATCAGTTGCGATCTCAGACTGCACTGATAGAGAGTCTCCGACAGGAGCAGGAGCAGATGCGTCAGCAGCATGAGGAGGAGTGTCGACGCCAGCAGCAGTTGTATGAGGAGCAGACGAGTCGGTGGCAGCAGCAGCATCAGGAGCAGATGGAGTACATGCGCCGAATCACTCATGCTTTAGGGATGGAGTTTCCTCCACCACCATCTGCAGATCCCCCCTCCCCGCCTCCTTCAGATTAGAGTTTGTATTTATGTTATAAAATTTGTGAAATCAAAATATGATTTTTTTTCTATTGGTAGTTTCTGTCTCATTATAAAATATTTATTAATATTCTATTATTTTTTATTTTTGGATTATAATTCTATTATTATTATATTAATTAAAATAATTTATTATTTTTATTTGTGAATTATAATTCTATTATTATATTAATTAAAATCATTTATTAATATTTTATTATTTTTTATTTTTGAAATATAATTGGATTATTATTATATTAATTAAAATAATTTATTAACAATTTATTATTTTTTATTTTTTTTATAGTATTTGCGACGGGATACTATTCCCGTCGCAAATAGTATTATTATTTTTTTATTTTTTTAAAAATAGTTTTTACGACGGGCCCCGTCGCAAATAGTTTTTTACAAATATACGGAGTACTAGTTGCGACGGGGATTCTCCCCGTCGCGGAAAAAGGCTTTAGCGACGGGCCCGTCGCAAAATATTGTTATTGCGACACCGTTTTCAGCAACGGGTCATTTGCGACGGGATCCCGTCGCAAAAAGCCATTTGCGACGGGATCCCATCGCAAATGACCCCTCGCAATTACCTGTTTTTCTAGTAGTGATTATCTTATTTTATATTTGTTTATACCATTGTAATATTTTTAATTATTATAGCTATATTTATTCTCTAAATGTATTTCCCAAGTCAATATAATAAATTTTTTATATTTTTCATTATGTGTTTCATGGGATTTATATAATAATACAATACAAAGTATGTTACATTCATATAATCAGAAGGGAAATTCCATTGGTAAAATTATAACTCATTACATTATTCCCCCATAAGAAATGTCCACCCTAAAATTTCATTTCACCCACTATAAATATTAGGGTACTTTTTTCATTTCTTACTTTAGTTTCCATGTCACATCCTCATACATAGAGTTCCGCTATAATACTTTGACTAGGCAATTTGTCTTGTTGAACAAAACTTCATATCTATAGTCCAATATTTTCACTGAATGCTCCTCATAATATATTTAATTCTCTAACTATACCACCTAAAAATTAAATATGTGTGAGGTATCTGGTATGTATTGTTTCAAGAGGGTTATGTGGAACCCATAATATACTTGAGATAGGGTCAATGGGAGTGCTAGTTGTTATGCCACAACTCCAATGAGATCTATAATATCAATGGGGATGATGTATCTGGGACTTAGATTTCCATTCTTCCAAAATATAATGACCACTTTGATAGAGATATGAGAATGAGAAATTTATCTCCAACCTCAAGCTCTAGGTTCATCCACCACTTTCTGTATAGATATTCTATCGAATTTGATCTTCCCTAATGTGATGTTGAATGATATTGACATTTTGTACCATTTATTCAACCATTTTAGGTCCCAGGAAATTGTGTTCACCAAAATCATCCCAAAAAGTTGGTGTTCTACATCTCTTACCATAAATGGATTCATATGAAGAAATTTTAATTATTTACTAGGGACTATTATTGTATAATAAATTAAATAGAGGAAGATGTTGATACCATCTTCATTTGAATTTTATAGAGCATGCTCTCAACATATCATCAAGTGTCTAAATATTACACTCAAATTGACTACGATTTTGGGGTAGATAAGATTTACTTATATTTAACTTAGTGTTTAGATCATGTTTGATACTTTTACAGAACATCGAGGTAAACATTGGAACTTGATCAAATATAATCAATAGTGGTGTTCCATGTCACCTCACTACTTACCTAATGTATATCATCATAAGTTTATCAATTTAGAAGTCCCATTGAATTTCAATTAAGTGATTAGTATTTATAAGATTATACACTAGAACCCATATGGAATTATTTATTATATATGTCTTTGTAAGACCAATGACAAAGTCCAAGGTGATTTTTACCATTTCCATGTAAGTATAGGTAATGGTTGTATCATTCCCATGGTCATTTTACTTTATACCTTCACTTATTGACATATCAGGCGTTTTAATTTACATTTCGTGGCTTCCTTCTTCATGTCATCCCACCAATAGTTATATTGGAGACCTATATACATATTTATGCCACTTGGGTGGATGTATAAGTTCAAACTATGTGCATCATTAAATATTTCATTCTTTATCTATTTCAATTATGGGACACATAATCATGACCCAAATATTACAACTCCTTTTTCATCAATTTTGACCTCTAAGGATTTCCCTTTTCTTATAGCTTCCACCTTCTTCTGTATTTCCAAATCATCCCTTTCAGTATCCGTCATCTTCTCTAGAATGGAATGTTGAAAAATCATTTGATAAAGTAATGGTAATTTTCATTCCTTTATGATTCCCATGTCAATAATTTTCATGTTTAATATGTCAATATCCCTATCAATCCTCATTATGGATATGGTCTCTTGATCCTTCCCACATAGAGAATATACCACTTTATTTTCCTTCCCAATATGGAAATGGATTGATCAATCATAGTCCTTGGTCATCTCTCACTATCTTCACATGTTTATATTAATCCATTTCTGTGTGAATATATATTTTTGTATTTTATGTTATATATGTATTTCATAATTATACCAATAGATACAATTAAAAAAATAATTGAAAATATTACTACAGGAATCTCTTAATCATGCGTTATATAGTTCTGCTCATTAATTGTTAACTACCTTGAGGCATAGGATATCACTTTATCATTTTTAATCTTTACTCACACCAACACATTTTTTGAACAGTCACTATATACCAACAAAAGTTTTCCATTTGAGGGTAGATTGAGGAATTGTGCAGTGATAAGCCTCCTTTTTAAATCCATGAATATTCATTTATATTCATCAGTATAGAAAAACTTTACTCCATTCTGAGTTAGCTTGGTTTTTGTGCCTTATAATTGTGATACGTTTCTCAAAAAATTTCGGCAATACCATTTTAGTCTAAGGAAACTATGGATCTCTATTAAATAATCTATTTTATGACACTCCGCAATTTCATTTGTCTTATAAGGATTCATAGATATCACTTTAGTGGTGATAACATGCCTCATGAATGATACTTCCTCCATATAGAACTCACATTTACTACACTTTTCAAATTACTTCTCCTTTTTTCAAAGTCTTTAGCATGGTATTCAAATTTTCCTTATTCCCCCATTACTTTTAGAGTATATAGAATATCACCTATAAAAACTACCTAAAATTTGTTGAGGTAATATATCAAGACTCTATTCGTCATGTATATGAATATTTCTAGAGAATTATTGATTCCATAGGAAATCACTATGAGATCATATTTTCCATACCTTGTTTGAAATGCAGTCTTAGGAATATCCACCCTCCTCACCTTTAATTGATGATACCCAGATTCATGGTCAACCTCACTGAATTATTGGTCCCCACTTACCTAATCGAACAAGTTATAAATCTATAGAAGGATATACTTGTTCTTTATCAAGATATTTTTAACTTCATGATAATCAATGTAAATGCATATTGACCTATCCTTCTTCTTGATAAATTAGACCAACAAACCCTATAGTGAAGCATGCAAACATATAAAACCCTTGTCTATATTATCTTATAACTACTTATTTTGTTCTTTCAATTGAATGGTTCCCATTCAATAAGGAGTCTTAGATATGGTAAGAGATCTAGGTAAAATCTCAATTGAGAACTCAACCTATCGGTTAAGAGTAATTAAGACTGGAAAACTCTTTAGGGAATAAATTAGTATAATACCTCGTAATGGGAATGTCATCAAGCATGGTTATCTAATTTTTATCAATAATTTGATCTATATATACTTAATCATAAAGAAATAAAATCCATGCTTGATAAGAATATTCTAAAGGAGATTCATTCTTCTATCTACACATGTAAAGAATCAGAGGATGAATCAAGATGTGAAGAGTAATTTTCCTCTCCTGACAGTTGATGTTGGATTTATATAAGGACAAAAAATCCATACCCAATATAACATAAAATTACATCAAAGAAAGTAATATAATATTTTTTAGGAGGTTCATCCCACAAAATTTACTGGTAAGGAGTTATACACTTGGTATACAATAATTTATCTAGTTTATATTCTTACAGACAAATAAACCTCCATGTTTTGAGGTGGTTTTTGAATAGCTCTACTAAACATACATGATATTAAAGAATGTGTAGAATTTAAATCAACTACAACTTTTTCTATTATTGAATTAATAAACCATATACCTTTCACCACATCATTGTTGGGATCCACCTCAATAGTAGAGATAAAATGTTACCTTCTTTTCACTCTAGGAATTGTAGGTTATTGTTGCTGATAATATCAAAAAATCCTTAGCTTAGGGAATTGGATTGTATATTATCTTTTTTCGTTGAAGTGGAAACACTGAACTCCATACTGAGTGTTGATCAAAACCTTATTTTATTCCATCACATTAGCGCTTTATTAACCCCCATTCAGTATTTATGAACCTTATATTCTTATTTTCAACATTTTTAGTATCTCTTTGTTCCCTTGAGATAGTTTCTATGATGCTTATTTTCACACTTTTGGCACATGTATTGTTGGTTTTTCTTTACTTCATGGTATTTTTTTGATCCTCTAAAATTATAATCAATTTTCACTTTTTTATCTCAAGGCCCATGAAACCACTAAGGGTATCCAATATCTACGTCAAAATTAAGGAAAAAAAATATCTTCATATATATAAAAGCCTCTAATCTATAATTATTTTCATAGACTCATACTTAATCCTCTAAAGAAGTGGAATAATTCATTTTTAGTGTCAATGAAAAAGTTGGAGAATTACCATGCAAGCCTTGTGAAGTTTTCTTCACATGACCCGATAGACTCATCTTTTTTTTCTTATATCCAAGGAAATCCATATCTATTTTAAGGTGGAGAGTTTAGAATATATATTTATTAAAAGTTGTTTTTTTGATCCTTCCCATTCCATAGATTAAATTTCCTCCTTAGTCTTCATGTTCTCAATCTGTATCCACTAATTATCAGCTTCCCCATCCAAGAAATAAATGGATTATAAAACTTTCTCTTTATAAAAGCATTAGAGGAAAAATAACATCTTCTCCATAGAGTTTATCCAGTATTACATGATGATGGGATCATAGTATCCAATAAATTTAGGAGGAATTTTTCATATAAATTAATCAACCACAACATATTATTTTTTAAGAGAAGGAGGGATTTCCACACGATTCAACATGTTATTCATAATTTAAGCCAGTTGAGATAGTATTACCATGAAGTTCTTAGTTACTACTACCATTAGGGTAGGCATTTAATTAGGTAAATTGTCACACTGCCTATCACATTGGTTCTTGGCGTTGTTCCTCCCATTTATTTCCCTTAACTAAAATAAAGGAAATGGAATTAGGGATGATAATACTCAAACAAAAAAACTTAAAAAGGGAAATTATGAACTTATAAGGAATGACATATAAATGACACATATATCCTAAATTATAACTCTTTAGGTTTAATTCCCAATTATACATGGTAATTTTCCCATTAGGTTTTCTATCCTTATAATCTGTTAAATTCCTTTATAATGGTTCATAAAGATTTTGTGAATTTTCCAAAGAATATCCCCTGGGAGTGTCAAAATCAGTGTGTAGTATGACCTCTTGGTTGTGCACCAAGTAAAGGTTGAGTTAATACCCAAAATTACATTTTGGTGTTGTTACCCCTATATATATCTATACTTGAGCAACATCTACTTGTATAATCTATACATGGATATAATTTCTTTGAAACCACTCACTTTATAATTACCCAAAATTTCAAGATATTTTCCTATACTTATACTTATCCCAAGGGTATTTAATAAATAATTATATCCCTATTCCCTAAAAATATCTATAAATTTCCTCTAATACCAACTATAGTGCATTAATCCTTTTATATATATTATTACATCTTTTTAACATAAATATCCAATTAACACAAACCAAGGATCAAGAGTCCAAGTGTCTTTGAGAGAATATGTATATAAAATATTGATATTGAACTAAAATAAAAAATTATTTTAATCTATATGATGATATCATAAATAACTTTGATATCCTAAAACTATATATGATAACCATAGGAATAAATAAAATAAAGGAGTGATCTATAAATACTAGGAAGGGAATAAACATAATGAAGAAGCATGGCATATGAGTTAAATTCATAACATTATATCATAAATGACAATTATAATGAATAGTTATTTGGGATCATTAAATAAATAATATATACTAATAAGATCATGGAAACATAGGAATGAATGAATAATACAAAACATGATATAAACATAAGTTATGAATAACCACCAAGACAATATCACATGGTGGATAGAGTCTCGTAATAGATTATATTTACTACATAATTCCATATATATTATATCATGAGACATAAAAATTACCCAATATATTGTAGAACTATCTAGGTGGACCCATAATAATATGTACATGTATATATGTTCCATATAATGCAATTATATATAAGGAATAAATATAAAAAAACCTATGGAAAGGAAATGAGTTACATAATCATGTATTATAACATATCCAAATGAAATTTAATAATGAATTCCATGAAATAAGGTAATAAATCATTATTGGTTGTTTGAAGATAAATAAATAATAATATTGCATTAAAATTAGTCTATGTAAATTAAAGACATAAAATGGAGTGGAGAAATAATTTTGGAAATATTCCTTTTAAGTGGGGTTTTAGAAAAGGGTAAATAATTATTAAAGAGAGTAAGAGAATAAAAGTTTCCATAACACAAAAAATGAACTAAAATGGTTTTAAATAATAAAATTATTATTTTAGAAGCTATATAATCTCATAAAAATTTATTTTAGTGGTACTTGAAATGAGACAAGAAAATAGAGAAGTTTCCTTTAATTAGATCCTCTTAATAAAAACATTTATGAGGTAACATTTAAAACATGTGTATTACCCTAAAAGAAAGTTTAATTAATATAGGTATATATAATGAGAAATATATTCATAATATATAATAATTAAATAATAATAATAGAGTTATAAAGTGAGGTAAGAGTGAGAAATCATAACCCCAAAGAAAATAGAGTGGTTCTGAGAGATCCCCTACTTTAGGTCTATAATCATTCTACACTTTCAATTAACATCCTAAATATTAAAATTATATCAATCAATAACATAATTTAGAAAATTTTACATCTATATTTGATTTTATATAATTATATTATGTTCATTTACAACCATTTCAATGAGATATAAAGTCAAATTTTGTTGTTTTGAGGGTGTTCATTTCATGGTTCCAAGATCGAATCACTTATAGATAATATTAAAGTTCTTTTCAAATGGGACTAAAACACTAAAAGTTAAATTAAATGATACCCATGGCCTTCAAAAAAAATTAAATGTCATTCATTTTTCCATTACCACCTCTCAAGGTTGGTAATAATGATGGAAATATTTTTTATATATGATAGATATGATATTAATTATGTAGTTATGATTTTTTAATTTTTTTATCACACATACATTCATGCTTTCCATTTTGTGGGAATACAATAACATTCTCGTGTGTACGAAGAACTACCACTTCACGAAACGACGTGATTCATTCACACTTTATATGGAATGTATTAAAAATGGGTTTAATAAAAATATATGATATATATGACATAAAAATTATTATTTAATGATAATATATAAATTTATATATATTTATATAAATAATTTTCTTTTCTTTCTTTTAATACGACAAAAAAATGGATTCAATGTTCATGCATATGTACAACCTACCATCTCTATGAATGGTGTATTTCATTTCCTATCAAGAAATTTTATGGATTAGTTTAAATAAATATATACTGAATATATATGATATTTAAATATTGGTTTAAATTCTTGATATTATTAAATCCTAATCAAAGTAAGAGGAACAAAAATAACAAACCAAAACACATATGAAAAAAATGGTTATTACCCGAGACGTGACATTAACATGAAATAATTAATAAGAGGGTATTAAAAATCATATGAAAATAATATATTATATGATATATATCAATATGGTTGTTTAATAAATTTATAATAAACTTATATTTCTTATAAATGAGGTTTTAATAAGTACAACGGAATTCAAGACTTTAGGTAAGGTGATTTCTAGTCCCACTTTTATTTCTAAGAGACTTACGTCATATTACCCACTAGTTTATTTTTTGTGGTGTATATACTACTCTATTCCATGATATAAAATGAATATACCTCATTTAATGATAACTAATTTTTTCATTAGTTTTATTATTTCATGGGGATTACGATTACTCAAGCAGTAAAGGATTTTTGTCTCAATTTTCATTTTTTGAGACGTATGTTATGTTGTGAACCTATAATATTTCACGGGGTGTACATATATCCCCTTTCACATGTAATATCATGAATTTATTCATCCTCATAAAATTTTATGTATAATTTTATGTTATTCCTCCATGGATCTTACGAATCAAGGTTACTAAAGTGGTAATATATTTATGTTACAATCTCATTAATTATCGATATTGTTTATAATTATGCGTCAAATGATGAAATATTATGATCTACCTCTCATGAAAATCATGAATTTTATAATCATGTTTTTATGTCTTGAGAATACATGT
Organism: Viscum album; assembly: GCA_963277665.1. Lineage (NCBI taxonomy): Eukaryota > Viridiplantae > Streptophyta > Magnoliopsida > Santalales > Viscaceae > Viscum > Viscum album. Next base: position 268,156,722 of record OY728143.1, on the reverse strand, counting down.
TTTCCATTAATTTTACTCTCTTAATTTACTTAGAAATTTCGAAAGAAATTTTTTTAAAAAAATCAACTTTTTTGTCAAAAATAATTCTTTAAAAAATCTTGTGTTTGGGGAAATGTTTCAAAAAATTTACTAATATCCTGTGATTTTTAAAAGAAATTTTTACCCATTTTTTACTTTTTACAAAATGTTTTGAAGTGAATATTCATATCTTTTTTAAAAACAATTCCCATTTTTATTTTACTGAAAATATGAAAAGAATACTTATTTTTAAGATACATAGAATGAATATTATTTCCCATTATCATGACCACTCGATGATTTTTTTCTTCTGTTACATGTTTTAAAATTTAATTTCAAAGAAAGATATTTTTTAAATTTTTTATGTTTTAAAAAGTGTTTTTTTCAAATTAGAAAAGATTTATTCCCCAAGAAACATTTTATATAATGTTTTAAAATTATTTTCCATATACTATGAAATTTATTGGTGTTACCCATTACCTACTCAGGATATGATCAAAAGATATCATTCATATTCTTTCTCGTAATGGTTTATTATTTCATAACATGATGCTTATGAAACCCATTTCTCTTCTATGGGTTATTTCATGATAAAATGATTATGAAACCCACTTATTCTCCCAGTTTATTATATCATGAAATGATTATGAAACCTATATTTTTTACACATATTATGATATGATTAAATGTTTATGATACCCATTTTATTTCATGGGTTTTGATATGACGAAATTTTATGATCTTGTGGCGCACAAAAATATTGTTTTAATTATGTGATGGGTGGGAACTATATGTCCTCCAATTTACTGGGTAAATATTTATATATCTCATAATATAGATAGGGATAGAATAGGGAGTGAACCTAATTTAGTAAGATAGGTATGGAATGAGGAGTGATCGTAGTTCAGTACAGTACTTTGTCCACTATGATGCTATGGGGAGTGAACCCATTCCATTGTGAGGAAAGTGTTTCCACTGGGGATGGTGGTGTGTCCCGCCCAAAAGGTTTTTCCACCTGAAATAAGGGTACATCAGTGGTCATCCCAAGCCCAAAATATCATACACAGGAGGTTATCCCAAGCCTAAAGTATGTACATGGGTGGTTATGACAAGCCTAACATATTGTGAATGTATTTGTGGGTATCCTTGAAATAATATTATCTATGTTTATGTGTATGCTGTAAATATATGTCTTATGGAAATTTTATGATCTCATAGATCATGTTATCTGATTTCCTTATTATACATTTATTATAACATTTCAATCTTTATTCCATAAATTACATTTATGGTCTTTGATATATAGGGTATGGTTTTCTGATGTTATGCTCGTTTTCTCATACCCTTATTCTTTTTTCATGCTTATGTATCTCCCTTATTTACCCTTACTAAGAATTTGAGCTCACCCTTTATTATGTTTTCTTTACCCAAGTTATAAAGAATGGTTTTGAGTAGGGTGTTCTTGTGAATATTACTAAAGGGGAAGATATTTATGGGACATGTTGAAGATCATTCACTAAGTTAGAAGATTATGTTTCTAATTTTCCAAAGGCACTAAACTATTATGGTCCTTAAGCATGTGTTTGTGTAAAGTAATGAATATTCATCTAAAAATATGAAATATCCATGTATGAGAATCCTAGGTTGCTATGATTACTGTGATGTTTCGAGATATTTGAATGGTCGATGGAGTTTAATAAAAATTAAATCTTGTGATAATAAATTTATTAAAAATGAAAATGGTTATATATAAGTGAAACATATTGAATTTTTTCAAGAAACATCCCCAAATATATCTCTTACCCAATGAGATATAAACATTGAAGATAAACCCCCCCAGTTAAGGGATAATGATATTGATAATGTTGATGAAGTAATATGGGATGATGAAACTAAAATTCATATAGAAGTTGATGATGGTGAAGATGAAGATGAAGAAATTGGCCTTAATGAAGAGAGGAATGAGATGAAAATTGATGTATTATATCTAGGTATTTATTATTATTTTATATTTGATACATTTATTAATAATTATTTATAGGTAATATTGTTTTTTTAGATAGCTGGACTTGATGATCGATTCTATTCCATCACTAATTCTAGTAATCATTAGTTTTTTATATTTGATGTTTGTATTAAAATTTATTAAAAGGTAATAATATTATATTTGACATAGTATTTATTATTTTTTTATATTTGATATCTATATTAACAAATATTTACAGTTTAGATTATTATTTTTAGATAGTTAATTATAGGTAATAATTATATTTTGGTATTTATTATTTTTTTATATTAGATATATGTATTAAAATTATTTACAAGTAAGATTGTTATATTCTAGTATTTATTAATTTTTTATATTTATATATATATTAACAATTTCATAAACATAATATTATTTATTTCAGATGGTCCTAGATACTCCTGATGATCTATTTCATTCTCTCATTGATGATGAAATTCCTAATGATGAGCCCAATTTATCTGATTTGCATGATTTTGTACCTATTAGGAGAGGGAAATCTTGAACGATTTATGATTCTATACCCTGTTCCAGATAGACATATGTCTGTTGATTTTGATCCTCATTTATGGAAGCATGTTCAGTTATTTAAGGAAGTTATTTCATATTAATTTTTTGAATTAATTTTCTTAATAATATTCTGATTATTTGTTTTTATTTGCACATTTTTTTACATTTTTATATTCAGAAGAGTAATTTGATTCTACCAATTTATTTTTGTGATCCATGGGTGTCTTGGGATCAGGTTCCCATTATTATTATTCAAAAGATGTTCAACCACTGTATTGTATGTTATTAAATAATATATTTTATATTAAATTTATTTAATTAGTGACATGTTGTTTTTATTTTCCTTGTATAATTTATGGTCCCTAACTTATGATAGCCTAAGATCTCCTATCTATAAGGTATTTTAGATTTATATATATTAACATTTTCATTAGTTTTTACACAACCTCAAAAAGAGATCTATGGATAGAGATTCAACAATAGTTTTTGAACACTTTTTCATCTCTCATTGACTCAACTGTATCATAGACCATGTATGGGATAGGTTTTTCCCCTACTGAGTAGAAGAGACTTTTAGGAGGATGTCGTCATCTGGATGTAAAAATTGCAGGAGGTAGGAGGTCACACATAGGTCAAAGAGTCATACATTGGGTATACATCGATAGCATATAATAAGTAATATTATTTATTAACGTATATATTTTAAATATAAAATGTTTTTTATATCATATAGGCCTATAATTAACCATATATTATGAATTTTTATGTTTATAATAATATTTACAATGATCTCCATACAGGATAGCTTGTAGGAGAAAAACAACACTAGATTTTGGTTAGTATTTTTTAAAATTTTACTGATATTAATTTTATTGTAATTATAATTTCTAATTATATTTGAAGGAAACATGTGAGGATTTGGTTTCTCATTCATGATTGATTAAATATGTTAGTGAATCATATTCCACTTACAAGTTATATTTCAATGAGGAAGCAGGGATACGAGCATTGTGCATGGTGTTGAGAAAGGTCGGGTGACCAGTATTGATTCATGACTAAAACCAACTATTTATTATGGTACTTCTATGGTGTCACCAATTTGATCGAAGGGAGATTACAGAGAGTCATCATCATTGTCTACTACATAGTATGAGTAGAGGTTGAGAGCTGAGGATGATATGATATAGTGTATATGGAGAGATAATGAGGAGGAGATTGAGCAACAGCATTAGAGAGAAGAGCAGATGTTGGAGTATATGTGACAGGTTGCATGTGGTGTTGTTATGGAGTTTCATCCCTTTGACCCTTTGAGTTATCCTCCTCCACCTGATACCAGTTGATGGTTAGTGTTTTTTATGACTAGTTTATATTTTGGGGTGATAAACATATTATGTGTGGAATTATATATTAATGTTATCATTGTTTTTATTATTTTTAATTATTTTTAATTTTTTTTAAAAGGTTTTTTTTACTCATTAATTTTTTTAATATGATCAATTTGGATAGATCTTTATATCTTTTTCAATTGTTTTTTTAATCTGACTTATTTACAATGAAGAAAACGGTCATCACAAATAATATTATTTGCAACAGACCCATCATTATATTTTATTTTTAAAAAAATCCATGATTAATCACAGTGGGTAGTTCATCCATATCAAATAATAATTATTTTCGATGGCCCGTTGTAAAAAACATAATTTTGATGTCATTTTCTATAATGGTCCATTAGTGATGGACTCCCATCACAAAAGGTCATTTAGGATAAGAATATGTTTCTAATGATCCATCAAAAAATCATAAAACTGCAATAGTGAACCATGATAGAAGATAGGAGTGAATGAATAATGATATAAATATTAGGTATTTATATAATGTAGTGAAATCATATGACCATTAAAAATTTAAATATTAGAATAGTAATTTGACCATTGGAATAGTAATCTGTATATTTGGAATAGTAACCTAACTACTAGAATTGTAACATCCCTTATTTAATTATAAAATAATATTTAGGTATCTTATAAAATGAAAAAAATGACATATTTATATCATGATTAAGAAAACAAATATTTTAAAAATTATAAAATAAGTGTTTTCATTTTTGTAAAACATATATGTTTATTTTCATTTCTATAAAAAATATAAAGATTTTAAATAAAATATATTTTGATAAAATGGTTTTATAAAACAATATTAAGATATATTATAATGATACTAAAAAAATTTGATACCATAAGTAATTTTCCAAGGGTCAAAAAATTGATTATAATATTAAAATTAATATTTTTTCAAATAAATAAAGATTTCATTTAAAAAGAATTTGATCATATTTATAGAATTAATTTCAATAAATGTATCTCATTTTTGAAATCTAAACATCTAAAAATGGTTAGGGTTATTTTTTGGTATTTTCTAAAATATTTAAATTTTTTGTTAATAGTGAAATATGGAAAAATATGATATTTCACATTATAAGCTAAATACATGAATCTATGATTCTTGGATTATGTATCCAAACATTATTTGTTAATCACATAAACCTTATAGTTTGTATATTTTCAATATTAGTCACTGGTGGTAGTCTTGATAAAAAATAATAAATTATTGAATATAATATTAAAAAAACACCCTTCCTATCCCCTTATAAGTACCACCCCTTCTCCTCACACATTCTAACTCCATTACCTTACTAAATATATACTAAATTCTATTTAAAAAACACTCCCACTCCCCTATGATCCTTGGTCTCACCAAAATACCAATCAAAGGTGCCTTATGGGGGAGCCTAAGAGAAGACATCTGAAAGAGAAGGTAATTCCCTCAATCGAGATTTTAATTTTTTTCCTCCTCATCCTCCAAAAAAACCATCCTGTAAATAATAATGAATCCAAAATCATAAATATAATGTAATTTTATTTTTCCAATGAAATATATATCATTCATCCTCTTATTCTAAAAATGAAAATGTTGTTCATATTATGGTGGGTTCACAACCTCTATGAATAACGCACTTCATTTTTTTACCCCACCTTTAAGTATGGTCATATAAATATTATTATGTTTAAATATAGTTATTATAAGTATATTATCACTTATTTCATTTTTTTAATGTATTAATTAAATAAAACTAATCTATTTCTTAATAGTCAGTAAAATAACTTAAATGAACTAACTGTATAACAATAATGTTTATACTAAATAAATCATCCCTATGTCGAAATACAAATGGATATTTGGGACCATTTAATTTTTTTTGAAGGCCATGGGTATCATTTAATTTAACTTTTAGTGAATTAGTCCAATTTGAAAAGAACTTTAATATTATCCATAAGTGATTCGATCTTGGAACCGTGAAAGAACACCCTCAAAACAACAAAATTTGACTTTATATCTCATTGAAATGGTTGTAAATGAACATAATATAATTATATAAAATCAAATATAGATGTAAAATTTTCTAAATTATGTTATTGATTGATATAATTTTAATATTTAGGATGTTAATTGAAAGTGTAGAATGATTATAGACCTAAAGTAGGGGATCTCTCAGAACCACTCTATTTTCTTTGGGGTTATGATTTCTCACTCTTACCTCACTTTATAACTCTATTATTATTATTTAATTATTATATATTATGAATATATTTCTCATTATATATACCTATATTAATTAAACTTTCTTTTAGGGTAATACACATGTTTTAAATGTTACCTCATAAATGTTTTTGTTAAGAGGATCTAATTAAAGGAAACTTCTCTATTTTCTTGTCTCATTTCAAGTACCACTAAAATAAATTTTTATGAGATTATATAGCTTCTAAAATAATAATTTTATAATTTAAAACCATTTTAGTTCATTTTTTGTGTTATGGAAACTTTTATTCTCTTACCCTCTTTAATAATTATTTACCCTTTTCTAAAACCCCACTTAAAAGGAATATTTCCAAAATTATTTCTCCACTCCATTTTATGTCTTTAATTTACATAGACTAATTTTAATGCAATATTATTATTTATTTATCTTCAAACAACCAATAATGATTTATTACCTTCTTTCATGTAATTCATTATTAGATTTCATTTGGATATGTTATAATACATGATTATGTAACTCATTTCCTTTCCACGGGTTTTTTTTTATATTTATGCCTTATATATAATTGCATTATATGGAACATATATACATGTACATATTATTATGGGTCCACCTAGATAGTTCTAAAATATATTGGGTAATTTTTATGTCTCATGATATGATATATATGGAATTATGTAGTAAATATAATCTATTACGAGACTCTATCCACCATGTGATATTGTCTTGGTGGTTATTCATAACTTATGTTTATATCATGTTTTGTATTATTCATTCATTCCTATGTTTCCATGATCTTATTAGTATATATTATTTATTTAATGATCCCAAATAACTATTCATTATAATTGTCATTTATGATATAATGTTATGAATTTAACTCATATGACATGCTTCTTCATTATGTTTATTCCCTTCCTAGGATTTATAGATCACTCCTTTATTTTATTTATTCCTATGGTTATCATATATAGTTTTAGGATATCAAAGGTATTTATGATATCATCATATAGATTAAAATAATTTTTTATTTTAGTTCAATATCAATATTTTATATACATATTCTCTCAAAGACACTTGGACTCTTGATCCTTGGTTTGTGTTAATTGGATATTTATGTTAAAAAGATGTAATAATATATATAAAAGGATTAATGCACTATAGTTGGTATTAGAGGAAATTTATAGATATTTTTAGGGAATAGGGATATAATTATTTATTAAATACCCTTGGGATAAGTATAAGTATAGGAAAATATCTTGAAATTTTGGGTAATTATAAAGTGAGTGGTTTCAAAGAAATTATATCCATGTATAGATGATACAAGTAGATGTTGCTCAAGTATAGATATATATAGGGGTAACAACACCAAAATGTAATTTTGGGTATTAACTCAACCTTTACTTGGTGCACGACCAACAGGTCATACTACACACCGATTTTGACACTCCCAGGGGATATTCTTTGGAAAATTCACAAAATCTTTATGAACCATTATAAAGGAATTTAATAGATTATAAGGATAGAAAACCTAATGGGAAAATTACCATGTATAATTGGGAATTAAACCTAAAGAGTTATAATTTAGGATATATGTGTCATTTATATTTCATTCCTTATTAGTTCATAATTTTCCTTTTTAAGTTTTTTTGTTTGAGTATTATCATCCCTAATTCAATTTCCTTTATTTTAGTTAAGGGAAATAAATGGGAGGAACAACGCCAAGAACCAATGTGATAGGCAGTGTGACAATTTACCTAATTAAATGCCTACCCTAATGGTAGTAGTAACTAAGAACTTCATGGTAATACTATCTCAACTGGCTTAAATTATGAATAACATGTTGAATCGTGTGGAAATCCCTCCTTCTCTTAAAAAATAATATGTTGTGGTTGATTCATTTATATGAAAAAGTCCTCCTAAATTTATTGGATACTATGATCCCATCATCATGTAATACTGTATAAACTCTATGGAGAAGATGTTATTTTTCCTCTAATGCTTTTATAAAGAGAAAGTTTTATAATCCATTTATTTCTTGGATGGGGAAGCTGATAATTAGTGGACACAGATTGAGAACATTAAGACTAAGGAGGAAATTTAATCTATGGAATGGGAAGGATCAAAAAAACAATTTTTAATAAATATATATTCTAAACTCTCCACCTAAAAATAGATATGGATTTCCTTGGATATAAGAAAAAAAAAGATGAGTCTATCGGGTCATGTGAAGAAAACTTCACAAGGCTTGCATGGTAATCCTCCAACTTTTTCATTGACACTAAAAATGAATTATTCCACTTCTTTAGAGGATTAAGTATGAGTCTATGAAAATAATTATAGATTAGAGGCTTTTATATATATGAAGATATTTTTTTTTCTTAATTTTGACATAGATATTGGATACCCTTAGTGGTTTCATGGTCCTTGAGATAAAAAAGTGAAAATTGATTATAATTTTAGAGGATCAAAAAAATACCATGAAGTAAAGAAAAACCAACAATACATGTGCCAAAAGTGTGAAAATAAGCATCATAGAAACTATCTCAAGGGAACAAAGAGATACTAAAAATGTTGAAAATAAGAATATAAGGTTCATAAATACTGAATGGGGGTTAATAAAGCGCTAATGTGATGGAATAAAATAAGGTTTTGATCAACACTCAGTATGGAGTTCAGTGTTTCCACTTCAAGGAAAAAATATAATATACAATCCAATTCCCTAAGCTAAGGATTTTTTGATATTATCAGCAACAATAACCTACAATTCCTAGAGTGAAAAGAAGGTAACATTTTATCTCTACTATTGAGGTGGATCCCAACAATGATGTGGTGAAAGGTATATGGTTTATTAATTCAATAATAGAAAAAGTTGTAGTTGATTTAAATTCTACACATTCTTTAATATCATGTATGTTTAGTAGAGCTATTCAAAAACCACCTCAAAACATGGAGGTTTATTTGTCTGTAAGAATATAAACTAGATAAATTATTGTATACCAAGTATATAACTCCTTACCAGTCAATTTTGTGGGATGAACCTCCTAAAAAATATTATCTTACTTTCTTTGATGTAATTTTATGTTATATTGGGTATGGATTTTTTGTCCTTATATAAATCCAACATCAACTGTCAGGAGAGGAAAATTACTCTTCACATCTTGATTCATCCTCTGATTCTTTACATGTGTAGATAGAAGAATGAATCTCCTTTAGAATATTCTTATCAAGCATGGATTTTATTTCTTTATGATTAAGTATATATAGATCAAATTATTGATAAAAATTAGATAACCATGCTTGATGACATTCCCATTATGAGGTATTATACTAATTTATTCCCTAAAGAGTTTCCCAGTCTTAATTACTCTTAACCGATAGGTTGAGTTCTCAATTGAGATTATACCTAGATCTCTTACCATATCTAAGACTCCTTATTGAATGGGAACCATTAAATTGAAAGAACAAAATAAGTAGTTATAAGATAATATAGACAAGGGTTTTATATGTTTTCATGATTCACTATAGGGGTTGTTGGTCTTATTTATCAAGAAGAAGGATAGGTCAATATGCATTTACATTGATTATCATGAAGTTAAAAATATCATGATAAAGAACAAGTATATCCTTCTATAGATTTATAAGTTGTTCGATTAGGTAAGTGGGGACCAATAATTCAGTGAGGTTGACCATGAATCTGGGTATCATCAATTAAAGGTGAGGAGGGAGGATATTCCTAAGACTGCATTTCAAACAAGGTATGGAAAATATGATCTCATAGTGATTTCCTATGGAATCAATAATTCTCTAGAAATATTCATAGACATGACGAATAGAGTCTTGATATATTACCTCAACAAATTTTAGGTAGTTTTTATAGGTGATATTCTATATACTCTAAAAGTAATGGGGGAATAAGGAAAATTTGAATACCATGCTAAAGGCTTTGAAAAAAGGAGAAGTAATTTGAAAAGTGTAGTAAATGTGAGTTCTATATGGAGGAAGTATCATTCATGAGGCATGTTATCACCACTAAAGTGATATCTATGAATCCTTATAAGACAAATGAAATTGCGGAGTGTCATAAAATAGATTATTTAATAGAGATCCATAGTTTCCTTAGACTAAAATGGTATTGCCGAAATTTTTTGAGAAACGTATCACAATTATAAGGCCCAAAAACCAAGCTAACTCAGAATGGAGTAAAGTTTTTCTATACTGATGAATATAAATGAATATTCATGGATTTAAAAAGGAGGCTTATCACTGCACAATTCCTCAATCTACCCTCAAATGGAAAACTTTTGTTGGTATATAGTGAGTGTTCAAAAAATGTGTTGGTGTGAGTAAAGATTAAAAATGATAAAGTGATATCCTATGCCTCAAGGTAGTTAAAAATTAATGAACAGAACTATATAACGCATGATTAAGAGATTCCTGTAGTAATATTTTCAATTATTTTTTTAATTGTATCTATTGGTATAATTATGAAATACATATATAACATAAAATACAAAAATATATATTCACACAGAAATGGATTAATATAAACATGTGAAGATGGTGAGAGATGACCAAGGACTATGATTGATCAATCCATTTCCATATTGGGAAGGAAAATAAAGTGGTATATTCTCTATGTGGGAAGGATCAAGCGACCATATCCATAATGAGGATTGATAGGGATATTGACATATTAAACATGAAAATTATTGACATGGGAATCATAAAGGAATGAAAATTACCATTACTTTATCAAATGATTTTTCAACATTCCATTCTAGAGAAGATGACGGATACTGAAAGGGATGATTTGGAAATACAGAAGAAGGTGGAATCTATAAGAAAAGGGAAATCCTTAGAGGTCAAAATTGATGAAAAAGGAGTTGTAATATTTGGGTCATGATTATGTGTCCCATAATTGAAATAGATAAAGAATGAAATATTTAATGATGCACATAGTTTGAACTTATACATCCACCCAAGTGGCATCAATATGTATATAGGTCTCCAATATAACTATTGGTGGGATGACATGAAGAAGGAAGCCACGAAATGTAAATTAAAACGTCTGATATGTCAATAAGTGAAGGTATAAAGTAAAATGACCATGGGAATGATACAACCATTACCTATACTTACATGGAAATGGTAAAAATCACCTTGGACTTTGTCATTGGTCTTACAAAGACATATATAATAAATAATTCCATATGGGTTCTAGTGTATAATCTTATAAATACTAATCACTTAATTGAAATTCAATGGGACTTCTAAATTGATAAACTTATGATGATATACATTAGGTAAGTAGTGAGGTGATATGGAACACCACTATTGATTATATTTGATCAAGTTCCAATGTTTACCTCGATGTTCTGTAAAAGTATCCAACATGATCTAAACACTAAGTTAAATATAAGTAAATCTTATCTACCCCAAAATCGTAGTCAATTTGAGTGTAATATTTAGACACTTGAGGATATGTTGAGAGCATGCTCTATAAAATTCAAATGAAGATGGTATCAACATCTTCCTCTATTTAATTTATTATACAATAATAGTCCCTAGTAAATAATTAAAATTTCTTCATATGAATCCATTTATGGTAAGAGATGTAGAACACCAACTTTTTGGGATGATTTTGGTGAACACAATTTCCTGGGACCTAAAATGGTTGAATAAATGGTACAAAATGTCAATATCATTCAACATCACATTAGGGAAGATCAAATTCGATAGAATATCTATACAGAAAGTGGTGGATGAACCTAGAGCTTGAGGTTGGAGATAAATTTCTCATTCTCATATCTCTATCAAAGTGGTCATTATATTTTGGAAGAATGGAAATCTAAGTCCCAGATACATCATCCCCATTGATATTATAGATCTCATTGGAGTTGTGGCATAACAACTAGCACTCCCATTGACCCTATCTCAAGTATATTATGGGTTCCACATAACCCTCTTGAAACAATACATACCAGATACCTCACACATATTTAATTTTTAGGTGGTATAGTTAGAGAATTAAATATATTATGAGGAGCATTCAGTGAAAATATTGGACTATAGATATGAAGTTTTGTTCAACAAGACAAATTGCCTAGTCAAAGTATTATAGTAGAACTCTATGTATGAGGATGTGACATGGAAACTAAAGTAAGAAATGAAAAAAGTACCCTAATATTTATAGTGGGTGAAATGAAATTTTAGGGTGGACATTTCTTATGGGGGAATAATGTAATGAGTTATAATTTTACCAATGGAATTTCCCTTATGATTATATGAATGTAACATACTTTGTATTGTATTATTATATAAAGCCCATGAAACACATAATGAAAAATATAAAAAATTTATTATATTGACTTGGGAAATACATTTAGAGAATAAATATAGCTATAATAATTAAAAATATTACAATGGTATAAACAAATATAAAATAAGATAATCACTACTAGAAAAACAGGTAATTGTGATGGGTCATTTGCGACGGGATCCCATCGCAAATGGATTTTTGCGACGGGATCCCGTCGCAAATGACCCGTTGCTGAAAACGGTGTCGCAATAACAATATTTTGCGACGGGCCCGTCGCTAAAGCCTTTTTCCGCGACGGGGAGAATCCCCGTCGCAACTAGTACTCCGTATATTTGTAAAAAACTATTTGCGACGGGGCCCGTCGTAAAAACTATTTTAAAAAAAATAAAAAATAATAATACTATTTGCGACGGGAATAGTATCCCGTCGCAAATACTATAAAAAAAATAAAAAATAATAAATTGTTAATAAATTATTTTAATTAATATAATAATAATCCAATTATATTTCAAAAATAAAAAATAATAAAATATTAATAAATGATTTTAATTAATATAATAATAGAATTATAATTCACAAATAAAAATAATAAATTATTTTAATTAATATAATAATAATAGAATTATAATCCAAAAATAAAAAATAATAGAATATTAATAAATATTTTATAATGAGACAGAAACTACCAATATAAAAAAAATCATATTTTGATTTCACAAATTTTATAACATAAATACAAACTCTAATCTGAAGGAGGGGGGGAGGGGGGATCTGTAGATGGTGGTGGAGGAAACTCCATCCCTAAAACATGAGTGATTCGGCGCATGTACTCCATCTGCTCCTGATGCTGCTGCTGCCACCGACTCGTCTGCTCCTCATACAACTGCTGCTGGCGTCGACACTCCTCCTCATGCTGCTGACGCATCTGCTCCTGCTCCTGTCGGAGACTCTCTATCAGTGCAGTCTGAGATCGCAACTGATCCTCATACTGTGTAGTAGAAGAAGATGCAGGAGCTCCTCTTGAGCTGGACGCCGACATCGCAGCACTGCCATAATAATCTCCGGGAGTCAGTCGAGAGCTGATACCAACTACCCGGCCCTTCTCAAAGGCATACTCGGTGGCCTGCATCCATGCCGCCTCATCAAACTGACGGCCAGTGGTCTGATCTGATGAGTCGGCCTGACTCTCAGGCCGGGCCTGTGACGCTGCGGCCTCATATGACTCTTGTAGTTGCAATTTAAAATTAAAATTGTGAATATATTACATACAGTTAATTATTAAACTTGAAAACAAATAATACTAACCATGATGTGATGCTGACGATCACCTCTGATCTCCCCAGTAGCAGGATCACTATACATCCTCTTATATACGTCGTACTCCGTAATATCGGGGTGCTCGACAGCCTATAAGAATAAAAAAATAAACTGTTAATATTTATAGTTATATAAAATATTTATAAATAAAGTACGTACCAGATGCTGTCTATGAGTACTGAAAGAACGACTCCCAGCTCGATGAGTCACCTCCTGTCTCCCCCGATTCTGGCTCCCCACCGATGATCTCCTCTGAAAGGAACCACTCAACCAGTGCGCACATAATCCATCCCATACATGGGATGAAATGTACTCTGGTCGGTGTGCTCTACATGACTCGTCAAAATCTGACACTCCTGCTTTCTTCATCGCATCTTTTCTTAAATTGTGCAAAAACTGACGAAGGCGATCACGCATGGCCACCTCCCATGCCTCGTGGATGACGTCACGCATGGTATCCTCGATCGGATACCATAAACCCTATAAATAAATCAAAATATCAAGTTAGAAATGAAAGAATTTTCAAAATAAAAATTATTTATTTACGTACGTACCAACCAATGGCCGAACATGGCTTGCTGCACATCAATGGGAATCTGCTCCCATGTGGTCCACGACTGAGAGAAATAGTTGCGCAAAATAGCGCTTCCCTGTCCGACTGCTATATGCGGAAAACTGTAAAAATAATAAACATTTATTATGTGCATAGATTAATGAAATCTTAGTCAAATCCACAGGTTATCACACAGGTTATCACACCTCCGTGTGCGTGGATCAAACCCAAGACGTGGACGTCGCTCGGGGATGGGGTCAGGAATCATCAATCGTGCAAGATCGTGCCCCCTCCGCGTACTCCCTAGAGCACCTGCAGGCTGAGGGTCATCTGTCATCAACTCATCCGCATCGAAAGTCAGGTCAGCATCCGCCAACTCACGAAATGTGGCATCGTCCATATGAAACAGAAAATGTTAATGTTGTTAGCAAATAATTGATAATTACTATTATATATACATATATACATATTATGATTGTATATAAATACCATGGAATTCTATCAGTGTTCATCTTTATCATCATCTTCATATATGTCAATGTCATCTTCATATTCCTCCTCAACATCATCGATATCCATTCGAGTTACAGTTGCTTCATCTCTTACCATTTCAAATTCATATGTGACATCATTAACATCATCGTCATCACCGACTCTTAAATGTGGGGTGTCGTCATCGATACTCATGTCTCTTTGTAAAAAAGATTGATTTTGAGTACTCTCTTGAAAAACCTCAATTCTTTGCACATCAGTGAAAGCACATTCACTTTGACTAAACTGATTGTCTCGAATTTTGATTTTTATTACACTCCACCAATCAGTCAAGTCTCTTGATGTAGCACAGTACTCTGCGTAATAAACTTGATATTCCTGTTGAGCCAATAAGAATGGTTCATTTACTGCGAGAACACTTTTACATTTAATATCGATGATTTCATGAGTCGGATGAACACGCACGCCTCTCTCTGTATCCAACCACCGACATTTGAACATGGTTATGTAATGTTGTCCAAGATAACAGAGTTCAATGATTTCATCAAGTATGCTATAAAAGTCAACTTCATTTTCTTGATGATGAGATCCTCTCAAGCTAACTCCATTGTTCATTGTTTTTTTCAATTCCCCATATGCATGTGTGTGGAATCGAAATCCATTCACCACATATGCATTATAAGTTTTAACAAGTTTGGAAGGTGGGTTACTCAATACACACAGTCGTTTGTCAATTTTATCAGCATGTCGAGACACCAGAAAATTTGTGAAATAATTATCAATATAGTAAACTATACATTTAATGAGTTTCTAAAAGATAAAGAATTTATGTTACCAGTTTTTGAAACCACTGAGAGAAATTTTTCAGTCGACGTTCTTCGAGAGCAGCTGCTGTAATTTGTGGAATTTGTTTCTTGATATGATTATCATACAACCTATAAAAATCAAAGTTATTTACTGTAACATAAATAAAAGAATAAGTGATATAAACACTTAAAGTACAACTGATGTCATCTCTTCACAGTTGAGCAGAACATACATATGAGCTCTATGATGTTCATCATCTGAAAGCCAGCATTCATCAACTCCACCAAAACCAAGCTCTGACTGGTTGAAAACAGATAATTGATTGTCGATTTCATCAATATTTCTAATTATTACTAATTATTGGTAATTATTACTAATTATTGGTAATTATTACTAATTATTGTAATTATTACTAATTATTGGTAATTATTACTAATTATTGTTAAGTATTACTAATTATTGGTAATTATTACTAATTATTACTAATTATTGGTAATTATTACTAATTATTACTAATTATTGGTAATTATTACTAATTATTACTAATTATTACAAATTATTACTAATTATTACTAAATATTACTAAATATTATTAATTATTACTAATTATTACTAATTATTACTAATTATTGGTAATTATTGGTAATTATTACTAATTATTGGTAATTATTGGTAATTATTGGTAATTATTACTAATTATTACTAATTATTACTAATTATTGTTAATTATTACAAATTATTACTAATTATTACTGATTATTCCTAATTATTACTAATTATTGGTAATTATTACCAATAATTACTAATTATTACTAATTATTGATAATTATTGCTAATTATTACTAATTATTGGTAATTATTACTGATTATTACTAATTATTGGTAATTATTACTGATTATTACTAATTATTGGTAATTATTACTAATTATTACTAATTATTACTAATTATTGGTAATTATTACTAATTATTGGTAATTATTACTAATTATTGGTAATTATTACTAATTATTGGTAATTATTAATAATTTTTGGTAATTATTACTAATTATTGGTAATTATTACTAATTATTGGTAATTATTACTAATTATTGGTAATTATTACTAATTATTGGTAATTATTACTAATTATTGGTAATTATTACTAATTATTGGTAATTATTACTAATTATTGGTAATTATTACTAATTATTGGTAATTATTACTAATTATTGGTAATTATTACTAATTATTACTAATTATTACTAATTATTACTAATTATTGGTAATTAATACTAATTATTACTAATTATTGGTAATTATTACTAATTATTGGTAATTATTACTAATTATTACTAATTATTACTAATTATTGTTAATTATTACTAACTATTGGTAATTATTACTAATTATTACTAATTATTACTAATTATTACTAATTATTACTAATTATTACTAATTATTACTAATTATTGGTAATTATTTCTAATTATTACTAATTATTACTATTTACAGGTAATTATTCCTAATTATTGGTAATTATTACTAATTATTGTTAAGTATTACTAATTATTGGTAATTATTACTAATTATTACTAATTATTGGTAATTATTACTAATTATTACTTATTATTGGTAATTATTACTAATTATTACTAATTATTGGTAATTATTACTAATTATTACTAATTATTACTAAATATTACTAATTATTATTAATTATTACTAATTATTTCTAATTATTACTAATTATTGGTAATTATTGGTAATTATTACTAATTATTGGTAATTATTGGTAATTATTGGTAATTATTACTAATTATTACTAATTATTACTAATTATTGGTAATTATTGGTAATTATTGGTAATTATTGGTAATTATTACTAATTATTACTAATTATTGGTAATTATTACTAATTATTACTAATTATTACTAATTATTGCTAATTATTACTAATTATTACTGATTATTGGTAATTATTCCTAATTATTACTAATTATTACTAATTATTACTAATTATTGGTAATTATTACTGATTATTACTAATTATTGGTAATTATTACTAATTATTACTAATTATTACTAATTATTACTAATTATTACTAATTATTACTAATTATTGGTAATTATTACTAATTATTGGTAATTATTACTAATTATTACTAATTATTACTAATTATTGGTAATTATTACTAATTATTGGTAATTATTACTAATTATTGGTAATTATTACGAATTATTGGTAATTATTACTAATTATTACTAATTATTACGAATTATTGGTAATTATTACTAATTATTGGTAATTATTACTAATTAGTGGTAATTATTACTAATTATTGGTAATTATTACTAATTATTGCTAATTATTACTAATTATTGCTAATTATTACTAATTATTGCTAATTATTACTAATTATTGGTAATTATTAGTAATTATTACTAATTATTACTAATTATTGTCAATTATTACTAATTATTGATAATTATTACGAATTATTGGTAATTATTACTAATTATTGGTAATTATTAGTAATTATTACTAATTATTACTAATTATTGATAATTATTGGTAATTGTTCCTAATTATTAGTAATTAAATGAATAATTATCAATAATTAGGAATAATTACCAATAATTAGGAATAATAACATTATTAGTATATTTTATTATTAATATTAAAATAATATAATTTTTTAATTTATATACAATTCTCCTTTCATATGTGTGTTTTCTATCTCCACATACAAATAATACATGTGGAGACAGCAAACACACAGATGAAAAGAGAATTGTATATATATATAAAATTATATTATTTTAATATTAATAATAAAATATACTAATAATGTAATAATGTTATTATTCCTAATTATTGTTATTTATTACTAATTATTAATATTTATTCTTAATTATTAAAAATTATTACTAATTATTCCTAATTACCATTAACTATGAACAATACTAATAATTTAAATTTATTAAGTAACAAAACAATGTAAACATAATTAAATTACAACTAATTAAGAATAATTGAAACTAATAAAACATTAAAAATAAATATTAAATTAAAATGAATATAAATACCTTGAAAATTGATCTGAGGTTGATCTCCGATCGTTCTTCAAAACTTCAATATCAACTCAAGAGAAAAAAATTAAACTTGAGAAAAACTGAACTTTAGAAATAAAATTTTGAGAGAAGAAGAAGATGGAGTTTGAGAATGATTTGAAAAAAATGGATGGGGGTATTTATAGGTTAGATTATTTGCGACGGGATACCCGTCGCCAATACTAGTATTTGCGACGGGTACCGTCGCAAATACCTTATCCATCATTTATTACGGTCAACGGTTAAATAGTTATTTGCGACGGGTCCCGTCGCAAATAACCACCTGCCGACATACTATTTGCGACGGGGGAATATTCCCGTCGCAAATACCTTTTACCGCCGCCGGTTATTTGCGACGGGAATATTCCCCCATCGCAAATAAGTTTCCCGCGATTTGGCGCGCAAAGGGCGCCAGTCCTTTTGCGACGGGGAAAGCTATCCCGTCGGAAAAGTCTACTTATTTGCGACGGGCAAATACCCCCGTCGCAAATAAGTTTTTAACAGGGCTATTTGCGACGGGATTTATTCCCGTCGCAAATACCCATTTTTTCCGTAGTGAATGTTAATATGATAATTTGGCTCCTCTTGATCCACTAGAATGATCGTACTCACAAACAACACTATAGAAATGGAGAAAAATATTAGTAATTCAATATTCATTTTTGAAAATAAAAATATACATAACATTGAGAGAAAATATAATTTAATTAAGAATGAATTAAATATGAGGTATTTATAAAAGTTAGGGAACTCATGTGACTGTTAGAGATATGACCATTAGAATAGTAATCTGACCATTGGAATAGTAATATGACCGTTAGGAATAGTAACTTCACTTTTATAATAGTAACATCACTTATTTAATTTTAAAATAATATTCTTGTATCTTATAAAATTAAAATAGTACATATTTATATCATGATACATGTAAATAAATGTTTTAAAAATGATAAAACAAGTGTTTGTATTTTTGTAAAACATATATGTTTTATTTTCATTTTTATATAAAATATAAATATTTGAAATAAAATTTATTTTCATAAATTAGTTTTATAGAACAATATTGTTTTTAATTATAATTATAATATAGTTTTTTGAAACCATAAGTAATTTTTAAAGGGATTAGAAAATTAATCATAATATTGAAATTAGAATTTTCCAAATAAATAAGGATTTGATTTAAAAAATAATTTTCTTATATTTATAAAAAATCATAAAATGGATCTCATTTTTTTAATATACATTTCAAAAAATGTTTAGGATGATTTTTTTCATATTTTTATAAAATGCTTGAATTTTAGTGAATAGTGAAATATTGAAAAATATGATATTTAACCTTATATGTTAAATAAAGTAATTTATAACTCTTGGATGACATAAGAAACTATTATTTTGAACTCACATGAATTTTTTACCATATATAGTCACAAGATTTATCGCTATTGATAGTCTTGATCCAAAATAATAAACTAATTAATATAATATTCAAAAAGCACCCTTCCCCTCCCCTTATAAATACCACCCCTTATCCTCACACATTTAATTCTCTTCCCATAATAAATATATACCAAATTTTCTACCTTTATCTCCCCGACATCCATAAAAAACTTTTTATCATAAAAACACCAATCTAAGGTTCCTTCATGGTAATCCTAAGAGGAGACAACTAAAGAAGAATGTAATTCCCTAAACTAAGCCTTTTAATTTTTATTACTCTTCATCATCCAAAAAAAATCCATCCAATATGATAGAATAACTCAAGTATAATGAATATAATTTTATTTTATTTTGTTAATGTAATATCTATCATCCATTCTCTTCTCTTCTCCTCTCATTCTAAAAATGAAAAGGTTGTTCATATTATGTTGGGTCCATCGCCTCTATGAACAACATACTTTGTTTTTTCCCACAACCTTCAAGGACAGTTATATAAATATTATTATTGTTAAATATGGTGATAAATAGTATATTATGAATTGTTTCATATTTTTTAATTTATTACTTGAATAATATTAATCGAGTCATGATGGTTGGTAAAACTGCCTAAATAAACTAACCATATAATGATAACATGTATACTAAATGGATCATACCTATATTATAACACATATGGATATTTGGTACTATTTAAATTTTTTGAAGTATATGAATATAATTTAATTTTGCTTATATATTTACAAACCCATTTGATAAGAACTTCAATAATTATCCACAAGTGATTCGTCCTTGTAACCCTAAAATGAATACCCTCATAACGGTAAAATTAAACTTTATATCTCATTAAAATGGTTGAAATGAACATAATATAATAATAATAATAAATAAAATATGCAAGGAAAATTTTATAAATTACATAATTAATGAATCTAATTTTATAATTATGGATACTAAGTTCAAGTGCATAATAATTATCAACCAAAGGTAAGGGATCTCTCTACACCACCCTATTTTCTTTAGGGTTATGATTTCTCTCTCTTACCTCGCATTCACACTCTATTATTCTAATATAGTTCTTCTATATTATGTATATAGTTACCAAAAATATATAACTATCTTAATTCACCTTTAATTGATAAATATATACATGTTTTAAATGTTCCCTTCCCAATTTATTTTGTTAAGTATAGTAGATTAAACGGAACTTCTCTATTTTCTTATCTCATTTCAAGTACGACTAATGAAATTTTTTTACCCTTACATGGATTCTAAAAACACTCCTTTTATTATTTAAAACCATTTTATTTTAATTATCATTTATGAAAACTATTATTCTCATACCTTATTTACTGATTCTTTACCCTTTTTCCTAAAACCCCACTTAAAAGGAATATATCAAAAAATATTTATCTACTCCATTTTATTTCATCAATTCACTTGGACTAATTTTCATGTCCTATGATTCTTTATTTATATATGAACATCCAAGAATTATTTATTCAATTATTTCATGGAATTCATTATAAAATTTCATTTTGATATTTTATAATACATGATTATGTAGCCTATTTCCTTTCCATGGGTTTTTCTGATGCTTATACCTTATGTATGATTCCCTTATATGGCACACATATGCATGGACATATTATAATGGGTATTCAAAGATAGTGATCTAATGAATTGGGTAGTGTTCATGTCTCATGAGATGATATGTATGGGATTAGGGAGAAAACTTAATCTATGATAGGACTCTATCCACTATGTGATGTTATCTTGATAGTTAGCCATGAATTATGTTTATGTTATGTTTAATGTGGTTATAAATTCCTATGTTTACATGATCTTATGATTCCATATTTATTATATCATTCTCCAATATGATTATTCATGATATTTTTCTTTTATGATATAATATAATGTATTGATTCATATTTCATTATTCTTCATCATATTTATTCTCTTACTAAGCTTTATTTATCACCCCTTTATTTTATGTATTCCTCAGGTTACCCTATAAAGTTTTAGGATCTAAAAGGTATTTAGTAGCTCATCATGGATATTAAAGTAAATATGTTTTATTTTAGTTCAATATCGATGTTATATACCATGTCTCCCAATGACACTAGGCATCTCAATTCTTGGTTTCTTTTTATTGGATATTTATGCTAAAAATCATATAATAATACATGTAATAGGATTGGGTTTCTATACTGGGGCTTCTTCATTGTGAGTCTTGATACTTTATTCTATCATTAAATCAAACTTCATATATACTCATGTATTTACCACTAAAACCATAATTCTCAAGAGATGCAAGGTACCCTTCCACTTCACCAATTAAGACCTATAAACAAACAAGAAATCCAGAAAATGATTATTTTTATTCGATGATACATTATTCCTTTGACACCTTCAGGTCATTTTTAATTCACCATTGAGATGCAATATATGAATGAACATTTCATACCTAAACAACTAATTCACACAAATCCCTTCTTCAAAATCTTTCCAACAACTTATATGAGCTAGGAAAATATTCACATTCACTTTGATTATTTGTCTTCTATGGTTTTTATTTTCATTAGTGACTCCTTAAATACTAATCTTGACTTTACCCTCTTTGATTCAAAAATATTTAACTTCAATTATTAATCATCTTAAAGTTGATCTTTAAGTTATATTAATCATTTGATACCCAAATCCAAATTAGTCATAGTATTCCTCGATAATCATCAACCTGTCATTTAAAACCCCAAACCCTGCCTTCAACCAACTTCACTTGAGATTCATACAAATCATATTGAATGTTATCCTTAGCTTTTAATGAATCTTAGTGGTTCTTCATCTTCTTCAATATTCAAACTTGTATTCACTTGAAGTAGGTGATAGAACCTCTTTTATAGGGTAAAGATATCATCCTTTGTTATTCAGTCATGACACCCAATTCATGCTTCAATCGAACTACATATTTATTCAATAGAACTCACTTTGGGTTCTCCCAGTTAGATACTCGATCTTGGTTATTCTATATGCTCTGAAAATCATCAATTATCAATTTAGGAAGATCTTGGGATCTATGATTCAATCATCCTCCCCTTAACCAACCCCATTAGTATTTCTTAAAATATCATATGTGGATGGAAGAAAATTATCTTATGATTACCAAAGAAATTATCCTATATCATATTCTCTTATTGGACATTTTCTGATGGCTCATTATCTTATGAAGCAAAAATTATCCTATGAAATTGTCTTCTAATTATCTTATGGTGAATCCAATAGAAATATAATATGGGGACTCTGAACATTTTATATTTCTTTAAAAAAAATTACACATTGATAAAAATTCAAAAATAATTCCAAAACAAAATAAAACATGAAATTATCAAAATTCAATGAATTGTATTGAAAATTAATTATAAAAAAAAATTTCATACAAAAATAATTCAACAAAATAAAAATTTCACCAAATTAAATCTATATATATTCCATAAATATATTTATTATGAAATTATGGAACTTTAAGAATTTTAAAATCTAATAGCCGATTTATTAAATTCACTTCAATATAATAAATTTTAACTGGTAATATATTTTTCCAAAAATTATTATCCAAAATAAAATCATGGAATGATGAGAAATATAATCACACAACCATTGCTATCTAAAAATATTCTAAAAAATATTTCAATATCATCAAAAACATTTAGAATATTTGTTCTTGAAACTAATTGAAATCAAAGAAAGTAAAATTTTATGATTTATTACCAAAAATATCTACTTTAATGTAATTGTAAAAAAAATGAAATTTTTTCTATTAAATGATTGAGAATTAAGAATTAACCTTTAAAATCCCATTAAAACAAAAAAATATCTTTAAAGGGATTTGTAAAACATGAGTCAATTTAAGTTTATGTGAAATTATTCTACACGTATATGATTTCTTATACTCAAGCAATCAAAATAATAAACAAAGTGGAAGAAAGGTGATCTCAAGAATGAAAAACTAAAGTGATGGAATAAATGGTTTTAAAATGTACTTCCCCCATGGGCACTCTCAAATAGTAAAAATTATTTCCCCATTTAAAAAATATTTTGGTGAAAATTTGATTTCAAATTACATCAAAAATGATTAAAATTTTAGATTTGAAAAGAATTAAACACATTTAAATTTTCATCCAACTGGATTAAAAAAACTCTTTTTCTATAAGTGAATAGACTCTCATAATTTTACACAGAATAATTAGACACAAGCGAATGAATGGGTGAGTTTAATAATGAAAAATAATTAATATTTGACACATTCATAAATTTTATCTTAAATAATATAGTCGAAAAGGATTATTAGTTCATTTAATAACCCCTTTGGATGCAAATCTTGCGTGTTTAATTACAATCAAAAATTTCAAATTAAATGATCATTATAAAACTGAATCAAAATATTTACCCAAAAAAATTATTCTCAAGATATAAATATAAATATATACCCAATAAAATCTATAGAGAAATATAAAAAATTATCTTCCTCAAAGTAACAAAATAGCCTTAAAACATCATAAAATATTTAAACCATTGAGTAAGATAATTGATGCTCAGACATAGTCAATATTGAAAAAACATTTAAGAGGTGATCTGACATGAACACAATAAATAGAACTTTATCACATTTTAATGACCCTACCTTACATATTAAACTCATAATTTTCCCCAATGTTGAATTCCAAAGTGAGATAACAAAATTAAAAAAAATTCAAGTTCAGATATATTTGTAGATTTGGTAGTTCCATAACATATTATAGGGTGGAAATATATTTCAAACAACATTTAAATCACAACTAAAAAAATTTCTGGACAGATTTTAAATTACACATGCTCTAAATTTATAAACAAAATACAAGAATTTTTTATAAATATCAAAATAGTATGATGGTAATATGTGATTTTAGTAAATAACAACTTCTAATCCAATAATATTTACCATGTTTGAGGAAAGGTACTAATTATAATTCAAAAATATTTGCAATACAAAATATTAAGGAAACCCTATCCTCTATAAATTCATACCATATTAATATATAATTAAATGCCAATGTAAATAAAAATTCCTAGGACACCTAATTTTTATACAATGTGCATCTACACAAATAAATTTTTTAACTTAAGACCATTATTATGGAATTTTCAATGAGAGTCAAGAAATAAAATTTTTAGAACTGAAAGAAAAAAATATTCCACTGAAAAATGAAATTGTTCCCTAAATATCAATGAAAAAGTCACTCTCTCTCAATACATGTTCACCTCCACTTGGTTTCTTTAATGAGGTTACTATAATAGTAGAAAATAAAATTAGATCTAATGATTAGAAATTAAAAATACAAGACCAGGTAATGGGAGAGGATTTGAAATAAACTCTTTATCAAAATGAAAATAATGGAAAAATGAGAGGTTGCACAAGAACTAGATAAAGGTAAAATAATTTTAAATTAAAATTAAAACTACAAGTAAAAAACTTGGAAAATCATAGGTTTCCACCCATATGGGTCTATATTAAGAGTATTCATCCATAATTTTCTCCTAAAATTATATCCATGATATTTTGGTGGGTATGAATTATTGATGATTGGGACTTTAATATTTTTTGTGTAAATGTAAACATAATCACCTAAAACTTCTAGAACACCAATATCTATCAATTTATGCCAAAATTACTCTAACAAATTAGGGTTGTGGTTGTATTCCACACCATTTTATATGCCTAGAAACTCAAAAATAGGAACAAATATTAAAGAAATATGCCTAAAAATTTTACCAAAATTACCAACATCATTATCCAAGAGATCCCCCAAATTCGATGCACCTAATACCTTATAAATTGTTTTGATGGATATCATAACCTAATCAATAACATTGAAAACGTCACTCACATAGTAAAATTACTTGTAGTTAAATCAACTCCCCCCCCCAAGTCCTACTCATAATTATTTAAACTCATAGATATAGAAATCATCTTATAAATAACTCACATTGGCATAAAAAAACTACTGAAAATTTCTAAAACAACTACTCAGATTCTCACTCTAGAAACACTCAATAGGTTTAGAAAAAAACAACTTATGAATGGGAAGAAAAAAAATCGCAAACTTTACCTTAACTTTAAATCACTCATTATCGGATGAAACACCTATTGAAATAGACTTACTAAACTCAGGATTAGGGATAGATATAATTGAATCTAATCTAAGAATAAGGAAGGGTATTCTCCCATTATAAGGTGACTATGAGTGTTTAACTAAAACTTGAGAATCATTCCAAAAAATAGTTTTTTAGGGAGGATCGCTTCGTGGTCCTTAGAGATGAGTTCTCTAATTTGACTCTTAAGTTTCCCTAGTTTTTTAAGTTCTTTTGTCGAATTAGATTCATAAAAATTACTCTAAACTTCTCATTAATAGTACTTTGAATGATTTCATCATAATTACCTTGAGTATCATTCTTTATTCCAAAACTAAACACTTTTTCAACTACATTAATCAGTTTATAATTCATAGTGTAGTTTTTCTGAAAATGTGGAACTCCTCTTCATAATCACAAGCATGGAAGATTTTTTTCCCTTTGAAACATATATAACAACCTCACTTATAGATAATAAAGGTCTAACTATTATTATTGGAACCTATTTATCAAACTCCATATCAAGAATTAAATAATTAGTGGGAAATATAAGCATCCATACAATAACAAATAGGTTATCCACCCTTCCAATTGGATAATTAATGGACCTATCATCCAATTATAGGGAAACTAAAGTTGATTTCAGATCCCCTATTACCATATATTTAAAAATTAGAAATGAATAATATTGACACTAGCTCTTATGTTACATGATAAATTTATCTCTTTACCTCCTCTTATTATACCAGGTATAAAAATATTCAAGGGTGTTGTAATTTTAGAGGAAAACTTTTTATAGTAAAACACTACATTATTCAATTCATTTGATATTGAAATGTTATTTCTAAATTATTTTATTATCCAAAAACATTTTTAGAAATTTTAAATAGGAATGTATTTTGTTTAAGACTTCCATGAGGGGTATGTTTATGCTTAAAGTTATAAACATATAAATGAATTTTAAGTAATAAGGTTCATCATTTTTCTTTTTTAACCTTTGAGGAAAGATAATGAGATGTGCATAATGTAATAAAATAATATATTTTCTCTCTATCTCCTCAAACATTAATTTATTCTTAGCTTCCTTAATAATTTCCAACTTTATTTTCCTTTGATCTTAATCTTTTTCAAGTGAATATTTTTCATTATGTTCAGTTTTTATTTTACTTTCTTGTTTTTTAGATTTTATGTTTTCCAAATTTTGAATTCCATGTTTACTTAAATATTCAATCTCATATTATCTAGGTAGTTCCCTAAAATTTTATTGAGTTTTTAGAGTTTATCTAATGTTAATATACATTAAATTTTCTTTTTTAGTTCATTTAAATAATGTTGGGAAGCTTTCCCTTGTCTCTACCACCTAAATTTCTTGCTTATTATCCAATTTAAAACTCTAAATTATATATCCTAGTATCTATCTATTCTTTATCTGGATAATTTTGGGATTTGTTTGAATGAAACCTTCTTATAAACTGTTGGAACGAAACCATTACATCAAATTGGGAATTAGAGGTTTCAGCCTTGTATTGATTTTTAAATTGTAATTTGGGTTGTTGTGGGAATACAGGGGTAGGTTATCCCAATTGATAATCCCTTTCAACTACCTTGTACTTCTGATAGTTTACCAGAATCATTCATTCTAGAATCACATGGTAGAATTTTGTTCTGGAAGGAACTCTCCCAGCATAATGTTCTAAAACATGGTGGAAATAATTTCACCAAAACCACTAGACTAAGTTATAAAACATCACCTCATCCATGTGGACTCCAATATATACAGCATTCAAATAAATGTAAAAACATTAAGAAATAAAATATTGATTTTACATTGTATTCTTGCATCTATGGGAAAAAATTACAACTTTTCATTTATATAGAAAGAAAACTTTACATCTTAGAGACTTAAGAGTCACTAAATATTACTATATAAAATAAATCATAATATGTATAACACATTCAAATCATAGGAGTCCCACCATCCTTATATAGATAATATCATCCAATCACCCAGTTGCACCAGTGTAGGAGTCCATTTATTTTTCTACTCTCACTACTAATCTCTTATTATAATTATTTGCTTTACTACCACCTATAGTAAACTAATAAAAATGGTAGAATTGAACTCTCATCCACTTTCTAAAGTATAAGATAAAACTTTCATAACAATTCCTTCTGTTCTAAGAACATCATAATAACTTCTATCGAACCATCCTCCTTGTGGAAATCTCATTCCAAAATCCTAAAAAAACTATTGTCACCACAAAATATATATTTTTTATTATAAATAAGAACACTTTTAAGGAGAAAGTGAAAAACCAACAAGTACACCCTTTCTGTAAAACACTATAGCACATTAAAAAATTATAAAAGACCAACTTAAAACCAGTAGACCTACTATCCTTAAACAATTTCCAAAAGAGAGATGTTACCTCTTTGTCAGGGTCAACTCTGATGATTCCTTTGAAATGGGATTCCAACTTCCCCCACGCTCACAAGAACTCATCCTCATATATTTTATTGTTGTTGAAACCTCTAACTAGGATTTGGTGTTGTTTTTCAATCCACTCACTTTGTTCCTTGGTCGCATCAACTTGCATCGATCGTGCTTTCATCTGTTCCATAGTCTCAGTAGAAGCATGGATGTCTACCACCTTCTTATCCATCCCCTACTCTGAATGAACTAGAAACTCCCATGGGTCTTCCCTAATCGTAGCCTCCCCTTCAAGTTCCTCATGCATCCCTTTCACTCCCACCTTGATAGGTGAGGCCAACTCACCCACTTTCACCTCCTCTTCCACTACACCAATTTTTCAGTTGGCCCGGTTCCTGCCTCCCTCTGCATACCCAAAGAAGCATCCACATTCACCATTGTTATCACCTCCTCTGTATGTAAGTGCCTCTCCACATTTTGATCTCCTTTCTGAGAGAGTTCATTCTCATGAGACTCAATGACCAAGACTCGGGT
Source organism: Viscum album (assembly GCA_963277665.1). NCBI lineage: Eukaryota > Viridiplantae > Streptophyta > Magnoliopsida > Santalales > Viscaceae > Viscum > Viscum album. Next base: position 268,127,418 of record OY728143.1, on the reverse strand, counting down.
CATCCACTCTCCCCACTGATTGGGACTCAAGATCCTTGGGTTTCCCCTATTTTTTAGTCGACTGGGTCTCTATCGGTCTCGGTAGAAAAGAGTAGTCTTTGTACCCCTTCGGATTTGGATTCCTAGAAACAATGCAGCACCATGGGTCCCTATTCTCTTTGTTCCTTTTCTTCTTTCTTTGGTTATGCAAGTCTTTTCCCTCCCCTCCCGATCCATTTTCCTCAAAAAGTTGACCATCGCTCTTAGAATCATCCTCATAAGAGCCCTTGGAGTATCCCTCATCCTCCCACTCATTTATCAAGTTCCCAAACTAGTTTTTGAGGTAAACACAGGAAAGATCTCCCCTCAGGTTGAAGTCCTTCATAGAGTCCAATGTCCTGTGATCCCCCAGTGAAATCTGCTCCCACTCATGGCCTATCTTAGACTTATTATTGCCATTAGACACCCTTCGAGTGACTATGTTACTACCAGCCCTCACCGCCATTGTATAAGAGCTGAGAATTTGTCTTGCCTCAGCCCCAGCAGCTGAGCCATCTGCTTCATCGGCTTCTACAACCCCCCCCCCCCAGATCCTAATTGGGAGAAATAGGTGAGTCCTGAGTACCTTTAGCCGCTTCATTGGGCTGAGCGCCCCCTGCCTTGGTCCTGTTGCAGGGGGGAGTAGCCAAGTCTCCATGCAGCCTCGAGAAGATTGTCATTACACTTGGACCTAGAGTTACCAAGTCTGGTTTTTACACCCCAGCTTCCCCTGGGTATTCCACCATCTCTGGATTACCCTGGTGCATAACTTATTGCTCATCCCTACCGTCAAAATCCTACACCCTCTGGACCTAAAAAGCCTCATCCAACACCACATTCACCTTAGTTGTGTCGATCACCTTTTGCCGAAACCTACGCCCATAGCGACAAACAGAGACCAAGTGCCCTATTTTGTGGCATCCCAGGCAGAAACCAGACCACGATTCGAAGACAACGCTTTGCCTCCAACAAAACTCCTCTTCAATCGAAATCCACAGCCACTCCGTGGGGGGCTTTGAAACGTCATCCTGGATGAAAACTCGAGGATATATCGGAAGACATAACGCCGACGTCCGACTATCAGAGCACAAAAATCTGCCTACTATATTTCCTAGCATTCTAATAGTTGAGGGGTTATGGATTACACTCTAACTATCACATAGTAACAACCCTTACCCCAACTACTAAAAATTTATTTAACTAAGATTCTTAACCATACCATCACTTTTCATTCTCCTGTTACATCCACATATTCTACTTCTATTATAGAAAGTGAAATCAATGATTGAACCTTGTACATCCAACCTACCATGGTTCTTCTAAAAGTGTAGACAAATCTTTTTTTCTCTTTCAATAATTTCAATCACACCCAAATTCTACATCAATAAACCTAAGTAATGGAACATACACTAGTAGAAAAACGGTTTTTAACGTCGGTTTTTTTTTATTTTGGACGTCGGTTTTTAACCGACGTCGAAGTCACCGACGTTAAAAATATGAATTTTTACGTCGGTTTTTGTAAACCGACGCGAAAAATGAATAACATTCGTTTTTTGGCGTCGGTTTTGTAAAAAAACCGATGCCAAAAAAAATAATTCATATAATTTTTCGCGTCGGTTTTCATAAAAACCGACGCGAAAAATTTAAAAAAGTAGTTTTGGCGTCGGTTATTTAAAAAACCCGACGCCATAAATGAAAAAAAAATATTTTTCGCGTCGGTTTTTATAAAAACCGACGCCAAAAAAATAATTCATATAATTTTTCGCGTCGGTTTTCATAAAAACCGACGCGAAAAATTTAAAAAAGTAGTTTTGGCGTCGGCTATTTAAAAAAACCGACGCCATAAATGAAAAAAAAATATTTTTCACGTCGGTTTTTATAAAAACCGACGCCAAAAAAAATAATTCATATAATTTTTCGCGTCGGTTTTCATAAAAACCGACGCGAAAAATTTTAAAAAGTAGTTTTGGCGTCGGTTATTTAAAAAAACCGACGCCATAAATGAAAAAAAAAATATTTTTCGCGTCGGTTTTTATAAAAACCGACGCCAAAAATCAAATTTTTTTTTTCTATGTTTTATATCATTTCCTAAGCTTCGATTTGACAGGCTGTGGACCTAAAACGGAGTTACGGTTCAAAAGTTATCGCCGTTACAAGTTGAACCTATCAAAGTTTTGATTGATACAACTCGTTTCAAAGAAAACATGATAAACATAAATTAAAATCATATACACCAAATGTAATAAAATAATCATAATACATCAAACATATTTCAATGGTTTTAGGGGCTTCCATCGAAATGATATGTTTTTTATTATCATATAACTTGTATTTAGAAATGAGAATGAATCATCATTATAAGAAATCCAATCGAGTTGTTTAGAAATGAAGGATAATAATAATAAAGAAAACGAATGAATAGAATATGTACCAATTAATGATTGAAGTCGCATTGAAATCGTGATTGAATCGAAGATGTTGAAAATGATGAAAGAAGGAGAAACTGGATATATATATAGTAAACGAAAATATTTTCAATTGTGTTTTACGAAAATGTTGGCGGGATTTTAAAAAGTTAAACGCGCGTTGTGAAAAAAATTGAAATTTTGATCCCGCGTTACTCTTTGGCGTCGGTTTTGTTTGAAACCGACGCAAAATAGTATTTACATTGGTCTTTTGGCGTCGGTTTTTTAGAAAATCGATGCAAAAAATGTCAATCAATGTCCTTTTTGGCGTCGGTTCATAAAAAAACCGACGCAAAAAATGAAAAAAAAATTGGCGTCGGTGTTTATGAAAACCGACCCCATAAAAGTTTTAAAAAAAAATCTTTGGCGTCAGTTTTTTAACAAACCAATGCTAAAAATTTAAAAAAAAACTACATTTCGCGTCGGTTTTTTTAAAAACCGACGCCAAAAACAAAAAATAATTTTTTTTGGCGTCGGTTTTTAAAAAAACCGACGTGAAAAGTTAAATTATATTTTTGGCGTAGGTTTTTATGAAAACCGACGCCAAAAATGAAAAACAAAAATTACATTGTTTTAGATAATTCTCTAAGCTTTGATTTGACTGGTCGTGGAGCAAAAACGAAGTTACAGATTTAAAGTTATGGATGTCGGAAGTTGACCTTCTCTAAAAGAAGTCTTAAGGAAGTTCAACTTTCAAAGGCCATAACTTTTAATCCGTAACTCCGTTTTTGCTCCACGACCAGTCAAATCAAAGATTAGAGAATTATCTAAAACAATATAATTTTTTTTTTAAAATTTTTGGCGTCGGTTTTGATAAAAACCGACGGGAAAAATATTTTTTTTTTTATTTATGGCGTCGGTTTTTTTAAAAACCGACGCCAAAAACAAAAAATAATTTTTTTGGCGTCGGTTTTTATGAAAACCGACGCCAAAAATGACAAAAAAAAATTACATTGTTTTAGATAATTCTCTAAGCTTTGATTTGACTGGTCGTGGAGCAAAAACGGAGTTACGGATTAAAAGTTATGGATGTCGGAAGTTGACCTTCTCTAAAAGAAGTCTTAAGGAAGTTCAACTTTCAAAGGCCCTAACTTTTAATCCGTGACTCCGTTTTTGCTCCACGACCAGTCAAATCAAAGATTAGAGAATTATCTAAAACAATATAATTTTTTTTTAAAAATTTTTCGCGTCGGTTTTTATAAAAACCGACGGGAAAAATATTTTTTTTTCATTTATGGCGTCGGTTTTTTTAAAAACCGACGCCAAAAACCAAAAAATAATTTTTTTGGCGTCGGTTTTTATGAAAACCGACGCCAAAAATGAAAAACAAAAATTACATTGTTTTAGATAATTCTCTAAGCTTTGATTTGACTGGTCGTGGAGCAAAAACGGAGTTACGGATTAAAAGTTATGGATGTCGGAAGTTGACCTTCTCTAAAAGAAGTCTTAAGGAAGTTCAAATTTCAAAGGCCATAACTTTTAATCCGTAACTCCGTTTTTGCTCCACGACCAGTAAAATCAAAGATTAGAGAATTATCTAAAACAATATAATTTTTTTTTAAAAATTTTTGGCGTCGGGTTTTATAAAAACCGACGGGAAAAATATTTTTTTTTCATTTATGGCGTCGGTTTTTTTAAAAACCGACGCCAAAAACAAAAAATAATTTTTTTGGCGTCGGTTTTTATGAAAACCGACGCCAAAAATGACAAACAAAAATTACATTGTTTTAGATAATTTTCTAAGCTTTGATTTGACTGGTCGTGGAGCAAAAACGGAGTTACGGATTAAAAGTTATGGATGTCGGAAGTTGACCTTCTCTAAAAGAAGTCTTAAGGAAGTTCAACTTTCAAAGGCCATAACTTTTAATCCGTAACTCAGTTTTTGCTCCACGACCAGTCAAATCAAAGATTAGAGAATTATCTAAAACAATATAATTTTTTTTTAAAAATTTTTGGCGTCGGTTTTCATAAAAATTGATGCCAAAAATATATTTTAACTTTTCGCGTCGGTTTGTAAAAAAACCGACGCGAAAAGTAGTTTTTTTTTAAATTTTTAGCGTCGGTTTGTTAAAAAACCGACGCCAAAGAATTTTATTTAAAACATTTATGGCGTCGGTTTTCATAAAAACCGACGCCAAAATATATATTTTTTAGTTTTTTGCGTCGGTTTTTTTAAGAACCGACGCCAAAACAATTTTTTTTCCTTTTTGGCGTCGGTTTTTAAAAAAACCGACGCCAAAAAATCACCGTAAAAATTATTGACGTCGGTTTATAAGAAACCGACGTCAAACTGGCGACGTTAAAAATCATTTTTCTACTAGTGATAATCTATGAAACAAACATTTTTTCATTCTATTCCTTTGAGATACTGAATAATACATTTAACATCTTCCCAATGAACCTTCCCTAGATTTTCTATAAACTAGCTAACTACTCTCACTGCATGAGCGAAGTTCAAACATGTACACACCATTGCTTACATAAAACATCTAACAACTGAGGCTTATGGAACATTCCACATGTATTTATTTTCTACTTCATACTATAGTGATTTTTACTTCACAAGTTTAAAGTGAATAGTGAGAGGAGTTAAAATCAGATTACATCCACTCATTCTAAAATTTTAAATGATCTTTCAGATGTAATAAATTTGTGATAAAACCAAGATTCCAGTTTTCTTATCATGTTCAATACTCATGACCAAGATCTTCTTATCTTTAAAAATAAATTTTATTTAAAAAATTCCTAACAAGTCCTCCTTCAACTTCTAAATCATATGAATATTCAGATCTACCAATAGCATATCATCCTCATACAAAAGTAAGCCTATAGATTCATTTTTGACGAACTTCTTCCAGTAACAACATTGATCAAAATTACTCTATAATAAACCTTTTTCTTCCATTATAGAATAAAACTTCTGATTCCAACATCTTTGTGATTTTTTCAAACTAGAGAGGTTTCTTCTTAGTTTTCACACCAAGCCCTAATTTTGATTGTTTAGGAAACCAATAGGTTAATTCATATAAATTTATTCCTCCAAATCCCCCTATAGGTAATTCATATTCATATTCATTTGTTAAAGAAATAAATTTTCAAAATATACCAAATATAAAATAGTTCATATGGTAATATGTTTTACTACCATAGAGAATATCTTAGAGAATCCAATCCCCTATTTCTTCTAAAATCCATTTACATCCTGGATTTTTATATATGTTTTTCTTCCATACACTTATTATTTAAATTAGAATACCAAATTTATTTCAAGTTCTTTCTTCCCTAGTGTAAATTTCATTAGTTGTAAGATGTAATTGACTCATAGTGAATCCAACTCCTCTTGCATTACTAACTCCCACCTTCTAGAATCTACCGAAGTATTCACTTCTTCTAGAATATTTAGTTCCCCTATATACATTAAAATTAAGAAACCTATATTATCTCCATACCTCTGGACCAACCATTTGTTCCTTGAAGATATTTTCAAATTAACCTATAACTTATCTTTTTCCAGAACATACCTTTTGGAACTTCTCCTTCTATATCTTCACCTTTTAGAACTCTTGAATGATATTCCCCAGTTCTTGGTCTTTTTGATAAATATTTTTCTAGATGAAAATACAAAATTTATGCATTTGACTATGAAATTATTTCCAAAATATGAGTCCTTTTATTAGATTCAGAGACATCTGAGCATTATGGAATATGTGGTCCTCCAAAACCACCCTTCTAATCAACTTGAAATGAAGTTGAATCTTCATTCACCACTTCATTTCCCTTCAAGATCCAATCCTTCCATAATATCTTCTCATTGAATAGAAAATTTCAACTTATGAAAACTTTATTCTTTTCATCATAGTAAATATGAAAACCAAAGTCTTCATCTCTATAGCCTAAGAATAAACATGATTGAGATTTCACTTCCATCTTATATCTATTTTTTATCACCATAAATGTTGTCTAAAATTATAAAAACTATGAGATGAACAACAATTGTAACTTTTATGGAACACAATTATTCTAGTAACTATTATCAAACTACTTCCAAAAGACTCTTATAGATTAATTAATTACTATTTCTTACTACTTCCACCCAAAACTCCTTAGGAATTCTGAAATATAGAAACATAGTTCTTGTCATTTCCATCAATGTATGATTCACACCATTTTGGTCAAGTGTACCTAGAACATTATTCTCATTATGAATTCAAATTTTTCTATAGTGATTATAGAAACTCCATTTGGTGAACTCACCACCATTTCCAGAGCTCTGACACTTAAAAATTATTACTATTTTCTCTTTCAACCATATAATTTCATTGAAAAAAGATTCCAAACAACTAAATTTTATGTTTTAGAAATTAAACTCATATATTTATTTTTGAATCGTCAATTAATGTAATAATTTACATATACTTTTAGTAATAATTAAAATAAGAAGGTCCCAAAACATATATATGAACTAATTACAACATTAAAAATTTGGGAGTTCTTCTAGAAAGATTAAAAGGAACCTTCCACTATTTTCTGAGTATACAACTCTCATATCTTTTGAATTATAATTGATCCAAATTCAGAAATGCCTCAATATACTAGAATATTCATATCTTTCACATTGAGGTTCCCAAACCAGTTATGTCAATGTTTTAAAATTCTAGAAGATGTCTTTCTAGAAATTGTAGCTCCCATTATCCTTCCAGTCAGATACAATGACACAAATTTTACACCTCTTCAAACAATAATATAACCCTAAGAAATATTATATAATATTTCTGAAAAGATAATTCTGAAATATGATTCTTATAGATGACCAACCAAAATTAGGTTCTTTTGAAGTCTAAAAATGTTCCATGAAATGACCCTTATTTTCATAAAATTATGGATCATTTTTTTCAATTTAAATTCCTTCAAAGGCCATAATTATGATTCCTAATCAAGTTAATGAGGTCTCAGGTGAGTTTAGAGATCATTCGGATCCTAGAGACCTGAAATGGGTAGAAAATACTGAGAAGCACAGTTAGAGGAAAGTGTAAAGCCCAACCTGCAAGGTTTCTCTAAAATCATGTTATTAATGAAAGTGGAACATATAGGCCGCACGGTTTTTATGCAACCATATGTCCTAAGGTACATAACCTTACAGGGATGGTGACATTTGGGATGGAGCATATTTTCTTGGTTTTCACATAGTTAGTAAAACTGTGCACCTAATCATGCAGTGTGCCCCTAAGTAGCAGTGAATTGGCGCACGGTTGGCATATGGTTTGGCCAACCATGCACCCTTATTTTTTTGATGTGAAATAACTAAAATACCACTTTTTATTCTTTTAAACCTTTTCTTTCTTCCCTTTTTCCTCTAGTGGCTGGTTTGGGTTTTCCTCTCCTGTGACTTCCACCTCCATCAACCTAGGAATCCAAGTATCTTCCAAATACGGTGTTCGATTCATGATCTATTGAAGGCATTAGATTCCTTAAGGGAATTGGACCATTTCTTAGATCTCCTCCAACCTAATCTGGATTTGAGGCTAATATTAAGTGAGTATTCTTCTACCACCTTGAGGTAGGTGGTCATGTCATTTTCCCTTTGAGTTTTGATGTCTCTTATTTATTCCATTGTGTCACACACTGGCTTTTCTCGAGCAACCCTTTATTATTATATTCTTTATTTCAAATTGATCCTTGCACCTTGATACATGATTTTTTCCCCTTGTTTAACGAATTTTATATCATTGAACTCATTTATGGACACCTCTTGGGTGTGCCAATTTGAAATTTCCTTAATGGTTAATTGAACCAAATGCTCGGAATACCTATTTACCTTTTGGATTAGAATTTAAATGAGATTTCTATTGATATATGAATGTTTACAGAATATGAGGAACCTCCTAGGTTTTTGGATCAACCTATAATTGGAATTTCCCAAGTAAGAAATTACCTTGTTTACCACGTAACCTTTTAAATGGATCCTTCAGCCTTATAAATTTAATTTTCTTATTATGAGGAATTTAATGGATTAATTAAGTGGAATGACTAGTACATGATTTTTCCCTTCTTAAAATGAATTCTAGGTTTTAAATGAAATGACCTATAAGGGTGGTACATCAAAAAATATTCATGTTTAATCAAATATAATTAATTAAACTATGAATCATTATTTAATTTTATCTTGATAAATGAGATGAATAAGAGGTAATGCCTCATTCCTATATTTATAAACATGAATATTACTTACTTAAATACATAATATTGGATATTTAATTACATGAGAGGTATTTTCCAATTCTTAATATAATAAATATGATCATGCCTTTCCTTGGGTTGTGAGACAATGGTAAGGTGACTGTTGAGCATGACGGTATCATGCTCTCTTAGATCAGGTGTTGAGCATGACATCTCACACTGTTGACACTAGTTAGATGTTGGGATTTATGCACCACATCCCTTGTATAGTGTTGACATGATGGTATAGTCACCATATTGAGTAAATAGCATGACTTCTCCCACTCAATATGAGATGTAGGGAGTGTATCCTATTTCTTGAGCTTATAGACCTGTTGGGCTAGTTATGGATGTCTAAGTTACACTCTGGCCCAACCAGTAACTAGTATTCCAGGTATATGACCACTTAAGTCTACACATAATTGGTTATTATATGTATATAAAAAATATAATTATAATATATATATATATATATATATATTCTTATTATATATATATATATATTTACTCTTCATATTTACATTCTAGCCATGAGCCAAAGCACGTAGACCCACCAGGTGTCCTATATGAACCTGATCAGACTTGTTATTTATTTCAACATTGTTTTCCTATTTTGGTTATACCTAAAAACTATTTAGTTATGATCAATTTACAGATTACGAGTAGACACCATTGGTGGTGGACTACTAGGATTTATATCTCACACTATACTTAGGATGTATTTGTTACACGATAAGATTATATACCTATAGGTACTAATAAGGGCAAGTGACCTGCTACTAGTTTTTGATATGCTTACTTATAGATGGAACTTAGAAGTAGGGAACCGATCATTTTCTCAGGATGCTAGTGGAGCTTTTTTTTCTTTTTGAAATTTTCTTATATCCTTTTCCCATGTTCCCTTTTTTGTATTACAACATTCCATGAATCCATGTAACTAAAACTTCCACAGAGTCTTTTGATTATTATTAATTTGTTTAGTTATATTTATTCTTCGGATGCTTTATTTATTATGTCTAATTGTATATCCTTCCGGTACTGTTGTATGTTTTTTATTATCTCTATTTTTTCACTTTGATAATAGGATATATTCTCCCCACCATACCACCTTTACACTCAATTTTATAGGCAGTAGCCTCTAGCATATAGGGAGGTATGTCTGATGCCATGTAACCCACTAGCTTGGGACACGGGTTCAGTGGACCCTGGGTCGGGATTTTACAAAGTGGTATTAGATGCGAATTTTTCCTTTTTATTACTATTTGGGTATTATATTGGATACTATGAGTTAATAGAATTTGGAAATGATCCTATTCTTGGATGTAGCTAACCCATGTATAGGGGAAACCCAAATTACCTGGGATAGGAAATTGAAACTATTGATTCTACCATTTAAAGTTGATACGACTTCTCCATTTGGTGGTTCACTTATTTTATTATGTTATTGGTATTGGTATTATTTAAATGATGATTTATTTACCTAGGTCTGATGAAATGATGGATTTTCAATAGTACATTCATCATCATAGGCACAATATGATTAATATGTCATGCATTTTTCTATGTCATGTTTATTTTAAGTGTGAATTTTCCTGTTTCATATTTATAGTTACTTGAATATGTATTAAATTTTTCTGACACTTATTTCAGGTATTAGAAAACATAATTTATACATATATTTTTTTCCTCAACCTAACAGTGTTTTCCTAAATAGGTTAAAACAGAGACCTTAAGTAGTCAATTGTGGAATGTTGAGCCATGGACTATTGGTCGCATGGGATGGAATGTGTTATGGTGTGGATTAATTGGATTCTATATTTTAGTTCATAAGAAGTATGGGACCTTATTGATAAGGAATGGTAATCCATCTAATTTAATCATTTTAAAGTTATTTAATTATCTGAACATGCATAAATTTAAAAATAATATGACTTATAAAGTTACTTAGCTATCTTATAATTATGAAATTTAGACTCATACCTGAACCCAACCTTAGTAGTGGTTATTCGGGTATCTATTGCATTTTGATGGCCTGTTATGGTCTCTTCTAACATCTAATCATGGATTTTGGAGTAGTTAGATAAGGTGACCATTTATTATAGGAAGAATTTATATATATCTTATTTCTTATCTATAATATTCTCAATTTCTTAAATCTATTTTCAGGCATGTGTTTCGTATTGTAGAATTATTTTTCCATAATGTTCTCCGGTCACACACCCTGAAGGTGATGACGACCATGCTCCTGAGGTGGAAAGCCCTAAGTTTCTAGTGATTCATCCTTCAGTGATGCTTATGGAACCTATTCTTATACTTGATATGGGAACTAACGCCTGGTTTTGAAATTGTTTTCTCCATATGTTACAGTCTATGAAATGAGTTATTCAACCTACCATGATCATGGAAGAGTTGACTCGATAATTCTAGTAACAACATCCACCCACCTTTTCAGGTGATGGTGGGCTATAGGCTACTGAGTATTGGATCAAAACCATTTTATTCATATTAAATCATCTGGAGATGCCTCCAGAGTAGAGGGTCCTGAAAGCCACTTATATTCAATATGATTCTGTTATATAGTGGTGGGATGTTATCACTCAGGCATATCAGTATCATGATATAGTATGGGTAAATTTTTAGACCATCTTCTATCACTACTTATTTCCCCATACTCTGAGGGATGACATAGCTAGAGAATTCATAAACCTGAAGTGGGAGAGAATGTATGTCATGGAATACTCTCCTCATTTCACAAAGATGAAGTGGTTCATTACTACTCTGGCGGGTGATTACCTTATGACCTCCATGAAATTTTAGGATGGGATAGTATACACCATTCAGTCATAGGTTAATGTCTTCTAATTGAAAACCATATCAGATATCATCAATCGGACCCTTATTATATAAAAAAACTTAAGGGAAGTTGATTGTGCGAGTCAGTGTGGTTTGGAACCTAGAGATACCAGTGTTTCTTCTTCTAGGAAAATTATTCATTTTGAGGATAATCATGGAGGTAGTAGGATTCATACCCTGCATAAAGAGAGTTTTCTAATATGTCACAAGTGTGAGAATTCGAGGCATACAAAATTGTAGTGCTTACATGATCCAGTCAAGTGCAGAGGCTATGGTGAGATGGGACATATCCATCACTTCTATATGAAATTTCTATTAGTGATAAGCACATGGGGATCTACACCTAATCCATGGTCAGTAGTGGGGTCAGTAGGATCATGGAAGGTAGCCAGCTAGAATTCCATTGGATGATTAGGCCAAGGTGGTGGCCAGGGCAGAGATAGTCAGAATCAAGATTCTTAGCGCCAACAAAGTAGGATTTCTCATTACAGTTAGGTAGTGCCCAAGGTCCATGATACAGGTCACTTACATGCAGTTCATCCTATGTCAGAGGAGGAGAGTGTCAGACCTTCTATAGTTGAAGGTTCAATTCTAGTATCCTCAACTTTAGTTTTAGATTTTTTTGACACAGGTGTGTCTTGTTCGTTTATATCTAAGACTAATATGGGAAATATGGTCCTCAAGATCAAACACTTTCATGGAATTATTATTCTTGATACCCCATTACGTATCTGATAAGAGGGATTTCACCATTGTAAGGATTCTCCCTTTGAGATAGGTGGATACCTTTTCATGTGGAATATTTTTGTCCTAGATATGATAAGATTTGATGTAATCATTAGGATAGACCAGTTAGTTCCCTATCGAGCACACATTGTTTGATATCATTATTGGGTGATGTTTACATATTCATAGGGTGATAGGAACCTACATAAGGGAGAATGGGATTTTAGTGCGACATGAGTAGGACCTGAGTAGTATAGTCTAGGTAGTGTGAAAGATTAGATCCTTAGTCTTTTCCTAGATGACCAGGGGTTATGTCCCAATATCTTTCCTCCTATAGTGGATCATTTCAAAGAGGTATTTCCTAATGACTTATCTGGTCTACCTATAGTGAGATAGGTAGAATTTATAATTTAGTTACTTCCAGGAGAAGCACCAGTGACCATAAATCCTTATATGATGGATCTTAAGGAGCTTTCAGAACTCAAGAAAAAATTACACAATCTATAGGCTAAAGGATTTATATGCCTTGGTACTTCTCCTTGGGGTTCACCGATTATTTTTTTCATGAGTTCAGATGGTACCCTTAGGCATTGCGTGGATTACCATTAGTTGAATCAGTTCACGATAAAGAATCAATATCCACTATAATGAACAGAAGACCTCTTTGATTGTCTCCAAGGAGTGAAAGTGTTTCAAAGATAGATCTTGGTTTGGTCTATCATCAGGTAAATTTCTGGACTTCTCACATACCTTACATAGATTTTAGAAGTAGTTATGGTCTATTTGAGTACTGGTTAATGTTGTTTGGACTCATTAATGAACTTATAGATTCTATGGCTCTTATGAATAGGGTTTTACACTTGTATCTAGATTCATTCATGGTAGTCTTTGTTGATGATATCTTGGTGTATTCACACTTCATACATGACCACGAAAACCATATTGAGATCATTTTGAATACAATGAGAGTGAATCATCTCTATTCTAAGATTATTTAATGACACTTTTGGATCAACAAATTCCACTTACTGGGTCATATTATCTCATATTTATGAGTTTCAATAGACCTAGAGAAAGTGAGAGTTGTAGTTTCCTAAGAGAATCCAAATAGAATATTTGAAATTCATAGTTTCTTGGGGATTGATAGATATTACAGACACTTCATCTAGGATTTCTCATAGCTTTCATCACTGTTTATGGGCTTGAAAAAAAAGTTGTGAAATTCATATGGTTAGAATCTTGTGAAGAAACCTTTTAGGAGTTAAAGATTAGTTTGAATTCATCACCGATATTGATTCTTCTAGATCCATGAAAGAGTTATAACATATATTTTGACACATTAGGTATTGGGATTGTAGTTTTTCTGATGTAGAACAAGTGATTCATTATGTATAGTTCTCATCAGTTGAGTCCTCATGAGTGGAATTACCCAATGCATGACCTTGAACTCATAGTTTTTGTGCATTCCTTATATTGTTGGAGACATTATCTACTTGGAGAGTATTTTTTGGTATTAATGGATCATAGAAGCCTCAAGTAAATCTTTACATAGTGAGATATGAATCATAGACAATGTGGATGGGTTTAGTAACTACGGTTGTTTTATTTCATGCTTTCCTACACACCTAGTAAAGGCAATGCAGTAGTGGATGCTTTGAGCTAAGAGACTTAGACACATGTGGTTTAGGAATCTAGTTTCGAATGGAAGATTATGGACTAATTCTCAAATATACATATTGACATTCAGACACACCATGTTCAAACTATCCTCTCATCCTTAGCAGTGACTTCTACTATTCTATAATGGATGATAATGAGACAATTATTTGATCCTAAAGGACTTTTCCTAAGGGAAATAATTTCAGATAATGATACATATTCAGGTTGGACCATGGATGGGGATTATACCTTATAGTTCCATGGACACATGTGGGTCCCGGCAGACATCATAGAGGATCTGATGTGGGAATCTCATGCTTCTGTATGGGTGGTTCACCCCAGTGTCACCAAAATGTATCAAGATCTAGGACACTAGTATTGGTGACCTCGTATGAAATAAGAGATTTTCAGATTCATCACTCAGTGTTCCACCTGTCAGTAGGTGGAGGTAGAACAACAGTGCTCGAAAGGAAATTTTCATCCATTTTACATTACTGAGTGGGAATGGGATGATATTTCGATGGAATCCATGACCGGCCTACCCAGATCACATCATGGAAACGATGAAATGTGGGTAATCATTGATTTTTTTACAAAGGTTTCACGCTTCTTACCTGTGCAAGAGACCTTATCATTTGACGGTCTAGGAAGGTTGTATATTAGGGAGGTTGTACACATTTGTGGGTATCCTCGTTCTATTGTTTCTGACAAAGATTCTTGTTTCACATCACAATTCTAGAAGGTCTTACATAATTCCTTGGGTACATGGGTTCTTCTGAGCACAATCTATCACCCACATACTGATGGATAGACATAGCGTACAATTTAGGTTCTATAAGACAAGCTCTATATATGTTTCCTTGACATTGGGTGTTCCTAGTAGAAATACATTTACCTCATTGAGTTGCCTTATAATAACAAATTTTAGGCTTCCATAGATATGTATCCTTATGAAGCCTTATATGGTAGGACTTTTCATTAACCTCTGTTCTGGATATAGGTAGGGGTGGAAGCTATTCTTGGACCACATCTAATACAAGAGACTATAGAGTATGACCAGTTGATCAGAAAGTGAATGTTGACAGCCCAGTCCAGATAGCAGTCGTATGCCAATAGACTCCAGTGACCTCTTGTGTTCAAGGTCAGAGACCAAGTTTTCTTTCGAATCTCACCAAGTTAGGGCATAGACATATATGAAGGTAGGGTAATCTCTCACCGAGTTTTGTTGGACCATTTGAGGTTGTGAGGTAAATCGAACTAGTGGATTACTAGTTGGCACTTCCACATAGATACCGATATATGCACAATGCCTTTCATGTATCTAAGCTTAATCGATACTATATAGCCCTATCACAAGTTTTCCAACCGGATGAGGTTAAATTTGATTTTCATTCATCCTTCGAGGGGTATCTAGTGCATATTGTGGGTCGAAGTGTGAAGCCACTCTAAGGAATTTTTGTTCTATTGGTACGGTTGCTATGGTAGCATGATCGGGTATAGAAAAAGATATGGGAATCAGAAGCAGATATACAAGATCAATGGAAAGAACTATTCACTAACGACACCTCCTTACCCTCAGAATTCCAACTCGTGGATGAGTTGCTTTAAGGAGGGGAGGTTGTAACGACCTGTCTTTTGACAAAGGTATGAATCATTTTTTTCAATTTAAATTTCTTAAATAGCCCTAATAATGATGACTAATCAATTAAATGAGGTTACAGGTGATTTCGGGGATCATTTGGATCCTAAATCCCCAAATCGGTAGAAAACATGGGTCTTCAGGGTTAGAGAAAATCATGCCCCTAGCCCACATGGTTTCTCTGAAACCATACGGTTGCAGATAGTGGATCCTATAGGTCACACAGTTTGTCTATAATTATACGTCTTGAGGTACATGGTCAAGAGGGACTACTGAAATTTTTGATAGAGCATATATTCATGGTTTGTATGTGGTTAGATAAACCATGCCACTAACTATGAGGTGTGCCCCTAAGTATCAGTGAATTGGTGCATGGTTAGAGAATGGTTTTTCCAACCATGTGGCTAAACTATGAACCCTTATGTTTTGAGGTGAAATAACCAAAATTCCCCTCTCTAATTATTTTAAACATTTTCCTTCTTCCCTTCTTCCTCCAGTGGCTATTTTTAGTTTTCCTCTCCTGTTAGATTCCAACTCCATCAACCTAGGCATCCAAGTATCTTCCATGTATGGTGTCTTATTCAAGATCATTTGATGGAATTGGATTCATTAAGGGTGTTGGAATATTTCTTATATGTCTTCCAACCTACTCCAAATCTGAGTTTGATATCAAGTGAGGAGTCATATATGGCCATGTGGTAGGTGTTCATGTTGTTTTCCATTTGAGTTTTGATATCTTGTAGTTATGTCATTGTGCCTCGTGTTGTCTTTTTCTGAGTGTCCCCTTATTATTAGGTTATTCATGTTGAAATGATCCTTGCACCTTGACGTATGCTAGTTAACCCTTGTTTAATTGATTATAGATCATTTAACTGATTTATGGACACCCCTTGGGTGTTCCAAGTTGAAATTACCTTAATGGTTAATTGATAAAAATGCTCAGAATTCTTATTTAGCTTTCATCTTAGACTTTAAATTAATTTTACCTTTATATATGAATTTTTATAGAACCCAAGGAACCTATTAGGGGTTTGTCTCAACCTATAATTGGAATTTACCAAGAAATTTCCTTTTCTACCATGTAAACTTCTAAATGGATACTTGATCCTTAAAAATGAATTATCTTATTATGACTAATTTAATGGATTATTTAAGTGGAATGAATGGTACATGATGGTTTCCCTTCATAAAATGAATTTAGTGTTTTAAATAGGATGGACTATAAGGGTGGTATGTCTATGCCTATTCATATTTAATAAAATATAATTAATTGAATAGTGAAGACTTTTTTACTTTTAACTTGATAAATGAGATGCATGGGAGGTAATGTCTAATGCCTATGTTTACAAACATGAATATTCCTTATTTACATACATGGGATTGGATATTAAATTACATGAGAGTTATTGCCTCATGATTAACATTATAAATGTGATCATACCTTTCCATGTCCTATGAGATGGTTGTAAGGGATCTGTTGAGCATGATGGTATCATGCTCCCATATATCATGTGTTGAGAATGACATCTCACACCATTGACACTAGTTGGATGTTGGGATTTACGCGCCGTATCCCTTGTAGAGTGTTTACATGATGGAACAATCACCATATCAAGTAATGAGCATGATGTATCCCACTCATTATGAGATATATGGAATGTACCTTATTTCTTGAGCTTATAGGCTCGTTAGACTGGTTATGGATGTCTGAGTTACGCCCCGATCCATCCAGTAACTAGTATTCTAGGTATATGGATAATTATGTCTGTATATACATGGTTCATATAAGTGGGTGAAATATATAATTATACTATATATATATATATATATATATATATTATTACTAGAAATATAGTTACTCTTCATATTCTCATTCCGTTTATGATTCAAAGAAAGTAGGCATACCAGGTGTCCTATAGGAACCTGAGTAGGCTGTTTTTTTTATTTCAGTGTTGTTTTACTATTCTATTTATACCTGCACACTATTTAATTACAAGAACTTCTTGGACTACAATTAGAAACCATTGGTGGTGGACTAATGAGATTTTTATCTCACATCCTACTTGAACTACCTTTGGTGCCCAATAATATTGTCTGTATGTAGGTACTGATAGGGGAAAGCACCATGTTATTGGTCTGTGATATGCTTACTTATAGATGGAGCTTAAGAGAAGAGTATCGAGAATTTTTTCAAGATGCTAGTGGAGAAGTTTTTGGTCTTTTTTAGTTTTTTGAACATGTCTATCCCCTGTTACCTTTTTGAATTACATTATGTCATGCATCTATGTACCTAACACTACCATAGTGGCTTTTGATTATTATTCAGTTGTTCAGTTATATTTATTCTTATGCTACTTCATTTGTTCTGACTAATTGTATATGATTCCACTATTATTGTTTATCTATATTTATATCTTGTGTTTCACTATGATAATAGGGTATAGTATTCCCACTATACCACATTTACAACCTCATTTCTAGTCAGTAGCCTCTGGCATACAGGGAGGCATTGTTGAGGCCATGTGACCCACCGATTCAAGACATGGGTTAAGTGGAAGCTAGGTTGGTACATTACATTAAAAATTCCTTTAGTATAAGAAAACTTATATTCTTAAACTAAACATTAACTTATATCTTTCCCAAAATATCAATAGCTTCATCATCAGGTTGATGAAATCTACCGAAATTTCTGGATACATAGTTATATATGCACCCTTTTTCACATATGGAATAGAATGAATCTCCATATTCGATGACCCATGATTCCATTTATATAGAAAAAATTTAAATTATATTTTCACTATTATCATCTATAATGTTCATCTCTCCAAAACAATTCCTTATGAAAGTTTTCTTCTTATCACGATAATCTTTCTTGAGTTGAGCTCTCTTTCCACTATGCCAATAAATAGTAACACTTCTAAAAGACCCCCCTATGCTCTTCTCCCTTTATTTCCTCTCTAAATTATTTTAATTATTTTGATGATGTGAGAATCCTCTTCCATATTTAATACATCACCAAAGGATCTACCACTCTATTTTCTTTGAAAGTACATATTGAGAATAAATTTTCAAACATTAGCGAATACAAAATCATTATTTCCACTTGAATTTCTCACAACTATAACCATAGACTCCCAATATTATATTAAGGATTATAAAAAATCACTCATACATCATCCATGAATGTAACCTTTATATAATCCAATGGGATTTGGATTAAGTTAAAATCATTAAATAAATCATATACAAGTCTTCCTTATGATAAAATCATGTTGAATAAACTCTGCATCAAGCAAACTTTATTCAATGTTGTTGGTTTCTTGTACATATTTTTAAGGTCCTAAATCAACTATATTGTGTTATTATTCTCTAAAAGTTTTAAATACATATCCTAAACTAAATACATTCATATCAAACAAAGTGCCTTCTGATCTATCTTTTTCTATTCAAGTTTTTATATTACTTCCAATTTGACTCCTTCAATGGAATCTCCATATCATTATAAATGAGATAATATTCTATACATATTTTGAAAAAACTGAAATATGTTTCATTAAACTTTTAAATTTCAACCATTCCATATTATGATGCCATCCTTCCAAAAATAATGACTCCCACTGGAGTTTGACAAAATTCTGACCAAAATAATGTTACTTAATATATAAAAAAAACTATTGAGTCTCCTTATAAACTTCCCTTTGATACCAATTTTTGAGAATCACTTTCAAATGAACTATACTACTGTAAGTTCATTTGAAGTAGTGATTCTAGAATCAGCTGGAGGAATCATATTCTATAAGTAACTATCCCAATATAATATTTAGGAACTTGGTAGAAACGGTGTTCACCCAAATCAACACACTAATTTATATAACCTCACCTCATCCTTGTCCACTCCAACATATAAAACAGTCAAATAAATGTATATTAAATGTAATAAAGTAAACAACACTTTGATTTTACATCATTTGGACTTATAATCCTACATCCAAGGGAGAAACATTACAACATTTCATTTCTTTAGAAACAAAAATTTTCAACATAGCGATATAAGAGTCACTTGGGATTACTAAATACAAGTAATAACAATATGTACAACACATTACATAATAGGTGTCCCACCCTCCTTCCATAGAGAGTATTATCTGATCATCTAATTACACTGATCTCTAAAAAGTATAGGAGTACATATGTTCCACTATTCCAACCACTGATCTCCTATAGCAATCCTCATTGTGACTGTCACCTCCATTAAACTAGTTTACATAGTATAAATGAACACTCACCTACTTATAGAAGTACAATATGAAACTTTTAGAATGATTCCACCTACTCTGATTATATCGTAAGAACTCCTTTTGAACCATCCTATTTTTGGAAACCTCATTTTCAGAATGCTAAAAGAAACCACTATCATATCCATAACTTCAATGAAGTGAATAACTTCTAGAACCACTCCTTCTATTCTTCTCTTTCCAATCTACTAACACAGGCTTCACATTCCCAATAATCTCATCATCCCTTACTCTCTATATGAAAGGTTAGTGTGATCTAGATGTTAATGTTATAGTTATTTTATAAAAGGTCACCACTGGACTATATCCTAGGATTGTACCTAGATAAATTTTCATTTTTAGGGGACTGGGTAGAAAGATCAAAATTGGAATAGTATTTTTTAAAATTCTTATACATGTCATGGTGTAGGAATTTATTCCTAAGTGAAATATCATGATTTTTGGAATAAAATCCAGCATCCTAAGGATGGGACTTTCTCCCATGGTATTATAGTGACCCTATCCTTTTACACATATCATTACATTATTTTAAGAATAATTAAACATTAAATTACAATCCAAGGATCGTAAATTCTATTTTCTTATAGATTATGTGCATAATTAGACATCACGATTCCAAAATAAGAAAATATTTTATTTAATATTCATAAAGATCTCCAAACATATCTTGATACCTTACATATTCATAGGATAACTAGTGGATAACATAAATAAATAGATGAGATAAAAATCTCAATAAGATAATAAACATTAAAATAAAGTTTAGCACATGGGTTAGAAGGAAAAACATAATGGTATAAAAATACATGGAACATGATTAAACATATGGAATCACAACATATAGAACATGGGATCATATAATCATGGAATCATATTAATGTGGTATCGACATAAAACATGACTTTATCATGAGTCAAGGATCATTTCACATAGAGGAGCATGAGTCAAGGCTAACCACCAAGACCGTTGCACATAGAGTGTGAGTCAAGGCTAACCACCAAGACATTTCACATGACATCTCATGAGACTAAACATCAACCAATGCATTGGAGTGATATCTAGTCTAACCCATCATAACATGTTCATGAATATATGTGCCACATGAAAAAAATATAAGGGTGACCCAAGGAAAGAAATGGTTATCATAATCATGTCATAGATCATAATAAATGGGTGTATCATAAATGTGTCCATGAATGAAAGGAATTAAATCATACATGGACATTAATAAATGAAAATAGGAATAGATCATGATAAATGATTTCAAACTGAAGTGATAACATGTAAAAATATGATTTACGAAACTTTATAATTAAAATATTTTCATATGGTTTAAAGAAAATATTAAAGAGAATTTAAAGCAGAAAAGGGCATAATATTTTATATAAAACCAAAAATGAACCAATAATTTTTTCATAATAAAATGATTTATTTTTAAAAAATAATTGTTTCTTAAAAAATATTATATATTTCACTTAAAAATGGTTAATAATTCAAAAAGTTCCCCTAAATCGGGCTTGGTTATCAAGAAGAATTGAGTATGGAACCTTTTAAAAATAGGTATATCCTTGAAAAGAAGGATGAATGGATATTTATACATGAATTTGGAACATATAAACATAATTTATAATATGTATATAAAAAATAAAATAGAATTTTATTTTGGTAAAAAGAGAGGAAGAGTAACCTTAATGAATAATGGAAGTTTGGGTAGAATCCTTTACCTTATGTCTGAAACAGTTTTGCACTCGATCTTAATGTCCTGAATAATAAAATTGTATTAACTAATTAATAATTACATAAACTTTTATACATGTAATTTATTTATTATACTTTTATTAAGATAATTTATGGCCTTTTTGATAATTTATAGTGTTTGATTTCATAGTTCGAGAGTCTTGTTTTCTTAGTTTTCATGATCGGTTTTCTTATATACATGTATGGATAATCATGTAAGATGAGAATGGTCATCTAGGATTGAAGTTATAAGTTATTAAAGAAATTATAGAATATTAAATGATCATATAACTTATTTTTTTATTTTTGGTGATTATGAATCATTAGATAACAAGTTATTGATAATTGTTTAAATTAATTTTAGCGGTTTTTCGATCACAACGAACTAGTTTTGTTCCATTATTTAATATCATATAGATATGATGGTTCCAAAACATTAAATAAGGTATAATAAATATATTATAATCTTTTTAAACCATAAAAATGGTTTTATAACCATCCTTGAATATGTTAATGGAAATTGAAAACTTCATCGTCCTTGAATGCGATAAATTAACACATCACGAATGATGTTTTTCATTTTTAGTATAAGAAGAGGATAAAGAGAGATGATGATGAATTATTAAATTAGCATAAAAAAATTCTAGTATATGTAAGGCCCTGGAGTTACCATACCATTTGGAATAGGGTAGGTGAGGATATAAATAGAAAATAAAGGCACTTGAAAAGAAATTAAAATAAAACGAAGAGGGTTTTACCTCTTGATTCCTTATTCTTGAGAACCTCCTTAGGGGATTGGTTTTGGTATTTTGTTAAGACCAAGATCTCTTGGATATGGGGGAGAGGTTTGTGAAGATTATTAGGCATAATTTGGACAAGGAACAAGTCTTGAGAGGTGTAAGGATAAATGTGGTGAGAGGTGGTATTTATATTAGAGGAGGGGGGTTTTTTCTCATTATTTTATTCATTAGTTTATTATTTTGGATCAAGACTATGAATATTTTGAGAATTATCATCAAATATAATTAATAAATGAATTATTATTCTATATTGTAGGATTACATCAGCCTTACATCATCTATTACTCCATAATTCATGTATTAATCATTTAACATAAATTACCATATTTTACTATTCACCAAAAATTCAATTATTTTAGAAAAATAAAAAACAATCACCCTAAAAAAATTTCAATGTTTATAATTAAAAAATGAACTCCATTTCATGAAAATAATTTTATAAATATGAAAATTTTTAATTTTAATTAAAATCATCATTTACTTGGAAAATACAAATTTTAAAATTATAACAGATTTTATAACACTTTAAAATTTTAACTAAGGTCTCGTAAAATTATCTTAAAATAATATGACAACAAAATATTAATTAATGAATACATTTTATGAAAAAAATATATTTTAAATTATTAAATTAATTGAAAAAATTTAATTAATTATTTATGACCTATAAAAATACCAACACTTAATTAATAACTTCTAAAACGCTTATTTACTTATACTATGATATAATTATATCATGTTACCATTTATAAGATTCTTAAGTTTTATTTATACTTTCATAGGTGATGTTACTATTCCATTGTCTGGTTTATTATTCATAAAGGTCGCATTACTTTTCCAAAGTTTAAGTTACTATTTCAGTGATATATGTTCCTTAACATCTATAAATACTTCTCATTTCATTAATTCTTTATTTATAAAGTTTTTATTGTGTTATCAAAGTTATTTTATGTGGTTTATAGTATGTGACATATATATAAGAAGGTAATTTTAAATTTATAAAATTTTGGGTCGTTAAATTCTTCCCCCATTATGAAATTTCTCCCTCAAATGTTTGTTTTACATTCTAAGTTGAAAAACATTGTGGATACTTATCCTTCATTACTTCATCAAGTTCCCACATTTCCTCTTCATACTAATGGATCCTCTATAGTACTTTTATCAGGTAAGTAGTCTTGTTTCATAGAGCTTTATCTATATGATCCAAGATCTTCACTAGCTACTCCTCGTAAGATAGATCATTCTCTAACTGTAACACCTATGAAGTTAGTATATGTGACAGATCTGATATGTAATTCATAAAGAGGGATACGTGGAATAAATCATGTACTTGATAAATGGTTAGTGGAAGTTCTATTCATAGGCCATAGATCTGAAACGATAAATGATATATAAGGGGTTGATGTACCTAGGAATCATATTTCCCTTCTTCCCAAATCTCATGATCTTCTTCCACAGAGATATGCAGAGGAATACCATGTCGCCAAACTTAAACTCAAGGTCTCATTGATGATTGTCTACAAAACTCTTTTATCAACTTTATTCTTCCTTGATTTGATACTAAATTCTTTTCACATTTCCCATAATTTCTTAAACCAGTTCAGGTCCAATCAACTTACGCTCACTGAATTCATCCCAGAATGTCAGTGTTCTACAACTTTTCCTATAAAGGGCTTCATATGGATCCATTTGTATCCTCAAGTGGAAACTATTTTTGTGGGAGAATTCATCCAGTGGAATATGTTGGTTTCATCCTCCATTGAAGTCCATAGAACATGCTCTCAACATGTCATCATGTTTCTGAATAGTTTTCTCTGATTGTTTATCATTTTGAGGATGATAGGTCGTACTGAAGTTCAACTCAGTGTTTAGAGCATGTTGGAGACTTTTATGGAACTTGGAGGTGAATCTCATATCTCGATCGGATACAAACGATAGTGGTAATTCATGCAACCTTAACACTTAATTGATGTATATCTATGCATATTGATCGAGTTATAAGTCTTATCAAATTTTGATAAAGTGAGATGTATTTTTAAGAAGATCCACAACAACCCATATAGAATTGTTCCCTCTGGATGTCTTTGAAATTCCAGTGACAAATCCCATTTTTATTTTTTCCATTTCCATGTTAGTATGGATAATGGTTTCATAATCCCCCTAGACTTTTGTATTTCATGATTCACTAGTTGGAATACTATAAACTTTTATGTATATTTAGCAATCTCATTTTTCATGTTTTTCCACCAATAGTTCTCTCAGAGATCTTGATATATCTTTTTTCTCCCTTGTTGAAAAGACAAGGTTGGGCTATGTTTGTCATTTAGAATCTCCTTATTTATCTCTAGATCGTATGGTACACATAATTGTGACCCAAATCTCACATCTCCTTCCTAATACATTTGGAAATCTAAGGATATCTAATTTCTAATAGATTCCACCCTTTTCTGAATTTCCACATCATTTCATTGAGAATCCTTTATTTTCACCATAAGGGATGGTTGAGCAATAATTTGAGAAAGTATTGATGATGTTCCTTCTTTAATGATTCCCATTTCTATCCTTTATAGGTATAAGAAGAATGGATCCTTCTCAATTATCATCATTGATAATGATTCAGGATCCTTTCTACTTAGATAATCATCTGGTTTATTTGATTTGTTTGGATGGTAGTGGATTGAGCAATCATAAAATTTTATGAGCTCCAACCATATTTATTGCTGCATATTAATATATTTCTATGTGAATATATATTTTATACTCTTGTGATGATTATATATCTCACACTTCTCCCCATATAGATAATGCCTATAGATTTTCAATGAAAAGATTAAAGTTGCCATCTTTAAATCATGTGTGGGACAGTTTTGAACATGTATTTTCAACTATCTTATGGAATAGGCTATCACTTTATCATTTTACATCAATACACAACCTAATACCTTCTTTGAAGCATAATTGTACACCAGAAATAGTTCCCCACTTGTTGGTAGTATGAGCACTGGTGTAGTGATAATCCACTTTTTCAACTCCCTGAATCATTCTTCATATTCACTGGTCCAGAAAAACCTTTATCCATTCCTAGTAAAATTGGATAGTGGGTTTTACAATCATGATAAGTTCATAAAATATTCCTGGTAATACACAACTAGACCAAGTAAACTGCAGATCTCCATTACAAATGATGGTTTGTTCCACTCTTCAATTGACTTTATCTTGGAAGGGTCTATAGATATCCCAATAAAAGTGATAACATTCCCCCATAATGATACTTGCTTCATCCATAACTCACATTTAATTTACTTTTCATATAGTTACTACCTTCACAATGTCTTCAAAATAGTATTCAAATACTCCTCATGTTCCTCCTTTCCCTTAGAGTATATCAAAATATCATCAATAAAGACTACCAAAAATTGGTCAAGGTAATCTCTAGAGACTCCATTCATTAAGTCCATGAAAATTTCTAGAGCATTATTGAGTCCTAAGGGAATTAATATTAAATCATAGTGGCCATACCTCATTCAAAATTCACTCTTTTGAATGACTTCCTTCCTCACATTTAATTGGTGACATCACAACTGAAGGTCCTCCTTAGAGAAATAATTGGACCCACATAGCTGATTAAAAAATCCATCTATCTGTGGAAGGGGATACTTATTATTAATCATGATTTTATTAATCTCATGATAATCTATTCATAGGTGCATTAATCCATATTTCTTCTTGACAAAGAGGACTGTTGTACCCCACAATGAAGTACTCGGGTGTATAAAACCCTTTTCTATATTCTCCCATAACAACTTCTTTAGTTATTCAAACTCAATAGTGTCCATTCTATAAGGTGTCTTTAATATAGGTATAGATCAAGGAATAAGCTCAATTGAGAACTCAACCTATCAATCAAGAGGAATACCAGGAAACTCTTCAGGTAATACATCAGTGTAATCCATCATGATGGGAATGTCTTCGAACATGATCATCTCTTTTGTCTCAATCATTTGAGTGAGATATGATTGATCATAAGATTTTAATATCCACACTTGAGATGATGATTCTAAAATAGATTCATCCTCCTTCTTAAACTTGTACAGAATTGGAGGATGCTTCAGAATATGAAGAGTGGTCTCCCTTTCCCGATAGTCAGTGTTGTATTTGTATAAAGATAGTAAATTCATGCCTAATATAGAATCAAACTCTACCAAAGGAAGTATGAAAAGATTTTCTATGAGGTTAAATCCAAAACAATTAGATAGGGAGGAGTTATAAAATTTGGATGTATTAATTTCCCCATTCGTTGTTCTCATAGATAAAATAACCTCTGTATTTTGTGGTGGTGTTTAAATAGTTCTACTAAACTTGTTAGATATGACATAATGCGTAGAACCAAAACCAAATTTTATGTTCGATAATCTTGAATGAATAACCAGTTTACCTATCAACACATCATTTTTGGGCTCCACCTAACTATTAGTGATAGCATGTTCCCTTCTTTTATTCCTTGTAGGTTGTTGTTTATTGCCTCTAACAACCTTGTAATTAGGGAATTGGATTGAAAAAATTCCTATGTTCCTTGTAGTTTAAACACTACACTACTAGTTAAGCATCGACATGAACCTTCCTTTATTCTTCCACATTAGTCGGATTCTTCATTTCCCTTTGGAATTTCTTAGCCAGATTCCCCATTCTTCTACATTTGAATCATTTTTGGGTTACCTTTAGATAGTTACTAAGATGATTCTTCCCACTATTTTAACACGTGGTATTTTTCTTCATCTATCCAACATGGGATTTATTTGCTGATCCGCCCATATTAGACTCTATTTTTCTCTTTTGGTCACCAAGACCATGAAACCACTAAGAGTCTCTAATCTCTATTTCAACCTTGAGGGCACGACGTAAAATCTCTTAATAGATATCAAAATCCCAAATCACCAAAACATTTTGTAGACTCGAATTTAGTGCACTAAAGAATAAATCCTCATTTCTTTTAGTGTTCATGAAAAATACGAAGGTGTATCTTGCATGCCTTGTAAATTTTTCTTCATACGCCCTGATAGACTCATATTCCTTAATTTTAAGTTTGAGGAAATCTCTTTCCATTTTGAGACAGAGGATTTGGGAAAAATATTTATTGAAATTTTTTTTATTGAATTCCTCTTAATCCATGGAATCAATTTCCTCCTTGGACTTTGTGTTTTTGATCAGTGTCCACCACTGATCAGCTTCCCCATCAAAATGATAGATCTCCAGAACAACTTTATATTATTCTAAGCACTAGAGGATATTGAATATATTTTAAATAGAGTTAATCCACCATTCTAGAAGGAGGGGATCATACTATCCACTAAACATGGGAGGCCTTTTCCACATAAAGGATTCAACTGCAACTTTCTCTCTCTTAAGAGAAGGAGGTCATTCCATGCGATTCAAGTTATTATTCATAACTTGAGCCAGTTGATCAAGTACTGCCATTAAGTTTTGAGCTCTCATTCTCCTCATATTCATCATATCATAAGGGAAATAATCACATTGCCTATCACATTTATTTTTTTCGTGATTTATTTTATTCCAATCTATTAACTAAGAAAAATAAAATACAATTAGGGGGATTGAATACTTAACTAATAAAAGTAAACTTTGAACATAAAAGGATAAACTTGTAAAGGAAAATTATATCATAACTTGTGATTACCTAGGTTTAAATCAAGTTTATCCATGATATATTTCCTAACATATATTTTCTTATGGGAATTTGTTTTGTTCCCTTAATAATGGTTCATAATGAGCTTATGAATTTACCAAAGAGTATCTTCTAGGAGTGTCAAAACAAGTGCATAGTAAGGCCCATTGTCATGTACTAGGTTACCCTGATTCAGGCCTATAACACCTTGTTAGAGTTGTTAGTACTAAGTACATTTGTTCTAGAACCATGCCCACTTGTAGTATCCATCAAGGTATTTATTTTCTTTATAAACCACTTACTCTATACTTACCAAAATTTAGGGATGTTTTCTTATACTTAGTCCTATCCCTAAGGTTGTTATTGAATTTATATATTCCTAATAACAAAGATTAAATAAACTTTTCCTACTATTATAATTATAGTGACCCTAGACTTTTACACATATCATTAAATTATTTTAATAATAATTAAACATTAAATTACAAGCCAAGGATCATAAAGTCAAGTGTCTTGGAGATTAGGTACATAGTTAAACATCATGATTCCAAAATAAGAATATATTTTATTTAATATTCATAAAGATCTCATAACATACCATGATCCATCAAATATACATACGATAACTTAGGGACAACATGAACAAAGTGATGAGATAAAAATCATAGTAAGGGAATAAACATTAAAATAAAGCTTAGCACATGGGTTAGAAGGAATAACATAAAGAAATAAAAAGTCATGGAAAGTGATTAAACATATGGAATCATAACATATAGAACATGGTATCATATGATTATGGAATCATAGTAATGTGGATGAAATATAAAACATAACTTTATCATGATTCATGTCTCATTACAAATAGAGGAGCACAATTCAAGGCTAACCACCAAGATTGTTGCACATGGAGCACGAGTCAAGGCTAACCACCAAAACCATTGCACTTGAAATATCATGAGGCTAAACATTAACCAATAAATTTAAGAAATATTTTGGGCACACCCATCATAAAATGTTCATGAATATGTGTTACGCATGATAAATAAACATAAGGGTTACCCATGTAAAGTAATGGGTATCATAATCATGTCATAAAGCATAATAAATGGGTGTATCATAAAAGTGTCCATGAAATAAACGAATTAAATCATACATGGACATTAATAAAGTAAATTAGGAATATATCATGATAAATTATGTCAAAATGAAGTGATAACATGTAAAAATATTATTTATGAAACTTTATATTTAAAACATTTTCGTGAAGTTTAAGGAAAGTATTAAAGAAAATTTAAAGAAGAAAAGGGAATAATATTTTATATAAAACGAAAAGGGAACCAAGAAATTTTTTATAATAAAATGAGTGATTTTATAAAAATAATTGTTTCTTAAAAAATATTATAGAATGTACTTGAAAATGGGTAAGAATTCGAGAAGTTTCCTTAAATCAGGCTTACTTATCAAGAATAATTGAGTAGGTAAACTTTTAAAAATATGTATATCCCAAAAAAGAAAGTTGAATGGATTTTGATACATGATTTTGGAACATATACATAGAATTTATAATATTTACATAAAAATAATAAATTAATTTGGGTAAAAAGAGGGGAAGAGTAACCCGAAGGAATAATGGAGGTTCAGGTAGAATCCCTTACCTTATGTCTGAAATAGTTCTTCAATCAATATTAACGTCAGGAATAATCAAATTATATTCATAAATTAATAATTTTAGAAACTTTTATACTAATAATTGATTTATTTTAGTTTTATTAGGTTTATTTATGTCTTTTTTGAGGAGTTATAGTGTTCAATTTCATCGTTCATGAGTGCTTCTTTTCTTAGTTTTCATGATTGGTTTACTTATATACATGTATGGATAATCATGTAAGATGATAATGGTTGTCTAGAATTGAATTTATAATTTATTAATGAAAATAAAAAATACTAAATTATCATATAAGTAATTTTGTTATTTTGGGTGAGGATGAATCATTAGATAACATGTTAATTATAATCGATTAGATTAATTTTAGCGGTTTTTCGATCATAACGAACTAGTTTGGTTCTATTATTTAATATCGTATAAATATGATAGTTATAGAACATTAAATAAGTTATAATAAATATATTATAATATGGTTCAACTATAAATTTTTTTTCATTACCATCCTTGAATAGGATAATTAAAATTGAAAACTTCTTCATCCTTGAAGATGATAAATTAACACATCACTGACGATGTTTTCATTTTTAGTATAAAGTGAGGTGGAAAGAGAAATGATAATGAATTATTCCATTATCATAAAAAAAATCCAGTATATTTAAGGTAATTTATTTATCATACCATTTGGATTAGGGGATGTGAGGATAGAAAAATAAAAGAAAGGAAGTTGAAAAGAAATTAAAAGAAAAGGAAGAGGGTTTTACCTCTTGATTCCTTCTTCTTGAGAACCTCCTTAGGGGATTGGTTTTGGACATTTGTTAATTAAAAAAGTTCATTGATGTGGGGGTGAGTTTTGGGAAGAGTATTGGGTATAATTTGGGTAAAGTTCAAGCCTTTAGAGGTATGATGAGAATAGGTGGTGAGGGTGGTATTTATAGTGGAGGATGGGGGTGTTTTCTCATTATTTTATTTATTAGTTTATTATTTTGACTCAAGTCTATGAATATTTAGAGAATTATCATAAAATATAATAAAATAATGAATTATGTTTCAATATTTTTTCTTATATCATCCTTAAATCATATATTACTACATAATTCATGTATTTGTCATTTATTGTAAATTATGGTATTTTACTATTCACCAAAATTTCTGGTATTTTATAAAAATACCAAAAATTCACCCTAACCATTTTTCAACATTTAGAATACAAAAATGAGCTACATTTTATGAAAATGATTTTCTAAATATGAGAAATTTACATTTTAATTAAAATCATTATTTACATGGAAAATAGAGATTCTAAAATTATAACAGATTTTATAACCCTTTGAAAAATTAACTAAGGTCTCATAAAAATATATTAAAATCATAAGACAAAAAAATATTAATTTATGAATACTTTTAATGAAAATAAATTCTATTTTAAATTATTAAATTAATCACAAAATTTTAATTAAATATTTATGACCGATAAAAATACCAACACTTAATTAATAATTTTCAAACACTTATATACTTATACTATGATATAATTGTATCATATTACCATTTATAAGATTCTTATATTTTATTTATACTTTCATAGGTGAGGTTACTATTCCATTGTCCAGTTCAATATTCATAAGGGTCACGACAGTTTTCTAAAGTTCAAGTTACTATTTCATCGGTATAAGTTCTTTAACTTCTATAAACACTTATTATTTCATTAATTAATTATTTATAAAGTGTGTATTGTGTTATCAAAGTGATTTTATGTGGTTTATAGTATGTAAAATATATATAAGAATTGAATTTTAAAATGATAAAAGTTTGGTTCCTTACATTATTCCCCCTTTATGAAATTTCTCCCTTGAAATTTCATTTTACATTATATGTTGAAAATAGGTGTGGGTTCTTCTCCTTCATTGCTTCCATAGGTTCCCATGTTTCCTCTTCATACTTATCATTATACAATGGTACTTTGATTAGGTGAGTAGTCTTTTTTGTAGAACATTATCTCTACGATCTAAGATCATCACTGAATTCTCCTCATAAGAGATATCATTCTCCAACTGTACCACCTCTAAATTTAGTACATGTGAGGGGTCTAGTATGTAATTCCTAAAGAGGGGTATGTAAAATACATCGTTTACTTGAGACATGTTTAGTGTAATTTATAGTCAATAGGCCTCAAATCCAACATGATCAAGGATCTCCAAGGGGATGATGTACCTGTGACTCTTCTTTTATTTCTTCCCAAATATCGTGATTCTTTCCAAGAATATATACAGAGTAATACCATGTCTCTAACCTTAAACTTGAGGTCCTATCAATGATTTTCTGTATAAATCTTCTCTCGACCTTGTGTTTCCTTAATGTGCGGCTAAATGGTATTCACTTTTTCCACCATTTCACCAACCATTTCATGTCCTATAATCTTATTCTCACCAAATTAATTCCATCATGTCAGTGTTCTATACCTTTTCCCATAAAGGAATTCATATAGATCCAGTTGGATGCTCGAGTGGAAACTATTGTTGTAGGAGAATTTGTTCAGTGAAAGATATTGGTCCCATCCTCCCTTGAATTCCATAGTACATGCTATCAGCATTCCTTCAAGTGTCTAAATAATTAACTCATATTGGCCATCAGCTTGAGGATGATAGGTTGTAGTAAAGTTCAACTTAGTGTGTAGAGAATGTTGGATACTTTTCTAGAACTTGGAGGTGAATCTCAAATCTTGATCAGATAAAATCTATAGTGGTACTCCATGAAACCTTACTACTTAATTAATTTATATTAATGAAAGTTTATCCAATAAGAAGCTCTCTCAAATTTTGATAAAGTGAGATGTCTTTATAAGATGATCCACAACAGCCCATATAGCATTGTTCCCTCTAGATTTCTTTATAACTCCAATGACAAACTCCATTGTGAAGTTTTCCCATTTCCATGTTGGTATGGATAATAGTTGCATCATCCCATTATACTTTTTAATTTCAACCTTCATTTGATGACATACTAGTCACTTTGATGTATATTCAGAAATCTTATTTTTCATATTTTCCCACCAATAGTTCTCTCAGAGATCTTAATACATATTTTTCTCCCTATGTGAATAGGGAAGGTTGAGCTATGTGTGTCATTTAGAATCTCCTTGTTTATCTATGGATCTGATGGTACACATAATAATGACCCAAATCTCATGACTCCTTCCTCATTAATTTGGAACTCTGAGGATTTCCCATTTCTGATAACTTCCACCCTTTTCTGAATTTTCACATCATTTTTTTGAGTATCCTTTATCTTATCCATAATGTATAGTCAAGAAATCATTTGAGAAAGGATTGATTATTTTCCTTACATAACTATTCCCATGTACATCCTTTGTAGGTAAAATAATATTAGATAATTCTCAATTATCAACATTGATAAATATGTAGGATCCTTTCTACTTAGATTATCTACTACCTTATTTTTAGTAACAGGATGGTAGTGGACTGATCAGTCATAATATTTGATGAGATCCAAACATCTTCGCTAGTGCATATTAAGCTCCTTTTGGTGAATAAATATTTTATAATCTTTTGATAAGTATATATCACACACTTCTCCCCATATAGATAATGCCACCATGTTTTCAATGCAAAGATCACAGTTGCCAACTCCAAATCATGTTGGGATAGTTTTTCTCATGGATTTTCAACTGCCTTGATGCATAGGATATTAGTTTATCATTTTTCATCATTACACATCCTAATCCCTTTTTTCAATCATCGTTGTACACTATAAATAGTTCCCCACTTGTTGGTAGTTTGAGCACTGGTGTAGTGATAACCCTCTTTTTCAAATCCTTGAAGCAGTCTTCACATTCACTATTCTAGACAAACCTTTCTCCCTTTCAACCCATCTTGGATAGAGGGTATTTCAATCATGACAATTTCTCCAAAAATCACCAGTAATACCCATTAAGACCAAGTAAAATACAGATCTCCATTACAGATGTTGGATGGGTATACTCTTCAATGGACTTTATCTTACAAGGGTCCATAGATATCCCATTTATAGTGATAACATTCCCCAATAATGATATTTCCTCCATCCAGAACTCACATGTATTATACTTTCCATATAGTTTCCTCCTTTGTAGCACCTTCAAAATAGTATTCAAATTCTCTTCATGTTCCTCCTTTCTCCTAGAGTATATCAAAATATCATAAATAAAGACAACCAAATATTGGTCAAGGTAATCTCTAAAGACTTTATTCATTAATTCCATGAAAAATTTTGGAGCATTAGTGAGTCTGGATAAAATTACTATGAACTCACAGTGTCTATACCTCATTTTAAAGGTATTCTTGAGAATATTTTTCTTCCTCCCCTTTAATTGGTGATATCATGACTGAAGGTTCACCTTATAGAAATAAATTTCCCCACATATATGATCGAACAAGTCATTTATCCATGGTAGGGGATACTTGTTATTTATCATGATTTTATAGAGCTCGCGGTAATAAATGCAGAGGCGCATTGATTCATTATTCTTCTTGACAAAGAGGATTGGTTTACCCCGTGATGAAACACTCAGTTGCATAAAACCCTTGTCCATATTCTCCTGTAACTACTTCTTTAGTTTTCCTAGCTCAAAGATGGTCATTATATAAGGTTTATTTGATATTGGTAGAGATCCAGGATTAATATCAATTGATAACTCAACCTATCGCTCAAGAGGAAGAGTAGGCAAGTCTTCATGGAATACATCAATGTAATACCTCGTGATGGGAATGCCTTCAATAATGACTATATCCTTTGTCTCACTCATTTGAGTGATATATTATTACTCATAATATAGTAACATCCACACTTGAGATGATGATTTTGAAGGATTTTCATCTTCCTCCTTACACTTATATAGAATTGGAAGATGCTTCAGAATATAAAGAGTGATCTCCCTTTCCCGACAGTCAATGTTGGATTTGTATAAAGATAGTCAATCCATTCTCAATATCACATAAGACTCTACCAAAGGGAGTATGAAAAGATTTTCTAGGATTTTTAGTCCACAAAAATTAACTAGGTAGGAGTTATAAACTTTGGATGCAGTAATTTCCTTATTCATTGTTCTTATCGATAACTTAACCTCTATATTTTGAGGTGGTGTTTGAATAATTCTACTAAACTTTTGAGAAATGAATTAATGTGTAGTACAATAATCAAATACTACAGTCACTATTTTTGAATGAATAACTAGTGTACCTTTCCCCACATCATTTCTAGGATCCATCCCAATGGTATTGATAGCATATTCCCTTCCATGCTACCTTATAGGTTCATGTTGATTTCCTCTGACACTCCTAGGATTAGGGAGTTGGTTCTCAAAATGATCATGTTCCTTGTATTTGAAACAATGTACTATTATATGAGCATTGATATGAACCTTCATTTGTTTTTCCACATTAGTGGGATTCTTCATATCCCTTTGGCGGTTCATAGCTAGATGCCCCATTCCTCAACAGTTGAAGAATTTTTTAGTTCCCTTTAAAAAGTTCCCAGGATGCTTCTTACCACAATTTTGACATGTTGGATATTCGGTCTTTTTTCCATCATGGTATTTATTTTTTGATCCACCCATATTGGACTCTATTTTCCACTTTATTTCATCAAACCCATGAGACCACTGAGAGTCTTTTATCTCTATTTCAACCTTGAGGGAAAAACTGGAAAATATCTTTGTAGTTATCAAAATCTTGAATCACTAATGTTTTTTGTAGACTCGGCTTTATTCCACTAAAGAATCAATCCACCTTACTTTTGGTGTTCATGAAAAATCTAGAGGCGTATATTGCAGGGCATGTAAAGTTTTCCTCAGACAACCCAAGAGACCCATCTTCCTTCTTCTTAAGTATGAGGAACTCTATATTTTCATTTTGAGGCAGAGGTTTCAGGGAAAATATTTATTGAAAAACATTTTCTTGAATTCCTCTCAATCCATGGAATCAATTTCCTCCTTGGACTTTGTGTTTTGGATTAGTTTCCACTACTGATCAGTTTCCCCATCAAAACTATAGACATCCATCACAACTTTATCTTGATATGAGCACTAGATGAGATAGAATATCTTTTCAATGAAGTTAATCCACTATTTTGAAAGGAGGGGATCAAAAGATCCACTAAACATGGGAGGCATTTTCTGTATAAATTATTTGACCTCTACTTTCTCTCTCTTAGGAGAAGGATGTAACACCCCGAGCTTCCACGATACGCTTCTCATTCAATAATGCAATAGCTTGCATTGTACGCAACTTCGAGTTCTAACACACCACGACTAATCAAAGTAGCCGTTATGAATAGTAATACCCACTTTTTAAAATTATAGAAATTTTATATTTCAAAATGGACTTCATTTTTGTATTCGTAATATCTAAATTATCCTAAGATAAATTTTTTGTAATTTTCTGAGAACTTCCATTTTTTATGAATAGTGAAAAA
This sequence comes from Viscum album, assembly GCA_963277665.1. Taxonomy (NCBI): domain Eukaryota; kingdom Viridiplantae; phylum Streptophyta; class Magnoliopsida; order Santalales; family Viscaceae; genus Viscum; species Viscum album. Next base: position 268,091,190 of record OY728143.1, on the reverse strand, counting down.
TACTTAAAAACAACTTTTTTAATAAAAATAAATTATAGTGATAAATTATACTATTGAGTGGTTTTAGAGTATAATTAGAATATATTTTTACCATTTTATCCAATGGTGGTCATTAGAATTAATTTCACTTTGAAATTGGAAATAAACAAATGTCAATCTTTTGATATATATTGTTTCTTAAAAACACGCTATTTGTTGTGACAGCAGAAATTACTTATAAAATTAATTAATGAAACTTATATGTTTGCAATTTTTTAAAATAGAAATCATTTTTGAATTCGGAATATCAATTATAGCTTAGGGTGAAATTTTGGCATTTTTCTGAAAAACTTCAATTTTTGATGAATAGTGAAACCACTAAGTGGTAGTTAAATAACTGATTTTTCGTTTAAATGAAATATTACCACTTCTGTGAATTGATTTTCAAAAATCCGACATACATGGTTTTCATTAGGAAGTAAAATTTGGTTCAATGAGATTAAAATATTTTTTTGGTGAATAGTAACTTTTAAGTTTAATTAATCACGATTAAAGGTAATTAGTGGAATTTAAGATAAATATAATGTTATAATAATAGTAAATGACCTTGACACTTGTCCTAACCCTATTGGATGAGTCATTTCTGACCAAGAAAATACATGGGTCAACTTGGGGACCCCATGGAGCCACTTTGGTAGGGAAATGACATAAATAACTTTTTATTTAAAGTTAAAATAAAAATGTCACAAACAAGAGTTGTTTTACTAAAAAAAAATTAAATGGGGTTATATAAGTCATATTGTTGACTATAAATATTCATTAGAAAGATAAAAAGATTTCCCACATCATGATATTTTTTTATAATTTTTATACATTAAATAAATTAAATTATTTATGACACCATGATGATGCAATGATTACCCCATTAATTAACGATTTAAATAAAATGAAAAGATAATGTAAAATCCAAGGCATACACTTGTCAAAAACCTATTGGATGAGTATATTTCGAACCCTTATCACCTTATCCTCGAATTATATAAGTGTGGGACCTTTAGAATCCGAAAATCATTGTATAAATAAAGTAACATTTTATTACTTTCCAAGAGTGCCCCTCCTCTCCACTTATAAAAGGCCCCCACCACTACCACCTTATTCACACCTTCAAGCCATTTGTCTCGGCCAAACTCTGACCAAATACTCTCCCAACTTCCCTCTATTACTTTTAGAAGCCTCCCTTTGGGCATAATTTTTCCCAAGGAAGCCTTTGGCTCAAATCAAAAAAGAGTTACCCGATTTTAAGGTAATGTCTTCTCTAATGTTGTTTTGTTTTATTTTGCTTCTCCAACCCCCTACACTCTTTTTATTCTTTTCTTTTGTAACAAAACCAGTATCTTAAATATACTAGGATGTTGTTATGAGAAGGATTTGATTTACACCTACACACACCTCCGTCTAATGGTTAAAGAACATACTGCTTCTGTGGGTGGCGAATTACTGCCTTACGAAACGATGATTGTTCAAACTTCTTTTAACACCTATCATGGTGGCCATTATGATGACACTATTTTTTTATATGATATATATTATGTTTATTTTTTACTTAAGATTATTTATTTTTCATTTATTTCATACCTTTATGGTTTCCATTATAGGTAAACGCAATATTTTCATTTTAGGAAGTGCGGACTACCGCCCCCTCAAAGTGATTTGAATCGTTAATGCCATATGTGGGATGTATAAAGGATGGAGTAAATGGTATTATACATTATATTATACTGGAATTATATTATACCTTTATATAATTATAACTTCATCCCATTAAATACTAAATATAAATGAAAGTAGCATTCATGCATACGTATGGCTTACCGTCTCCATGAACGGTGCATTTCATTTATTACCTCTAAATGTTATGTAATATTATAAATGAATGTATATACTGGATATATATGATATATATGATATCTAAATCATGAATATAATTCTGGATATAATGGATATTTCACCACATGAACAACTTGTAATTATAATAAGTTTATTTTGGACTCAAGTATCAAAGATCGACAAAACGACCGTTATTAACATAAATAATTACATAATGTTCATAACATGGTAATAAGTGATATAAAAGGAATAATAAACTTGAAAATAGTTCTTAAGAAGGTAGAGATTAACTCTAGTTTATTATTCAGGATGTTAAAGAGTGGTCGAGTCAAGTCGGACACGAGGTAAGGGAACTTCTTAACCCGATTTCCATTCTTTGGGTTAATCTCTTACTTTCAAATTATGTCCTGATATTATTATGTCCTATCTTGTATTTATACTTTAATTATGTGTACATATAGTGAATACACATAATAGATATATTTTATTTAAAAATTATCTTTTTAAGGGATTTCGTCTCAATCTACATTCATTGAGGTATATTTTTTTTATACGCAAATTTCTTTTATACAGTGTATAAACCCCTTTGACTTTTACGTTTATTCAAAAGGAATATTTTTTATACGAAGCGTTTTACTAAACGAAAAAAAAGGGAATGTTTTTCTTTCCATACATATGCGGCGACAACGACTTCTCCGCCGCTGTGACCATTATTTGTGTTTCGGCTTCCTCTACAAGCCATCACTTTTTTTTAATGAAAAATAAATACAAAGTTTTAACTTTCTTTTATTTTGGTATTGAAAATGGTTTTGAAAGTGTTTTTATTATATCAATGTGTTGTATTGATATCTTATGATTGAAATGTGGAAATGTTATGTTTCCTTTATGCATGTTTTATGTGATACGATTATGTTATGGTTTATGAGATGTTTAAACCTATTCATATGAGGAATGCATTGGACTTAATAAGTGACGGGTGGAGCCTGCTATAGCTCCTCGATGCATCAGTAGGTCTCATGAGACAAACTAGTGTCTTGGAACGGGGCCTTGACAAAATCTTATTTGTGGTCTTGGCATGAGGCCTTGGCTACGTGGTTATGATAGTCTGGCATTATGCATTCCATTATTATGAAAGTGGTTATTGATATTGCATGTGATTATTTGACCAGTAGAATATCCATGTGAATAAGTAAATGGAATTATCTCATTTTACTTTTGCTATATTATGTTGAAGATAAAGTTTAAAAGGCTTTTGTTTTAGTTATACATTGCCTTAAATGTTTATGTTTATTTATGAAAGCTTCCGTTATATTGTTATCCTTACTGAGCATCTGAGCTCACCCCTTTCAATGTTTTAATATTTTCCAGAATGTGAAGAAGTATTTTATGAGTGACCTGCAGGGATAGTCAGAAGAGGATATGAGTGTGGACTATGGAGACTTTGTTATTGTATTTTTTCACCTTATGATGTAATGTATCATTTATGAATGTATCTAGTGTTTCCAAGGATACTAAACTAATCGGTCTTTCGAGACTTGATCTTTTGTGATCATGCCAATGTTACGAAGTAATGCACTGACTCTGGGTAGCTGGGGTCGGGGCATTATAGTTGGTATCAGAGGCAGTTTAGTAATAACCTTGGAAGATAGATTTAGATAAACTCTGATTAGAGCACATAGCTCAAAGATAGACTTTGAGGATTAGTATAGAAGAACTTCCTAGAATTTTGTTGTTGTAGAAATTTTGTGAGTTTTCCGAGCAATACATCCCTGTCTGGATACGAGCAGGTAGAGGCGGCTCTGGCACAGATGTACGTAGGGGTAAAACCCAAAAACACTGCTTTGATCTAGACTCGAACGGGAACTGGTACACGACAACGGGCCTTGCTGCACTCTTGGTTACGACACTCCCAAGGGATAGGCTTAGGATAATTCTCGTTCTCTTTACAAACCACTATGAAGGGTTATGAGTATATACTTCCTCAAAGAAAACATTTTTATGATTATGGATTATATCCATAAATAGTTCAATTTATGTTAAGTATTTTACAAGTATGGAATTATGTATTTTGATTCATTAACTAACCTAGTTTATGCCATTATTTAGAAATGGCACCTAGTGGAAGGAATGGAAACTGTATCAATGCACGCACTCCGTGTAGGGATTGTCCTCCTGCTCAAGATAATTATTGTGGATCTAGAGATACAACTGGTGCTGATCAACTTATTACCATACTGGGACAACTGACTCAGGTTATGAATAATAACCTTACTCATATGGATCACCCTGATCCGAAATATGGAGGATCAATGTTAGACCGCTTCATGAGGCAACAACCGCCAATGTTTAATGGGGGTACAAATCCATTAGTAGCTGAGCAATGGATAAACTCCTTAGAGAAAATATTCCATGCCTTGGGGAGTAGTGAAAGGGAGAAGGTTGTCATGATAGTCTACCGCCTCACTGGAGATGCCTATCAGTGGTGGTCGCTGATTCAAAACACAAAGGAAGATGATGAAGTATCGAATATGGAATGGAGGGAGTTCAAAGAGCTTTTCTTAGAAAAATATTTTTTCTCGTGACCATCGAGCAGATATGGAAAGGCAATTTCTGAGTCTGAGACAAAAGGAGGACAAGAATGTCGCAAAGTATGAGGCTAACTTTACAAGGTTAGCGAGGCATGTAGCAGATTATATACATAACCCAAGAAGTAAGATTGATCGTTTCTTTGATGGGTTGAAACCATTTATCCGTCGAGCTTTAGTATCACAATCTTTCTCAACATACGAGGATGTAGTCTCGTGTGCTATCAAGAAAGAAAAGGAATTCTCTAAGTCTTATGACAACAAAGTAAAGCAATATATGAAGAGAACGGTGGAACAAGAGACAGATAAAGGGAAAAAGGGAAAGAAGGATTTTCCATTATGTGATAATTGTGGGAAGAATCACCCTGGTACTTGCCTAAAAGGAATGGGAGTTTGTTACAAATGTGGAGAAAAAGGTCACCAGGCTCATGATTGTAAGGGAAAGAAAGAGGCTATCAATGTTGAATGCTACAATTATAGGGAAATGGTTCATTATTCAAATGAATGTCCTAAGCGTCAGGGAAACTTACCTCAGAAAAGGCCAAGGGATCAAGAACAATCTTATGCTGTTACTAGAGTTGAAGCAGAATAATTAATGTATTGGTGCTTTTGGACTCATGGATTATATTCTGGTTATTAGAATAATGTGATATATATATATATAAGTATTGTACTGCAGTACTTGTTGATTTCATTAAGGTTTTAATATGATGAAGGTAATCATATTTTTGTATGTGACAATAAGAGAAACTTTACCTTGTTTGGGGAATCTGATGATACAATTGATTTTGGAATTTAGAAACCTTTTAGAGAAAGTCTGGACGGAAGTATTTTGGATAACTATAAAGGTTGGAATGGATTAAGATGAACTTTGGATAGTATTGTTTAAGGTTAAAACATTTATGAAGATTATTTTTGGAATATTATAATACTATAGTTTTAGGAAAAGGACAACCTATAGGGTGGGGCATAACCCGTCGCATCGGACAAAGCTGCAGGAATCGAACCCACAACCATAGTGCGACAGGAATTTATTACCTACCACTAGCCTACAGGAAGTCCCTGGTTATTAAAAAATAGTTTTACTAATCTAAATGGTATGTTTTAATATTTGGAACCTTATATAATTAGGATAAATAGAATATTTTTGAGTTCTATTACCTTTTAGAGTGAAAGATGGGTTTGTGGTAAAAATTTATTAAAGAATGAAAGTCTACATAACAAGTATGTATATTCCCTTACGTTCTTAATAAATCTCCTAAATAAATTCCTCAACTTTATAAAAGGTAACTTAAAACAAAAACGTTGCCGGTTAACTTTTCCAACTGGGGATTCAATGACTATTTAACCAATCACAAGTTTTGTGATTTTCTTATGGTTAACTTTCTCCTAATCCAGTTTTCTACAACTCTCCATAAGACCTTGATGGTTTGTTTTTCTTCCATATCCATATTTTTATAGAATCCTAGTATGGGCTATCTCGGGTGACCTTTGTACTTCTCTTTCTTTCTTTTAATGTTATATTTTTATTAACATTATTTCCGATGTGGGTTTTCCACAAAGGTATTTTCTATTTTCAACCTTTTATTTTAAGAGAAAAATTTCAAATTGCAAGGACACAATTTATTGAAGGAGGGGAGAATGTAACACCCCGAGATTCCACGATACGCTTCTCATTCAATAATGCAATAGCTTGCATTGTACGCAACTTTGAGTTCTAACACACCACAACTAATCAAAGTAGCCGTTATGAATAGTAATACCCACTTTTTAAAATTATAGAAATTTTATATTTCAAAATGGACTTCATTTTTGTATTTGTAATATCAATTATAGCTTAGGGTGAAATTTTGGCATTTTTCTGAAAAACATCAATTTTTGATGAATAGTGAAACCACTAAGTGGTAGTTAAATAACTGATTTTTTGTTTAAATGAAATATTACCACTTCTGTGATTTGATTTTCAAAAATCTGACATACATGGTTGTCATTAGGAAGTAAAATGTGGTTCAACGAGATTAAAATATTTTTTTGGTGAATAGTAACATTTAAGTTTAATTAATCGCGATTAAAGGTAATTAGTGAAATTTAAGGTAAATATAATGTTATAATAATAGGAAATGACCTTGACACTTGTCCTACCCCTATTGGATGAGTCATGGCCGACCAAGACAATGCATGGGTCAACTTGGGGACCCTATAGAGCCACTTTGGTAGGAAAATGACACAAATAACTTTTTATTTAAAGTTAAAATAAAAATGTCACAAACAAGAGTTGTTTTACTAAAAAAATTACATGGGGTTATACAAGTCATATTGTTGACTATAAATATTCATTAGAAAGATAAAAATATTTCCTACATCATGATATTTTTTTTATAATTTTTATACATTAAATAAATTAAATTATTTATGACACCATGATGATGCAGCGATTACCTCATTAATTAACGATTTAAATAAAATGAAAAGATAATGTAAAATCCAAGGCTTAAACTTGTAAAAAACCCTATTGGATGAGTATATTTCGAACCATTATCACCTTATCCTCGAATTATATAAGTGTAGGACCTTTAGAATCCGAAAAGCATTGTATAATTAAAGTAACATTTCATTACTTTCCAAGAGTGCCCCTCCTCTCCACTTATAAAAGGCCCCCACCACTACCACCTTATTCACACCTTCAAGCCATTTGGCTCGGCCAAACTCTGCCCAAATACTCTCCCAACTTCCCTCTATTACTCCTAGAAGCCTCTCTTTGGGCAGAATTTTTCCCAAGGAAGCCTTTGGCTCAAATCAAAAAAGAGTTACCCGATTTTAAGGTAATGTCTTCTCTAATGTTGTTTTGTTTTATTTTGCTTCTCCAACCCCCTAAACTCTTTTTATTCCTTTCTTTTGTAACAATACCAGTATCTTAAATATACTAGGATGTTTTTATGAGAATTATTTGATTTACACTTACACACACCTTCGTCTAATGGTTAAATAACATACTGCTTCTGTGGGTGGCGAATTACTGCCTCACGAAACGATGATTGTTCAAACTTCTTTTAACACATCTCATGGTGGCCATTATGATGAAACTATTTTTTTATATGATATATATTATGTTTATGTTTTACTTAAGATTATTTATTTTTCATTTATGGCATACCTTTATGGTTTCCATTATGGGTAAACGCGATATTTTCATTTTAGGAAGTGCGGACTACCTCCCCCTCAAAATGATTTGAATCGTTAATGCCATATGTGGGATGTATAAAGGATGGAGTAAATGGTATTATACATTATATTATACTGGAATTATATTATACCTTTATATAATTATAACTTCATCCCATTAAATACGAAATAGAAATGAAAGTAGCGTTCATGCGTACGTACGGCTTACCGTCTCCATGAACGGTGCATTTCATTTCTTACCTCTAAATGTTATGTAATATTATAAATGAATGTATATAATGGATATATATGATATATATGATATCTAAATCATGAATATAATTCTGGATATAATGGATATTTCACCACATGAACAACTTGTAATTATAAGAAGCTTATTTTGGACTCAAGTACCAAAGATCGACAAAACGACCGTTATTAACATAACTAATTACATAATGTTCATAACATGGTAATAAGTGATATAAAAGGAATAATAAACTTGAAAATGGTTCTTAAGAAGGTAGATATTAACTCTATTTTATTATTCAGGAGGTTAAAGAGTGGTCGAGTCAAGTTGGACACGAGGTAAGGGAACTTCTTAACCCGATTTCCATTCTTTGGGTTAATCTCCTACTTTCAAATTATGTCCTGATATTATTATGTCCTATCTTGTATTTATACTTTACTTATGTGTACATATAATGAATACACATAATAGATATATTTTCTTTATAAATTATCTTTTTAAGGTATTTCTTCTCAATCTCCATTCATTGAGGCATATTTTGTTTTATACACAAATTTCTTTTATACAGTGTATAAACCCCTTTAACTTTTACGTTTATTCAAAAGGAATATTTTTTATACGAAGAGTTTTACTAAACGACAAAAAGGGAATGTTTTTCTTTCCATACATATGCGGAGACAATGACTTCTCCGCCGCCGTGACCATTATTTGTGTTTCAGCTTCCTCTACAAGCCATCACTTTTTTTTAATGAAAAATAAATACAAAGTTTTAACTTTCTTTTATTTTGGTATTGAAAATGGTTTTGAAAGTGTTTTTATTATATCAATGTGTTGTATTGAAATCTTCTGATTGAAATGTGGAAATTTTATGTTTCCTTTATGCATGTTTTATGTGATACGATTATGTTATGGTTTATGAGATGTTTAAACCTATTCATATGAGGAATGCATTAGACTTAATAAGTGATGGGTGGAGCCCGCTACAGCTCCTCGATGCATCGGTAGGTCTCATGAGACAAACTAGTGTCTTGGCATGAGGCCTTGACAAAATATTATTTGTGGTCTTGGCATGAGGCCTTGGCTACGTGGTTATGATAGTCTGGCATTATGCATTCTATCATTATGAAAGTGGTTATTGATATTGCATGTGATTATTCGACCAGTAGAATATCCATGTGAATAAGTAAATGGAATTATCTCATTTTACTTTTTCCATATTATGTTGAAGATCAAGTTTAAAAGTCTTTTGTTTTAGTTATACATTTCCTTAAATGTTTATGTTTATTTATGAAATCTTCCGCTATATTGTTATCCTTACTGAGCATCTGAGCTCACCCCTTTCAATGTTTTAATATTTTATAGGATGTGAAGAATTATTTTATGAATTACCTTCAGGGATAGTCAGAAGAGGATATGAGTGTGGACTATGGAGACTTTGTTATTGTAGTTTTTTACCTTTTGATGTAATGTATCATTTATGAATGTATCTAGTGTTTCCAAGGCTACTAAACTAATTGGTCTTTCGAGACTTGATCTTTTGTGATCATGCCAATGTTACGAAGTAATGAACCGACTCTGGGTAGCTGGGGTCGGGGCGTTACAAAGGAGGTCATTCCATGCAATTCAAGTTATTATTCATAATTTGATCCAGTTGAGAAAGTATTATCATAATGTTTTGAGAACCCATTCCCATCATGGAATATCATTATGTAAACTATCACATTTCCTATCACATTAATTTTTGGCATGATTTCTTTTATTCCCAACTATTAACTAAGAAAAATAGAGAACAATTAGGTGGATTGAATACTTAACTAATAAGCATAATAAAAGGAAACTTTGAACATAAATGGATAAAATTGTAAAGGAAAAATATATCCTAACTTGTGAATCTCCAGGTTTCAATCTAGGTTATCCATCATCTATTTTCTAACATATATTTTCTTATGGGAATTTTTTTCCCTTAATAATGGTTCGTAATGAGCTTATTAATTTACCAAATCATATCCCCCAGGGGTATCAAACTAAGTGCATAGTAAGGATCATTGTCATGTACCAGGTTACCCCGAGTCAGGCACAGAACACCTTGTCAGAGTTGTTACATCAAGGTACATCTATTCCAAAACCACGTCCACTTGTAGTATCCATATAGTGGTTTATTTTCTTGATAAACCACCTAATCTATAATTTCTGAAATTTAGGGATTTTTTATCATACTTAGTCATATCCCTAGGGTTCTTACTAAATTTTGTTATTCCTAATAGCCAAAAATAACTAAAATTTTCCTCTGATACCAACTATAGAGACCCTAGAATTTTACACATATCATTGCATGATTTTAAGCATAATTAAACATAAAATTACAAGACAAGTATTGTAAAATCTAGTGTCTTGGAGATTAGGTACATAATTAAACATTATGATTCCAAAATAAGAACATATTTTATTTAATATTAATTAATATCTCCTAAAATCCCTTGAAATCTTACATCTGTATAGAATAAACTAGGGATAACATGAATAAAGAGATGAGCTAAAAATCCTAGAAAGGGAATAAACATTAACATAAAGCTTTGCACATGGGTTAAAAGTCATAACATAATGATATAAAAAGGCATGGAACATGATTTAACATGTGGAATCATAACATATAGAACATGGTATTGTATAATCATTGAATCATAGTAATGTGGAAGAAACATGAAACATGACTTTAGCATGATTCAAGTCCCATTTCAAATAAATGATCGCGAGTCAAGGCTAACCACCAAGACAGTTGCACATGGAGCATTAGTCAAGGCTAACCACTAAGATTGTTGCACATGAAGTCTCATGAGAATAAACATTACCCAATTAATTGGGGAACTATTTTGGTGCAATCATAATAGAATGTTCATGAATATGTGTTCCACATGAAAAATAAACATAAGGGTTACCCATGGAAAGAAATGGGTATCATAATCATGTTATATAGCATAATAAATGGTTGTATCATAAAATTTTCCATGAAAGAAAGAAATTATATCATACATGGACATTAATAATGTAAAATGTTCATATAAAATGACAATTTTTTTCAAAATAAAGTTATAACATGTAAAAATATTATTTAAGAAATTTTATAATTAAAACATTTTCATGCAGTTTTAGGAAAATATTAAAAAGAATTTACGGTAGATATGGCATAATATTTTATATAAAACCATAAGAAACCCAATAAAGTTTTCATAATAAAATGAGTGATTTTATAAAAATAATGGTGGCTTAAAATAGATTATATAGTTCACTTGAAAATGGGTAAGAATTTGTGAATTTCCATTAAATCGGGCTTGTTTATTAGGAAGAATTGAGTAGGGAACCTTTTAAATACATGGTATCCCAAAAAAAGTATGAATGAATATTGATACATGATTTTGGAACATATAAATATAATTTAGAATATTTACATAAAAATAAAATAAAATTTCATTAGGTTAAAAAGAGAGGAAAAGTAACCTGAAGGAATAATGCATGTTCAGGTAGAATCCCTTACCTTATTTCTGAAACGGTTCTTCAATTGATCTTAATGTATGGAATATTAAAATTTAATACATTAATTAATTAGTAAAAAATTTTATATATTAAATTTATTAATTATAATTTTATTTAGTTCATTTATGGCCTTTTTGATGAGTTATAGTGTTCAATTTCATCATTTGGGAGGGCTTGCTTTCTTAGTTTTCATGATCATTTTACTTATATACATGTACAAATAATCATGTAAGATGATAATGGTTGTCTAGAATTGAAGTTATAAGTTGTTAATGAAAATCAGGAATATTAAATGATCATATAAGTCATTTGGTTATTTTGGGTGAGTATGAATCATTAGATAACATGTTAATGATAATCGTATAGATTAATTTTAGCGGTCTTTCGATCACAACGAGCTAGTTCTGTTCTATTATTTAATATCATATAAATATGATGGTTCCAGAACATTAAATAAGTTATAATAAATATATTATAATCTATTTCAACCATAAAAATGGTTTCTTTACCAGCATTAAATATGGTAAAAGAAATTGAAAACTTCATCATCCTTGAATGTGGTAAATTAACACATCACGGATGATGTTTTCATTTTTAGTATAAAAGGAGGGGGGGAAAGAGATATGATGGTAAATTATTCCATTAGAATAATAAAATTACAATATATTTAAGGTAATTTATTTATCATTCCATTTGGATGAGGGTAGTTGAGGGGATAAAAACAAAAGAAACAAACTTTATAAGAAATTAAAATAAAAGGAAGAGGATTTTACCTCTCAATTCCTTCTTCTTGAGAACCTCCTTAAGAGATTATTTTTTGTCTTTTTTTAAGAAAAAAACTCCTAGACATGGTGGAGAGGTTTGGGAAGATTATTGGGTATAATTTGGACAAGGACTGAGGCTTTATATGTGTGAGGACAAGATGTGGTGGGGTGGTATTTTTTGTGGGGGAGGGGGTGTTTTCTCATTATTTTATTCATTGGTTTACTATTTTGGCCCAAGACTATGAATAGTTTGAGTATTTTTATCAAATATAATAAACTAATGAAGGTTGGTTCGAGATTTTGGGCATACATCAGCCATATATCATCTATGAATCCATTTTTATCATTTATTTTAAATTGTCATATTTTACTATTCACGAAAAATTCAAGTATTTTAAAATAATCAAAAAAAATCACCATAACCATATTTAAATTTTTTTAAATCAAAAATGAACACCATTTTATAAATATAATTTTCTAAAAATGAGAAATTTTAATTTTCATAAAAATCATCATTTACGTAGAAAATATATATTTTAAAATTATAAAAAAATTATAACACTTTGAAAAATTAACTAAGGTGTCATAATATTATATTAAAATTGTAAGGAAATGAAATATTAATTTATGAATACATTTTATGAAAATACATTCTATTTTAAATTATCAAATTAACCAAAAAAATGTAATTAAATATTTATGACCTATAAAAATACCAGCACTTAATTAATAATTTTTAAAACTCTTATTTACATATACTATGATATAATTACATCATATTACCATTTATAAGATGCTTAAAAAATTTATACTTTTATTTGTGATGTTACTATTCCATTATCTGGTTTACTATTCATAAGGGTTACATTACTATTCCATAGGTCAAGTTACTATTTCATTGGTATAAGTTCCTTAACTTTTATAAATACTTATTATTTAATTCATTATTTATTTATAAAGTTTATATTATGTTCTCAATGTGATTTTATTTGGTTTATAGTATGTGACATATATATATATATAAAGGGAATTTTCAATTGATAAAAGTTTGGGTCGTTACATTTTTCCCCCATTATGAAATTTGGCCCTAAAAATTTCTTGTTACATTATAAGTAGAAAAAAGGTGTGGGTACTTATTCTTCATTTCTTCCTTGGGTTCCCGTGTTTACTCTTCATACTTATGGTTCCTCCATAGTACTTTGATCAGGTGAATAGTCTTGTTGTGTAGAAATTTATCTCTATGATCCAAGATCTTCACTAGATGCTCCTCATAAGAGAGATCATTATCCAATTATACCACCTCTGAATCCATTATATGTGAGGGATCTAATATGTACTTCATCAAGAGAGATGTGTGAAATACATCATGTAAATGATACATGGTTGGTGGAAGTGCTAGTCGATATGCCACAGCTCCAACAAAATCAAGGATCTCGAAGGGGATGATGTACCTGGGACTAAGATTTCCTTTCTTACCAAATATCATGATCCTATTCCATAGAGATATGTAGAGTAATACCATGTCTCTGACCTTAAACTCGCAGTCCCATCAAAAATTGTCTGCATAACTCTTCTGTCGACATTGGGATATCTTGATGTGTTTCTAAATGGTTTTCACATTTTCCACCATTTCTTCGACTATTTCAGGTCCTAGTAGCTTACACTTATTGACTTAATCCTATCATGTCAGTGTTCTATGCCTTTTTTTATAAATGGATTCATATGGATCCATTTGGATTCTTGAGTGGAAACTATTGTTGTAAGATAATTTGGCTAGTGGAAGATGTTAGTCCCATACTCTTTTGAGTCCATAGAACACACTCTCAACATGTCTTCAAGTGTCTAAATAGTTCACTTGGATTTTCCATCAGTTTGAGGATGATAGGTTGTACTAAAGTTAAACTCAATGTTCAGATCATGTTGGATAATTTTCTAGAACTTAGAGGTTAATCTCATATCTCGATCAGATACAATCGATAGTGGTACTCCATTAAACCTTACCACTTATTTTATGTATATTCATGCAAGTTGATCTAGTGATAAATCCTCTCCAATTTTAGTAAATTGGGCTATCCTTGTAAGATGATCCACAACAAACCATATAGCATTATTCCCCCTATATGTCTTTGGATGTCCAATGAAAAAGTCCATTGTGGTGTTTTCCCATTTCCTTGTTGGTATGAATAATGGTTGCATCATCCCCTTAGAATTTTATTTCTCAGCCTTCACTTGCTGACATACCAGGCACTTTGATGTATATTCATCGATCTCTTTTTTCATATTATCCCACCAAAACATCTCTCAAAGATTGCAGTATATCATTGTGCTCTCTGGGTGAATAGAGAAGGTTAAGTTATGTGTGTCATTTAGAAGCTCATTATTTATCTCTATATCAGATGGTGTACATAATCATAACCCAAATATCATGATTCCTTCCTCATCTATTTGGAACTATGAGGATTCCCCATTTCTGATAGCTTCCACCCTTTTATGAATTTCCACATCATTTATTTGAGTATCCTTTATTTTCTCTATAAGATATGTTCAATCAATCATTTGAGAAAGGATTGAGTATTTTTCTTTCTTAATTATTCCCATTTATATCCTTTTTAGGTATAAGAAGATTGGATCCTTCTCAATTATCATCATTTATAAAGATGTAGGATTATTTCTACTTAGAACAATTTCAACCTGATATGCTTTACCAGGATGGTAGTGGATTGAGTAGTCATAATATTTTATGAGCTTCAACTATATTTGTTGGCGTATATTAATCTCCTTTTGTTTGAATAAATATTTGAGACTCTTGTGATCAGTATATATCTCACACTTCTCCCCATAGAGATAACACCGCTAGATTTTCCATGAAAAGATCACAGCTTCCAAATCTATATAATGCATGGAATATTTTTCTCATTTATTTCTAAATACCTTGAGATTTAGTCTATTACTTTATCATTTTCCATTAGTACACAGCCTAATCCCTTCTTTGAAGCATCATTTTACACCAAAAATATATCCCTGCTTGTTGGTAGTGTGAGAACTAGTGCAGTGATAAGCCTCATTTTCAACTCCTTGATGCAGTCTTAACATTCAATTGTCTTGAAAAACCTTTATCCCTTCCAAGTCATCATGGATAGTGGGTTCTAAAATTGTGAAAATTTCTTCACAAATCTCTGATAATACCCAACTAGACCAAGGAAACTATGGATCACTATTACATATATTTTCTTGGTCCACTCTTCAATGGCCTTTCTCTTGGAAGGGTCTAGAGATATCCTTTTTCTAGTGATAACATGCCCCAATAATGATAGTTCCTTCATCCAAAACTCACATTTAAAGTACTTCGCAAATATTTTCTACCTTCACAAAGTCTTCAAAATATTATTCAAATGCTCATTGTGTTCCTCCTTACTCTTAGAGTATATCAAAATATATTCAATAAAGACTACCAAAAATTGGTCAAGGTAATATCTAAATACTCTATTCATTAAGTTCAAGAAACTTTTTGGAGCATTAGTGAGTCCGAATGGAATTACAATGAACTCATAGTGTCCATACCTCATTCAAAAGTTATTCTTGGGAATATTTCACTTCCTCACCTTTAAGTGGTGATATCACGACCAAAGTTCCACCTTAGAGAGATAATTGGCCCCACATAGCTGATCGAACAAATCATCCATATTTGGTAGGGGATACTTGTTCTTTATCATGATTTTATTGATCTCATGATAATCAATGAATAGGTACATTGATACATCCTTCTTCTTGACAAAAAGGACTTGTGCACCCCACAGTGGAGAACTTGGGCCTATAAAACCCTTGTCTAGATTCTCTTATAATTGCTTCTTCAGTTATTCCAACTCAACAGTGGTTATTATATAATGTATCTATGATATAGGTAGAGATCCGGGAATAATATCATTTGAGATCTCAACCTCTCAAATATAAGGAAGACTTGGAAACTATTTAGGGAATAGATCAGTGTAATCCCTCATGATGGACATGTCTTAGAGCATGATCATCTCCTTTGTTTCAATCATTTTATTGAGATATGATTACTATTAAGGAAGTAACATTCACACATGAGATGATGATTCTGAAGGAGATTCGTCCTCTTCCTTACACTTGTATAGAACTCAAGGATGCTTCAGAATGTGAAGAGTGATCTCCCTTTCTGGACAGTTGATGTTGGATTTGTATAAAGGTAGACAATCCATGACCAGTATACCATCAAAAACTACCGAAGGGAGTATGATAAGATTTTATGGGAGATTCAATCCAAAAACATTAACTGTGGAGGAGTTATAAACTTTGGATGCAGTAATTTCCCCATTATTTATTCTCAAAAATAACTTAACCTCTATATTTTGATGTTGTATTTGAATTTTTCTACTAAAATTGTGAGATATGAAAGCTTGAGTTGAACCAAAATCAAATAGTATGTTCTCTATTCTTGAATGAATAACTAGTGTACCTATCACCATGTCATTTTCATGAACCACCTCAGTAGTAGTGATAGAATATATCCTTCCTTGTTCCCTTAATGATGACTAGATCCAAAAAACCTAATCTTGGGGAATTGGTTAAAAAAAATTCCCATGTTCCTTGCAGTTGAAATATTTCACTACCATTTGAGAATTTATATGATCCTTCCTTTCTTGTGACGCCCCGAACATATTTATATTTGTAATAATAATATTTTGTTATTTATTATTATTCTTGGCATTATTATTGTTTTGTTTTGTTTTGTTTAATATTGGTTCCATCAAAGATGATTGCTTGCAGAATGAAATAAGAAACATTTTAATCAATATAAATAATGATCATTACATTTATGCAAGGGATTACAACTACTTGAGGAAACTCATTACAAGGCCCAATCGAACAAATGGAAGACTGGCCAACATCACAACCAGTCCGATTAAGTATCCCTCATCCCTTAAATTCACTAAAAAAATAGTGAGAAGAATATAAAAAATACAGAGTAAAAGTAATGTAGAGAAACATCCTCTCAAAACAAGAAATAACCTTGATCCTTGTAATACCTTGAATGGGTATTTATACGGTTTAATATGACCATTATAAGTAGTTGTTGGGTTTTTTATGTGGTTGTTGTTTTTTTAATATGATTGTTAGTTTCAATAATGGTTAAAAGATTTTATAACCATTAAGTATTTTAGGTATTTTGACAATTTTAAGTATTCTAAGTATTTAGGTGTTTTATATATTTTAATTATTTTATGTAACTTAGGTACTTTAATGGTTTTTAATGTTTAAAAGTAAAATTTTAGGTTAATAAATGTGTTTTTTGAAGCGAATGTAAAATTTAAAATAATATTTTTTCATGTTTTAAAAAGAGTTTATTCTTATTAAAACTTTTAATAGAAATAAATTGTATCAATTATTTTATATAATTCAAGTGTTTATAAAATATATGGGGATGCCTCAACTAGACTGGAGAACCCTGAAGGGGTCGACCCCAGCCATAAGAGATGTCTACCCTAGTGCCTAGGCTCTTTATGAAGACTCGAGTAGCATTGGGCTGAAACCCAAGGTAGGCACGGCGTGAGGCAGGTCGCATAGCGGTGGGAGTGAGGGGGAGGGTGTATACATGGGGTGGGCGAAGGCCCATGGATGGGGTCCCATGTATAAGGACCCCAGCGTGTGTGCTTGCGTTATCGGTGGATGGCAGTGGCATCGAGACTTATAAGTAAGCCAAGAACGCTCCCCTGTTTTGATGTGGGATGATAATTTTCCAAGGGAGTGCGATCTCAGCTTCCTGATCTCACCATGTTAGATCTCAGCTGTCAACACCGGTTTCTGATTGAACCCCCACTCCCACATCTTTTTACCACATATTTTCTCAACTTTCTGATCCAAACACATTAGATCCAGACCATTAAATTTTTTTAAACTGTTGATCCATCGTAGTCATCCAATCAACCCTGATCTAATCTCAACCATTCACCGTTTTAAAAATGTATTAGATCAATTACAGTCGTCCGATCGGATCCGAAAATTGATCTGGACCGTCTAAATCCCATCTACAATTCTCTCTTCAAAAAAAACAAGGTTTAACCTCAACCCTCAGATCAGAACAAATTTGATCCAAACCACCCAATCCTTTCTCCCTTCTTCTTCCTCATGGAGCCACACCAGTCCCATATGAGCTTGTAGCTTTTGGACCCTCTCCATCCCCTCTTTCTCATGATGGAACTTTCCACCCTCACCACAGCCTCTTTAGTTTGGCATCTTCATTTGTTTTTTCAAGGTTGGTGTTATTTTAAACAAAACATCACGATCCATGACTCAGATCCTCCTCCACTCTTTTTATAATTTTAGGGTGTCAATTAAACCTATTATGCATTGAATTTGCACTAATTAACAATTTCTTTATTTAGTTTAGTTTAATCAGATCAATAATTTGAAACTTTATTTTTTACTAAACTCACTTTACACACACTAAGACCACTTGAAAAAATATTTTGTCAATCTCTCCCTCTCTCTCTCTGTTCCAACAACTCTCAGCCTTCCCAAATTTGAAAATAGTAAGGGATTTCATTATTTTTAATTGGTTTTGTGAACTTATACATATATTTATATATAATATTTATTTATAAATATATGATTATATCTTTTGAATACAATTTTCATATGTGATATGTTCTTCTTGATTCAAATGGTTTACCTTTTCTAACCCTTTCATTGTAAGGAATTTCTTTATTTTCAGTTGATTTTGGTAAACTTATATATATATGTAATATATATATATATATAATCATATCTTTCTAATAGAATTTCATATATGATATGTTCTTATTTATTCAAAGAATATGTTTCTAAAATCTTTTTTTTATAAGGTAATTGTATTTGAAATCATGATCATATATACGTAGTTATTTATATATATAACCATGTTTCCTTCTCTAGCCCGAATATCATAGGCAATATGCATTCTCCATTTTCAAGAATTCATTTCTAAGGAGTTGAAGTTTCTATGTTTACTTTCATGTTGTAGTCTTTTACAAATAATTATATATATGTGTGTGTATACATGCGAATATACACATATACAACTTAATATTTTCAGAATATATATGTGTATATGTTGAGAGTTTCTTTTCCATGAATCCTATAACCCAAACTTATGTATAAACATAGTTTTAAAAAAATATTATAAGGGTGATATATGTATATGAAAATATAAGAATATTCCTACATGAAAGTAAACACATTACATATATTTATTAACTTTTTGGTTTGTTCCCATGGGAGGGTTCTTGATTTAGAATTTGTGAAGAATTTAGTGGTTGCAAACCACACACTCAAATACATATATAAGTATATATATATAGTGATATATATATATATACATACATATGCATTTATGTATAAATAACATAGGTATATATATTCTTTCTCAATTACTTAAAAATTTGAACTAGTGTCCAACGCACATCAAACTTGTGGTTAAAAATTTATATTCACCATGTTTATATGTATGTATGGGTTAAACCTTATCCTTTTATGTGAAATTATGAAACCAGTTACCATTTCATGTTCATAACCTATTTATTTATTTTAACACTTTATTTTTCTCATTATCATGGGATAATCCTTATCATTTAATGAGAAAATATGAATCTAGTTATCATTTCATGAGTGAAATCTATTTACGTATAAGATTATTTTGGTAAGACAAGAAAATAAATGCCTTTCTGAGTAAATGTGCATCCATTAAATTATTCATTTTATGACTTATAAATAAATAAAAATAATTTAAGTATGAGATGAATCTTTCCATGATAATATATGAATTAAGAACTAAAACTTTTCTAGGTGATATGGGATGCTTTGGATTGTTTAATGAATTTATTTCATCTATGAAAAATATTTAAATAAATAAAATTGGTATGGGACACTTTTGATTTAAAGACATACTTTTATTATACATATTAGGAATGAATATGACTTATTATATGATGGGTGAGGCCTGCTATAGCCTCTCGATGCATCGGTAGGTCTCATTAGACAAGATAGGTCTTTGCACTAGGCCTTTACAAAATGGTTATGTATAGTATTGGTACAAGACCTTGACAAAATGTTTATGATTGTCCGGAATTATGAATTACCTCATAATGTTTCTAATAATTGAAAGACCATGTGATTATTCAACCACTAGAATATCCATCATTCTCTATGAACCAGTATTAATCAGTGTTATATTTCCAAGTGCACGTGGCATTAAGATTTATATTTAAATATATACTTGAATATAGATTCATTTATAAGGGTTAATTTTTAGTTTCTAGTCCATAATGATTGATGACATCCTTTCATGTGGTGTTCGGAATAAATATTATTTCACATGTAAATCCTTATCCACACTTCTGTCATGTCATAAAATGATTGGGTGTGGTCATCATCCAACTTATAGATGGCACTATAGGAATTTCTATTCAGTACGTACATATTTTACAATTCAGTATATTTATAAATCCTAATTAATTTTATTAATTATGAGCATGAGTTATCCCAAAATTTGTTTTATAATATCTCAATAAAATGATGGTGACATGTTATGTGAAATATTAATTTCATGATTTTAAGTCATGTGCTTTAAATAAGTGTTTTAAATAAAAATTATTTCTTAAGGGTCTTATTTTAAAACCCCTTACTTATCATTTTTGTGCTCACCTTACATTTAATTAAAACTTTTATAGTTTTATTATACTTTCCATGTTGAAACTATATTGTGGAAGAATTCACATGGAAGAATCATTGTTTTCCTTTTGTGTTATTTTTTTACAAATGTAAGTCATGTATATAATTTTCCAGATCCTGGGCCGATAAAATATCATCTATTTATTTTAATATTGTATATTTATTCATGTTTCGTTTATAAAAAAAATTACACAGCATTTGTAATTATTGAGTCTGGTTGCTCGGGATTGGGTCCTTATAGTTGGTATTAGAGGAATGGCCTAATGAACTTTGAAATTAGAATAAAACTGAAAATGTAAGTATGTATTCTTATGAAAAATCCATTTCTTAAAATTTCATATGGAAGGTGAAAGTCCACCAACAAACCTCTTATCACTTCCTACTAATCTACTTGAGAACATAATTATCAAAACATTTTCAGAAGCATAACATCCTTTCACAAACCTATTTTTTTCTTGTAAACACCTCTACTAGGTGTCAATCAGCCCAAATATCCTTCGATTCTACTAGGGAGATAGTTATTTCTATCACCGTATGGAAAATGAAAAAATTTCAAAATATATGCATAGGGTAAAGTATCGTGAAGGTATCTTCCAATGTTTTACTCTTTCTGAGAATTACCTAGCATTATGAAAATTCCAAGAAGCTGCAA
This sequence comes from Viscum album, assembly GCA_963277665.1. Lineage (NCBI taxonomy): Eukaryota > Viridiplantae > Streptophyta > Magnoliopsida > Santalales > Viscaceae > Viscum > Viscum album. The sequence continues at coordinate 268,069,653 of OY728143.1, read as the reverse complement.
TGGAGGGAGACCTTCAAGCAGCCTATCTGTTCTATGTTATGAGTTTTAGTATGTATGGGAGACTCTATGACATCAGAACTCTTAGGTACAAGATTATTATAAAGATATATAATGAATGAGTCCATTCTGAAATCTCTGAACTCCAAACCTCCCATGCCTCCCTCTAGAAACCCAAGTGTTTTATGCATAGGTTTAACCCTAACTACTCTATGTGTATCTATGCTAAATAAATTGCAGAACTAAAAACTTCCTTGGGAATCCACTTGAGGTCATCAGTGGATTACCCATGGTGGTGAACCTAGTAAAGGTATAAATTAAATATTTTTCATTAAAATTCTATTAATTAATTAATAATAATAAAAACATATCTTTTAGGGACATCAAGGATGATGTCTGAAGGTTAGTGTTGTGGAAGCGTATGAGTACAAAAGAATTTCGAGAGTGAAATTCCATTCATGGAGGGATAATGTGACACCCCAGACATATTTATATTTATAATGATAATATTTTGTTATTTATTATGATTATTTGTATTATTATTGTTTTGTTTTGTTTTGTTTAATATTGGTGACATCCAAAACAAATGATTTCAGAATTAAATAATAAACATTTTATTCAATAGAAACACTAATACATTACATTGATGCAAGGCATTAAAACTACTCAAGGAAACTCAACGCAAGGCCTAATAGAACAAATGGAAGACCACCCAACATCACAACTAGGCCGATTAAGTATCCCTCCTTACTTGAATCCACAAAAAAATAGTAAGAATAATAGCAATAATACCGAGAGTCAAAGGAATGTAGATCACCATCCTCTCAAAACAAGAATTGACTTTCATCCTTTGAATACCTTGAATGAGTATTTATATAGTCTAATATGACCATTATAAGTAGCCATTGGGGTTTTTAAGTGGATTTTGTGTTTTTTAATATGACTATTAGTTTTGGTAATGATTATAAAATTTTATAACTGTTAAGTATTTTAATTATTTTGACTATTTTAAGTATTCTAAGTATTTAAGTGTTTTAAGTATTTAATTATTTTAAGTACCTTAGGTACTTTAAGGGTTTGTAATGTTTAAAAGTAAAATTTTAGGTTAATAAATGAGTGTTTTTAAGTTAATATAAAATTTTGAAATAATAATTTTTCATGTTTTAAAATTAGTGTATTCTTATTAAAACTTTTAATATAAATAAATTATATCAACTATTTTATATAATTAAAGTGTTTAAAAAATATATGGGGATGTCTCAAATAGTATGGAGAACCCTCAAGGGGTTGATCCCAGCCATAAGAGACATCTACCTGAGTGCCTAGGATCTTTAAGGTGACTCGAGAAGCACTGGGGAAAACCCCAAGCAGGCATGGTGTGAGGCAGGTCGCGCACCAATGAGAGCATGGGGGAGGGTGTATTCATGGGGTGGGCCAAGGCCCGTGGATGGGGTCTCGTGTATAAGTACAATGACATGTATGCTTATGTTATTGATGGATAGAAGCGGTGTCAAGACTTATAAGGAATTTGCATATGATCCCCTATTTCTATGTGGAACAAGAATTTTCCCAGGGTGCATGATCTCGGTTGCCCGATTTCACCACATGAGATCTCATCTATCTGCACCGGTTTTTGATTAAACCCCCACTGCCACATCTTTTTTCCATGGATGTTCTCAACCGTCAGATCTGAATTCATTGGATCTATACCGTTTAATTTTTTTAAATCATAGATCCACTATAGTTGTCTGATCAACCCCAATATAATCTCAACCTTTCACCATTTTAAAAACACGTTGGATCAATTCCAGCCATCCGATCGGATCTGTAGATCAATCCGGACTGTCCAAATCTCAGTCGCAAGTCTCCCTTAAAACAAAACTAAGGTTAATCGCAACCCTCATATCAGACCAGATTTGATCAGGACCACCCAATCCTTTCTCCCTTCTTCTTCTTCGTGGAGCCATACTAGTTCCATATAATCTTATAGCCACTGGACCCTCTCTATATCCTCTTTCTAATGATGGAACTTTCCACCCTTTCTATGGACTCTTTAGTTTATCATCTTCATTATTTTCCAAGGTTGGTGTTATTTTAAAAGAAATATCATGATCCATGACACAGATCCTCCTCCTCCTATCTTTTTATAATTTTAGGGTGTCAATTAATTCTATTACACATTGAATTTGCACTAATTAACATTTTTGTTTGTTTATTTTAGTTTAATAGAATCAATAATTTGAAACTTTTTTTAAACCTCAATTTCCACACACTAATACCCCTTGGAAAATTATTCTGTCAAGCTCTCCATCACTCTCTTGGTTCCAACAACTCACAACCTTCCCAGATTTGAAACTAGTAAGGGATTTCATTATTTGTAATTGGTTTAGTGAACTTATACATATATATGTATATAAAATTTATATATACATGTATGATTATATATTTTGAATATAATTTTCATATGGGATATGTTCTTCTTGATTCAAAGGGTTTTCCTTTTTTTAAACCCTTTTGTTGTAAGGGGTTTCTTTATTTTCAATTTATTTTGGTAAAATTATATATATATATATGTGTGTGAAATATATATATATATAATCATATCTTTCCAATATAATTTTTTATATAATATGTTCTTCTTTCTATAAAAAATATGTTTCTAAAATCTTTTTGTTATAAGGGAATTTTATTTGAAATCATGATCATGTATACGTAGTTACATATATATATAAACATGTTTCCTTCCCTAACCTGAATATCATAAGCAATATGCATTCTCAATTTTCAATAATTCATTTTTAAGGAGTTTAAGTTTCTATGTTTACTTCCATGTTGCAGTCTTTTACCAATAATTATATATGTGTGTGTGTATACATGCATATATACACATATACAACTTAATATTTTCAGAATATATGTGTGTATATGTTGAGATTTTCTTTCCCATGAATCCTATAACCAAAACTTATGTATAAACTTAGTTTTCAAAAAAAATTATAAGGTTGATATATGTATATGAAAATATAAGAATATTCCTACATGCAAGTAAACACATTACATATATTTATCAACTTTTTGGTATGTTCACATGGGAGGGTTCTTTCTTTAGAAATTTTGGAGAATTTAGTGGTTCCAAACTACACACTCAAATACATATATAAGTATATATATATATAGTGATATATATATATATACGTATATATTTATTTATGTATAAACAACTTAGGTATAGATATTCTTTCTCAATTACTTAAAAATTGGAACTGGTGTCTAACACACATCAAACTTGTGGTTAAAAATTTATATTCACCATGTTTATACATATGTATGGGTTAAACCGTATCATTTATTGTTAAATTAAGAAAAAGTTACCATTTCATGTGGATAATATATTTATTAATTTTAAGGCTTTATTTTCTCATCTTCATGGGATAATCCTTATCATTTTATTAGAAATTATGAATCCAATTATCATTTCATGAGTGAAATATATTTACTTATAAGATTATTTTGGGAATACAAAACAATAAATGCATTTTTGACTAAATGTGAATTCATTACATTATTCATTTTATGACTTATAAATAAAGACAAATAATTAAATTATGAGATGAATCTTTCTATGATAATGTATAAATTAAGAACTAAAATTTTTTAAGGTGGTATGGGGCACTTTGGATCATTTAATGAATTTATTTCATCTATGAAAATAAATTAAATAAATAAAAGTGGTATGAGACTCTTTTATTTAAATACATAATTTTATTAGACATATGGGGAATGCATAGAACTTATTATGTAATGGGTGAGGCGCGCTATAGCCTCTCGAAGCATTGGTAGGTCTCATGAGACAAGCTAGGTCTTGTAATGAGGCACTGATAGAATGGTTATGTATAGTCTTAGCATGAGGCCTTGATAGAATGTTTATGATTGTCCTGCATTATGCATTCCCTCATAATGTTTCTAGTAAGTGAAATACCATGTGATTATTCAACCAATAAAATATCCATCATTCTCTATGAACCAGTATTAATCAATTTTATATTTCCAAGTGCACATGGATTTAAGATTTATAATTAAAAATATACTTGAATATAAATTAATTTATAAGGGTTAATTTTTAGTTTCCAAGTCATAATGATTAATGACATCATTTCATGTGATGTTCTGAATAAATATTATTTCATCTGTAAATTATTATCCACACCACTGGAATATCATAGAATGATTATGTTTTGTCATCATCCATATTATAGGTGGAACTACATGCATTTTTATCTAGTATGTGCATATTTTATCATCCATTCTGATTATAACTACTAATCAAGTTTAGAAATTTTGATAATGAGTTGTCCCGAAATCTATTTTAGAATCTCTCAAGAAAATGGTGATGACATGTTATGTGAAATATTAATATCATGATTTTAATACATGTGCTCTAAATAAGTGTTTAAAATAAAAATTATTTCTTAATGGTCTTGTTTTAAAACCCCTTACTGGGCATTATTGTTCTCACCCTATGTTTCATAAACACTTTTACAGGTTGAGCATACTTGCTACATTGAAACTTTGTTGTGGAAGAAATCACACTAAATAATCATTGTTTTCCTTTTGTGTTATTTTTTTACAAATGTAAGTCATGTATCTAATTTTCCAAAACCTGGGCCAGTAAAATATCCTTTTTTTAATGTTGTGTATTTATTCAATTTTATTTTATAAAAAAAATCACACAGCATTTGTAAGGGTTGAGTTGGGTTTCTTGGGCTCGGATCCTTATATTTATTCTTCCATGTTAGTGGGATTCTTTATATCCCTTTAGTAGTTCTCAACCAGATTCCCCATACATCCACATTTGAATCATTTCTTAGTTACCTTTAGATAGATCATGAGATTCTTCTTACCAAAATTCTGACATGTGGTACATTTGGTCTTCTTCCCATCATGGGATGTATTTTCTAATCCACCCATATTAGGATCTATTTTCCACTTTTTGTCACCAGTTCCATGAGACCACAGAGAGTATCTAATCTTCATTTCAACCTCGAGGTCACAATGGAAAATATATTCATAGCTATCAAAGTCTCAAATTTTCAATTCATTTTGCAGACTCAGATTTAGTCCACTAAAGAATAAATCCACCTTCCTTTCAATGCTGATGAAAAATCTAGATGTGTATCTTTCAAGCCTTGTAAAGTTTTCTTGATACGCCCTGATAGACTCATCTTCATTATGCTTAAGTACTATGAACTCTCTTTCCATATTGTGATGAAGGGTTTAGGGAAAAAATTTATTCAATAACATTTTCTTGAATTTCTATCAATCCATGGAATCAATTTCTTCCTTATACTTGTTTTTTTATCAGTACCCACCACATACCATATTTCCCATCAAAATGATAAACCTCCAACACAAATTTCTCTTCTTCTGAACACTAAATGAGAGAGAATATATTTTCAATGGACCTAATCTACTATTATATAAGAAGGGGATCAGAAGATTCACTAAACATTGGAGGCCTTTGCTGCATAAATGATTCGATCACAACTTTCTCTCTCTTAGGAGAAGGAGGTTGTTCCACATGATTCAAGTTATTATTAATAACTTGAAATAGTTGATAAAGTGATGTCATGATTTTTTGAGCACACGTTTCCATCATATTTTAAATATCATTAGGGTAATCATCGCATTTCCTATCATATTAATTTTTGTATTGATATATAATATTCCCATCCATTAACTAAGAAAAATAAATTACAATTATGGGGCTTGAATACTTAATTAATAAACATAATAAAAGGAAACTTTGAACATAAAAGAATAAAATTGTAATGGAAAAGTATATCTTAACTTTTGATTCCCTAGGTTTCAATCTAGTTTATCCATGATCAATTTCCTAACATATATTTTCTTGTGGGAATTTTTTTGTTACCTTAATAATGGTTCGTAATAAGCTTATGAATTTACCAAAGTGTATCCCCAAGAAGTGTCAAACCAGGTGGGCAGTAAGCCCCATTGTTGTATACTAGGTTACCCAGAGTTAGGCCCTGAACACCTTGTCAGAGTTATAACTCATAGGTACATCTATTCCAAAAGGAAATCCACTTTTATTATCTATATATGGATGTGTTTTCTTGATAAACTACTTACTCTATACTTACCAAAAATTAGGGATGTTTTCTCATACTTAGTATTATCCTTGGGGTTCTTACTAAAGTGCTCTATTACTAATATCCAAAAATAACTAAACTTTTTCTTTGATACCAACTATAGGGACCCTATCCTTTTACACATATCATTACATTATTTTAATCATAATTAAATATCAAAATACAATCTAAGTATCATAATTTCTATTGTCTTGAAGATTAGGTACATAATTAAACATTGTGATTATAAAGTAAGAACATATTTTATTTAATCTTTATAAAGAGATCCCAACATCCTTTGAGAACTAACATATGTATAGGATAACCTAGGGATAACATGAAAAAAATGATGATCTAAAAATCACAGTAAGGGAATAAACATTAAAATAAAGCTTAGCACATGGGTTAGAAGGCAAAACATAATGATATAAAAAGGCATGGAACGTGATTAAACACATGGAATCATAACATATAGAACATGGGATCATATAATAATGGAATCATATTAATGTGGTAGTAACTTAAAATATTACTTTAGCATGATTCAAGGATCATTACACATAGAGGATCATGAGTCAATGCTAACCACCAAGACCATTGCACATGGAGCACGAGTCAAGGATGGCCACCAAGACCATTACACATGACGTCTCATGAGACTAAACATTACCCAATTTATTGGAGTTCTCTTTGGTATCACCCATTATAAAATATTCATTAATATGTTTTCCACATTAAAAAAACATAAGGGTTTCCCATGGAATGAAATGGGTATCATAATCATGTCATAAAGCATAATAAACCGGTGTATCATAAAACTATCCATAAAATAAAGGAATTAAATCATACATGGACATTAATAAAGTAAAATAGTCATATATCATGATAAATGATGTCAAACTGAAGTTATAACAAGTAATAAGATTATTTAATAAATTTAGAATTAAATCATTTTCGTACAGTTTAAGAAAAATATTAAAGAGAATTTAAAGTAGAAAAGGGGATAATATTTTATATAAAACCATAATTTAACAAAGAAAGTTTTCATAATAAAATGAGTGATTTTATAAAAATAATGGTGGCTTAAAATAGATTATATAGTGCACTTGAAATGGGTAAGAATTCAGGAAGTTCCCTTAAATCGGGCTTGATTATCGAGAAGAATTGAGTAGGGAATCTTTTAAATACATGTATATGCCAAAAACTAAGGATGAATGGATCTTGATACATTATTTTTAAACATATAAACATAATTTATAATATTTAAATAAAAATAATTTAATTTAATTTGGGTAAAAAGAGAGAAGATTAACCCAAAGGAATAATGGAGGTTTTGGTAGAATCTCTTACCATATGTCTGAAATGGTTCTACACTTGATCTTAATGTTTTGAATAATCAAATTAGATTCATTAATTAATAAGTAAAAAACCTTTTATACATTAATTTTATTTATTTTAATTTATTAAGTTCATTTATGGACTTTTTTATGAGTTATAGTGTTCAATTTCATTATTCGAGAGGAATTGTCTTCTTAGTTTTCATGATCGATTTACTTATATACATGTACAAATAATCATGTAAGATGAGAATGGTTGTCCAGAATTGAAGTTATAATATATTAATAAAAATAAAAAATATTAAATTATCATATAAGTCATTTGGTTATTTTTGGTGCGTATTAATCATTAGATAATATGTAAATGATAATTGTTTAGATTAATGTTAGCGGTCTTTTGATCACAATGAACTAGTTTTTTTTATTATTTAATATATTATAAAAATGGTGGTTCTAGAACATTAAATAAGTTATAATACATATATTATAATCTATTTCAACCTTAAAAATTGTTTCATGATCATCCGTGAATACGGTAATGGAAATTGAAATCTTTAATGTCCTTGAATGTGATAAATTAACACATCACAGATGATGTTTTCATTTTTAGTATAAAAAGAGGGTGGAAGAGAGATAATGATGAATTAATCCATTAGAATAATAAAATTATAGAATATTAAAGGTAGTGGAATTATCATACCATTTGGATGAGGGGAGGTGAGGAGAGAGAAATAAAAGAAAGGAACTTGATGAGAAATTAAAAGAAAATAAAGAGGGTTTTACCTCTTGATCCATTCTTCTTGAGAACCTCATTAGGAGATTTTTTTTTGGTCTTTTGTTAAGACCAAAATCTTCTAGAAGTAAGGAAGAGGTTTGGGAAGAGTATTTTTTATAATTTGGAAAATAATCAAGACTTGAGAGGTGTGAGGAGAAGAGGTGGTGAGGGGTGGTATTTATAGTAGAGAGGGGGTGTTTTCTCATTATTTTATTCATTAGTTTATTATTTTGGATCAAGAATATGAATAGTTTAAGAATTATCATCAAATATAATGAAATAATGAAGAATGGTTTGAGATTTTTGGCTTACATCATCCTTACATCATATATGACTCCATAATTCATATATTTATCATTTGTAGTAAATTACTGTATTTTACTATTCAGCAAAAAATCAAGTATTTTAGAAAAATACAAACAATTAACCCTAATAATTTTTCAATATGTAGAATTTAAAAATGAACTGAATTTTATGAAAATAATTTTCTAATTATTAGAAATTTAAATTTTAATTAAAATCATCATTTACTTGGAAATTATGGATTTTAAAATTATAACAAATTTTATAACACTTTGAAAAATTAACTAAGGTATCATAAAATTATAATAAAATTATAAAACAAAAAATATTAATTTATGAATACATTTTATCAAAATAAATTCTATTTTAAATTATTAAATTGATCATATTATTTTAATTAATTATTTATGACCTATAAAAATACGAACACTTAATTAATAATTTTTAAAAAACTTTTTTACTTATATTATGGTATAATTATATCATATTACCATTTATAAGATGGGTAAATTTTATTTATAATTTCATAAGTGAGGTTACAATTCCATTATCTGGTTTACTATTCGTAAGGGTCACATTAATGTTCTAAAATTCAAGTTGTTATTTCATTGGTATAGGTTTCTTAACATCTATAAATAATTCTTAATTCCTTCATTATTTATTTATAAAGTTTTGATTTTGTTCTAAAAGTGATTTTATATGGTTTATAGTATGTTAAATATATATAATAAAGGAATTTTCAATTCATAAAAATTTGGGTTGTTACATTCTTCCCCCATTAATATCATTTTACTTTCTATGTTGAAAACAGGTGTGGGTACTTATCCTTTATTGATTCCTTAGGTTCCCATGTTTCCTCTTAATACTTATGGTTTCTCTATAGTATTTTGATCAAGTGATTAGTATTTTTGTATAGAACTTTATCTCTATGATCTAAGATCTTCATTGGTTGCTCCTCATAAGAGAGATCATTCTCCAACTATACCACCTCTGAATTCATTACTTGTGAGGGATATGGTATGTACCTATTTAAGAGGGATATGTTGAATACATCGTGTAATTGAGACATTGTTGGTGAAAGTTCTAGTCGATAGGCCACTGATCCAACAGAATTAAGGATCTTGAAGGGTCCGATGTACCCAAGACTCATCTTTCCTTTCTTCTCAAATCTCATAATCATATTTCATAAAAAATATATAGAGGAATACCATGTCTCTGACCTTAAACTCGTGGTCCCATTGACAATTGTCTACATAACTCTTTTGTTGAATTTGGGATTCCTTGATGTGCGGCAGAATGGTTTTCTCCTTTTTCACCATTTTTTTTTATCATTTCATGTCCTAGGAGCTTATGCTCAATGACTTTATCCCAGCATGTTGGTGTTCTTCACATTTTCCCATAAAGGGCTTTATATGGATCCATTTTAATGCTCGAGTGGAAACTATAGTTTTTGGAGAATTCGGGCAGTGGAAGATGTTGGTCCCATCCTCCTTTAAAGTCCATAAAACACACTCTCAACATGTCTTCAAGTGTTTGAAAAGTTTACTCAGATTGGACATCAGTTTGGGGATAACAGGCCTTACTAAAGTTCAAATTAGTTTTCATAGCATGTTAGAGACTTTTCCAAAACTTATAGGTTAATCTTGGATCTCAATCGGATACAATCAATAGTGATAATCCATGAAACCTTAACACTTATTTTATGTATATACATGAAAGTTGAACTAGTAAGGCCCACTTTCATGTACCAGGATACCCTAAGTTAGGAACGGAACACCCTGTCAGAGTTTTTACTCCTAGGTTCATCTATTCTAGAACCATGTCTACTTGTAGTATCTATATAGAGATGTATTTTATTGATAAACCACTTATTCTATACTTACGAAAATTTAGGTATGTTTTCTCATAATTTGTTTTATCCCTAGGATTATTACTAAAGTTCATTATTCCTAATATCCAAAAATAACTAAACTTCTCCTATGATACCAACAATAGTGACCCTGGCCTTTTATAAATATCATTACATGATTTTAATCATCATTAAACATCAAATTATAAGCCAAGAATCGTAAAGTCTAATGTCATGAAGATTAGGTACATAATTGAACATCATTATTCCAAAATAAGAACATATTTTATTAAATGTTAATAAATATCTCCTAATATCCCTTGAACTCTTACATCTCTATAGGATAATCTGGGATAACATGAAAAAATGGATGAGCTAAAAATCACCGTAAGGGAATAAACATTAAAATAAAGCATAGCTCATGGGTTAGAAGGAATAACAAAATTATATAGAAAGGAATGGAACATGATTAAACATATGTAATAATAATAAATAGAACATGGGATCATATAATCATGGAATCATAGTAATATTTTGGATATATAAAACATGACTTTAGCATGATTTAAGGCTCATTACACATACAGGAGCCCGAGTCAAGGATAACCACCAAGACTGTTGTACATGACATCTCATTAGATTAAAAATTAAACAATACATTATAGGGATATCAGGGTGAACCCATAATAACATGTTCATGAATATGTGTTCCATATGAAAAATAAACATAAGGGTTACCCATGGAATGAAATGGGTATCATAATCATGTCATAAAGCATAATAAATCGGTGTATCATAAAAGGGTCAATGAAAGAAAGGAATTAAATCATACATGGACATTAATAATGTAAAATAGTCATATATCATGTTAAATTATTTCAAACTCAATCAATAACATGTAAAAATATTATTTAATAAACTTTAGAATTAAAACATTTTTGGGCAGTTTAAGGAAAATATTAAAGAGAATTTAAAGCATAAACTGGTATTATATTTTATATAAAATCAGAATTTAACCAAGAAATAATTAATAATAAAATTATTGATTTTATAAAAATAATTGGGGATTAAAATATATTTCAGAGTGCACTTGAAAATGGGTAAGAATTTGGGAAGTTCCCTTAAATCAGGCTTGCTTATCGAGAAGAATTGAGTATTGAACCCTTTAAAAACATGTATATAACCAAAAGGATGGATGAATGGATCTTGATACATGATTTTGGAACATAAAAATATAATTTATAATATTTACATCAAAAATAAAATATAATTTCATTTGGTAAAAAAGAGGAGAAGAGTAACCTGAAGGAATAATGGAGGTTCAGGTTGAATCAATTACCTTATGTCTGAAACAGTTATGCACTCGATCTTAATGTCCTGAATAATAAAAATATATTCATTAATCAATAATTAAATAAAATTTTTCTACTTGAAATTTTTTTATTATTGTTTTATTAATTTAATTTATGGCCTTTTTTATGAGTTATAGTGTTCAATTTCATCGTTCGTGAGTGCTCGTTTTCTTAGTTTTAATGATCAATTTACTTATATACATGTACGGATAATCATGTAAAGTGAGAATGGTTATATATAATTGAATTTATAAGTTATTAATTAATATATATAATATTAAATTATTATATAATTCATTCTGTTATTTTGGGAGAGGATGAATCGTTAGATAACTTGTTAATGATAATCATTTAGATTAATCTTAACAGTTTTTTTATCACAATGAACTAGTTTTGTTCTATTATTTAATATCATATAAATATGGTGGTTCAAAAACATTAAATAAGGTATACTAAATATATTATAATCTGTTTCAACCATAAAAATTGTTTCATGACCATCCCTAAAGACGGTAATGTAAATTTCAAACTTCATTGTCATGAATGTGATAAATTAACACATCACGGATGATGTTTTCATTTTTAGTATAAAAGGAGTAAAGAGATATGATGATTAATTTTTCCATTAGCATAATAAGATTCCATTATATTTATGGTATTGGAGTTTTCATACCATTTGGATTAGGGTTGGTGAGGTGATAAAAAGAAAATAAAGGAAACTGAAAAGAAATTAAAAGAAAAGGAAGAGGGTTTTACCTCTTGATTCCTTCTTCTTGAGAACCTACTTAGGGGATTAGTTTGGGTAATTTTTTAAGAAAAAAATATCATTTTAAATCCATATAAAATTATATAATAATGTCTTCAACTGTCTTAATATTTCACTCAGATTTTCCATTATTTTTATGATGATAGATCGTACTAAAGTTCAACCCATTGTTGAGATCATTTTGGAGACTTTTCCAGAACATGGCAGTGAATCTCAGATCTCGATTAGACCCAATCAATAGTGGTACTCCATGAAACCTTATAACTTCTTTGATGTATATCCATGCAATCTAATATAGTGAGAAGTCCTCTCAAATTGTGATAAATTGATTTGTCTTTATAAGATGATCCAAAAAAACCCATATAGCATTGTTACTTATGGATATATTTGGAAGTCCAGTGACAAAGTCCATTGTGATGTTTTCCAATTTCCATGTTGGTATGGATAATGGTTTCATCATCCCCTTATAATTTTGTCTTTCAACCTTTAATTTCTGACATACTAGGCACTTTTATGTATATTCAGCAATCTCCTTTTTTATAGTGTCCCACCAATAGTTCCCTTGGATATTTTGATACATCTTTTTTCTCCGTGGGTGAATAGAGATGGTTGAGCTATGTGTATAATTTAGAAGATCCTTCTTTATCTCTGGATCTAATTTTACAAATAATCATGACCCAAATCTCATGAATCATTCCTCATCCATTTGGTACTCTGAGTATTTCCCATTTCTGATAGCTTCTACCCTTTTCTGGATTTCCACATCATTTCCTTGAGTATCCTTCATTTTATCCATAAAGGATGGTCAAGAAAGTATTTGAAAAAGGATCGGTGATGTCTGTTATATAACTATTCCCATTTTCATTCTTTTTAGGTCTAAGAATATTGGATACTTCTCAATTCTTATCATTTATAAAGATACGATATTCATTCTACTTAGATAATATTATACCTTATTTGTTTTACTAGGATGGTAGTGTATTGAGTAGTCATAATCTTTGATGAGATACAACCATCTTCACTTGCACATATTAAGATCCTTCTATGTTAATAAATATTTGAGACTCTCTGGATTAGTATATATCTCACAATTCTCTCCATTGAGATAATGCCGTTAGATTTTCAATGCAAAGATCATAGCTGCCAACTCCATATCTTGTGTGGGATATTTTTTCTCATGGATTTTCAACTTCCTTGAGGCATAGGCTATCACTTTATGATTTTGCATCAGTACACAACCTAATCCCTTCATTGAAGCATATTTTTACACTAGAAAGAGTCCCCCATTTGCTGGTAGTGTGAGCATCAGTGCAGGGATAATCCTTTTTTTCAACTCCTTGACGTCATCTTCATATTCACTTGTCTAGAAAAAACTTTCTCCCTTCTAAGTTAGCTTGGATTGTGGGTTCAAAAAACATGATAATTTCTTCACATATCACTATTAATACCCATCTAGACTAAGGAAACTATGGATCTTCATTACAGATGTTGGCATGGTCCACTCTTCAATGGAATTTTCCTTGGAAGGGTCCACATATATCCCTTTGTTGGTGATAAAATTCCCCATGAATGATACTTCCTTCATCCAGAAATCACATTTATTGTACTTTTCATATATTTTATCCCTTCTAAAAGTCTTCAAAATAGTATTCAAATGTTCCTCATATTCCTCCTTTCACTTAGATTATATCAAAATATAATCAATAAATACTACCACAAATTGGTCAAGGTAATCTCTAAATACTCTTCTCATTAAGTTCATGAAAATTTTTGGAGCATTAGTGAGTCCCAAGGGAATTACTATGAACTCATAATGCCCATACCTCATTCGAAAGGTATTCTTGGAAATATCTTCCTTCCTCACATTTAAGTGGTTATATCCCAACTGAAGGTCCACCTTAGAGAAATAACTAGTCCCACATATCTGATTGAACAAGTTATCTTTATGTGGTAGGGGATACTTTTTCTTTATAATGATTTTATAGATCTCACGATAATCAATGCAGAGGCACATTGATCCATCCTTATTCTTGACAGAAGAGGACTGGTTAACCCCATGGTGAAGCACTCAGGCATATAAAACCCTTGTCTAGATTCTCATGTAACTGCATATTTAGTTCTTCCAGCTAAATAGTGGTCATTATATAATATTTATTTGATATAGGTAGATATCCAGAAATACCATTAATTGAGAACTCGGCCTCTCAATTAGAAGGATGACCAAACAACTCTCCAGGGAATACATTAGTGCAATCCCTCGTGATGGTAATGTCTTCGATCATGATAATATTCTTTTTATTGATCATTTGAGTGATATATGATTTCTAATAATGTAGTAATATTCACACTTGATACAATGATTCTAAAGGAGATTCATCCTCCACCTTACAATTGTACATAATCAGAGGATGCTTCAGATTGTGAATATTGATCTCCCTTTCCCGATAGTTGATGTTGACTTTGTATAAAGATAGTCAATCTATACCCAAAATAGCATCAAACTCTAAAAAATGGAGTATGAAAATATTTTTTAGTAGTTTCAGTCCACAAACATTAATTTGGGAGGATTTATAAACTTTGGATGTTGTAATTTCATCATTCTCTATTCTCAAATATTACTTAACCTCCATATTTTGAGGTGGTGTTTGAATAGTTCTACTAAACTTGTGAGATATGAAAGAATTCGTAGAACTAGAATCAAATAGTACATTCACTATTCTTCAATGAATAACCAAAATACATGTCACCATGTCATTGTCAGGATCTACCTCAGTAATAGTGATAGAATATACCCTTCCTTACTGCCTTGGAGGTTATTGTTGATTACCCCCAATAACCCTAGGCTTAGGTCATTGGTTCACAAAATTCCCATGTTCCTTGTAGTTGAAACACTTCACTAATGGATGAGTATTTATAGGAACCTTCCTTTATTCTTCCACATTAGTGGGATTATTCATATCCCTTCATTAGTTCTTATCTAGATTCCCCATTCTTCCTCATTTGAATCATTTCCTGGTTCCCTTTATATAGTTCCCATGATTCTTCTTCCCACAGTTTTGACATGTGAGATATTCGGTCTTCTTTACATCATGGGATTTATTTTATGATCCACTTATATTAGACTCTATTTTGTACTTTTTATCACCGAGCCCATGAGATCACTGAGAGTCTATGATCTCAATTTCAACCTTGAGGGCACAACGGATAATCTCTTCATAGCTATCAAAATCTTGAATCACCAATGCCTTTTCTAGACTCATATTTAGTCCACTAAATAACTGATCAACCTTTCTTTTAGTGTTCATAGTAAATTCATAGGCTTATCTTACAATCCTTGTAAAGTTTTCTTCATACTCCCCGATTGACTCATCTACCTTATGCTTTAGTCCGAGGAACTCTCTTTCCATATTGAGATTTAGGTTTTAGGTAAAATATTTATTGAAAAACATTTCCTTGAATTCATCCCAATCCATGGAATCAATTTCCTCCTTGGAATAAGTTTTTTTTATCAATTTCCACCACTGATCTGCTTCTCCATCAAAACGATAGACCCCTAGCACAACTTTCTCTTCTTCTGAACACGAAAGGACAGGGAATATCTTTTCAGTGGAGTTAATTCACTATTCTATGAGGAGGGGATCAGAATATCAACCAAACATGGGATTCATTTTTGATATAAAGTATTCGACCACAACTTTCTCTCTCTTTGGAGAATCAGTTCATTCCATGTGATTCATGTTATTATTCATAACTTTATCCAGTTGAGCAAGTACTATCATGAAGTTTTGAGCACCCGTTCCCATTATATTTTCCATATCATTCGGTAACTCATTACATTACCAATCACATTCATTGTTGGAAAGATTTCATTTATTCACATCCATTACCTAATAAGAAAAAGTACAATTAGGGGGCTTGAAAACTTAACTAATAAGCATAATAAAAGAAAAGTTTGAACATAAAAGGATAAACTTGTAAAGGAAAAGTATATCCTAACTTGTGATTCCCTAGGCTTCAATCTAGGTTATACATGATCTATTTCCTAACATATATTTTTTTATGGGCATTTTTTTTGTTCCCTTAATAATGGTTCATAATGATCTTAGGAATTTACCAAAGGGTATCCATAAAGAGTTTCAAACTATGTGCACAGTAACGCCCATTATCATGTATCAGGTTACCCTGAGTTAGGCCCTGAACACCTTTTTGAAGTTATTACTTCTAGGTATTTATGTTCTACAACCACTTCCACTTTTAGTATCCATATAAGGATGTATATTATTGGTAAACCACTTACTCTTTACTTACCAAAATTTAGTGATGTTTTCTCATACTTAGTCTTATCCCTAGGGTTATTACTAAATTTCAATATTCCTAATATCCAAAAATAACTAAAATTTTCCTTTGATACCAACTATAGCAGCATTATCCTTTTACACATATCATTGCAAAATTTTAACCATAATTAAACATCAAATTACAAGCCAACCATCATAAAGTCTAGCATCTTGGAAATTAGGTACGTAATTAAACATCATTATTACAAAATAATAAAATATTTTATTTAATATAAACAAATGGATCCTAGAATACCTTGATCCCCTTATATATGTATAGGATAACCTGGGGATAACATGAACAAAGGGATGAGCCAAAAATCCCAATAATGGAATGAACATTAAAATAAATCTTAGAACATGGGTTAGAAGGAATGATATAATAATATAAAAATACATGGAACATAATTAATCATATGGAATCATAATATATAGAACATGGGATCATATAATCATGTAATCAAATTAATATAGAAACAATATAAAACAAGAACTTATCATGAGTCAAGTCTCATTACGCATAGAGGAGCATGAGTCAAGCATAACCACCAAGACCATTTCACATGATGTATCATGAGACTAAACATTAACCAATTCATTGGAGCACTATCTATGTGTAGAAATCATAACATGTTCATTAATATGTGTTCCACTTGAAAAATAAACATAAGGGTTACCCATGGAAATAAATTGGTATCATAATCATGTCATAAAGAATAATGAATTGGAATATAATAAAAGTGGCCATGAAAGAAAGGAATTAAATCATAAATGGAAATTAATAAAAGAAAATAAGCATAGATAATGATAAATTATTTCAAACTTAATTGATAACAAGTAAAAAGAGTATTTAAGAAACTTTATAATTTAAATATTTTTTGTGTGGTTTAAGGAAAATGTTAAATAGCATTTAAAGTATAAAAAAGAATAATATTTTATATAAAACTAGAAGTGAACCAATAATTTTTTCATAAAAAATGACCAATTTTAGAAAAATAATGATGTATTTAAATATATTATAGAGTGCACTTGAAAATGAGTAAGAATTCGGGAATCTCCCTTAAATCAGGCTTGCTTATCAGGAAGAATTGTGTAAGGAACCTTTTAAAAACATATATATCTCCAAAAACAAGGATGAATGGATCTTGATACATTAGTTTAGAACATATAAACATAATTTATAATATGTAAATAAAAATAAAAGACAATTTAATTTGGGTAAAAATTGAGGAAGAGTAACCCAAAGGAATAATGTAGGTTCGAGTAGAATCCCTTACCTTATGTCTGAAACGGTTCTACACTTGATCATAATTTCATGAATAATAAAATTAGATTAATTAATTAATAATTCCATAACCTTTTATACATTTAATTTATTTATTATAATTTTATAAAGTTAATTTATGGTCTTTTGATTTGTTATAGTGTTAAATTTCATTGTTTGAAAGTGCTTTTTTTCTTGGTTTTCATGATCGGTTTACTTATATACATGTGCGGATAGTCATGTAAGATGAGAATGGTTTTAAAGAATTGAATTTGTAAGTTACTAATAAAAATAAAGAATATTAAATTAATATACAAGTAATTTAGTTATTTTGGGTGAGTATGAATCATCAGATAACATGTTAATGATAATCATTTAGATTAATTTTAGCAGTTTTTAATTACAACGAAATTGTTTTGTTCTATTATTTAATATCATATAAATTTGATACTTACAAAACATTAAATATAGTATAATATATATATTATAATTTGTTTAAATAATAAAAATGGTTCCATGTCCATCCTTGAATATGGTAATGAAAATTGAAAATTTCATCATCTTTGAATTCGATAAATTAACACATCACGGGTGATGTTTTCACTTTTAGTATAAAAGGTGGGGTAAAGAGAGATTATGATTAATTTTTCCATTAGAATAATAAGATTATAGTATATTTAAGTTAATATAGTTATCATACCATTTTTATGAGGGGAGGTGAGGTGATAAAAGTAAAATAAAGGAACTTAAAAAGAAATTAATAGAAAAATAAGAGGGTTTTACCTCTTGATTCCTTCTTCATGAGAACCTCCTTAAGGTATTGGTTTTGTTATTTTGTTAAAAACAATATCTAGGATTTGGGGGATAGTTTTTAAAAGAGTATTAGATAGAATTTGGACAAGGATAAAGGCTTGAGAGGTGTGATGAGAAGAGGTGGTGAGGGGTGGTATTTATAGTGGAGGGGGTTTTTCTCATTATTGTATTCATTAGTTTATTATTTTGGATCAAGAATTTGAATATATTGATAATTATCCTAAAATATAACAAAATATTAAATTATGGTTCAATATTTTGGGCTTACATCATCCTTACATCATCTATGACTCCATAATTCATGTATTTATCATTTATCGTAAATTATTATATTTTACTATTCACCAAAAATTCTAGTATTTTAGAAAAATCCCAAAATTTGACCCTAAATTTTTTTCGATGTTTAGAATTAAAAAATGAACTCCATTTTATGAAAATTATTTTCTAAGTATGAGAAAGTTTATTTTTAATTGAAATCAACATTTACTTGGAAAATACAGATTTTAAAATCATAACATATTTTATAACACTTTGAAAAATTAACTAAGGTCTCATAAAATTATATTAAAATAATAAGATAACAAAATATTAATTTATGAATACATTTTATGAAAATAAATTCCATTTTAAATTATTAAATTAATCACAAAATTGTAATTAAATATTTATGACCTATAAAAATACCAACACTTAATTAATAATTTTAGAACACTTATTTACATATACTATGATATAATTATATCATATTACCATTTATAATTTGCTTATATTTTATTTATACTTTCATAGGTGATGTTACTATTCCATTTTCTGATTTACTATTCATAAGGGTTGTATTACTATTTCAAAGTCAAGTTACTATTTAATCGGTATAGGTTCCTTAACTTCTATAAATACTTATTATTTCATTAATTATTTATTTATGAAGTTTTTATTGTGTTCTAAAAGTGATTGTATTTGGTTTATAGTATATATCATATATATAGCAAGGTAATTTTCAATTGATAAAATTTTGGGTTGTTATAGATAGTTCTCTTCCTAGAACTCTAATGTTGAGAATTTTAAGAAATTTTATCAAATATTTTCTTAATATCGTCATATTTCATGTTAGAAAAATAAAATCTAGATGTTTTTTCAACAATTATTTGGTGGTAAGGAGTGATACCATTTTAAAATACTTCCTTTAAGAGATTGGGAGTGAGATGATGGTCGACACACTACCTAATAATCCCTCTAAAATTGTCCAATGTTTCATGGAAAATCTCTCCCTCATCCTAGAAAATTACAATGATTTTTTTTCTCACCTTAGCAACCACATTTATAGAATAAAAATTTATGAAAAAGGTACTGAAAACTTGGTCCCAACTATCAAAAAATTATTCATCAAAATTATAGAATTAGATTCAAGCCTTACTCTTCAAATAGAATGGTAAAACCCTGAGCCTTGACTCCCACTCACTTAGACCATGTAAGGGTATTTTTTAAACCACACTACAAAATTTCCTTATGAACTCTAAATAATCCTCACCAGGTTTTCCATTAAAGAAGAAAATAATGGAAAGATATGATTATTTAAACTCATTGTTCAAAGATATATGGGATAACTAAATATAAGATAGATTAATATAAATGGTGAGAAGTAGGAAATTCATAATACAATGAATCTCTATATTTTATTTTATTTTTGTTGAGTAAAAATAAAAATTTTATTTTTGTTTAAGTTCTCAACTCTCTAAATTTATAAATTTTTCATTTCAATATTATTTTTCATTCAAAGGGTATAATGTTAATTTTCAATTTTATAAATTAAAGGTTTCAATTTAGATTCAAAATATTTCCTATCATGGATGAAAAAAATTGTATACCATAACAAATGATCACACAATAGTAAAGAATAAGAGAATTCATGAGAATTTTTTTTTTGTAATTTTTTTTAAATAGATGAATGTTTTGTTTTGTTTTTCGTTTGATTTTTTTGGTTGCTCACATGTGCCTTCCCTAGAAATGGAACAAAAAAATTGATAGTTCGGTCATCAATATGATCAAATTTACTTATTTATAGTAGCTATATAGAACTAGAATTGTGGTAAGTAGGGTTTAACCATAGAGAATAAATGATGAGTGAACACTAAAAAAACAAAACAAAACAAAACAAAAAGTTGTGAAAGTGAAATAAATTTGACGATGGAGTGAATTAAAAGTGAAGGATGATGTGGAACTAGTGGTGAAATGAAAATAACTATGAAAACTGGAGTAAAATAAAGTAATTAAGATATCTCATGGAGAATGAGAGACTGAACAAGGGGTTGATTTAGGGAAAACTGGACCGATTCGAGTTGATAAAATTCATTTTTATTCCTGATTCAAAATTAAATAGTGTTCTGAAAAATGTGTGAAACAAATTCAGTTGAAGCACCTCACTGTTATTCAGCTATCAACGTTTTCCCATTAACTCGCTCTAAGAACTGATTTTTCAACCAATATCGAATGAAATTAAATGGTTCTATCTTAGAATAGGTAGGAACTCCCTTTTCTAATTTACGTACTTCAGTGGTCACTAAAAGGAAAATAGAATTAATTATTTAAACTTTCACTCTTCATAAAAAACATCAATTCAATTTTTTAATTATTAGTGAATATTGAAATGATTTTTCACAATAAGAAAATATTTATCTCTAATTTTATCTATTGATACTTTATTATAGAATAAATGATGAAAGGTAGTGAAACATAATCCTATAAGATAAAAAACACTAGAAACCTTGAGAAATAATGGTATAAATTTAAAATAATTCTAAAATGGATTCCCAAAATAGTTTTGTTACACATGATCACAAAAAAATATTAAAGAAATAAATTTCAAATATGCAAGAATAATATTAAAAAAGAGAAAATAAAATGGATATTTTCTCAGTCACGGTCGATCTGCTACCTCCAGGTACAATTGCCTCTAGTCCCATACCCATTTGTGTTTATGTGTATTAACTCTATATTTGTCTCTCAAAAATATTCTTATATACACAATAATAATTCCCATGCATTCTATAATCCATCTAACAACTACTTAAGTATAGTTGGAAACTCCTATAGTGTATTTCAACTTCCTTCCACTAACTTTCATGTGTCGTTAATTTTCCCTTTCAAATAATTAATTCCCTACACATGGATCCAACTCAACAAGATTCTAGACAACCTAAAAAACTCTATAAAAATTCCCTTCATTTTTTTTACATCCAATATCTCACTTAACCAACCATGCCTTTTCCTTGGGTTGACTTACTCATCAACGTTCCAATCACTTTATCTTCACTAGAAATTCTCAAATCTTGTATAAGTAAGTAATCAATGCTTTATCCACTACGAACCCACTTACCCTCACTTCTCAACTTCAATTTGGTCTAACTCAACTTAGAATTGTTGGGATCATTAGCTCGATCAACATTAATTCACTCATTTTTCTGAAGGTGCTCATAATCTCATTGTCTTCTCAATGTCGGAATACAAGTTGTCAGGGTTCGATCATTTTTGGACTGGTGATTCATTGTGGAATTAAATCAATTATCTTGTGTTCTTTCATCTTTGACATTGAAGCTAAAATGATCAAGAGATTTAAGGGCCCCTTCCACTTCATAAATTGATACCTACATAGAAACAAATAATTCAACAAATGATTCTTCTTCTTCAGAAATACTCACTTCCTTTGACACCTTTGGGTTTGTTGTAGTTCACCTTCAAGATTTAATTAGAAAATGAACATTTCCAACCTCAAACAATAAACTCACACAACTCCCTTATTTAATAGTTTTTCAACACCTCATCTGATCTAAGAGAATCTTTCATTTCACTTTGATAATTTGTCTTCTTAGGTTACAATTTTTGTCAGTGACTCCTCATATTCCAAGATTAATTTTCCCATCTTTGATTTATTTGTCTCAATTATTCCTTATATTAAGTTCAAGATTTAGGTTATCTTAAAATTTTTATCCCACATCTGACTCAGTCATAGTATTCCTCAATAATCATTCACTTCACAATTGAAACCTCAAACCCTACGTTCAACCAACATCCTTGAATATTCAACCAAATAAGATCGATCATTGACCACATCTTTTAATGAATCTTGGAATTCCTTCTTCTCCAATCATCAAACAATGATGGACTTTTAGTAGGTGATAGAACCTATTTCACATGGTAGAGATATTAGTTTTGGATCTTCATTCATGACACCCGATTCCAACTTCAATTGAACTACATCTTTGTTCAATCAAATTAGATTCTCGATCTTGGTTATTATTTTATCATCTTCAAACATCATTGATTTTAAACTTAAGTCAAGTTCAAGCTCTATGATTTAATCATCCTCCCTTCAAATGACCTCAATTTTCTTCATTGAAATATATTATGCAGATATAATTAATTTATCTTAATATCGATCAAGAAATTATCATACATCATATTATCTTATGATATATTATCCTTTGTCTCATTATCTTATGATGCATAAATTCTCTTATAAACCTGATTTATAACTATCTTACAAAGAACCAAGTGAAAATATCTTATCAAAATTTACAACTTGTCAAATTTGTACAAAACAAAATTAAACACTAGTAAAGATTCAAAAAAAACCAAAATAGAATAAAACCTGAAATTATCAAAATTCAAAAAATTAGATAGAAAATTAATTCTAAAAACTATTTTAATGTAGAAACTTTCAACAAATTTCAAACATTCAACAAAATTTGTTCCACAAATATTTTTATTATAAAATCATGTAACTTTAATAATTTTAAAATCAAACACCCGAATCATTAAAATCACATCGAGAAAATAAATTACAATAAAGAAGAATTTTTTTCCAAAAAAATTATATTCAAAATAAAATCATAGAATGTTGATAGATTTGATCAAATAATTTTAGATATCTCAAACTCTAATAAAAAATTATTTCAATATCATCAAAAACATTTAGAATATTTATTCTTAAAAAAGGGATATAAAATTAAAGAACATTTGATGATTTGTTATTGAAAACATCAATTTTGATGAAAATATTAAAAGAATTATATTTTTGATAAAAAATGATCAAGAATAAATAATTCACCTTTAAAATATCATTAAAGAACAAATAATAAAAATATAATCAAAGCTATGTGAAAGACATGAATCAATTTAAGGCCACATCAAATTCCCCCAAACTTAGCATATTTCTTGTCCTCAAGCAATAAAATTGGCATACTTAGTAAAGGAAAAGTAATCTTATGAATGAAAAGTTACACCCAAGTTTCCCATCATAGACCCAAGGGTTTCCCATGAGTAACTTATAAAAATTAAAGTCCTAAAACATGGATACCATAGCATGTAAACCAAAAAGGATATAAAAAAATTAATGAGGAATGGTAACAATCATATATGATCAACACCCCCTCAAAAAAATAATGAAAGAAACATCTAAAGACTACACCAATCCAAACAATACTCTAAAGAATCATCGTCTCTACACCCAACATGCATAAATCCCAAAAAAAAACTTATCAAGAATACCAAAGTATTCTATTGTATTTTTTTATAATAAGTTTTTTGATAATAAGTATGCATATATTGATGTGAAAGAAGAATGTAAAGGTGATAATTAGAGGTTTATTGACAGTAAGATTTATTTATTTATGTTGGATTTGTTTTCATGAGATCTTAAAGGTTATTATGTTGGTCTCATTTTCCATACATAGAGTATGGTATTTTACAGTAATATGGATGTGTGAAGGTATTATACAAGGATCCTACATGGTCAAGATAATGGATAAATGAATCTTGGAGAAGGAAGATAAGAACTGTGCCTTAGAACAAGGCATGGTGTGTTGAAGTTTCCCAATACGAGCTAGAAAATGTTTGGGTTAGAGGACATGTGAAGGTGAAGAAGGCCCCAAGTGAAACCGTGACTATAACATAGGGTGTTTTATAAGGAATTTACCAACACGGGAAACTAGAAAGGTACCACACCATAGTGTTCCCCATGGTGGAATCATATATCATCTATACAAAATAGTCAAGGCCAGTATGGTTATGGGGCAAGTCATGGTTGAGAAAAACGGTCATAAGGAGACTATGGTAGTAGTCATATTTGATGTGAAGCAATTCATTGAAGACCTATAGTTCAAAACAGATAGAACCGGATGTACCATGCTATAGAGAAAGTTCTATTTTATTGAGAGAATCTTTTTGAAACATGGGAAGCTCATTATGGGTGTTTTGATATTTAGTGATAGTCAGGGTTGAAAGGTGGAGCTACAAGACAAAATGGAAAATATAAGGTGACCACTCGATAGTTCTCAAAGATTTGGATTCAAAATATCCAAAGGTTTTTCTCCATTCTATAGTTAAAGGTGTGTTTATGGATGATGCATATATTTACAAATAAATCATTATAGAGATACTTGGATGGTTCTTAAATTATTACATGATCATGTGTCTTAGTTTTATACCATGATACCATTCTAATGTGAAGGAATTTGTAGAATTCATAATATGAATTAATTTATAATTAATTTAAATTGAAAAAATGAGAGAATTTTGACCACAAAGTAGTTTTATTGACTATAGTTGTGGAGGAATTCATGTAGGAAGATCATAAGGAGTTATGGACAGTTTTCATATCCTATAACGATGCTAACATGAGTCCAACTTGTTTGTAAATGATCCATAATTTGATAAGGTATCAATTGAAAATATGATTTATGAGAGACAAAGTTAATATTTTATATCCAAACTCAAAGAGGAATAGAGGAATCCCAAATAAAGGGATGTAAAAAAGGATTTTTTATCTATTAAAGACTACCAAAAAATAAGAGTATTTTTTTTAAATAGTAAAGACAAGAATAATTCCATATTCACTCTAGAATAAGGAGGATGTGTTTCAAGAAGATATTCACATATTTTAAAGGATTATCCTAAAATAACATCAACAGAGCATCCATTCATACCTAAGGATACAATCTAAGAAAATGAAGCTAGTGAAGGGACTTGTATGTTCATAAACTATATTGAGGTGATCCTATCCACCAATAGTGATCATTGGGAGGAATATTTGAAGTAGTAACCCTTGGAATTTAGTGATTTATCCCTAAACATTGTAAGTAAATGATTCTAGGAAAGGATTGAACAAGCCTGAACCCATTGTAAGGGGAGTGATCCCTATGAAGAGCAGTGATATTTATAGTGATTTAGTTCAAGGAAAATTATTGATGAATAATCCTTAAACATGGCCTAGTGAGGGATAACCAAGTAAATTCTATGTGTTCTATTTACTTTCTAAATACACACCAAAATTGGGTCAAGAAACCTTAACAAATATCAATTTATAAAATTTATTCAAGTGAAGAGGTAATTGGATTAAGTTAATCAAAAGAGAAAAAAGTGCGAATTTTAGGTTAAGAGGTCAATATCCAAATAGGGTAGTGAAATATTTAAAGTAGATTATTTAAATTAGTTTTGACTATAATACCCTAATTCACCCCCCAGGTTATATCTCGTATCAATCCCCTATTAGGACCTAAAAAGTTTTCAAAGGTATAGGTTTATTTATTTTGGATTTGTTATTACTCTAACGTGATCTAATGTGTTGTGAAGAAAAATGAAATCTACAGTAAAGGATCTAGTGTTTGAGGGAAGTAATATCAATGAATGGGAAAAAGAGTTTATTTCCTACATGAAATATTCACTTGGAGTTCCATGAGAATTTTTGGAGGAATTAATTTTTCCATTAAACAGACATAGAGTTATCTTTGAAATATATTAAAGAAAAATTGATATTGGTTACTTAGTGAAAAAAGACATTAAAGGGCATTCTTAGGGAAGACATATACAAGGAGGTTGCACATGGAAGGTTGTGTAAATATATATGGATGAAATTGGAATAACTCCATGTAAAAGATAATGTATATTGCTTCATGTCTAAAGGTAAGAAGAAGGAGGAGGGTTATGGAAGATAGAATTATCCTACCAAGGTAAAAGAAATATGAATTTAATGTCAAATATGATTCCAACATTGGTTTGGAAAAATTATGTGGAATTTAATACTCTATTTCAAAGATGAAGATGAGATGTGATAAAGCAATTTCAATAACATCGTATTTCCAATCAAGGAGGTGTTCATTCATTGTCCAATAGGAGATCCTAATTCTATAAGAGAAAGTGGAACAATGGGAATCCATGCATGAAGTTTATTTTTATATAGTTTAAGATTTATCCTTATATAATAAGAGTAATGGAAAGAATTTTTTGCCTTAAATTTTAGCGTAAATAAAATTAGAATAAATATGAAGGAATGAAGTGACATGATTTAAGATATTTCCCATGAAATTTTAATGTAAATGGCCATAGAGAAGAAATTGAAGGCTATAATCATATGACTTAAGACCCAAATTGAAGAAAAGAGACAATCATGTATGGATGTAGATTCAATTTAAAGGAAATGACTATAAAATTTAATAGTAAAGGTGAGGAAATAAATGGGATTTAAAAGAATATAAAAACACTCAAGGAGAGGAATAATTACCCTTCTTTGGAAGACACAATATGTACATAAATTCTAGATTAGAAATCTAGAAAAATGTTAAGTTTTGTGATAGAGGATATCCCCAAAAGAATGTGGATTTTAAGTGTTACTATTATGGAATAAATGGGAACGTCATTAATAGATGTTTTGAATCCAACGGTCCCAAAGATGTGAGAAGAAATCCAGTAATTCTAATATATCATTCAATGAGAGAACAAATGAGGTATGATTATTATAGTAAATTATTTATTTATTCCAACCTCAGTTAAATTTAAAGGAAATAAAATTATAGGAATTAATGGAAGGGTAAATATCTTATAAGGATACACTCCACTCCCATGACATATGAACAAATATTTTTTATAAGGAAGAATATTTTTAAGAAAGAAAACATTTTTAATGTTTTAGAGAATGAAAAATATCCTCGATGAAGGGAATATCAAGAACCAATATCATGATACTCATAATAACTCTCTTGGAATAAAATTTAAGGAGTTATTTTAAATATGAAATTGGTGAAATTAAATAATAAACCAACTATTAATGATTATTATAATATGGTGCTCTTTTATATTGAGGAATAGGTTTTACAAATTGATTCCATACAAATAAATAAAAATAAAAATTGAATATGTAATGAAAAAGAAAGTCAAAGGTGATATCCACTTATGATGATACACAAAAGGATACTTTTTCAAGTGTGATTAATTCCAAAATTGTGGAAAACCCCAAGACAATGAAGGATGAAAATTCTCCCATACCTAAAGAGAAGTGTATAAGAGGTATCATGCAAGGGATATCCTTTATAAAGAAGTGGATATGTCTAAATAAAGTAGATGAATAAGATGAAGTTGAAGATATGATTCCATTCCTTTACTAAAACTAAAAATGGGAAAATATAATATGGAATTCGAAAGGTTAGTCAATCATGACCATCCTCATTCTTCTACTTGGGGAACATTTATGTACCCCTATCCCCATATGGATTATTATTTATAACTATTTGTGAAGCGGTTTAGAATTAAGATCAATACATGATCCATGGGGTGATTTTTTTAGAAAAAACATGTGATTGGAGCTGAAAATAATATATGATATAGCCACTAATTTGACTGTTTTCAGAACACTTAAAGAAGATAAAACAAGAAATAGTGGTATCCACAAAAATTAAATTCACATGTTTGTTTTTATCTAACAACGTGACTTAGTGTTTAGTATCATCTGATTTTTTAGGATATCCAAAATCTAATTAGATTGTAGAATTCTTCCTATAATTAGTACCCCCAAATTGAGATAAAATAGTCAGTTTTAAGAGATAATGACTCAGGGAGAGTTATGATGAATGTTAAAGGCTATTAATCGTTATGAGAAGATTTTAAAGCCCATGAAGAACAGAAAATCTTGGAGTATAAGTGGTATTATTTTTTCTATTTGGTGCGAAATTTTGATAATGATCACAAGTTGTGTTTTGAGATATAAAAAAGTAAAAAAATTTATGATTTTTTCATTGGTATTCATGAGTGACATGGATAGCCTTATTTTTATCTATGAAAAAACTTGTTTCCTATATTGAGCTCAGGATCAGTAGGATTAGAGTATTTATTGACATCTCAACTTCCAATTGTAAAATTCACTCAATTGATCTCTAGATAAAATGCAGTGAGAATGGATATTGTCTTATGGGAGTTCTCTGGAGGTGGGTATTCCAACAATAAATTATTTCAATTAGATTAAAAGGATTTGACTAATCAATATTTGGTTGATTCCAAAGGATGAAGGTGTTTTGAAATGGGGAGAGAATATATATGATGTATAATTCCTCCCTATCCTCATAAGGAAATTTTAATCCCATGAGTAAGCCCTATAGGAAGTTGAAGAGAAATTAGTGTTGAGATTTCTTGGATTTTCTTACCACACATCAAGGGGAAATTTTTTTAAGATGTAGGTTGACATTTTCATTCAAAGGGTAGTTTTCATATTTAAAGGAAGTTCCCCACATTTTATGAAAGAGTAATTTCCTTTTTTATTTAATTTCTAAGGGGGGTAATATTTATTGTAATTTTAAGTGATGGATATTATTAAAAAATAAAAAGGGAGATATTGTTAGGAATACCAATGGATTATATTAGATTTTTTGAAAATAAGTTTGTTAACAATAAGGACGATGATCATGATGTCAAAGAAATATCAAGGTGATGTTTGGAGGTTCTTTGAAAATGATCTTGATTTATTGATGTTTTATTTTTTGACAATGAATCATGAAGTTTTTTGTGTTGGAATCATTTGACCCAAAATTAAAATGGTATCTAGTGTTAATATGGAAGTGTGAAGGTACTCTACAAGGAGCCTATATGGTCAAGATAAGGTACAAAGGCGTCTTGGAGAAGGAATAGGGGGATTATTTCTTAGTATAATGCATGGTGTGATTATGTTTCCCAACATGGGTACAACCATTCTTAGGTCAGTGGGTGTGGTTAAGGTGAAGAAGGTCCCATGTTTTTCCATTACCATGACATAGGATGTGTTTAGAAGGAATTTTCCAACACATGAAACTAGAAAAGGACCACACCATAGTGGTCCCAATAGTGGAATTCCATAGTACCTGGGTAAAGTGGTCAAGGCCAATATAGTCATGGGGAAAGAAATAGTTTAGTAAAATGGGCATAAGGAGACCATGGTGGCAGTCATAGTTGATGTGAAGCAATTCATTGAAGAAATAATGTTCAAAAGTGCTAACATGGGATGGACCACACTATAGAGAAAGTAATAGTGGCTCAAGAAGATCCTTATGAAACATATTAAGATCATTATAAGTGTGGTGGTGTTAAGTGATGGTCTTGGTCAACAAGTGGAGATGAAAACCAAAATGGCCAATGAAAGGATACCATACCATTGTTCCTGGAATGTTCTAGTCAAAATGATCAAAGGTTTTGTACCACGACGTGGTGAAGGATGTGTTGACAGATGATAATTATAGTTATTATTGGATGGTTCTTGAATGCTTCTATAATCATGTTTCTTGGTTTTAGGCCATGATTCTGGCATGATGAGAAGCAGTTTTCAATATTAATAAGGTAAATTAATTTATAATTAATTTTTTATAAAAAATTGATAGAATATTTACCACAAATCATTTATGTTGACTGTAGTTATGGAATAATTTTATGAGGAATATCTGAGGATTTATGTTTATTTTCATAGCCCATAATGAAACTAACAATTACCTAAATTAGTTGATAATGATCCCACATTTTATAATGGATCGACTAGAAATATAGTGTATGAGATAAATATTGTATATTGCATATCCAAAATAAAAGAGGGGGAGAGGAATTCCAAGAAAGGGGTTAGAAATAAAAAAGGATTAACATCTATTGAATACTCTTCCAAATAAGAATAGAATATTATTATGCCAATAGTAAAGATAATAGAAATTCTATATTCACTCTTGAATAAGAATAAGGTGTTTTAATGAGATATTATAGATTTTGAAGGAGTATTCTAGAAGGACATTAATAGATAATCCATTCATACTTAAGGATGAAATACAAGAAAATGAACCTAGTGAAGGGACCTACATTTATATAAACTTTGTTGAGTTGATCCTTTCCCATAGTAGTGATAATCATAGGGAACATTCAAGTAAGTGACCCTTGGGAAGTAGTGAGTTGTACATAAACTTTTAAGGTAGTTATCCTAGGAAAGGAGTGACCTAGACTAAACCCATTTTAAGGGAAGTGACCCCATTGAAGAATAGTGAGATTTATACTGATTTGGTTCATGACACATTGTTGATGCATGATTCTTGTATATAACCCAATGAGAGTGAAAAAAGTAAATTCTATGTTTCCTATTTACTTTATATATTCACAATAAAATTCAATAAAACTTAATGAATATCTAGTAATAATGGGTCAAGTGAATTGGTAATTGGATCAAGTTAATCAAAAGAGAAACAAGTGTGACCCTTAAGGTTAAGGGGTCAAGATAAAAATAGGGCAGTGAGATATTTAAGGTAAAGATTTTAAATTAGATTTGACGGGAATTCCTTACTCCCCCCCCCCCATCTAGTTATATCTAATGTTAAGGCCCTAGAAGGACCTAACACGGATGATCAGTCAAATACAGATGACCATCGAAAAGACAAGGGATAGACAATCACTTTACAAGATGTAAAATCAGGTTCAAACCACTACTTAACCTACACTAAACCTCAATCATCATGAAATAGAGTAAAGTTATTCAATAAACCCAAAAATATATAATGGTTTAACTTCACCACTCCATTCAAAGTTTGGTTGAGTATATAACTAGAATAGTTGCACACAATGATGAGAAGAATCACCCTCATGATCATCCTAAGAGACACACTCTCTAATTTATACTAAGACCTTTATGGGATGATTAATTTAAATATCACAAGTCATGGTTCCAAACCATGTATGATTTATACCTCAAAAAACAACAATCTCATTTAGAACTAAGGGATTAACTAAAATCACTTAAATAATATCACACTATAAAAATATTATTCCTAAAAATCACCACATTTTAAACGGAATTCTAAAAACACATTTTAAAAAAGAAAATAACATTGAAAAGAATATAACTTCCATAAAAAACTAAAAAATCTATTTCACAGGGAAAAATTTAAACTTCCCTAGTATGGAGTTCTCAGAAACATTAACACCAGATTTGAAAATCATTAACTTATTTAAAATATAATCTCTCTCAAAATTTATAAAGTTATCCTCAATTTTCAAAAAACCTCATGAATTTCATCATAAGACCAAAAAAAATTCATGAAATCCCATTTCATTTTATAACATTTCCAAAATTATATAATGTAATCAACCACTTTCAAAACATCATGTGAAAGTCAAAACAAAACATAAGACCTGTTTTTTTAATCCAAAACATCCATGAGTCCCATTTTCAAATTAATCGCTAATATGGTTTTAAATTAAAACACTTCATGGAATATAAATTATTTTAAAAAAACCCCAATTTCTTTTTAAACCTGAATAATTTTAAAAACATTATATTTGAGAGTCAAAATACTTTATAAATAATCCACCCTAAAAACTAGTTTTGGAATCAAATAATTTCATAAAATTTACTTTAAAAAAATTGAATCACCATGTGTATCCAAAACATAATGCGGAACAACATACAAAATCCATCACAATAACACCAAAATATCACTAAAACCTCCTTTGATTCATCTCCTATAAGTGAAAAATTCCTTAGGATCTATTGGAAATCAAAATATTTTTATAAACCAAAAACAAAATGAATAAAAATTTGTCTATGGCTTCACCACATGGTTTGGACAACCATGAACCAGTCATACAATAGCATCTGAAAATTTTCTAGGTCAACATTCATAGGCTCCACATAGCATTCTAGACTATGTGATATGATGATTCATTCCTTTATACATTCATCCCAAAGATCAATGAAATCCCCCAAAGTTTCTTATATAACTCAATGTGGATATAATCATCATCATCAAATAATTAAAACTATAATCCAAATAAAAAATTGAAATACCAACTACCCATAGAAACTCAATTTTTTTATGAAACGTGGTAATAAATCAACTACTCAAGACCTACCTATTGAGTCCTGATGATGATCATATCTTCTTTATACTAATATGCACTCCAAATAATAAGAGGATTCTCTGATATCGTTTTGTAATGAACTGGCCTAGATCAAACTGACATTTCACCCAAATCGGGTCTCTATAAGGCCCAAAGCGCATTTCCAAATGTTATAGTTAGGAAAGAAGTTATAGGGTATCAAAGTATAACCATTGTGAATGGTTTCAACCTCATATTATGAACAACCATATCAAATACTCCATCCTAAAATCCAACATAACCCATCCATACATCAGATATGCATGCAAAAAATAAAAAAAATCAATATAAATGAAATAGTAAAACATATTATAATGCTTTAGAAATAATAAAAGAAGGTCATAAATTACATCATCACATAAGAAAGTAATAATAATCATCCCAAGTACATAATAAACCAAAAGAAATATATGTTCCAATAAGGATGATATATAATCATTCAAAATAAGACCAAACCTGGATCACTACTAACTACCTCCTTATGACCCACAATCCCCCATACCATCATATACCACTTTCATAGGACCAAATCAAACATAAACAAAGGGAAAAGAACATATAATGGGCTCTTGAAATTAAAAATGAAAATTGCATACACCCATTGGTGTATGCAGGGTGTGAACCATATTGTTCCTAGTAGGATATCACTATGGAGTTTGTATAAATCCTTTAAAAATACATTTTATTAATTCTAGATTATAATATAAGTATAAAATATGTTTTTCAAAAGAGTGTGTAGAGAAAACAAGTAACACTCCATAAATTATTTTATAAAATAAAAACAATTTTCATTTTAAAAGGAAATGATTTCAAACTAAGAAAAAAATGAGTTTCAAATTCATGAAAACATAACTAATCCTTTTTCCTTTTTTTAAAATCCATATATCAAAACAAAACCTTTAAATAAAACATCACACTTTTATTTAAAAATATAATTTCTAGAATATTTTGTAATTCAGTTTTTATATAATATAAAACCATAACTAAAATGGAATATAGACACATAAAAGGCATCAAGATATCAATGGTAAATGATAATAAGAAATAATAGAAGTAATAGTGGGGATACAAATAAGGCATGGGATGAGAACCTATAATCAATCTTTAATGAATTCTAGAAATCATGGGAAACTCATTAGGATATAGAATGAGTAATACTAGACCCATTTCATCATATCACTCATTGGGAACCTATGTGAAATCAGATCATCCCATTCAGTTTCCCCTTTCAGGTATCTCCAAGTAAAAAATTGATCCCTAGGAGGGTGATACTCTCCTAGAGAACTATATGCCTAACATACACTAAGCTAGTGTCATATGCAATCACACCTTAAATTAGTTACCTATGTTCCTCTGATAAATCAATCTAATAGAGGTGTATAATCAAATGAATCACAAGAATCAATGATATATTATTTTAAATAAATATCATCTCCCCTCCAACACCCTCATAAGAAATAACCCCATTCACACTATCCATATCAAAAATATAATACAACATCACTCCTCGAGGGCCACAATTTATATCAGGCATAATCAAAACAAGGGTAAAAATCGTGGTTCTCATACTCATCATAAAAATATATTATATAAAGTAAAAAATATGCCTTTTCAAAAACCAACTATGAATGAAAATTAATTTACACCATTTAAAACCCCACTTTATCACCTTATTTATAACTATTCCATGTGAAAGCACACTTAAAATCATTTGAAGAACCAACCAACTTTTTATTAAAGTCATTTTAAAATCCATTAAACTAGATTTATTTCAAAAAATCCTTGAAAATCACACAAATACCCAAATAGGTTCAAATACTTTTGGTTAAATAAATTATTTTAAAACAATCCATATACACATACCCACAAATTATTTTCATTTAAAATAATTATTTAGAATTTATAAAATCATTATAAAACCTTTATTCCAAGTGATAAAAACATTTAGAACACTTTTGAAACCCACTAAATCTATTAAATATTGATTTACTTTGATAAATAAAAGTTTTATAAAACACCAAGAATGAAATGACATGATAATTAAATGAAACAGACATAAAAACCTACATAAATCTAGGATAAATTGAGATTCAATGTATCACCTTCAATGGAGAATGCCAAACCAGGAAAGGGGACTACCTCTACATTCCATATCCAACTAAATCCCCTTGATTAGACCCATCAAGAACCATAAATATATCATACACAATGATTAGGGTTCCCAGGAGAATGAAAATAAAGGAGAAATGGAAGAAGGGAGAATATGAGGAGAATAAGAAAGGAAAGAGAGGGTTTTACCTAAAAATAAACTTGGAATTGAGGACAATCTATGGAAGTAAGGAGGAGGAGGGACTTATCTCATGGGGTGTCCTATGCATCATCCAAATAAGAGGGAGAGGTAAAATATTTCAAAAATTATTAAAATAGAAAAGGAGAAAAAATAGAAACTAACAAAAAATTAAAACCTCAGTAAACACCTTCCATGATGTGGTATCATGCACTGCACCCTTGTGGACCCCTTGCCAGATAAACTATGGTGTAGTATCTAAAGCATGGAATAAGGAGCCTAAAATAGTAGAGGGGTAATCCTTATATATATTCCCTCCGAAACACATCCAACTGAACTTGAATTGTGGTTTTCATTCCTATAAAACCACCACAATGTAGCCTCTTGGTCATGGCACAATGTACCTCCATTGGGAAGAATCCTAAATCCCAAGCTCTAGTCACCATAGCACAATGCTTATCACCAAGGCATAAAACACCTTTTTCAATAATCTCTATGGTGTAGCTTCACCTATATAGTGTATCCCTACCTCTCACCAAAATTTGAATCACTAAAAGAATAAGACCCTATATGGTGCAAAATCCACTCCACATAATGGTCATCCATTGGATGAAAATTCACAAATTCAAGGAAGAAATTACACTATACGGTCACCCTCATCTATATCATGGCCTACTACAGCCCTATCCCACAGCTTCTAAGGACCTTAAGAAACACTTGGAAGATAATAAGAACACCCAATATTTATTATAAGGTGTGCATAGGTGGATTACATTCACATTCAGAGCTGACCATATCCATAAGTACCCTATATCCATAGTTAAAGATGCCCTTGGAAAAAAACCATGTTTGTATCCTTATTTTATTATAGTGATTATTTCAATGTGAGAAGTAAAATTAGATCATATATGTTAATTTCATCAAAAAAAGGATAAAATACTTTTAAATGATACTCAATATGTTTTTTTAAGGTGTATAACATGAGATCCTTTTTGTGGTAAGTTTTTTTGTTCTAATGGACTTTTAAAATGTTTTATTGTAATAGTTTCATTCCTCTACATTTTTTTCGTTATTTAAAGTGTCATAAATAGATATATCAATATATGACGTGATAGTTTCGGTATCCATACATGAATATGATTGTTTCATAGTTTATTTTTAGGTGGCTTGCTTGTTAACAAGTGAAGGTTAAAAATCATGTTTTAACAGGACTAAGTCATCCACTGGGCATATCACTATGGAAATGGTATGGTATCTCTACAGATTTTTTAATTGGGTTGTAGTGATCCCTAAAGTATCATAGAATAGTGTAGGTGATATTGGATCAATTGATGAAGTTGTCTCAGTTAATTCATATCAAGAATCATATCTCATTAAAGAACCTTGGAGAGTTATATGTTGGAAAAATCATTTGACTGCATATAATTTAATTGATGATCATATATAGATGATATGAAAATTATATATATCAATTGTGTAAAAGAATATAGAGTTCATTATGAATAAAGGTTTTATTTAATATTATTTTTCTTACTTAGATATATGGGAAAACAAAACAATTAATTCAAGTGTTGAAACATATATTGTGGGCATATGCGCTTGATTATGGTGGTGATCGAGGAAAGAAAAAACCTTTAGTGTAATTGCATACAATAATAGATATTACCACAATATTGGTACTATGATGACTCAAATTTTATTATTTAAAATATATTTTACTAATTATGATTTTTTTTTTGAAATTCTAAAAAAAATATTTTTATAAATATCATGGTTAGACGCATGATCTAAGAGACCATGCATGGTGATTTTTAGAGTAGAATAGATGCGAGATTATATGAATGGAATTGGAAACTGTACATGATAACCATGAATCACTTAAAAACTACCTGAAACATCATTATTCATGCCTATATTTCTGTATATCTTCCAATATTTATTTATGGTTTTTTATAATATTATTTTTCAGTGTTTTAAATGGTAATAAAAATCATAAATGGTGTTTGGAATAACTAAGCCCTATTTTTATAAAATACATGTGTAATTGTGTGTAATGTGTATTTTATTTTGTTGGATTATTTTTGTTACTATATACATATTAATGTTAATTTTTATTTGACATGGGATAAACCATACAAGGAAATATTATTTCCCAAGATGGGTATTCAAAATATTTCCTCACATATATATATTCAGATAAAAAGATAAGTAAAATTGAAACTATTATTTTTTATACATTCAAACTAATTGAATTTAAATCCAGTTTTTTGTTCAATTGTGGTTATATCTATAAAACTAAATAAATTAATATAAACAAAAAAGTTATTTTAGGAAACATAGAGGAATAACCAAAGCATATCAATAAAATTTTGAATAAACTAAAATTAGCATATGAGTATAAGAATAGGGAAGAGATCAGAAATAGACTCTCTAAAAAATATAAATATTATATAAAAATAATTTTTTTATAGAAACACTTTTTATATATGGTACTAAAAAATAAATAAATTAAATACACCCACTAAATTACTCCATTTAAAATCCATTATAGTAACCTCTCAACCAATTTAGGTTCTCCCCACATGTCTAGTGCCCCTGATAACTTGTAGTTGTGGTGACCCCACTAGCTTGGATGGTATTGTGGTAGAGATATTGCCAACGATGATGTGGAGGCCTACCATAAGGAGGTAAAGAGGAGGTGGTGATGAAAATGAGGAAACAAGGATTTGTGATTATAGGTTCTATTGTTAGGTAGGTGGGGAGAAAATTGATGTTGTTAAGCTAGGATTTTGATTCAATGGATTGGGATCGAATGAATGGTAAAGAGAAGAGGAGCGCCAGGTTTCCCCTTATTGATTTTCATGAATTTTAATGTAATTTAATTATTATTATAAAAATTAATTATTTAATAAATAGTGTTTAATTTATAAAAAATGAGGGGAGATCCCTTTTCTTCCCCTTTTTTGATCAAGACCCTTGTGATATGAGAGAAAAATACTCTTCTCCCTTCTTTTATCTTCTAGGGGCTTCCACCCATGGATGAGTAAGGTATGTGTCCCTATCTTTTTATTCAATTTTTCTTCATCCACTCTTCCTATTATATCTTGATTATTGTTTTATCTAACCTAGGGTTCATGAAATGATTTAGTTTCATCATATCAAGTTTAAACACCAAAAATCTAGAGGGGGTTTCTTTTTGTATTCTAGAGGATTCCTTTATCAATTATCTACACACTGTTTGATAATGTCTCAATTCCATGTTTGTTTTTAGTAAATGATGTCCTAATATAGTCATTTACATATTAATTTACATGGATATATTAATTATAATAACTATTTTTATGAATTTATAGGTTTAACGGTAGAATTTTATATGGAAAATAATAATTGATTGTTTTTGGAATCCCTAAAGGTAATTGGTTTTATACTTTTACATTTTATTGACATAAACATGTTTTATTTTTATTTAAAATTTATTTTTTATTCATAAAAATTCTCTGTTTAATATTTATATATGAACTTTTATATTATTTTGATGTTTCTTCAAGATTTATACATGATATAAAGTTTGATTTTCACGGGAAATGTTTAAAATTATACTTTGGGATGTTTTTAAAAACAATGTGTTCGATGAAATTTCAAGTATGTTTTTATCATTAAATAACTCAAATTATTTTGATGAAATGTTTTATTGTGAATTATAATGGAATGGAATTATGATTTCATTATTATTATTAAAAGAAAAATGGGGTTTATGCCTTAAAAGAAAGTGGAATTTTAATGTGAAGTGATTTGATTTATTTTTAATGGTGGGATTTCTTTTTAACCTTAAAGAAGTAATGTTATGGTTTTATTATTATTTTAAAAATTGGAAGACTTGTTTAGTAATAAAATAAAGTTTTTCATTGTGATTATACACCTATGATGTTATTCCCCTTGGATATTATTTACATAATTGTGGAATTGATCTATACTAAATGTTAGGTATTCCCCTACTACAAAACATGTGTTTAACAACATTGATAAATGGAATCTTTATTAGTGCAAAAGAAAATGCTAATAAATTTAACCATTTAGCATCGCATTTTTTAGCACTGATAAAGGTCCCCTTTATTAGTGCTTTATTTT
Source organism: Viscum album (assembly GCA_963277665.1). Classification (NCBI taxonomy): domain Eukaryota; kingdom Viridiplantae; phylum Streptophyta; class Magnoliopsida; order Santalales; family Viscaceae; genus Viscum; species Viscum album. The sequence goes on along the minus strand of OY728143.1, from coordinate 268,030,100 downwards.
TAGCACTCATAAAGGATACCCTTTATCAATGCTTCATTTTTAGCACTCATAAAGGGCACCCTTTACCAGTTCTATATTTTTAGTGATCATAAAGGATTCCTTTATCAGTAGTTTGTTTTCACTAATAAAGGTACGAATAAATAAAATTAAATAAATGAATGAATAAATAATAAAAAAGGGTTTATTAAATAATATTACAAATTTATTAATTAAATAATTATTGATAAAAATGATTAAATTGATTATACTATATATAAATTATAAATACTAATAAATAATATGTATTAAATTTATAGATATGCAAAATGGAAATTAAACCAATTAAAATTAAAAATAATTAAATATATAGATATATATTAATGTATATAAATATGGTTTATATATTACAAAATATTTATCCACTTTATATTAAATTGTCATATATTTAGTGAATAATTATTTATAATTTAAAATTAATATGAATTAAAAATATTGACTAATTGCATAGAGTAATGGACATATAATTTAATTTCTTTTGATTTTTCAATTTAATATAGATCAAATGTGTGTTATATTGATTTCACATATACGTAATTAATTCATTTTTATATACAATGCACACACACAAAAGTTATCCATTTTTTCAATATTATTAAAGGGTATTTATTTTTAATTTATTCAATTTCATCATTTTGAACATCCATGCACTTAAAATTAGATATACATTAATAATGTTAAAAAAATATTTTTAAAAGAATATTTATAAATAAATATATTTAAAAATGTACATACTATATTTATAAAATTATATATTTATAATTATAAATAAATAATATTTTTTAAAGTATTTATATATTTATAAATAATTAATTATATATATTAAAATAATTATTAAATTTATAATAAATTTACATAAATAATGAATATATTTACTATATTTGTATTTATATATATTTATTATATATATATATATAATGATATAAATATTATTTTTTAAAAATATTTATATAATTATAAATAAATAATTATATATTTAAATAATTATAAAATTATAATAAATATATTTAAATAAAGAATATATTTATTATATTTATATTTATATATATTTATTAAGTATATATATATTTAAAATAATTATTTATAATTATAATTATAAATCCTTTATCGGTGCTTAAGTAATAAGCGCTGATAAAAGAAATCTTTATCAATGCTTTCTTTATCACCAATAAAGATGAGGCTTTATCACTGCTAAAAAATGCACTAATAAAATTCATATTTATCAACACTAAAACATTAGAACTAATAAAGACCTACCTTTATCAGCGTTAAAAAGCACTGATAAATATTCCTTTTATTAGCGCTTAAATAATTAACACTAATAATAGGACTCTTTATGAGCACTTTTAAAAAAGTGCTGATAAAAGTGTCCTAATCTAATTAAAAATCCAACCTATTATGAACCCATCACGATAGCAAAATATTTCCACAAAATCCACCTATTTTAGGTGCTCCTCCTCAGTGATTTGAAGCTTGAATCACACAAACCCACTACCTCTAGTTTCTCAAACATCATCCAGCACCTGGTATTCGGTTTTAGTTAGTGTTTTTGAAGAAAACATCGATATCTGGATCCTAGGGTCTCAGATATTTTTAAACCTAGAGAGGTAGGCATATTATATCCTTCATAGGTTCTGATTTTCTTTCTTTATTTTTCATTTTGAGATCTAGATCTGAGGGTTTCCTATTTTCCTTTGTAGGTTCTGATTTTCTTTCTGTATTTGTGCTTTGGTTGTTGTATTCAGTTTTTATTTTGCTTATGATCCATTGTTTTCTTGACTATTATTTTGGATGTCCTATTTTGGTCTTTTTAAATTGTTGTTTTAAATCAATTTTCTTTGCTCTCTATATCTATATCCCAGCTTACTTCACTATTTTGAATCAATTTCCTATATAGGTTTCAAGAAAATTGGTTTAACAAACTAATTCTCAGTCTTATGATAGTGAAAAGTAGCAACAAAATATGATTTTATGAAATTCATGTGAGAAAATTTATTTATTTAAATTCTTATTTAATATTCTAATGTAAGGTTTGTTCCTTAAAAATTTATTTTTCTCATAATTGTGTTGTTTTATTTTAAGATAAGTCTTCGTAAGGGTGATACCATATTTATTTTTTTTCAATGGCTCTCTATTTTCAAAACTAGTATGGTGTTTTATGTATTTTACTATGTTGTGATATTCTATTATAAGGGTTACATATATTTTTATCAATTTACATTTATTTTATGAAGATAAATATATATATGTATCTTTCTTTCTATTTATATGCGTTTTCAGAACTTATAATGTAAGGGTGATTTTATAATTATTTATTCACAAATTATGGTCCCAGATTTCCAAATTAAGAAGGGATTGTATTTATTTTCATTAATAATTATGTCTAAATGTGCATTTATGTTTCAATTATGTGTATTATAAATTCCATGATGTATATATGTGTGTGTGTGTGTTTAAATGTGTATGTGGTAGATGTTTCAAGGTTTGGTGTGTTTTTATCCTTTATTTCTGATATATCTTATTGATGTGTATTATTTCTTTATGCCAACTTATTTATGGACCTCCCTAGAATCTCAAGGATGGGTCAATGCGTATTAGATAGCCTCCCTAGAATCCTTAGGTTGCTATATCATTTGTTCCAAAAAATAGAATGGAAGTTACCAAATTCAATATATTAGAAATTATTTTTAAGTGTTCATCATTTTAGTTCTATATATACATTTTAGGTCTATATATATATTTAATTAATAGTAATAGAATTTGTACTTAAATAACCAATAAAATATTGTAAACTCATGTTACTTTCAAAATAATAAAATTAGGTAACTATATATACATTTTTTTGAAATAATTAAACTACCCAAAATTTAAATAATTATATTTTATACAAAATTACCCAAAATAATAATTATTTATAATTAATATAATTTAAAAAATATTATTAATAGAATTTTTTAGTTTTATTATAAAAAACAGTATTATATATACACCGAATAATATATTGCATATTTAAATAAATTTAAATATGATAAATAATATACATATATATATATATAATTATATTAAAATAAAGTTACTAATATAATACAAATATATAACATATATATATAACATTTAGGTATATTCTCTTTATTTATCTATGAATTAAATGGGGAGTGACCTCCATTTTATAGTGTTTGATGGTGGAAGGCGTGAACCACATTCAGGTTTATTGCCTATCGAGGTATGTGTGAACAAAGTAAACACCTCCATCGACCTCTTTTTCCAATCATATAAAACCCTATCATTTTTTAATAAAATAAAACCTTTTAAAAAATTATTAGAAAAAAAATATAAAATAATCATCAACCAAATATTTTATTAATTTTTTATTCTGATTCTTAAGGATAAATTTGAGGATAAAAATGAAAGTAATGCATCATTAACTCTTCCTCCTCATCAAATAAAATAAATTAATTTCATTAACATACACTCATAAACTGAAATTACACTGTAGAAACCCAATAACCCTGAGCTGCACCGCACTACAGTTGCGTATTTTGATTCCTCTATCCCCACCCTCTCCATTTCTTTCCCACCCTTCACACTATTATTTCTCTAGTTGTGTGGATCTTTTTTATGGAAGGATTTAGTGGAAATGGAGGTGCCGAGTTAATAACTAGTTTTAGTGCTGTAATTCTCACAAATGGGATTCATTTCCCCTTTTAGAGAACACAATAGAGTAAATGGGAGGCATTTCCCCTAATACTCCATTGTGTTATCTAAAAGGAGAAATGCCTCCCATTTGTGAGAATTACACCATTGAAACTAGTTATTAACTTGACGCATCCATTTCTGCAAACTCCTTCCAGATCAAAGCTCTACACAACTAGAGAAACAATAGAGTGAAGGGAGAGAAAGAAATAAACAGGGTAGAGACATAAGAATTAGAATACACAACTATAGTGCTATGTAGCTCGGTGGTCTTGGGTTGCTACAATGTAATTTTAGTTGATGAGTGTATGTTAGTAAAATTAATTTATTTGATTTTACGTGGAGGTATAATTAATATTGAACTAATTTCATTTTTATCCTCAAATTTATCCACAAGTATTTGAATAAAACTTTAATAAAATAATTGGTTGAGGATTTTTTTTATATTGTTTTTTTCAATAAAACTTTGTTTTTTTAATAAGTATTATTTTATTAAAAATTTATAGGGTTTTATTTTATTGAAAAAATAGGTATATGGAGGCTTACTTCATTCACACTTAGAAAAATGATCCATAAGTCATTTTAGACATGTAAGAATCAGCCGCACCTCAATTCGATGCACGGTATGACCACTATGACTCAATGTGCCCGTTATCAATTTAAAATTTATAGTTTAGTTTAAAAACATCACTCACTAAAAAATGCACTTGTATTTTCATGATAAGTTAATAAATCAATTCATAAGTCCTTTTTGATGTGTAGGAATCAGTCTCATGTCAAATTGATACATGATGTGATCGATATAGTTTAAAGTATGTATTTCCAGTTTAAAATGAAATTTTAGTAAAAAAATAAGTGATGTACTCAAAACTGAGAAAACTCATTTGGATTTATTATATACTTTAGTAAAACTATTAATAAGTAATTTGATATGTTTAAGAATTGTTCCTACCTCAATCTAACGCATGGTGTGACCGGTATGACTCCAAGTGCGTCTTTTTATTTAAAAATGACATCAATTTTAATAAAAAGAACAGTTGGCCTACTCAAAACCAATAAAACACATTCAGATTGTTTTTATACTTTAGGAAAATGATGTATAAGTCATTATTTATGTGTATGAATCGTATGAACCTTAATATGATGCATGGTGTGCCTGATATGACTCAATGTGTCTGTTATTAGTTTAAAATTGACAGTTTAGTTCAAAAAATATCACTCAATGAAAATCAAGAAAATGCGCTCATATTTTCTTGATAATTTAGTAAATTTATTCATAATTCATTTGTGATGTGTAGTAATCGGACTCACATCAAACTGATACATGATGTGATTGGTATGAGTCAAAGTTTGTGTTTCCAGTTTAAAATGACAATTTAGTAAAAAAGAAAAGTGATGTACTCAAAATTGAGTAAACAAATTTGGATTGTTTTGATAATTTATGAAAAAATTCATGATACATTTAGGATTTTTAAGAATTATCCTCACCTCAATCGGATGCACGGTGTGACCGGTATGAATCTAAGTGCGTCATTATTTAAAATTCACATAAATTTTAGTAAAAAAACAAATTGACCTACTCAAAACCACAAAAACACATTCATATTGTTTTTATACTTTAAGAAAATGATTCATAAGTGATTTGAGACATGCATGAATCATTTGAGCCGCAATATGATGCACTTTGTGATTGATATGACTCTAAGTACGTGTTTTTATTTAAAATTGACATTAATTTTACTAAAAATCCAATTGACCAACTCAAAACTGAGAAAAAACATTCAAATTTTTTAAATACTTTAGGAAAATAATCTATAAGTAATTTTTTATGTGTAGGAATCATGCACCTCAATCTAATACACAATGTGATCATTATGAGTCAAAGTGCATGTTTCAATTTTAAAATGACATTTTAGTAAAAAAGACAAGTAGCATACACAAAACCAAGAAAACACATTCATATTGTTTTAATACTTTAAGAAAATGATCCATAAATCATTTGGGATGTATAGGAACCAACCTCACCTCAATATGATGCACGGTGTGATCGATATGACTCAAAGTGCGTCTTTTTATTTAAAATTGTCATCAATTTTAGAAAAATGGACAATTTTTCTACTCAAAACTGAGAAAACACATTAAATTTTTTTTTTACTTTACAAAAACAATCCATAATTCATTTTTGATCTGTAGTAATAATACGAACCCCAATCAATTATAATATGTGCCTGGTATGACTCAAAGTGTCTATTATTAGTTTAAAATCGACATTTTAGTTCAAAAAGCTTCACTCACTAAAAAACGATCAAAAATGCTCGTATTTTTTTGATAATTTAGTAAAATAATTAATAAATCATTTATGACATCTATTAATCCATTTCACATCAAACTGATACATGATGTAATCAGAATGAGTCAAAAGTGTGTGTTTCTAGTTTAAGATGACATTTTAGTAAAAAGACAAGTGACATACTCAAAACTGAAAAAACACATTTATATTGTCTTGATACATTAGGAAAACAATCCATAATTGATTTTGAATGTGTAGGAATCATACACACCACAATCTGATGAACCGTGTGACCAGTATGACTCTAAGTGAGTCTTTATTTAAAATTGACATCAATTTTAGTAAATAGACAAATTTATCTACTCAAAACCAAAAAAAATACATTTATATTATTTTGATACTTTATTAAAATGATACATAAGTGATTTGAGATAATCCTGAATTAGCTTTGCCTCAATCTGATGCATGGTGTGACCGGTATGACTCCAAGTGGGTGTTTTTATTTAAAATTGACACCAATTTTAGTAAAAAGGCCAATTAACCTACTCAAAACGAATAAAAATCATCACAATTCTTTAAATACATTAGTAAAACAATCTATAAGTTATTTGTGATGTATAGGAATAAGCCTCACCTTAATCTGATACATAATGTAATCAGTATGAGTCAAATTTCAAGTTTTAATTTTAAAATGACATTTTAGTAAAAAAGAAAAGTGACATACTCAAAACCAAGAAAACACATTCATATTATTTTGATACTTTAGTAAAATGATCCATAAGTCATTTTGGATGTGTAGGAAGAAACGTAACCTCAATACCATGCATGGTGTTACCAGTATGACTCAAAGGGCATTTTTTATTTAAAATTCTAATCAATTTTAGAAAAATGGAAAATTAACCAACTAAAAATCAATAAATCAAATTCATATTATTTTTATAATTTACTAAAATTATCCCTAAGTCATTTTTGACATTTAGGAATCATTCACACCTCAATCCAATATATGATGTGCTCAGTATGATCCAAAATGTCTGTTATCAGTTTAAAATTGACAATTTAGTTCAAAAAGTGTCACTCATTGAAAAATGGTCGAACATGCTCAGATTTTCTTGATAATTTAGGAAAATGATTCATAATTAATTTGTGACATTTAAGGATTTGTTTCACATAAAACTAATACAATATGTGATCAGAATGAGTCAAAAGTGTGTGTTTCCAGTTTAAAATGACAATTTAGTAAGAAATACAACTAAAATTCTCAAAACTAAGAAACCACATTTATATTATTTTTATAATTTAGGGAAACTATCCATAATTAATTTTTGTTATTTTGGAATCATCCGCACCTCAATCTGATGCATAGTATGACCGATATGACCCCAATTGTGTCTTTTTATTTAAAATAGACATCAATTTTAATAAAATTAAAACTTTTTGTTATTTTATTTCTTTATATTTTTACTAACATAAAAATTGTTTTCTTATACAGGTGCATTATTTTTTTTATTAGGGGTGGTTTTTTCAAAAATATCATGAGTCGGGTTAGTATTAAAATACAAAGGATCATTGATTTTTTGGAATGTATGTAATAATTTTTATTTATGTAATTGTGTAAACCAATGTTTGAAATGTCTATAATATTTTTTTTTATTGTTATTGTGTAGTAAATTTTATCTCATTTAAATACTATATTGGGACTTGTTTTTTTGATATCTAGTGTGTTTCTGGTGCTGCGGTGGGTTGTTACAGCACACTACAGTGGTGTTGTAGTGTGTTGTTACAGCGTACTGTAGTATGTCCCTTTATTAGTGCCTATATGGGTGCTAATAAAAGATACTTTATCAGTGATTTTATAAGTGTGTATAAAGGTATACTTTATCATCACTTCTATAAGCACTGATAAAAGACCCTTTATCAGTGCTTTTATAAGTGCTGATAAATGATGCCTTTAGCAGTGCTAAATTAAAGCACTGATAAATTGTTCCTTTATCAGCACTTTTTAAAGCACAAATAAAGGTACCATTTATCATATCTTTTTTAGCACAGATAAAGGAACCCTTTATCAATGTTGTTTCAATTCTGATAAAAGACCAGGGCTTTTAACCTTGCTCATGTGGTCAACTCTTTTCTAGCACTGATAAAATCCATTTCTAGAATTGTTAAAGGCTAGTTTGTAGTAGTGTTTATATGAAAGGGGTTATTTATTTTAAGGGTGATTAGAGGTGATATGTTTTATTTTTATTAAATTTTATATTGAAATTATTGGTGGATTTAGTTATATAAAACTATAATGAGAATACTTGGTTATCTAAGAGAGGGGTCTAGTGAAAAATATGTTTTGGGGGGAATGGTTAAGCTCTACCTGATATCATTCAATCTAGCTTTGTATTCTGATCTAGATAGTATGGTCTAGTTTCATATTTTTTTCTAAGTATTCACATTATGGGATATCGTACTAGTTTAGTATTCTACACTCACTATTATATTTTTCACTAATTTAGGATTATTCTATGACTAGAGGCCTCATACAGTTAGTAATTTGGGTATAAGGATCCTAGATTATTTACTTAGATCCCATAGGTATTTATCCAATGTTTCTTTATGATGTGAGATACTTGATATAATTTTATATACTTAAATTAATTTATATTTAATTGAATGTTATGAAAATAAATTTTATGTAACTCATTTTGGTTTGAAAGAAAGATAAGAGATATTATTTTCTTTATTTTATCACAACTACCTAACCAAAATAATTTCACTACTTATTTTCATACTATAATTATTGGTTTTTAAAATAAAATAAATTTATAAAATCTTTGAGGTATTCTAATAGGATTTATGATCATTCTCTAAATGCACTAATTTTGTGTCCATATAGATTATTCTTCAAGTTTTGTGTTTCAGGTATGGTATAACATCTTATATATCTTTAAAAAATGACCATGTACTTGGAAGATATGCTATGTAGGTAGTGTGATATGAAGATTTCCATGTCTCACATGGATATATTTAGTCATTTAATTTAAATTATGTTAGGATATGTATATCAACCTCATAAGCTCTCCTTTGTAGTTATTTATTTGTTTCATTTCATTATGTATGGATTCTTGTATGTCTTGGTAATTTTTTATTCTATAATGTTGTATCTTTATGCATCAGGTCAATTCCAAAATATTAATGTACCATGTGATGACCTGAGTGTTAATTCCTAAATGGGTGATGGAAATGGACTAGGGGTGAATTGTTTTTATTTAAAAAGTAATCAGAGTTTAAACATTAAGAGTAGAAAGTGATTAGTCTAAATATTAAACTATTCAAACACACCAATATAATAATGAGAGAGAAAATAAAATTCAAGAAAGTAAAAAATGAACACAATAATTTTATAGCGGTTTGAATTTAAATTATCCCACTCAACTCTTCACCCATATCATGAACTGAGAGAGATGACACCCACTATAGTATATCACTTTTGAAGGACGGTGAAAACTCTTTTAATCTACCTTATTCCCACCTAGAGGCTTAACCAAATTCCATTTTCTTTTATAGGTTCATGAAAAAAACAACCTTTTTTAGGAGGAGACCAAACCAAGACTTTTATAATCTCAATCCTAACCAATTTTCTTTTGATTTTAGGTAGAACCTAGTATCTTATTAGTGGAAACCTAACCCAATATTTTATATATACAAACCTAACCAATAAATTCAAATAAAATTTCATAACCAATTTTATATTATGATTTAAGAGGAACTCAATCTTATAAGGGGATAGACTAAACCCAGACTCTTATAGGAGTGGTCCTTTCCTCTTTTATTTTATGGGTTAAGCAGAACCCGGTCTTTTTTGGGGATAGAATAAACCATGACTTCTAAGGGGATAGACTAAAACCAGATATTCCTTTTGATATGGTATTATAACCTTGTTAAAGATTCAATAAGTGTGATGATATCACACAAATAGTAAAAACACAATGAAAAAATAAATCAATTTAACCAAGTGAATTATTTTCAATGAATAGGATAGTGTTTGGATCAAGTAGTGCACAATACCTTTAAGATATCGAAACAATGAAGCTCAGAAAACTAGAAATTCACTTTAGTAAGTAGTTAAATAATGAATCTCCTAGAATCAGTTACAAATTAGTTAGAATAAAATTGTTAAAGAAGAGTCACATCTCTCTCTACCCTCACTGCATGCTTTGATATTTTTATACACCAAAATAGTAATAACTATTTTCTTCACTTTAAAATTCATGATTCTTATTCATAAATTACAACACTAAAATCTTCACATGGAAGAAAATTTTAATTATCTTTGATATAGTGTAATAATAAAACCATTTTTCACAAAAAATCATTAGAATAATAAATAAACAAATAATATAATAGTAAATACATCCATAAAATTTGATAATAAATTCCTTGAGATACTCCCATAATTCATGTGAGTCCAACTCTTCATATTCTAAAACAATTATAATTTAAACTTTTAATTTTCAATATATTCATATTATTTATGCTTATTTCCCATACAAATGATTCATGTGTGTTTTTCATAAAATATAGATAATGAATATCTATATGATTTTACTCCCAATATTATATAAAAAAATACATGTTGTAAAAAGAATTAAGTTTATAATAATTAATACAATAGTTAATTATCCATATTAATATTCTTGAAAAACTCCCTAAAAATATTTGACGCACACTCTTGATATTCCAACTGGTTTAATTTTAAATATCACCTTTTTCAAAATATTAGTGTGAATATCCATACATACTTAATCCCATGTTAATAATTTAAATTCATCATAAAAAATTTAAAACATGTTTGCAAGAACTCTATATATTAATAAGTAATTTTAAAACAAATTAAAATATTCATAATATTCATAATATACATGCATTAAATGAAAATATGACGTAATACAAGCAATATAGTAACATTCTAGTATTAGAATATTCAATAGAAATTCACACATGTGATTTTCATTACCCTTATGTGAAACATACCTATTGGATAGGAGTAATATATTTTTACCCTTATACGACTTTCTACCCTTGCATGGATATTGGAGAACCTAGTTTACCTTTAAAATAGACTTAGGTTACCATTACATGGGTAATGAAAAATTATGTCACAACCCATCCCAACGGGGCTTAGACTGTGACTACCCCAAGCCTGCCTCCAATAGGCCAAGGGATAGTGAGTAGCACCAAGTAGGAATGTCACTCACATGGGAGGCCTTATCCTGAGGTACCTATATAGACACACATCTGAAAGCCCATACAATGTTCAAATATAAAACAACTGATAAATTATGCATGCATACATCTAAATTCCACTATCAGAGTGAAAAAAAAGTACTAAAATGAAAAAAGGGACAAATAAAATCCCACCACAAATAGTTTAAAAAAAAGTCCAACTTGAAAATATATAAGAGGAAATTTTCCAAGGTAACCATCAGAACACGCCTCAGTCAATCTAGATCACTAAGCTCTACTTGGTCCAGGTCCCTTTAGGACTCTGTCAAAAGTTCTATCATCTACATATGAAATGACTTGTGCAGGAAAATCTCATGCAGGGGTGAGTATAACAATACCTAGTAGAACACCCTAAAAAGACTCACCATATAATAATAATAATAATATACCACTCATCATAGGTATATTTCTACAACTCATATAACAATAATATCAAGATATACTCAAAAAATACACACCATCTCTAGGTAAAGTCACAACCATAATGCTAGCCTAGAAATCTTACATGAAGGTTCCATATAGCATTTGTTCGGGATAACACACTCCATGAGTCAGATAACAATAGTGGAATCTATCCGAGATATATTGTTCATCGAGTCTCACCATAAGCTATATACGTTTGATGTCTTAAGAGAATGATACATAGATAAGGATCACACCCAAGTCCATGGGTTATAAAAACCACTCAATCTAGAATAACCCGCTAAGTAGAGGATTTATGCCTATGTAGTGTTGGTCATGACAATAATAATAACATCACCTAATTAAACATAATTGGCCATACCCATCGCAAGGCACAACAGATTATTTTTTCCTTTCTAATCCAACTAACTGGGTAGCTAACGGCTGTTAGGGTTGATCCTAAAAGAGAAGATGGAGAATAAATTTTAAACATGATTCAGTGAGTCTAAGACAATAATCTATACAAAATGAAAGTAAATTAATTAAAATGTGAAACAATTTGTGAAAATTTGGTGCAAAAAAGAAATAATAGAACAATCAGAAAAAAAAAAATATGTCAGGTTTGTAACTCAATTAGGGTAAACTGTAATAGGTATTCTTTTTTATTAAAATTATTTATGAAATATATTTAACATGGTGATTTAATTATATTATCATTTCATGGTATTATAATAAGAAATTATGTATTTAAATGTCAACCCCTTGGTCCAGTGATTGAATGATCAAATAAAAATTAAAACACTACCCCTAAAGTGGCAACTGGTTGACCCAATGGTCATGGGTTCACCAGTTGTAACTCCTTTAGTTTTTGTTATTGGTGTAATTCATTGTTTGATACGACACCACCATTTAGTGTGTAGTTAATTTCATTAAATAGATTATAAAACACAATTCATACTTAAAAGAAACACATCAAGATTTCTATTCCAATACACCCAAAACCTTATTAAAACCCTAAAACTAGAAATTCAGCCTCTTATGACCATGGTCACGGTGTGTGGGTTGAGCAGAAACTCAACCCCTACCAAGGATACGAGATGATAAAGGGGTGAAGGGAAGAATCACACTAAAACATAAATGAAACAGAATATAAAATTAAAATTTGGATTTGGGGGAGATCGAACAGCAGAGCGAAAAAACCTCCCCCTTGGATGCCCAAACCTAAACTCAGAGGCCTAACTCACAATGTGTGATTCAAATTACATGTTGTGTACTTGGTTAAACTATCTTTATCCTTCTTTTCTCTATCATTAGGTGGCCTACTGTGCTACATGTTGAATATAAAGAATCAATGGTCGGTGTGTGAGAGTACAAGGCATGTGTTTATGGGTTTTTACTCGGTCTGGAAGATTCATGCCTGGGAAAGAGTACATGGTGTGTTTTTATAAAGTACACATCATGCATATTCTAATTTTCATTATAAGGATCCTTGATTTGTGAATTTTACTATAAACTCAAGAAACATTAACCACAATCACTGAATTAAATAATTTTATCCATAAAATAATGTGTATCTGGTGAAAACATGTTTTAAAACTCAATAAAATGTATGAAAATATATAAAAAAAAATGGGCACATCAAACTCATGTTGGACCTGTGACACTCCCGAAATAGACCAAGATACTCCCCATCCCCTACACATAGGTTACTAGGATCTTAACTGGGCCACTGAACTCGACCAAGTATTGTGGATATCTCCCCTAGCTAGCTGGGGATTTATTTCACCTCCCTAGATATTCAAACCCAAGGTTGACTGGTATAATAGCCACCAGAGAGAATATCTAGTACCACTACACCATATTTCATAGTGGTACTTGTGATGCTCCCTAGTGACTAGTTAAGGCTTAGGTCCCAGGTTCGAATCATGGGGGAGACGTATTAAATCCCAATAGGGCCTGGGGATTGTTCCTAATGTGTGGCCCAATTAGTGGCCCAGATGATCCCAGACTCTGAGTTAGGGGCAAGGGTGCGTTCGGCCTACGACCTAGTTAGTGGCGTAGGTCGACTAAAAATGCACCTTTTCTTGGACCTGTGATGCTCTCAAAATGGACCAAGATACTCCCCAACCCATACAATCGGGTTACTTGGATCTAAACTGGGCCACTAAACTCAGATGAGTGTCATGGATATCTCCCCTAGCTAGATGGGTATTTATTTCACCTCCCCATAGATTCAAACCTAGGGCTGACTAGAATAATACCAACTGAGGAGAATCTCTGGTACCACTACACCATATGGCATAGTGGTACTCATCACTCAAGATCATTTAATCAAATTTATTCTCAATATAAAGTATATGCACTCCATCCATAGGCTTGAAATTATTCTAGTTTTCCAGTTAGAAATTAAATTAAAAAATCATGAGGTCTTTAAATAAGGTTTAGATGCTTCTAAGGCTAAGGGTAAGTAGGTAATTATGTGAAAAATAATCTCAAAGACTTGAAAAAGGATGCTGAATTCTGAAATAGAAAAGCATGATATTTGATGATAAATCTAAATAAAAAATACATCCCCATCAAGATCTCTAAAAGGTTAACATCACCATGATCTTCCCTTGCCAACATGTCTTCTCAAACCATCAATAAGTATAATGAATGAGTTTGTTCCTCTTTTTTAATTATTTTTCATTTCCATTTTTTTCAAAGGTACCAATTAAAAATACAAGGAATGTTATTTTTAGAACAATTTTTTTTTAATTGAAAAAGAGGCACTCTACCCCACACTTAATTTCATGGTCACTCACCAAAATATACCATGAATCTTAGAACTTCCTCTTTAAACATCAAATGAAGAATCATGAAATATAATCAAATAATTAGGAAAGAAATAATAAATAGGGTTGTAATATAGATTTATATCAAGGAAGTTCATGGTTTATATGGTTTTTACAGAGGTAAGATATAGGTTAGGTCTCAAGGTCAAAGGGGATGATAATCAATCAAATGCCTCAATAATTTTAATTTGATTCAAAATATTCATGTTTTAAAGAGAAAAACTTACAAGTTCTATTAGTTATCTATATCCCAAGAATCTCTCAAGAAATATAATATAAGTAAGAATGTGACAAAGGGCTTAGAATACCTCTTGGGAATGAGGATAATAATCAGCCAATCAGGTCATGACATGAATAAAAATGATCATTATAATAAATGTAAATGGACAAGAATTTAAATCAAAAATAAAACTGTATCAGCAATCATTTTAAAATACTTAAAATTTAAAATAAGCACGTAACTATTAAAATTATCATCTATCCCTTTATTATTTATAATTATAAGTAATCAAAAGAAATCCATATTTTAAAATATTTCATTTATTTAATGTTGTATCCTAGATTAGTTTAAGGGAAAAGACCAGGGTATTCAAGAGACTCCCCCTCACACTTAATATCACACATGGTCCTCCAAGTGAAACACAAATTAATAGAATAAGATGATGCAAGACACAATTATGCCATGAAGAGGTAGAGCAGTGGAAGAAGTAATCTAAAGTAAATAAATAAAAATAAATTACAAAAAAAATATTCACCTTGTGTCGAGCTCTAAAATATGGAAATAAATTGAAGGAATAATCCCATGGCATGATAGATTTTTTATTACTATCTAGGAAATGTAAAAAGGTATACTACATGCACACAAACCATAAAATAGAAAGAAAAAACACAATATATATACATAAGGAAATAAATATGTATCAAAAACAGTCATTTTGTGGTTGTAGAAGAGGCATTATCTGTAATCGGTGGATCCTATAGGGATGGGGTGGTAGCAGTGGAAGATGGAGGTGTGGGGTCCTCTCTTTTCTAGGTAGGATATAATAAAAATCCTTGGATGTAGCAGTAAAAGTGGTGTCTATTCTAGCTAAAGATAAAAGCACAGAGTTTGTGGCCAGATCTGTGAACAGGGTCGGTGGTGCGAAGGGCTGTGGATCCTATTGAGGCACAGGCACTGGGGAGAACTAAAGTCTCGGGTGCTATAAAATAATTTCCAAAATATCCTCTATCTAATCTAGGTGATCATGAACTAAAGCATTGATCGAGGGTGCAGGTGGAGGTGGGGCTATGGATGGTCCAAAAGTAATAATAGTGGAAGAAGAGGAAACTGAGGAAGAAGTGGGGAGGTGTGGAGAATGAATGTTCATTGGTGGAGGGGTGGAATTAGTATAGTAGCACCCCCAAGGGATAGTGGTTCATATCCCTCCATAGTTGGTGTTGGGGTATCCTACCTGAGCATAAAGGTGTCTCCCAACCTCTCAACCATATTCATGAGAATAAATATGATAGATTCCATTCTCTTGGGATAACTTAATCAATCTTATAGAAGAGATGGCTTAAACACCCCCATTTTGTGTGCCAACCATGTGGCATAGAACATGCTTTTAAGGTTTATCTGATGTACAGTGAACATGGAGTAAAAATTGAAGGCTATAAAATAGGGAAGGTTTGGGTAATCATATTGTACAATGCAAGTAAGGATCTCCATGTCACGTTTGTACATGAAACTCATATCCTCTTAGCAGTGGAAAATAATGGCACTAAAATAGTAGTGGATGAAACGTAAAGTAGGAGAAATGATGAGGGTGCTCTTATATATGGTTAGAACATATCGTACATCAGATACAGAAAGCTCCTCCCACACAATGACTAGGTCTGAATGATCAGAGAGGGTGAGATCTGCAATAGGTGGTGGAGTGGATTGATGGTTGTAGAAATTTCATGCTCAGTAAAACTCTTCCATGGTTAGTGAAAAGTGTCACCTTCTTAGTTGGAATCTGACCAGAGTTATTGTTTCACTAGGCGTGGCACAGTATACATTCCTATCAAACTCAAATATGGTAGAAAACTTAAAAAATAAATCTTGGAAGGTAGGAGTGAGTACCTGGAAAGCTTTGATCATATGTGTGTGACCGAGGAGCTCCTCGATATCCTCCCAGATGCCTAAGAACTCTAGAACACTAAAGACCAAGAATCAAATGCTCAGCTGGATATTGCACTACGAAAATTATCATATTCAGTCTACCATAAGATGATGATCACCAAAGATTAGGTAGGGGTGTGGTTGGGGTAGGGTAGTGGTGGGTGCTAGTTGTGGTGGAGCATCAGCCACTGATGTATAAGGCCCTAATGAGGTAGTGGCTAGTGGAGTAACAATAGTTGTTATAATGGATGATTCTGAACTACTGGCAGTTGGGGAAGATTTTGCATTCGCACCAGATGGAATCATGCTAGAAGTAAGATTTGCTACATTGGATCCATCAACATATAAAGAAGGGTTCATGGTGTCTGCTAGACCAAAAGGTTTTGTCGAGGATGTGATTGTTGGAAGAAGAGGGGGAAAGGTCACCAAGCCTAGCATCTAGTAAGGCATAATATCTTTCATGAAATTCCCTCCTTATGTCCTGATCTGGACTCATTGTAGTGCAGGTCACTCCTCAAAGATAGTGGGAATGGAACACTTCCCACTGGTACATTCTCCATCTCCCATGATCTGGAAAAAAAAACAAGAAAAATGAAAATGAAAAAGGAAGAAAACAGTGAGATATCAGAAAATAATAGTACACAACGTGTATGTCCAGAGTACACGGCATATAGTATACTAGGATTTCCAACCTGTGTTCTTTGGATACACATGTTGAGGGGGTATGTTTTTTGATAAGTCAATGTACATGGAAAGTAAAAGGGATACAAATTGTGTGTGTGTTTTTTTTACATGGGATTCATGTCTGTGTAACACTAGGACACAACCTCTACCAAGAGTGGAAAGAAAAAAAGTACATGACATGTGTTTGGTACACATTTTGTGTGATAGAACATAGGTAGTGAGTCTATGTGGGTTCCTTGACATGGATAAATCATCAGGGATGATGTACACAATGTGTACTGAACATACATGTTGTGTGTTATACATAGGTCATTTGGCCATGTGATGGTCAGGACATGAGTTCTTGATAATTTGATTAAATGTATCTATACACATCATGTTCCAAACACACATTCCATGTGTTTTCAAATTTAAAATAGAGAGAAAAATTTGTTCGTGTACGTGATGTACACGGTGTGTGTTCTTCATGCATGTCTGTGTACTATGGTATTTGACTAAATGCTTCACCCAATCCTAAAATCACCTATTAAACATCAAAATAAATGAAATTAGGGTCAAGAAACAATATACTTGGATAAATTATTGTAATGAAAAATATATTTAGTCCTGAATTGAAGAAAAATGAAATATTTTAGGGAGGGGGTGTGAGCAGCATACAGCAGAAGCCAAATAGGTAGGGGGGATAGATATGGGGTATAGCAGGGTAGAGTTCCTATATTTTATAGTAGGACCAAATGGTATGTAATATGTTGTACACGCCATGTATTTTTTTTAGATTAATATTTAATATATGGTTATTATAATAAACTATATATTAATTATTTTTCATAATTATAAACAAATAAATATATATATATATACTAAAATATATCTATACACGTCGTGCCTTGGAAAAATACACATCATGTTTTCTAAAATTGGAAAAAAGAGAGCTAAAACCATCAATTCAGTTCTCAGGGCATGATTCAAACTCGTGGACGGCCCAATCCAAATGTGTACCCTCAACCACTAGAGAAAAGGTTATTGTACTTAAAATTTTATTATCTTTTAATACTTTAGAAATATTTGTATCACTACATAGGGAAATGAAGAACACATGGTGTATGGTTTTATTAATGAATATTGGGATGATGTATTGATATTAGTCGAGTTCAAACCCAGGTCTTTTGAACCCTAGGTTATGACTCTTCAAATCATCCCACATCACCCTTAGGTGATTTATAATTTTTGAAAAAGTTTTAAATTATAATGAAAACATAACCCATGAAGTTTACTAAAATAAATTTTGTGTGGTTTTATTTAAGTGAAAAATAATAGAACTGTACCGACTAGAAGGACTCGAACTTGGGTCTTTTGGATCATGGGCTACAACCCTTCCATCCAATTCAGCACCACTATTTATTTTCTTTTATTTTGAAATGGTTTTAACTACTTTTAAAAACATCTCAAGTTCCATTTTATAAAAACATAAGATTAAAAATAATTAATTATGTACCAAAGGAGGGTTCAAAGTGATTTTAATAGGAAATGGATCAAATACACTTCAATGACCTTTCCATCAACATAGGCTTCATTCCTATTTATTTAATTAATCAATGTTTATTTATATAAAAAGTACAATTATTTTATACACTAAATAAAATATTACATGTTGTGTATTAAGTTACATAAGGCGTGTAACATGATTTTATTCACATTCAAATAGTGAACAAAATAAAGGGTTATATACAGCGTGTGAAGTAGCAGTACACACCATGTAGTTATTATAAACCAAATAGAATAAGAGAGGATATTGGTTGGGTTTCCTCCCAATAATTTCCTTTTTTGGTCTTTGGATCAACCTGAGTTAGGTTACTTACCAGTAGTTTAAAGGCGGATGTGGCTTCCAATATCTAAACCACTATATATGTTTGATGCCTTCATCTTGTAGCCAGGTTTCTTGACCTTTAGGGGGTCTAGGAAACAGCTTGCACTCGCCTTTCTTCATGGACAATATTTGCCTAAGGTGGACTTGTGCATTGTTTTGATCATGTACATCCTCCAACTCCTTGGTTTTTTTATTCTTAATGCTAAAAACCTGAAAATTATCGTAGTAATCCTATGGAGAAAGTAAGAAATCAACTATGGTTTTATAAGAAAATAATTTATCAAACTCATTTTTAGCATGACATGATGTGTTCCCATATTCAAAGTTTTAGTTTTTAAACTCATTTTTAAAATTTATTAGTGAATTACAAGTGGGGACCACACAATAACATGATTCCTTAGTCGAAATAGAATTATACCACCTAGATTCATACTCAATTGAAGTATCCATATTATTGATTATCTCTGAAAGCTACTCTACCATAGTACCAAGTCATCCCAACCTTTCTATTTTATCCAACTAGGATGTGGTAATGTCTTCCATCATTGATAATAGTTCGTTGGAATTACTATAATATTGTTCCATAAAATAAGAATAAATAGGTGGGGAGAAGGATGTGAATGGGTCATCCTCATATCAAAACCCATCATCTATGTATGGATAATACTCTTATGGATATAGGTATAACTCTACTAAATCATATGGATAAAAATTATCTTTAGAATAATTTTAACACTCTCCAGTTGAATAATTATCCATAGAGATGTGGGTTTGAGGTTCCCTAGAAAAGAATCAAGAAATTAAATAGAAACATTCTGGTTAAACTAATCTTGACTTATACTCTCACTGCTACTTTCCATGTTCCCGGTAATGGCACTAGAATTTTACTATTCCCATCATGAGGTGTGGAAAATTAGTTTTCCCTTTTAATCTGACAAATTGGGTAGCTAGTGGTAGCTAGGTCAATCCTAGTGGGAAAGATGGAGAAGCAATTGTAAACATGAGTTGGTGAGTTTAAGGGTATAATCTAGAAAAAATGAATGGAATGGAATGAAAATATGAAATGATTTGTGAAAATTCTTTAAAAACAAAATAAAAAACATAATAGTCATAAAAAACATGTTGGGGTATTAACTCGATTAGAGTAAACTTTAATAGGAATTTTTTGTAAAAAATTATTTATGAAATAGATTGACCATGATGATTTAATTTTATTACCATATATTAGTCCGATAACAAAAAATTATGTATTTAAACATCAACCCCTTGGTCTGGTGATTGAATGATCAAATACACATTAAAACACTACCCTTAAAGTGGAAACCAACTCACCCAATCTTCATAGGTTTTTCGGTTTCAATTCAATTATTTTATTTTTTTTTGCTAGTGTCTTTCTTAGTCCAATACGATACCACCAGTGAGTGTGTAATTGTTTTCATTAAAGTTATTATAAGACATAATTCATAATTAAAATAAAAACATCAAAAGTTCTATTATAATACATGAAAAGCTATATTAAAACACCAACACTAGAAATTTAGACTCTTATGACCATGGTCACAGTGTGCATGTTGAGAATAAACTCAACCCCTACCTTGGATATGAGAGTAGAATGGGGTGAAGGGAGAATCACACTAAAATAGAAATGAAATATAAGAGAAAAATAAAATTTGGATTCAAGAAAGATTGAACGAAATAGAGGTAGTACCTCCCCCTTAGATATCTAACCCTAAAATCAAATCCCTTCCACTCTATTGATAGAGAAATAGATTACATGGTGTGTAATCCAAAGTACACACTATGTACTTGGGTCAAATTTCTTTGACCTTGTTTTCTTCATCGGTAAGTGGCCTACCATGCTGCCCATTGAATTTGAAGCATCAACAGTCAATGGGTGGGAGTACACAGTGTGTAGCACTACCGTACAAGGCGTATAGAATCTCTACCATCCACCAACCTCTTCTAGAAGTATGTTTGTGGAATGTTAATGAGGATTACATGAAGTGTTGGTCATACTTGGATACATTGGAGTTTACTTGGCCTTGCCAAGCCATGCCTAGTAAAGATTACACAGTGCATGTTTTTAAAGTACATACTGTGTATATTCCAATTTTTATTCTGAGTATCACTGATTTATGAATTTTACTGGAAACTCTTGAAAAATCAACATGAACATAGAATTAAATCATTTTATCAATAAAATAATGTTTATTTGGTGAAAAAATGTTTTAAAACTCAATAAAATGTATGAAAAGTTATACACAAATTGGGCACATCAATAATGATAGAGGATCTCACTCTAGGTATCATGAAAGTATTCCAACAACTCTATCCAAGAATTCCCATTGAAGGGATCACCATCCTATGGGTAGGAAGTGATTCCATAATAACCCCTAGTGAATAGATCTAGGGAATTATCTCTAATGAAAATTGTCGAAGATGAAGAGGATAAGGGCTCTAAGCCTTCTTTGAAGGGGTACATGACATGTAATGGTAGTACATGGCGTGTCCCTTCGACATTAGTTCTTACCCATGTATCACAACCCATGATTTCATCTATGTTTGTGTGTGAGTACACAGTGTGTTTGAGCTCATATACTCTTGGTCTTGTCCATGTCTGGCTGGTTGTGTCCTTGTACGGTTATCGGTGCCCATTCCCATTCCCATGTACCATCACAGGTACATGTTAAGCCACTAGGTAAAGGGCCACATGCAGTGTGACAGGGGTCACATGTTGTGTTCTATTTGTCTTCTAATGGAAACCCTAGCATCACACTAGGGGTCCCACATGTTGTGTAATCTTGGATTACATGTTGTGTTCTACGGGGTTTCACAGAACCTGGGTTTCTTCCTCCTGCATCGTCATCTACTCCTAAAACATCCAATATAGCCATGAATCACACTAGGAATGGTGTATCTAGTCCTATTGACCCATTCCATCACTGCTCTTTAGAATTCTTCCATCAAATCGCATAGGAAACCCTCTTCATCAGGTCGTTCCATTTTCGTATACTGGAATCACAACTGGGAATCCCCAAACTGAACGGATCCATTGTCATTCTCATCATAAAATGATCACCACATAATAACAAGCCTTGGTCTTTTATTATAGTCTATTTCACTAAGAAATGGGTGAGAAATGGTTGATTTCTTGGTATTTTGGTCGAATAACCAGTCAAATGAAACACCAGTGATGAACACATGAAGAATGGTGGGAGAAATCCAAGAAACATGAAAAATAGGAACAAACCTCAGTTATGTTTGGTTGTACATGATTCATTTTTGTTATAACAACAAATGAAGAAAAAAATAAAAATAAACAATTCTCTGAATAATTCCCACAGATAATCTCATACCCATAATACGACCGATCTGTGAATCAGTATGTTGGTTGATTGATTCGTCTTCATCATAGAAATAAACAAATGGCTAAGAATCCAAATAAAACAACCAACCTATTTGGATAAATTTCTGGTGAAGAAAAATTCTATTTTGTTTTGGTTGGAAATATCTTTTAGCTTCATCACACACTGATCGATGATCTGTGATCTGGTCATCACTCACCAATGGAAGATTCTCCAATACTCTCCAATGAATCCTCTCAATTTTCAAGTTTATGTGGTTAACCCATCAAATCTTCCATAAAATAATTTATATAGACATATTATTAGGTTGGGTTAATTAACTAAATAAATAAATTTATTAAATTAATTCATTTAAACGTTCACCCACAATCGCGCCCAACCTAAACGTTTGATGAACTCCAAGGTTATGTCACTCCTAGGGTAAAATACCCACTTTGAACTAAATAGAGGCCTCATATTTATAATTTGATCCATTGTTTAGAATTTATTCCACTTTTTCATGAAAATTATGTGTTCATGCATTTAATATATTTAATATATTTCAAAAATTAATTTTTATCACACCGGGCCTTGGAATCTCACGTCATCTCAGCGCCTAGCTCTAAAAAAATTCATACAATATTATAAAATAATAAATGGAAAAATTAGAGTCGTTGCATTCTCCCCACCTTTGGGATTTACATCCAATAAATCCAAAACAAATAGATACACAAAGAGATGTGGGTGTTGATCACGTATCTGGTTATCCTGCTCCCAGCTGCTCTCCTGGAGATTCTCATGTTTCCACTGAATATGCACTAAGGTAATTAATGGACCATGAAGGATCCACACTTGCTGATCCTCGATCTCTATTGGGTTCTCATTAAAGTTAGATACTATAAGGACCCAGCCTTAAACATTACAAAATCTTGAATTATGTCAAGAATTAACATTGCGGATCTTTTCAGGTTTAGAGTTTTAGAGAATTAGGACATAACTATTACATATCAACTTGAAAATTATATGTAGACACAACTACTCAGTATCCATTTTATTCATAAAATAAAAACTCTTAAAAATAAACATGTCTAGTTCAATGTTTTAGATAGCATGACATTTCCTTGATCCCATCCTTGACCCTATTCATCTTTAAGTCCTGTGGAAAACATTTCAAAAACTTTGGATGAGCATAAAAAGCTCAATAAGGGTTATAAAATAAGGAAGGAAAACATTATCCCATCATTAAATAAAAATCAATGAAACCATACTTTTCAATCATAACATACCTTAAGAAATAATAAGATTTATTAATAACACACACAAATCATAAATCATAAAGGTAACTTATTGCATTCATAAAATACTTACATTGTAGCTATCACAGCTAATTAGGGAGTCACATTTGGAATACCCATCACAGTATATTCCTTAAATCTCTTAGGAGAAACATTAACGTTTACCTCTGTCAAGTTACCCGATGCATTGGAGAGCTATCTCGGGATCACCCCCCCTAGGTTTATCACAGAACCACCCGTATACGTAAACAATTCCCAAGAACCATAACATATTCAAAACACTTTAAAAAAGAATAAAGTAAAAAAATAACATTTCCACATTTTAATCACAACATATCATAAACATAATCAATGTTTTATCAAACCATTTTCAAAACCATTTAAAACATTTAATAAAGTTATTTTTGAATCAAAGTGTCCCATACCAATTTGAATCTTTTAAATGAATTAAAGTTTTAAAAAATTAATGTCCATATAAATAAATACTAAAACTCATTTTGAAAACCTGGGAATTAATGAGAAATATTTAGAAGAATAATTCTTTAAAGCTTCTAAAATGATGTTTTAGTTACAGAGTCTCGTAACACTTGAGAAACACTTGACTAAACATAATTGAATAATAGAATAAAACAAAACTTATAATATCATGAGAATAAGGTAATTCATGATATAATATTCCAAAGTTTAGTATATACACCATATAAAAGTGAATTGGTGCATAACAACAATTAATTCTCAAGAGAATGTAAATTGAGATGAAATCCCTTATAAAGACGGTATCCTTAGATTAAGGATAAATCAATTACATAATTATGTGTGAAAAATTAGAATACACTCAATATAAGTGGATATTAAGTGTGAAACAATCAGATGTCATTCACACATATTTATAATATGACATAATCAAGAATTATAAGCTTAACCCAAAGAATTGAAATTGGGTTAAGAATTTCCCTTATAAAAATTCGACAGCCTAACGGCGTCACTTTAAAATTCAGAAAAGTAATTTGATGAGAGAGAAAATAGTATCTATTCACTTGGACATAAAATTTACATCATTAAGGATATATAAGAACATATACCAACATTAGAAGATGTAAATTAAAAGACATAACAAAAAGAAGTCTTTTAAAAAAAGAGGAGGGTGAAAGGTTCCCCTAACGATTTGGTAACTTATGAAACATTCACCATATGAAAGAAGTATCATAAAATGAAGATTTAATTAACCATAAATTAATTTACATTGACTAATTAATACAATAATGGGTAGTACATAAACCATAAAAAAGTAAATAGTGGGAATATAGCATGAATCTCATGGGAATAAAAAGTGAGATGAAAACCCCTTACCACGTTGTAATAAATTGATTCATATGACCAAAAGTTAATAAACACCAAATGAATCACAGAATAACATTAATATAAATATAATCATGAGAATATATATCAAATGGAAGTACACAATACACCACATGCAATAAATAAGTGGTGAACAATGGAAATCTCACAGAATTAAAAGTGAGATAAGAAACCCCTTACCTTGTGTCTGACTTGACTTGTTTGTTCCTTGTTATTCCTGAATAATAAACTTAAGTTAATTTATACTTGATTAATAACAATTTTCAAGTTTATTATTCATTTTATATCACTTATTACCATTTTATAAACAATATGTAATCATTTAAGTTAATAATGGTCATTTTGTCGATATTTGGTACTTGAGTAAAAAATGAACACCTTATAATTACAAGTTGTCCATGTGGTCAAGATTCCATTATATATAGAATTATATTCATGATTTAGATATCATATATATCATATATATCCAGTATATATATGTATTTATTATAGTAAAAAAAATTTGGAGATAAGAAATGAAATGCACCGTTCATGGAGACGGTAAGTCGTACGTACGCATGAACGCTACTTTCATTTCTATTTCATATTTTAATTGAATGAAAACTTAATGATACATAGTTATATTATAATTACAGTATAATATCATATATAATTTCAATAACTCTATCCTTTATATGTCCCAAATATGGTATGAACGAGTCATATCACTTTGAGGGGGCGGTAGTCCGCACTTCCTCAAATTACATTATCGCGTTTACTCATAATGGAAACCATAAAGGTATGCTATAAATTAAAAATATAGAAGAATAAAGAAAAAAATAAACATAATATATATCATATATAAATACAGTTTCATCATAATTGACACCATATGATGTGGTAGGAGATAATTGAACAATCATCATTTCGTGAGGCGTTAGTTTTCCATCCACAGAAACAGTATGTTCTTTACCAATTAGATGGAGGTGTGTGTAAGTGTAGTTTGAATACTTCTCATAAAAACATCCTAGTATATTTAGGATACTTTTTTTGTTATAAAATAAAGGAATAAAAATATTTTAGGGGTTTTACATGTAAAATAAAAGAAAAGAAGTTAAGAGAAACGGTTACTTTTAATTTGGGTAACTCCCTTTGGTTTGAACCAAAATGACTTCTTGAAGTGTCTTCTGCCTAAGGTAAGGATTCTAGGAGGAGGAGAGGGATCTTGAGATCTTATTTGGTCATGGTTTGGACGATCCAAGGGGCTTGAGAGGTGTGAGTAATGGGTTAGATTTGATGGATTTTTATAAGTGGGAGGAGGGGTTCTTTAGGAAAGTGTGAAAATATTATTTTATTATAAAATGATATTCAGATTACAAATGTCCAAAACTCATTAAAGTCGAAGATAATATGACTCGTGGTTGAAATAAATTCATCCAATAAGAATTGGGTAGGTTTTGGATGTTATTTTAATATTTATAATCTTATTTATTTAAATGATTTATTAATGAGGTAAACAATGCATCATTTTTATGTCATAAATAATTTTATTTAATTGATGTCTAAAAATTATAAAAAAATTACCATGATGTAGTAAATTGTTTTATCTTTCCAATGAATATTCACTGTAAAAAAGATAACTTATATAACCCCATGTAAAAATTAATTTACTAAAAGATATTTTTTTATGTCATTTTTACCTTTACTTAAGTTAATTAAAATAAAGCGTCATTATCACACCCAAGTGGCTCCATGGGGTCCCAAAATTGACCCCATGATGCCCATGGTCTGCCATGACTCGTCCAATAAGGTTAGGATAAGTGTTAAGGTAATTTTTTATTATTATAATATTTTTTTTACCTTGAATTACCTTGTTTATCTTTAACCACGGTAAATAAAAGTCAAAAGTTACTATTCGCCAAAAAATTATTTTCATCTTATTGAACCACATTTTACTTAATAATAACAACCATGTATGTCAGTTTTTTGAAATTCAATTCACTGAAGTGGAAAATTTTCATTTAAATGAAAAAGTCAGTTTTTTAACTACTACTTAGTGGTTTCACTATTCATCAAAAATTGAAGTTTTTTAGAAAAATACCAAAAATTCAGCCTAAGTTATATATGATATTATTAATTCAAAAATTATTTCTATTTTACCAAATTTAAAACATAGAAGTTTCATTAATTAATTTAAAATTAATTTCCGTTGTCAAAACAAATAGCGTGTTTTTAAGAAACAATATCTATCAAAAGATTGACTCTTGTTAATGCCCAATTTCAAAGTGAAATTAATTCCAATGACCAACATTGGATTAAATGGTAAAAATATATTCTAATTAAACTTTAAAATAAATTAAAAAGATAATATAACCATATAAATAAATTAGATTAAAAGACAGTCTTGAATTAAATTACATTATTTTTCACTATTCATCAAAAAAATGAATTTTATCAGAAAAATACCAAAAATTTACCCAAAGTAAATTTTAAGGTCTCGATTCTAAAGAAGAATTTTATTTTGTAAAATAGAAAATATAAAAGTGACCAAAACTTGATTTAAAGAGGGTTCGCCATCAAAAGGCGGTAAATCAACCTTTTATTGAATATTAGAGTATTTATGCTTAAAATCAGATTCTTTCTTATTTTAAGCCTGTAAAATTTATGGGATAAATGAAAAAAAATTAAAAAACATGTATATTCATATTTTAGTTAGTTCTATCCATTCCTTCAAATACAATTTCAAGGTGTTAACTACCATTTAAAATAATATTATATTATTATTTTTCAGTATAACTCGACGTTGTGTGCAACATAAGATTTCAAAGAAACTCGTTGTTGTGTATCGGGTAGGTCATCGAACATAGAATCCCCTTTAAAGTAAAATTAATAATTAATTTAAAAATATTAATAAATATAAAAATTTCATATTCTTTATTTACCTGGGATGTTACATCCTTCCCCCCTTTTGGGAATTGTGTCCTTGCAATTTTAAAATTGGGCTCGGAAACATCATTGAAAGTCCCACATCAGAAAAATAGTCAATAAAAATATCACTTTCAAATAAATAAATATATATACAAAGGTCACCCAAGTCAATAGATACTAGGATTCCATGAAAACATGGATATGGAAGAGAAACTAACTCTCATTGATTAATAGAGAGTGATAGAGAACTTGATCACGGAAATTTAACCACCAAAATACCATAAATTTGTGGTTGGGTAAAAGTCTGATGATAAAAGAGAGCTTATAATTTTTTTACTTCAAGATCCTTTTCATAGAGTTGATAAATTTTATTAATAACTAGACTAATATCGTAAGGAAATATACTTACTTTTCATTTAGAGTGTCATCCTTTAATAAAATTCTTCCACAAACTCATCTTTTCTCAAAGAGGTAATTATTCAAGATGACTTGGTCACACCTGAAGTGATAGAATCAACTTCTACAATATCAAATAATATAAAAAATATGAACTATATATTTCCACTATCTTTAGACATCAACCAAAAACAAAATTGGTTAGTAGAAGATCAGATAATCCCCAAAAAGGATAATCTTTTACAAAAAGAAAAACTACTCTTAATCTCCAAAATTTGTCAAACAATACCCAAAGTTCAACCAAGAACATTCAATAAACAACTATCCATAAAATTCTTTAAAGTAATCCAAACTAAGATTGAAACCCAAATATCAGAAGGATTTAATCACATAGTCTTCCAAGATAAATCTTAACATTTATCTCCAAATAATATTAGTTACTCTTAAAGTATCATATTGAAAATTAATTAACCTAATCATATATTCTCCATGATAGGTTAATCATTTCCATAGATAACCCAAAATCAACTTATTATTGATTCATAAAATTATCTAACTAAAAATAATTAGTCATACTAACCATGGACTTCACGTAGTCCAGTGGTAGGCAATAAATCCCAATCACACTTTGGTTGTGTGTTCGATTCCTGCATCTTTGTCCGACGTGATGGGTTGTCACGCAGTCTATGTGTTGTCCTTTTTTAAAAACTATATAATTTTATAAAATTCCCAAAAAGATATAAATTCATCAAAAAAACCATAACATATTTTAACCAAAAAATTTATCTAATAACTTTCATTTTGCATCCCAAAATGTATTAACTTTTAATTGCCTCAAATTCAAGGATCATATAAACCCAAATGGTTCTTTATAACTATATCCACGAAAGAAAAGATAATTATTCCTTGAATAAAATTTTCATATATCAAACTTCAGGGTTACACATACTATAAAAAGTATTCTAATGTAATCCCATCATCAAAAGAGCCTTAATACTTTTAAGCATTTCACCATCCTAAAATAAACCATAACTCTTGAATCCCGTATATGTTGACTTCATACTCATTCAACTTTTTTCATGATCCATTAACCATTCCTTTCCAACTTATTCTGAATTACTTATTTCCTACAAACAAAATCATGAATCATATCCTAAGATTCAATAATATCAAAACATATTTTATGAAATAATCCATACCTTTCATTGCTCATTGTCAATTTATTCATCATCAATAGGAATGGAATTAGTTATTGGTAAACATATATTTGTACGATCCGGGTGATCCCATTCCCGAAACTTTTTCATAGGAAATCTATTTGTATAATGATAATTAACACCACATTTAAAACATTCAATTGATCCCTCAGAAAGAACTTCTTTCCCTTTTTAGAGTCAACTGGAGGATTCCTTTTTTCATAGAAGGTTCTTGCTTTATGACCTTCACTTCCACATCTATAGCATCTTCTCGTCCCTTTGAAACATATTCCTATGTGTTTCTTTCCACATTCTTGACACATAGGTTTTTTAATATACTTACCTTTATGATTATTACCTAAACTTAAATGGGGATTTGTTTCTCGCATATACGATGCCTTATAAAAATCACCAAGGTTCAGGTGGTCAATCATGACTCCAGATAGTTGGTTGAGAATAACCACAAGAGTTCTCATTGCATCTCCCATTTCATTCAATTGCTCATTCAGAAAACCGTCATAGTTTTCTTCACATCCATTTTTACTTTGATGCCTGGTATATCCATCCATTGACTAAAACCAAAAAGTTCAGTGTGTGTATATCTGTAAAATCATCATATATTATCTTATGAGGATGGTAAACACTAAAACATACTTTCTCATGTAATCTTAAACTCATTCAATTTATCTAAAAATAACTATGACTCTTTCCAATATGCTAACTATTATAGTTATGTCACTTATGATTAAATAACACCCTAACCTCTAAAGTTATCTAAACTGACCTCTGATACCAACTAGAAGGACCCAACCTTAAACATTACATAATCTTGAATTATGTCAAGAATTCACATTGAGGATATTTTTAGGTTTAGAGTTTTAGATAATTAAGCTATAACTATTACATATCAACTTGAAAATTACATGTAGACACTACTACTCAGTATCCATTTTTTCATAAAATAAAAACTCTTAAAAAGAAACATGTCTAGTTCCATGTTTTAGACAGCATGACTTTTCCTTGATCCCATCTTTGACCCTATTCATCTCTAAGTCCTATGAAAAACATTTCAAAAACTTAAGATGAGCATAAAAATCTCAATAAGGGTTATAAAATAAGGAAGGAAAACATTAGCCCATCATTAAATACAAATCAATAAAACCAAACTTTTTAATCATAACATACCTTAAGAAATCTTAAGATTTATGAATAACACACACAAATCATAAATCATAAATCATAAAGGTAACTTATGGAATTCATAACATACTTACAGTGTAGATATCACAACTACTTAGGGAGTCACATTTGGAATACTCATCACAGTATATTCCCTAAATCTCTTAGGAGAAACATTAACGTTTACCTCTGTCACGTTACCCAATTCATTGGAGAGCTATCTTGGGCTCACCCGCCCTAGGATTATCACGGAACCATCCGTATACGTAAACAATTACCAAGAACCATAAAACATTCATAACAATTTAAACAATAAAAAAGGAAAAAAATAACATTTCCTCATTTCAATCACAACATATCATACACATAATCAATGCTTTATCAAACCATTTTCAAAACCATTTAAAACATTTAATAAAGAGACTTTTGAATCAAAGTGTCCCATACCACTTTGAAGATTTTAAATGAATTAAAGTTTTAAATAATTAATTTATATATAAATAAATACCAAAAAACATTTTTAAAACATGGAAATTAATGAGAAATATTTATAATAATAATTCTTTAAAGCTTTTAAAATGATGTTTTAGTTAAAGAGTCTCGTAACACTTGAGAAAAACTTGAATAAGCATAATTGAAGAATATATTAAAAAAAACTTATACTATCTTGAGAATAAGGGTATTCATGATATAATATTAAAAAGGGAATTATATACACCACATAAAAGTGAATTTGCGCATAACAACAACGAAGTCTCAAGGGAATGTAAATTGAGATGAAATCTCTTATAAAGATGGTACCCTTAGATTAAGGATCAATCAATTACATAATTATGTGTGAAAAATAATAATACACTAAATATTAGTGGATATTAAGTGTGAAACAATAATAGGTCATTCACACATATTTATAACACAACATAATAAAGAAGTATAAGTTTAAACCAAAGAATTGAAATTGTTTTAAGAAGTTTCCTTATAGAAATTTGACAGCCTAACAGCATCACTTTAAAATTCAGAAAAATAATTTGATGAGAGAGAAAAGGGTATATCATCACTTGGAAATAAAAATTACATCATTAAGGATATATAAGAACATATCCCAACATTAGAATATGTAAATTAAAATAAATAACAAAAATAATTCTTTTAAAAAAAGGAGGGTGAAAGGTTCCCTTAACAATTTGGTAACTTATAAAACATTCACCATATGAAAGAAGTATCATAAAATGAAGATTTAATTAATCATAAATTAATGTTTATTACACAATTAATACAATAATGGGTAGTACATACATCACACAAAATGAAATAGTGGCAATATAGCATGAATCTCACAGGAATAAAAAGTGAGATGAAAACCCCTTACCACGTAGTAATCAATCAAGTCATATGAACAAAAGTTAATAACCACCTAATGAATCACAGAATACCATGAATATAAATATAATCATGATAATATATATCAAATGGCAGTACACAATGCACCACATGCAATAAATAAGTGGCGAACAATGGAAATCTCACAGAATTAAAAGTGAGATAAGAAACCCCTTACCTCGTGTCCGACTTGACTTGTTTGTTCCTTGTTCTTCCTAAATAATAAACTTAAGTTAATTTATATTTGATTAAGAACCATTTTTCAAGTTTATTATTCCTTTTATATCACTTATTATCATGTTATAAACAATATGTAATCATTTAAGTTAATAATGGTTGTTTTGTCGATATTTGGTACTTGAGTAAAAAATGAACACCTTATAGTTACAAGTTGTCCATGTTATCAAGATTCTATTATCTCCATAATGATATTCATGATTTAGATATCATATATATAATATATATCCAGTATATATATGTATTTATTATAGTACATAATATTTGGAGATAAGAAATGAAATGCACTGTTCATGGAGACGGTATGTTGTACGTACGCATGAACGCTACTTTTATTTCTATTTCTTATTTTAATTGAATGAAAACTTAATGATAAGTATTTATATTATAATTATAGTATAATATAATATATAATTTCAATAAATACACCCTTTATATGTCTCACGTATAGTATGAACAAGTCATATCACTTTGAGGGGGCGGTAGTCCGCACTTCCTCAAACGAAATTATCGTGTTTACTCATAATGGAAACCATAAAGTTATGCTATAGATTAAAAATACATAAGAATATAGAAAACATAAACATAATATATATCATATATAAATACAGTGTCATCATAATGTCCACCATATGAGGTGGTAGGAGATAATTGAACAATCATCGTTTCGTGAGGTGTTAGTTTTCCATCCACCGAAACAGTATATTCTTTACCCATTAGATGGAGGTGTGTGTAAGTTTAGTTATAATAATTCTCATAAAAACATATTAGTATATTGAGGATACTTTTTTTGTTATAAATAAAGTAATAAAAAGAGTTTAGGGGTTGTAGAAGTAAAATAAAATAAAATAAGTTAAGAGAAATCGTTACCTTTAATTTGGGTAACTCCCTTTGGTTTGAACCAAAAGGACTTCTTGAAGTACCTTATTTCTAAGGTAAGGCTTCTAGGAGGAGGATATGGATCTTTATATCTTATTTGGGTATTTTTTGGATGAGCCAAGGGGATTGAGAGGTGTGATGAATGGGTTAGAGTTGAGGGCTTTTTATAAGGGGGGGAGGGGTTCTTTAAGAAAGTGTGAAAATATTATTTTATTATATAATGATTTTCGGTTTCTAAATGTCCAAAACTCATTAAGGTAGAATACAAGATGACTCATGGTCGAAATAAATTCATCCAATAAGAATTAGGAAGGTTTTTGATGTTATTTTAATATTTATAATCCTATTTATTTATATGATTTATTAAATAGGTAAACACTGCATCATTTTTGTGTCATAAATAATTTTATTTATTTGATGTCTAAAAATTATAAAAAAAGTACCATAATGTAGAAAATATTTTTATATTTCTAATAAATATTTATATTCGAAAAGATAAATTATAACCCCATGTAAAAATTAATTTACAAAAAGATATTTGTTTCTGTCATTTTTGCCATTTCTTTAATTTAATTAAAATAAAGTGTCATTATCACTTCCAAGTGGCTTCATGGGGTTCCAAAATTGACCCAAGGATGCCCATGGTTGTCCATGACTCATCAAATAAGGTTAGGACAAGTGGTAAGGTAATTTTGTATTATTATAATATTCTTTTTACCTTGAATTACCCTATTTACCTTTAACCGCGGTAAAAAAGTCAAAAGTTACTATTCACCAAAAAATTATTTTCATCTTATTGAATAAAATTTTACTTACTAATAACAACCATTTATGTCATATTTTCAAAATTAAATTCACAGAAGCGGTAAAATTTCATTTAAATGAAAAAGTCGGTTTTTTAACTACTACTTAGTGGTTTCACTATTCATCAAAAATTGAAGCTTTTCAGAAAAATACCAAAAATTCAGCCTAAGTTATATTTGATATTCCGAATTCAAAAATTATGTCTATTTTACAAAATTCAAAACATAGAATTTTCATTAATTAATTTAAAATTAATTTCCAATGTCAAAACAAAGTGTGTTTTTAAGAAACAATATCTATCAAAAGATTGCCACTTGTTTATGCCCAATTTCAAAGTGAAATTAATTACAATGACCAAAATTGGATTAAATGGTGAAATATAATTTAATTAT
This sequence comes from Viscum album, assembly GCA_963277665.1. Taxonomy (NCBI): domain Eukaryota; kingdom Viridiplantae; phylum Streptophyta; class Magnoliopsida; order Santalales; family Viscaceae; genus Viscum; species Viscum album. The sequence goes on along the minus strand of OY728143.1, from coordinate 267,995,509 downwards.
ACTTTAAAATCAATTAAAAATATAATCTAATCATATAAATAAATTAGATTAAAAGACAATTTTGAATTAAAATACAGTATTTTTCACTGTTCATCAAAAAATGAATTTTATCATAAAAATACCAAAAAATTACCCAAAGTAAATTTTGATGTCCCAATTCTAAAGAAGAATTTTATTTTGTCAAATAGAACATATAAAAGTGACCAAAACTAGATTTAAAGAGGGTTCTCCATCAAAAGGCGGTAATTCAACCTTTTAATGAATATTAGAGTATTTATGCTTAAAATCGGATTCTTTCTTTTTTTAAGCCTCTAAAATTTATGGGATAAATGTAAAAACATTTAAAAAACATGTATATTCATATTTTAGTTAGTTATATCCATTCCTTCCAATACAACGTCTAGGCGTTAACTATCATTTAAAATAATATTATATTATTATTTTTCAGTATAACTCGACGTTGTGTGCAACGTAAGATTTCAAAGAAACCCATTGTTGTGTATCGAGCACTCCATCGAACATAGAATCCCCTTTAAAGTAAAATTAATAATTAATTTACAAATATTAATAAATATGAAATTTTCATATTCTTTATTTACCTGGGATGTTACAGATACATCCTCGATGTCAAGGTCACCCCATTCGATAACATGTGATGGATCATGCACATACCTCATCAACTACAACATGTAGAAGATGGCGTGTACCCAGTCTAACTATGGTAGTAGAGCTAAGAAGTATGCCACCTTTCCAACTCTGCACAGTATCTGGAAATGCCCAATGAATCTAAAATATAGCTTTCTGCCCTAGCCAAACCTTCATAATCCACGTCGAGGTAGGACACATAGGAACACGTGGTCTCCCTTTTAGAACTCCAAAGCCCTTCATCATCATTCTTAATAAGACTTCTGACAGCTCTATATCCCCCTCATCCTCACCTGGATGACCTGTTCATTCTCTATAATGTCTCACACAAACTCTGGGCCTATAAGTTCCAACTCTCCTAGGTCAGTCCAGAATAGGGGTGACCTATAGGTTTGTCTGTACAAGGCCACAAATGGTATCATATCAATCATGGAATGGTACGTCTTGTTGTATGAGAACTTCACCAATGGTAGTTTATCCTCACAACTACAAAAAAAGTCTAACATGTAAGCCTGAAGTATGCCCTCCAAGACCAGAATGGTCCGCTCAATATGGTCATCATTCTGGGGATGATAATCCATCCTCACACATAGATGAGTCCCAAAACCCTCCTTAAATAAATTCCATAGCTAAGATATGAAGTTATCATCATGTTCAAAAATGATTGTCAAGGGAACTCCATGGATTTGGACTATCTCATGAATGTAGAGGTTCCCAAATCTCTATACCAAAATCTGCTTCCAAATTTCTAGGAAGTGGGATGACTTGGTGAGTCAGTCCACTATCACCTAGTTGGAGTCATGTCCTTAGAATTATTTGATATCCCCAACATTAATTCCATGTATATTTTATCCCACTTCCACTTTGGAACCTCAAGGGTTTGACCTAAACCCGCTGGAACCTAGTGTACGGCCTTCACTTGCTGACAAGTAAGACGTCAAGAGACAAACTCTACAACTCCATTATTTACCACACATTGATATAATACTAAAGGATATGTATGAAAATATCTTATAACATCCTCCCATAACATCACTGGTACCATCTCACATCCTCTAAAAACAACAACATGATCCCCACCTTTATAAAATCCATCAAGGGCATATCTGGTGGATATCTGAGTACATAAAGTCTCATAATCAATATCCACAATATATGCCTCCATAACTTTTTTGTACAAGAATATGGGTAGAAACCATTGGATAGAGTTAAATTTCTTCATACCCATCCATAAAGGATAACTATTGTGAGGCCAACAACTATGATTCCTCGCTCAATAACTATGAACAATATCTTCTACTAAGATAATCTATTACCATGTTCCCCTTCCTAGGATTATAGACAACAAAAAAGTCATAATAATAGAGGAAATATATCCATAACCTCTATCTCAAATAAATATACCTCTAATAGAAGATATACTTGAGACTCTTGTGGTCAGAATAAATGATAAACCACTCTCCCATCAGGTTGTGTTTCCACATCTTCAGTATGAAGACTACCGCTGCTAACTCACTATCATGGGTTATGTAGTTATTATCATGTGTTCTGAACTAACATGAACCATAGGGAATCACTCCCTACCTATACATCAAAACAAAACAAGTATCAATCCCTAAGGCATCGCAAAATAATACGCACTCAACACCCTCATCGAGAAATCTTAATATGGGAGTTCTCTTCAATCTCTGCCTCAACTTCTGGAAAGTATGTAGTCACCTATTTTTTCACATGAAAGGTTTCCACTTTTAGTTCAAATCACTCAAGGTAGATAATATCCTAGATAAATAAAGTATTAATATCCAATAGTATCCAGCTAACCCAAGGAAGCTATGCACCTCTGTCACACTCTTGGGTGGCTCCCAAGATAACACTGACTCGGCCTTCACGAGGTCCATTATTACACCATCTTCTAAGATAACATGTCTCGGAAAGTGGACCTCCTGAATTTAGAACCGGAACTTTGAGAGCTTCCCATAAATTTGGTTCTCTTGGATTACGTCTAGAACCATCCTCAATTGTCTCGCGTGCTCCTCCCTAGATGCTGAGTACACTAGGATATCATCGATGAAGACTACCAAGAACCAGTCAAAGGCTGAAAGATTCAGTTCATGAGTCCCATGAAAAATTTTAGAGAATTATTTATGTAACACCCCAAGCTTCCATGGTACGCTCCTCTTTGAATAATAGAGCAGTGTGTGTTGTACGCAACCTCAAGTTCTAACACACCATGACCAATAAAAGTATTAGTTATGAATAGTAATACTCACTTTTTGAAATTATATAAATTTTATATTTCAAAATTGACTTCATTTTTGGATTCGTAATATCTAAATTAGACTATGTTGAATTTTTGGTATTTTTCTGAGAACTTCCAATTTTTGATGAATAGTGAAAAGTACTTAAAAACAACTTTTTTAATAAAAATAATTTATAGTGATAAATTATACAATTGAGTGGTTCTAAAGTGTAATTAGAATATATTTTTACCATTTTATCCAATGGTGGTCATTAGAATTAATTTCACTTTGAAATTGGTCATAAACAATTGTCAATCTTTTGATTGATATTCATTCTTAAAAACATGCTATTTGTTGTGACAGCGGGAATTAATTATTAAATTAATTAATTCAACATATATGTTTTGAATTTTTTAAAATATACATCATTTTTTAATTAAGAATATCAAATATAGCTTAGGGTTAATTTTTGGTGTTGTTCTGAAAAACTTCGATTTTTTATGAATAGTGAAACCACTAAGTGGTAGTTAAAAAACTGATTTTTCGTTTAAATGAAACATTACCACTTCTATGATTTTATTTTCAAAAAGCCTACATACATGGTTGTCATTAGGAAGTAAAAATTGGTTCAATGGGATTAAAATAATTTTTTGGTGAATAGTAACTTTTAAGTTTAATTAATCGCGATTAAAGGTAATTAGTGAAATTTAAGGTAAAAATGATATTGTAAAAATATGAAAATACCCTTACACTTGTCCTAACATTATTAGATGATTCATGTCCGACCAAGAAAATCCATGGGTCAACTTGGGGACTCCATGGAGCCACTTGGGTAAGAAAATGACATTAATAACTTTTTATTTAAAGTAATACTAAAATTGTCACAAACATGTCTTGTTTTACTAAAACAATTATTACATGGGGTTATATAAGTTAACTTTTCTACTATAAATATTTATTGGAAAGATAAAAAGATTTCCTACATCATTATATTTTTTTTAGGCATTAAATAAATTAAATTTTTTATGACACCATGATGATGCAGTGATTACCTCATTAATTAACGATTTAAAAAAATGAAAAGATAATGTAAAATATAAGAATTAAACTTATCAAAAACCTATTGGATTAGTATATTTAGAACCCTTATCACCTTAGCCTATAAATATATAAGTTTGGGACCTTTAAAATAAAAAAAATCATTATATAATAAAGTAACATTTCATGACTTTCCAAGAGTGCCCCTCCTCTCTTATAAAAGGCCCCCACCACTACCACCTTATTCACACCATCAAAGTCATTTGGATCGGAAAAAATCTGCCCAAATACTCTCTAAACTTCCCTATATTACTCCTAGAAGCCTCACTTTGGGCATAATTCTTCCCAAGGAAGATTTTGGCTCAAATCAAAAAAGAGTTACCCGATTTTAAGGTAATGTCTTCTCTTATGTTATTTTGTTTTGCTTCTCCAACCCCTTAAACTCTTTTTATTCCTTTATTTTGTAACAACAACAGTATATTAAATATACTAGGATTTTGTTATGAGAAGTATTTGATTTACACTTACACACACCTCCGTCTAATGGTTAAAGAACATACTATTTCTGTGGGTGGTGAAATACTGCCTCACGAAATGATGATTGTTCAATATTCTTTTAACACCTCTAATGGTGGCCATTATGATGACACTATTTTTATATATGATATATATTATTTTTTTGTTTTACTTATGATTCTGTATTTTTTATTTATGGAATACCTTTATGATTTCCATTATGGGTAAACGCGATAATTTCATTTTAGGAAGTGTGGACTACCGCCCCCTCAAAGTGATTTGAATCGTTAATGCCATATGTGGGATATATAAAGGATGGAGTAAATGATATTATATATTATATTATACTGGAATTATAATATACCTTTATATCATTATGATTTCATTCTATTAAATACGAAATAGAAATGAAAGTAGCGTTCATGCGTACGTACGGCTTACCGTCTCCATGAACGGTGCATTTCATTTCTTACCTCTAAATGTTACGTAATATTATGAATGAATGTATATAATAGATATATATTATATATATTATATCTACATCATGGATATAATTCTGGAGATAATGGATATTATACCACATAAACAACTTGCAATTATAAGAAGTTTATTGTTGACTCAAGTACCAAAGATCAACTAAACGACCGTTATTAACTTAAATGACTAGATAATTTTTGTAACATTGTAATAAGTGATATAAAAGGAATAATGAACTTGAAAAAGGTTCTTAATAAAGTATAGATTCACTCTAGTTTATTATTCAGGATATTAAATAACGGTCGAGTGAAGTCGTACACGAGGTAAGGGAACTTTTTAACCCAATTTCCGTTCTTTGGGTTAATCTCCTACTTTCAAATTAAGTCATGATATTATTATGTCCTATCCTGTATTTTTACTTTCTTTATGTGTACTTATAGTGAATACACATAATAGATCTATTTTATTTAAAAATTTATCTTTGTAAGGGACTTCGTCTCAATCTCCATTCATTGAGGCATATTTTTTTTTATACACAAATTTCTTTTATACGGTGTATAAACCCCTTTGACTTTTATGTTTATTCAAAAGGAATATTTTTATATGATGCGTTTTACTAAATGAAAAAAAGTAATGTTTTTATTGTCATACGTATGTGGCGACAACGACTTCTTTGTCGCCGTGACCATTATTTGAGTTTCGGCTTCCTCTATAAGCCATAACTTTTTTTAAATGAAAAATAAATACCAAGTTTTAATTTTCTTTTATTTTGGTGTTGAAAATGGTTTTGACAGTGTTTTTATTATATCAATATGTTGAATTGATATATTATGATTGAAATGTGGAAATTTTATGTTTCCTTTATGCATGTTTTATGTGATACGATTATGTTATGGTTTATGATATGTTTAAACCTGTTCATATGAGGAATGCATTGGACTTAATAAGTGACAGGTGGAGCCCGCTATAGCTCCTCGATGCATCGGTAGGTCTCATGAGACAAAATAGTGTCTTGGCACGAGGCATTGACAAAATCTTATTTGTATTCTTGGCACGAGGCCTTGGCTACGTGGTTATGATAGTCTGGCATTATGCATTCCATCATTATGAAAGTGGTTATTGATATTTCATGTGATTATTCAACTAGTAGAATATCCATGTGAATAAGTAAATGGAATTATTTCATTTTATTTTTTCCATATTATGCTGAATTTCAAGTTTAAAAGGCTTTTGTTTTAGTTATACATTGCCTTAAATGTTAATGTTTATTTATGAAATCTTCCGCTATATTGTTATCCTTACTAAGCATCTGAGCTCACCCCTTTCAATGTTTTAATTTTTCTAGGATGTGAAGAATTATTTTAGGAATGACCTACAGGGATAGTCTGAAGGGGATATGAGTGTGGAAAATGGAGACTATGTTATTGTATTTTTTCACTTTATGATGTAATGTAACATTTATGAATGTATCTAGTGTTTCCAAGGCTACTAAACTAATCGGTCTTTCGAGACTTGAAATTTTGTGATCATGCCAATGTTACGTAATAATGCACCGACTCTGGGTAACTGGTTTCAGGGCGTTACAATTTATACCAAAGGCATCACCAAGTACTCATAGTGACCATAGATACATCAAAATTCTGTCATCGATATATCCTCATCTCGTACTCTCAACTAGTGATAGCCCGATCTGAGGTCAATCTTCAGGAACCATCATGCCCCTATCAACTATTCAAATAGGTCATCAATCCTTAGTAGTGGATAATTATTCTTCACGGTCACCTATTTTATGTGATGGTATTATACACATAACCACAAGCTCCCACCCACCTTTTTGGATAACAACATTGGGTATTCTTAGGGTGAAACACTAGGTCTAACAAAACCCTTCCACTACAAGTCCTCCAACCACACCCTTAGATCATGAAACTCTATGAGAGCCATTCGATATGATGGAATAGATATCATTGTCATCCCAAGGTGTAGATAAATTCATAATTATGTCTCTTAGTAGGGAGGTAATCCTGGAATGTCCTTAGGAAATACATCTTCATACTCTGCCACCACTATAGGGAACTGAAAACACATAGCATCTACTAGCCCAAGGGTTATGATAGACAACTCATGAGTATTTGTTTATTTCCTTATATTCACGAGTCTGTCCTATTCTTCTTGGGTTTCCTTTTCACCCACAGAGGAAAACCTAGTCCCATCACTTTAGACACACCACATCTTCCACCTAAAATAGTCTATCTAGGAATGAACTATAGATAAATGGCCCATACCTAAGATGAAATCATAAGGCCTCATCACTACTAAAAAGAGATACCAACATAAACTCTCACCTCAAAGAGTTAGGACACACTATATATAGAAGTGTGTGATCTTTGATCCACCTCTTGTAGAAGTCCCCAAGCATAAGGGTCGAGCCAAGGGATGAACTGGAATCTTTAAGCCTCAAACCAGATAAGTGGAAATAAAGGAATGACTCACACCTGTGTCTATCAGTATTTAATATAAGATAGAAAAGACATATATCATATTGTCTATCATCCTTAGAGCCTCAAGGTCATAAGCCTAAACTGTCTGCAACTTCCCTTGCCCTTTTCCCTCAGCTCCCTAAGCCTATCATGGACCACTTGGGGTGGTGGTGGTAACAAGTCAACATTTATACCACCTCCCAATACTCTCCTAGTTCCTCTAACATATATTATACCCTATGGACTTTTCATCTCCTAATACTACCTTTTCCTAGGAGTCTTATCCACAATCTCTATATCATCCGCACAAAATTTTGTAAAAACTCGTGCAAGATGTCCCCTAATGCCACAAGAGTTTCACCACCTCTCCTTAGGATGAATAGACCTATCCTATGAGCCCCGAACCATAGAACCTATATCCTAGTATATCATCATAAAATTTATCACACATATAGGTGTCTGATACTGACTTCAGATCCCTTCTTCCAAATTTTATGTTCTTGTGTTTCCAATGTCGGCAATAACTCTCTGCATCTACTCAGCCAAGAAACTCTCTACCACCAAAGCATGCTCTAGCACCCCAATAAGGGTATAAATTAATATAGGTATAAAATTGGATTGAATGTCTCTACGCAGTACTCTCTCGAAGGTTCTATCCTGAAATAACTGATCAAGAAATATATTAATCGAGTACTTAAATAGGTTAGTGAACCTCAATGAATACTCAGTCACTGTCATACTACCCTGATGAAGCTTTAAAATATCCTATATTCATACATCCCTCAACTTACCTAGAGATAACTCCTCTCTAAAAATTTACTTGAAATATGGCCATGATAGATCCACATCATCATATGATTAGGTTATTAAACCTCACCATTGCCCTGGAAATCCATGGAAAAGGCTCACTGCCAAAACCACCATATGATCTGTAGGTGTCCTAAAAAAGTAGAAAATTTATGTCACCACCTCAAGACAATCCTCAATGTCTTTTGGGTTGGGATTTCCTCATAACCTGAGGGGTCATTTTTTCTAAAACTCATGAAGTGTGATCATCCTATGCACCTCATATACTGGTAATATGGGTACTATCTACTGCTCAACATGTGGTGGAATAACTGGTGCCCCACCTGGAGGTAATACCTTCATATCAGGCCTCCAGTATTGCTACTTCTTCATTGAGGGGATCGTCATCATGATCCTACTGTTGAATCCTTGCTAGCATAAATCATAGAGGCATCCTGAAATAGATAATATGTAGCATAGTTAATGATTATATATGGAGAGATGACTTAAGAAGAACATAGAAACAAAAACCCATTTCTATATGATGTGTGTGCCAATGTTTTCCATGAAACCAGTGTCCACATGTACCAAGTTGAAAGGAAGGTAATAAAAGTCCTAGTGTATGGATACATCGGAAACTGCACCAACACTGGAGTCTCTAGCCTGAAAGTCGAACTCGAACACTTAACACTATTTCCCCAAACAAATCTCACAATCTCTAGTCCTAAGGTAAAAATGACTCCTCTAATTCCAATCTATCATGACTCATCCCAGCGGGGCCTAAACCGTGACTACCCCAAGTCAGCCTCTAATAGTTTAGGGGCTAGCGACTATCATAAAGTAGGAATATCACTCACATGGGAGGCCTTATCCTAAGGTACATGTACACATGAATGAATCTTTAATCCCATACAATATTGAAATATATAAAAAAACTGATAAACCATGCATGAAAACTTCTAAATTCCACTAACAGAGTATGACAACAATTACTGTAAATAAAAAAAGGCTAAATACAATCCCACCAAAAAGAGTATGAAAACAATTCCAACCAGAAATTATATAAGAGGACAGTTTTCATGGTAACCTTTGGAACACACCTTGGTCAGTTTATCTCACTAAGCTCCACCTGGTCCTAGTCCCTCTATTACTTCATCAAAAGGTAGATCTTTTGTATAAGACATGACACATGTGGAAAAATTCCATGTAGTTGTGAGTATAAAAATACCCAGTAGGACACCCCAAAAATACTAAGAATATAACAATAAGAATAACAGTCATCTCATCACATGTTTATTTCTACAATACATATAATAAGAATATATAGATATACTCAACAAAGACACATTGTCTCAAGGTAAAGTCATATATGTAATGTTATCCTAGGAATCCTTCTTGAATGTTCCACATATAACTCATTCAGGAGAACATGCTCTACAAGTCAGATAACATTGATGGTCTCCATATGATATGTACAGATCATCAGTTCCTTCCATAATTTATATAATCTAGAAGTCTGAAGATAACTATACACAGATGATGATCACACTCAAGGCCCTGGGGTATACCAACAACTCAATATATAATAACCTGCTAAGTATAGGATCGATGCTCACGTATTTTTCATCACAAGGGTACCAAGAACTCCACCTATGTAAATATGATGATATAGGATCTCAATATATGCCTCACAAGAGGATTCCAACAACTCTATCCAAGGATTCACACTAAATGGATCACCATCATATGGGTATGACATGATTCCATACTAACCCCTAGAGAATGGATATAGGGAACAATCCCTAACAAAACTTGTCCAAGATAAATAAGGGGTCTAAGACTTGTTTGAAGGGGTACATGGAATTCACTAGTAGTACACGACATGTCCATTTGGTATCGAGTCCTGCATGTGTATCATGGCCCATGCTCATGTCTATGTCTATTCCTGAGTACACAGCGTGTCTGGGAATGTGTACTCCTGAACGTTTCCATGTCTGACTGGATGTGTCCATGTATGGTTATTCATGCTCGTACCCATTCATGTGTACCATCCCAGGTACATCCTGAGCTTCTGGGTAAATGGTTACACACCATGTGACTAGGGTCACATGTCGTGTGATATTTATCTTCTCAAGGAAACCCTAGCGCTACACCAGGGGTCCCAAGCATCGTGTAATCTCGAATTACATGCCATGTTCTATGGGATTTCATATAACTTGTGGTTCCTCCTCCCATTTCTTCATCTACTCCTTAAGATTCTCATATGACCATAAATCACATTAGGAATAGTGGACCAGGTCTGGTCGACCCTTTCCATCACTGCTCACCAAAATCCAACCATCAAATCGCACAGGAAACCCTCACTTCCTAGTCATTCCACCACCGAATGCTGGAATCACAATCAGGAATCCCCAAACTAAACTAATCCATTATATTTACCATTATCACATGATCCCCACATCATACTGAGCTCATATCTATGATATCAATCTTTTGCGCGAAGAAACGGGTGCACAATGGTTGATTTCTCAGTATTTTGGTCAAATTACTGGTTAAACAAAACACCGGTGATAAAAACATGAAAAAAGGTGGGAGAAATCCAAGAAACATGAAAAATATGAATGATCCTTGGTCATGTTCGGTTATCCTAGATCTATTTTCATAATAATGATAAATGAAGAACCAAATAAAAATAAAAAATTCTCCCAATAATTCCCATAGATAATCCCATACCTGAAATATGACCAATCCATGAATCAATCCATTGGACGATTGATTTTTTTCATCATATAAGTAAAAAATGGGGAATAATCCAAATAAAAGAACAATACTACCTCAATTACTATCAATTTCAAGTGAATAAAAATTCGGTTTCATTGTCTTTGGCAAGATCCTTAAGCTCTGTCACACACCAATTGATGATCCATGATCCAATCATTTCTCACCAATGAAATCTACTCCAACACTCTCTAATGGATCCTCTAGATTTGTAGAGTTATGTGACTAACCTTGAAAATTCATCATAATAGTGTTTATATAAAAATTTTATTTTTTTATGGTAATTAATTAAGTAAATATATTTATTAAATTAATTCATTTAAACGTCTACCCATGAATGTGCCCAAGATGAACGTACAACACGTTCCAAGGTTATATTAGGACTACAGTAAAAAATTCACTCTGAACACAATGACAACCTCAAATTTCCGATACGAGTCTCTATTTAGAATTTATTCCACTTTTTTAGGAAAACTGCTTACGCATGCATTTAATATATTTAATATATTTCAAAAAGTAATTTTGGGCACACTGGGCCTTGGAATATCATGTCATCTCTATACCTATCTCTGAAAATAATCCATACAATATTCCAAATCAATACATAGAAAAATCAGAGTCCTTACAAAGTATCAGTACCCTTATGAAAGTATGGATGACCCTTATATGAGACTCATGTTTCCCTTATGCGAGTATTAAAAATGTGCTACTACCCTTATGGAAGCATTATAAAAACATTGGTGCCCTTATGCAAGTATTGTAAATATATTTGTACCCTTATGAAAGTTTTAGGTTACCCTTATGCAAGATGAGAAATACCATTATGTGAAATGTACTAAGAACTTTTACCTTTACATGAGCATGGAGTACCCTTATTTGAGGTTCAGGTTACCTTTAAACAAGAATTAAAGTTTATGGGTTACCTTTACACAACTATTACAATTCATGAATTACCTTTACATACCTAGTATAATGCATGAGTTACCTTTACATAACTAGTAAAATGTGCGGATTACCTTTACACAACTAATAAAATGCATAATTTACCTTTATATAACTAATAAAATGTGTAATTTACCTTTACATAGCTAGTAGAATGCACTGGTTACCTTTACATAATTCTTATAATAAGTGAGTTACCCTTACAAAACTACTATAATTTGTTGACTGACTTTACACACCTATTGAATTTCATGGGTTACCTTTAGGCAACTATAAAAAGTACCTTTACACAACACCTGGGATAAAAAGGTTACCTTTAAGAAACTCTATAAATCAATGCTTACCCATACATAATTAATGTAAACCTAATGTTACCTTTATGAAACACCATAAAATAAAATTTAACCTTTCATAACACATTGAAACTTAAAGTTGTATTTATGAAACATCATAGAAACATATATAAATGATATTTAAATATCCTAAACATATATTTATCCTAGTAACTCAACCTAAAACTTATAAAAAATATTATAAAAATTTAAAACATGAAAACTATAGATATTTTAAGTAAATAATAATAAAATATAACCAAATTTAAACATACTCTAATCAATTCATGACATAAAAAACTAAATATAACACCTAATAAAGTTGAGAAAAATATAATTAATCATAATATGGTATTTTTAAATTATCAAAACCTAATTAAAAAAAAATTATCCAAGTATCCACTTCAAAATTCTCCCCCTTTTTGATAATTATAAAACCAATTATAATTTAAAAAACTCTCCCCCTTTTTGAAAATAAAAAAAAGATAAAGTTTTAATAGAAAGTTTCCCTCTATGAAATGACAATTTATCCCCCTATATTTAATTTAATGAAATGTAAAAAATATATTATATTTCATAAAAATGAATATACAAATTTTCAAAAAGTTTCCTAAACAAACATAATTAAAAACATATTCCAAGGGGCCACTATAAAATCCTTCATTGTTAGAACATTATTTTTATATGATGAGAATAATTTTAAAAGATGTTAATAAAAAATAATGAGAAACCCTTCATAAAATAATATTTTATGAAAAGAGAAATTTTAAATAATAAGTAGAAATTAACTAGTATGTATGAGAAATTTTTAAAAATTAATATAATAAATAAATGTGTAAAAAAATTAAAAATAGTTAATTGATAAACATTTTCTAGATTAATATATATTTCATGTAATTAGGAAAATTTTAATATATAAACACATTCAAACTCCTCCCTAATTAGATCATTAAATACGATTCTCCATGAGTTCAACAAAATCAAAATGTTTATATAGTATAAAACTAAAAGTTTACAATATAAACAAATAGAATTTAAAAATAAAAATTCATACATATTTTAAAACCATTATTGTACATTCTAAAACTATTTAAAATAGAATTTATAAAACTGAAAACTACACATTTTAATCATAAATAACTAATTATATTTAAAACACTTAAACATCCCCTTAATTTTTCATGCTATGAACTAAAGTACATATTTAAAAAAAATTGCATGACCAAAAAAATAAAAAACATATTCCAACATGACCAAAATATACATAATACAACAATACGTTTATAGAAAAATTTCATAATTAAAACAAGGTTTTCACCCTTTTAATTGATTCACTATATATATTTCAATTAAAAAAATTATGGATTTCAAATGAAAAAATCCACCTCAATTCCATCTTAGATAAAATTTTGAGTTCATCTTTTAAGTACATATATTAAACTTTAATCTATAAAAAATAATGCTTAATTTTAAAAGACTTCACAACTAAACTTGACAGATTTTAAAAAATTAATTAAAATTTTTTAAATAGAATATTTTAAAAAGTTTAGAAGTAGAGAATGAATTTTAAAAAAAAGAAGAAAATATCTATTCCCCCTTGATTTTATATTCCTCCTTTCTTGAAAAAAAATATTCAAGTGTACTTTAAGAATTAAAAAATGAAATATAAATATATATTTTATTTAAATTTGATTTAATGTTTTGAAAACTACACATATAAAGTTTTATATAATAACATTCAATAACTGAAATGTCTAATATTAATTCATAATTAATAAAATGTATAACTCCCTCTAAATTGATAATTTCTTTTCCAAATGAAAATATTAAAATAGTACTGGTATAATTTTAATTCCCATAGTGAACACTCCTCCAAAAACAAACTTTAATATCACAAGGATCCACGAAAGGTGTTAAAAGATATTTAAATAATTTTGAAAGTAACCAAATAATAATATCCTACAAGTAAACCATAATTTATAACTAAAATGATGTTTTTTCCATACATATGAAAATTAAATAGCATGACATATAAACACAATTTCACTCAAATTCATTGACAAAAAAAAGTTAAATATTGAAGTACATGGTATCATCCCAAAATGATACAAGGTATTCAAGATTAACCAAAAATAAATATTAAATATTCTAATACTCATGAAAACATGTCAAGGATAAAATAATAATAACATGCATGTTGAAATAATTCACCGATTTTTTCTTTATTTTTTACATACCTATGATTTTTGAGCTTTGGAAAATTGGGTTTAATAGTTCTTTTCTTCCTAAAACCATAACAAATAATATTTGAAAAATATAATTTCAATTTTGAATTACCTTGAGTGATATATCCTTCAGGAAAAATGGGGTTTTTCTTTTTTATGGGCTAGGTTATTTATTTTATTATGTCCAAACTTTCTATGATTAAACTGAATATATTTTCTAAAATATCCTTCTTCAAAGATAGTTATTTCAAGATATTTCCAAATTTCATGATAATTCCTATAACAACAAATTTTTTTCAGATAATATATAAGAAAATAATAATAAATAATATTCATGGCCTTATAATTAAGATCATATTTAATATTATCTACTTCTTTCAAATCAACCAGATCATATTTAGTTAAAACATAATATTTAATCATAGTATCCCAAAATAGAATATCAATACTCATTTGATAAAATTCCATCTGGATCTTCCACTAAGTATACTTACTACCATTGAAATATAGTGGAAATATTAGATTTAAACCATTTCTATTCCTTAATTTTTCCATCACTGAAAAATAACTTTACCTTAGCCTTGTTGAGGACTAGGATAAAAAGTTAGCACAATTAATATAAATAATAAAATAAAGCACAATATACCCTTAAGAGACCCAATCTATGATACTAATTGTTATGGTTAGATGTTGACTGGAAACGGGCCTCTTAGCGACATCTACCCTCTCTCCCGCAGCAGATAGGGTTTCGCCACTTCTTCCCTCCCCCCTTCCCCCTCCGGCTTGGATTTTCGCGGCTTCTTCCGGTCTCGTTTCGGTGTGGGAGTGATCTAGCTTCGCTGTGGAGCATCTGGAATTCAGGGTTTCTCTCTGGATCCTGTTCCCGGTATCGATTGATTGGTGGTGCCCCGGTGAGCGGCTCGGCATCTCTCCTCGACAGCTTCGGTAATGTTGTCTCTTCATGCGTTGGCGTTTGGCCCAGCATCCCTTCCGTCAGCGACATCTTGGTGCGGTTCTGATGGCTCGATCTGCTTAGCACTGAGGATGGTTCCGTCTTGGGGATCCTGGCGTAATATGTTGTCTCCTCAAGCGGTTCTAGCGAGTTTCCAGGGGGACGTTGCATTGATCTGCGGTTCTTCAGAGGGGGGGATTTGTGTTTCTATTGATTTGTTTTTTGAAGGGTTTGGTTTTGTTGATTTGGTTCTGTTCGATTGGTTTTGATTTTGGTTTTTTTTGGGTTCCTGGTTTGACATCGCTGGTTCTTCTCTGCATTTTCACACTGATTTTCTTTCCATCATTTCTGGCCTACTTCGGATCAAATGAGGGTTCTTTCATGTGAAGGTGACCATGCCCTGAGCGGTCCATGGCATGTACGGTGGAAGTTGTGAGGTGTTTTGTGAAGTGCGAAGAGATTCGACCAGGATAGTCATTGATAGTGGTGACATGGTCTTGTGATTGGTGGTGTTGTGCTGGATTGACCGCATGGATTTGTCCCAAAGGAGGTTTTAGAGCAGGTGTTTCATCTTCACAGGGCTTTTCGGATTTGGTTGTTTGAGAGGGTATGGAGTCATCCGTCGGATCGGGCATGTACTTTGACACAGGACACTTTCTTGCTAAACTTCCATGAAAAGGTGGAGTGTTTTTTCATGATTATATGCTAGGGTGGGGCTGATCCATGTTGTTGCCTAGTTTTTTCTCTCTTTGACCCTTGGGTCGTGTGATGTCCTATGTCCATGAAGTCTGGGTTCTCCCCCTTATTCCCTTAAAAGGGGGCTTATCTTATCTTATAATAAAAAATTGAAGGCCTCCAGGCCGTTGGATGGATGATACTAATTGTTATGTATAAAAAAAGTGACAAAATAACATATCCTCAAAAGGTTCTTCTTTGATACCAATTGTTAGGTCTCAGAGGGGTCATGGAAATGGACAAGAGGGGTTGACTTTTCTTTATTTAAAAAATAATTATAGTTTAAACATTAAGAGTGGAAAGTGATCAGTATAAATATTAAACAATTAAATCGCACCAATATAAGAAAATATAGAGAAATAAATTGAAAGGAATTTAAAAATGAACATAATAATTTTATAGTGGTTCATATCTAAATGATATTACTCCACTCTTAAACCCTCTCACAAACTAAGAGAGATGGAACCCACTATAGTATATCACTTTTAAAAGAGTGTGAAAACTATTTACATCCTCCTTTTCCGCACTTGGAGGATTGACCTAATTCCCTTATATTTTATAAGTTTGGAAAAAAAAATCCTTTTACAGGAGAAGACATAACCTAGACTTTTACTGGCTTAATCCTAACCTATTTCCTATTTTTGGCTTAGATGAAACTCAGTTTTTTGTGGGTGGAAACCTAACACAATATTTTTTAGGTGTATACCCAACCTATACTTTCAAAGGAAAATTCATAACCTCATTTATGTTATAGTTTAAAAGGAACTTGGTATTATACTGAAAAAACTAAACCCCGGCTCTTGCAAGAGTGGTCATTTCTCTATTATTTTATTGGTTAAGAGGAACCAGGTATTTTAAGGGGATAGACTAAACCCAATATTCTAATGGGACAAAATAAACCCAAATATATTTTTTTAGGGTAGTATAACCCCATAAAAGAATCATTAAGTGTAACAATACAACATAAATGGTTACAATAAAATGAAAGAATAAAATAATTTAACCCAGTGAATGATTATTGATGAAGATTCTAGTATTTGGGTCAGATATTACTCAAGCCCTTCAAGATTTTGAAATAATTAAGCTCACAAAAACTATAATTTTAATTTAGCGGAAAATTAAATGAAAAATATCTAGGAATCAATTGAAAACTATGTACTATGAAAGATTTGAAGTAGAGTCATGTCTCTATCTACATTCACTGCATGCTTAAGTCTTTTTATGCACCAAAATAGTAACATTTATCTTCTATACTTTAAAATTCACGATTATACTTCATAAATTTCAATAAAAAATATTCATTTTGAAAAAAATGAATAATATATATTATATTAATAAAACCATGTTGTACACAAAAAAATCATTATAAGTATAAATAAACAAATAATATAGCAGTAAATAAATCTATAAAAGATGATGATTAAATTCTTGAAATACACTCATAATTCATTCAAGATTAAATCTTCATATTCCAAAAAATATTAACTTTTCATTTTCTATATATTCATAATGTTCATGATTATTTCCCATACAAATGATTCACATGCCTTTTTCATAAAAGAGAGATAATAAATCTCTATGTGAGTTTACTCTTCATATTCTATAAAACAAAACCCATGTTGTATAAATAATCAAGTTTAGAACAATTAAAAAAATAGTTAATTATCCATATTAAAATTCTTGAAAAACCCCCTGACAATATTTGAGAGCCACTCTTCATATCCCAACTAGTTTAATTTTGAATATCATGTTTTCAAAAATATCAATGTGAATATCCATACATACTTAATACCATGTGAATTTCATTTAAATTCATCATAAAACAATTTAAAACATGTTAACATGGACTATAGATAATTGATAAGTAATTTTAGAACAAATAAAACATTAAAAATATTCATAATAAACTTGGAGTAAATGAACATATGAATTAATGTGAGAAATAGAGTAAAATTATAGGTTTAGAAAATTCTTTAGAAATTCACGTATGAGTTTTTCATTACACTTACATGAAACATAACTTCTACAAATGATTAAAATATTTTTTTCCCTTACGATTCTTTTTACCCTTGCGTAGCTATTGGAGAACCTATATTACCTTTAATGAGACCTGGGTAACCCTTACATGGGTATTGAAAAACTACGAGTACCCTTACGTAAGTATGGATAACCCTTACATAAGACTCATATTACCATTACATAGGTATAAAAAATTTATAGTACCCTTATGCAAGAATTAGAAACACACTATTACACTTAAAAAAGTATTAGAAATACAATGATAACCTTACGTAAGTTTTAGTTTACCCTTACACCAGTTGACAAGTACCCTTACATGAAACATGCTAAAAACTTTTACCATTACAAGCGAAAGGAATACCTTTACATGGGGTTTAGGTTACCCTTACATGAGCATTAAAATCTATGGTTTTCCTTTATGAAACTATTACAATTTACAACTTACCTTTACATACCTATTAGAATGTGTGAGTTACCAATACGTAACTAGTAGAATTCATGAGATACCATTACGTAAATAGTAAAATTCATGAGTTACCTTTACATGACTAATAAAATATGCTAGTTATAATTATGTAACCGGTAAAATACATTGGTTAACTTTATGAAACAATTATAATAAGTGAGTTACCATTACACAACTATTAGAATTTTCTAATTACCTTTATGCAACTATTGAATTTTTTGGGTTACCTTTACATTAATATGAAAGTACGTTTACACATTACATCTAATAGGAAAGGTAACAGTACAAAACTCCAAAAATCAATGCTCACCCTTATATAAACCTAACATTACATTTATAAAACACCAAAAAATAGCACTTACCCTTATGTAACCCATTAAAACTTAATGTTACCTTTATAGAACATCATAAAAACATGTATCAATGATATTTAAAGATCCTAAATACATATTTATCCTATTAAATCAATATGAAACTTGTAA
The DNA here is from genome assembly GCA_963277665.1 of Viscum album. Lineage (NCBI taxonomy): Eukaryota > Viridiplantae > Streptophyta > Magnoliopsida > Santalales > Viscaceae > Viscum > Viscum album. The sequence continues at coordinate 267,976,396 of OY728143.1, read as the reverse complement.
AACATATTATAAAAAATTAAAAAATTATAACTAAATATATTTTAATTAAATATTAATAAAATACAACCAAATTTAAGCATACTTTAATCAATTAATGAGATAAAAAACTAAATATAACAATTAATAAAGTTATGAAAATTATAATTAATAATAATATGGTATTTTTTAATTATCAAAACATAATTAAATAAATATTATCCAAGGATCCACTTCAACACCAGATATTTAGGTGAGGTAATTTGGGTTTAGGACCAGCCTAATAATTTTTAATTAGAAAGGTTTAAGGTATTGGAGTAGCGGGAAGAGGCCCAACATTGAATTTTTGGAAAACAGGTCATTGGTGGAGAATTTTGAAAGTGAGAAAAACTCCTAACAGAGTTCCTCTAGGGTAACCATGGTTTTTGTGGACCTATTACACTAGTTAACCCACAATAATTTTGGTGGGTATCTAATGGAGTTCAAGTGAGGCCTTTAGTTTTTTTTTAAGAATTATTTTTAATTAATTAGTTAATTATTTAAGGATTTAAAGTGGAAAATAAGTGACATAATCAACTTGAATTCCATGCCCTCCCTCTCTCTCATGATCCACTCCTCTAATAAAGGATATCCTCTTAGGTTTTCATATAATATTTGTGTTGCACATCGCTAGGAGTCATTATGGGTGATTCTATGTTTTATCTCATTTATTTCTAGTTTTGTTGCCAATATGGTGACTTTTTACTAAAAACTCTATTTTAGGGATTTTTATCTAGTTTATCGATTTATTATTTATAAGATTAGATCAAGATAATAGATTCAACATATAAGACTCTACTAGTAAAAATTCAGTGGTTCTTATATTTTTTTTTCTTAGTTATATATGTTTTTATGCATCGTATGGTTTATAGTCATGGGTAGGGTCATATGAGAGACTGAAAGAAAAAACTTATCATGGTCTGAGTGGTACTTTAAGGTTATCCTAGATTTGGTTTGGGAAGTTTTGTGTGTTTATAGGTTTAGATATATTGATGTGGTGTTGTGTGTCGTTGTTATACTAAATATTTAAAGGGGAAGTCATACTTGTGTGGCTTGAAATGGGTTTAGATACTTGTGATTGACATGGAGTATGTGTATGGGTGGTATAGTGTATGTCGATATGATTTGGTTGATGTTGATCATCAATGGTGGGGAAATGGTGGTTCATCAAGTTATATTTGTAGGTTGATGGTGACGCTTCTCACCATAGGGATGATTCCATTGTGTTCATTTTCACATAGGATAGGGCCCATTAAGTGGTATTAAACACTAGTTGTTTGGAGGTATCCTCTGTAATTGATTTGGTTAAGGTGATGGTTTTTACCATTGAATTAGAGGAGGGATATGTCGTAGGTAGCCATGGGATATTGGGGTTATTGAAATTATGGGTTGAGGAGTGATGTTTTTTGTATGTGGGGGATGCATATAGTTCAGTGGTTTGGCCATTGTGAAGGGTTTTTTCTCACTATGTGTGAAATAATTAGATCAGATAAGTTGGGAATTAGTAGGATGGTTTCTGGGGTGTGTGTCAATGATGATTCATTTATCAAGTGGCCATATGAAATCAAGATGAATCATTTATTAGTATAAGATGAGGGTTGATGTATCATTATACCTTAGGGTATGTTCATATTATGGGTGCATTATCTCACTTTAGTAATGAGAGAAGCAGGTAAAGTGCTCACTTTTGGATTATTTATCATGAAGTGGAGTGATTTATGTAGACTATTTTGGTTTCCATTTATTTCACTTTTTATTCACTTGTATATGTATGTATATTATCTAGGAACATAATTTTTGGTGTCCTACTGAGTTCATACTCACACCTTGCATGGGCCCTCTAGGATGCATCTAGACTTTAAGGTTGATGATATAGACATGGAAAAGGTCCTAGCAACAAGTTCATAGGGACTGAGGGTATAGATAATGCATAGACATGTTGGCGATGGATTTTTTTGTTGGGTCGGGTGTTTAATCAGTGCTGAGATATGGTTTATTTTAGTCTTTAAAATTTCTATATATGATTGGATTATAGGTGACCAAGATTTATTCTATATGACTGGAATGTTATTGTAGAAATTCATTCTTCTTACCTTATACTATATTTTCTTATTGTATTTTTTCTAATTAATGTGTTTTCTATTATTCTAATTTTTATTCACTATCATTTGTTATGTTTTATAACTAAGGGTATCATATTTCAACTATTTTTCCTTAGGCACCCACTGCAAGTCATTATCTCATGGCATGTGACGAGGTACACCTGAGGTAAATGGAACATTTTATTAGGTTTCATTCAAGTTATCAAGTTCTGAGATGTTATAAAGTGGTATTGGAGATAGTGATAAATATTGTTACAATGTGGTACTGAGTGGGTTTTTATTTTTTATTTAGTAGTTTGATGTTTAGGAATGTGTTAGAAGTTGGTATGGAAACTGTGATATTTGCTTGGCCAGCACAAGTATGAGTTGAAGTCAAAGTCACCAGAGGAACTAGAATTTTTTTTTTAGTTTTCATGATTATATTTGAGTTATTTAATCTAGTTAAATATGATATTTTTATGTTATTGAATTATGGTATTGAATATTGTCCTTGAGAGGTAAGAGGTGGTACTCATTCATCGTGATAGGCATATAGTGTCCCACCCTGACCCGTGTGTTTAATTTTTTTAATTATTTTTCTACCTTTAAATATTTTTGTTGGGGTCCGGGGTGAGTCACGGATGAAATTTACGAGTTATGTTAAAAAGTGTGCTTTTGAGTTGACATCTTCGGGTGCACGAGTGGAGCGCGATACCGCACAGCTTCGCACAAACAACTGCGCGGCATGTTTGTCTTTGAAAAAAAATGGGTAATTTTTCTTATGATTAAAAAAATGTTAACTATGGCTTCGTTTAAAATTTTTTATTGTTATAAATTTTATTATTATTAAAATGGAATAAATACTTTTATTATTTTTATTTTTATCATCGTGGTTTTATAATTTTTATTATTAGTATTATTATTATTATTATTATTATTATTTCTTTTATTATTATTATTATTAGTTAGTACAATTTTTAATTGTCCTTTTTTTAAGTTGGTTTTCACATTTTTTTTAGGGTTCTTGGCCAGCTCCCCCTCTCTCCAATCTACCCGTTACTTTTTTTTCTCCCCTTGCGGTGCTCGAGCAAGCCGGCCTCCACCCTCCCCATCGTGCACTGGCTTCCTATCCTCCCGACCTCCACCCTCCCCGCCATCAGTCGGCCTCCCGGCCTCTTCCCTCCCTATCACGCACCACAAAACCAACCCCTCTGCCTCCTTATAGCAGCCTCGTCGTCCCACGCAGCAACCCTCGTCACCTTCCCTCTCAGCGAACAGCATCCCCCTGGTGCACTCTCCCCATCTCACCCCTGCACACCTCCTATCATGAGCACTCCACCCAGCCGCACCTGCCTCCAACTGCGGACCCCCCTATTCTCCTTGCGGCCTTCTCTCTCGCCGACGTGACCCCATACTCTGGTCACCCCTGCTGTCATGCCTCATCCGGCCAATGCCGCCTCAACCAGCCCGCTCCCTTCTGGCATCGCTCCAGCTAGCCTCCCTACTCTGGTGATCCCACCTTAGGTGAGACTTTTCTTCGACCCGCAGCACCTCCTTCCTACCAAAGTTGTTTCGGCTAACCCCCAAACCCGGCCGACCCACCTCCTCCTGTCACGGTGACCTCATATCTAGCACGTGCACAACCACAGCGGCCTACCCATGTGTGCAGCAACCATCCTTTTGGCATTTCCCTATTTCTACACCCACACCCTACTGGCATTGCCCCGACCAACCCGCCTTACCGGGGTTTCCCCGACTAGCCCTCAGGTAGTCTGTCTCCAATCACAACCCCCCTGTCGGTATAACATTCTACTTATTTTATTATATTCTTGTTTTTTCCTTCATTTCAGTTAGAGATTACATTCATTTTGAGTACTCTTTAGTATCATTGGGTTAGATTCAGTTTCTAGAGCATGTGGTTGAGGTGCGAATGAGATCTTGCACCGGTTCTAAGTGGGTGTTGTCATTGCTCCTTGGTTACAAGGTAGGTTCCCATTGCACTGCCTTTTAGAATTTAAGTTTCATCTATTTCTTGATATTTTCTCCCTATATATATGTTCTAAATATTATTTTGAAACTTGTGGTTAAATCATTTATTCTGCGAATTTATAGTTCAATTCTTATTGTGTGAAAAAATGTTTTCATTTTTTTATGCTTGCATATGCCAGTTGTTCTATTAAATATATTATTAATCTCAAAATTTATTTGTGATGATCATAACCTGGTTGATCAATTTAAATAAGTTCGAGGCATGAAATTTGTGTTTTCACCTGGTTGAGTCTTATTTAGAAACCGTTTTAGTAAATGTTTCATGTGTTGCCGATAAATTTCCCGGTTGGATCTTATGGTTTATTTGGGATATAAAATGATTTGGTTTGTTTTTATAAAAATATTGGCAACATGCGAGATAGTATTTTGAGGCTCCTTAAATGGTTTCAAACTGGTTATGGTTTTATAAATAAATGAGATTTCATAAATGGTTGTGGAAGAGAAAGAGGTGAATTGAGTTTCTTAAATGGGTTTCTTGGAAGTGTTTCAATTTGATTCATATTTAAAGAAGTACGTATTTGAATTTTCAAGTGGTTTGACATGTGATAATGGATTATGGCCCATTTGGTGTTTTAATAAGAATGGATTTGGTGTGTAAACATTGTATGAAGGATTTAAATGGATTATCTTAAAATGGTTATGAAATGTAAAGTGGTGTGTTTACACTCTTTTTGAAAGATAGTTTATTTCTCTTAAATATGATGTTTTGATGAATAGGACTTAAGGCCCGTTTTTCACCTTGTTGAGTGTTTATTAGGAACTGTCTTGATAAACATTACATGTGCCACTAATAAATGAATTTGTTGGCATTTTCATGTAAAATGGTTTTTGTTTTGAATGTGAAAATAAAATGTTTTGAAGAATGCTTATAAATTTTTTTAGTGAAAATGGTGTGCCTGACACCACTTTTGAAAAAGTGTTTGTATTTTGAGATAAGGCTTTGATTTTTAACAGTTAAGGGGCCATTTGGCCATTTCGTGAAGTTTTTGAAAAAATTATTTATTATGAAAACCCTTGTTGGGTGATTCTCATGCCTCGATTGCGTGTAATGGGTGGGAGGTCCTTGTTAAGGATTATCAAGATCCATTTTTAGGGTTATTTAGTTGGAACTCTTTTTAATTGTTCTATTTTAAGGCATGATAATGGTCTGAGGGGAGAATCGGGGTGAGAACTATTGTGCATTATTACTATTATATAAACTATGATTGGATGCTCGACTGGCATCATTTGGCTCACCCCCTTTCTAAATACTTGAGACATGGTAATTTGGCATATTGAGAGAATATTCTGAGAATTATTTTTGCACTGGTAGGTTATGGTATTGACCAGTGGCCCATAGTAGGTGGATGTATTGGGTTTATTACTATGGTATTTTCCCTTGGTTTGCCTAAGAAAAGATGGTTGAGCGTTTGAGCATTTTTATTTCATCGTGTGTGACATGTCTATGAGGATGGGGTCTCATGTATTAGTGTCTTATAGACTATTCTTGATCTCCTAGGTTCACCCATGTCTATTTGGATTTTTTTTCTTACAGTAGTGATTATGATGCTTGTATGTATACCTACATTTCTCTTGCTATGTGATTCCTATTGTGCATCTTTGTGTATTGTTTTTATTGGAAAGTGGTGAGATGGTTTTGATTAGGTTTCTAGAAATGGTTTCCAAATGAAATTGTTTGACCTTCTTTGTATAAATATGAAAATGTAGACACAACTTTCCCTTTGAAAGTTTCACTGAAACTAATTAAAAGAATATATATTTGAAAATGGTTAAGGGAAATGGTTCATACTTTGATTAAAATTTACTTTTATAAATTGTAGTTCAAACTTGAAATGGCGTTTCTTTTATTTTAAAAGTAGTGCATTGGGAATAGATATCAGGCTAGCCTGCTGTGTTTTAATATTCATGTCTATAGTTCTTTTTTTTTGTTATTCCCTATGTAGGTTACAACTTGGGTGTGTTCTCCTTGGGATACATTTGATCATTGAGTTGTAGAGTGACTCGTGGGGTCACACAAAGTTAGTTTGGGAATCAAGTTCGGTTAGTTTTATTTTATTTTGTTCTTGTTTATTCTTTTTATTTGGTTTATTTATTCTACGCTGCTCTATATTATTTCTGATGCTTTATTTATTTTCTTTGGTAAAAATCATTCCCATTCATTCTTTGTTGATTCCCAGGCACTTGTCGCTAGCCCGGGTGGATTGGGAACGCCTCTCAGGCCTTTCCACAGATTAGATCGGGTGGCTAGTTCAGGGTTAACCCAGATTGGTTCGCGACAAAATGGTATTAGAGGAGGTCGACTCTTAGTAGAACTCACTTTTCAGAGTGCCCTTTATTATCTAGGACATCAAGGTAGATGGAGCAGGATTGTTAGGACTCTATGGGTAGGTGAGAGAAGAGCATCGCAAACTCTTGATCATTCTGATCTTCGGGTATCCATGGGAAGTCTAGTTTAATTAGTTTCTTTGGGTTTTTATGGAATGTTTTACGATTGGGATATGATAAGGGGAGTTGGTCCAATAGTCCTCGTGATCCACACGGCCTAGAAAGCCATGTGGAGCTAGGGACATTGTCCTAAAAGGCTCTCTGTTTTGGTGATGTGTTTTTCATATGGCCTCCAACCATATGATCAAGTCACCCACCAACACTAGTTCCCTGTTTGAGTTGTTTTGGGTATCCTTTGACTTTTAAAAGTTGTTTGAATCAAAAAACTTGGTTTTGAAAAATGGTTCGTTGAAATGACATGTTTAATTTGTGGATTATTTTAAAATAAATGGGATGAATGATTTGTTTTTGGAAAATAAAGTTGTTTTATTTTGGACTTGGTATTTCTAGGGGTACTCACATGCATAGTGGTATGTTGGAATATGAACGGATATCTCATATGGAAGATGGATTACTGGGGTGGAATGGAAACATGCATGTGAGTGAGACTCTAAAGAATACCTATGATGAGGGTTTAACCCACCAATCTTGTTTTAAATTAAAAAAAATAATAAGGAAAGTTTTGAGGTTATGTTATCTTTTTTTCTTGGTTTTGCAGCTCATCACCTATGCGGTGTTTTATTTTTAGGATTTTTATTTATTGAGTTGGCCTTGATTGGGTTCTTGACTTTCCTTTTCCAGTAGTTATCCCCTTGAATCTTCTAAGGGTGATCCTAGTATGGTTGATCAATATAAGGATTTTATTCTTGAGTTTTAGAAGCTAGATCCACCTCTCTTTTATGGTCAAGCATACCCTTTCATAGCAGAGGAGTGGATGCGGAAGATTGAAAGGAATTTTAAACTCTTTGAGTTTCTTGAGTTGTTTAAGGTCAATTTTTCAACCTTCATGCTTGAAGGTTCGCCATGGATGTGGTGGAAGTCAGTTTCTTGGAACAATCCCCATCAAGATCTTACTTGGGAGTTTTTCAAGGCTTTGTTTATTCGTTAGTTTCTTCTCTAAGGAAGAAAGGGTGAGAAAGATGATGTGGATGTGTTATCTACAACAGGACGAAATATCTGTGTTGGAATATTTCCAACACTTTTTGGAGCTATTCCCTTATGATTAAGGGTATTCCACAGATAACTCCATGAAGAATCGATGCTTCGAGGTGGGTCTCCACCCCGATCTACAGTCGAAGGTGTCAGCGTCCAACCTAACTTCTTTTGCTGATGTGGTGAGACAAGATTTTCATATCGAATCCATGATGGTGAGAGTGCTCAAAGTAGTCCTCCCTCCTTCAATCCCCATGAGTATTGGTGAAGATTCTGGAAAGGAGATGAGGAAGCAATTGGAAGTGGATGGAGCAAGTCGTGGAATCAAAAGTCCTCGTTATATTTCATCAACCTCTTCAGATCGAGGGATCCTCGTGTGTTATCAATGTGGAAAGATGGTTCACAAGAGGCCATCCTGCCCAAGTACTCCTAATCCCTATCATTCTTGAGGATGATTGGGTCACTTACAACGATTCTGACAGGTATTTTCTAGAAAGCATCGTGGAGGAAGTTCTCAAAAGTGACATGTTGTTGGGTTTTTGTTTAAAGTTTCTTTTGTAAGTTTACTTTCAGTGTAAGGTATCTCTTATCGTGAAAGGTGTAAAGATAGTGTTTTGGGGTTTTGAAATGTATGGAAATTTCATGGGTCTTTTGATGAACTCTAGTTTTCAATGCCACTGTGGCTTTCATTTAGAAATCATGTCCTTTATTTTGTCAAATCAAAAGATGTATGTTTCTTATTGTGATTATCAGAATCTAACTACAAGGAAGAAGACACTTCATCCATCAAAGCTCCAACCAAAAGGCCTTGAATTGAATTTGGCACATAATCAGGAACCCTTGGGGAATTTTAAGGAGTCTGGTTAAGGTTGATCCTATATCATTGCGATGAGACAGTTTTAGTGTTTCTAGTGTGGTTTCTCCATTGTTATAAATTTACTCTTGTCACAAAGAGCGAAATGGACTTAGCCCTTGCTCAATGTCAGTAATTATGCCTTATTGGATGCGATTTGTCAATCTATGGCCTTGCATGGACCACCCATGTGAAATAGTTTCAGCTTTGGTTTGTGTCCAACCTGAAGTGGTGAGTCGTGAGTAGTTGTACATCGTAGTTTCATTGATCCAATACTTAGGACCTCCCTCCCCACCCATGGGGTGAGGGTTTTGTGTTAATGCGGAGTTTTCAGTTAAACTCTTATTCCTTTCAGATGCGTGTAAGTGATTTAAATGTTCTTAATGTGCTTATTTTATCTAGAGTAAGGCCCGGTTTAGGTCTAAGTTGGATTTTAGTTTGGTTGTGTATAGGTTAGTTCTTTATGGTGGGGAGACCCAAAGTCTCTTTGGGTTTTCTCTTAAGACATTATCAGATGCTAGTTGAATTCTTATGGTGGGGAGTCTGTTCAGGTCTCCCCTCTGCTGGTGATCTATTTTGGGAAATGAGATTGAGTCTTGTTGGTGGTCAATGGAATGTCCTTGGTTTAAGAGGTTGGATCGTGTTTGTGTAGAATCCTTAGGTGTTGATCGATCAGTTGGATGGTGTTATGGATTTCTGAGGATGGAAATCATTATGGTGAGGAGAATTATAACACCCCGACCTGTGTGTTTAATTTATTTAATTATTTTTATGCCTTTAAATATTTTTGTTGGGGTTCGGGGTGAGTCCCAGATGAAATTTCCAAGTTATGTTAAAAAGTGGTCTTTTGAGTCGACGTCGTTGGGTGCACGAGTGGAGCGTGATACCGTACAACTTTGAAAAAACAACTGCGTGGCCTATTCGTCTCCAAAAAAACAGGTAATTTTTCTTGTGATTAAAAAAAATGTTAACTATGGCATCGTTTAAAAATTTTTATTGTTAATAATTTTATTATTATTAAAATGGAATAAATTCTTTTATTATTTTTATTTTTATAATCATGATTTTATTATTTTTATTATTAGTAGTATTAGTATTATTATTAGTATTAGTATTAGTATTATTGTTATTGTTGTTGTTTTTGTTGTTTCTTTTATTATTATTATTATTATTATTAGTTATTAAAATTTTTAATTAGCATTTTTTATGTTGGTTTTTACCTTTTTTTAGGGTTCTTGTCCATTTCCCCCTCTCTCCAATCTACCCACTACTTTTTTTTCTCCCTTTGAGGTGCTCAAGAAAGCTGGCCTCTGCCCTCCCCATTGCACGCTGGCCTCCTAGCATCCCAGCCTCCGCCCTCCCCGTCGGTCGTCAGTCTCCTAGCCTCTGCCCTCCCCATCACATGCTGCACAACCGACCCCTCAAAATTCTTTCAACAGCCCTGTCATCCCATGTATTAACCCCCGCCGCCTTCCCTCTTAGTGAGTAGCATCCCCCTGGTGCACTCTCCCCATCTCACCCCCACGCACCTCCTACTCTGCTTTCTCTACCTATCCACACCTACCTATGGATGCGGACCCCCATATTCTCCTTGCGGCCTTCCCTCTCACCGATTCCACCCCCAACTCCATCCACCCCTATCGGCGCACCTCGTCTGGCCGGTGCTACCTCGACCAGTCTTCTCCCTTCTGGCATCACTCTAGAAAGTTGCCCTGCTATGGTGATCTCACCTCTGACGATACTTTTCTCCAGCCAGCAGCACCTCCTCCCTACCGGCGTTGTTCCGGCTAGCACGCAAACCTGGCCGACCCACCTCTTCCTATCATGGTCACCTCTTGTCTGGTGCGCACACATCCCCAGAAACCTACCCATGTGAAAAGAAACCGCCCTTCCGGCCTTGCCCCATTTCGACACGCGCACCCTATCATAGTTTCCCCTAACCAACCCGCCTTTCTGGCATTGCCCCGACCAGCCCTCTGATGGGTTGTCTCCAGGCGCAACCCCCCCCCCCCCCACCAGTATACCATTTTTTTATTTTATTGTATTCTTGTTTTTTCCTTCATTTCAGTTAGATATTGCATTCATTTTGAGTTCTCTTTGGTAGAATTGGGTTGGATTCAGTTTCTGGAGCATGCGGTTGAGGTGAAAATGAGATCCCACACCGGATCTGAGTGTTATCATCACACCTTGGTTCTGTGGTTGGTTCCCATTGCACTTCCTTTTAGAATTTAAGTTTCATCTATTTCTTTCCATTTGCGACCTATATATATGTGCTAAATATTATTGTAAAACTTGTGGTTAATTTATTTATTATGAAAATTTATAGTTCAATTCTTATTGTGTGAAAAAAATTTGTCGTTTTTTTGTGCTTGCGTACGCTGGTTGTTCGATTAAATGTTTTTATTAATCACACACTTTATTTTTGATGATCAGAACCTGGTTGATCAGTTTAAATAATTTCAGGGCATGAAATTTGTGTTTGCACCTAGTTGAGTCTTATTTAGAAACTATTTTAGTAAATGTTGTGTGTGTCACCGATAAATTGCCTACATGGCTCTTATAGTTTATTTGGGATATAAAATGATTTTTTTTGTTTTTATAAAAATATTGGCAACATGCAAGGTATTATTTTGATTCTCCTTAAATGGTTTCAAATTAGTTTGTGTTTTATAAGGAAATTAGATTTCATAAATGGTTGTGGAAGAGAAAGAGGTGAATTGAGTTTCTTAAATGGGTTTCTTAGAAGTGTTTCAATTAGTTTCATATTTAAAGAAGTGTGAATTTGACTTTCAAAGTGGTTTGACATGTGATAATGGATTGTGGCTTGTTTGTTGTTTTAACAAGAATGGAGTTGGTGTGTAAACATTGTATGAAGGATTTAAATATATTATTTTAAAATGGTTATGAAATTTAAAGCGGTGTATTTACACTCTTTTTAAAAGATAGTTTATTTCTCTTAAAGATGATGTTTTGTGAATAGTACTTAAGGCATGTTTGGCACCTTGTTGAGTGTTGATTAGGGACTGTCTTGATAAACATTACATGTTATGCTAATAAATAAATCGATTGGTATTTCCATGTAAAATGGTTTTTGTTTTGAATGTGCAAATGAAATGTTTTGAAGAATTCTTATAAATGTTTTTGAGTGAAAATGGTATGCTTGACACCACTTTTGAAAAAGCGTTTGCATTTTGAGATACAGCTTTGATTATGAATGTTTAAGGTCCCATTTGGCCACTTTGTGAAGTTTTTGAAAAAAATATTTATTATTAAGACCCTCGTTGGGTGATTCTCATGCCTTGATTGCGTGAAATGGGTGGGAGGTCCTTGTTGGGGATTCTCGGGATCCATTGTTAGGGTTATTCAGTTAAAACTCTTTTTAATTGTTCTATTTTAAGGCATGAAAATGGTTCCAGGGGAGACTCATGGTGAGACATATTGTGCATTATTATTATTATATAAACTGTGATTGGATGCTCGGATGGTATTGGTTGGCTCACCCCCTTTCTAAATACTTGAGACATGGGAATCTGGCATATTGGGAGAATATTTTTGAGAATTATTTTCACACTGGTAGTTTATGTTACTGACCATTGAATCATAGTAGGTGGATGTATTGGGTTTATTATTATGGTATTTTCCCTCAGCCTTCCTAATAAAGGATGGTTGAGCGTTTGAGAGTTTTGATTTCATCGTGTGTGACATGTCAATGAGGATGAGGTCTCATGTATTGGTGTCTTCTGAACTATTCTTGATCTCCTAGGTTCACCCATGTCTATTTGGATTTTTTTGCTTGAAGTAGTGATTATGATGCTTTATTTATACTACATTGACCTTTTTGGGTGATTCCTATTGTGCATCTTTGTGTATTGTTTTTCTTGCAAAGTCTTGAGCTGGTTTTGATTAGGTTTCTAGAAATAGTTTCTAAATTAAAGTGTTTTACCTTCTTTGTATAAATATGAAAATGTAGACACCACTTTCTATTTGAAAATGTTATTGAAAAAAATGAAAATAATATATATTTGAAAATGGTTAAGGTCAATGGTTCATACTTTTTTTAAGTATAATATGTCAGAAAATTTACTTTTATAAATTTTAGTTCAAACTTGAAATGGTGTTTCTATTTTATTTTAAAGGTAGTGCATTGTGAATAGATATCGGGATAGCCTACTAAGTTTTAATACTCATGACTTTAGTTCTTTTCTATTTTTATTCCTTGTGTAGGTTACAACTTGGGTGTTTTCTCCTTGGGTGACGTTTGATCGTTGAGTCAGAGAGTGACCTGCGGGGTCACACAGAGTTAGTTTGGGCATCGAGTTTGGTTAGTTTTATTTTCTTTTGTTTTTGTTTATTCATTTTATTTGGTTTATTTATTCTGTTCTGCTCTTTATTATTCCTAGTTCTTTATTTATTTTCTTTGGGAAAAATCATTCCCATTCGTTCTCTGTTGATGCACTAGCACTTGTTGCCAGCCCGGGAGGATCAGGAACTCCTCTCAGGCCTTACCACGGATCGGCTCGGGTGACCGGTTCAGGGTCGACTCGGGTTGGTTTGTGACATATAGGACCTATGTGACATGTGTGTGCCTACTTGTGATGGATACTCTAGTTTTGGAAAATGGGTTTAGTTATTTAAAGTGTTATCAACAATGTATATAGTGGTTTCCCATATAGATTTTGTTGATGCTCCTTTCGTCACAGAATCTAAAGATTGGAAAAGGGGAATATCTGAGCTCAAAGTGATTCAACCTTTGGAAAAATATCAAAAATTGACAAAGGAAGGAATAAGAAAAACATTCTACAAGGATCGCGCAAGTTTTACAATGGTCGCTCAAGGACACTTGCACGCCACAATGGTCGCGCAAGTACACTTGCGCGCCGCCATGGTCGTGCAAGTACACTTGCGCGCCCTAAGTAATAACCACCCAGGGTCTTCTCCAGCCTATAAATACCCCTGGTGGTCCCCCCATAAGAAGAGGAATTTTTTCCAGAAACTCATATTTGAGCTCCCGCCGCCCTAGTCCCTTCTCAAAGCTTCTGAAACACTTCTAAGGTAATTTCTTACCTAGAACGGAAGATCTAAAGAGGGGGAGGAATGCCTAAGTGTTGAAACTCATCAACACTTGCGTGCCGACTAACTCCTTCAATAGAACTTGCGTGCCACTCTTCTGGAAGAACCTCAAGATGATTCTAAAGGCCTTAACCAAGAGTCGCTCAAGTATTACCCTGCTGGTTAACCGTCGCGCAAGTACCCATGTGTCGCGCAGGTATACCTGTGCGACCAGGACTTGCGCACCCATGCAGTACCTATGCGCCTTCCAGGACTTGCATGCCCCTGCCTTTTTGGGTGCCCTTCTTACCCATTTCACCCCTCTTAAGCCATTTCATCTCTCCTATTCAAGATTCAGTCTTCAAGACACTCTTCAATTCCATTTATGGCATGATTTCTTGATTTGACTTCCTTATCTGAAAGGAATTCTGTGGAATATCTCTCAAAACCTAGTGATTTACACATCTTTATGTCACTAAAGATTGAGATTTCATTCATTCAACCTCATCCTCTAAGATGAGAGAACTCATTAAATTTGGGCATCCTCCTTAGGAGTAAGCCCCGACCATAATTCTCTTAACCTGGGCCTCCTTTTCAGGAGTAAGCCCTAGTCCCCTAATTTGGGAATCCTCCTCAGGAGTAAGCCCCAACCATAACTTCATTAACATGGGCCTCCTCTTTCAGGAATAATCCCCAGTCATAAATATGGGCATCCTCTTCAAGAGTAAGCCCCAAGTCCCTTAATTTTTCAAGTCTCTTAACCTGGGCCTCATTTTCAGGAGTAAGCCCCAGTCTTAATTCCTCTTAACCAGTCCTAATTTACCTTTGATCTGATATTCCTTCTTAGGAGTAAAAACCCAATCATAAGTCCTCTCTTAATTTGGGCCTCCTTTTCCGGAGTATGCCCCAAGTTACAGTATTCAAATCTCCGTGAAGCACATATACCTTTATGGACCCTGTTCCTGGATTTCTTCCCTGAAGTAAATCCAAATCTTCATTTATCTGGGCAGTCATACATACATATGTCCCACCTTATTTCTTATAATTTCATCTTTCATGGAACAATTGTCTTATTTTTACCAATACCTCTTGTTTCTCACACCGAGCATGACTCACGTGAGCTTAGAGTGTAAAAGTAATTATGACATCCTTCTTTGAGCCATCAATCATAAACATCATACTCCCTTACTCGAACTATGTGGCTTCTGATTCCTTTTCTAAACAAAGGATACATAGGTAGACCATCTGTGGGTTCGATCTCAACTCTGAAATAATCCATGTCCTTCTGAATGGCAATAAACTTCAAGCGCCCCACTGAGTGGCTTTAAAACCAGCATGGTCATCATAATGACCAAGAGACTTTTACGTATCAAAGGATACCATTGAATAAGAATCTCTATCAAATACAGATGATTCTCTATCAATGAAGAACCTAGAATACATATAAAAGATTCTCTAAATTTCCTACATATTGATCATTGATTATCATATCTAAATGAAATCTCATTTTATACTTGGTAATGTAATAAGGATTCACGAACATAACTTAAATCTATAAAGAGAGTCCCGGAGTAGACAATAATTCCCCTCAAAAAAGGTGTGATGAGTCCGACCTCCCATCCTCTCGACCAATGCAAATTCCTAAGCCTCATCAGTCCAAAAACTAATGAGCACCTACCTTTGGAAAGTAGGTCCAAATGGATGTGGAATTATTGGATGTTTCCGGTTTTATGAACAAACCCATTAGAAACAGATTGGAATGTTTGAACCTTCAATCAAGGAGGTCATCCCCAAATTCCGAGGGAAACAAAAAATGGTGAACCCAACGTGAATCCTTAACCAAGTTAAAATGATGTTTTACCTATTTGTTAGGCCCCTATTTAAAACTCAATGAGAGGGCCAACAAAAACAATCATTGACATATGTGCTCATACAAAAGATGTAGTGGCTGAATTTATCTTGATTACATATGTTATATCAAATAGGCACTATTTTCCAAGATCTTCTGCATTTCTAAGAATGGCTGCTCTCAAGTTCACACCTGTGAATACTGCTGCTGCAAATGCCACTACTGCTACTCCTGATGGATCGCCGTCCGCTCTGAGGATGACATCACCTACTCAGCGTCTTCAACGCTGGGTATCAAATGCGCTGGTTAAGGAGTACCGTCAACACGGTACCATCCCAACTCTAGAGGCTGCCCGACAAGCCCTCCAAGTGAACAACTCACACCGGTCGTCCGGACAACAACGACCAGTGATCAAGAAGCAGGCGGTGCTGACTACCGTCTCCAACCGTTTCGGGTCATTATCCCCAGAACGCAATCACCATTCGCTCCCTTATTCTGAGGAGGTGAATGAGAAGGTCCCTCAGGGCCTTAATTCAAGTAGACAAGAGTCCTTCCCAAGGGATCCCACCAACAATCGCTTCCAGACTCGTGCGGCAGTGCACCCTCAACATGATGAGGGTACCGACTCCAGGCGTTCGGCTCAAGTTCCTCGAACCCGAGCAGGCAAGACGAATCTCCAGAGGCGAAATCTGGTTAACAGTGAGTAGGATCTCATCTCTGCCATCACTGGATAATTCCACCAACCTAACTTGGTGGCAAGAAACGAGCGGGCACACACACCTGCACGTTTTAATTCCGTTGTCCAGCAGACTCATCTGGCAGCATCACGCCAATCCCGCTAGGCAATTCCGGCGGAGTACTATAGGCAGGAACATACACCTATTTATACATCATCAGCTAGTCAGCAGGCTCGTCTGACTACATATGATGGATCTTGTCAACCACGTTTGGCGAAGTGCAATCAGCAGGCACATACACCTGCTAGTATTAATCAATCCTACCAACAGTCTCTCTTGGTTGCATTCGGAGAAGTCAATTGGAAAGCTCCAGCGACAAACAGGAGGAAGACTCAACTCTCTGCCCCCACACTTGAGTACTGTCAGGATTCACTGATAGGAAAAAGAGGACAGGAGCAGGCACATACACCTACTCCAAACACAGAATGGACGTATATCCCCATTCTGGCAGCTGAAGTCACCAAGCATATTTTATCAATGGTGAAAGAGCATAAGAAAATCCCTGCTCATATTCTGGATGCTTGCCAGGATATTATAACAGCTTCAGCAGCATCTCAGGGAAAGACACATAAATCTATCCCTATCAGTGGAGTGACACATCAACAGTTCACTCCGGAACAGACATACACATTTGTTCTAGTCCAATATGGTTGTGGGTCATACTCCCCCATATCATACGGACAACCAAGTCAGGCACATAAAGCTAATTTGAGTGGAGATCGTCAGCCTAACCTGGCCATCTTTCCTGATCAGGCACATACACTTGCTCAGAGTAGCCACTTTCGTCAACAAGTGGTTTCCAAGTCGAGTAAGAAGGCGTCTAAGAAAAAGACCCGCCCAGCACAGTCAGGAGATCAAGAGCCAATCTGTAACAAGGCCTTGCTCGATGCTGGAGTTCTCGAAGCCCTCAGACAGTTATCTGTTGAAATTCAAGATTATACTCCCTCATTTCCCAATAGTGGGAACATTAATTCCTAAAGTCTTCAATAGACACTTCCTCATGAAGGCTTGCTTCATGACAATTTGGTCGATCTCGAAGTTTCATCTTCAGATGAGAGCCACAGGAACCCTTTGTGTGGTCAGAAGTCCAAGGAGCAATAGATCTCATCTTTTGTTGTAACCCACCATGGTGGTCCTCCCCATGATGATGAATTTCACTGCGAAAGTCCTCTCTGTAGTAGTGATGCACATTACCCAGAAAATGCTCTAGTGGACAATGTAGTGCTGAAAAATCCCTCTTATCTTGAGGCACTTGAAAATGCGAAACCAGTCATGTCTGATGCTTCATTGCTAGCAGGTGAAATACTTTCTCAATCAGAAGATATCCTAGGGTGTAGGTCATTCTCCAAACCACCCCTAAGTCATGCATCTTCTAGTTTGATCAATGATTTCTCTACCAATATTGTTGAATCCGATGAAGCAACAAGGAAACACCAACTCTGGTCAAATCAGGTAGAAGAATATTCATAAAATGATAAAGAGGAAATGCTGAACATGAGAAAACAACTGACGAAAGGTGAAGTTCCAGTCATGTTTTGGCCTCTGGCTGACTCTCAGTATGACATTCTAGAAATGTTGACGGAAGATGAAATTCATGATATTAATCTCAACATATGGAAAACTCTTTGTCAGTTGAAAAAGAAAGTATTATCTTATGATGAATATGAAAATCATATTAAGATAATAGAAGGGTTACAATGTCAGATTGATTTGGCATCTCTATCAGTATCTCGATATCCGAAGGCTGAAAAGCAGCAGAGAGCCCTTCAATGTTCATGCATTGGCGCACTAAGAAGATTGTGTCAGTTAATTTCCAATGCCCCATCTAGTATTTGTGTCAGAGGATGGGGTGTTCATGGAGAACTGCATTTCATGGTGCTCTCCAGTCAGCAAAGCCCACCGAAAATGGTCTCATGCAATGTTATTGCCCATGGTCGGCCACAGTCAATGGGATTTGTTTGTAATCAAAATCTTGCCCATGAATAGGCCTCAATTAGTTCCTCTCAAAATCAAGAATACAGAGAACAAGTTGTTGAATTACTCCTGCATCAAGAAAACGAGAATATTGAATAGGCCTCTCGTATGGAGCAAGCACATCATCAAGTGATAGAAGTGTCAGAAATCATCCAACGGTCTTTTGAACTAGGTGATAAAAGTGGATACATATTAATGCATCCAGCTAATTTCCGGACTAAGGTTCGCAAGATCAGGAGAGATTTTAAGAAAGTCTTAGACATAGCATGTCAAGAGCCACCCTAGCTCTCCAGACTGGGGAATCTTTTAAACCAACCCTCAGAATCAACAAATAGGATTCGAGGAGTTGAGCAGGAATAGCAGGAACAGCCCCAGTCCACCGGACTAGGGAATTTTTCAAATCATCAATCCCCTCCTAAGAGAAATTCGGTCTTTTCTCGATAGGGGAAGAAGACTCAAGAGGAACGAAGAGCCAAATTATCAGGAGATTCCCTCCAAATTACGGTTCGTCAAGAATTTCCTGAGGTATCGAATAAACAAAAGGCAATGTCTCATCAAAGACATGGAAGAAGACAATATCACAGAAATGCTAATAGAAGGGATGCGATGCGTTATGCATCAATTAATGTCATCAATTCCGTTGTTGCTGATCCACGAGATGAGGCTCATTCAGGGGACTCAGATGAAGAGGTTCCTGCTCAATAAGATGTATGCACTAACACAAATGAAGAAGGTGTACGTACACGAAATTAAAGGGTTGCTCAGAACCTAGGTAATCCTTCGAGTAACCCACTTCCCCCTCTCCGAAAAGGATCCAAAAAAGGTAGGGGAAAGAATCAGGTTACATATCCTTCCTCTGGAGAAGGCCAATAGATCTCACTAGATCAAAAGATTGCACAACAAGAGGAAGAAATGAAGGAATTAAGAAGGTTGAATGCAGAACTACTTCATAGTAGTCTTCTTCTTAAGCGTGATGGAGTCAGTTAGCCAAAGGAATTTGTTTCATCTATTGAGATGGACCAAGAATATCCTCCTCTATCAGTACACCCTCACAGGTCTAATCCTACGAGTCAAGTGCAACAACAGTTGGCAGTGCTACCATCAGTTGCAGCACCAACTACCACATCTGTCCAAGATCCAGTCATTGCACCTACCCAAGTCCAAGTTCAACCGGATGTTTCTTAAAAGTTAATAACTAGTATTGAGTCATTAACAGATCGGTTAGAAACTATGGAAGGGGAACGTGTGCAGGTTCAACCAGAAAAGAAAGTTTACCCTAAATGGGTAGATTCAATCTCTCCTCCATCCAGTTTTGGAAACCTTGTATTCCCTATTTTCAATGGATCAGAAGACCCTGAACAGAATTTGACGAATTACGTCTCTTGTTGTGATCATATGATGGGAACTTCGGAGCAGCAAGAAGTAGTAAAATTCAGATGCTTCGTATAGACTTTGCAAGGACCAATCTTTGTCTGGTATACAAGCTTGCAATCCCGGTCAATTACTTGATGGGAAGATCTCCATCAACAATTCCTTCTTCAGTTCAACTCAACTTTTCCAAAGACAACAGTTTTTGATCTTATAAACTGTAAGAAAAGGGAGAATGAAAGGGTCTCAGATTTCATTGCTCACTAGAAGGGATTAACATATTCCCTAAGATTATCACTCCCTCAAGAATAATTGTTTCCAATATGTGTGGAAAATTTTCGTGACGAGTTACGCACGTTGTTGATCCCTGTGAAATACACAGGAGGGTTTTGAGACCTTACTTCAATAGCTCAGCAGATTGAAGATTCCCTTATACAGGCTAAGGGTAAATCTCGTGTAAGTTCATCAGCTCCAGGAAGGAGAATGGGTAAAGCAGAAACTACTACAGTTATGCTTAAACAAGCACCTATACCAGTTTCTACTTCAAAACCTTCATCTTCTCGAAGGGCTCCACCTCCTGAGTGCCAAAAACAAAGGTTGTTTCATCCAGATGATCAAAGAGATCAAAGACGAAAACAATTTGAGGATATGAAGAGAAAAACATACTCTTTCCGAAATGAACAAGTTCTTAGTTACTTCATTTCAGCTCTAGAAAATAATCTGGTTCAATTTCCAATGCCCAAGAGGCCAAACAAGAAAGGAGATGAAGACCGTCCCAATTATTTCCCTTTTCATCAAATGTTAGGGCATCCCATCCAGGAGTGTTTTGTATTCAGATACCACCTGTAAAAGATGGTCGACTCAAGACAAGTCAAACTGAAAGGTTCTTCAGCTCAGGTAGCATGTGTTACTGCTACAGTTCCAGAGGAGGAAGGCGAATGGTAAGAATTCAAAAGCAAAAATGCACAAAAATATGATGATTGGATGGTCAGAAAGACAATCAAATGAACTCATGCTATTTTGCGAACACAATTAAAGAAATCGATTGTGTCTTCTGCCATGAATTTTGTGGCAAAACCCTCTTCATCAGAGGGAAAGTCCTCAAAGAAACGGCATGATTCAAAGAAAGAAAAAGAATCAGAAGAAGATGAGTATGTGTCAAAGACTAAATTGTATTTGACTCTGGTAGACTTCATTTCATCTACTTCAAAGCCACAGGAACCGCCCCACCAAACGGCATAGCCTAAATAGGCTAATCAAGCATAGTCTTCATCAGACGAAGAGTTAATCTTTAGTTCTGTTAATATGATTCAATTAACAGATTCATATTTCAGTCGCAGTTTCGATTTCGATGAGCCTGAATTCCCTGTATCAAACAAGGGAATCAGAGTAAGTTCCAGAGGCTCAGGATACAGGGGAAGATGTGGATCTTTCAGAAGCCACTATTCCAATTATACCCCTGCTAGAACTGTGTACGCAGCAGAAACTTGTGGTAGAGCCCTTCAGCGAGTTCAGCAAGAACAAGAAAGTTCTTCTACCAATAGAAAATTCAGTCCTGGCACAATTATTTTGGAAGACCGGTTGAAGGTTCCATATTCTTCCTCTCAGCAAGTAAATGGATATAATCAGTCTAATCTTCCAAAACCAGGAATATTGCCAACTTCTATCCCAATACAAGATGCATCAACTTCCAAAGCATCTGCTTCCAAGGTACCTACTAAACCACATATTTCTGTTGGGAAACGCATACATATAGATCAAAAGTATGATGTATTGAAACATTTGGCCCAATTACCAGCCAAGTTATCAATTATAGATGCTATGAATCTGTCAAAAGATCTTCGAGAAGCACTCATCGAGGCTTTGTCAAGTCCTCAGGAGTTTGAAATTGAAATTGTTGCAGCTGAAGTCTATCACATAGAGAATAGTCCTGCAGAATGCCATGCAATAATATCTTTTAATAATGAATATGAAGATGATGTTTTATATGGGCATATTAGACCTTTGTACTTATCTGGAAAGGTCAATGGCATAGACATCTGAAGAGCTTTCATTTACAATGGTTCAGAAGTCAACCTCATGCCCATTCGTACACTTCTTCGATTGGGTCTCACGGAATCTGATTTATCTCCTTCTACCATGATGTTACAAGGATATGATAAAAATGAACAAGAACCACTGGGCGAAGTTACACTCATAACTCAGTTTGGAGATCTTGTATCCAATTCAGATTTCATGGTTGTTGATCAAGACGCAGCCTTCAACATCTTGCTTGGAAGACCCTGGCTACATCAACATGCGGTTATCCCTTCATCATACCATCAATGTCTCAAATATTGTTTTGATGGTCAAGTTGGGACATTGTGTGGTGATAAGGCCCCATTCAAGACATGTGAGTCTCAATACATCGAGATGGAATTCTATCACATGAAGGGAAGGAAGAAATCCACAACAAAGGATATTACCAAAGTTAATGATCCATATGGTTTGGAGAAGATTCCAGCAAATCCATTTACACATGTGAGTACAGATTATGTGTTTCCTATCATTCAAATTGACAAGATAGACCCAAATCAAAATACTCTTATGGAAATATCCATAATGTCAATTACGGAAATGGAGCCAGACAACATGGGAGAAATTGGTAACCCACCAAGCAGTGATGAAAGCACAAATGGTGATGTCTTCATTTCATCTGCTGAAATCCAACAAGTCTATACTTTTCCAATTAGGCTAAAAGATGTTATAGCAACAACGGAGGTGAAAAATGATATCGATTCTCAATCCATCATCTCCTATTTATTACCCAAAGAAGACCCTTCATCATCAATCAGGTCGAAAATGGAAGCTTCTTCTTCAAGATGTGCAAATTTTGACATCTCTTTTGATCATGAAAATTCTGCGTTATCATCTACTATGCAAGTAGAAATGGAAAAAATAACACATGATGAAGAAGAAGAGGAAGATCTCAGAGATGCTCCTCCAGCATTTGAAGAGGGTATCTCTACCACTGTGGATGAACTCAGAGAAATAAATCTGGGTACAAAAGAAGATCCACGCCCCACTTTAATCAGTGCAGCCATGAATCTTGAAGAGAAAGAGATGTATATTTCTTTTCTAAAGCAAAATAGAGATATATTTTCTTAGAACTATATAGAAATGCCCGGGATTGATCCTGATGTTTATACTCATCATTTGGGTTTATCATAAGAACATCGAGGATTTAAGCAAGCCGCGAGAAGAACACACCCAACTTATGCTTCCAAAATTGAAGTTTAAGTGGATAAGCTTATCAAAGCTAACTTCATTAGATAAGTTCAGTATCCTAAGTGGTTGGCTAATATTGTCCCTCTAAAGAAGAAGAACGGAAAAATTAGAGTTTGTATCGATTTCAGAGATCTTAATCGGCATTGTCCTAAGGATGATTTCCCAGTTCCTATTACAGAACTTTTAATTGATGCAACATCTGGCTATGAAGCACTTTCCTTCATGGATGGATATTACGGATATAATCAGATCTGAATGGCCCTAGAAGACGAGGAATCCACAGCCTTCAAAGCCCCTCAGGGTGTGTTTTTCTACCGAGTAATGCCCTTTGGCTTAAAGAATGCAGGTTCAACATATCAGTGTTCCATGCATCGTATCTTCAAACCCTTCTTAGGGAATTTTTTTGAATTCTATGTAGAAGATTTGGTTGTTAAATCCAAACAACGTTCTAATCACTTGGCTGATTTGGAAGTCATATCCCGCAAGCTTCGACAACATAATTTGAAGATGAACCCCTTAAAATGTTCTTTTGGGGTAACCTCAAGAAAATTTCTCGGCTTTGTTGTACACCATAGTGGTATTGAAGTCGATCCTGAGAAGACCAAGTCAATCCATGGTATGTCACCTCCTCAAAATTTGAAATAATTAAGAGGACTTCAAGGACACTTAGCCTATATTCGGCGTTTCATCGCCAATTTAGCAGGAAAAAGTTTACCCTTCACCAAATTGATGAAGAAGGGAGTCAATTACTAGTGGACTGAATAATGTCAAGAAGCATTCGATATTCTCAAGAAATACCTCTTGATTCCACCGGTACTCATGCCACCTGTTGAAGGAAGACCACTTATCCTCTATGTGACAGCTTTAGAGCGATCATTGGGTGCCTTTCTTGCTCAAAAGAATGATGCTGGGAATGAAAACAGCCTCTACTATCTCATTTGAACTATGCTTGAAGCAGAAACTCGGTATTCAAGTATTGAGAAGTGCTGCCTGGCATTAATATTTGCAGTTCATAAGTTGAGACACTACCTGAAACATCACGAGTTCCAATTGGTATTTCGCAATAATCTTCTCAAATTCATCCTTAGTCATCCAATTCTTACAGGACGTCTGGCAAGGTGGTCAGTTATTTTGCAGCAATTTGACATTCAGTATGTGTCTTAAAAGGCGATAAAGGGCCAAGATCTGGCTGATTTCCTGGCTGAACACCCTTCAGTGGAAGACACATCTTCAGATATTGAACTCCCTGATGAGGAAGTCTTCTCTATTCAAGAAAGTCCTCAAGCATGGGAAATGTATTTTGATGGTGCTTCCAGAAGTCCAACAGGGAGGAAAATGGAAAATCCTAAATTCAACAAAGTTGGCTTAGGAATTGTGCTCATTTCTCCATAAAAGGCAGTGTTACCTTATTCCTTCTTATTGTGGGAAGGTGGTACCAATAATGAAGCAGAATACCAAGCTCTCATCGCAAGCTTGGAATTAGCGCTTCAAGCACAAGTGAAACGCTTAAAGGTGAAAGTTGATTCAGACCTAGTAATCAAACAAGTCAATGGGGATTATGCCATCAGAAAAGAAGAACTAATTCCTTTGTATGATTATTTCAGAGAGTTAATGGAGGAATTCCCTTCAGAACCGACATTTTCTTATGTCCCAAGATCACAAAATGCTCAAGCTGATGCACTGGCTAATATAGCCATAGCTCTGGAAGATCCAAATTGGGACGAGACAACCATCAGTATTGCCCACCGTCGTGCAATTTCACCTTATGTTCGAATCAGAAGAAAGGAAATTAATGAAATTAGTCCCATTCCTGAATCGTATGGTCATACTACAGGATGGATGTCACCTATCAGGGAATACTTTCAAAATGAAACATTTCCACCTGATAGAGCCGAGAAAGAACAAATCCAGTGACGTGTGGTCAATTTTACTCTTTATGATAGCCCAGATCACCTAGAGAAAATTCTCTACAAACGTAGTTTTGATGGATTTATCTTCAGATGCATTGATGGTGAAGATACAATGGCTGTCATGAAAGAAGTGCATGCAGGAGTCTGTGGTGCCCACCAGTCTGGACATAGACTGTCTGATCAGATTCGAAGGCTTGGATACTTTTGGCCTTCAATGATACAAGATTGTATTGATTTCACAAAGAAGTTTCATTCATTCCAAGTACATGCCGACTTCATTCATCAACCTCCAGAGTGTCTTCATACAGCTAAATACTCATAGCCATTTGCCACATGGGGAATGGATGTGGTGGGACCTTACCCTTTGGCTACAGCCAAGCATTTTAAGTACATTCTTACTGCTACTGACTTCTTTTCCAAATGGGCAGAGGCAATACCTCTCAAGTAAGTCAGTTCTAAATGCATTGTTAGCTTCATCAAGTCTAACATCATTACTAGATTTGGTGTCCCTCATACCATATTGATAGACAATGGCACCAATTTTTGTTCATCCGAGGTGAAGAAGTTGTATCAAGAATACAACATCAAATCCAACCATTCATCTCGGTATCATGCAGCGGCCAATGGCCAGATAGAATCCTTCAACAAGACTCTTTCAAATATACTGCAAAATATGGTGGATAAAGATAATAATTCATGGCCTGATAAACTCTTTCATGCTTTATGGGCTTATCGGACTACCACTCGCACTGCAACTCGGTCAACTCCATATTCATTGGTATATGGAACGGAAGCAATCTTGCCCATTGAAGTTCAACTACCCTTGCTCATAGTTTCCATTTTTGATCAATCATATACAGATGAAAAATCTCAAAACTTATTGAATGAATTGAAACGGTTAGATGAGAAAAGATTGTGCACTTTGCACTACTTGGAAGTCTATCAGAATCGAATAGCACGAGATTTTAACAAAAAAGTTCATCTTCGTTCATTCACTCAGGGAGAATTGGTATTAGTTCTCAGAACTCCAATGATACCAGGAAGGAAACCTCCCAAGCTTGAGCCAAAATGGGAAGGACCTTACTCAATACATAGGGTATACTCCAATGGATCTTATTCATTAATCTCGATGGATGGAGAACTCATCACTACTCCAACCAATGCCATATTTTTGAAGAAGTATTTTGTATAAACCCAAAATATATCATCATGGTCTAGTATGACATTAAACTGCAACTAGGTCCTATATGACCTTAAACAACATCAAGGTCCAGTATGACCTTAAACTGCAACTAGGTCCTGTATGACCTTAAACTACATCAAAGGTCCAGTATGACCTTAAACTGCAACTAGGTCCTGTATGACCTTAAACTACATCAAAGGTATTGTATGACCTTAAACTGCAACTAGGTCCTATATGACCTTAAACTACATCAATGGTCCAGTATGACCTTAAACTGCATCATCAACGGTCCATGCATATGACCCTAAACTATTTGCAAGTCCCTTACGTCTAGCAAGACTTTAAACTGTGACGTCCTAACTACATGACGTTAAACTGTATAAAAGTATCTTACGTCCGGAAAGACGTTAAACTACATAATCATCAAAGGTCCCGTATGACCTTAAACTACACCACCATCCAGCATGACATTAAACTGCACCATCCACGGTCCATGCATATGACCTTAAACTATTCGCACTTTCGTCCAACATGACTCTAAACTGTATCATCCCTTTTTCGTCCAACATGACATTAAACTGTGAAAAAGTCCCTAATACGTCCAATATGACTTTAAATGATGTACCCTTTTGTCCTCACTGCATGACATTAAACATCACAGTCCCCCTTTCGTCTAACATGACATTAAACTATATTGTCTCCATCGTCCTAACTACATGACGCTAAACTGTAAAGAAAATCCTTGATATGTCCTACATGACATTAAACTGTACTTTGTCCCTGCTACATGACATTAAACTGTGCAGCACCAATAGTCCTAACTGCAAGACTTTAAACTGCATAGTCCATTTATATGTCCTACATGACATTAAACTATGCATTTTAAGGTTGTTGTTACCTCTTGTTTCTCACACCGAGTATGACTCACGTGATCTTAGAGAAAACCTCAACCATAACACTCTCTTTGGGCTACTAACCATGTATAAGTCCCAACAACATCATTTTTTAGGTCGTTGTCCCCAAGAACAACTTGATCATTAATTCATTATTTAATTAAACTACCCGGACATTGATCCTTGCCTTCTAGGCTGGGTACATAGGCAACCTCCCAAGGTTCAAGCCCAAAATCAATCTCTTCACATTGGTTCACCTCCATCTCATACGATGTTGATTTGTGAAACCACCCCTAGAATCAATATCTTTACATTGGTTCACTTTCGTCCTTGTTATGCGATGTTAAACTATACAACACTTTTTTCCAGTATGACAATAAACTACAATATTCTTTGATACCCTCACCAGAGAGAGAACCATTATTTACACTGATTTTTCAATCATGTTTCATTTCAAATACTATATGCATACATGGCAATACCTAAACCATTTTATCTTGGGTTAAACCATCATTTTACTAAATTCCCCTTTCACCCTTCACATGTACGAACCAAATTTGTACATAGGGTATTTCTATAACTATGTGGGATTGATTCCCATCCTTATGGGATACGTAGGAATGTTCTAGTGTCCCTCGAATCCAGCCCCAAGTCTTTGGGCATAACCCCAAATTCCACTTTCAGTCCATTGGTTGAAAAGTCCCCATGAAAACACACAATGTGTATTTCTTACAATGGTTCAATCTCTATGACCCTAAACTAAGATCTCTAATCCTTTTGTCTCGCACGACGTTAAACTGTAGTTTAAGAACTACGTATGTCTTGATTACCATCCTTATGGGATACGTAGAGAAGTCCAACAGTTCCATTCAGGACCCAGCCACAACATGATTATGGTTAGCATTGATCTTTGTATCTCTGTATACATTTAAGAATACCCATCTTTATGTGTCATAATCCTAACCTTAAATATTTTCAGATCTTCATAACCCTTTTCTTGACTTCTATCACAAAAATTTCAAACTTCTGAGAGTTCTTTTGCCTGAATATACAGCACGTGCCCTTAGGCGGCCTTGCATAAATAGTCAACATAATAGACTTGTCAGCCAAAAGATATTATTACTTGACTATGCAGCCAATGCCCTTAGGTGGCCCTGTATAATTCAACCCCCTAATGGGTTTTTTAAATAATGGTAACTTCATTCTTGGGAAGAAAGCTTCTTTTGTCCTTATTGGTCTTAAATGACAGTATGTAGGGATCCACAAAAATAGCCATCCTTAACATATTTGTCCCATATCCTTTTTCATGATCTGAAAGTATTCAAGTCTATGGTTTATATTCTCCTTCCCTACGTTTGGGTCAGACCTTCGTAGGAGCAATATCCATCTAGTTCTTCGATAATATTTTTTGGAAATATATTCTCCATATTCAAGTAACTCTTTCAATACAACAAACTCTATACTTTGGAAAATTTGAATCACCATAAACTTTCACTAGCTTTTAGCAGTAGAAAGGTAAATTTCTGAGAGTTCTTTTGCCTGACTATGCAGCACGTGCCCTTAGGTGGACTTGCATAAACAGTCTATATAACAGACTTGTTAGCCAAAAGATACTATTTATTTGACTATGCAGCCAATGCCCTTAGGTGGCCCTACATAATTCAACCCCCTAACAGGTTTGTTAAATAATGGTAACTTCATTCTTGGGAACTACTTCTTCTAATTCCTTTTATCTCTTTTTCATATCATTCCTCATATCCAAATATTCTTAAGTCATAGTTTACATTTTTTTCCTCATACTTGAGTATGGTAATATGTTTTCAGATAAATTATCATGAAATTGAGTCAATTTTAATCCATTTTGGTCAAAGATATTTAGACCTTAAACATTATCCTTTTTATGTCCGACATGAATGACTTTAAACTGCCAGATTTCCTTTTGATTCTCGATTTCCTCGGAGTCAAATCCTCTTTTCTCTCCGGATCCAACTCTGAGGGGGGACTTTTGTTGACGCTCCTTTCCTCACAGAATCTAAAGATTGGAAAAGGGGAATATCTGAGCTCAAAGTGATTCAACCTTTGGAAAAATATCAAAAATTGACAAAGGAATAAGAAAAATATTCTACAAGGATCGCGCAAGTTTTACAATGGTCGCGCAAGGACACTTGCGCGCCGCAATGGTCACGCAAGTACACTTGCGCGCCGCCATGGTCGTGCAAGTACACTTGCGCGCCCTAAGTAATAACCGCCTGGGGTCTTCTCCAGCCTATAAATACCCCCGGTGGGCCCCCCATAAGAAGAGTAATTTTTTCCAGAAACTCATATTTGAGCTCCCGGCACCCTAGTCCCTTCTCAAAGCTTCCGAAACACTTTTAAGGTAATTTATTACCTAGAAAGGAAGATTTAAAGAGGGGGAGGAAGGACTAAGTGTTGAAACTCATCAACACTTGTGCGCCGCCTAACTCCTTCAATAGAACTTGCGCGTCACTCTTCTGGAAGAACCTCAAGATGATTCTAAAGGCTTTAACCAAGAGTCTCTCAAGTATTACCTTGTTGGTTAACCGTCGCGCAAGTACCCATGTGTCGCACAGGTATACCTGCGTGCCCACGCAGTACCTGCGTGCCTTCTAGGACTTGCATGCCCCTGCCGTTTTGGGTTCCCTTATTACCCATTTCACCCCTCTTAAGCCATTCCACCTCTCCTATTCAAGATTCAGTCTTCAAGACACTCTTCAATGCCATTTATGGCATGATTTCTTGATTTGACTTCCTTATCTGAAAGTAATTCTGTGGAATATCTCTAAAAACCTAGTGATTTAAACATCTTTATGTCACTAATGATTGAGATTTCATTCATTCAACCTCATCCTTTAAGATGAGAGAACTCATTAAATCTGGGCATCCTCCTTATGAGTAAGCCCCAACCATAATTCTCTTAACCTAGGCCTCCTTTTTAGGAGTAATCCCCAGTCCCCTAATTTGGGCATCCTCCTCAGGAGTAATCCCCAACCATAACTTCATTAACATGGGCCTCCTATTTCAGGAATAAGCCCCAGTCATAAATATGGGAATCCTCTTCCAGAGTAAGCCCCAAGTCCCTTAATTTTTCAAGTCTCTTAACCTGGGCCTCCTTTTCAGGAGTAAGCCCCAGTGTTAATTCCTCTTAACCAGTCCTAATTTACCTTTGATCTGATATTACTTATTAGGAGTAAAAACCCAATCATAAGTCCTCTCCTAATTTGGGCCTCCTTTTCAGGAGTAAGCCCCAAGTTAGAGTATTCAAATCTCCATGAAGCACATATACCTTTATGGACCCTGTTCCTGGATTTCTTCCCTGAAGTAAATCCAAATCTCTATTTATCTGGGCAGTCATACATACATAAGTCCCACCTTATTTCTTATAATTGCATCTTTTATGGCACAATTGTCTTATTTTTACCAATACCTCTTGTTTCTCACACCGAGCATGACTCACGTGATCTTAGAGTGTAAAAGTAATTATGACATCCTTCTTTGAGCCATCAATCATAAACATCATACTCCCTTACTCGAACTACGTGGGTTCTGATTCCTTTTCTAAACAAAGGATACGTAGGTAGGCCATCTTTGAGTTCGATCCCTACTCTGAAATAATCCATGTCCTTCTGAATGACAATAAACTTCAAGTGCCCCACTGAGTGGCTTTGAAACCAGCATGGTCATCATAATGACCAAGAGACTTTTACGTATCAAAGGATACCATTGACTAAGAATCTATAACAAATACAGATGATTCTCTATCAATGAAGAACCTCGAATACATATAAAATATTCTCTTAATTTACTACATATCGATCATTGATTATCGGATCTAAAGGAAAGCTCATTTTATAATTGGTAATGTAATAAGGATTCACGAACATAACTTAAATCTATAAAGAGAGTCCCAAAGTAGACAATAATTCCCCTCAAAAAAGGTGTGATGAGTCCGACCTCCCATCCTCTCGACCAATGAAAATTTCTAAGCCTCACCAGTCCACAAACTAATGAGCACCTACCTTTGGAAAGTAGGTCCAAATGGATGTGGAATCATTGGATGTTTTTGGTTCTACGAACAAACCCGTTAGAAACTGATTGGAATGTTTGAACATTCAATCAAGGAGGTCATCCCCGAATTCCGAGGGAAACAGATTCTTAGTGTCATTCTTCTCAGGTAAACTAAGGTTATGATTCTTGGTGTTATCAGGTATGTGGATCATGCATGTGTGTGGTGTGCATGATACTTGGACCTAGAAAAGGGTAGGTGTGTCTATGAGGCTAGATGATATGGTACTTGGGTATAGTTAGTGAAGTATATGGTCTAGTGAGATGCGCTTCATGTTACAGATTTACATATTTAAAATATCTATATTTTTATATATGTATAGATCATTGTATTTGGTTATTAGTGGTATTACACCTCGAAAAAATTCATTAAGTAATCAGAAGGGAATGGATGTGGTGTTATAAAGGAATGAATTAGATGGGGTCCCTAAGAGTAGAGAAAATCATGAGTTGCGAGTAGATTATCTAAGTTAGGGAGGTACGACACAGTGGATAAAGGATCTAGGGAAGTGGTTTGATGATCAACTCTAGGTGAGTCTGGTATGAATTATTCGAATCATTAATCGATGAGCTTATGGGGCCGATCCTTCCATGGAATATCTGATAAGGGGGTTTCAGTCACAACATCCTCCATTATTCCAAGGAGAGGGATTACCCCAAGTTGCCAAATATTGGATCGAGTTAATTCATATGATCTTAAATCATAATGAGATACCACTAGGGAAAAGGGTAAACTCGGGCCATGTAAATGATCAAGGGACTAGCAAAATATTGGTGAGATGTGCAGTTATAGTCTAGTAGGATAACCTAAAATGATTTTTAGGTGAGATTTTTTTATCAATTTTCCCCTAAAATAATGAGGTGGAATGAGCTTGTGATTTCATACACTTGGTGTAAGGGGAGGAATCGGGTATGTAATATTCTACTTAGTTCAAAAAAATTATGCATTTTTACTAATAATGGTAGGGGACAATATCTTAAAGGTGTGATGATCCAATGATGGACTTTGACATGATATCAAGGTATGTGTAAATATTTTCAGGTTAACCTTGTTTTCTGAGGGGGTGAAGCAAGAACTAATAGTGGAGTGAAACCTAAATGATGAGAGTGTTCCCAATAAAGCAGTGGCATATGATGGGATGATTAGTGTAACTTTAGTTAGTCATAAGCAGACATATGGGGAGACTCATAAAGATAGAAAAGGTATTGGATTAATGTTTCCATAGAGGAGTGGTTCATTGATAGGTTCATACTAGTATTGTATGTACACTAAAATATGTATGATAATGAATTAAGTATAGGTTTATGTGTCCTTCCACACGGTTTCATTAGTTATAATCCATTATTAATGGATTAAATGGAATCCATTATGAATTGATTAAATTTCTTGCATTCATTGAAGGTATTAAATTAATAAATCCAATGGTAATAAATGTATGTTGATACATTGAATATGGTTAACTCATTTCATTAAATAAAACACATAAAATATTTCTATATAAAGGGATGAGATCCCTCATGTTGGATATGAACAATTTTATGTAATTCTCTTGATTTTATCTTCCTCTCAAAACATAGTTTGTCATTATGTGAAGGCACTATCACCCCTTATATGTTTACTTATCCTCAAGAAACATTTTGGGATCCTTTGATGGGTCTAATTACCTTGAAGGATGTAGGATTTCATCATACTCTTGTGATCCTCATCAAGTATACTCCATAAAATATTGAATATGGAGGTTTTTTTTGTCTGGTTATCTACATGTATGTTCTTCATTTATATTTCATGTTGATTATTCCATGGATATATTACAAAAAAATGGGTTTTCTTCCACTTACAATATCATTTGATGATCCCCTAAAACCCATCATTAGTATCAGAGTGTCATCTTCCTCATCTAATCAACATGTTATTACATTATTAAATAAAGAATATGTTTTATGACATCATAACTAGTTTATCCCCCCCCACCCACCCCAATTGAATTTATGTTATATGATAGTGTAATTTTGGGATCTCCACTTGATGTTATGTTAAAATTGTTAACATAATATGCAGTGGAAGGTGTGACTTACATTAAGTAGTTAAATATGTATCACTTTTGTGGGAAAATAGAGCATTAGGTTTTTAAGTTATTTTTAATTTTTTTATAAATAATGGAATCAAATATTTTGGAATATTTATAGAATTTATAAAAGTGATTTATAAATTAATTAACTTTAAAATATTTTTGGTAAATTTTTTAATTTTTTTGAAACAATTATTATAAACATTCCATAAATATTATAGAGTTGATATTAAGAATATCTTTTTCAAATTTATATGGTTTATAAAATGTTTAAAAATCATAATAAAGGTATTTTTTGAATATTTTATTTTATAATTAGTTTATAAATTAATTATAAATAGTTTATAATTAATATTATAAATTTTTATGAAAAATTTATTAAACAATATTTTAAATAATAAATGTTAATGTTTAAAATACCTTTTTTTAATAAATTATACAAAATTCCTTGTGATCATGAAATAAAGTGTTTATTTAAAATTCATAAGTGTAATTTATAAAGAGTTTATAAATTATATAAATAAGGCCAAAATATAAAAGTGTTTATATTTAAAATTATGAATTGTTCATAATTAAATAATTTGAATTATTCAAATTAATAGAGGAATTGTTTAAGATATTATTTATGCCACATCAAAAGTGTTTTGATGATTTATTTGATCAAAGGTTTAAATAATGTTAAGTATGTGATATTTAGATTATTTGAAAAATTTTACATAAAATAAATGGAATTATAAAATCTTTATAATTCATAAATTATCATATATTTAAATTAAAATTACATATGATGAATAATATGAAACGGTTCATATTAAATGTGGATATAAAGTGTTTATATTCGAGATTATGGATTATCTATAATGTTTAGATTAATTATAAAATTTTTATAATAGGATTTTATTTATAATTTAATGCTAAATTATAATTTTTAGGCTTAATAAAAATTTATTTTTATAAGCCTAAATTAAATATAAAAAAATTATATTATTTGGTAAATTAAGAGTTTATTTATTTTAAAAATTATAATTATGGTTTAAAATTTAACTAAAATGATGAGTGTTAGGCTTAATAAAAATATTTTTTTATAAGAATAAATTAAATATAAAAATTTCATATTATTTGATAAGAAATTTTTTTATTCATTTTAAGAATTATGCTCATAGATTATAAATGAGTTATGAATGATAATTTTTAGGCTTTATAAAATTAGTTTTATAATCCTATATCAAATATGGATATTTGTATTTATTTCTCATGATTAAAGAAAATGTTTATTTAATTTTTTCATTCCTTAATATTATTCATATTTATTAAATTATTTATAGAATGTGAATAATGTGTATTCTAAATGTGAAATTTTATATTTTTTCACATGTTAAATAAAATATTTATTTAAGTATTTATTCCTTTATATTATTAATGATTATAATTTTTTTATAGAATATGAATAATATTTATGTTTTATTTATGTGATGAATTACTTCTAGAATATATATCCTTGAATTACATACTAGTTATGTCACCATAAAATTTAGTTTTTCATATACCTAGACATCAGTTTTTTACTTGAGTTATGAGCTTGAGAATAGTTATTGAATAAATTTTTTGAATATTAGGTTTTACATATATCATGAATTGAATTATCTCTTATATAAATTATCCCTGGGGAGAGGGACTTGGGGTCAGACTACCCACTATCCTGGAGACATGTGCCTTGTTCTAGAAAGGTGAGGGGTTGGTTATCAATCTCTCTGAGCTTACTTGTGTGGAGATTATCAATCTCATAGAGTTCTAAACCATTAAATAAAGAGTTCATATACCTTTTTAATATGATTCATTCTGATATGTATATATTTTTAGGTACTATATTTAGGTGAGTAACACAAATTTTGGGTTATGTAAATGGTTACACATTAATATAGTGTGAACACATTATTTTAGTGGATGGAATAGAAATTCCAAAACTAAATCGTTAGAATTATTCATACACAAAAGTGATAGAACATGATAAGGTAAAAATTTCATGAGATGAAATAATTATGAATTTAATATTAATATGATGTATATTAAATAGGTGATATTTTTACAAATACAAAATCCCTCAAATACTAAGAGTGAGATTCCTTAAAAAACATCACTTTTCATGACCTCGATCATCCAATCAGGTTGTTTCATTCCATATCAAGGTTCCCCTGGATTATCTTGTTTAATTAAATAAAATAATTATATAAACAAGATTATCTGAATTGGTAGTTTCACTCAATGATAGGGTTCCCATGGATTTTCTAGATTTAGCTTGTTTTTTGCATTTTCATTGGGTTATTCTTAGTTAATAAACCTAAAGGGTTGGGATACTAGAGGAATAGAGTTGATCATTATCCATTTTATTGATATGGACAAATAATTTTCTACTAAATTATCCAATAATTACAACTATTCTGATTTTTTCATTGCTTAATTAAATAACTAAAGTGATGAGTTTTACTCCATAATGGGGTAATTTCTTAGAAAAATGTGGATCTTAGCTCACTAAATTGAATGATGTATGGGGTCATCAATTTTAGTGGGAGAAATTTCATTAAAAGTATCATGAAACAACTCAATCCACCCTTGACCTGGGTACCCAAATTGATTTGTGACTTAACCTGAGGGACATTCTTGATCCCCATGGGCTGGAAAAATGTGCCAGGATATTAGAGTACACTCAATGGGAATAATTTTTCATAGATAAATAATATTTAATATGTAATATAATTTAACTATAATTCTTGTATGGTGAAGCCATACATTGTATTTCCATGAAAAATAAAACAAAAAGCGTTATAAAATGAACCTAAAAATGTCAGATCAAGCAAAGATAAAATAACAATTAAAATAAAATTCTAGGGAAGATGACTAGGATAGAAATTTATAATATATGAAATAAAATAAAAATTCTTAGATCAAGATATCTTGGGACCTAATGTCATTCTTCACCCACTAACTCAACACCTAGAAGATAGAGTCCCTAAAGTGGCACTCCTCTGAATCAAATCCTGAACCTGCAATAACCACTCAGCCTATGAAAAAAATTAGTGTAAGTAGGGTGTGAGATAACATCCTAGTAGTATTTCTCCAATTATTCCATGAGTTTACTTATTCAAAACATCCCAAAAATTCTAGTTTGAAATATAATATTTTAAAATATTCTTTATAACATTTTATGAAAAATGAAAACAAGGTAATTTATTTATAAATAATATTTTTTCCAAAATGATGTTTGAAACCAAACCATTAACTTTTGTTCAAAAAAATTTGAAAATTTAATTTCTGAAAACTATTTCATAAATTGCATTTGGAAAAAGGATATTTTTGCTAAAACCTAACACTAAATAAAATATCAAGCACATACATGAATAAAAAAGAAATGGGAATATAAAAGAAACAATATATAGGGTAGTAAAAATTAGAAACCACTGTAAATGAAGAATAATTACAATAGGAATATCACAATATAAGTAAAAATATATATATAAAATAGGATAATAATTGTGTAGTGAATAAAAATTCAAAAAAAGATAAATGTATAATTGTGGGAGGCTCCTAAACATCCAGTGATACAATACTGAACATACTCAGGTGGAACCATCTATCATCTTATGGATACATTCTTAGTCTATATCCTACTAGCTAATCTTCCTAGCCTCATTACTAGAACTCCCCCAAGGGCTAGTCTTATTCCATACCAAGGGGGTATAGTCTATTTCATTGGGAATATATAGTTACTATATCTATATCTCTCACTAAAGACACATAGGACCTTTATGAAACTAATAATAGAGGGTGAGTATAGATGTGTATCGCAATGAACACATGCCAAAAACAACTATAAGGATAATTATTCCATTGATACACCTTAACCCACCCTTGTGCACTATTACTTCCAAATCCCCCTTCATAATCCATATAAACATCCACATTAAACACATAAAAATAGAATATAATTTTAAATATAATTTCAAGGGGATAAGGTTAAGGGTGAAATAAAATATAAAAAATCCACTTTAGGTAAAGTTCCAAAAGGGACTCGAATTGAAATTTTTATAATAATACTTTTCAAAATATACATTTAAATCCATTTCAAATCAAAATTATTTATAAACACTATTTAATGTGTCAAAGAGGCCTTTATATTATTAATTAGATACGTACCTTTGAAAACATTAAAATTTGAGTATTGTCCAAAATCTTCTTGAATAACCAAAGGGTAACTCCATTTTAGAACACCAATTCCAAAAAACCCTTAAAAATAACTAGATTCATTATCATTAAAAAATTATACATGAACTAAAATTTCATCAAATTAATAAACATCTAATAATAAATCTATAAACACTAAAAAAATTAAATAAACACCCATTTTAAAATATAAATTCTCAGAAGAACCCCTTTTTGAAACTCATACTATTCAATAATGAGAATAATTTTTATAGGAAATCACTTTATAATCCCTAGAACAACATGGTATATTATGAAAAATAGAAATCATGGAAGCACCCACTTGAAGTTAAGTATGGACAATGAAAAACCCTAAAATAAGGAATAATAATGATAAATGAAACCTTTTCACACCCTAGTATTAATATCTAAAATGAATTAAAACCAAAACCATGCCCAAGGTTTTTAAAACATCTTGATGTAGTGAAGGAAGGAGGAAAGAATTAGAAAAAATAGATACTGAGAAGATAAAACAGGTTTGTACCTTGAGAAACTCCCTTAGAATCGATGAAGGAGCACTCAAAATTAAATAAATTTGGTGTAGTTCATGCACACGAGGGTCCTCTCTAGATTTACATCATGAGTATAATGGTAGGAATGGGGGAGACTCATTTTAGGGTTTTATTTTTGAGAGGTTTAGGATTGTAACTTCATCATTTTAAAATTTTGGGGGCATTGCATGGATATCGCATGGTCAGCCCTAACTATGAAACAACCATGAATACTTCACTATAAACACTAAAATACCCACACTACACTGACCCAATCCATTTACACATATTATTACATTAATTTTAAGCATAAATATCCAACCAGTACAACCCCAAATATCATGAGACCTATTGACTTTGGAAGACTAGGTTTATGATACATAAAAGTGAGTCTAAAATAAAACTTCTTTATTTTATTCTCCATAATGATCTCCTAAATACTTTTGATCTCTTAAAATTACATATGATAACATGGGGAATACATAAAATAAAGGGGTGATCTAAAAATCCACGTAAGGAAATAAACATGATAAGGAATCATAACATGTGAGTCAAAGGTATAACATGATATCATAAAAGATAAGGCATGTGATTAATCACATGGAAACATAACATAAAAAACATGGTATCATAAGATCATGGAATAATAGGAAATTTGGTAGAAACAAAAGACATTACATAACTAAAAAGGCAATATCACATGGTTGAAAGAGTCACATAATGGATTAGGTTCACTCCCTAATCCCATACATGACGTCTCATGAGACTAAAACATTAACCAATTCATTGAAGGTAATATAATTCGAGTTCTACCTATCACATTCATTTCATGTACATTCATATGTTTTACACATAAAGAAATCAATCATAAGGAAAAAACATAAAAATTACCCATGGAAAGAAAATGGGTTTCATAATCTTACCTCATATCATAATCAAAATACATTTCTTAAAGAATGAATTTAAGAAGTGATCATAAGGCATGTATTACCCCAATCAAAGTAAGGGGGATTGAGAAAGGTATATATGTAAGAGACATATATATAGTATTTATAAGCATTCTATAGAATTAAAGGTTTTTCTTATTGATGAATATAAATATTTTTAAAAATATTAAAAACATTCTTGAGGAAAATAACCTTTTCACTTTAAAAACACTTTTGAAAAAATAAAATTCACAAAATTTTGTGGAAATACTTTTATTTTAAAATAAACTTTGAAACTTATTAAATAATATTCAAATAAAATAATGGTCATGATGGAAAAAATACTATTCATTCCATGCACATTTAAATAAATATTACTTTCACATTTTCGGTAAAATGTAAAGAAATACCATGTTTGGAAAACAAAAAGAATATTCCTTTTAAAAAAATTGTGAAAAGTAAAAAAATGGTAAAAAAAATACATTAAATAATCATATAGTAATATTTAAAACATTTTTTAAAAAAACTTTAAAGAAAATATAGACATGGAAGAGAAATGTTTTTTGATCGAAGAGAGAAATAAAGTTTATTTTCCTTAAAAAATTCAATATTTTTAAGTAAAAAAGAGATAAAAATGGGAATATTACTTGTAAAGTTCCTGAATAACTAAAGGATAATAAAATTTAAGTGTTTTATTTTTAAATGAAAAAATAATTTCCAACAATGGAAATTTGAGCATAAATAACCTCGATTAAATAAGATTGAAACATAAACCCGTACCTCTTTGTTGATTTTTTAATCATATCCCATGTGAATGAAGGAAATAAATTATAACTTAAAATACCATTAAGTATTAAGGATTCATGATATAAAATGTAAAGGTTCATTATATACACCATATAAAAGAAACTAGTTCATAAAAGAACATGTATCTCAAAGAAGGAAGTTTTGAGACGAAACCCTTACCTTGAGCCGGAATCGTCACGTGCATTCCTTATATTCATGAATAAAAAAATTTGTTAATTATTTACTCAGTTAATAATATTTTTCAAGTTTATTATTCCTTTTATTTTATATTTAACAATGACATATTGAATTACTTAATGAATTAATTTCACATCAGATATTTTACGGATCATATGTCCAAAATCACTTTGGTAAGTTAACTAAGGTCAAAGATATTATTATTTAATAATATACAGAATTTTAATCATTAAATAATTATAATTTTTATACATAAATTATACTTTTAAAACCAAAAATGAAATATGTTTATGAAAAATGAACTATGTTACAATCATAGAGATGGTAGGTTGTACATACGCATAAGTAACGTTTCTATTTTTCAACGACCTTGATGGAAAGATGGTAAGTGTTATTTTATCCACACATAATTATAATTATATCATAAATATCATATTATTTTTTTAAATATTCTTTCATATACCATCTATTTGATTTAGTAATAAAAATGAATGACAACGCTTCGAAAGGCGGTAGTCTGCTGTACACACGAATGACGTTATCATTTATTCAATGGATGGTAAGGTAAGAAATTATATCACATATTACTTTTTAAGAATGTTTAATATGTCATTATTATAATATATAAACATTAAATTAATCCTTATTACCTTCCATGTAAATCTTAATTGAAAAACAAATCGCGTCACTTTGAGAGACGGCAGTCCACCATACACACAAGTGACGTTATCGTATTCCCTATGAAATAAAAAGTAAGAAGGTGTATTTGATATTATAATTATATAAGTATAATTATAACATAAATATAATATATAAAAATTAAATATGTCATTATATACATCTATGACAAGTGGTGATGGAAAACGAATTACATTGGTTTGTGAGGTGGTAGTCCACTGTACACACGATCAACGATTTCATTTCCCATTTAAGGAGGAAAGAGATGGTTTTAGTTCATGATATTAACATAAAAATATCTCATTATATGTAATATATTTATTTTATTATATCATCATGGTTTAATAATATATGAAGGATGTGGAAGAATAAATAAAATAAAACATGTGGTTAAGGATGCTACCTCTTCTTCGAACAAACTCTTTAGGTTTGCACCAAAACCCTTTCTAGGTTGTATTTATGATAAAAAAGGATCATTGAATGATTTAAGGGAATTAAACAAGTTTTTTAGGTAGTTATTGTCTTAAAAATGAGATTTGGATGTTTGAAGAGGAGAGGATAGGGGGTGGCCTTTTATAAGTGGGGGAGAGGACACACTTGGAATTTTTGAAAATAAAGAATTAAACCCATTTTTTTATCATTAAACAAGGATCAAAATAAAATTAGAATATATAAGGACAAAATATTACCATAAAATAATAATTAGAAAATTTTTGGGTCATTCTTAACCCATATATTTTTAGCTTAACCCCAGGTAAACCTGTTTTTACCTTAATCATGGTAAATAATTTTTACTATTTTCACTATTCATTATGGTCAAAAATTAAGTTAAACTTATTAGATAATATATATTGTTATAATTAAAAATATGGAATAAATTTTTCCAAATTCAAGTCATATAAGTGGCTGAATTTAATTCAAAATTAAACCCACGGAATTTTAAAAAAATGGTTTTCCAAAAGAAAAACCTGTAAAAGTTTAAAACGTTTTTATGTCAAAATTCAATATGAAATTGATTCAAATGAATTAATTTGGATTAATAAATAAATAATTTAATAAATTTTAATTTTAAAATAACATTAAAATAAAATTGACCTTGTAAATTCTTTAAACGAAAAGGAATTTTTTAATAAAAAACAATATTTTCACTATTTATCGAAAAATGAAACTTTTCATAAAAATACAACAAATTAAAAATAAGATAATTTTTATATGATTATTTAAAAAATTAATTTAATTTTTTAAAACAAATTTTCTAAAATTGGTAAGAAATAATTTTAAAATATGTGTGCAAAGCGTGACAAAACTGCTTTTTAGAAAAATACAACTTTTCATAAAACATTTTTTTCTTTCAAATGATTATTATTTTATTTTAAATTAATATATAATTATTGAATTTATTTTATACATGTTTAAACCATATAATTTTCATAATTTATTTATTCATTTTCATACCCACCAAATTTAATAGTTATGTTATAATGGTATACTCTATTGCAATTCATTTAGATGCAGGGTTACGTGTTCGGTGAGCTATCGAA
Source organism: Viscum album (assembly GCA_963277665.1). NCBI lineage: Eukaryota > Viridiplantae > Streptophyta > Magnoliopsida > Santalales > Viscaceae > Viscum > Viscum album. The sequence goes on along the minus strand of OY728143.1, from coordinate 267,934,662 downwards.
GAGATTGAATTTTATTTTAAAAATAAATATATTATAAATTCTCATGGTGTTACATTATCTTCTAATATTGGTTTTTTGTGCTATATATGATATCAAATATGATGTTCCTCTATTAAAATCTCATTTTTTACCTTCTACCCCCTTAAATAAATCACATCCTCATAATTTAATCTTGATCTAGGAAATCATGGGTTTAACATTTAAAATTTTATTTTTGGAAAAAAACCACATCATAAAAAGGGTTAATAAAAATTTCTTTTAAAAATATTTAAAGGGAAATATGAAATTCATCACAAAACTAGGTTTCCATATATGAGAAGATTGGTGGAAAGTGAAGATATGTACATAGAAAAGAAGCATAAATAATTATAGAGAGTGATAGAGATAATTGATCATAAGAAAGTGAATAATCATGAGAAATTAAACATCCAAAAAACCATAAATTTTTGATGAATTAAAAGGCTATTTATTTATTAGATATGAATGTAATAGGATAACATTTTTTTCAAGATCATTTTCCTATATTTGAGGGATTATTTTACTATTAAGATAGAGAACACCATAAAATATACTTACTTGATATATTTTTATTACATAAAAAAATGTCATCCTTTGGTAATGATTTGATCACTTTCCACTTCCCATCTTACTCTAAGGAATGAATATCCAATATTAAATTATTTTTATGCCAGAAGCACTAAAATTAACTTCAAATGGATCATAAGATCCATAAAATTGTAAAAATTTATTCCTTTTGTCTTAATTAAAACTAAAATGGCTATAATGAATTAAGATAATACCCAAAATGAATATTAATATATTATTTTTCAAAATTCAATAGTAAAACCAAAGTTTTATCATAGATAATTCCTTAAATTAGTAATCTTATATCCCAAATAACTTCAATAACCTCAACATGAAAGAAGGTTTTAACCTAAAATGTTATCTCATAACCTTAAAATTACATCTCCAAAAACATTATAGAATTATTCATAAATAATATTTTACATAAAATCTATATGTTATATATATATATATATATATTAACCTAATAAAATGTTTCCCAAAATATCATTAATCACCTCAAAATCTTAAAAATTCAAAAATATTTGGTCCTCTTATGTTTTCCAAAATCAACATAATATTTATCCACAAAATTTATTAAGTAAAAAACAATGTTATACTAACTAGTAAATCATGTAGGCTAGTGTTAGACATTTCACCCTAATCACCCTTCGATTATGGGTTTAATCCCCATGGATTTTCCAAATGCGATGGGTTGTCACCCAGCTTGAAGGTTTTCATTTTTTATAAAACTGTAGAAAATCTTATGTCATAATCATATTAATAATTATCCTTGATCCTATAATGTTCTCAAGAATATGATTAAAATATTCAAAAATAACATTAGTAATCAAATCACTTTTTTTATTTCTAATTTTTTCTGTCTAACTCATTTTTTCACAAAACCAAATAATTCTAATTGACTATAATTAGCTCAAAATCAAGCACTTCTCCAAGAAAATATTTTCCTAAATCATGTGTTTTTTCATAGAATATCATCTTACCATTAAATCACCTTTCTAGGTTATTAGTACCATTCAACATATTCATGAAAAATCCTTAAAGAAAACTCTCCAAAATGATACTTAGAAGTTTCATGATTCTTATAACTAGAATAAAATTGATAAAAATACTTCCCCAACCTAATTTTAGTATCCCTATACATAAATATTTTCACCTCAATTATTGGTATAATATATTTTATTCCTTTTTCTAGGGGAAAACCCTTAGTTTAGGACATTTACTAGGATAATTCCCAAGTTCCCCACAAATAATGCATCGAATTAATAGGAATTTTTTCTCTATGCTCTTTATTTCCACATAGAAAACATATTCCCCTCAATTTGAGATATTATTATAGGTGATTATTTATAAATTCTTGACATGTAGGAGGCTAAATATTTTTTTCTTTATCATATTTAACACTTGAACTTCCATGAGACACCATCCTTATCCACTTTTATGTGTTTATAAATTCAACTATGTTCTAGTTGCTAATAATAATTTGGTATATCTCATTTGGAATGATTAAAATATTTTTAACTACCATTCTCATCAGGTGAGCTGTCTCATTAGGGATAACATTAAATTTCTCATCGCATTTCTTATCGACATCGTTTCTCTTATTTCCCTATATTAACTAAAAATATTTAAATAAACAAGATGAGAATTCATTAACATACCAAAGGGAGACTTATAAACCTAGAATGAATAACTTATAAATGATTAGTATGTCCTAAATTATGGGACTCTAGGTTACAATCTATGTTATCCGTGGTAATTATTTTTATTAGGATTTTTAACCTAATAATTCATTCAATTCATTCATAATGGTTTATAAAGATTTTTTGAATTTCCAAAGCAAATCTCTCAGGAGTGTCAAATGAGGTGTGAAGTAAAACTCATTGTCATGTACTGGATAATGCTTGATTTAAGACCAACATGCCTTTTTCAAATTTATTACCACTAGATACATCTATGCCAGAACCACATCCACTTGACTGAAAATTAATTTTTTTATTATAAAACACTTTTAAGGGAAAAAGTGAGAAACCGCATACAACCAAAGCAAGCTATCGGACTGCCCCACCCCAGAAAATGAGCCAACAATAAGTCTTCACCAACACAGAACCCCTCGGAAAGCAGTCTCGTGCAGAAGCATGGGCACGGAACCAATGGTGAAGCCATACCCTCTCAAGCATCCAAATCCAACAGACCTGCATCAAGAAGACTTAATTCTCTAATCCCCTTCCAGAGCAAGACCAAGTAGCATGCTGAAAATAAGAAAAAACAAAACTGCAAAGAAAATAAAAACTATAGAACCTAAAACTATATAGTATAACCTATGGAATATATAAAATAAATGGGTGAGATAAAAATCCCAGTAATGAAATAAATGTTATAATGGAGCATAACATGTGAGACAAAGGTATAACATGATATCATAAAAGATAAGGAACATGTGTAATCACATGGAAACATAAAATAAAGAAAATTGTATCATAATATTATAGAATCATAGGAAATGTGGTAAAAAAATAAGACATGAAATAATTATAAGTCAATGCTAACTACCAATACAACATCACACGGTGTATAGAATCCCATAATGGATTAGGTTCACTCCCTAATCCCATAAATGATGTATCATTAGACTAAATAATTACCCAATTCATTAGAGGGATATATAATTTTCAGCATAACCATCACATTCATTTAATATAAATTAATATTTGTGATTCATAAATAAATCAATCATAATGAATAAATATAATAATTACCCATAAGAAAATGGGTTATATAATCTTACCACGTATCATAATCAAAATACATTTCTTAAAGAATTAATTTGATAAGTGATCATAAGGAATGTATTACCCCATTAAATTAAGGTAAAGTAATAAAGGTATAAATTTACGAGATATATATATAGTATTTAAAATCATTCCATAACATTAAAGGTTGTTATTGTTGATGAATATAAATACTTTTAAAAATATTAAAAACGTTCTTGAGAAAAATGACCTTTCCACTTTGAAAGTAAATTTTGAAAAAATAAAACTCAAAAAAATATTGTGTAAATCATTTTCTTTGAAAATTAAATTGTAAAATTATAAAGTTATCTTCAATGAAAATAATGGTTATAATGGCATAAAATACCATTCATGCTGTAAACTTTAAAATAAATATTTATTTTAAGTTTTTGGTAAAATTCAAGAAGTGCCTCATTTAGAAAATGACAAGAAGATTCCTTTTATACCTTCTTTTAAAAAGTCAAAAAAGGTAAAAATGGATTTAAAAAATCATATAAAAATATTGAAAACATTTTAAAAAAAATTCTTTAAAGAAAACATGGACATGGAATAGAAATTATTTTCAACCAAAGAGAGAAATAAAGTCAATTTTACTTAAAAACATTTTCTCGGTATTTTTAAGTACCAACGTTATAAAAATGGTACTATTTTTTGGAAATTTTATGAATAAATATATGAGAATAAAATTAAATTGTTTTATTATTAAATTATTAAATAATTTTCAATAATGTAATTTTAGGCATAAATAATCCCGATTAAAATGAGATTGAAATATAAACCCTTACCGCTTCGGTAATTTTTGAATCATAACCTCCATTAATAAAGTAAATTAATTATAAATTAAAATGAAATTAATTATGAATTATTAATGATATAATATATAAATAGTAATTATATACATCGTATAAAAGAAACTAGGTGCATAAAAGAATATATGTCTCAAAGAAGGAAGATGAACCCCTTACCTCCAGCCCAAATCGTCACATGCATTCCTTATCTTCCTAAATAATAAAATTATGTTATTTATTTTATCACTTAAGAAAATTTTTTAATTTTATTATTCCTTTTATTTTATTTTTTACCATGCCATATTAAATTACTTAACAACTTAATTTCATGTTGGATGTTTTAATGATAAACGAATCATATATCCAAATCACTTTGTTAAGTTGAATAAGGTCAGAGAGATTATAATTTAATAATATACAGAATGGTAATAATGAAATAATTTTCATTTTTAGGCATAAATTATACTTTTAAAACCAACCATGAAATATGGTTATGAAAAAATAACTATGCTACAATCATGGAGACGGTAGATTGTACGTACACATGATTAATGTTTCCATTTTTTGATGATCATGATGGAAAGAAGGTATGTATTATTTTATCCTTCTATAATGATAATTATATAATAAATATAACATTATTTCTTTAAATATAATTACATATAGCATCCATGTGATGTGGTAATAAAAATGAATCACATCGCTTCACGAGGCGGTAGTCTGTCGTACGCATGAATGACATTATCATTTATTGAATGGAAGTTAAGGTAAGAAATTATATGATATATTAATTTTAGATAATGGTTAATATATAATTTTTATCATAAATAAACATTAAATTAATCTTTATTACCTTCCATGTAAATAGTAAGTGAAAAACTGATCACATCACTTTGCGAGGTAGTAGTCCACCGTACACATAAGCGATGTTATCATATTCCCTATGGAATGGAAAGTAAGAAGGAGTATATGATATTATAATTCTATAAGTATAATTATATCATAAATATCATATATATATATAATCATTAAATTCATCATTACATTCATACATCAGAAATGGTGATAGAAAATAAATTATGATGGTTTGTGAGGTTGTAGTCTGTCGCACACATGATCAACACTTTCACTTCCCATTAGAGGGAGGAGGAGACGGTTGTAGGTCATATCCATAACATAATAAAATATAATTATATATAATATAATGAGGTTAATATATCATCATGTATTAATAATATTTTAATGATATGGAATAAGAAATAAAATAAAATGATTGGTTAAGGATGTTACCTCTTATTCAAACAACCTATTTAGGTTTGCATCAAAAGCCTTTCTAGGTTGGATTTATGATAAAAAAAGATTTATAGGGTGAGGTTATGGAAGTAAGGAAGTAATTTGGGTAATATTTTCTAATACAATGAGTACTCAAAGTGTGAATTGGATAGGATATGGGGTGACCTTTTATAAGTGGGGAAGAGGACACGCTTAGAATATTTGAAAAGAAAGAATGGTGCCCATATTTTTCTCAAGTAAAAAGGCTCCAAAATGGAAAATTTTATAAACTTATAAGATAAAAGATATAAATATAACTAAAAAATATATATTATATAAGTTTTTGGGAATTTTTAACCTTTATTTTTTAGTTTAACCCCCAGTAAGCTCATTTTTACCTTAGTCGCGGAAAATAATTTTTAATATTTTCACTATTCACTAAGATAAAAAATTAATTTGGACTTATTAGATAATATAAATTATTATTATTCCAAATATTTAATCAATTTTCACAAATTAAACTCATGTAATTAGAATAATTTAATTTAAAATTAAACCCTCACACGTGTTGAAAAAATGGTTTTCCAAAATAAAAACTTTCAAAAGTTTTAAATGTTTTTATATAAAAATTCAACATGAAATTTATTAAAATGAACTAATTTGGATAAATAAATACATAATTAAACTAATTTTACTTTTTAAACCTAATTAAAATAAAATTGGGCTTGTAAATTCTTTAAACAAAAAAGAAAAGTTTAATAAAAAATGGAATTTTTCACTATTTATCAAAAAATGAAACTTTTTAGAAAAATCCCAAAAATTCACCCTAAGATAATTTTGATATGATGATTTAAAAAAATTAAGTTAATTTTTTAAAATAAATTTTTTTATATTGGTAAAAAATAATTTTAAAATATGTGTGCAAAGCGTGATGAAACCACTTTTTAGAAAAATACATCTTTTCAGAAAACATTTCTTTTTCTTTCAAATGATTATTATTTTATTTCCAATCAATATATAATCATTGAATTTATTTTATACATGTTTAAACCATATAATTTTCATAACTTATTTATTCATATTCATATCCTCTAATTTAATGTATAGGTTATAACAATATATTGTATTATGGTTTATTTAGATTCAGGGTTGCATGTTTCTCAAGCTATCTAAGAGACTGGATTTTTTTTTTAAAAAATAAATATAACTTAAATTATCAATGTGTTTCATTCTATTATAATATAGGTGTTTTCTACCATATATTCTATTGAACATGATGTTCCTCTTTAAAAATATTGGGGTGGAACACACAGTTTAGTCATGCAGTTAGGGAAACTATGTGCCACCCATGTGAAATGGGTATATTGAAAATTGTATATGTGTTTCACAGTCATATAATGGTTTCTATTAACCATGATATAATAATGTGATAAGATATTTCCTTTAATTTTTCCAAAAAAATATAAAACTCATGGTCAATATTGAAAATTAACTATTTATTTATTTATTAAAGAAATATATGCTTAGGTGTGGGAAAAAGTCCTAATGAAAACATATAAGATACAATAGTATTAAAATAAAAAAATTATATCACAGCTAATAGCATCATCATCATCATCAAAAAAATTTAATTAATCCTTGAAAATGATAATCTTAAAGTAAGAATCTCTTGATACTTGTTACTTAAGAAAAGCTATCAAGTAAAATAAATTCAATGTGTTAGAGAAACACCTTCCTGAGTAAAACAATGTTGAAACTGTTAAAAAAATGAATCTATATTATTAGGATAATTACAAAGGAATTATATGAAAAATAATATTATGGAACTTTATTATTTACTCATATACTCAATATTATTAAGTATGGTAATGACTTAGTGAGACTGGAGTTTTCCTTATAGCTTGTTATAGTTGAGGAATTTGTTCAGTTTTTCATCTATAGAAATATTTTGACAAAATGTATGAATTCAAGAAAATTTTACCTAGTATTATAAAAGTTTTTATAATAAATTAACTAATTATATGATGTTTATATTATTATATTGTGTTGATGATATAAATGGGTAAAATTTCAAACCAGAATAAAACAATATTTCGAAAGTCTAATAATATTTCTTCAAGTATCAAGGAATGTTCATTTAAACCTAGAGTTATCAATAATAGGGGAAGATAATATCATATTATGGGATTATCCAGGACACCTAAAGGAGTTTTTAAAACTCCATGGAATGTCCATTTTAGGTATAGATGTTATAAAAAACAAATATTTATTTTTAAAAGGTATATGATACCAAATTTATATTTTAAAATCTTGTAAATATAAAGGAGTTAAAAATTGAAGGAAGAATTGATAGATCCTATAATTTTCATTCAAGTGATGAATCAAATAGTTACTATATCAGAGATTTGAATGTATGATAATTTCATATGAATCTCAATAAATAATGTGTATCTCTATATTATTTATCTTATATGATAAGGGGTGTTATTTTTATCAGAAAATTTTTTATGACCAACATGAGATAAATAATTGTATACACATGGTTTATAATTCATCAAATTCTATAACATGTTTGAAAAAAGAGATAAGGATAAATGTTCTTATTCAGTTATTTGTTAAAATATGAGGGAAGTTGTTTCCATCACTCATCATTGGAATATTTTAAATAATAATCTTATTTTCAAGGAAAATTATATAAACACATGGAATATCATATGATATATGGAAATAATAATTTATTTGTTAGATATTCCTATAAAAAGGAAATTAGTTTTATTTCCTAACATAATAAATTTTGTCTTTAATCTTAAAAAAATATTATGAGAAGGAATTTAATGTCTAAGAGACCATTAAAAGTGTGATTAAACATAAATATGTTCAAAATTAAAAAAATAAAATGTTATTTCAGTCTAATATTAATTGGTTGTTCCATTAATATCTAAAAGATTAAGGATTTGTGACGTTAATGAAAATTTTAAATAGTTACATTTAGTTATTGTGATAAAATGAATACCACTATTATTCTAGCATATTTACAAATTTAAATTCACTTGATATCCTAAAATATTTTAGGTTATAATGGTAAATATAGGTGTAAATGGTCACATGTGTTTACCATAGTGAAGTGAATGTCACTTTATCATAAAATAGTTTAGGATATGGTGGGTAATAAAAATGTAAATGGTTATATTTACCTTAAAGAGAAGGTTTGATGGCATAGGTTCCATATATTATTATGATTTTAATCTTAAAATATTTCTAAGTAGACAAAAAAATATAACATCATAGCATTTAATGTTGTGGAGTTAAGAAGTTTGAATATGTTCAAAGAGTTGAGAATTAGGAATATGATTCCTAAGTCTCACCATTATTCAAACTATCTTACTTTATAGATGTTACTCATTAAGAGTTTAATGGGAGAGTGTTAACATATGGTCACATATAAATGTGATATGAATTTCATATAGATGTAATGAGTTAACAAAACCTAGAAAACACAACATAAATAAGGCTAAAATTGGTAGTTTATCATATGTGATATGATAAATAGGTGCTTATATATGGTTTTATTAAATATTATTAAGAGTTTAAGAATATAAAATGTATCATGTTTTTATAATAAAGGAAATATTTATTTATCATTCATTTATGTGTCATGTAATATACTATTATGAATGGTAGAATGATAAATATCCCCTAAAAATAAAATTTTGAGTTGTCCCTAATCAATGATCATTACACAGTATAATGGTTTATGATGATGTGTTAATATTGTCTTGAATAGATTCTTGTAATCATTATAAAGGTTTTTATATGGTATATGAATAATGGATTCATGGGTTAATAAGTATAGAATTTTTACTTGGATTGACTCGTAAAAGTATATCTCATAGAATGACATGTATTAGTTGATATACATAGGGTTGAATTCTTATTATCAATCCTTCTTACCTAAGATTGGTTTTATACCTATCATGAGAACATTTATACTTGGATACCTTAATTATGCAAGTTTATATATTGACATAGCTAATGTGGGGGTGGTTGGGTATGTTTATAATCATGTCGTCAGTTGGAGTGTAACAAAGATGGGATTTTTCCATTTGTATGATGAGTAAAGACATCTAGAATATTGGATTTGGTGTCCTAGGACCAACTGATTGTATATTTGATTAATTAAATATTAATAAAACATCTCATCACATATTTTTCATTGTTCTACATAAATATAATTTAATAATTTCCTCGGTTATTTGTTTCATTGATAAGGTTATAGAAATTTCCCACTATGATGATAACCTTGAATTGATATGATGATATTCTTAAATATAGTTCTGTAATTGGATAACATTCTATGATAGGACACATTGTATATAAACTTTCAGGTGATAATACTAATAATTGGATGAGTCTTCTTGTAATAATTTTTTCACTTAGTAATCTCTAAGATGGGAGATTATGAGAATAGACCCACCAGTGGGAATTCTGCAAGTTTTGGTGTCATTATATATTCCTATATGTCAGCATGTGTAATGGTCCTTAGAATTTAATATTATCATTTATTATTGTCATATCTCACACCCATAGATTTATTGACCAAAATATTCTCACCACATGTTGGTGGTAAGTAGGGTATGTTGGGTGCGTCACGAATGACATGTTATTAATGGATAAGTCAAGGAAGGGTTTATCCCTTCCATATTTTTGAAATATTATATCTCTTCCCTTTAATTGGAATAGAATCATCACATTAAATTTCATGTCCATGGTGCAATTATGTGTTTATTTCAGATATTCAAAGAAAGACGTATCGATCATATTGGTTGGTGACATGGATGTGAAACATGCTTGATGGGGTATTATGAAAAGGGGATTATATTTCAAAATGAGTATTCGTATGTGGTTTTCATCATTAATACATTAAATTATTTCTCTTGGGTTCCTTTACCCATTGCTAGATAGTAATCTTGGACTTTATTAAATCCCTTCTAATGTCAATGACAAAGAATCCTATAGGGTCGCACACTAAGTGCTTCTATTGATATCGATTAATTTCTATTTGAATTTAATTATTAGAATAAATATTATTCTCAAGATTGAGGAACAATTTTATTCAGGTTTTATTGATCTCAAATACTTATTTATGAATGAAATATTTAATTAAATATTTATTTGGGTATTCAATAAATGTCAAGGAGTTCAAACATATTAAAACCACATCTGATGATAAATATTAATTTACAAGATCGTAAAATAATATTTGTAATTATGAAAGTTAGTGTGCACACCATAAAATAATATTATTATTATTATTATATTGCATGGGGTTTAAAAATGATTATAATATTATTTAAGCTCTGGTACAAAATTGAAGTTCTAAAGGATCAAATAACAACTAACAAGGGAGGGGGTTGAATTAGTTGTTCACTTTTTATAAGTTTCAATAATTTTCAAAAATTAAACCCTACATCTTTTTAAGATTTATTTTATTATCAAATTTTAGTAAATACTCATGAATGAAAAAGTAGGAAAGAAAGTAAAGAATGTAATATTTACAAGGTTTGACCTCAGTGTGAGAACCTATATCCATGTCATAGCCACCCCTGTGGGTCTATGGAAATACACTATTATGAAGAAATGAATACAACTTATGTCAACTCCCATTAAGCACCTTCTATCACCTGATAGGAATTAATATATTGAATCTCATTAGTTTACAGTGTTTTATCATAAAAATTTTGATCCAAACAAAAGAATAAATACTTTGTTGAAACTGATCCATAATTTATTAGTCTGAATCCTTAGTATGATTTGGATGGATCCATTTTTTTCAATTTGATGAGTCAGGATATGATTCTCTTAATACAATGAGTCTGGATATGATTCTCTCAATATAATGAGTCTGGATCTGATTCTCTCAATATGATAAGTCTTGATTAGATGCTCTCAATATGATTGAATCAATATGATGAACCCATTCTCAATTTACAAAACTCAAACTCTGATGAAATTCTCAATATGATCTTCTTCAGTATAATCGGCTCAATATGATCTTCTCAATACCATCTTGCTTAATATGGTAAACAAACATTCAGTTATTTGATCCTCCTCACAAGATATCTGGCTATAAATGACTTTCACTTGATTTCTTCAACGCTCTACCTTTTCATCTTGTGTGAAAGTTTTTTAATGATCAAATGATCTGAGAAAATATTTATAGGTGACTTAGAAAACCAAAGCATGAAATTTGAAAAATTTCCCTGATTCCTCAAATTTCAAAACTCCAAAAATATCTTGCACTTAAACATCAAATTTGGCTTCTTCAATCATCCTTATATTTCTCTTATATTTATGAAAAATTTAATTTCAAGTTTGAACTCTTCAACTCTTCATAAAACTTTTATAATATTATTTTTGAGTATTCTTCATAATCAACTCATTAGGATCTACCTTTATTTATCAATTAATTACGAATTTTTTTCCTTCTCAGTTATTATGAATTTTGTATCCTTCTCAGTGATTATGAATTTTGTTTCATTCTCAACTCATTGAGATTTTTTTTCCTTCTCAAAGTCAATATGATGGAATCCTCATTATGATGCAATTATCATTATGAAGGAATTCCCATTAAGATGTATTTTCCCATTATGATGTAAATACCATTACAGTGATTTTCCATAATGATGGAATTCTCTACTTTGGGACATTAAAATTCTTCAAAATTCACCATTCTTTATCTTTCTTAAAGATTCTGCCTCCAATTTATATATTAGAATGATGGAATCCCTATTTTAATGGATTCATCATTATGATCAATTGTATCTAATGATAACTCCACTCATCAACTTTTACAAGCTTCAAACCTCCTCATATATTACTCATTATTAAAAAAAATCTAGATTTTTTGAACCGATAAAACCATTAGGATTCCTACATTTCTTTCAAAATATTTTATCATTATATTTTTAATGATTTTTGTGAACTTTATGATCAGAAATACATCGTTTTATTTGTTTTTATAAAGTATGAAAACTTTCTAATTCTTGTCTTCATAATATTCTTTCAAAACTCTTTAGTAAAAATATGACTTCTTCAAATAGAAATATATCTCTTTCTAACAAACATCAAGTTTGATGAATCTTCATTATGATTTATATGGGTCTGAATCCTCAAAAGAAAAAACATTATTCTACAAATAGGTTAGTTTTCAACAAATATAAAAACTTTGTTAAAACAATTTATCATAAAGTATCTTCAATCTCCTCCTTTTGATTTATTGAAAACCCTTGTTAACAACTTTTCCAACTCTCAAAAAAAATTTCCAACTCACCTTTTGTAAACAACCCAAGTTTTTTTACTTTTATCAAAACATATCCTTTCTAAAAAGAGAGTGTATTGAGACCACACTACTGGATAAAGTAATTTTTTTGAAGGAATTTAATCCCTTGGTGATAATAAAATTTTGTGACCATGTAAAGATAACTCCCCCTCACTTATATTTTTCTCTCACTTTTCTTATTCTCTCCCCCATTTTATGATAACCACAACTTCAGATTAATTTAAGAAAGATAGGTAAAAAACTTCTTACAAAGTACAAAGTTGTTACTTTCTCCCCGACTTTGTTAACATAATACAAAGAACTATGGGGGTACTTCCTTATGAGGTTTAGGAATTCATTAGAGTAGGTTGAACATGAATTTACAGCCTCAGTTACACAAACTTTTATTTCGGCATTGCTTTTGTAAAGATATCAGTAATCTAATACTTTATTGAAATATATTCCAAAAAAAATCACCAACAGCAACTTTATCATTTATAAATTGAAAATTTGTATCATTTTGTTTTGATCTTTAATGTTGGATGGTATTTTTAAAAATATAAATTTCACTCTGATTATCAGAAAGTATCTTCAATGGATTAAAAACTTTTACTTTCAAATCTTTGAGTTGAACTTTCATCTACAAAATTTGAGTAAAAGCCTAAGTAGCTCCAACATATTCTAATTCATTTGTGATAAAGGTTAATGAACTTTTTTTCTTACCATTCCAACTCACAGAACATTCACCCAAGAAAAATGTTCCTCCTGAGGTTGATTTTCTATCATTATAATATCCAGCCTAATCAGAATCAGTATAACCATGAAACTTCGTCTCACAATTTCTTTTGTATAACAACCCATGTGAAGTTATTCCTTTGACATATCTCATAATTATGTTTGCTTCCAACATATGTTATTCTTTCAGATTACTTTGATACCTAGCACACAAATTCACCTCATAAAAAATATCAGGCCTTGAGGCTATAAGATAAAGTAGACTTCCTATAAACTTCTTAAAATATTTCTAATTCACAATTTTTTTGGATTCATCTTTACTCAACTTTTTTATCACTAAAATAGGAGTAGAAACTTCTTGGTATTATTCCATTACAAACTTCATTAACAATTCCCTGGAATATTTTTCTTAAGATAAGAAATTTTATTTTTCTTTTTGTTGAACTTGTATGCCAAGGAAGAAAGTTAATTCTCCCAACATTGACATTTCAGAATTCTTCTTCATTTTTTAAAAAAAAATTACAAATATATTCTCTATAATAAGAAAAAATTATATCATCCATATAAACAATTAAAATTAGAGCTCCAGAGTCAAAATATTTCACATATAAGTTTCTATCAACTTTTCCTTTAGAAAAATTTAACATTATCAAAAAAATTCAAGTTTTTAATACCAAGAACATGGATATTATTTCATTACATATAAATATTTATTCAGTTTAAAAACTTTTTTTTCATCCCCATAAAATATAAACCCAAAAGTATGTTCAATATAAACATCTTTCTCAATCTCTCCATTTAATAAATATGACTTTATATCCATTTGATAAACTTTTTAATTAAGATGTGAGGACACTAAAAGAAACATTCTAATAGTTTCTAATCATACACTTGGGGAAAATGTTTCATCAAAATATACACCTTCCACCTTCTCATATCCTTTATAAACAAGCCTGGGTTTGTTTCTTGAAACTTCTCCATGTTTTTTTAACTTATTTTTTTAAACCCACTTGGTTATGAAAACATTTTTATTTTATATCCATGAAACAAGTTCTCATATTTCATTCTTATCAATATGATCCAACTCTTCATTCATTGTATCCAACCATTCCTTGTGTTGAATATCTTCTGAAATTGATTCTGGTTCAACTTTTGAGATAATTGAAGTCTGATTTTCTAATCTCAATTTTCTACTTGTCTGAACTGGAGCCATCTAATTTCCAATAATGTTTTTTAATTCAACGTGTTTTTTTAAGGTAGTAAATTTTAAAGTTTCTTTTCTACTTGAACTTTCCTCATCACATTATTATTCTAAATATTGATAAGGATGTTTTTACTTTCTTTAACTATTGTTGGAAATTTTCAATTTATCCTCTTCAGGATTTTCAAAAACTTTTGTAAAGAAATTTTGGTTTTCAATAAATATCACATAATATGAGTCCACAAAGTTTTGTAAACATTTGTTCCAACATTTGTAACTTATTTAGTGAATAACCCATAAAATTTCATTCCTCATATTTCTCATACAACATTCCCAAATCTGGATTTTTGATTTTGAGCAACCATGGACTTCCAAAAACTTTGAAGTATTTCAATTAAGGTTTTTTGTTATACCACGTTTCATAAGGATTCATGTTGGTTTTTGGTCTCAAAAAACATATATTTTGAACATGTATAGTAGTACTAACAGCTTCTCTCTTATATATGTTTTAAAGATGTATTCTACTAACATACTTCTTCCCATTTCCACCAAGATTCTATTCTTTATTTCTTCTAATCCATTTTGTTGTGGGGTATAGGGAGAACTATTATGATTTTTGATACCATTTTTTCTTGGATATGCTTCAAAATCATTGCTTGTTAATTTGGTACCATTATCTATTCTCGACATCTTTATATAAGACCCCATTTCTTTCACGACTTCTTTTCTGAAAAACTTAAATATTTCCACACACTCTGACTTATGTTTCATAAACATGATGTTTTTTATCCAATTGAAATAATCAATAAAATTGATAAAGTATAAATCTCTTTCTTTTGATTTTTGTCTCATCATCCCATATAAATCAGAATAAATAAGTTTAACAGGTCTGGTAGATTGAATCTCAATTCTCTTATAGATTTTGTTAGTCATATTTCCTTTATAGAAAGTAAAATAAACATATTCTTCTCTTCATTTCAATTCTATAAAGTTTCAAATGGAATCAAATTTATAAAGTTTGTTCATACTTTTCTATATAAGTTTCTTAAGACTTTAGTGACATGATTTGTTTTCATATTTAACACTCAAGTAATAGGAGTTGTTGAATTTTCCTATTTGAAAGAGATTCTCACTGGTTCTTTCTTCTTTTGTATTAAATTTTCCATATTTCACACTTTTTATGATACAAAAAAAATTTCTAAAAACAAATTATTTTCCATCATCACAAATTTGAATTACACTATGTTATGTTTTATCCCATCAACAAATAAAACTTCCTTAGATTTCAACTTTTCGACTTCAATATCAATCATTTCAATTCCTCTGATTTTTTAGGAACTATCATTACCAAAGGTAAATACTCCACTATTATGACTTTAAAAAAGTTTCAAGATTTTTATATCACCTATAATATGTGAAGAACAACCACTATCAAGTATCCATGATATGTTCCTTTTACTTTCTTTAAAAGCTATCTCAACAACAAAATATCTTTCCTCAATGCTCTTCTTTTCAGTTTTATTTTCTTTTCTATCATAAGAAACTTATTTTAGAAGGATCACCATACATCTTTCGATATAATGACCAGACTAATCACATATTCCACAAACTTATTCCAAACATTCAAAGAGATTTTTTGTTTTAAAGTTTATAACATCTTTAGAATTCAATTTTTCAATTTTCTATAAGATAGGAAAGTTACTCATTCTACTTCGACTATTTCTTCCAATTTGATCAAATATTCTTCCATATAGAGAAAATTTGTGTCAAAAATTATATGCCTTGTTCCCATAGATTCCACAACACCAGAAATACACATCAAATATTGATTTTCTCTTTAATAAAGTTCTTTCTTTGTAGAAACTTTGTTGAGGTTGGTAACTTATTTCAGCTTTAACATACTCTGGACATGGAACATCTTTTCTTTTGAGTGATTTTTCTAATTTTGTAGAATTTATAGGTTTATCAAATCCTTTATCCACTCAATATTTCCCAATAATTTTTTATGGAACCTATATTGCTAAAATAATCAGATGAAACATTATTTTTGGTAAGATACGATTTCACCTGATTCTCATGTTGATCCTTCTCAGCAACTTTATAAGTCTCGGATTTTATTTCCAAATATTTGTTGAAGTTATCATTCATATTTCTCAAGGTAATTTTAGAATCAAGAAGTTTTGATTGAAACTTGTTAAATTATTCTCCCTTATCTTCCAGCTTCTTACCAAGATCTTTAATCATCTTTCTCAGTTTAGAAATTCTAAGTTTGTAACTTAAAATATACTGAATGTATTCATCTTCCTATTTGATGATATCTTTTCTTCCATTAGTAAATTATTCACAATGTTTCTTCAAAACACTAATTTATTTCTTGAGAGTTCTATTTTTCTTAAGATATGGAAAACAATGTTCTGATTTGATACTCTCTATAAGATTCTTGACCACCTTTTTCACTATCTGATGAATCTTTTGTTTTCTCAACTTTTACAATGAAGGTTCTGAATTTTTCTAAACTTTCATATTCAGAATAATTATTGTTAGTTGAGTATGATTTAACTTTATTACATAACATACTTCTTTTGTTTCCATTAAACTTCTTCTAATATTTTTTGGAATACTTTTCTTCTTTATTATTTTTTCCACTTCTTCTATCAAGGTTTTTCACTATGATCATCTCGATATTCTCCAACTTTATTCTTGGGGAAATTTATATCAAAGTATCTGATTCAACCACACTCAAAAAATTTGAGAGTAATTTTACCTCCATGATTTCTTCTTCCTCTTTGATAGTTCTTAGATATAAGAGACATGATTTTTTTCATTCAACTCATCATCCACTTTATCTTCAAACTCACAAGGATCAAATTATTCAATATCTTGGATTTTCATATTTCTTATAGATTAAAAAAACCATTTCATATTTCATATTATTTTTAAAAATTGGAACTTTTATCATTTCATAAGAAAAAATAAATTTATGCAATTCATCAAGAGATAAATCATCATTATCTTCTAAATAGGAAATTTTAGAATCAAACTTGTTCGGAAAGTTTCTCATAATTTTCTTTACAATTTTAGAATCTTCCAAGAAATATCTAAATCCTGTAATGTTTCAAAAAAAAATTATTTACTATAGTTAAGTATTAATAAATAGTCTCTTTATCTCTCATTATTATGTCTTCATACTTACGATGACATATTTTTAGCTTTTATTTATTCACTTTAGTATTCCCTTCGAAAATACTTTCCAGATTGTCCCGTATACTTTTTGAAGTATTGAGACCCATAACCTTATGATAAAAATTATATGATAAGGTCATAGGGATTTCATTTCTATCCTTTCCATAAAATTCTATATTTATCTTATCACCAAATTTAATAGGACAATCTTTCTCAATAGGTTTAAAAAACGATAACAGCATCAACAACATCTAGGACAAGAGATGGGAGATGAGAAATCATCCTATTTTTTCATCTATAATAATTTTTTACATCAAATGTAGCAATTACTCTATTTTTTACTGAATTAATATTATCCATGATAAAGATTCAATAAGGTAACCTTCCCTCTGATACCAATTAAAGTTCCAAAGGATTGAATAACAACTGAGAAGGGGGGGTTGAATCAGTTGTTCACTTTTTATAAGTTTCAATAATTTTCAAAACTTAACCCCTACAACCTATTAAGATTTATTTACTTATCAAATTTTAGTAAATACTAATGCATGAAAAATTAGGAATAAAGTAAAGAAAACAAGATTTAAAAGGTTTAGCCTCAGTGTGAGAACCAACATCCATTCTATAGCTACTCTAGTGGGTTTATGAAAATCCACTATTATGAATAAGTGAATACAAATTGTGACAAATCCTATTGGACACATTTTATCTCTTTATAGGGATGATTATACTGACTCCGATTAGTTTACAATGTTTTCTTATAAAATAATTGAGCCAAACAAAATAATAAATACTTTGTTGAAACTGCTTCACAATTTCTCTGTTTGAATCCCCAGCCCCATTTTGTTGAATCCAATTTTTTCAATCTGATGAGTTTGGATATGATTCTCTAAATATAATGATTCTGGATCTGATTCTCTCAATACAATGAGTCTATATCTTATTCTCTCAATATGATGAGTTTGGATCCAATTCTCTTAATATGATGGACTCAATATGATGAACCCATTCTCAATCTGCAAAACTCAAACTCTGCTCAAATGCTCAATATGATATTCTTCAGTCTGATCGACTCAATAAAATCTTCTCAATAAAATCTTTCTCAATCTGATAAACAAATATTTAGTTGTATGATCCTCCTCATGAGATCTATAGCTAGAAATGAATTTTACATGATTTTTTTAGTGCTCCGCCTTTTCTTCTTGTGTGAAGGTTTTTTAATGATCAAATGATTAGAGAAACTATTTATAGGCGACTTAGAAAATAAAAATGGAAAACTTGAAAACTTTCCCCACTTCCTAAAATTTCAAAACTCCAAAAATATCTCTCATTTAAACTTAAATTTGGTATCATCAATCTTCCTTGGATTTATCCAAGATTTTCACAAAATTGAATTTCAAGTTTGGCCTCTTAAACTCTTCATAAAAATTATAGAATATTCTTTTTGTGTCTTTT
Organism: Viscum album; assembly: GCA_963277665.1. NCBI lineage: Eukaryota > Viridiplantae > Streptophyta > Magnoliopsida > Santalales > Viscaceae > Viscum > Viscum album. The sequence goes on along the minus strand of OY728143.1, from coordinate 267,915,336 downwards.
TTGTAATCAGTTCATTACAATATACCTTTCTTTATTCGATCATTATGAATATGTTTCCTTCTTAGTGATTAAAAATTCTATATCCTTCTCAGGGATTACAAATTTTGTATCCTTTGCAATGATTGTGAATTTTGTCACCTTCTCAGCTCATTATGATTCTATTTCCTTCTCAGAATCAGTCTGATGGAATCCTCATTATGATGGAATTCTCATTAAGATGAAATTACCATTACGATGGAATTTCCTATTACAATGGAAATCCCATCACAATGATTTTCCATAATGATGAAATTATCTACTATGCAACTTTAAAATTCTTCAAACTTCTCCATTCTTCTTCTTTCTTAAAGATTTTTCCTCCGATTGATATTTCAGAATGATGGAATCCCAATTATGATATATTCATCATTATAATCAAGTTTAGTTGATGATAAATCCACTCACCAACATTGAAAATCTTCAAACCTCCTCTTCTATTATTCATTAGAAAACTTTATCTTAATTTATGGAACTTATAAATCCATTAAGATTCCTCCATTTATTTCAAAAGATTTTATCATCATAGTTTTCATGATTTTTGAGAACTTTATGACCAAAAATATATCGTCTAATTTGTTTTTAGAAAGTATGAAAACTTTTTAATTCCTAGATTCATAATATTCTTTCAAAACTCTTCAACACAATACAACTTCTTCAAACAGTAATATTTTTCTTTCTAACAAACACCAAGTTCGATGAATCTTCATTACAATGGATATGGGTCCGACTCCTAAATAAAAAAACATTCTTTTATAAAGAGGTTAGTTTTCAACAAATATAAAAACTTTTTTAAAACAATTTATTACAAAGTATCTTCAATCTCTGCATTTTGATTTGTTGAAAATACTTGTTAACAACTTTTCCAACTCTTAGAAATTTTTACCAACTCAACTTTTGTAAACAAATCAAGTTTTTTTACTTTTATCAAAGCATATCCTTTCTCAAAAATAATGTCTTTACACCACACTACTGGATAAAGTAATAGTTTTTAAAGGAATTTCATCCCTTGGTGACAAGAAAATTTTGCTTTCATGTAAAGATAACTCCCCCTCACTTTTATTTTTCTCTCACTTTTCATTTTCTCTCTCTGTTTTATGATAACCATAGCTTCAAATTCATTTGATAAAGATAAGTAAAAAACTTCCTACACAGTACAAAAATTTTTACTTTCTCTTCCCCTTTGTCAACATAATCTAAAGCATAGTGTGGGTACTTCCTTATAAGGTTTAGGAAGTCATGGGAGGAGGCTGAATATGAAGTTACAACCTCAATTCCACAAACCTTTATTTCTGCACTTCTTTTTTAAAGATATCAGCAATATGATACTTTGTTGAAATATATTCCATAAAAATATAACCAGTAGAAAATTTCTCTTTTATAAAGTGAAAATTTATATCAATGTGTTTTTATCTTGAATGTTGGATAACATTTTTCAAAATATCAATTGCACTCTGATTATTAAAAAGTATCTTCAATTGTTTAGAAAATTTTACTTTCAAATCTTCTAGTTGAACTTTCAACCACAAAATTTTAATACAATCCTAAGTAGATGCAACATATTCATATTCATATGTTCTCAAAGTTAATGAACTTTGATTCTTACTATGACAACTCACACAATATTCAACCAAGAAAAATGTTCCTCTTGGGGTTTATTTTCTATCATTCCAATATCTATCCCAATAGACGTCAGTATAATGATGAAACTTCATCTCATAATTTCTTTTCTATAAAACCCATTAGAAGTTTGTCCTTTGAAATATCTCAGAATTATTTTTGCTTTCAACATATGTAATTATTTCAGATTACTTTTATACCTTGCACACAGATTCACAACATAAAAAATACCAGGCCTTGAGGATGTAAGATAAAGTAGACTTCCTATCAGCTTCTAAAAATATTTTTGATTCACACTTTTTCCATATTCATATTTACTCAACTTTTTATCACTAAAATAGAATTAGAAACTTATTTGGATTATGTCATTCCAAACTCCTTTAACAATCCCCTAGAAAACATTTCTTGAGATAATAAAATGTATTTTTATTTTTGTTGAACTTGTAAGCCAAGGAAGAAAGTTAATTCTCCCAAAATTGAAATTTTAAAATTCTTCTTCATTTCTTCAGAAAATGTTTTAAAAAATATACTTTATCCCAAAAAAATTATATAATAAACATAAACAATTATAATTAGAGCTTCGGAGTCAACATCTTTCACATATAAGTTTCTATCAACTTTTCCTTTAGAAAAAATTAATATTCTCAAACAATTGTAAAGTTTTGAATACCAAGAATGGGGAGATTGTTTTATCCCATACAAATATTTCTTTAGTTTACAAACTTTGTCTTTATCCTAATAAAGTAGAAACCCACAAGGTTTTTCAATATAAAATTCTTCCTCAATATTACCATTTAAGAAATATGAATTTACATCCATCTAATAAACTTTGTAATTAAAATGTGTGTCCACTGAAATAAACATTATAATAGTTTTTAATCTTGAAATTAGGGAAAAAAATTCCTCAAAATCCACACCTTCTACCTATTCGTAGACTTTACAAATAAGTACATCTTTTTTTCTGGAAAATTCTCTATATTCATTTAACTTGTTTTTGTTAACCCAATTGGTTTTGGTAAAATTTTTATTTTCTAGTTGTGAAACAAGTTATCATGTTTCATTCTTCTTAATATGATCTAACTCTTCATTCATATCATCCAAACATTTTTTGTGTTTAATAGATTATGAAACTAATTCTGGTTTAACTTTTGGGATAAGTGAAGTCTGATTTTCTAATCTCAACTTTATTCTTGTTAGGACTGGAGTCTTCTAATTTACAATAATGATTTTGGATTCGACATATTTTTTTAAGGTGGGAAAATCAAAGTTTCTTTTCTAGTTAAACTTTCCTTATCACGTGATTCTTCTAAATCTTGAAAAGGATGTTTTGAATTTCTTTCACTATTATTGGAAATATCCAGTTTATCCTCTCCATCATTCTCAACAACTTTTGTAAAGGAATTTTGGTTTTCAATAACGTTCACATCATATGATCCCACCAACTTTTTTAAACATTTGTTCCAAAATTTTTAACTTCTTAAATTTGGTGAATAACCCATAAAAGTTCTTTCCTCGTCTTTCTCATAAAATTTTCCCAAATACGTATTTTTTATTTTGAGAAAATATGGACTTCTAAAAACTTTTAATTATTTCAATGATGGTTTTTTGTTATACTATATTTCATAAGGATTCATGTTGGTTTCTAGACTCAAAAAACATCTATTTTTAACATGTACAGTAGTACTAATAGCTTCTCTCCAATAGAACTTTGAAATTTTGTATTCTGATAACTTACTTCTTCCCATTTCCACCAGGCTTCTATTGTTTCTTTATACTACTCCATTTTTTTGTGGAGTATGGGGAGAACTATACTAATGTTTGATGCCATGTTTTCTCAGATATGCTTCAAAATCATTTCTTGTGAATTTGATACCATTATATGTTATCAAATTCTTTATATAATCCCCAATTTCTTTCTCAACTTCTTTTCTGAAAAACTTAAACATTTCGATAGCCTCTAACTTATGTTTTATAAACATGATGTTTGTCATCTGAGTGAAATCGTAAATAAAAGTGATAAATTATAAATCTCCTTTTTTTTATTGATGTATCATCAGCCTATATAAATTATAATGAATAAGTTCAAGAGGCTTTGGTAGATTGAATCTCAATTCTCTTATGGATTTTGTTAGTTATATTTTCTTTCTGAAAAGTAACACAGACATCTTATTATCTTCTTTTCAATTTTGGAAAGTTTTTAATGAAATGAACTTTAGAAAGTTTTTTCAAACTTTTATATCCAATGTTACCAAGTCTTCAGTGCTACAATTTGTTTTTATCTTTAGCACTCAAGTAACAGGAGTTGTTCAATTCTTCTATTTGAAAGATATTCCCACTGGTTCTTTATCCTTTCGTAATAACTTTTCTATCTTTCACACTTTTGATGATACAAAAATATTTTCTAAAAAAAATTATTTTCCATCATCACAAAGTTTAATTACACTAAGTAGGTTATGTTTTAGCCCATCAACAAATAATACTTCCTTAGATTTTAACTTTTCGAATTCAATCTCAGTCGTTTCAATTCCTCTGATTTTTAAGGAACTATAATTACCAAAGGTAACTACTCTTCCATCATGACTTTAAATATTTTTCAAGGTTTTTATATCACCTATCATATGTTAAGAATAAACACTATCAATTATCTATGGTTTGTTCCTTTTACTTTATTTAAAAGCTATCTCAACAACAAAATCTCTTTCCTCGACTTTCTTCTTTTTAGTTTTCTTTTCTTTTCTATCATAAGAAAATTATTCTGAAAGTAGTTTCATATATCTTTTTTCATAATGACCGTCATGATCGCATCTTCCACAAACTTATTCCAAACATTCAAATTTATTTTTTGTTAGAAAGTTTATAACATCTTGAGAATTCACTTTTTCAACTTTCTATAATCTAGGAAAGTTACTCATTCTACTTCCACTATTTATTTGACTTTGTTCAAATCTTCTTCTAGGTAGAGTGAAGTTGTGCCAAAAATTATATTCCATACTTCCATATATTAGACAACACTAGTAATATCCATCAAATCTTTATTTTTTATTTAAGAAATATCTTTCATTGTAGGAACCTTATTGAGGTTGGTAACTTCTTTCAGCTTTAACATACTCATGATGTGGACTATATTTTATTTTGAGTGAGTTTTCTAATTTTGTATATTTGATAGGTTTATCACATCATTTCTCCACCCAAGATTTCCCAATAATATTAATGGAACCTCAAATGTTAAAATAATTTGATGAAACGTTATTTTTGGTAAGAGAAGATTTCACTTAATTCTCATATTGATCCTTCTCAATAACTTTATAATTCTCCTCTTTTATTTACAAAGATTTGTTGAAGATTTCATTCATCTTTATTAAGATACTTTTGGACTCAAGAAGTTTTGATTAAAAAAAATTAACTTATTATTCATTAGCTTCCATCTTCTTACTAAGATCTTTAATCATATTTCTCTGTTCATCAATTCTAATTCTGTAACTTAAAATCTTCTGAATGTATTCATCCTACTACTTGAGGAAATATTTTATTACATCAGTAACTTCTTCACAATCTTTATTCATAAATCTAATTTCATTCTTGAGATTTTTTTTTTCTCAAGAAATGCAAAAGGTTTTTTTTCTAAATTGATACTCTCTATAAGATTCTTCACCACTTTCTTCACTATCTAAGGAATCTTTTATTTTCTCAACTTTTTCAATAAAGGTTCTGAATTTTTCTGAAATTTCATCTTTAGAAAAAAAATTCAGTTGTATCTGATTCAACTTTATTACTCAATATACTTTTATTATAATAAACTTCTTCTTGTATTTTCTAGAAGGATTTTCTTCTTTATCAATTTCATTCCACTTCTTCCATAGAGGTTTTTCATTAGAATCATCTCGATATTATCCAAATTTATTCATGGTGAAATTCATAGAAAAGTATTTGATTCCACCACACTCAAAATATATGAGAGGAAGTTTACCTCCATAATTTCCTCTTCCTATTAGATAGTTCTTTGATATAAGAGATGTGATTTGTTCACTCAACTCATCATCTTATTTATCTTCAGACTTATAAGGATCAGCTTCTTCAATATCTTGAATTTTCATCTTTCTCATATATTCAAAAACCAATTAATTTTTCATCTTGTTTTTAAACATTAGAGATTTTTTCATTTTATAAGAAACAATAAAGTTATGAAATTTATCAAGATATAAATCATCCTTATCTTATAAAGTGGAAATTTTAGAATCAAACCTATCTAAAAAGTTTCTCATAAGTTTCTTTATAATTTTAGAATCTTCCAAGACATCTATGAATCATTTGATGTTGCAAAAAAATATTTTACTCTAGTGAATTATTCATCAATAGTATCTTCATCTCTCATTCTTATGTCTTTATACTTAATATGATAGATTTTTAGCTTTGCTTCCTTCACTTTAGTATTCCCTTTGAAAATACTTTCCAGCTTTTCCCACATACTTTTTGAAGTATTGAGACCCATAACCATCTGATAAAAATTATCTGATAAGGACAGAAGGATTGAATTTCTAGCCTTTCTATCAACTTATATATTTCTCTTATCAGAAAATTTCATAGGAGATATTTTTAAATTGGTGTAAAACCAATCGTAGTAGCATCAAAAACTTCTAGTCCAAGAGATAGAAGATGAGGGGTCATCCTATTTTTTCCTCTATAATAATTTTTTCCATAAAATGTAGGAATTACTCTATTATTGATAGAATTGATATTATTCATGATAAAGATTCAACAAGGTCAACTTACCTATAATACTAATTAAAGTTCCAAAGAATCAAATAACAACTAAGAAGGGGGTTGAATTATTTGTTCACTTTTTATAAGTTTCAATACTTTTCAAAACTTAAAATATGAGACCGATTAAGATTTATTTCCTTATCAACTTTTAGTAAATACTCATGAATCCAAAATTAGGAAATAAATTAAAGCACACAATATTTACAAGGTTCGACCTTAGTGTGAGAACCTAGATCCTTTCCATAGCCACTCCCATGGGTCTATGGAAATCCACTATTATGAAGAAGTGAATAAAACTTATGCCAACTCCCATTAGAAAAAATCTATCTCTTGGTAGGAATTATTATAATGACTCTCATTAGTTTACAATTTTTTCTTATAAAACAATTGAGCCAAACAAAGTAATAAAGACTTTATTGAAACTGCTCCACAATTTCTCAGTCTGATTTGGATAGATCTAACTTTTTCAATACGATGAGTCTAGATCTGATTCTATCAATAAAATGATTATGGATCCGATTCTCTCAATAGAATGAGTTTGGATTTTATTCTCTCAATATGATGATTCTGGATCCGATTCTCTCAATAAGATGGAATCAATATGATAATCCCATTATCAATATGTAAAACTCAAACTCTTGTTAAATGCTCAATATGGTCTTCTTCAGTCTAATAAACTCAATACATTCTTCTCAATATGATCTTTCTCAATCTGGTAAACAAACATTTAGCTGTATGATCCTCCTCACAAGATCTCTAGTCGGAAATGACTTTCACTTGATTTATTCAGCGCTCCACCTTTTCCACTTGTGTGAAAGTTTTTTAATGATAGAATAATATAAGAAATTATTTATATGTGACTCATAAAAAAATTTGGAAACTTAAAAACTTTCCCCAATTCCTCAAATTTCAAAACTCCAAAAATCTATCACATTTAAACTTCAACTTTGACTTCTTCAATCCTCCTTGTAATTCTCTAAGAATTACGCAAAATTTAATTTCAAGTTTTACCTTTTCAACACTTTATAAAACTTATAGAATCTTCTTTTCTTAGTAATCAACTCATTACAATCTTAGTTTCTTTCTCATTTCATTACAAATTTGTTTCATTCTCAGTGATTATGAATTATGTATCCTTCTCAGTGATTACGAAATATGTATCCTTCTCAGTGATTACGAATTCTATTTCCTTCTTAGATCATTATGATTCTATTTCCTTCTCATATTTAGTCTGATGGAATCCACATTATGATGGAATTCTCATTACTATGGAATTCACATTATGATGGATTTTCCCATTTTGATGGAAATCCCAATATGGTGATTTTCCGTAATGATTGAATTCTCTACATAAGTAACTTTAAAATTCTTAAAACATCACCATTATTATTCTTTATTAAATATTCTACCTCTGATGGATATTTTAGAATGATGGAATCCCAATTAAGATGGATTCCTCATTACAATCAAGTGTATCTGATGAAAACTCCACTTAGCAACAATGATAAGATTCAAACCTCCTCAGATATTAATCATTTTATAACTTTTTCTTAATTTTTGGAACTAATAAACCATTAAAATTCCTCTATTTCTTTTAAAATATTGTATCATGATCTTTTAGAACTTTATTACCAGTAATTCATAATCTTATTTATTTTTATAAAGTATCAAAACTTTCTAATTCCTAACTTTACAATATTCTTTTAAAACTATTCAGAAATAATATGACTTCTTCAAACAGAAATATCTATCTTTCTAACAAACATTGAGCTTGATTAATCTTCATTACGATGTATATGGATCAAATTCCAGAATAACAAAACTATTATTTTACAAATAGGTTAGTTTTCAACAAATACAAAAACTTTGTTAAAATAATTTATCATAAAGTTTCTTCAAAAATAAAATAATATTTTAACCTAAACCTTAGTTCTATAAATATAAGATTATGTATATTATGTAGGGTTAATCAAAAATTGAGAATAGATAATTTCTACACACAATGGACTTCTCCCTCTCTTGAATTCCTTCTCTCTTCCTCTCAAGAACGAGAAGAAATCCTTCAATACTAAAGGATCTTGGAGAAATCAAGAAAAAAAATGTAAGATATTTTATTCACCATGATAATACCCATAAATTAATTGGTGTTTCTTGAAGATCAAAGGAGAATGTGTGGGTCACTAATAAAAGGAATCTACACTTGAATCCTTACAGTGCAATGAAATTAATCCAAAAGGGATTTTGAAATATCAACAACATCATCGAAGAAAGGATCCTAAGACAAGGTAATCATTTATTCCAATCATAAATAAATTAATTATAAATTTAACTTGAAAGATCCTCTATAGGGGTTTCGGGAAACTATAAATAAAAATAAATTTTAATTTAATTCCCACTAAAGGTGCTTTTATTGTGTCTGGAATCTTCAAGTGGTATCAGAGCAGTCACTTTTTAAATTTATAATTATTTATTTTATTATTGATATATATGCACTATCATGGTTGAATTTTTTCATTTCATATTATTCATTATTTAATCTGATTTGAATTATCATGTTTTTAAAATTTTAATTTCTTCATTCATGATTCAAAATTTCTTAAGTCCAAGAATAGATGAATAGAGACCGAAGATTCCATTGTGAAGTATTGAGTAATATGGGTGGATAGAATGAGATTACATAGAGTGTAGATGGATTACACATCATGTACTCAAGTGCATTGAACCTGGTCGTTTCATGGGATACATAGCACACCAAGAATTAATTACATGCAATGCATTTATTGTGCACTGCATGTAGATCGGGCCAACCTAGAACATGGCATGTTGGATTACATGGCATGTAGCCAGTGTACACACCATTTAGTCTGCATGGGTTAGCGGTGAAATTCATGCAACCCGTTTAGTCATTATAAATGATTGAAATCAAGTGATATTGATATCCTAGAGAATTAATTACGTATACTATGTGTAGATGGTGTACACTCCATGAAGTTCATTAATTATCATTTCTGAAATACGCATCGTGTTCTTTGATGAGTTATTCGGATACACTGCATGCGAGATACACGATGTGTAGTTGGATTATACATGTCATTTATTCCATCATCCTATGAACACACCAAGTCCTTTGGTGGGTTTTAAAAACACATGGAAATTGGCACAGCACAACATGTAGTTGGTTAGTACAATTTGTGTAGTCTGGCTAAGGAACACACTGAATACCTAAGCATGTACCCTGGATGCGAAAAAAAAAGGTACACGACATGTAGCTATAGAGTACACATCATGTAGTCTCCCAATAAAGTACATAATTAAATTACATTAAATTGATAATCACAACATTAAAACCTTATTATATTGATTGGAACATGTTGGGTTTGACAATTTAATAATGGTTTTAAAGTATTATTTAAATTCTAAATTAATTTACTGTAATAATTGGTCCTACAATTTATTTTTCATTAATTCAATTAAGATGGGTATCTCCAAGAGAATCCAGATAGTCATTAAGTTGAAAGGGACTTAATTAATTAATTAATTAATTAATGCAAGCATGTTTATCTTAATAATAAAGAATGAATATAAATGAATGTTAACCTATTTTATTTCGTATATATGTTGCATGTATGGTCATTCATGGGCTAGAAAAAGACCTTTGTATGTGTTTTATGTTTCAATTTAATTTATTACTTGGATGTGAATTATTTAATATTAAATTAAATTTTATGTCTTGCATGTTATCCCTCCATCCATTATTATGAAGGACCTGTATGTATATGGTTATTTATGTAATCTCCATTAACCAATCCTTTGGTTACCTTCACCTGCATATAATTTATAAATACTTGCAATTAATTAAGTATCCCAAGTCACATTAATGTTGTTCAAGAAGGAACCATAATGATGTCAACCCAGGTGATACAAATGTGGACAGGTGGAATGTTGTAACTTGTGCTAACATCAGTACAAGGAGTCTTTCCACTAAGTCATAAGTTGATTTATTTTCCTCTAAATAAATCGACTTTTAGATAAGATCATGATCGAGTCATTTAATTCTTATTTATTTCTTTCTATGCATTATTTAATTTATGTATGCAAGACCATGATCACATAAATAAATGAATTAATGTGTAAATACGAAATTTAAATAAATGGATTGTGTGTGAATGTTTTTTCCAACATGATTAATTAATTAAATAGAATACACTTAATATTAACAAGTCATTTAATAGATAAAATAAGATAAAATTTATTAATAATAAATTTAAAATCCATTAACTAAATATTAATTCAGGCTTGGCCTTCCATTAGTTGATTACAAATGAAATCATTATAACTATATGTTTGAAAAACTCTCATTGGGAAAAATAATTTTAACGTGGAGATCTTATTAAGGTTATGGGTTAACTTAAAAATCTTACATCAAGGTAAGTGGACCCATCTAGACTTCATGTAACTTGGATGCAATTTTTGATAAAATATAAGTTAGGATTTTAGGATTTGGGAGTCCACTCAATGGATAAAGAAGCTACAAGACCGCAGTTGGAAAAGACCAGCCTACCTAAATACCTTCAAATAGCTTGACCAATCTTTATTTGGGTTATGTGAAGAGGAATATGGATTCCTTCCACTATAATATCCAAGAAACTAGAAATTTCAAGTTCAATGGTGAGGTTTATTGGGACTTGATAAAATAGTGGGAGACTTTCTAAACTTAATTTTAGTATTACTCACATAATTTGTAATCAAGAAAAGTACTAATATTATGATCCTTTATAATTATATAAAAATGAAATTTCATAATCCCCAATATCCTTATGATATATGTTGGAGAAATACCATATCCTTACTAGCAGTAACTTCCAGTAGTAGTTCAAATGCCTTTAGGTTATGTTGCACCATGAACAGAAATGTTACATGCTAGAATCTGCAATGCCTAATCCACCTTCTAAAGATTCAAGTGATGAAGAGTTCCTTTTATATGAAAATGATTTTAATAATGATATTAGCATTCAATGTTTTATTTTATCATCTATTTCTAGTGAACTCATAAAGTCTCATGAAAATATAGATGCTTATAGCATGATCGACCCTTTATATGGCATATATCATGAGAGATATAGATGGGAATGGTTTGATATCTCTAATGCTCTTTTTAAAAGAAATATTGGAAAGGGTTAACTAGTTGGGCCTCACATTGTCATGATCATTGGCTATATTAATCACTTAGAGGTACTAGGGTTTAAATTACCTAAATAACTGGGCACTGATCTCATTCTTTCATCACTCCCTTGAATCTTCTTGAGCTTTGTTGTTGATTTTAATATGAAAAATATTAAGATTTATCTTCCTGATCTACTCTCTCTTCTTCTCCAACTGTATAGGGAGATGAAGCATGAAAATCCTTACATACTTATGGTGAATAAAAACAATGTAAAATGAATATATCTAAGACCAAAGATTCTTAATTTCCTTCCAAGAAGAGAAATATCAAGGGAAAATTTAGGGAGAGGATTCTATCTATTTCACATGTGGAAAAAAGGGCCATTGGAATAAAAATTTCACCCATCCTAAGAAACTTGGGGAAGATTCAGGTGTGTTTTTTATCAAGTGAAATTTATATGTTTCTAAAAATTGGGTATTAGATAAATCTTGTGGTGCTCATATATGTATTCAAATATAGGAACCAAGTAGATTATGAAATATTGACTAAGAGGAGGCAGATCTATGAGACTCCAACATAGCCAAACTAGTCATTGTTTCTATTGGGGATTACCACCTCATGTTTCCAATGGTAATGATCTTGGTTTTAAAGGATTTTTATCTTGTGTGAATATTTTACTAAAAATATTATTTTTATATCCAGAATTGATATAGATGGATTTGTTTTCAAATTTGGGAACAAGTTTTTATTCCTTTATAAAGATAGTATTTATTATGGTAAGACATATTTAAATAATGGTGTTTATGTGTTGGATTACACAAACCAAGTAATGATAATCGATAATGAAACTACTTCACATGACTCATACCACACCCAAATTTGACATTATAGTATAGGTCATGTGAACAAAAATTATTTGATTAAATTACACAAAGATATATATTTATATTATTTTGAACTAAAACAACTTGGTGTATATCACAAATGTTTATAAGTAAAAATTAAAAAATCCACATTTAGTGGAAAAGGTGAAAGGTACAAAGAGCTTCTTTATTTAGTTCATACTGATGTGTATAGACCATTTCCTATTGAAGAAAGAGGTGAGTACTCATACTTCATAACTTTTACTAATGATTTTAGTAGATATGGATATGTCTACTTGATTTGGTATAAGTTATATTCCTTTGAGATATTCAAGGAATACAATAATTAAATTGAGAACCAACTTGGTAAGAAGATTAATAAAATTAACTCAAACTGTGGTGGAAATATCTTAATCAATACTTAATTTATTATTTACAAGAGTATGGGATATTATCCCAACTTACTCCTCCTTATAATACTCTATGGAATGGTGTAAGAAAAATGAGGAACTACACCTTGTTAGACATAGTGATATCAATGATGATTCATGCAAGTATTCCATTATCCTTTTAGGTATATGCATTACAAACAGTTTCAAAAATACTAAACCAAGCTCCAAATAAAACAAAAGATGGTATCCCATACCAATTATGGAATGGAAAGAAACTAATATTGTCTTAGTTAAATGTATGGGGTTGTGAAGTGTTTGTTAAGGCCTCTTTAGGTAACAAACTTGCACCCTGAGGGAAAAAGTGTTTCTTTATATGTTACCCTAAGGAAACAAGGGTATATTACCTATATAACCCCTCATACAAAAAGGTAATAGTGGTAAGACATACCATATTCCTTGAGAGGGATCACGTCACTAAAAGAGATAGTGGGAGCAAGATAGATTTTAATGATGTCAAGGCTCAAGGCATACAAGCATTGGCATAGGAACAGTTTCCACAAAGCCCCGTGGAAGAAGTTCCAGAGACACAAGTACTACATAGGAGTACAAGAGAGGTTATAAAACTAGAATAGTATGGATTTCTATTCAATGAGTATGTTGACTCGTTATTAGTTGATAATAATGATCCTCTAACCTACATAGAAGTATTAAGTGGCACAAATGTTTCTAAGTGTATAGAATCAATTAATTATAAAATGTATTTCACATACCAAAACCAAGTTTGGATTTTGGTAAATCCTCCAGTATATGTAAAGCATGTTGTTTGTAAATGTGTATTCAAGAAGAAACTAGACATGGATAGGAAATTAAGAATCTATAAGGTGTTATTGTTTTAAAAATGGATTAAATAGCTTCAATGCATTGAATATTATGAAACCTTTTCGCCAGTTGTAATTTTGAAATCCATTAAAATTATACATGTCATTACGGCTTCCTTGACTATGATATTTGGAAAAAGGATGTCAAAACGGTCTTCCTTAATAGGAACCTTTAGAAATATATCAATATGACACAACCTAAAGAGTTTTTTACTCCAAAGGATGCCAATAGGAAATAGAAATTTCAAAAATTCATTTATGGATTAAAGTAAGCATCTAGGTCATGGAACATTCAATTTGATGAGGCCATAACATAATTTGGTTTTATAAAGAAAAATTGTGATCCTTGTGTCTATAAATGGTTTAGTGGGAATTTGGTCATTTTCTTAAGAGTGTATGTAAATTAAATATTACTTATTAGAAAATAAATACAAGTCTTATAGTCTGTTAAAGCATGGTTGAATAAATGATTCTCCATAAAGGACTTAGGCAAGGTGACATACATTCTTGGGATCAAGATCCATCATGATAGATCCAAGAGACTATTCAACCTAAGTCAAGGTACATATATTGATAAGATATTGAAGAGGTTCAGTATAGAACAATCCTAAAGGGGATTGTTTCCAATGTCACATGGCATTCGTCTTTCCAAGAAAATGTTTCCTCATACACATGAGGAAATACAAATAATGAAAAAGATTATATATGAATTGGTGATTGGATCAATCAATTATGTTATTTTATGTACTAGGATAGATGTCGCCTATACCTTAATTGTAGTATTCAGATATCAAGCTGACCTAGGTGACCGCCATTATATTTTAGTCAATACTATCCTTAAGTATCTGAGGCATACTAAGGATATGTTCATGATCTATATAGGATATGAGGAACTAGTCATCATAGGATATTTACATGCTAGTTTCCAAATAGATCAAGACGATATAAATATTCACTTTGAATGCAGGTACTGTGAGCTGGAAGAGCTCAAAGAAAACTATGGCCACAGATTCTACAACAGATTCTAGGTATATTATGGATTTTGAGGTAGCTAAATAAGTGTATGGATATGAAGATTCATCCAATATATTTATGTGGTACCTAGAAGTAAATATCTTATCACACTCTATTGTGATAATACTACTGAAGTGGATCTCATAAAGGAGCCAAGTTCACATCAATAGATAAATCATATACTTCAGAAATATCATCTATTGATGGATTTTTCTTAGAGAGGTGAAGTTATAGTGAGTAGTATTTCCATGGAAGATAACATGGAAGACCCCTTGACTAAATCCTTGACTTAGCAGAAACATAATTATCATGTGAGGTCTAGTGGACTGAAAGTCATAGGCAATTAGATCTAGTCTAAGTGGGGGTTTGTTGGAGTTGGTGTCCTAGGACCAATTGATTGTACTCTGATGAAATGTATATTTGATGAATTGAATAATAATAAAACATCATATTAAGTATTTTCCATTATTCTACATGGATTTAATTTAATAATTTCCTAGGGTATCTATCACATTGATAAGGTCATACTAGTTCCCCATTATGATGAGAACCTTGAATTGTTGTGATGATATTCTTAAATATAGTTCTACGGTTGGATAATATACTACGATAGGACACTTAGTATATATACTATCATGTGTGGGTACTTGTAATTGGATGAAAATTATTCTCATGAATTTCACACTTAGTAATCTTCAAGAAGGTATATTATGAGAATAGACCCACCAGTGGGAATTCCACATGTTTTGGTGTCATTGGATATTCCTATCTATGAGTTTGTTTAATGGTCCTTAGACTTTAATATTTTCATTAATTCATATCATGACTCATGTACTTAGATTTATTAACCAAAACCATCATTAACTATGTTGGTGGGAAGTAGGGTATGTTAGGTGCATCACAAATGACAAGTTATTAATAGATAATTCAATGAAGGATTTTTCCCTTCTATCTATATATAAGATTATATCTTGGCCCTTTGGTTTGAATATAAATGTCTCACTAAATTCCATGGCCATGGTGAAATGATATGTTTATTTCAAATAGTCAAATAAATCTGTATTGATCATATAGGTTGGTGACACAAATGTGAAACCTTCTTTATGAGATATTGTGACAAAGGGATTTTATTACATGGTGATCGTTCATATGTGCTTTAAATCATTGAAACATTAATTTATTTCTCTTAGGATCCTTGAACCATTCCTAAATAGTGATCTTGGAATTTAGGGAATCTCACCTAATTACAATGAGAAATAATCCTAGAGGGTCACACACTAAGTGTTTCTATTGATCTTGATTAAGTTCTATTTGAATTTAATTATTAGAATAAATATTATTCTCAAGACCAAAGAATAATTTTAATCAAGTTTTATCAATCAAAAATATTTATTGATGAATGAAATATTTAATTAAATATTTATTTGGGTATTCAATAAATGTCAAGGAGTTCAAATAGACCAAAACTACATCTAATGATAAATATTAATTTACAATCTGGTAAAATAATATTTTTTATTATGCATGATAGTGCACATTCTATAAAATAGTATTATTATTATATAGAATAGAGTTTAATAAATATTATAATACTATTTAAGGGTTATTATTCACTTAAATAATATTTTAACATAAACCATATATCTATAAATAGATGGTTATTTTATTGTGTAGGGTTAATCAAAAATTGATAATAGAGAATCATTGCGCGCATTGGACTTATCTCCCTCTTTTTAATTCCTTCTCTCTTCCTCTCAAGAATGATAAGAACTCATTAAATCCTAAAGGATCTTGGAGAAATCAAGACAAAAAATACAATACATTTGATTCGTCATTATAGTACCCTAAAATCAATTGAAATTTCTCTGATATTAAAGGAGCACATGTGGATCACCACTAGAGGGAATATACGCTTGAATCCTTACAGTGCAACAAAGGTAGTCCAAAAGGGTTTTTAGAAGGTCAAAAATGTCATTAAAGGATTCTACGATGAGGTAATAATTTCTTACAATCATAAATAAATTAATTATAAATTTAATGTGAAATATCCTCTCTAGGGGTTTTGAGAAACTGTAAATTAAAATAAATTTTAATTTAACACCCACCAAAGGTGATTCTTCTCATCCCGGAACCTTCATAGACCTTTATTAAATTCGACTAATGAAATGCATGGACATGCTTAGTAAAATCACATATGATGTGTGTGTATATTTAGATGAGGGGAATGTGATGTACTCATCTGTTAAATGAATTACATGTGATGCATTAGTCAACTTGGTCGGTCTTTTTTAGAAAATAATGAAATTATGAGATGACCTATACTAGATTTCCATTTTTCTCATATCTATTGGTCACTCGATATAATGGTAAAAATGATTATATAGGTGAAAATATAATTTATATGATATATCTTTTGGTGGAAATTTTAATATTGAGTGTCACAAACCATCTTGATACACTTGAATCCTTACAAAACAATGAAGTTAGTTTGAAAGGGTTTTCCGAAGGTCAACAAATTCATCAAAGAAAAGATTATAAGATGAGGTAATCATTCCTTCCAATCATAAATAAATTAATTATAAATTTAACATGAAATATACTCTCTAGGGGTTTTTGGGAAACTATAAATTAAAATAAATTTTAATTTAATGCCCACTAAAGGTGATTCCATTGGGCCCAAAACCTTAATAGACCTTGATTAAATTCGACTAAGGAAATTCATGTACATGCTTAGTTAAATCACATATGATGTTTGTATGTATTCAGATGTGGGTTGTGTGTTTTACTCATCTGTTAAATGAATGACATGTGATGTATTTGTCAACTTGGTTGGTATTTTTTAGAAAAATCATGAAATATTAGATGAACTATACTAGATTGACATTGTTCCATATCTAGTGGTAACTATATATCATGATAAAAGGGATTATATATTTTAACATGTAATGTATATGATACATCTTTTGATGTAAATTTTCAAATGGAGTGTCACAAACCAGCCTGATATCCTAGTACACTGATACCTGATCTGGTCCTGATATAGCCCGAAGGGTGTTTTTGATCCCCATGGGTTGGAAACTAGAACATGGCATTATACAAGAATCAAGTGGGAATGATTTTTTAATAAAACAACATAAGATAAAAGATACAATTTGGTATGGAAACACTCCTCAAGGAGAAAGTATTAAAAAACAAACTGGTAAAATAAAACCCCAAATATTACATCATCAAGGACACAAAATCTATCAAGATAAAAACTCATACATCCCATGTAACAGGTGGATCACATGTCCACTTGCCACCTCCACCACTTAGGGTCCCAAGGATCAAGAATACCCACCACCTTCAAGTGGTTCTTTCCCTATGATTGGTCTTAGTAAAAGATAATCTACAAACTCCTAAAGGAAAAGGCAGGGTGTGAGTTAAATAGTCCAATAGGGTCTCACAAAGTGTTCCATAAGAAATTTCATTACAATAAACCATTCATTCTTTCAATTTAAATAAAACAATTCCTAGCATGGAATTTACATGTTTTCAAAAAAACATACTTTCATATCAAAAAGATGGTAATTATATCAAAAAAAGTATTAAATGGAAATTTTATATAAAAAACTTATATAGAAATAGTTGGTATGAATAAAATAATTCTACAATCAATAAAATTTGTAATCAAGTCAAACAAAACAAAGAAAATAAAATCATTGTTCTAATAAGCCCTATAGTTTGCTCATATTTGGCTATAGGATCCTCACACTTCTCATTCATCAACATGACTCAAGGTATGTTTTCACACTCAAATCAACCCCATTTGAGGGTACCCATTATGGGAAATCATGTTAAACTTGGTTTAGCTAGTTTTTTCATCATCAATCCTTTGTTAGGGATTCATAGTCCTCATATTCTTGTCCTAATGACCTACTAACTACCT
This sequence comes from Viscum album, assembly GCA_963277665.1. NCBI lineage: Eukaryota > Viridiplantae > Streptophyta > Magnoliopsida > Santalales > Viscaceae > Viscum > Viscum album. The sequence continues at coordinate 267,896,680 of OY728143.1, read as the reverse complement.
AGGCTCACATGTTCTTCAAAAATCAATCAATCATGGGAAAAATCATTTTAAATCATTTCATCATTCATAGTTGAATTTCCCAAATTCATTTTTCAACATGCCTTTTCATTTCAAAACCAAATCATAGGTTTTCATCAAATTTATTCCCATTCAAATAGACTTTCAATTTAAGAAGGTTTTCTCAAGAATAATAGATCAATCATTTCTTCAAATCACTTTTCAAATCGATTCATTTTTTTTATTAAAAATCTACCCATCAATTTCAATTTCATTAAAATTGGGTTTTTTCACAATTTATATGCCCTTTTAAAATCACAAATAAAATCATCTCAAATCCAAGTTTTTAAATCCATTAAAAAATCATTTCAAATCAATCAAGCAATATAGGGTTTCAAATGTAGGGTAAAGCCTTATGAAACCACCTACCTATTATCATGAGATCAAATGATCAACACCCGCAATGGGTAATTCTAATGAATAATGAAGGAAATTGAGATCATGAAATCAAACCTAGAATCAAGATTCATAAAAACATAGATTAGATCCATCAATAACATGATGATATATCACTCTCTAAGGAATTAAGAAAGGGGGTGAGGAGAAACCAAAAGAGTGGATATCCACTTACCCAAAGGAGATCGAACGCAATCGCCAGATCTTAGATACACAAAGAAAAGGGGTTGGAGGAGTCAATTCCAAATCTTGAGAGCCTTTAAGGACTATGGAATTATATTAGGGTCAAAATATGGTCATTCGGGGTTAAATAAGTGGGAAACTAGATTTTAAAATAATTTTCAAGGGATTAAATTTTTTGCATGCACGGTTTGATGGAGAGGGGTGCACGGTTTCCCCTGGGTGGGAACACAGTTTGGGAAACCATGTTCCAACCATGAACCCCCTACTATTTAGGGTGCACGGTTTTCATTAGGGTGTATACAGTTTAGGAAAACCATGCACCAACTATAAATTGCACAAAAAGTTCACAAAATTTTCCAAATTTCACCTAAAAACCCCAAGACAAGACCCAACCAAAGGAGAATCAAAAAAAGGGTCAAGAAGTACCTAAAAGAAGGTAATGGGATGTTACAGACTCCCCACCATAAAAAATATGCCTAGAAATTCTATCAAGATAACTCCATGTCAAAGATATGAGGCCACTCCTCCATCATCAGTGCCTCATGATCCCAAGTCTCATGAAATGTAGAACCATGTTGTCATAGAACATGAACTAAAGTTATCATATTCCCATGAAGAACCTTTGTCTCAGAATCAATGATCTTTATTGGATGCTCAATCATGGATAAATCGGGTTCAACATCAAGATCTTTCTATCTAAAGACATGAGAAGGGTTATAAAGATACTTCCTGAGCTGTGATACATGAAACACATTGTGGATCAACATCAACTGTAGTGTAAGTGTTAAATAGTAATCCACTTTCCCCAACCACTCAATAATCTCAAAAATAAAAACAAATCTCAGCATAATTTTTTCCTATTTCCTATGATTTCGATGACCCAACTAAGATGAAACTCTCAAAAAAAATTGTTCGCCAATAGAAAAATCCAATGGCCATAAACAATGATCATCATAATATTTATACTGGCTCTATGTTGTTATGATTATTGATGAATCAATGGAATTTTATTCATCATATCTTGGACAAAACACATGCCAAGAAAGGAATATTCACCAATCCTCAACCAACACTATATAGATTTACATTAACAACCATAAAATGTCTAAAAAGGATTCATCTTGATAGAGAATGGGTAACTGTTGTTTTGGGAAAACTCAACCAGTCCCAAATAGACATCCCAAGTTCCACAAAAGTTAAGAATGAAAGAATGTGTCATGTCTTCCAGAATATGTATAGTTTGTTTTTTCTGGACATCTTTCTATGGATGATATATCATTCTCAAACATACCTAAGATTCCATTTCCTCCAAGATTACCATCCAGAAACAAGAAGTAAAAATGGGAATCCCTATCATAGACTATAGTAGAAGGAATTCCATGAAAACGAAAAATATATTTCACACAGATATTTCCCAAATCATTAAATTATGTTTTATCTCAAATGGGTATAAAGTGAACAAGTTTTTTCAGCCTAATGATCAAAACCCATATCGTATTCCTTCTTTGAGGTGTACACGGTAACCCAACCACAAAATCCATACAAATCTTATCCCACTTCCAAGTCGGCACCGAAAGTGGATAAAGGAATCATGAAGGTCTCTAGTGCTCACATTTAACTTTTTTATAGGTATAATAATGAGAAACAAGGTCAACAATGTCTCATATCATACTTGGCCACCAAAATAATTGTCACACATCATAGAACATTTTTTTGGTTCTAGGGTGCACCACCCACTAAGAATTATGGAAATCCCCCATCACAACCTTTTTCACAGTAAAGGGTATAATGTATTAGTTCAAGAAACATTAGACAACCTCTAAAGAGAATAACCACACATCAATGGTCTCCCTACCATAAAGAGTGTCCTTAATTCCAAGGAATTCATCATCAGGATGCTACTCCTATAGAATCATCTTGATAAGAGTATAAGTAAACTGAAAGTTTTTTAAAACAACCATGGTCACATCCTCCTAGACTCCCAAATGAAACCGAGCAAACATATCCATTATATTCCACTCTTTTGATGATTATTTCACATCCTAGGTCAGAAGTTTACTGCTCAATGCATTAGTAAAGACATTCCCCTTACTTTGAGTGTAGGTAATTTCAAAATCAAAATACTGTAGGTACTCCACCCAAAACCTCTATTAGAGATTCAAATCATTTTCATATAAGATGTAACTCATGATTTTTTGGTTGGTATAAATAGTAAAACTTTCTAAAAAAGGAAATTTCACCAACTCTTAAGATCATGCATCATGACTATGAGTTCAGTATCATGGGTCAGGTAGTTTTTCTCATGTTTCCTAAGTTATCTGGAACCATAGGCTACCACGTGATCACCCTATATAAGAACATAGATCAAACCCAAACCTGATGCATCACAAAAGACACCATATCCCTACCTAGCCTCTGGAAAAGTAAACACTGGTTTAGAAGTCAAAATTTGTTTCAAATATTCAAAATAACTATGACATTTATCATCCCATAATAACCTTATTCCCTTTTGAGTGAGAGTGGTCATCATAGAATTTAGCTTCGAGAAATATTTAATGAACATGTAGTAATACCCTACCAAGCCCCAGAAGCTCTATCTCTTGAAAACATTATGCAGTTGATCCCATGTCATAACAGCTTTCACCTTCTTAGGATCAATAAAAATACCACATTCTAATACCACATTTCCTAAGAACCTCACTTCTTGAATCCAAAAATTATATTCTGAAATCTTCTCATAAAGTCAGTGATTTCTCAAAATTTTCCTAACTTCTCTCAAATGATGCATATGATCCTCCTTGGTTTTGGAGTAAACCAATATTCCATCCATAAATAATACCATGAATGAGTCATGGTACTCATAGAATATCATGTTCATAAATTACATAAAAACTATAGGATCATTGGTCATATCAAATAGAATAATAAGATACTCATAATGGTCATACCTCCTAAAGGTGATCTTATGAATGTTATATTCGTTAATTCTCAATTGGTGATAACCTAATCAAAGATCAATCTTCGAGAACGACTTCATCAATTTAAAATAATCAAAAAATTATCAATCTGTGGTAAAGGATATTTTTCTTGTATCGTGCCTCGATTGATTTTTCAGTAATCAACACATAGGCAAAGTGTCCCAACAACTTTCATTGTAAATAGAATAGGCACTTCCCACGGTGAAAAACTAGGGCGTAAAAAGACTTTCTCTAGTAGATCATCCAACTAAAATTTAAACTCTTTCAACTTTTTTGGTTTCATATAGTAAAAAGGAATAGACACTAGCTGATTACCAGATACTAAATCAATAGAGAACTCCACCTCTCTTACTGGTGGAAAACCAAAAAATTCATAAGGAAACATGTTGGGAAGCATGAAAAAAACTAGAGGGAGATCATCTCCAAAAGATTATTTCACCAAATCAAAAGAAAATACTGATATTACCCTTCCCAAATCTATAAAATTAGGTGTGTCTCTACTTGAACTTAGGTCTCATTCTCCTTGAAAAACATGGAACACCCCACTGGGTAGAGTAAAGTAGACCCGTAGAAGATAGAAATAAATTCGATCCTTACTATAAATTGGTCAATCTGTATTGAGAATGATGTTAAGAGGATTTTTGTCGAGAACCATAAAATTACAGGTAATCTCAATCTATGATAGAGAAAAAATTAAAGCAAGACACTGAAGACTCTGATCTCTCTTCATTCTGAGGGGAGTAGTAATATTCATCACATATCCAAAATAAGATTTAGTAGGTTCACAATATGATCAATATAAATTAGTGAGATGCACCGGTATCAAATAAAGAAATTACTAAAGATGAAGTTATAGTGATGGTGCCTCTCTAATTCATTGGACCCTCATTATCTCCCTCTAGATATTCTTCCACTATGTTAAGAAGCTTCATTATGGATGTCTGTGGCTAGAACCCCTTAGTTCACGAAGAATCTGATTTCACCGTATAAATTTTTGGAGTTGATGATCCCATTCTATAGCATGGAGTAGAAAAGATATGGAAAAAAATCTGCAAGTGACCCAGTCTTCCACACTGACTACAGATCTTGGGTTCCTCAATGCAATCCCATTTCAAATTCCCAACCTTATCACACTAAAATCAAGTCAAAGGGCCTCTTTAAATAACTATAGGAGGTCTAGACAACACCTACTATTAATATCCACCATGAGACTCATCACACTTTCTATTTCCTTTAAAGGAACTCATAGAACCACCACTAGAAGAAAAGGGAACTTCTGTCAACCCTAACTTACCATCCTGATAAAGTTCCACCATCAATGCTCTATCCATCTCATAATCATAATAAGTGAGATTCAACATAAATATTTGAGATCAAATATCTAATCAAAGATCCATCTCAAATATTCAAGCCTTAAGTTTCCCATTTTTCACCACCTCATTAGAAAACTGAACAAGCTCATTAAAATGGTTCACATATTGTGTCACGGTCTTGTCACCCTGTTGGAGGTTAAGAAACTCTATGGATTTTTCCAAGACCATCGACTTTGGATAGAACTAGTCAATGAAAAAACTCTAAATTATTTCCACTCTAATCCTTCATGATTATTCACCATCACCATCGAATCCTAACATATACTACTAAGTCCCTCAAGAACACTTCACTTTAATAGCTTATGGCATTTCCAAGAACTCAAAAGGAAGCTCTATATTTTTCAACCCATCCTCATATGATTGAGGATCATTAAATCCTTGTGAAGTTGGTTGTTTCTGATGAATAAAATCTTGATCATGATCTCTTGATTCATCCCTTCAAGGTTCCACTACCAGAGCCTAAATGGGAACAAGTCTTGTTACATGTCCCAAAGCTTGGATAGCATGCACCACTATCTCAACAATATTCTGATCCATTAGAGAACTTTCTCACTATGGTTCACCAGCATTTTCCTCCTTTGGTCTATTCAAATTTCTTCTCGAAGGCATGATGCTACAAAAAATCAACAAAAACTACTAAAACATCAACAAGTATACTCATATAAATAACTTAATCAATAGTTAAGGATACCAAAGCACTCATATCAACTGGGAAAATACTAAAATCAAATCAAACATTCCTCAAGGACACTTTTCCCAAACACCCATGGTGACTTCAGGCTCCTTATGATGACAGATGGTCAGGAACTCACTCATAACTACTTCTTACATCCCAAAAATCCTACCTCATATCTACGAAGACATCCTTACTACATACTAACTTCAAGGAAAGATGCACAACCTACACCTTTTATTCCACTTTGTCAAAAAATATCCCGGATACCCTGGTACACTAATACCAGATCTGGTCCTAACATAGCCTGAAGGGTATTCCTAATCCCCTTAGGTTGGTGAATAGCACCTTCAATCATACAAAAATCAAGTGGGAAAAAATTTTCCATAAAAAAGAAAAATATACAAGATACGAGTTGGTATAAAAACACTCATCAAGGAGAAATTACAAGAAACAAACATGTAAAACAAAACCCAAAAACCATACATCATCAAGGACACAACATCTAGAAAGATAAAATCTTAGAAATACCATGTAATAGTTCGATAACATCTCCACCAGTCACCTCCATCACTCTAAGTCCCAATGATCAAGAACATCCACCACCTCCAAGTGGTGGTTTACCTTTTCTTGGACTTGGAAAAAGATAATCTACAAACACACAAAGGCAAAGGTAGGGTGTGATCTAAACAGCCCAGTAGGGTCTCACCAAGTATTCTATAAGTAAAACCATAACAATAAACCATTCATGATTTCAATTTAAATAAAATAATACATGGCATGGAATTTAAATATTTTCAAAAAAAATGATTTCAAATCAAAAAGATAATAGTTTTATCAAAACAGGCTTAAATGAACATTTTATATAAAACACTTATATAAAAATAGATGGCATGATTAAAACAGTTCTATAATCAATGGCATCTATAATAAAGTTAAACAAAATAAATAAAATAAAATCACCATGATAATAATCCATGTGGTAGATTAGTTTATGGCTATATGATCCCCACACTTCTCATTCATCAACACGACTCAAGGTATGTGATCATGCTCAAATCAAAATCCCTTTTAGGGGACCTAGTCTGATAAATCATACCAAATTTTGTTTAGTTGTTGTTGCCATCATCAATCCATTACTAGGGAGTCAGAGTCCAAGAATTTTTGTCCTAATAACCAACTAACTACCCAATATCACATGTTCTTTAACAATCAATCAATCAAGGTAAAATCAATAATTTCAAATCATTTCATCATTCTAAGTTCAATTTCCCAAATCTAGTTTTCAACATGCCTTTTCATTTAAAAAAAATCATTGGTTTTCATCAAATTCATGACCTTTAAAATCATATTTCAATTTAATATTATTTTCTTAAGAATCATCAATTAATCATTTCATCAAATCACTTTCCAAATCAAGATGTAATTTTTATAAAAAAAAATCTACCCAAAAATTTCAATTTCATTGAAATTTGGGTTTTTCACAATTTCCATTCCATTTTGAAATCACACATCAAATTATATAAAATACAGTTTTTTAAATCAATTAAAAACTCACTTCATGTCAATCAATAAATATATGATTTCAATTAGGGTAAATTCATATGGAACCACCTACCTTTTATCATGGGATAAAATGATCAACAACCGCAATGGGGAACACCAATGAATAAAAAAGGAAAATAAGATCAAGGAATCAAACCTAGAATCAAGATACATAAAAATAGAGATTAGTCCCATTAATAAAATGATGATCTATCACTCTATAAGGACGATAGAAATGAATGCTGAGAGAAACCAAAAGAGAGGAGATCCACTTACCCAGAGAAGATCAAACGCAGTCACTGGAGCTTCAATCAGAAAAGAAAAGGGGTTGAAGGAGTCAATTCCACCTATTGAGATCCTTAAAGGACCATAGAATAATATTAGGGTCAAAATGGGGTGATAAGGTTATTTTTGGGGTCTTAGGATTTTAAAATAATTTTATATGGATTAAATTCCTACGTTCATGGTTCACTGGAGGGGGAACGTGATTAAACAAACTGTACACTCTAACCATTCAGCCCTATAGTTTGGGGTGAATGTTTTCCCCTAGGTGGGTGCATGGTTTATGTAATAATGTTCCAACCATGCACCTTATACTATTTGGGGTGCACGGTTTACACTAGGGGGTGCACGGTTTGGAAAAATTGTGCGCCAATCATGCACTGCCCAAAAAGTTCCCAAAATTTTATAAATTTTACCTGAAACGCCTTGAGACAATATCCAAACAAAGGGGAATCAAATCAAGGGTAAAGAAGTTACTAAAATAAGGTAATGGGATGTTACATATAAATATGAGTATATCTAATAAATATCACATCATAACCCTTAATAGCTTGAGTAATATGGATGCTTTTCTAGATACCACTCTTTGATTACATCTATAAAATGAAGATTTCATATTTTTTTATCAATGATACTAAGTCCAAGAGAGTCTCATAGTTAGGAATCTAGATGATGATTAAGTTTTGGACAATGTTTTAATTTTAAAATTAATATAGTGTGATAAAATAGTATCCAAAAGGAGTTTTGGATGGATTCACAAATAGTTGGGAAGTTTTTTATAATTTCCTTATGATATATTAGTGCAAGTGGGATATTGTTGTATGTTCACTAAAATATATATATGAATGAATTAAATATAGGTTCATGCATATTAACAAATTATTTAATCAATTATAATCCATTATGAATGGATTATATTCATTAAATTTATTCAATGAATAGTTCCAATGAGAATAAATATATGCGAATAATTTGAATATTTCTGATGCATTTCATTAAATAAAATGAATTAGGGATTTCCATAGAAAGGTATAAGATCCTTCCTGTTGGGTATAGTTGGTTTTATACAAACCTCTCAATTATCTCTTATACCTGAAACATGTTTTATCACTAGGTGACGGTGTTTTCACCCCTTCTATGTTTATGGATTCTCTAGAAACATTTTAGGATCCTCTGGCCAATGTATTCCCCTTGGAGGCTGGAGTCCTTTTTCTACTGTATTTTTTATTTTTGTTAAGAATACTACATTAAAGATTGAATATGGATCATGTTATCATCTAGGTATGCATATTTAGGCTCCTCATTTATATTTCATATTAATTATATCAAGTATATATCGCACAAAAATAGGATTTTTTACTATAAAGATCATTTGATGATCCCCTAAAACCCTCAACTAGTGTAGGAAGACGGGGCATGTTTTGGGCTAGTGTAATAGAGTGCCTAAGGAGTGTCAATCATATGTATAGATGGGGTATCTAGAGAGGTTTTTCCAAATGATCTCATAGTCAGCAGAATTTTGGGTATTGGTTCATACTTGGACATTTGAGGTAGGACTAGGGGAAATTCCATGAGGCAGTCACTAGGATTTTTTTACATGCTTAAGTTGTGGTAGTGAATAAGATAACCAATAGTTGGGACTGTGTATGAAACCAAACATGACTCTGCATTGAGTATAGGCATCAAGGAGTTAGGATTTGGTTCAGTTTCACGTGATTGATCTAACATTCCAAGAACAATCCGTATAGATGTTGATGGTCAGAGGTATGCAATGAGTATGTTGGTTTATGATTTTTCATGGTGATTAATGGTGCAGGGTGTGTGTTAAGTGTAAATGTAATGAATAAGTGTTGATTAAGGTATGTTAATCAAGTATAATTCATGATAAATGGTGATTGTGTGTGATTGATGGTGCGTGTGGAATTCAATATAATGGTTGGGTACAGTACCATTGGCATGTCGGGAAGCTTGGTTGTGGTGTGACTGGGAAAGTGACTCCTACGGTGGGGAGTACTCATAAATGAAATCAATCTTTTTAAGTTTTTTATTTAGGGTAATCAAGAGTAGATGGATGTTTTCAACATCTTCTTGGTGTTTTAGGAGTATATTGAGAGGGATTCCTAGGTTTTGGTAGGGGTTGGTCATTGTTATGGCTAGATACATCTTGGGGATGAGTTTTCATATTGTGGGGAGGTTTCAATGACCCGAGTATTTGGGTGAGGTAATTTTTATCTAGGACTGACCTAAACATTTTTAATTAGGTGGGTTCATGGTGTTAGAGTAGTAGGAAGAAGCTTGGGATTGAATTTCAATAAAAAAACTCATTAGTGGAGAAGATGGAAAGTGAGTGGAATTCCCAATGGAGTTCCTATAGGGGGTGCCATAGTTTTAGTGGCCCTGCCAATGGCCTTATGCCACTAGTTAACCTTCTAGAGTTTCAGTGGTGGTCCAACAGAGTTTTTTTAGGACTTTTAGGGTTTTTTTAATTTTTTTTAAAATTGTTTAATTGATTAATTAAGGGTTTAAAGTATAAGGGAGTGCCCAAATAAGACAGAAGGCCAGGCCCCCTCCCTCTATCATGATCCTCTACTCTATGGGTTAATATCCACTCTGGTTAACATCTGATCTTTATACCACATAGTGTTGGGAGTTATCTTGTGTGAGTCTCCCTTTTCCCTCTCACCTATTTCCAGTTTTGTCATTATTGTGGAGGGTTTCAATTAAAACCATTATTTTAGGTATTTTTATATATTTTCTCAATTCCATCCTCCTTGGGTAAAACTAGGCTATAGTATTTGATGTGTGGTGATCTAGTACTACCATGTAGGTGGTTTCTATATATTTTCCCCCTTGGTCATACATGTGTTAATGTGCCATGTGGTTTTCCATAGTAGATAGGTCCATGTGAGTAGTCGGAACCAGAAACGGTCATGGTCACCAGGGTACCCAAGGGTTGTCCTGGGGTGGTCTAGTTAAGTTTCATATGGCTATGAAATGAGCTATGTCGATGGGGTTTTGTGTGTGGTTGTTGAACTGAATATTTTAATGGGAATTCATACTCTTGAGATTTGTAATGTGTTGGTTTTCTTTTGATTGAAATGTTGTATGGATATGGGTGGTGTGGGGTAAGCTAGTATGATGTGGGTGATCTTGATCACCGATGATAGGGTAATGGTGGTTTGATGATTTATGACCATCGGTTTAGAGTGTGCATCACACCATGGGATTGAGGTCATTGGTGTCATGTGAATACAGGGCAGGACCCATGAGGTGGTATTGAACACTGGTTGTTTGGCGATATACTCTATAGTTAAGCAACTTAAAATGACATGGTGTTAACTATAGAATTGGAGGATTGATATGACATGGATAGCCATGGGATCTTAGGGTGATTGAGATCACCAGTTAGGAGTAGGATTATCATTGCATGTGTGGGATTCATTGGGGATAATAGAATAGGCTTAGTGAAGTATTTTTGATCACTGTGTGTTGAATCGTTTCGGTCATTGAGTCTAGAATTGTAAGTATGGTTTATGGTGTGTGCATCAGTAATTATTTGATCACCGGGTTGTCCTATGAAAAGTTGATGACTCATTTATTATTATGAGATGAGGATTGATTCATCATTCTCTCCTGGGATGTATTCTGACTATGGTTTCAATGTACCATCGTAGCGCTAGCTAAATAAAGTAAAGTACACACTCACAGAATTTCAAACAAGGAGTTGAGAGGGTTGTGTGGGCTATTTTAGTTTTTGTTTATTTCACTTTGTATAGACTCATATATATATATATGGATATTTTTTAGGGATAATATTGGTGGTGGCCTACTAAGTTTATACTGACACCCTTTATGGGAACTCAAAAGTACATGAAAACTTTATGGTTCATGATACAGGTAAGGGAAAGGTCCCAGTGACTGGTGCATAGGGGTCAGAGGTACATCTAATGTTGAAATTAGATTCCCTAGACCCAACTTGTATTGTACTTTGATTACCACTACATGTATGCAGTTTGTTATATATACATGTGTTTATCTTTCCATAATAGTGATGATACTTCTGTATCCACTTTGTTTATAGAAATGTCCTTAGATTACATGTTGTATCAAAGGGTTATAGTAGATCACATGCTATAATGAGAACCCTGAGATTCCATGACAGTAATCTTAAACTAATGTCCTATGGTTCAATTACATCATTCTGAAAGGACACAGATGATGTGTGACTGTCATGTGCTCAGGTCTCATAAGCATTGAGACTTCTTCTCATGAAGTTCACACTAGATGATCTCTAGTAGTTGAGATTATGAGGACTGACCCGCATAATAGGAACACCACATGTTTCATGTGTCATTGGTCGTTCCTATCTATGGACATGTGTAATGGTATCCAAACCTGAGATAATTATGAATGTATTTCATTTAATTCTGTACTTTGATGCAAGGAGAAAACCATGGCGATAAATTCATGGTGAGGTAGTTTGTGTTGGGTATGTCATCGGTGACATGGCATTGATTGAATGATCAAGATAGAATTTTTAACTTTTGAGTTGAGGAAGAGATATCTCTGGCCTAGTTGATTAGGATGGTTGCTCCTTCATCAAATCCATGGCCATGGTATTGGAAGGTAAGACTATCTAGACATGTCAACAAATAAAATAAAGTAAGATAAAGTATGATGACATTAGTGGGCATTCTAATTTATTGACATATCGATGACTAAGATATAATATTATATAGACCATTTTTGTAGGAAGGTATTCATTGATTTGACTTTAATTTATCTCTATAGGGGCCTCGATGGGTGGCTAGACCCCACTCTTGGTCAGTGAATATCATTCACTGCTATTGGTATAAGGTCCTAGAGGGTCACACACTATAGCACCTTGAGAATCTGCCCTATTCTAAGAATAGGAATATAGAACTTGGTGTGCCCTACCAAGGGGTCCGAGTATTATCAAAGTTCTAAGGATCACCAAGTAATAAATAAATTCTTTAATTATTTAAGTTTGGAATAATTAGTTGAATTTATTTATAACCTATATTTACAAGTGATTGGTAAATAAAAATATAAAATATTATTCGAATAGATTTAAATATCCAGGGCCTGTTTAATATTTTTAGGAGAAGTGAGTCGAGTTATAGACTCAAGTTTATCAAAAAAATGTATGTTTAATATATATATTGTAGATAGTGATAAAATTATAAATATTATTTATAGAATAATTTAATTTTACATAAATAAATATTTATAACTCTTATACTATGAATATGTATTACACGGGGGTCGGGAACCCATACCGGGTATTCTAGATATTCAATATATAATTAAGAAAGAGGATATCCCCATGAACTATTCACATGTTAAATTTGAGAGCCTCTCTCTCCTCCTAGATTAAAGAGAGAGATTATCTCAATCAAGGAATAACTTCAAGCTCGTCCTTCTTGGATCAAAGTATCTTGCCTTGCAATGATCACTGTTGCGTCGAAGAGCTCGTTGGTGTACCGCGCTAGCACCCGGATTCCAACGAATGACATGCAAGCAGATTCAAGAGGTGTGTGTGGATGATCTAGAGGGATTCGACGTTGGAGTCTTTGAGCAATGGTCACTAGCATCTTGTGACAGACTTGCAAACGTCAGATGCGAACAAGGTACATGTTTGGTTTTATTTTTTTGCTTTGTCAAATCCATGCATGGTCCACATACCGTACTGGGATAAGATCACTAGAGTTGACATTGTTAAGTTTCTCTGGTGATGAAAAAAATAATAATTCTCGGCCCATCAGCTTTCGCTGCTCATCCCGGTACCTAACAGTGGTATTAGAGGGACGCGTGATTTCTCAGAGTCAAATAAAAAATTAAATTGCATTAAATTTAAGTACGGGGAATAAAATCGGTTTCAATGGATCCGACCGTATGTCGATATGTTTCTAAATGGTCAATTTAAATCTATTTGATAATTTTAATGTGATCGACGTCATTGTCTTTTTAAGATATTCAGATTTTTCTTTTGAAGAACACGTTTTAATTTTTTTTATGTGTTCTTTGAAGTATTGGAATCTGGCTATTTTTTCAGCCGGAATCCAGTCACCGAAATAGTTCCAGAGAAGATCAATTATTTTAGAATTAATAAAATATATTATAATATAATATTATTTTATTCTTCTCAAATAAAACAGATTTTGGGGTTAAACTTTTAAAGTTTTCTATAAGCTTTTTTTTTAAAGGGAGAGTGATGTGTGTTTTTTCAAAAGACAAAACACAAATAAAATAAAAAAAAATGGGGGGAAGAAGACCCAAGGTCTTCTTCCACATGGAACTGACACCACACCTAAAACCCTATCTGAACAAGGTCCTCACGCCTCTCCACCCATGTCCGCTGGCTAGCCGTGCCGCATGAAACCCCGGTCTACCTCGTGTTGAGCCTCCCTCTGGGCATGTCAGACTTCTCCTCACCACCTTGTCAAGGCCACGTTGTGGCCTCCTCGCATCACGCCTGGTTAGACCAGTAGCAGACAACCACCACCCAGGACCCCCTTTGGACCTCACCAGCTCACCCCGCCTCCCTACTCACGTTGATGTCGGCTTGCCCCGCCTCCTTACTCAGTGTCGCGCCGGAACAGTCGGTCACTGCCCATGCGGCTAGCTGGAGCAGCGGGCTTCCACCCTTGTGACTGGCCGGAGCAGTGCACTGCCACCTTCGCACCTCGCCAAAAGATGTTGCCACTACGGGGTGTGGCTAGACCGAGCCAACACATCCCAGTCAAGTCATGGTCACACCGCAGTCATGTTGTGGTCATGTTGTGGTCACGCCGTGGTCAGGCCACAGTCACACTGAGGTCACACCGAGGTCATGCCGAGGTCACGCCACGGTAACACCGTGGTCTCACTGCGGTTATGCCATGATTTGGCCATGCTCCAGTAAGACTCCCTCGCAGTGATTCGCAGTTCTACAGGACTCCTTCCCGGCTAGAGGTAACCCCATTAAATAGTTGTAATTAATTTAGTTTTTTTAATTAAATTAATTTATAATTATATTGGGGTTGAAGTTTGATTTAATATAAAACATTAATTTAATTAGAATTAAAATTAAATTAATAGGTTAATTTAATTTTAGAATTAAAATTAAATTAATAGTTTAATTTAATTTTAGAATTAAAATTAAATTAATAGTTTAATTTAATTTTAGAATTAAAATTAAATTAATGGTTTAATTTAATTTTTAGGATTAAAATTAAATAAAATAGTTGGAACTGATAAAAATAAATTAATTGAATTTATTTAAATTCATTTAATTTATTAGAGCACCCTCTTACTATTTAAATTTTATTGTAGATTAATTTTTTAATTGCACTTTATTTATACTGACTGGTCTTGAGCAGGCAAATGAACTATTCGTGTATGGTTTATTTGTTTATTTAATTATTTATTCAATGTGTGCGATGATTGTAATAATTAATTAAATAAATGATGGTCTGTGAATCGTCTTTTAATTCAAATATGTATAAGGGCATGCGTGTCTAATGCACAAGCTGTATTTTCTACCCCTATACCCCCTTACCTGTATGCAAGTATATTTGTAATTAAATGGTGATGATCCAAGACACATATCCCACCAAGTCGAGGCGGTGATCCAGATGAGAGTCGAGCGCATTGCACTGGGGTTTGCTACGATGTGAGTCAGGTGTCGACTCAAGTATGGATGCCCCTATGTCAATATTGATCCATTATAGATCGATCATAATATAATGTTCAAGACCAGTTGGATTACATGATTTACCTTTATGAATTATTTATTGTTTTATACAAATGCATGATTATTTCTTGATCACATAAAATAGTAAACACGATAAAAAATTCATAAGTAAGTGACAAATGTATTTCTATTACATGTTCAACTGTGATCATGACAATCTAGTTTGAACATATAAATAGAAAAGGATTATATTAATCGATAAATATAAAAATCCCTCAATGATATATTAATCCCAAAAGCCTTCCATTTCTCATATCTAAACAAAATCGGGTGTTTGGGGGTGCTTGTCAGCCATAGTTGAGAGTGCCTCTTACTACCGGGGCATTTTCATGAGAGAACGGGCTCAACTTAACTGAAGTGAGTAGTCAAAGATTAGCCATAGATAACTTGGTATCACTTTAGAGGCAAGATGTTGAGGGGATCAAGTTTGGATTCCAAAAGCTGGGACTTTACTCAATAACACAAGGAACCACAATTCAAGTGGTTGGCCAGCCTAGTACCTACCTTAAAACCCTCCAAGTAGTGTCGTAGCCATAGCTTGTAGACTATGAGGGAGGTTTCGAGGATCCTTTCCACTAGAGTACTCAAGCGACAGAGTATTCCGAATCTAATAGTGAGGGCTATTTAGGTTCGCTAAAATAGTGGGATACATTAAAATGATATAATAATTTATTAATCATAAATTTCAAAAGGTAATCAAGACAAAGTAATAACTGTTAATGTTTATCTAATGTAGTTTTAAAATGGAAATCACCAACACCATAAGTACTTTATCACTGTAATCAATTCTGGATAAAGAAAATATTCTGACCGACAATAACTTCTAGGAGTGGTACAGGTGCTTTCACAAAGTACTACGCTAAGAAAGGAATTTATATGTGCTGGAATCCTCAGTTCCTATTGAGCCTTCTTAGGGAGAAAGTAAGGCAGAAAAAGATAAATGAAGAAAGAATGTATATGATGCACTTTATGTTCAATGCATCATGCTATCATCCATTTCCAGCCAATTGCAAAAAGTGCATGAGGAAGAGGATGTCTACAATATTCTTTCACATCTCCAAGAAATATATCAGGAGAGGGCCAAGCAAGAAAGATATGAGATATCAAGTTCCCTTTATAAGTTCATGCTAGAATAAGGGAACCAATATGGTCCTCATGTACTCAAGATGATTGGGTATATTGAGAGTCTTGAATCCCTTGGGTTCAAATTGAACCAATAACTAGCAGTGGATATCATTCTTGCCTATTTAACTCCAAGCTTCTCAACTTTCATTGTCAATTATAACATGAATGATATGAAAAAAAAATTCTCAGACCTTTTGGATTTAGTTCGCCAAGCTGATAAGGATATGAAAAATACCAATTCATTTGTCCTTATGGTGAACAAGAAAAACAAGGGAAAGGAAAAGGGGTCCAATTCCAAGTCAAGTCAAAAGGCACCAACGCATTGTCCTGCAAATAAGCCAAAGATTCAGAGGAAGAGTAATGAGAAGGAAGTTTTCTTCTTTGGATGTGGCAAGAAATTCCACTGGAAGAAGAATTGCAGATCTAGGAAGAAGAAGTAAATTAATGCTTCTACTTCAGGTATTTTTGTTATTGAATGCAATTTATCTTTATCTACAAGTTTGGTATTGGATACGGCATGTGGCTCACACATTTTTATTCATATACAGGAACCAAGTAGATTCAATAAGATTTCAAAAGGTGAAGTGGATCTCCGAACTGAAAATGGTGCAAGTATGGAAGCCTTGGCAGTGGGAGACTATCACTTAACCTTGCCAAGTGGTTTGGTTCTAGTTTTAAAAAATAGATATTATGTACCTTCTGTAACCAGGAAAATTATCTCTATGTCATGTTTAGACACTATGGTATTTTATTTCAAGGTTGGAAATAAATGTTGTCTATTTTATAGGGATTACATATGTTATGGTATGGCATATCTTAATAATGGTTTATACATGCTGGAACTTGAGAACCCCATAATGGAAATCAATGAAAAAAATAGCCAACATGACTCAAATATCACCTGCCTATGGCACTTCAGGCTTGGTCATGTAAGCGAGAAGAAATTATGAAGATTACATCAAGAAGGGTATTTAGACTCAGTACAGTTATAACCCTTGGATGCATGTCAAGCTTGTTTACAAGGAAAAATGACCAAGGCACCTTTCTCAGGAAAGGGAGAAAGATCCAATGCAGTACTGGAATTAATACATACTAATGTATACGGTCCATTTCCAGTAGAGGCAAGGGGTGGTTTTTCATACTTTATTACATTTAATGAGGACTATAGCAGGTATTTCTATATCTACTTAATGCGATATAAGTCTGATTCCTTTGGGATATTTAAGGAATACCAAAATGAAGAAGAAAATAAACTTGGTAAAAAGATAAAATCACTCCACTCAAACCGAGGTAGAGAATATATTAACCAATATTTCATTGATCACTTGAAGGAGTGTGGGATAATATCCCAACTCAATTATCCTTATACACCACAATGGAATGGTGTTAGTGAAAGTTGGAATAGGAAATTGCTTGACATAGTCAGATCAATGATGAGTCATGCAACTCTTCCATTATCCTTTTGGGGATATGCTTTGCAGAAAGTAATATATACCCTTAATCAAGTACCAACTAAAACTGAATATGGGATTCCATATGAGTTATGGTATGGAAAGAAACCCAGTCTGACACACATATGTGTATGGGGGTGTGAGGAATTTTTCAAGACTTTACCAAGTGACAAATTAGCATCCAGAAGCACAAAGTGCATCTTTATAGGTTATCCTAAGGAAACCAAAGTATATTACCTATATAGCCCTTTAGATAGAAAATTTTTTGTGGAAAGATATGCCATATTTCTAGAAAGGGAACACATTTCTATTGTAAATAATGGGAGCAAGATTTACTTCGATGAAGTTAATGCTTCAGATGCACAAGAGTTGGTAGAGGAACAATCTCCACAAGAGCAAGTGGAAGAAGAAGTTGTTCCTGGTACACATATATTGTGTAGGTCTACATGATTGGTTAGAGAACTAGAGTGTTATGGTTTTATTGTCACTTATTTAGGTGAAACATTAGTCCTTGAAGATGATGAACCTCTAACCTACAAGGAAGTAGTAGAAGACAAAGAAGCTGCTAAATGGCAAGAAGCCATGAATTCTGAGATGGAGTCCATGTACCAAAATCAAGTTTGGATTTTGGTAGACCCTCCAGCTAATGTAAAGCCCATTGGATGCAAATAGGTATTCAAAAAGAAGTTGTGCAAGGATAAAGAGGTTAATACCTTTAAAGAAATAATGTTTGCAAAGGGTTTTAGGAAACTTCAAGGCATCGACTATGATGAAACCTTCTCACCAGTAGCAATGCTTAAATCCATCAGGATATTGATTTCAATAGCAGCCTTTCATGATTATGAGATTTAGAAAATGGATGTCAAAACTGCTTTTCTAAATGGGAAATTGGTTGAAGACATCTATATGACTCAACCCGAAGGGCTTGTCAAGTCAAAGAATGCCAATAAAGTATGAAAGGTGTAGAGATCCATTTATGGATTGAATTAGGCATCACAATCATGGAATGTTCATTTTGATGATTCTATAAGAGAATTTGGTTTTGTTAAAAAATAAATTGAGCCTTGTGTCTATAAAAAGGTTGAAGGTAATGTCATCGTTTTCCTAGTGTTATATGTTGATGACATATTAATTATGGGAAACGAGGTTTAAGTCTTACAATCAGTTAAGACTTGGTTAAATGAATGCTTCTCCATGAAATACTTGGGTGAAGAAGCCTACATTCTAGGGATAAAGATCTATCAAGATATATCTCAAAGGCTTATTGGGATAAGTCAAAGTACATATATTGATAAGGTACTCAAAAGGTACAATATGGAACAATCCAAGAGAGTATTGTTGCCTATGTCACATGGTATAAATCTCTCCAAAAAAATGTGTACACAAACACAGGAGGAGATTGAAAGAATAAATAGAATCCTTTATGCCTCGATAGTGGGTTCTATCATGTATGTCATGTTATGTACTAGGTTGATGTCACCTTTTCTTTAAGCATGGTGGTTAGATATCAAACCAATCTAGGCGATCTGCATTGGGTAGTGTTAAAACTATCCTAAAGTACTTGAGGTGTACAAAGGATATATTCCTGGTGTATGGAGGAGATGAGGAACTAGTAGTGAGAGGATACACTGATGCTAGTTTCCAGATAGATCATGATGATCTGAAATTGCAGTTAGGCTACATCTTTTGCCAAAATGGTGGTGTAGTGAGCTGGAGAAGCTCGAAGCATCTTGTGGTTGTCGATTCTACAGCAGAGTCTGAATATATTGTATCTTTCAATGCAGTAAAGGAAGTAGTCTGGATACACAGCTTTATCTCAGACATTGGTGTTATGCCTAGCAGTGCAGACCCTGTTCCAGTATATTTCAATAATAATGTTGTAGTAGTGCTTTCCAAGGAGCCCAGGTATCACCATAGGACAAATCATATTCTTTATAATTTTCATCTCTTGGCAGATTTTACTCAAAGATGTGAAGTTGAAGTTAGTAGAGTATCCACCAAGGAAAACATGGTATACCCCTGACTAAATCCATTTCTCAGTAGAATCATGATTCTCATGTGATAGATAGCAGATTGAAACCTATTAGCAGTTGTCTCTAGTGCAAGTGAGAGTGTTGAAAGTGGGTTCTCTAGACCCAACTTGTATTATACTTTGATTACCACTGCATTTATGCAATTTGTTATATATACATGTGTTTATCTTTCCATAATAGTGTATATACTTCTGCATCCACTTTGTTTATGGCAATTTTCTTAGATTATATGTTGTATCAAAGGGTTATAACAGATCCCATGCTATAATGAGAACCCCAAGATGTCATGGCAGTAATCTTAAACTAATTTCATATGGTCTAGTTACATCATTCTGAAAGGACATAGATGATGTGTGACCATCAGGTGCTGGGGGATCATAAGCATTGAGAATTATTCTCATGAAGTTCACACTTGATGATCTCAAGTAGTTGAGATCATGAGGACTGACCTGAATAATAGGAACACCACATGTTTCATGTGTTATTGGTTGTTCCTATCTACGGAAACATGAAATGGTATCCAGATTTGATATTATTATCAATGTATGTCATTTAATTGCGTACTTTGATGCAAGGTGAAAACCATGGCGATAAAGTCATTATGAGGTAGTTTGTGTTGGGTATGTCATTGGTGACATGGCATTGATTGAATGATCAAGATAGGATTTTTCACTTCTGAGTTGAGGAAGAGATATCTCAGGCCTAGTTGATTAGGATAGTTTCACATTCATTAAATCCATGGCCATAGTAGTGGAAGGTATGAATTTCTGGACATATTAAAAAATAAAATAAATCAAGATAAAGGATGATGATACAAGTGTGCGTTCTACTTTATTGATATGTCTATGACGAAGAGATTATATTACACATACCATGTTCATAAGAAGGTAGTTTTTTCTTTGACTTTAACTTATATCTATAGGGGCCTTGATGGGTTGCTAGACCCCGCTCTTGTTTGGTGAATGTCATTCACTGTTATTGGGATAAGGGCCTAGAGTGTCACACACTATAGTGCCTTGGTAATCTGCCCTATTTTGAGAATAGGAATATAGAACTTGGTATACCCCACCAAGGGGTCTGAGTATTATCCAAGTTATATAGATCACCGAGTAATAAATAAATTCTTTAATTATTTAAGTTTGGAATAATTTTTGAATTTATGTATAACATGTATTTACAAGTGATTATTAAATAAAAAGAAAATATTATTCAAACATATTTAAATATCTATGGTTTATTTAATATTTTCAGGAGAAGTGAGTCGAGTTATAGACTCAAGTTTATCACATAATGTATGTTTAATATATATATTTAAGATAGTGATAAAATTATAAATATTATTTATGGTATAATTTAATTTGACATAAATAAATATGTATAATTTTTATACTGCAAATATCTATTACACGGGAGGTCGAGAACCCATACCGGGTATTCTATATATTCGCTATATAAGTAATAAAGAGGCTCTCCCCATGAACTATTCATGTGTTAAATTTTGAGATCCTCTCTCTCCTCCTAGATTCAAGAGAGAGATTATCTCAAGAAAGGAAGAACTTCAAGCTCATCCTTCTTGGATCAAAGTCTCTTTCCTGGTGGCGATCACCATTGCATCGAAGATCTCATTAGTGTACTGTGCTAGCACCCAGATTCCAAAGAACAATGAGCGAGAAGATTTAAGAGGCACATGTGGATGATATAGAGGGATTCGAGGTCAGAGTATTTGAGTAATGGTCACTAGCATCCTGAGACAGACTTGAAAACATCAGATCCGAACAAGGTACATGTTCGGTTTTATTTTTGTGCTCTGTCAAATCTATGCATGGTCCTCGGAATGTACCGAGATAAGATCACCAGATTCAATTTTGTTACATTTCTCTGGTGATGCAAAAAAAAATTAATTCCTATCCCATCAGCTTCTGCTTCCCATCCTGGTACCTAACATCTAACACACAAGCTGGTTGGCAAGGATTTTGGCACTGGACCGGGTAGTTCCTTGGTGCTGAGATAGGGTTGATTTTTATCTTCCCATCATATCTATATATGACTGGATTATAGGAGATCCAGGTTAATTTTGTTCAATTGGAATGAAATTATAGATATTCATTCTACTTATTATGTGTTATATTTTCTGGTTATACTTCTATTGTTTAATGTGTTTATTGTTATTATACTTTGATTTCACTATCATTTGATTCCTTTTATCATTGAGGGTATAGTCTCTCCATTATCACTCCTTATCCCATTTCTACTATTTAAAGGCCTTTAGAATATAGGGAAGTGTTCTTGAGGTCAATAGGACTCTGTATTGGGTGTTTTTAGGCGATCTGAGTTAGGGATGCAACATCCCATGTGTCGTTTATGGAATATTTTTTGTTTTTTTTTTGTTTTTTTGTTTTGATTATATATTATAAAGGGTAAACCATTCCCATTATCTACATGGATACCCTTGGATATTGTGCAATACTATGGAAATTAGGATCATTCCTTAGGTGCATACATTCCATTTCAAGTATGATGGGTAAATTTTCAAGTCAGTGTATTACAAAATGGTATCAGAGCATAAGCAGGTAGTTGGGTTAGTGATAGGTCAGGGTAGGACTATCAAAACTTGATAATAAACATATAAAAAGGCTTGATCAACCTATTAATAATTTAATCTCATCTTAATAAGAAAGTATGAGATTTGGCGATGTCAGTCAACTATTCAATGGGTTGTCATTTCTTTTATTTTATCATGATGTGGTGTCATGAATATTATTGTTCAAGATCTGTGAATTTAAATGTAATGTATCATGAATTGTTTTAATTGATTGTATGCCACTTGTAATGAACTTGGTTTGATGTATTTTTCTTTTTAATATGTATTTTTATGTTATGAAGTGGTTTTGGTTGGTTTTGGGAGGTTAAAATGGTTTTTTGGGAATTTTAGAGAGTTTCTGAAGGGCACATGGTTGGTTCACGATTAGCGGAAACCGTATGGGATTCCCAAGTAACCTTGTAGGGTGAAATGGGGGTCTGGGGACAGGCGCATGGTTTAGGAAAACTATGTGATAAACCAGGTGGCCCTAGATTTATCCGAGTTCAAGAATTTGGTTGGGGTGCATGGTTTGGAAAACTATGTGCCGAAATCATGTGGCCCCAAAATTTTTTGAATAATAGTGTCTGCATGATTGGTGCACTATTTACAAAATTGTATGTCCAACCATGTAAGAATTTAAATAAATTTGAAAATTATATTTTTATCCTAAACCCTCCCCTAAAACACCCATTATTTTCCTCTTTACTGGGGATCCCAAACTAGATGTTTCCCTTAGGTGATTTTGGAGATTCTCTTCCTTCTAGAACTCCTTCTCTTGGATTCTTAGAGTATTTAACTGACACATAGAAGGTAATCCCTTTTAAACTACTTCTCATTCCTTCCCTTTTCATTTTATTTTTGTAGAAACCCTAGTTCCATGATTACATGCTCAGATATTGTGGTTAGGGTATTTTTTGATGTGGATTTGGTTGCAATCCATCATATGAAGGTTGAGGGAGGCTGAATATATAAGGTCATGATGGGATTATTTGTAATTCACTCATTTGAGGTAGGTGGCTTCTCTCTCACTCTACTTTTACCAATAACTTATAGTATTTTGGTTTCTAAAGTTAATCATTATGCTTATTGATGGAAAACATTTGATAAATCCTCTTAGAACTATTATTTTATTGTTCTTTGGTTTTTTAAAATAAGGGTTGTGGGAGACACCCACAATGTGTTTGATAAAAAGCACAAGTGTTGTTATGTTTTTTAAAAGATTGGTCTTTGGTGGGTTTTTACTTGTTATTAGCATGAGTTAATGTGTGTTCATGATGCATATGCATGGGGCCTTATTGGTTCAGACTTGGCTTCCATGCCAAAATTGGGGTCCACTAGATTAAAAAACAAAGGGAAAACTTAAGATAATTTTCTCAATAATCTTCAATAAATCATTTCATAAAATCAATTTTCAAATCACTCCATCATTTTAAAAAAAATCTACCCAAAAAAATCAATTTCATTGAAATTTGGGTTTTTCACAATTTATATTCCCTTTTGAAATCACACATCAAATTATATCAAATACAAGTTTTTAAATCAATTAAAAACTCACTTCATTTCAATAAAGAAATATAGTATTTCAATTAGGGTAAATCCTTATGGAACCACCTACCTTTTATTAAGTGATCAAATGATCAACAATAGCAATGGGGAACACCAATGAAGAATGAAGGCAAAGAAGATTAAGGAATCAAACCTAGAATCAAGATCCATCAAAATAGAGATTATAACCATCAATAAAATTATGATATATCACTCTATAAGAAGGATAGAAAGTGATTTCGGGATAAAATAAAAGAGAGTAGATCCACTTGCCTGGAGGAGATCAAATGCAATCACAAGAGCTTCTATCTGCAAAGAAAAGGGGTTGAAGGAGTCAATTCCACCTATTGAGAGCCTTCAAGGACCATGGAATCGGATTAGGGTCAAAATAGTGTGATTATGGGTTAAATTGGGGGGTCTTGGGATTTAAAATTAATTTTTGAGGGATTAAATTCCTACATTCACGGTTCGCTGGAGGGGCACGCAGTTAAACAAATCGTACACTCTAACCATTCACCCCAACTGTTTGGGGTGCATGGTTTCACATGGTTGGGTACATGGTTTAGGTAATTGTGTGCCAACCATGCACCTCCTACTATTTGGGGTGTGCGGTTTACACTAGAGGGTGCACGATTTGGGAATATTGTTCCCCAATCCTGCCCTGCCCAAAAAGTTCCGAAAATTTTCCAAATTTCACCTAAAACGCCTCGAGATAAGATCCAAACAAAGGGGAATCAAATCAAGGGTCAAGAAGTTCCTAAAATAAGGTAATGGGATTTTATATATAAATATGAGTATATTTGATAAAGGTAACATTAGAAACCTTAATAGCTTGAGTAATACAGATTCTTTTTTAGATTCCCCTCTTTGATTACATCTATTAACTAAAGATTTCATATTTTTATCAATGTTACTAAGGCCTACAGAGTTACATAGTTAGTCATCTAGATGATGATTAAGTTTTAGAAAATGTTTTTGTTTTAAAATGAAGAGAGTGTGATAAAACAGTATCCAAAAGGAGTTTTGGAT
The DNA here is from genome assembly GCA_963277665.1 of Viscum album. Classification (NCBI taxonomy): domain Eukaryota; kingdom Viridiplantae; phylum Streptophyta; class Magnoliopsida; order Santalales; family Viscaceae; genus Viscum; species Viscum album. Next base: position 267,871,673 of record OY728143.1, on the reverse strand, counting down.
TGATTCACAAAGAGTTGTGAAGTTTTTCATAATTTCCTTATGAGACTTTTGTGAAAGTTGGATATTGATGTATGTTCACTAAAATACATATATGAATGAATTAAATATAGTTTCATGAATCTTCCCAAAAAATTTCATCAATTATAATCCATTATGAATGGATTTAATGGATTGTATTCATTAAATTTATTCAATGAATAGTTCTAATGAGAATAAAAATATGCCAATAAGTTAAATATTTTCAACGCATTTCATTAAATAAAATAAATTAGGGATTTCTATATGAAGGGATAAGATACCTCCTATTGGGTATGGTCATTTTTATACAAACCTCTAGATTCTATATTCTACCTGAAACATGGTTTATCGCTAGGTGAAGGTCTTTTCACCCCTTATATGTTTATGGTTTCTCTAGAAGCATTTTAGGATCCTCTAGCCAATGTATTCCCCTTGGAGGCTGGAGTCTTTTTTCTACTATATTTTTTATCTTCGTCAAGTATGCTCCATTAAAGATTGAATATGGATCATGTTATCATCTAGGTATGCATATTTAGGTTCTTAATTTATATTTCATGTTAATTATATCAAGTATAGATTGCACGAAAATAGGTTTTTTGCTGTAAAGATCATTTGATGATCCACTAAAACCAATCAACTAGTGTAGGAAGACCGGGCATGTTTGGGGCCAGTGTGATCGAGTGTCTAAGGATTATCAAGCATATGTTTAGATGGGGTATCTGTAGATGTATTTTCAAATGATATCATAGTCATTAGGAGTTTGGGTATTGGGTATTACTTGGGAATTTGAGGTAGGACCGGGGGAAATTCCAGGAGGTGGTCACCGAGATTTTTCTACATGCTCATGTTGTGGTAGTGAATAAGATAACCAATAGTGGGGACTATTTCTGAAACCAATCATGATTCTTTATGGAGGATAGGAATCAAGGAGTTATTATTTGGTTCAGTTTCACTTGATTGAGATAACTTTATCAGAGCAATCTGAATAGATGTTGATGGTCAGAGGTGCATAATGAGTATGTTGGTTTATAATTTTTCATGATGGTTAACGGTGCATGATGTGTGTTAAGTGTAAATAGAATGAATAGGTGTCGAGTGACGTATGTTAATCGAGTATAATTCATGATAAATGGTGATTATGTGTGATGGATGGTGTGTGTGGAATTCAGGATAATGGTGGGTACAGTACCATCAGCATGTCGGGTAGCTTGGTTGTGGTGTGACTAGGTAAGTGACTCCTATAGTGGGGAGTACCCATAAATGAAATAGATATTTTTAAGTTGTTTGTATTGGGTAATTGAGAGTAGATGGATGTTTTTTACATCTTATTGGTGTTTTAGAAGTATATTGAGTGGTGTGACTAGGTTTTTGTGGGGTTGGCCAATGTTATGGCTAGAGATAGCTTGGGGGTGAGTTTTAATATTGTGGGGAGGTATCTATGACCCCAATATTTGGGTGAGGTAATTCTTATCTAGTACCGGCCTAAACATGTTTAATTAGTTGGTTTCAAGGTGTTGGAGTACTAGGAAGAATCTTGGGATTGAATTTTAGGAAAAAAAACTCATTGGTTGAGAAGATGGAAAGTGAGAAGAATTCCCAATGGAGTTACTCTAGGGGGATGTCATAGTTTTAGTGGATCTACCAATGGCCATATGCCACTGGTTAACCTTCCTAAGTTTCAGTGGTGGTCCACCGAAGTTTCAGTAGGTATTTTAGGGGTTTTTTAATTTTTTAAAATTATTTAATTGATTAATTAAAGGTTTAAAGTGGAAGGGAGTGCCCTAATAAGATAGAAGGCTAGGCCCCCTCCCTCTACCATGATCCTCTACTCTATGGGTGGAGCTCCACTCTAGTTAACATCTGATCTTCATACCACTCAGTGTTGGGAGTCATCTTGGGTGATACTCCCTTGTCTCTCTCACATATTTCCAATTTTTTCATTGTTGTGAAGGGTTTCAACTAAAACTATTATTTTAGGTATTTTCCCATATTTTCTCAATTCCATCCTCATTGGATCAAATTAGGCTATAGGATTAGATGTGTGGTCCTATACTACTACCATGTAGGTGGTTCCTATATATTTTCCCCCTTGGTTATACATGTGTTTATGTGCCATGTGGTTTTCCCTGGTAGATAGGTCTATGTGAGCGGTCGGAACCAGAACTGGTCATGGTCATCAAGGTGCCCGAGGGTTGTCCTAGGGTGGTTTAGGGAAGTTTCATATGGCTATGAGATGAGCTATGTCAATGGGGTACTGTGTGTGGTTGTTGAACCAAATATTTGAATGGGAAGTCATACTCTTGAGATTTAAAATGTGTTGGTTTTCTTGTGATTGAAATTTTGTATGGATATGGGTGGTGTGGGGTAAGCTAGTATGATGTGGGTGATATTGATCACTAATGATAGGGTAACAATGGTTTTATGATTTATGATCATGGGTTTATAGTGTGCTTCACACCATGGGATTGAGTCTATTGGTGTCTTGTGAATACTGGATAGGGCCCATGCGGTGGTATTGACCACTGGTTGTTTGGAAATATCCTCCATAGTTAAGCAGCTTAAAATGATATGGTGTTGACTATAGAATTGTAGGATAGATATGACATGGATAAGCATGGGATCTTAGGGTGATTGAGATCACCAATTAGGAGTAGGATTATCATTGTGTGAGTGGGATTCATTGGGGTTGATAGAATAGGATTAGTGAAGGATGTGTTCTCACTATGTATTGAATCATTGGGATCATTCAGTCCAGAATTATGAGGATGGTTTGTGGTGTGTGCATCTGTAACGATTCGATCACCAGGTGTTCATGTGAAACGGTGATGACTCATTTATTATTATGAGATGAGGAGTGTTGCATCATTCTCCCCTGGGATGTATTCTGACTATGGGCGCAATGTCTCACTGTAGTGATAGATAAAGAAAGTAAAGTACTCACTCATGGCATTTCAAACATGGGGTTGAGAGGGTTGCGTTGGTTTTTTTAGTTTTTATTTATTTTACTTTTTATACACTCATATATATATATATGGATATTATCTAAGGATAACATTGGTGGTGTCCTACTAAGTTTATACTCACACCCTTCATGGGCACTCAAAATCATGTGAAAACTTTACGGTTCATGATACAGGTAAGGGAAAGGGCCCAGTGACTGGTGCATAGGGGTCGGAGGTACAGCTGACACACAGGCTTTTTGGAGAGGATTTTTGGCACTGGAACATGTAGTTCCATAGTAATGAGATAGGGTTGATTTTGATCTTCCCATAATATCTATATATGATTGGCTTATAGGAGATCCAAGTTAATTCTGTTCAACTGGAATGATAGTATAGATATTCATTATACTTATTATGTGTTATATTTTCTAGTTCTACTTTCATTGTTTGATGTGTTTATTATTATTATACTTTTATTTCACTATCATTTTTTCTATTTTATCATTGAGGGTATAGTCTCTCCATTATCAATCCTTAGCCCCTTTCTACTAGTCGACATCCTTTTTCATACAGGGAAGTAATCCTGAGGTCAATGGAACTCTGGATTAGGTGTTTTTAGGCAATTTGAGTTAGGAATGCAATATCTCATGTGTCATTTAGGGAAAAAAATTTGTTTTTGTTTTTTTTATTATTTATTATAAAGGGTAAAGCATTCCCATTATCTACATGTATACCCTTGGAACTTGTGAAAGCCTATGGAAATCAAGAGCGTTACTTAGGTGTGTGACATTCCATTTCAAGTATGATGGGTAGATTTTCAAATAAATATGTTAAAAAATGGTATCAGAGCATAAGCGGGTAGTTGGTTTAGTGATAGGTTAGGGTAGGACTGTCAAAAATTGAGAAGTAACATATAAAAAGGTTTGATCAACCTCTTAATATTGGAAGATTATCTTAACAATAAAGTATGAGATTTGGCGATGTCAGTCAACTATTCAATGGGATGTCATTTCTTTTATTTTATTAGGATGTGGTGTCATGAATATTGTTGTTCAAGATGTGTAAAGTTATTTAAAATATAATGTATCATGAATTGTTTTAATTGATTAGAATCCACTTGTAACACCCTTGGTTTGATTTATTTTACTGTTTAATATGTATTTTTATGTTATGAAGTGGTTTAGGTTCGTTTTGGGAGGTTACAAATGGTTTTTTTGGGAATTTTAGAGAGTTTCTGAAGGGCACACGGTTGGTTCATGATTAGGGGAAACCATGTGGGCTTCCCAAGTAACCTTGTAGAGTGAAATGGGGGTCTAGGATAGGCGCATGGCTTAGGAAAACTGTGTGATAAACCATGTGTCCTTGGTTCTATCCAAGGTCAAAAACCATGTGGACCTAGTTTTATCCAAAGTCAAGTGTTTGGTTGGGGTGCATGGTTTGTTAAACTGTGTGCCCAAATCATCTGGCCCTGAAATGTTTTCGAATAATGGTGTATGCATGATTGGTGCACTATTTACAAAACTGTATGGCCAATCATGCATGAATTAAAATGGATTTCAAAATTATATTTTTATCTTGAACCCTCCCCTAAAACACTCATTATTTTCCTCTTTACTAGGGCTCCCAAACCATAGGTTTCCCTTAGGTGATTTTGGAGATTCTCTTCCTTCTATAACTCCTTAAATTGGATTCTTAGAGCATTTAACCTTGACATCAAAGGTAATCCCTTTTCAACTCCTTCTCTTTCCTTCCCTTCCCCTTTTATTTTGGTAGAAACCCTAGTTTTATGATTACATTCTCAGATCTTGTGGATAGGGTATGTTTTGATGTGGCTTTTGTCTCAATCCATCATATAAAGGTTGAGGGAGGATGAATATATAAGGTCATGATGGGATTATTTTGAATTCAATCATTTGAGGTAGGTGGTTTCTCTCTCACTCTACTTTTACCAAAAACTTATAGTCTTTTGGTTTCTAAAGTTTAATCATTATGCTTATTGATGGAAAACATTTGATAAATCCTCTTAGAATTATTATTTTATTATTCTTTGGTTTTTAAAAATAAGGGTTGTGGAAGACACCCACAATGTGTTTGATAAAATTCACAAGTGATGTTATGTTTTTTATAAAATTGGTTTTTGGTGGGTGTGTAAGCATGGGTTGATGTGTGTTCATGATGCATATGCATGGGGCCTTATTGGTTCCGACTTGTCTTCCATGCCAAAATTGGGGTGCACTGGATTGAACTTCCAAGGGAAAACTTAAGATAATTTTCTCAAGAATCATCAATCAATCATTTCATAAAATCACTTTTCAAATCACGCCATCATTTTTTAAAAAAAATCTACCTAAAAAAATCGATTTCATTGAAATTTAGGTTTTTCACTATTTCCATTACCTTTTAAAATCACACATCAAATTATGTCAAATACAGGTTTTTAAATCAATTAAAAACTCACTTCATGTCAATCAATAAATATAGGATTTCAATTAGGGTAAATCCTTATGGAACCACCTACCTTTTATCAAGGGATCAAATGATGAACAATCACAGTGGGGAACACCAATGAAGAATGAAGGCAAAGAAGATAAAAGAATAAAACCTAGAATCAAGATATATCAAAATAGATATTATACCCATAAATAAAATTATGATCTATCGCTCTATAAGGAGGATAGAAAGTGATTTCAGGAGAAACCAAAAGAGAGGAGATCCACTTACCCAGAGGAGATCGAACGTAATCATTAGAGCTTTGATCTGCAAAGAAAAGGGGTTGAAGGAGTAAATTCCACCTCTTGAGAGCCTTCAAGGACCATGGAATTGGATTAGGGTCAAAATATTGAGATTAAGGATTAAATTGGGGGGTCTTGGGATTTAAAATTAATTTTTGAGGGATTAAATTCCTACGTTCACGGTTCTCTGGAGGGGGCACGTAGTTAAACAACCCGTACACTCTAACCAATCACCCCAACTATTTTGGGTGCATGGTTTCCCATGGGTGGGTGTATGGTTTAGGTAATCATGTGACAACCATGAACCTCCTACTATTTGGGGTGCGCGGTTTACACTAGAGGGTGCACGGTTTTGGAAAATTGTGCACCAATCGTGCATTGCCCAAAAAGTTCCCAAAATTTCCCAAATTTCACCTAAAATACCTCTAGATAAGATCCAAACAAAGGGGAATCAAATAAAGGGTCAAGAAGTTCCTAAAATATGGTAACAAGATTTTACATAAAAATATGATTATATTTGATAAAGGCCGCATTATAAACCTTAATAGCTTGAGTAATACAGATGCTTTTCTAGATGCCCCTCTTTGCTTACATCAATTAACTAAAGATTTCATATTTTTTATCAATGCTAATAAGGCCTACAGAGTCACATAGTTAGGAATTTGGATGATGATTAAGTTTTGGACAATATTTTTGTTTTAAAATGAATAGAGTGTGATAAAACAGTATCCAAAAAGAGTTTTGGATAGATTCACAAAGAATTGTGAAGTTTTTCATAATTTCCTTATGAGACTTTAATGAAAATGGGATATTGTTGTATGTTCACTAAAATATATATATGAATGAATTAAATATAGGTTCATACATCTTCCCAAAATGTTTCATCAATTATAATCCATTATGAATGGATTTAATGGATTGTATTCATTAAATTTATTCAATGAATAGTACCAATGACAATAAACATATGCCAATAAGTTGAATATTTCTGATGTATTTCATTAAATAAAATGAACTAGGGATTTCTATATAAAGGGATAAGATCCCTCCTATTGGGTATGATCAATTTTATACAAACCTCTCAATTCTCTCTTCTACTAGAAACATGGTTTATCACTAGGTGAAGGTGTTTTCACCCCTTCTGTGTTTATGGATTCTCTAGAATCATTTCAAGATTCATTGTCCAATGTATTCCCCTTGGAAGCTGGAGTCTTTTGTCTACTGTATTTTTTATCTTCGTCAAGTATACTCCATTAAAGATTTAAGATTGATCATGTTTGTAACACCCCAAGTTTTTCTAAAAATAAATAGAAATACATGGAACTTTTTTTTAAGTAGATATTTATAACTAGCCTTTAAACATTATTTTTCCACTTCTATGTTTTGAATTTCAAGAAATATTCATCTATAATTGTGTTCAGTAAGTTATTTGGAGTCTGATGAAACCAACTTGTTTTTTTTGAATAGTAACATACCCTTATGAATAGTAATATGAATAGTAATATGACCTCAATGAATAGTAAATTTTATTAGTATTTTATTTTCTTAAGGCTTTAAGATAATAACATCTTGGTTAATTTTTCATCGTGATATAGAAGTAGTTATAGAACTAGAATTGTTAATTTTTGAATTAAGTATGCTTTTATTTAAAAATTAAATTAATAATATTTAGAAAATTATTTTCAAAAAATGGAATTCATTTTTGAATTATAAACGTCAAAAAATGGTTCAGTTAAATTTTTGGGATTTTTTTGAAATTCTTTAATTTTCGATGAATAGTGAAATACGATAAAATACCGTATAATCAAATTATCAGTAAAATTCACTATTTATGACATCATAAGTGATTCAAGGCCACTTTTTTCGAACTCACATGCCATTATTACTATTTTAGGTCACATGAACTAAGCTTATTCATAATCTTGGGCAAAAATATTATAATAATGATTAAAATAATGAAAAATACCCCCTCTCCTCCACTATAAATACCACCCTCACCCCCCTCTTCTTATCACACCTCACAAGCCTTGAGTCATGCCTAAGTTCTGCCCAATACTCATCCCAAGGATCTTACCCACGTCCTAGAGCTTCTTGTCTCACCAAAAGACCAAAATCGAATCCCTTAAGAAGGATCTCAAGGAGAAGAGATCAAGAGGTAAACATCCTCTTTTATTTTCTTTCTTTTATTTCATTTTATGTTATTCTATTCCTTTCCCTTTGGATTATGTTGGGATATTTCATTCCATATCCCCCCATACTATTAATATTATTTAATAGTGATGAGATATCCCCTTTCTCTCATCAAACTATTTTTATGAAATTTTAAGAGACGTCGTTAGGCTGCCGAATTTCCGTGAGAAATTTCTCAAGTTTTCTTTTATTTCAAGGTTCCTTTCTTTTTTTCTTCTTTCCTCACCTCCTCTTAACCAAGAGGCATGAAATCTCCAGAATCTTGTATATTCTATATTTTCTCATTTTAATGGAAAATTCATCACCATTCTTCTCCTCCTCTCCCACTTATTCAAGGAATTAAAACATTGTCTGTGATGTGTCGAATTACCGACTTCGTGGATGATGTGATTTCAATTTTCATTAACTCTTTCAAGTCAGGTAATGAAACCATTTTTATTATTGAACCAGATTATAATATATGTATTGTGTATAATCCATGGTTCTGGAATTCTTTTGTACTCGTGGTTTTAATTTATAAAACAAAATGAGGTCGTTATTATTAAAAAACCACTAAAATCATCTAAACAAACATCACTAATGTTTAACTTATGAATCATCCTCATGTAAGAATTAAAAATGATAAATGGAATGATTTATAGTACTAGAAATATTTAAATACTACTCCATTTCAATTCTGGAGTTTCACTTCCAATCGACAAGAACATCCACCGTGAACCAATCAGGGAAATCATGTAAAGAACTCACCCAAAAACAGTGCAAGGAGCAAAATACTAACAATTAAAGGGTGAAATGATGTTATGAAATGATCATATAAGATGTTATAAACATGAACTTGTTTCTGTAAAATACTAATAACACTCTTTTAACCATTATACAGGAAGTTTAAACTAGTTTTAAGTAAGACAAGCCTCAGGTAAGGGAATTCTTAACCTGATTTCCATTCTTTGGGTTAACCTTCTACTTCGTTATTTAGTCGGTATTAAAATTTATTGTGTGGTGGTTTTTTCCTATATTATGTTGAATTATGTGTTTTTATAGTTTTTATACATATTCCATCCACTCTATTAAGTTTCACTTCAATTATATGATATTTATCATAGACTTTCCTTTTAAAATCCTCTTTTTTTAAATTCGATTTTAGGAAATTCCAAAGCAATGTTTTTATGGAATTATTAATGTTGTATGATTATGTTTTGGTTCTTGGGCATTGATTATGATGAAGGGTGGGACCTATATTTTCCTCCAATTAATTGGGTATGTGTAAGTTGGAGGTCGGTCGTATGGTTACTCCAAGTGTAACTGTGATGGTTACACAAAATGTAAGGTAGCCGTGAGGGTTACAAATTATAAGGTATTCATGGGGGTTACAATGTTATGTAATTAATAACCTAAGATACCTTTATTATTATATTTATGTTCTCATGTTTTTTGTGGATCTTGAGTAAATCTCATGTTACACAAATTAAGTATATATGGGTGACAAGCATGTCTTTTGAAAATGCTTTCATACATTACGAGTATTCATGGACTAATGTGCTCTTTCCTTCTTTTTCATCCCTTACTGAACTTTTGTGCTCATCACAAGTTTTTAAATTATTTTCACAGGTTAATGGATGTGTAGGAAAAAATAGGAAGCCATGTTAAATGTTGAAGAATTGTCAAGGAGTCATGTTTAAGTTTTAATGTTTTATACTTTGAAAAAAAATGGAAACTATTTTTATGGTATCCACTTTGTAATAATGTGTAATGTTATGAATGTATTGTCCCAATTATCTAAAGCTATAAACTTTAAAATATCCTCAATGTAATAGGAAGTGTTTTCTTAACTAAATTCAAGATTATGTATGTAATAAGGTCAGGTCCTTATAGTTGGTATCAGAGGATGGTTTAGATAACTTTAGGGGTTATGGTGATGTTAATAGAATACCATAAATGATTTTCACTCTATGTTTAATTTGAAATGTTATATCATTTAAATATTACCATGTTGCTTCATCTAAGATATGTTTGTTCAGAATGGTTGTCCGCAGAAGGAATAGGGATGCTGAATAGGAGAGGCACCAACAAAATGATATCCTTCCGGATCTACAGCCCAGAATGGTAGGGATTGGAACCGAGCAGTTTGTGACAGTAATTTCTCAACTAACGCATGCAATAAATGGTGGTGGAATCCATGCAAGAGAACAAATAGAGTTACCACAACGGAACATGACAGTAGTGGAACATTTTATGAGACAACACTCTCCTGCTTTCAATGGATCTTCTGACCCAGTAGCAGCTGAAGGGTGGATCAAAGACCTTGAAAAGATATTCGATGTTATGTGATGTTCATACAATCAAAACGTAAGTCTTTCCATTTATTGTTTTTAAGGTGAATCTTATTAGTGGTGGTCAATGGTAAGGAATATCAGGGGTAGAGAGGATTTTGATGCCTTAGAGTGGGATGAATTTAAAAGTCTTTTACTTGAAAAATATTTTCCTAAGGTGGTGAGACTTGGGATGGAGAAGAAATTACTTGAATTGAAACAGAAGGAGGAAAATTCAGTGGTCGTGTATGAAGAGAACTTCACTCGAATGGTGAGGTATGCTCCAAATCTTATTCTGGGTCTTGATTGCAAAATCAACCTCTTTTACTCAGGACTGAAGCCAAGGTATCGAAGGGCGTTGGCCTCCCGTGAATTCAAAAGTTATGAGAAACTTGTATGATGTGATGAGAGGGTAGAGATGGAGTTTTCTGATGATCATGTGAATTTTGGAAATAAGGAGAAGAAGAGGTCTAGATAGCAAGCGATGGGTAAGAATCAACCAAAGAAATCTGATGGTAAGAAAATCCAATTTCCAGTTTGTGAAAAGTGTGGCAAGAAACACCTTGGGGAATGTCTTAGCAAAACTGGGAAGCGCTTTAAATGTGGTAAGTTTGGACATATGGCCCGAGATTGAAATGAAAATGATCCTAAGACTAATCATGATAAGCAGGCTGTAAAGTGTTTTAAATGTGGTGAAATGGGTCATTATGCAAATGCCTTCCCAAAGAGAGATCTGAATGATGCAAAGAATCCAGACTACAAGCAGAAGGATATAGTGAGATCCTTTGCGACTACATTAGCAGATTCCAGGCCATCCAATGAAGTTGTATCAGGTACTTTGTTTGTTCACTCAGATTTTGCTACAGTTTTGTTTGATACGGGGTCTACACATTCCTTCATTTCTGAGAAATTTTCTGGTAAATTGGAAATATCACCTCAATAAAAGAAACCAGAACTTATTGTTAAAACACCAGAGGGAAATGTTATAAAAAATAGGAATTATAAGAATATTTATATTATGGTTTGTGGAAAGACTTTACCTGAAAACCTTGTTATTTTACCCATAGTCGAGTTTGATGTTATTCTGGGAATGGATTGGCTTTCTGATTATCATACTAAGATTGACTGTAGAGCTAAATAAGTTGTTTTTCAGAAATAGTTTCGGTTTTTATACAAGAATGAACCCATACAATTGATAATATATCAGGAAGCTGAGAAACTATTGAAAGATGGAAATTAAAGTTATCTTGCTCATATTGTTGAAAACAAGGGAACTATTCAGATTAATGATATGCAAGTGGTAAATGAATACCTTGATGTTTTTTATAATGAGTTACCTGGTGTCATACCTGATCGGAAAGTCGAATTCACAATTGACTTAGTTCCTGATGCTAAGCCAATTTCAAAACCCTCATATCGTATGGCTCTAATAGAACTTATTGAATTGAAATAATCAGTTGTAGGATTTTCTTGACAAAGGCTTCATTCATCCTAGCACTTCACCATGGGGAGCCCCTATTTTGTTTGTTAAAAATAAAGATGGTTCCATGAGACTTTGCATTGATTATAGAGATTTGAATAACAACACTGTTAAAAACAAGTATCTTTTTCCTCATATTGATGACTTGTTTGATTAGATCCAGGGAGCTCAGTACTTTTCCAAGATTGACTTGAGATCCAGATACCATCAGCTGAAGGTGAAGGAGGATGACATCCCGAAAACATCCTTTCATACTAGATATGGGCATTATGAATTTGTTGTTATACCATTTGGATTAACTAATGCACCTGTTGTATTCATAAATATTATGAATAGAGTATTTCATGAGTTCTTGGATAAGTCTGTGGTTGTGTTTATTGATGACATTCTGATATTTTTTAAAAATAAAGAGGAGCATGAAAAACATCTAAGGGTTGTTTTACAAACCTTAAAAGAAAAGAAACTGTATGGAAAATTCAGTAAGTGTGATTTTTGGTTGCAACAGATTTCTTTTCTTGGGCACATTGTAAATAAGGATGGAATAACAGTTGATCCTGCTAAAAAAAAGTGGTTGATGAATGGCTAAGACCCACAAATATTATAGAGATTTGTAGTTTTCTTGGATTATAAGGTTATTACCGACATTTTGTTAAGAACTTTGCCCAGTTATCTAGCCCGATAACTAAGTTAACAAGGAAAGGGGTTAAATTTTTTTGGACAAAAGAATGTGATGGTTGTTTTCAGGAACTGAAGAAGAGATTGGTGAATGCTCCAGTTTTGGCCTTACCTTCCCGGAATGGTGAGTTTTTCATCTACAGTGATGCTTCTTTGAAGGGACTTGGTTGTGTTTTGATGCAGAATTATTAAGTAATTGTATATGCTTTGAGAAAACTTAAACATCATGAGCTAAATTATCCCACACATGATTTGGAATTGGCAACTGTGGTTTTTGATTTGAAGATTTGGAGGCATAATTTATACAGAACCAAATGTCAAATATATACTGACCATAAAAGTCTGAAGTATATATTCACTCAAAAGTAATTAAACATGAGGCAGAGAATATGGATTGAACTGATAAAGGATTATGATTGCACGATCAAGTACCACCCTGGAAAAGCAAACAAAGTGGTGGATGCCTTGAGTCGGAAACATCATGCATCATTAACCATGTTATGTTTGGAACATGATCCCTTGATTAATGATTTGATGAATTTTGGATTAGAAGTTGTTGGTGTAGGGAATACATCTCTTTTTTTCAGGTTTCAGTGCAGTCTTCGTTGTCAGACAGAATTAAGCAAGTGCAAAAGGAAGACTGTGAGCTACAGAAAAAGGTATAATTGGTTAAAATGGGTAAGTTTCTAGAATTTAACCTTGATAAAGATTGTATTTTATGATTTGGAAAAAGGTTGTGTGTGTCTAGTGATTCTCAATTGAAGAAAGATTTGTTGTGTGAAGCTCATAGTTCTCCATTTTCGGTTCATCCTAGAAGTACTAAGATGTATAGAGACCTTCGAGAGTATTACTGGTGGGATGGAATGAAAAGGGATATTGCTGATTTTACCATGAAATGTTTGACATGTCAACAAGTTAAAGTAGAGAGGCAGTTACCGAAGGGAATGCTTCATCCTTTGCCAATGCTAGAGTGGAAGTGAAAGAATGTATCCATGGACTTTGTGGTGGGACTACCTAAGACATCTCGAGGTAACAATACAATTTGGGTTATTGTTGATCGGCTGACAAAATCTTAACATTTTCTTTCTATTAGAGATACAATGTCTTTGAATCAACTTTCTCGACTATACCTCAAGGATATTGTCAGGTTACATGGAGTTCCTCTTTCCATTGTATCTGACCGGGATCTCGGGTTCACTTATAACTTTTGGAAGGGACTTCAGAAGTCTTTGGGCACATAGTTAAATTTCAGTATAGCTTTTCATCCTCAATCAGATGGGTAGTCAGGACGAACGATTCAGAATTTGGAAGATATACTTCGAGCTTGTTCAATGGACTATCAAGAAAGTTGGGATCAAAATATTTCTTTAGTTGAGTTTTCTTATAATAATAATTTTCATTCCAGTAAAAATATGGCACCTTTTGAGGCTTTGTACGAAAAGCGGTATTGGACTCCAACATTTTGGGATGAAGTCAGTGAAAGAAAGGTGATGGGGCTAGAATTAGTGGAGGAAGTGGCTGAGAAATTGAGGATGATTCAACAGCACGTGAGGATAGCTCAGAGCAGGTAGAAAAGTTATGCATATAACAGAAGGAAAGTCTTCTCTTTCGAGGTAGGTGGCCATGTTTTCCTTAAAATATCTCCTTGGAAAAGTGTGATGCATTTCGGTAAGAAAGGGAAGCTAAGTCCATGGTTCATCGGTCCTTTCGAAATCTTGGAGAAAGTTGGAACATTTTCATACCACGTAGCGTTACCTTCAAGTTTGTCTCAGGTAAACAATGTTTTTCATGTTTCGATGTTGAGAAAGTATGTGCCAGATTCATCACATGTCTTGAGCCCAGAAGCAGTTCAGCTGGAAGAGAACCTTTCTTATGAAGAGAAACCATTTCAGATTCTTGATCAAAGGGAACATGTATTGCAGAATAATGTAATCCACCAGGTAAAGGTTTTGTGGAGGAACCACATGGTTGAAAAAGCAACATGGGAGTCTGAAAATGCTATGAGGGAAAAATACCCTCAGTTGTTTAATAAGTAAATAAAATCGTGAGGACGCAATTTCTAGAAGGTGGGGATAATGTAACACCTCAAGTTTTTCTAAAAATAAATAGAAATGCATGGAACTTTGTTTTAAGTAGATATTTATAACTATCCTTTAAACATAATTTTCCACTTATATGTTTTGAATTTCAAGAAACTGTCATCTACAATTGTATTCAGTAAGTTATTTAGAGTCTGATGAAACCAATTTGTTTTTTTGTGAATAGTAACATACCATTATGAATAGTAATATGCATAGTAATATGACCTTAATTAATAGTAAATTTTATTAATATTTTATCTTCTTAAGTCTTTAAGATAATAACATCTTGGTTAATTTTTCATCGTGATATAGAAGTAGTTATAGAATTAGAATTGTTAATTTTTGAATTAAGTATGATTTTATTTAAAAATTAAATTAATAATATTTAGAAAATTATTTTCAAAAAATGGAATTCATTTTTGAATTCTACAGGTCGAAAAATGGTTAGGGTGAATTTTTGGTGTTTTTCTGAAATTCTTTAATTTTCGATGAATAGTGAAATACGATAAAATACCGTATAATCAAATTATCAATAAAATTCACTATTTATGACATCATAAGTGATGCAAGGCCACTTGGTTCGAACTCACATGGAATTATTACTATTTTAGGTCACATGAACTCAGACTATTCATAATCTTGGGAAAAAATATTATAATAATGATTAAAATAATGAAAAATACCCCCTCTCCTTCACTATATATACCACCATCACCCCCCTCTTCTTCCCACACCTCTCAAGACTTGATTCATGCCTAAGTTCTGCCCAATACTCCTCCCAAGGCTCTTCCCCATGTCCTAGAGTAGTTGGTCTCACCAAAAGACCAAAACCAGAGCCCTTAAGAAGGATCTCAAGGAGAAGAGATCAAGAGGTAAACATCCTCTTTTATTTTCTTTCTTTTCTTTCATTTTATGTTATTCTCTTCCTTTCCCTTTGGCTTATGTTGGGATATTTCATTCCATATCCCCCCTAACTGTCCATATTATGTAAGAGTGATGAGATATCCCCTTTCTCTCATCAAACTATTTTTATGAAATTTTAAGAGACGCCATTAGGCTACCGAATTTTCGTGAGAAATTTATCAAGTTTTCCTTTATTTCAAGATTCCTTTATTTTCTTCTTCTTTACTCACCTCCTCTTAACCAAGAAACATAAAAGCTCCAGAATATTGTATATTCTAGATGTTCTCATGTTCATGGAAAATTCATCATCATTCTCCTCCTCCTCTCCCACTTATTCAAGGAATTAAAACATTGTATGTGATGTGTCGAATTACCGACATCATGATGGTTTTAATTTATAAAACAAAATGAGTTCGTTATTATTAAAGAACCACTAAAATGATCTAAACAAACATCATTAATGTTTAAATTATGAATCATCCTCATGTAAGAATTTAAAATGATAAATGGTATGATTTATGGTACTGGAAATATGCAAATACTACTCCATTCCAATTCTGGAGTTTCACTTCCAATCGAAAAGAACATCCACCATGAACCAATAATGGAAATCATGTAAAGAACTCACCCAAAAACAGTGCAAGGAGCAAAATACTAACAATTAATGGGTGAAATTATGTTATGAAATTATCATATAAGATGTTATAAACATGAACATGTTTCTTTAAAATACTAATAACACTCTTTTAACCATTATACAGGAAGTTTAAACAAGTTTTAAGTAAGACAAGCCTGGGGTAAGGGAATTATTAACCCAAATTCCATTCTTTGGGTTAACCTTCTACTTCGTTATTTAGTTGGTATTAAAATTGATTGTGTGATGTTTTTTGCCTATATTATGTTTAATTATGTGTATTTATAGTGTTTTTACATATTCCATCCACTCTATTAAGTTTCACTTTAATTATATGATATTTATCATAGACTTTCCTTTTAAAATCCTCTTTTTTTAAATTCGGTTTTACAAAATTCCAAAGCAATTTTTTTATGGAATTATTCATGTTGTATGATTATGTTTTGGTTCTTGGGCATTGATTATGATGAAGTTTGGGACCTATATTTTCCTCTAATGCATTGGGTATGTGTAAGTTGGAGGTCGGCCATATGGTTACTCCAAGTGTAACTGCGATGGTTACACAAAATGTAAGGTAGCCGTGAGGGTTGCAAATTATAAGGTAGTCGTGAGGGTTACAATGTTATGTAAGTAATACCCTAATATACCTTTATGAGTATATTTATATTCTCATATTTTGTGTGGATCTTGGGTAAATCTCATTCTACACAAAATAAGTATATATGGGTGACAAGCATGTCTTTTGAAAATGCTTTCATATGTTACGAGTATTCATGGACTAATGTGCTCTTTCCTTCTTTTTCATCCCTTACTGAGATTTTGTGTTCATCCCAAGTTTTTAAATGATTTTCACAGGTTAATGGATGTGTAGGAGAAATAAGGAAGCCATGTTAAATGTTGAATAATTGTCAAGGAGTCGTGTTTAAGTTTTAATATTTTATACTTTGAAAAAAAATGGAAACTGTTTTTATGGTATCCACTCTATAATAATGTGTAATATTATGAATGTATTGTCCCAATTCTCTAAAGCTCTAAACTTGAAATGATCCTCAATGTAAGAGGAAGTGTTTTCTTGACTAAATTCAAGATTATGTATGTAATAAGGTCGAGTCCTTATAATGTTATAATCTAGGTATGTATATTTAGGTTCTTAATTTATATTTCATGTTATTTATATCAAGTATAGATTGCACGAAAATAGGTTTTTTCTATAAAGATCATTTTATGATCCACTAAAACTAATCAACTAGTGTAGGAAGATGGGGCATGTTTGGGGCCAGTTTGATCGAGTGTCTAAGGAGTGTCAAGCATATGTCTAGATGGGGTATCTGGAGAGGTTTTTTCAAATGATCACATAGTCAGTAGGAGTTTGGGTATTGGGTCTTACTTGGGAATTTAAGGTAGGACTGGGGGAAATTCCATGAGTTGGTCACTGGGATTTTTCTACATGCTCAAGTTGTGGTAGTGAATAAGATAGCCAATAGTGGGGACTGTTTCTAAAACCAAGCATGACTCTGTATGGAGGATAGGCATCAAGGAGTTAGTATTTGGTTTAGTTTCACATGATTGAGATAACCTTCTCAGAGCAATCCGAATAGATGTTGATGGTCAGAGGTGCGCAATGAGTATGTTGGTTTTTGATTTTTCATGATGGTTAATGGTGCACGATGTGTGTTAAGTGTAAATGTAATGAATAGGTATTGAGTGAGGTATGGTAATAGAGTATAATTCATGATAAATGGTGATTATGTGTGATGGATGGTGCTTGTGGAATTCAAGATAATGGTTGGGTACAATACCATTGGTGTGTCAGGTAGCTTGGTTGTGGTGTGACTAGGTAAGTGACTCCTGCGGTGGGGAGTACCCATAAATGAAATAGATATTTTTAAGTTGTTTATATAGGGTAATTAAGAGTATATCGATGTGATTTAAATCTTCTTGGTGTTTTAGGAGTATATTGAGTGTGATGCCTAGGTTTTGGTAGGGGTTGGTCATTGTTATGGCTAGAGATAGATCGGGGATGATTTTTCATATTGTGGGGAGTTTTTGATGACCCGAGTATTTGGGTGAGGTAATTTTTATCTAGGACTGGCCTAAACATGTTTAATTAGGTGGGTTAAAGGTTTTGTATTTCTAGGAAGAAGCTTTGGATTTAATTTCAAGACAAAAACTCATTGGTGGAGAAGATGGAAAGTGAGTGGAATTCCCAATGGAGTTCCTCTAGGGGTATTCCATAGTTTTAGTGGCTCTTCCAATGGACCTATGCCACTGGTTAACCTTCTTGAGTTTCAGTGGCGGTCCACTGGAGTTTCGGTAGGGATTTTAGGGTTTTTTTAATTTTTTTAAATTATTTAATTGATTAATTAAAGGTTTAAAGTGGAAGGGAGTGCCCTAATAAGACAGAAGGCTAGGCCCCCTCCCTCTATCATGATCCTCTACTCTATGGGTGGAGCTCCACTATAGTTAACATCTGATCTTCATACCACTCAGTGTTGGGAGTCGTCTTGGTTGATTCTCCCTTGTCTCTCTCGCTGTTTTCCGATTTTGTCCTTGTGGTGGCGGGTTTCAACTAAAACCATTATTTTAGGGATTTTTATTTATTTTCTCAATTCCATCCTCCTCAGGTCAAATTAGGATATAGGATTTGATGTGTGTTCCTCTACTACTACCATGTAGGTGGTTCCTATATATTTTCCCCCTTGGTTATACATGTGTTTATGTGCCATGTGGTTTGCCATAGTAGATAGGTCCATGTGAACGGTCGGAACTAGAACTGGTCATGGTCATCAGGGTACCTGATGGTTGTCCTGGGGTGGTCTAGGGAAGTTTCATATGGTTATGAGATGATCTATGTCGATGGGGTGGTGTGTGTTCTTGTTGAACCAAATATTTGAATGGTAAGTCATACTCCTGATATTTTAAATGTACTAGTTTTCTTTTGATTAAAATGTTGTGTGGATATGGGTGGTGTGGGGTAAGCTAGTATGATGTGAATGATTTTGATAACTGATGATAGGGTAATGATGGTTTGATGATTTATGACCATGGGTTTATAGTGTGCATCACACCATGGGATTGAGGCCATTGGTTTCTTTTGAATATAGGATAGGGCCCATGTGGTGGTATTGACCACTGGTTGTTTGGTGATATCCTCTATAGTTAAGCAGCTTAAAATGAGATGGTGTTGACTATAGAATTAGAGGATAGATATGACATGGATAGCCATGGGATCTTATGGTGATTGAGATCACCAGTTAGGAGTAGGTTTATCATTGTATGTGTGGGATTCATTGGGGCTGATAGAATAGGATTAGTGAAGGATGTGTGCTCACTATGTGTTGACTCATTGGGGTCATTGAGTCCGGAATTATGAGGATGGTTTGTGGTGTGTGCATCAGTAATGATTTGATCACCAGGTGGACATGTGAAATGGTGATGAGTCATTTATTATTGTGAGATGAGGACTGATGCATCATTATCCCCTAGTATGTATTCCGACTATTGGTGCAATGTCTCACTGTAGTGATAGATAAAGAAAGTAAAGTACTCACTCATGGCATTTCAAACATGGAGTTGAGAGGGTTGTGTGGGTTATTTTAGTTTTTTTTTATTTCAATTTGTATACACTCATATATATATATATGGATATTGTCTAAGGATAATATTGGTGGTGGCCTACTAATTTTATACTCACACCCTTCATGGGCACTCAAAAGCTTGTGAAAACTTTATGGTTCATGATATAGGCAAGGGAAAGGGCACAGTGACTGGTTCATAGGGGTCTAAGGTACAGCTGACACACAGGCTGGTTGGTGAGGATTTTGGCACTGGACCAGGTAGTTCCTTGGTGCTGAGATAGGGTTTATTTTGATCTTCCCGTCATATCTATATATGATTGGATTATAGGAGATCTAGGTTACTTATGTTCAATTGGAATGACATTATAGATATTCATTCTACTTATTATGTGTTATATTTTTCAGTTATACTTCCATTGTTTGATGTGTTTATTGTTATTATACTTTGATTTCACTATCATTTTGTGTCTTTTATCATTGAGGGTATAGTCTATCCACTATCACTCCTTAGCCCCTTTCTACTAGTCGATAGCCTTTGGCATACAAGTAAGTGTTCATGAGGTCAATGGCACTCTGTATTGGGTGTTTTTAGGCAATTTGAGTTAGGGATGCAATATCCCATGTTGTAATTTAGGGAAGATTTTTTTTTTTTTTTGATTTTTTTCTTATTTATTATAAAGGGTAAACCATTCCCATTATCTACATGGATACCCTTGGAACTTGTGAAAGCCTATGTAAATCATGAGCATTTATTAGGTGTGTGACATTCCATTTCAAGTATGATGGGTAGATTTTCAAATCAGTATGTTACAAAATGGTATCAGAGCATAAGCGGGTAGTTGGGTCAGTGATAGGTTAGGGTAGGACTGTCAAAACTTGAGAAGTAACATATAAAAAGGCTTGATCAACCTCTTAATAATAGAATCTCATATTAACAAGAAAGTGTGATATTTGGCGATGTCGGTTAACAGTTTAATGGGATGTCATTTATTTTATTTTATCATGATGTGGTGTCGTGAATATTATTGTTCAAGATGTGTGAAGTTATTTCAAATATAATGTATCAGGAATTGTGTTAATTGATTGGATGCCACTTGTAACACCCTTGGTTTGATATATTTTACTTTTTAATATGTATTTTTATGTTATGACGTGGTTTAGGTTTGTTTTGGGAGGTTACAAACAGTTTTTTGGGAATTTTAGAGAGTTTTTGAAGGGCACACGGTTGGTTCACGATTAGGGGAAACAGTGTGGGCTTCCCAAGTAACCTTGTAGAGTGAAATGGTGTTCTGGGAAGAGGCGCATGGTTTAGGAAAACTGTGTGATAAACCATGTGGCCTTGGTTTTATCTGAGGTCAAAAACCATGTGGCCTTAGTTTTATCCAAGGTCAAGTTTTTGGTTGGGGTGCATGGTTTGGTAAACTGTGTGCCCAAATCATCTGGCCCTGAAATTTTTCGAATAATGGTGTATGCATGATTGGTTCACTATTTACAAAACTATATGTCCAACCATGCATGAATTTAAATGGATTTGAAAAATATATTTTTATCCTGAGCCCTCCCCTAAAACACCCATTATTTTCCTCTTTACAGGGGATCCCAAACTAGAGGTTTCCCTTATGTGATTTTGGAGATTCTCTTCCTTCTAGAACTCCTTCTCTTGGATTCTTAGATAATTCAACCTAGACATCCAAGGTAATCCCTTTGCAACTCCTCCTTCCTTCCCTTCTCATTTTATTTTGGTAGAAACCCTAGTTCGAGGATTACATGCTTAGATCTTGTGGATAGGGTATGTTTTGATGTGGCTTTGGTTGCAATCCATCATATAAAGGTTGAGGGAGGTTGAATATATAATTTCATGATGGGATTCTTTGGAATTCACTCATTTAAGGTTGGTGGATTCTCTCTCACTCTACTTTTACCAAGAACTTATAGTCTTTTGGTTTCTAAAGTTTAATCATCATGCTTATTGATGGAAAAAAATTCCTCTTAGAAGTATTATTTTATTGTTCCTTGGTTTTTGAAAATAACGGTTGTGGGAGACACCCACAACATGTTTGATAAAATGAACAAGTGGTGTTATGTTTTTTATAAGATTGGTTTTTTGTGGGTGTGTACTTGGAATTAGCATGGGTTGATCTGTGTTCATGATACATATGCATGGGGCCTTATTGGTTTAGACTTGGCTTCCATGCCAGAATTGGGGTGCACCAGATTGAATCGCCAAGTGAAAACTTAAGATAACTTTCTCGAGAATCATCAATCAATCATTTCATCAAATCATTTTTCAAATCAAGCCATCATTTTTATAAAAAAACTACCCAAAAATTTAAATTTCATTGAAATTTGGGTTTTTCACAATTTGTATTCCCTTTTGAAATCACACATCAAATTATATAAAATACAGGTTTTTAAATCAATTAAAACTCACTTCATATAAATAAAAATATATAGGATTTCAATTCGGGTAAATCCTTATGGAACCACCTACCTTTTATCATGGGATCAAATGATCATCAACCGCAATGGGGAACACCAATGAAGAACGAAGGCAAAGAATACTAAGGAATCAAACCTAGAATCAAGATCCATAAAAATAGAGATTAAATCCATCAATAAAATGACGATCTATCACTCTATAAGTAGGATAGAAAGGGATGGTGAGAGAAACAAAAAGAGAGGAGATCCATTTACCCGGAGGAGATCGAACGTAATCACTAGAGCCTCGATCTGCAAAGAAAAGGGGTTAAAGGAGTCAATTCTGCCACTTGAGAGCCTTCAAGGACCATGGAATCGGATTTGGGTTAAAATAGGGTGATTAAGGCTTAAATTGGGGGGTCTTAGTATTTAAAATTAATTTTTGAGGGATTAAATTCCTACGTTCACGGTTCACTGGAGGGGGCACGCGGTTAAACAAATCGTACACTCTAACCATTCACCCCTACTATTTGGGGTGCATGTTTTCCCCTGGTTGGGTGCATGGTTTAGGTAATCGCATTCCAACTATGCACCTCCTACTATTTGGGGTGTGAGTTTTACACTATGGGGCACGGTTTGGAAAAAATGTGTGTCAATCGTGTGCTGCCCAAAAAGTTCCCAAAATTTTCCAAATTTCACCTGAAACACCCCAAGATAAGATCCTGACAAAGGGGAATCAAATCAAGGGTCAAGAAGTTCCTAAAATAAGGTAACGGGATGTTACATAGAAATGTGAATATATTTGATAAAGGTCGCATCAGAACCCTTAATAGCTTGAGTAATACGAATTCTTTTCTAGATGCCACTCTTTGATTACATCTATAAAATAATGACTTCATATATTTTTTTATCAATGTTACTAAGGCCTACAGAGTCACATAGTTAGGCATATGGATTATGATTAAGTTTTGTACATTGTTTTTGTTTTAAAATGAAGAGAGTGTGATAAAATAGTATCCAAAAGGAGTTTTGGATGAATTAACAAAGAGTTGTGAAGTTTTTAATAATTTCCTTATGATACTTTAGTATGAGTGGGATATTGTTGTATGTTCACTAAAATATATATATGAATGAATTAAATATAGGTTCATGCATCTTCCCAAATGGTTTCATCAATTATAATCCATTGTTAATGGATTAAATGGATTGTATTCATTAAAGTTATTCAATGGATAGTTCCAATGAGAATAAGCATATGCCAATAAGTTTAATATTTCCAATGTATTTCATCAAATAAAATGAATTAGGGATTTCTATATAAAGGGATAAGATCCCTCCTATTGGGTATGGTCGGTTTTATACAAACCTCTTGATTCTCTCTTCTACCTGAAACATGGTTTATCACTATGTGAAGTTGTTTTCACCCCTTCTATGTTTATGGATTCTCTAGAAACATTTCAAGATCCTCTGGCCAATGTATTCCCCTTGGAGGCTGGAGTCTTTTGTCTAGTTTATTTTTTATCTTTGTCAAGTATAATCCATTAAAGATTGAATATGGATCATGTTATCATCTAGGTATTCATATTTAGGTTCTTCGTTTATATTTAATGTTAATTGTACCAAGGATAGATTGCACAAAAATAGGTTTTTTTGTTGTAAAGATCATTTGATGATCCCATAAAACCCATCAACTAGTGTAGGAATACGGGGCATGTTTAGGGCCTATGTGATCGAGTGCCTAAGGAGTGTCAAGAATATTTCCAGATGGGGTATCTGGAGAGGTTTTTCCAAATTATATCATAGTTAGTAGGAGTTTGAGTATTAGGTCATACTTGGGCATTTGAGGTAGGACCGAGGGAAATTCCATGAGGCGGTCACTGGGATTTTTATACATGCTCAAGTTATGGCAGTGAATAAGATAGCCAATAGTGGGGACTGTGTCTAAAACCAAGCATGACTCTGCATGGAGAATAGGCAGTGAGGAGTTAGGATTTGGTTCAGTTTCACGTGATTGAGTTAACTTTCTTAGAGTAATCTAGATAGATGTTGATGGTCATAAGTGCACAATGAGTATGTTGGTTTATGATTTTTCATGATGGTTAATGGTGCACGGTGTGTGTTAAGTGTAAATGGAATGAATAGGTGTCGACTAAGGTATGTTAATCGAGTATAATTCATGATAAATAGTGATTGTGTGTGATGGGTGGTGAGTGTGGAATTCAAGATAATGGTTGGGTACAGTACCATCGGCGTGTCGGGTAGCTTGGTTGTGTGACTGGGTAAGTGACTCCTACGGTGGAGAGTACCCATAAATGAAATCGATCCTTTTGTTTATCTAGGGTGATTGAGAGTAGATGGATGTGTTCGACATATTATTGGTGTTTTAGGAGTGTATTGAGTGGGATGCCTAGGTTTTGGTAGGGGTTGGTCAGTGTTATGGCTATTGATAGCTCGGGGATGAGTTTTCATTTTGTGGGGAGGTTTCGGTGACCCCATTATTTGGGTGAGGTAATTTTTATCTAGGACTGCCCTAAACATGTTTAATTAGGTGGGTTCAAGGTGTTGGAGTAGTAGTAATAATCTTGGGATTGAATTTTTTAAAAAAAACTCATTGGTGGAGAAGATGGAAAGTGAGTAGAATTCCCAATGGAGTTCCTCTAGGGGGATGCCATAGTTTTAGTAGCCCTACCAATGGCCCTATGCCACTGGTTAACCTTCCAGAGTTTCATTGGTGGTCCACTGGAGCTTCGCTAAGGCTTTTAGGGTTTTTTAATTTTTGAAAATTATTTAATTGATTAATTAAGGGTTTAAAGTGGAAGGGAGTTCCCTAATAAGACAGAAGGTCGGGGCCCCTCCCTCTATCATGATCCTTTACTCAATGGGTGGAAGTCCACTCTGGTTAACAACTGATCTTCATACCGCTCAGTGTTGGGAGTCGTCTTGGGTGAGTCTCCCTTGTCTCTCTCACATATTTCTGGTTTTGTCATTGTTGTGGCGGGTTTCAACTAAAACCATTATTTTAGGGATTTTTCTCTATTTTCTCAATTCCATCCTCCTCGGGTCAAATTAGGCTATAGGATTCGATGTGTGGTACTCTGCTACTACCATGTAGGTGGTTTCTATATATTTCCCCCTTGGTTATACATGTTTTATGCGCCATGTGGTTTGCCATGGTGGATAGGTCCATGTGAGCGGTCTGAACCAGAACTGGTCATGGTCACCAGGGTACCCGAGGGTTGTCCTGGAGTGGTCTAGGGAAGTTTCATATGGCTATGAGATGATCTATGTCAATGGGGTGTTGTGTGTGGTTGTTGAACCAAATATTTGTATGGTAAGTCATACTCTTGATATTTGAAATGAGTTGGTTTTATTGTGATTGAAATGTTGTATGGATATGGGTGGTGTGGGGTAAGCTAGAATGATGTGGGTGATGTTGATCACCGATGATAGGGTAACGGTGGTTTGACAATTTATGACCATAGGTTTATAGTGTGCATCACACCATGGGATTGAGTCCATTAGTGTCATGTGAATATATAGGGCCCATGTGGTGGTATTGACCACTGGTTGTTTGGCGATATCCTCCATAGTTAAGTATCTTAAAATGAGATGGTGTTGACTATAGAATTGGAGGATGGATACGAGATGGGTAGCCATGGGATCTTAGGGTGATTGAGATCACCAGTTAGGAGTAGGATTATCATTGTATGTGTGGGATTCATTGGAGATGATAGAATAGGCTTAGTGAAGGATGTGTGCTCACTGTGTGTTGAATCATTGGGGTCATTGAGCCCGAAATTATGAGGATGGTTTGTGGTGTGTGCATCAGTAATGATTCGATCACCAGGTGGTCATGTGAAATGATGATGGCTCATTTATTATTATGAGATGAGGAGTGATGCATCATTCTCCCCTAGGATGTATTCTGGCTATGGGTGCAATGTCTCGTTGTAGCGCTAGCTAAAGAAAGTAAAGTACTCAATCATGGAATTTCAAACATGGAGTTGAGAGGGTTGTGTGGATGATTTTAGTTTTTGTTTATTTCACTTTGTATACACTCATATTTATATGGATATTATCTAAGGATAATATTGGTGGTGGCCTACTAAGTTTATACTCACACCCTTCATGGGCACTCAAAAGAATGTGAAAACTTTATGGTTGATGATACAGTCAAGGGAAAGGGCCCAGTGACTGGTGCATAGGGGTTAGAGGTATAGCTGACACACAGGCTGGTTGGTGAGGATTTTGGCACTGAACCAGGTAGTTCCTTGGTGCTGAGATAGGGTTGATTTTGATCTTCCCATCATATCTATATATGGTTCGATTATAGGGGATCCATGTTACTTCTGTTCAACTGGAATGACATTATAGATATTCATTCTACTTATTATGTGTTATATTTTCTTGTTATACTTCCATTGTTTGATGTGTTTATTGTTATTATACTTTGATTTCACTATCGTGTGTTGTCTTTTATTATTGAGGGTATAGTCTCTCCACTATCACTCCTTAGCCCCTTTCTACTAGTCTACAACCTTTGGAATATGGGGAAGTGTTCCTGAGGTCAATGGCACTCTGGATTGGGTGTTTATATGCAATTTGAGCTAGGGATGCAACATCCCATGTGTCATTTAGGGAAGAATTTTCATTTTTTTTTGCTTGTTTATTATAAATTATAAACCATTCCCATTATCTACATGGATACCCTTGGAACTTGTGAAAGCCCATGGAAATCTATAGCATGCCTTAGGTGTGTGACATTCTATTTCAAGTATGATGGGTAGATTTTCAAGTCGGTATGTTACAAAATGGTATCAGAGTATTAGTGGGTAGTTGGGTCGGTGATAGGTTGGGGTAGGACTATAAAAACTTGAGAAGTAACATATAAAAAGGCTTGATCAACCTCTTAATAATAGAAGCTCATCTTAACAAGTATGAGATTTGGCGGTGTCAGTCAACTATTCAATGGGTTATTATTTCTTTTATTTTATCATGATGTGGTGTCATGAATATTATTGTTCAAGATGTGTGAAGTTGATTTTAAATATAATGTATCATGAATTGTTTTAATTGATTGGATTCCACTTGTAATGGCCTTGGTTTGATGTACTTTACTGTTTAATATGTATTTTTATGGTATGAAGTGGTTTAGGTTTTTTTTGGGAGGCTACAAAAGGTTTTTTGGGGAATTTTAGAGAGTTTTTGAACAGCACGCGATTGGTGCATGATTAGGGGAAACCATGTGAGCTTCCAAAGTAACCTTATAGAGTGAAATGTGGGTCTGGGGACAGCTGCATGGTTTAGGAAAACTGCGTGATAAACCATGTGGCCCTGGTTTTATCTGAGGTGAAACGTTTGGTTGAGGTGCATGGTTTGGGAAATTGTGTGCCCAAATCATGTGGCCCTAAAATTTTTTGAATAATGGCATTTGCATGGTTGGTGCACTGTTTACAAAACTGAATGGCCAGCTATGCATGAATTTAAATGGCTTTGAAAGTTATATTTTTATCCTGAACCCTCCCCTAAAACACTCATTATTTTCCTCTTTACTAGGACTCCCAAACCAGAGGGTTCCCTTAGGTGATTTTGGAGATTCTCTTCCTTCTAGAACTCCTTCTCTTGGATTCTTAGAGCATTTAACCTAGACATCGAAGGTAATCCCTTTGCAACTCCTCCTCCTTCCTTCCCTTCTCGTTTTATTTTGGGAGAAACCCTAGTTCGGTGATTTCATGCTCAGATCTTGTGGTTAGGGTATGTTTTGATGTGTCTTTGGTTGCAATCCATCATATGAAGGTTGAGGGAGGCTAAATATATAAGGTCATGATGGGATTCTTTGGAATTCACTCATTTGAGGTAGGTGGCTTCTCTCTCACTCTACTTTTATAGTCTTTTGGTTTCTAAAGATTAATCATTATGCTTATTGATGGAAAACATTTGATAAATCCTCTTAGAAGTAATATTTTATTGTTCCTTGGTTTTTGAAAATAAAGGTTGTGGGCGACACCCACAACGCGTTTGATAAAATGAACAAGTGGTGTTATGTTTTTTAAAAGATTGGTTTTTGGTGGGTGTGTACTTGGAATTAGCATGGGTTGATTTGTGTTCATGATGCATATGCATGGGGCCTTATTGGTTCGGACTTGGCTTCCATGCCAAAATTAGGGTGCATTGGATTGAACCACCAAGTGAAAACATTGGTCAGGGGAGACGGGTTTCCACTCACAAAATAGGTCCATTCAGGGAGTCCCACTTGGATGGGGGATGCATTGGGTTCATAACATGGCACCCAAAGGGTAGGTTTTGGTGCATTGCATGAGTGTGAGCGTTCATGGTATGGATGTTCGATGTGGCATGAGTTCCTTACACTGCTTTGTGTGAGTGTGTTTTATGTGTGTGTGTGTTATGCACTGGTTTTATGCTTCACTCCTATTTATATAAATTATAAGTTAACTTGTTCTTATCCTAGTGAAATGTGTGGGAAGTCTTTAGGGGATTACCCACTGGTTTGTAAACTCACCATTTGCATATGCATCTTGGTGCGTATTTGGAGTTTGTTTGGTTTATCATGTATCATATTTATATTATGTCATTGTATTTTGTGTGTCGCCCCAGACCCACACTCCCGAGTCCAGTGCCATAAGCACATACTTTACATACTCGCTTTAATATCAACCGTAAAAGCCTAGATATAATCATCCAGTCAGTGATGATAACGACGGTTTGTATGGTGACGTCGACTACGGTGTCTGAGAAGGCAGGCGATGTGACTTCGATGATGCACGCGTCTCGGTTCCAGATCTCCTCGGTTTTTGTGAATTTTTGAATTTGTACTTTGAATTGGTTTCATGCTGTTGTTCTCGCGTGATGGTTTGACTTTGCTATTTCAGTTACCGCTCAGCCACCAAGCGGTCATTTTGAAAATCCAATAAAAAGAGAATTTTTAGTTAGTATAATAGAAGAGTCTTCATCAGACATTCATTATGCAATGGGTCTTATTTGATAAAAGATTCATCCTCTATGGGTGATTTGTGCCATCTCAAAGCACATGTGGATTAAGTTCAGAGATTTAGAGAGATAGGACGCATCATTAACTAATAAAGACAATCAAATGGACATTGTTCCCCTATGATACCAAGAACTGGTTAAGTCATGACAAGTCTTTAACATCTCCCACAAATTCTCTACACAAGTTATTCTGTTAGACGTATCATGTATAATATTTTTCTTCATAGCATGGGAAAATTGAAACATAAGAAGAGGTGAACTTAAACACTCAGTAGGGGAAAACATACAACTGAGGCAATCATGACATAAACATGACATAAATATTAGGGTAGGAATAAATAATCATTATAATGTCATAATCAATTGAAACTGGGAGTATAATATATCCACAGATAGCAATGAAAATAAATAGATCGCATAGATAACAATAACTGAATTCATGGTGAAGGAATACATGATGTCGAACATATTGATCTTACTGTCACGATCTCATCTAAACATTATTCTTATTATCAAGGTCATAGCCAAGAGATCATTCTTATTATCAAGACTACAGTCAAAACATCTTGCTGAATTGGGAAAGCAAACACCAAATACTCAAAAATAATTTTCTCATGAGGATATATAATGTCAAGGTCCACCTGTCACTTGTTTAAATCCAATGCATTCATCATATGAGATAATGAGTAACCAATACATAATCAACTTTTCCAATAATCATATATATTGGAATAACAACATACAGAACACTAATACTTTTCTTCATGTCAATAAAAAAGCTAACATTATCAAATCTATCCAAAAAGAGGATGGTTA
The DNA here is from genome assembly GCA_963277665.1 of Viscum album. Lineage (NCBI taxonomy): Eukaryota > Viridiplantae > Streptophyta > Magnoliopsida > Santalales > Viscaceae > Viscum > Viscum album. The sequence goes on along the minus strand of OY728143.1, from coordinate 267,841,889 downwards.
AACAATACATAGTCAACTTGCATGAGTAATCAATAAATCTATATCAGAATAACAAATATACAAATTTTAAATAGTTCATCAATCAATAAATGGAATAACTTTCAATGTAACCATCCCTCAAGCTAAAACTGTGTGGAGTAATGGTATATGGAACACTAGATATTCACAAAGCAAAGGCATTGGAAGAAAAGTCATACCTATTCACAAAAGATGGTTAGGCAAGACAAAGGCAATAATGGATCTTATCTTTGATAGGAAAGAACGTTACATAAGTCATACAGAGAAAGAAAATGAATGGTTGCAAAAGAATATATCTTCAATGTAACAAAGGAAACTCATGAGAACTTTGAACGATATCACACAAAGAATCGAAAATCAGATTATTTGATACCTTGAGTTCAATCCCACAAATTATATATATATATATATATATTAGAGAATAAATAATGTAACATAAATCTCATGAGTAAATCCATTTATATATGAAAAGGAAATGGGGTGAAAACTTAAGAGATTTTAGATAACATTTTTAACATTGTTATAAAATACAAACTTACATGTCAGTATCAAAAGTAACTTTTAAAAGGGTGAAGTGAAAGATTTTAAAAACTTTTAATTTTAGAAAATATGAAGGTGAAAGATAAAACATTTGATTATAAAAAGAACTTTTTTAATACTTTGAAATTGCCTTTATTGAAAACTCACATTGTGAAAAAAGTAATAAAATCTTTTTTGCATTAAAATTTCATTTTCCCAAAGAAAATTATAAAATACCATATGATAAAATTTTAGGGTGAGAAAGCCTAAACATGGAAGAAAAATATTCCAGATAAAACTTTATAACACAAAGAAAATGACCATATTTTCTAGAGTGATAAGTTTAAAAAAATCATTTTTTGGATCTTCAAAAGGTTTTTTGGGTCAAGGATCATTTGAGTGGTGATTATGAGTCAAGATATAAGCTCAATTTAATTTTTTTTATCAAATGGTAGAAAAGGGCCGTATATTCAGTAGTCCCATGAGGGCAGATTCATTGTCAAAACTTTGATCCAGAGATCAATTTGAAATTGTATTTATGTCGTGTTCAAAGCATAATTTTACATTTAGGGTGATTATTTTTCCCATAGAGTTTTTTAGTGAACCCGATAAACCTTCTAAATCTCATGTATAATTTAAACAGTTGGACACTTTCCTCATAATCACAAGCTCTAATGGCGATTCCCTGGAGGATTTTCGTTGAATGCACAAAAGTTTATTTCAACAAATATACTGTTTATTAAACTTACACTACTCATGTTTTGATTTTCTATAAATTTTGAAATCTAGAAATCATTTACGCGGTTTGAAAATTACACGGAAAAGTTCGTCAATGTTGCGTTCAACAGTCAGGAAAATTTATCCATTGATCGTGTGGCTAGGAATAATCCTTGTGAGATCGCGATGTTTTCCCCTTATATAAAGTAAAACCATCCTTGTCAGCAATGGGATGTTTTCTCTTCTTTTTAACCGAAGAACTATCTTTGTATGTAGCAACATCAAAGGCAGAGGACCCCTCAAACACTTGCAGGCATAAAAGGTAGTTATGGTGACACAAAATGAGCAGTATTGTTTATATCACAGCATCAGCAACATCCGGTTTGGCACCATCTTGAGTAAAAACAACCAAATTGTCCATAGTTTGAGAGAAAATAATGGGCAGCTTAGTACAAGCAAGACCGGTCATAGTCGCCCCCGCGCCACCTGAATAATCTGCAGCCATTACTTTAGCCACCAAATCGACCCCAGAAGCCATAATTCAAAAGAAAATAATGGCCAAAGGTCCTGCTAGCCAATGTTCCTCGTGTTGAACCCTCAGACTATCTTCCCTAGGCAGCACATCCTTGGAGGCGAAATAAAAAAGCCCTAGTGGATGGATTGGTCCCCCCCTTCACCTTACTTAGAAAGGGGCAGCCTCCTTGGAGGCGAAATAATGGCCAAAGGTCCTGTTGCCCGCTTGCTCAAATGTTGACCGCTTAAGAATCTTCATAATGAAGCCTTGGATCTTCCATGATCTTCAATGTCATCAGCAGAAAAAGTCATTACTATCCTTGAACCTCAAAAGCACCTCATCTTCATCCAACAAGCCAATAGAGGTCATTGTGAATCCAATGGGCTCCAAAAGTGAGTCGAATAGCAACCATGCTAGGATATCAAAAGGTTGGGTACAACCGTCAAATGACAGGTTACGCACGCTACAAGGAAAATCCACAAACGGCACGGGAACTCGACCCCGTGACCGGCCCCCCAAACCCCTCCCACCCTGCCACCCCAGCCTCGTGCGAGGGGGGGCACAACCATGCTAGGACATCTTTTACCAAAAAACTCAATGAGCACAAACCTAATTTATTATCCTGAAAACCATTAATTTAGAAGAATTATTATAATATTCGTTGAAGAGTATTATATACTCCACAAAAATGAAAATCAAGTCAAATTATGATGAATTTCTTATGACCATCATGTAAGGAACAGTCTAAATTGACAAAGACAATCGTGACTGGATCTATATCAGTTCTTAAGAGGATGAATGTCCACACATGTACTTCATGAAAGTCCAGATAAAACTGTAATTGTCTAGTAATGATCTTACCCACTTGGAAGACTGAGAAGTCAATGAAGAATACAGGATATAACAATAAGTCTAGTGAGGTCGTCCTGTAGAACACAGTGTGGTCCTTCATGCTGCGAGAGAGCCCAAAGTCGGTGACGACCGTGCTAAAGCGGTCGAACCAAGCACGAGGAGACTGCTTGAGGTCGTAAAGAGAGTAGCGGAGTCGGCAGACTTGAAACTCGGCGCCGGAGGCACAAAATATGGGGGGCTGCTGCAGATAAACCTCTTCCTCGAGGAAGACATGTAGGAAGGCATTCTTGACATCCAGTTGATGAAGAGACCAATGATGATGGGCGACCAGAGATATGAATAATCGAACGGAGACCATCTTGGCAACTGGTGAGAAGATACCAAAGTAGTCAATACCGTAAGTCTGCACAAAGCCCTTGGCCACCAGGCGGGCTTTGAGGCGATGGAGAGTGTCATCAGGATTCAGTCTGACTGTGTAAATCCATTTGTTGTCGACCGCCTGTTTGCCTGCTGGAAGGGTGACAAGATCTCAAGTATGGTTTTCTTCCAGAACCTGCAATTCATCCCACATTGCTGCTAGCCACCCGGGGTGAGATTTGGCTTCACCAACTGTGCAAGGAATAGAAACGGTCTCCGGAGCGGACAAACCCCTGTATGAAGATACAAATAGAGGAGTACTCTGGCAGGAGCGAGTACATTTCCGTAAGGCAATGGGCAAGTCCTCAGGCGACGGGGCAGGAGCATCGGACGAAGCGGGGACGACAGTGTCATTAGTCGGGACGGAGGATATAGTTGATGGACGACGGGAGTAGACCTGACCAAAATGGGTGTCAATAGGGGTTGACACCGATGGAGAGTGGATGATGAGAGGAAGACAATCATCGATGGCGGGGTCAGGATGAAGAGAGGAAAGGGAGAACGGAGAGCTCCCAAAAATGCGACGTCGGCCGAGATGACATACCACCGTAGGTCGAGTGAGAAGCAACGATATCCGCGCTGAGTGCGGAAGTAGCCCAGAAAAATGCACCGGAGGGATTTAGGAGAGAGTTTGGAGAGGCCAGGACGTGTGTCGCGAACATAACAGAGGCATCCAAACACTCGAAGGGGAAGGGAGTAAAGAGGGAGAGAGAAGAACAAAGCTCAAAAAGGAGTCTCCCCCTGAAAGATAGAGGAAGGAAGACGGTTTATAAGGTAGGTGGCGGTGAGAATTGCATCACCCCAAAAATGCAGAGGCACCTGTCGGTGGAAGAGGGCACGAGCAGTCTCCAGAATGTGTGTGTTTCCGCTCGGCCACGTCATTCTGCTGGGGTGTATCAGGACAGGAGGTCTGATGAAGGATGCTTTTTGTCTGGAGAAACTGTCGAAAGGGAGTGGAGAGATACGCTCATTATCCGAGCGGAGACATTTTACAAAAATGGAAAATTGGTTTTGAATTTCATTGTAAAAGGTTTGGAATGTGGAAAACACTTCGGAACGTTCTCAAAGTTGGTAAAGCCAAATCATTCGGGAAAAATCATCAATGAAAGATATATAATATTTATACCCCAAATGACTCAAAATGGTACAAGGACCCCACACGTCTGAATGAACCAGATCAAAAGGGTTTGAGCCCCTTGTATCCACTCGAGGAATGTATGTAATGCGATGATGTTTCGCAAATGTACATGACTCACAATGAAAAGGATTATGCCGACTAAAGTCTGGAAAAAGCTGATGAATGGTGGAGGCAGGCGGGTGTCCCAACCGAGAATGAAGATCCAATGCTCGAGCAGAGGCAGACGTGCAAGCGATGGGTGTCGGTCCATCGAACATGTAGACCTCGTCCCGAAGCTGGCCTCTACCAAGTTCCCGGTTCGTAATCCGCTCCTGAAATACAACACCAGAGAAGGTAAATATGGCAACACAGTTATAATCTTATGTCAGCTTACTGATGGAAAGAAGATTAAATGGACTGCGGGGCACATGTGCCACAAATGGTAGGTGAATCGATGGAGTCAGGGAGCATGCACTGAAGCCCGCAATGGGGATAGTGGAGTCATCAGCGACGATGATGGCTGATGAACCGGTATAAGGGCAGTAGGAGGTCAACATACCAGCATCACCGGTGAGGTGGTCGGAGGCACCTGAGTCGAGCATCCATGCAGGGAAGCGACAGCCGACAAAGGCAGCGGAGCGAACAGAATGGGCCAGAGAAGCCGAGGATGGACAGGGTCCTGCAGGGTCCCGAGGATCATGAGTCAGCCGGATGTCGGCCATAAACAGGTCTACATATGGTGGAAGAGTGGCGACTGTCGAGGAAGCCTCCTGGACCGCTGTCTGTCCCTGCCTCGGGCGCTAAGATGGACGTCCATGCAGAACCCAACATCGGTCGATCAGGTGGTCAAGCTTGCCACAATGTTGACAGAGAGGACGTGGACGGCCTTCCACACGTCCACGTCCACGAGGGCCCGAGGAGCGTCCACCGCCATGACTGACGAGAGCGGAGTGGTCGATAACCGGGGCGGGAGGGGGAAGAGTCCGCTGGGCCTTGCTCAGCCGATGATAAACCTGTGGGATCTCCAACAATGAAGGGCTGGCGAGCAGCTCGGTTGCCGTGGTGGCAAACTCCGGAGCGAGGCCGCTGAGAAGAGTGAAGATGCGGAGTTGGTCCCGCTGGGTCTGAGCCTCTGTCGGTGTCTGGGGAACGGGCCACAACTCCTACAATTCATCACGAAGACCTTTCCATTCCATGAAATATGCGGTGAAGGACTGGTCCTGCTCTCGAATATGGGACAGGCGCTGGAGGATATCGGAAACCCGAGTCAGGTTGTTGGTCTCGGAATACATAATGTTCAAGGAGTCCCAGAGTTCCTTGACTGTATTCATCGTGCGGGTGACATCCTTGACCGATCGATCCATTGAATTGACCAGCAGAGCGAAGATCATGCTATCAGCAAGCTTCCATGAACGGTATTTGGGGTCAGTCGAAGCCGGGGGAGGATCCTCAAGGTGATGATCAAGGTCCATCCCGGTCAGGGACATCACCACAGTCTTCTGCCAGATAGAGAAATTTGTGGAGTCCAACCGGTCATCGACAAGGCGGGTGGAAGCGGTGATCATCTGAGGCAGAGGGGAGGAGTCTGCCATGGAAGCGTCGGGTAGGGGTCTAAGACGCAGTTGTGGGCAGCGTCGGAATCAGCGGGGGGTCGGGCGTGTCGGGAAGCCGTGTGGAGCCGCGAGAGGCAGCGGACAGCGGGAGGGGCGCCGGGAGTCGGTGCAAGCCGTGCGCAGGAAGAGCCGAAAGGATGCCGGTCCGCCAAGAGGGAGTCGGTTCGCCTGGAGGGAGCCGCCTGGACTGGTTCGCCTGGACCGGTTCGCCTGGACCGGTTCGCCTGGAGGGAGCTGTGGCTGGAAGGAAAAAAAACTGTTGAGGCTGGCATGGACATCAAGATCACGGGAGGGCGCCGAGAGGGATCTGCCGGGAAGGGAGCCGGCGTGGAGGACCGTCGGGGGAAGTCGCCAGGGAGCAACGGGACGTGGCCGACCGAGCACGCTAGGAGGGCGGGGTCGTCGCGCGGGGAAGCGGCGTAGGGAGGTGTCGCGATGGAGGGTGGGGCCATCGCGATGGAGGGTCGCCGGGGGGTTGGGGGAGGCGCCGCGCGCAGAGGAGGGCCGCCGAGGGGGGCCGCGGGAGGCACCGCGCGCACAGGAGGAGGGTCGTCGGGGGGGCTGCGGAAAGCGCCGCACACAGAGAAGGAGGGCCGCTGGGGGGGCGCTGGAGGTCGGGGCCGGACAGCGCAGGGTGTCGGGCAAGAGCGCCACTGGAGGGCCGTTGGAGGGGCCGCGGAGGGCTGACCGAGGGAGGGGGGGTGCCGCGTAGGGCAGACCTAGGAGGGAAGAATGCCACTTAGGGCAGAGCCAGAAAAAAAAATAGAGGGCTCGGGAATCGGGTTCCCTCTGATACCATGTAGATTGAAAAAACCCTCTTACCTTCAAGGTGAGGCGGAGACCTTCTTCTATAGATTGAGAAAGAGGAATACACAAAGGAGTATTTCGATGTGGGACTCGAAAATACCCATAATAATAAAAAGAATAAAAGAAGGTTTAACAGATAGTAATAAATGGGAGGTTTTATCTCATAAAGGGAAGTTTTAATAGTGGAAAATTATCATAATATTTTAATACTTATTATCATGTTATGATGGGAAAAATTTGTATTATTGAAAGGGGTAATACCCTTATATTGGGTGGGGTAACTAGGCCCCTCGGAAGGAGAAATCTAGGGGAAAATGTTATTGGTAGGCAGATATTATTAATCTCTCATGGTGACCAAATTTAAGAGGTCAACATGTATTGTAAGATATAAGAAAACATTCCTGTAATAAAATTGTGATGACACCACATTGGTGTTGCCACCAAAGACCAACCCGATATTTCTAGGTGAACCTTATAAAAAAATCTTTATGTTCTCATAGTGGATGTTTATTTTAATCAGTGATTTGGGCTTGCTCGTGACATATTTGAAGCAAGGGTTGGGGGGTTGAATCACCGCTCACACCAATTTCATACCATGCGCCAGCAAGCGATATCATGCAGATCACAAGTTGTTCACACGCGGCCACCCACACAGATGTTGGTGATTCACTTTAGCGACCATACACATAGGCAATGAAGCTCCCCAAGCGTGACTCTTCTCCCCTCACATGATCATTTCCTTCATGCTCGATGCTCTCTGGCAATTGCACATAAAAGCGATGACGCTCCCCAAGCGTGAATTTTCTTCCCACGCTCGGCAACTTCCTTCATGATCGATGAAGTGCGCACAGGAGACGCGGATCTTCTTCCTTCACGTGATGACTTCCTACAAGATTGGCAACATTCCCCAGGCGGATTTTCTTCACAGGCGATGGGGGCCCATTTACCCAAGTGCTCAAGTTTCATGCTAGAAGTTCATCAGTTTCAATAAATACAACTACGACCACTAATTTATGGTCCAACGGAGTGGGGGCATTGTGAACATTCTAAAAAAATCGGGCATAACTTTATCCTTCTAAGTAGTCGGGACCTGTGCGCAGCACGGCATCAGATGCGATGGTACCTGAGAGTCAGGTTGTGACATAGCGTTATTAGAGTATGGGAGATTCATCAAAACCAACTCATGGGATCCAATGAGTCAACCTACTAAAGGGTGCTTGTGGGTTTAAACTTAAGACTTTCATGGAAGCATGGGTAGCTTCATATATGACAAAGGTTTGATGAGGGAATATCTAGTTGCACCGAGTGCTTTGGGATGGTAATGACGAGTCACGTGTTATTGGTTTTGGACACATGTGCTCTTGTTAGATTGATGGATTTTTGGGACACTAGGAGTTGGTGACGATATCTTATAGGCTCAAAGTTGTGAGTTGATTTGGTTTTATGCTATTTGATAAACAGGTTGAGCGGATACTGTTGAACCTACTTTGTGTTGTGTTGTATTTGCTTTCAATGTGTGTCAATATGTAGATGAGAAAATAGCTTGGAAGGAAATTGAAGATTCAAAGCTAAATAGTGAGATGATTGGAGTTCTGAAGTCTAGATGATTCTGTGTTGAAACTGTGAACATTGGTTTGGGATTAGAGATGCACAACTTGGAGGAATTGTGAGCCGTTGTCATATTCATATGACAATGGAGTTGCTGCCATTCCTTATATGGGAAAACAGTGCTGGAAGTTCTGTCATTATACATATAGAAAAGGGTAAAGATGCTGCCACTGGAATCTGCTTGAAGATCCATTCACTTGGCAAAGATCATTGGAAATCTAAATGTGCTACTATTTGGTGTTTAATATATAGATTCGGTCAGATTTGGTGAAAAGAAGAGTTTCGTCCTTCTGAAAATATATTTGGATGAAGTGTTGAGAGGTTTGAAGAAGCCCAGAAGCAAGTGAAGGAAGTTTTGTATTCATTTGAAGAATTCCGGATTAAAGTGAACTGCAAATGGAATTGGATTTCATTCATATGGTCCCTTGTGCAGTATGATCGATCCACTGACTGCACGAGTTTGCACAAGTGGTCGATCTGAAGTTTGTTCATGCAGACACTTATTGAGTTTGTACGTGTGATCTATCCAGACTCACGGTTGATCCTCATGGTCGATCTACTGACCGCATGTATCATATGGCCACTTGTGATTCATGGTCGATCCATTACCTTCAGCTGTGTAAGCATGGAGCTGGAGTTCAAAAGTTTGACAAAGGAAATATCCTACGGCAAGGCAGCGTAAAAGGATTTACCTGCACAGCTGGAATGAAGAAAAAAATGGCAAGGCATTTCTTCTACGAAAAAATGAATTTGTGACCAAGCAAGAGTATTGAGGAGTCCCGTAAAACAATTCACTTTTGCGCTGAATGTTGACAATTGGAAAAGTAAATTTACCTTCGCACAGTGGATTTCTCAGCGCGTATGATATTTCAGAGAAATGGCAAAGGCGTTTTATTTACAGGCGGTGAGTTTGAGGTGCCCATAAGATAATTGAGTTGCGTGCAGGAATTGAGGTGCCCGTAAAGAGAATTTACTTACGCGCAGGAGATTTGGAGAGCTCACAAGATATTTTATTTTGCAAAAATTCTGATAATCCAGAATCGAGATTTCTGAAGAATGGACTTTGATATTCTGAATAAAGTGATATTTAAATCAGACGATGCAAGCACGATGTTCTTTATGGATAAAACATCATGGTCATAGATAGATCATGATCCTAGAAGAGATCAAGGAAGAACCGGCCAAGGGAGAAGAAGCTGATGCTGATATTAGTTCCATGCTGCAGAAGCGGGCTCCGCATCGCAAGCCACTATGATGAAGAAAATAAACAGAAAAAATAAAGAGTTCATGTGATGAGCGCAAGTCTTTAAGTGATCGTATGTCTTCTGTCAAGGGTACGTTTTTGAACTGGATCATAAGTCTTCTGCGTATGTCTTTGATCGTATGTCACTAAGCGTATGCATTCAGCATGTAAGTCTTTTGCAAAGACTTAAGATATCTAAATTTCTCGATGCTTTTGACGCACTTTCAATTTCAAATAATCATGAGGAGAGTTCTGTGATTCAAGCTTAAGAAAAGGAAAGAAGATCCACGGATAAATTGTGCACCGTGAAGCAAGGAGTTTCCAAATATCGTGATGGTTTCCATGCTGCAAGCGCGTAATGAAAAAGATAATCCCATGCACACGTGGAATGGGAATAAGTGGATTTTGTCGAAGATTTAAATGAAAGAGAAGATCATGATAATTCATATATCGCATGAAGGAAAGAATAAATCGGGTCTTAGTCTAGTTTTTTGAGAACTTGAAAAGAAAACACATGAAGATTCTGTGAATTGAAGACCGAGATTAGGGGGAGTTCAAATATGATAGGTAATTAGGAGTGAGAGAGAGAATAACCAAGGAATTATATTGGTTCCAGCTATAACAACATGCAAGAATTACAATAGAACTGGTTGTAGACGAAGGAGAAGAAGAAATGAAAACGTAGGAGAGAGGAAGGAGAGATCCCCGGGAGGCGCTGCGCCCTGGGGCCGATGGCCCAACCCACCCACTCAGCCACTGCTGAAAGTAATTCTAACAATCGCACCCCTCCTAATTGCTGGACCCCGCCTATATAGAAGCTCTAACCACTTCCTAATAACTTGTATAAGGCATTTACATCATTGCCCCTAGCAATTAGGTAATGTTCCCACTAACCTGCCCTCCTACTCAGCAGCCCGCTAGCCTCTCTATAGCCCATCAATCCTATCATTCCCACCCGCTTGAATGTCAACCTTGTCCCCCAAGGTGGAAAATTTGACCCATCTTATGACACGCCTTATTTTGCATTATCCACTTCCAGTTGCACTCCTTCGTCACTGCGCGATTCCACACAACCTCCAATCATCAATTTGAAACCCTTTTCTGGACATTTATGTCTAGGAATGAATTTCTGCCCACATGTGAAGCACAAGCCTCTAGCCTTCCTCCCATCAAACACTTCAGATTCTGTGTTGCGGAATCGTCGGGAGACACGACGACAGAAAATGAGAAAACGAAAGAAAGGAAAAACAACAAAGAACACGGCGATTTACGTGGTTCGGGAAAAATCCCTACGTCCACGGGAGAGGCAGAATTTCACTAATCAGGAGCAGCAAATTACAGAGGATTTCAATCAGAAACCCTAGCCCGAAAATGGGCTACATATGAAGAAGACGGTCTACTGTTCTGAATAGTAGTCCGCGTTGCAACAGTGATTGGCGGCTCACTTTGTCAAAAGTGCTACAGTGTCTGCCGGCTGGAAGTCAAAAGCGCTACAGTACTGTTGACCCCGAAGTTCGCACCGCTACAGTTGCGGGCCACATGCATTCGCCCCAACCGGATCGGGCAACACCAATCCAACATTCTGAACCCCCTTCTGGCGTGGTTCTACTTCACCTTTCTGATGCGGAAACATAGGGAGTCGTAATGACAGAAAGATCACAGAAGAGTAAAATGAAAAAAAATGAAAGAACTTTAACACAAAGATTTACGTGGTTCGGTAAATGATCCCTACATCTACAGAGAGGCAGAAGTTTCACTATATGTCAGGAGCACAATTACAAGGAGAGAATTAGAGTTTCTAACACTTGAAACCCAAGCCCAAAATGGGCTAAAAGGAGGACGAATCATTATTCCACCAACCGTCATAAAATCTGTTGTGCAACAGTAAAAGGCGGCTGGAAGTCTGCATCGTTACATTGAAAGGTGGTCACCCCAGTCAAAAATGTTATCGTGGCCAACGGCTGGAAGTCCAAGGAGCTACAGTACTATTGACTCTGAAGTCCGATCCGCTATAGTGTCCTGTCAGTCGGTCGATCAGCGAAAGTTGCGGCCTGGTGCACAGTACGGGTCACAAGCATTCGGCCCAAACATCATCCAAACCGGATCAAGCTACACCAATCCAATACTTTCTCCACCCTTTCAAGCTACACCAATCCAATACTTTCTCCACCCTTTCATTGCCTACACTATCCAAAATAAATTTCACAATATTAGTGTTCCAACCTCTCCCTTGTCCACTTGGAACATCACTCCATTAAGGCATCTCTGGTTGTTTGGTGATCCCTTGCTCCCACGACTCCCTTTCAACTCGTCTAAACAAACTTAACAACCCAGCCTTATTTTTGTGGCTCATGCATCATAAAGATGATTCTGATCTCTGGCCTCAACCCGCTAATAAGCATACTGATAGTCTGGTACACGCAATGTCATCCGCTCAAACTCATCAATATGATCATCTACAGCCCCAGTCTGTCGTAAACTTTTCAAGCAAATCATTGGATCCACCTATGTTGCATCGCCATATCTGTCGAGAAGCTCTTCCTTAAACTGCATCCATGTGAGTTGTGGTTTTACAGACTTTAGCGAGATGATCCAATATTAAGTCATCCCATCTGTACTAAGTTGCGCCAATAGCACCTTCATTTCCTCTCATACACGTTGGATCAAGTAATACATTTATGCTCTAATGATCCACGACACTGGATCCTCTTCAACAAAGGTTGACATCTCTACCTGTTTCATCATCGACCGCATCGCCTCCCACTCTACATCGCACACTCCATTGTCATTCACCACGTCCTCTGGACGAACATCAATCACCTCGACATCAGTCTTTAAGTTGCTTCTACCTACCGCTTCGATGACCGGTTTTCCTTTATCTTCTCCTCGTTCCAATCGCTCCATCTATTCCGTCCCCATCTGAGACATAAGCGACATCAACTCCTGCATCTGGATCTCGAGACGTTGCAACGCTAACTCTTGCCGCTGCTGTCCTGCCTCCTGTCGTTGTCCAGCTTGCAGCTCTTCCACTGAAGACTCAAGTCCAACTACTCTATTCTCCATTCGTGTGGGCATAAAACCACTGCATAGCCCAAGCACCGATCAAGAACTCCTTCCAGATAGTGTGTCTGCCCCAGTTGCTCCGCAAGAACCAAGACCTCCTGCTTCTGGTGCATTCGCTGCGCCTGCTACTTCATGCGTCAACTCTACTCCACAGCTTCGCTCGCTCGACTCTCTCTCACAAGCGTCTCTCAATGAAAGCACCAGTAGATAGGTACCTGGGAGTAAGAGAGAGAATAACCAAAGGATTCTATTAGTTCCAGCTATGACAACATGTAAGGATTACAATAAAATCGACCGTAGATGTAGAAGGAGAAGAAGAAATTAAAAGGTAGAAGAAGATTGGAAGGAGAGATCCCCGGGAGGCGCTACACCCTGGGGCCGATGGCCTAACCCACCCACTCAGCCACCACTGAAAACAATTCTAACAATTGTACCCCTCCTAACCGTTAAACTCCGCCTATATAGTAGCTCAAACCACTTCCTAACAACTTATTTAAGGCATTTACATCACTGCCCCTAGCAGTTAAGTAATATTCTCACTAACATGCCCTCCTACTCAGCAGCCCGCCAACCTCCCTGTAGCCCCTCGATCCTACCAGAATATGAGGAGATAGGGTGCTCGACTGTAATCATTGCATGATCTGCAATAGCACCTTCATTTCCTGGATCCTCTTCAACAAAGGTTGACATCTCTACCTGTTTCATCATCGACCGCATCGCCTCCCACTCTACATCGCACACTTCGTTGTCATTCACCACATCCTCTGGACGAACATCATTCACCGCAACATCAGTCTTTAAGTTGCTTCTGCCTACCGCTTCGATGACCGGTTTTCCTTTATCTTCTCCTCGTTCCGATCGCTCCATCTATTCCGTCCCCATCTGAGACATAAGCGACATCAACTCCCGCATCTGGATCTCGAGACGCTGCAACCCTAACTCTTGTCGTTGTTGTCCTGCCTCCTGTCATTGTCCAGCTTGCAGCTCTTCCACTGAAGACTCAAGTCCAGCTACTCTATTCTCCATTCGTGTGGGCATAAAACCACTGCATAGCCCAAGCACCGATCAAAATCTCCTTCCAGATAGTGCGTCTGCCCCAGTTGCTCCGCAAGAACCAAGACCTCCTGCTTCTGGTGCATCCGCTGCGCCTGCTACTTCATTCGTCAACTCTACTCCACAGCTTCGTTCGCTCGACTCTCTCTCACAAGCGTCTCTCAATGAAAGCACCAGTTGATAAGTACCTAGGAGTAAGAGAGAGAATAACCAAGGGATTCTATTAGTTCCAGCTATGACACCATGCAAGGATTACAATAAAATCGACCGTAGATGTAGAAAGAGAAGAAGAAATTAAAAGGTAGAAGAAGATTGGAAGGAGAGATCCCCGGGAGGCACTACACCCTGGGGCCGATGGCCTAACCCACCCACTCAGCCACCGCTGAAAGCAATTCTAACAATTGTACCCCTCCTAACCGTTAAACTCCGCCTATATAGTAGCTCAAACCACTTCCTAACAACTTATTTAAGGCATTTACATCACTACCCCTAGCAGTTGGGTAATATTCTCACTGTAGGAGAATAAAATGAGAGACCCAAACCCCCCCAAGGTCTGTCTCCAAAGGAGCCCTTGGGGTGTATTTATAACAAATAATAAAGACCACACCGGACCTCAAGTCCGATGTGGGATGCAGACTCCAACACTCCCCCTCAAACTAGGTAAACCTGGCTTGGACACATAATGAAAAGAAAACAATAAAACAGATGCTAACACTCCCCCTCAAGCTGGACATACCCAGCTTGATGACAAAACATGACGAAATAAAAAAGAAATCTGCAAAAGTTGCTGCTCCCCCTCACGATCGAAGCTCCCCCTCAGGATGATGGATGATGGTGCGGGCGCAGCAGATGACCATTCAGATCGGCTGGGTGACGGAGCGCCAGGAAAGCCGCACTAGTGGGGCCGGTCGATGAAACGCCGGGAAATCCAAACTAGCACTGGGAAAACCGCACTTGCGGGGCCGGCGACGGGAGGCGGGGATTCCGCAGAAATCGTTGCGGGATCTGGCGGCGCCAACAGACCCAAATCCGAGGTGGTCGAGCTGCTGCGCCAGCGAATGGGCGTGCCGGCGGATAGAGATGCGGCTGCCGGGAGTTGCCGGGAGTTGCCGGGAGTTGCCGGCGAGGCGGGGATGCCGCAGGAGGAGGCCGGCGAGGGTGCATGAGGCCGGGAGGCGGCGCAAGAAACCGGAGGAGGCCCCCTGCGTGGAGCGGCCGGCACGGGTGGAAGCCGGTTGCTGGCCGGAACAGTCCGGAACTGCCCGGAACAGTCCGGATATCGCCGGATCTGGCCGAAAATCGCCGGATCTGGCCGGAGTAGCCTGGATCAGGCCGGAGTCGGCCGGAGCTGTCCGGACCTGGCCGGAAATCTCTGGATCAGGCCGGAGCCGGCCGGAGTAGCCTGGATCTGGCCGGAAATCACCGGATCGGGCCGGATTCGGCCTGAGCTGTCCGGATCTGGCCGCCAGAGAGCAGCAGGCGAGGTCGCCGGGAGGGGAGCGGGACGGGAGATGCCGCCAGAGAGGGGTCGCCGGACTGGAGGGAGATCCGCCGGGAGCCGCGAGCCGCGAGCGCGCGGGAGGCGCGGGAGGCCGTCGAGGCTTGGACGCCGACGGGAAGAACCGCGGAGGGCTGGAGGCGCGCCAGGCAGGATCGGTCGCCGATCCGGCTGGAGTCGCGCGTAGGACGGAGCCGCCGGGAGGATCGCGCGTCGGGAGGAGACGCCGGGAGCCGGGGGGTGACGCGGCGAGAGGGCCACCGGACAGGGGGTCGGCTGCTCGGGAGGGAGGGGAGGGGCGACGGCGCAGGAGGTGCGCGCACGACGGGAGGGGCGATCCGCGCAGGAGGCGTAGGAGGGCCGCCGGGGAGCCGCGTACCAGGGAGGGAGAGGGCCGCCGGGAAGGGGAGTCGCGCCATGCAGGAGAGCCGCCAGGAGGGAGGACCGACAGGAGCAACGGAGGGAGGGGGGGCGGCGGCTATGTGGATTGGAGCCGCCGCCCCCCGGACGGGGAAACCCTAAAGGGGAAAAAAATCAGGAGGGAGAGGTCGGGTTTAGCAAACCTCCTCTGATACCATGTAGGAGAATAAAATGAGAGACCCAAACCCCCCCCCAAGGTCTGTCTCCAAAGGAGCCCTTGGGGTGTATTTATAACAAATAATAAAGACCACACCGGACCTCAAGTCCGATGTGGGATGCAGACTCCAACACTCACTAACCTGCCCTTCTACTCAGCAGCCCGCCAACCTCCCTGTAGCCCCTCGATCCTACCAGAATATGAGGAGATAGGGTGCTCGACTGTAATCATTGCATGATCTGCAAGTCAAAAGAAAGAAAAAGAATGAGAATCTATACAACCCGTTGCAGATCTTCAATATCAAAGAGAAGGTGTCCCGGTGTTATTCCTATGCACTAAAGAAGAAGAATAAGAGAAAAGAAGGGATTCAGAGTGGCATACATCAATTTATCATACACAGGACTAAGTTCTGAGAGAGCCAACCTACACCATCCTGTTGTAGAAGTCTTACGAACACTGAGGCAACTCATCTAATTACTACAAGCGAGGAAGAAGATCATTCATACAGTTTAGGAGGGACTCAAGCCATCACAGGTGATCTTGCTTCAAGGAGGTGCAAGTTCATTCTCTAGTACAAAGGGACACCAAGCCCTCACTTGCTTTGTACCTAGTTGGTGTCAGGATAACAAGTACAAGGTCATACTCTTGTCTGTGTTTTCTTTGATAATAAGAATGAAGTTATGCACGTGGGATAATAACCACAATATACTGGGGACGTAGTCATCCTTAGGGAGCCGAACTTCATTAACAAACTCTGGTGTTCTCTTGTATTGCTTTCCTATTCTCTATCTACATACCGACCAAATAAGATAGAGATTCATTCACTGAATAAGTGATGAGGTGATAAAGGGATAAAAGCAAATTTCGAAAAAGTAAACCAACACTAATTAACCCCCCCCCCCAGCGTCGAACACACCCATGTGTGATCATAATAGATGCTTGTGCTCATTGTCTTTCGAACACACTGTGAGGGATCTAATGTCATCGATAACATTAATTGAGAGGTCAATGCTTGTGCTCATTGTCCTTCAGACGCATTGTGAGAGATTCAATGCCATCGATAACATTAGTTGAGAGGTCGAGTATTGGATTTTGGATCGACTTGACCGCTACAATGCGAGATGAGATCTATGGATACAAGCAGGATTGGCTTGACCGCTACATTATAAGATCAAAATCACAGATACTGACTAGACTAGCTTGATCAACATGCAACAGGTTCAAAAGCTTCTTAGCATGTGTAGTTTTGGTTCACTCAACTTCAATTAGGGTGATCAAGTTTGAATTTTATTTTTCCAGGTGTGAATATTGACTTTGTTGACATCGTTATTTAACACGTGATTATTTGTGGTGGGTTATGAGTTTTATTTTTCCAGGTGTGAATATTGACTTTGTTGACATCGTTATTTAACACGTGATTATTTGTGGTGGGTTATGAGTTTAGTTAAAGTGGGTATGGGCTGTGAGACTTGGTTGGTTTGATGAGGGCATTGTCATGCATTTCTCACATGAAATTCATAGCATACACATTATCTTTAATTATGCATAGTCATGTTGACAGTCATACTCAGTGCTCATACCCACAATGAATGGACAATTGTTCAGTAAAGTACTTGTAACTATGAAGATCTTTTTGCAAAGCCATGTGAAAAAACTGATCAAGTTAGAGGTGTTGGAGATCCCCAACCCTGTGAGAGATGTGACAAAAGGACTTGATTTCCCAGTGTTATATAATAGGTTTAATTTGTGTTTAGATTGTATGACTACGTGGATTGGATTGCATATCGTATGTTGCATTATATATTGATCATAACATGTTACATTATGAATGAATGATACACTATTTTGGGATTTATACTTGGTATTTGGATTGGCGGATATACAGATTGTGCTAATGTTTCTCATTTCGTGTAACTGTTCTCTCTGATGCTTACCACCAGCCTCTAGCATATTGAAAACGGACTTGAAGTTGACACACCAACACCAGATTTCGTCATTGGCCCATAAGAGGTTGGATCATCTCAATTTTCAACACTTTCGTGGTTCTAGAATGTCTTCATATTTAGTTTCATCACCTTTGATTGCACCATCATTTATAACTTGTTTTGGTACATGACAACTTTGTTATTGTATGCCAATCCTTTCAAAAGCAGCAAAAAAAAAGTTATTCCAACATTTTTCTTTGTCTTCATTGAATATCAAGAGCCTATGCTTGTTCCAGTGGTAGTTTTGTAGGCATGTTTTCTACCGCAATGATCTAAACATGATGCTCTAATACCAAATCATGTGTTTAAAACAACGAAAGAAACTAGAAGTCTTAATTGATAAGTTGACACACCAAAATCAAGACAATTAAGGTGTTTCACTACAATATAAAGAGAAAAGTAGAGTTGTAAGAATTGATGCAAGAGTTTGACATATACTGTAAGATAATAAGAAAACTTTCTTATAGTAAAATCATTGATGACACCGCATTGGTACTATCAACAAAGACTAACCTGTTATTTCCAGGTAAACCTTGTTAAAAACATTTACGTTCTTGTAGTGGATGTTTATTTTAATCACTCCGTTATTTTCTTTTCATAATTAAACCAGACACAACATTATTTCTTAGTACTCAAGGCCTTTGTGTGACTTGGCGTCCGATGTAGTGGGGCCAGAGAGCGGGTTGTGACATAGTTGAATCGCATGTGATTTGTATTAGAGTAATTTAAGTATGGGGGATTCATCAAAACCAACTCATGGGATTAATTGACAACAACAAATGATCTTACTGAAGGTTACTCCCGAGTTTGACCTTGACTTTCATGTGTTTATAACAAAGAAAGAAATTATTAGTCTTTTTTGATAAATTGACATGGCACAATCAAGACAATTAGGTTGATTCACTGCAATATAGACAGAGAAAAGTAGAGTGATAAGAATCGATGGAAGATTTTGACAAAAAGTTAAAGAACTTAAAGAACCATGAAATTGAGACTCTAAAGAGATGATTTTTCATTCATAAACTAAATTTATAATTAAGAACACCCCGCATTAAAAAAACATGCATTCCAAACCCATTCCCCACTTCTCATAGCATGTATGACTCCAATTTCAATGATATTCAATGCTACACTTCCCATGATATTTGAGATTCTACTTTTCAAAACATTTATGAATGCATAGAAAATACAACAATTATCATACATAGAAGTTGATTCTATCACCCATGTGGGTTTGATATTGCACTACTCATTCGAAAAGCCAAAATGTAACCTCACCTTAACACCGCACTTGCCCATGCAAATGGAAACTCAAAGAACCGTTAATTTGGCAAGATTTTAAGAAGCTCGATGTCGAATAAAAGGGTTTTGTCTATCAGCCCTTGGTTTTTTAGCACAAAATCCAAGGCTCTTTGGCCCTGTGTGAAGCATGATAAGATTGATCGCATAAATGAGATGCCATAATTCGGAACACAAATCACCGAAATAATTAGAGTAAGAGAAAAACAAACACCAAGAATCATACCGAAAATGTTGATGGCTTTGGGCCCTTCTGGTTAAAATCATCCTTAGGGTATCCCAACTCCGGGGGGACTAGTATCCTGCATCACTACAATGTAAGTGGCAAGCTAAATGTACAGATACATATCCCAAACACAGCCTTATTTTCAAGTTTTCAAGAACCTTCTAATTCCACCCTCAGACATGCTTGCAACAGCTTCTTCAAATGCTGGTATTACCTGAAAATTTAACAAGCAACAGCAATCAAGCAATCAATTTATTTCAGTTCTGCCTTTTTCCTTCCCCAACAAAGCTCTACATGCATAAGGTTTGGAAAACTCAAGACGTGAATTGGGGATTTCTTATTTGGGTTGAAGTTTTTCTATTTTCATATTATTTTGTTAAATCAAGAGAAAAATTGCCTTTGTTAGACTGCAAAACGATATAAAGAAAACTTTTACAAAGAAACCCACTGACCTCTTGGGAACCTACTCTGAACTTGAAGAAGTCCTTGTCACCCCCCTATAAAGAAGAAAGCCAAGCATTGAACAATTTCTAGCCAGCCCTCATAAAATTTAAGGCCACTCGAAAGAACAGATCATGTCATACCTCAAAGGATCCACCTTTTGTCTTGTTTCTTGCCTCAAATATGCGCCCATAGTATCCTATTGTGTAACCATCCCAGTCAACCTAAACAAGGATATCAGGTATCATCACATGCATAGTTTAATGTCACCTGCTAATTGCCCACTTCATAGATTTTTCTCTTTACAAATCATGCAAGATGTCAAGCAAAATTTAAATAATTCATACAAATAAAAGTGAATTTTTTGCTACTACTTTAGCCTTTGATCAAATTCAAGCGCCTTAACCAAAAAATTTCTGCTTCACAGAAAAACCCACCAAGTTATAGTACTATAAAACAGAAACAGAGAGTCAGTAACTTACCACTACCATCTCTCCCACCTTTGGCAAGGTCCCATTCCCAACCTGAAGATCCTGTGCTCTATGGTATATAGAATGAGAACATACAATTGAAAAGAACAACTTCTGAACATGTGAGCAGGCAATGATGTTTTACATGTATGTTTTTAAAAAATACAACCTTATACTGAAGGCCTGATTCTGTTTCTATGTAGTCCGAATACCGCATTTTCGTCTTTCCATAATCCTTTCCCCTGATTGCCGGCACTGTGAATTAAAGGCCCCAATACTCAGCTCCAGAGATGGTAGGTGGGTACATAAAATGATGAGTCTGAAAGAAGGTTTATGTAACATGCCACAACCACAAAACATGCAACTTCATTTCCTCAAAGTATGCCAAAACTAAAAGGCAGTTTCAAGTGCACAAAGCTCCCAGCTTTTTTGGGAGTTGGGGAAAGTCATTCATGCACAAAACCTTTCTCTCAGAATTTTCCAAGCCACATTCCATTCCATTCCACTACAATCCCTTCCATGCCATTCAACAAATGATTTTGCACAAACAAGAAGAAAGTATGAGAAACTGGAAGGAACAAAGAGAAAGATGTGAAAAAGGTACTGTCGGCGAATTCAGAAGCCAGAGAAGGTGAAGCCTTAAAGAGGTCAATGGATAATGTCATCATGCCAAGGGATAAGACCAGAGCACTTCTTCTCTGGAAAGCTTGGCCTGGACCCAGAAGTCTGCTTTGTTCTGAAGAAATACATGGAGAAAACAAAGGGCATGGAATTATTGATGTTTTTTGCTTTAAAAAAATATTTGCCAACAGGAGATGGGAAGAAAAATAAAGGGAAAAAATAGTGCACACCGACAATCTCTTTTATCTTATCAAAATCAATTGGCTATTATTACAATGAAAAAGTATCTAATTTATAGAGGAAAAAATAAAAACAATAATAAATATGGGTCAAAGTCATAATTTCTGATCAAAAATTTAGATCCCTTAATTTAGGTGTCCTTAACATGACACTATTATTGGGTGACATTAATGCCACCAACCTACTCCCGTTAATTATTAGGTGTCATTATTTGACACCATTTATTCTTGGTCAACTGCGGACCCACGTCTTGATTACCAACTTCCATTCTCCCCCCTAATCCATGCGTGGTTCAGATTCATGCATTCCAGTAAACATCACTTCAAGCCCGTCAGCTCCTTGTCGTGTTCAACTCCTGTTGAGACATGGATTCTCCGCTAATAATCTTTTTATCAATTACAGTGGGTTGGCCAGGGATTATCCTGAAACCTGTATTGTCATATTACACAGGCAAGTGATCACCATACTACACAAGTAATAGAGTCTCCGTACTACACAAGTAATAGAGTCTCCACTATATTACACAAGTGAAGGGATCTTTATACTGCATCCCACATTCTTCAAACAGACACCGCACCAACTAGTATTCTCAGCTTCCTTCCACCTCTTGAAGTAGATCAGCAGGCTGTCCAAGGATGTCTCGGCACCCACAAAAGATGATCCGCTTCCTCAAACAGAGTCTTCGGCTGCCACAAGATATTCAGCAACTGCTCATACAACTCGGCCCTTTTTTCCTTCTTCTTTGAAACCCAACTGGTTTTTTTGTTCAGCATTGGTTCGGCAGCTCCAGCTTCTTCCTTCAGAGATCCAGTTATCTCTCGACACCTCTTTCTTCTTCTTCTTCCCTCAAGAGTTCTTCTTGCCCTCGGCTAACTCGGTTCCACACACCTTGTTGGACACACTAATGTTCCTCCAACATATCTCAAAACCTCACATGTTTTTATGCTCACAAAACCCTCATCTTAAGCAAATATCCTACGAGCCTGACAAATTATCCCATGCGCTGAAGAATTATCCTACGGGGAGACTTAGGGATTCGGTATTTGACAAAGTAATTATCCTATGAGAGTCTTGCGTAGGAGAATTATCATACGACGAAAAAAAAAATATCCTACATGAGGAAATTTCTTATGAAAATTATCCTGCGAGTCCAAAAAGACTTATGCGTTGGATATTTGGTAAAGTAATTATCCTACAAATTAAGAAAGTCGTATGCACTGTGCTTTTAGCAAAGTATCGTATGAAGATCAAATATCATATGAGTACATTATTTATCCTACAGCCAGAGAAATTATCCCAAGGAACAATGTTTTCAGATTATCTCATGAGATTCAAAGATCATACGCTGCAGAATATCCTATGAAGCTCGAGAATAACTTTCGAAGGTTACGAAGGAGAATAAGTTTTCACCAAGCCAGAAGTCATACGAAGTGTTGAAGTCAGAAGCAAAGTCATACGATCGAGATGAAGTCTTACATCAGATAAAGTCATATGATCAGAGACAAAGTCATGCGATCAAAAAACTTAAGAAATAAAGTCCTACGAAACTGAAGACCTACGAAGCTGAGTATTTTTCATTATTTAATCGCATTTTGGAGGAACTAATTATTGTTGATTTTTTGCGAGTTGTTTCGTGAGCAAAGTCCGCTCCTGCTTTAGTTTTATCAAAAATGGTGATACCCGAATGAGGAAAAGCTGAATTAAATAATGCTTCTATTTCCAAGAAATCATATAGTTCCAAGGGAGACCATAGTTGCAGTCAACAACTACCTCTATTTTTGCTATTTTTGGAGAAGAAGATCGCATGCAAAGGACAGCATGATTTTTCTTATTATTATATTGTTTGCTCTCGACCGTTTGAATTAAAAGACAAAAGGCTCAAATACAAAGAGGAAGAACAGCAAAGAACAAACTCTACGCGCACGCTCTGTTTTTCAAGCACATTCTTGTTGTGCGACTGTGTAAAGAACATTTGTTGTTGTTGTGTGTTTACAAGATCATCCATCACAGTCGAAGAATCTTTCTGGGCTACACCTCGAAGATATATTTAATCTCTGGAGGCTTCTTCATCCTGTTGTCAGCAACTGTGTGCCGAATCTGCTATCTTTTTCTATACATCTTTCTTTGTAAAGTGAGCACTACTTGTATTAAGTGTTGCGAAGCCCATGAACAGATCTTGTAAAAAGGAGAGCTCGGTTGAAAGTTTTTGGACCATTGTAACAAGTGACAGCTGCATGCACTCAACTGGGCGGTGACAGAAGAGATCTTGTCGTGAAATCCCTTATCAATAATTTTCCCCTTATAAATGCAGTGTAGTGGTGACCGGGGTTGTCTCACGAGGAGGTTACAAACTAAGCTTTCAAACTAGCATTTTGCTAATTTGTTTTTGTCAAATGCTAAAGTTAAAAGTTGAAATTGTTGGAAAAGAAGTTAAATGAAGTTAAAAGAAAATTAAAACAGGAGTTTGAAATTAAAGTTTGAAGTTAGATAGAGATAGAACAGACTAGAAGGAGATGAGAAATCAGAATTGAGATAACATCAATGAACAAGCTTTGATCCTTGGATACTCCCTTCATCCTTGTTTAATTTAATTATCAAATTATATTTTTCAATGCTCACTCAAAAACCTCCAAGTGAACCCCTAGATTGCCTAGACACCATATCGAAACCTCAAATATAGGTGTTGATCCTTCTAAGAAAGTGATTTAATTGCTTAAGGACCTCACAATCTGTTGGAGTCTGTATCCCACATCGGACTTGAGGTCCGGTGTGGTCTTTAATATTCATTATAAATTAACCCCAAGGGCTCCTTTAGAGAAAAAAAACCTTGGAGGTTCGGGTCTCTCATTTTTCCTTTCTACATGGTATCAGAGCGTTTTCTAAACCGATCCCTCCATCCCGTCTAGGGTTATTTTTTTCCGACGTCAAGTCCCCTGCGGGGAGCGGTGGCCATAGGTTTTATGCCGCCGCCCCTCCGCCTCGTAGCCCTCCTGCCCTAAGCGGATCTCCCCTCTACCTTTGCCCTTCCCGGCGGGCCTCCCATCGCGGCGGAGCCTCTCCCTCCCGGTGATCTCCTCTTCCCTCGCGCGACACTTCCGCTCGCGGCCCCTCCGGCGTCCAGATTCAGGCTCCCTTCCTGGCGGATCCTTCGCGCGCGGCTCCCGCTTCCCCCGGTGCGGCTCCCCTCCCGGCGTCCATCTCTCCCGGCGGTATTTCCGGATCCCGTAACTGCCGGCGCAGCTCCCCTCCCGGCGTCCCTCTCTCCCGACGGTTTTTCCGGATCCCGTAACTGCCGGCGCGGCTCCCCTCCCCGACGGCTTCGCTCCGCCCCGTGCTTCCCGTCAACCCGCGCGACTCCCGTCCGGCCTCCATGCGCGTCAGCCCGTGGCTCGCCTCTTCCCTCTGCGCGACGGACGTCGGCTCCCCCAATCCCGGCGGAATCCCTCTGCACGCTCCGACGGCTCTCTTTTTTTTTCTGGCGTTTCTCCCGCACGCGACTCTCCAGCAGCTCCTCTTTTTTTTTTCTGGCAGCTTCTCTCGCCCGACGGTCCGCTGCTTGCCGGCCATCCCATCGACGGCTCCATGTGCGACACCTCCTGGACGCGCAACGGACTCCAGGCATTCCCTGCTGCTTCCTGCACGCAAAGACCGGCTAGTCCTGGCTCCTCCAGCAGCAGCCGGCTTCCAGCCCTGCCGACCACCCGTGCCACCTCTGCTCCCTCAATCACCGGCCTCCTCCTGCGGATTTCTCGGCGCTTCGACGACCGGCACCGCCATTGCGGATTTCCCGGCGCTTCGACGACCGGCACCGCCATTGCGGCTTCCTCGGCACTCCGACGACTGCTCCCTTCCCGGCGGATCCCTTGCGCCGGCGCCCACCCGTCCGGTTTCTTCCCTTCCAAAACCGGCAAACCGATCCAGGCGAACCGGTCCAGGGTGCTCCCTCCATGTCCGCCTCCTTCTGCTTCCTGCGGAATCCCCGCCTTCCTGCCCGGTGCCTCCTGCGGAATCCCCGCCTTCCTGCCCGGCCTCCTCCTGCGGATTTCCCGGCGCTTTGACGACCGGCCCGACATTACGGATTTCCCGGCGCTCTGACGACCGGCCCGTAGTGCGGATTCTCGACGCTCTGACGACCGACCCGCCAGTGTGGATTTCCCGACGCTCTGTTGTCCGGCCCCGCACCTTTTCGGCGTTTACCCATACCTTTTTCAGCGGCATCATATTACCATCTTGAGGGGGAGCAGCATCAACAACGATTTTATTATTTCCGTTTCTTCTGTTTTTTGTCTTGTTTTGTCATCAAGCTGGGTATGTCCAGCTTGAGGGGGAGTGTTTGCAGCATGTTGCTTGCTTTGTTTTTTCTTTGTGTGTCCAAACTAGGTACACCTAGTTTGAGGGGGAGTGTTGGAGTCTGTATCCCACATCGGACTTGAGGTCCGGTGTGGTCTTTAATATTCATTATAAATTAACTCCAAGGGCTCCTTTAGAGAAAAAAAACCTTGGGGGTTCGGGTCTCTCATTTTTCCTTTCTACACAATCAAACCTAATTGAACTTATTATGCTCAAGGGCAAGACCTCACCCAAGAAGTTTAAACAATAAGAACAACCATTTTACTTTCATAAATTGAACAACAATGCGGAACAAAAAAGAAGAAAATGAATTCAAGAGAGAAAAGAGACATCCTTCAACCATGAAAACAGTTTCCAGAAAAATATAATATCAATACTGTAAAATACAAAACTCAAAAGGGAAGAATCCTCAGATCTCCACGGTCACCGCCGCTTGGAGTTTAGCCCTTCATAGCTAGATTACTCCATTTGAAATCCTGTCTCCTCTAGCATGCTCCTCTTGCATAGTCGTGGTCTCTCTCTCCCTCCATAACTCTTGAATGGATGTAGAGACCGTTATTTATAAAGGTGTAAAAAAAAATTCATCTAGTTTCTGTACATCGGAAGTTTGAGCATATTTGACCCCCAAGACCGCCGAATATCAAAAGCTTGTCTTCTTTAAGTAGTTTGAAAACATGTTGATTGTCCACCCACAAAATTGGAGATCCCTTTGACACATGTAGAAAAAGTTATCTTCGAATTACTAGAGCACCCTTTGTCATGACCTCCTCCCTCCAAAGATGTCACAGTGAAGGAAGAAAGATAATGAGCCCTGAGTCCCATTTCTGGTGGGCCCCGGGTCGGCAACCCCCTACCACCCATCTCTGATGTGGGTCTAGACGCATCCCTACCTACCTCACCCTTGCAAGATCTAGCATTTGGTGTTGGCATCAGGTATCATCACATCATGTCTCACCCGAAGACACCTGGGTCATAACAGTTGAAGGAAGAGCGGGGAAGAAGGGTAGTCAGTCATCTATATCACCACCATCCTGGATGTTGGGAAAAAAAACCCGAAAACCAGAATCTCTGAGCGTTGGTAAGGTATCCAACTCGGGTGGGCACATATAAAAATAGCAAAAACGTGCATGATATAAAGATAACACGCATTACTCAACCTATGGGTTCAAAAAAACTGAATCAGCGCACACCACATCACCACTACTGTACCACACATCAACCGTCACAACCGCTGCCACCACTATATGCAACACATCACACCACCACACATAACCACACAACATTTCTCACTTTCAATTTCACACTCCACCACTTTTATTCCTTAGGTCATTACATCAACTTTCATCCCATTATATTCAATTACCAACCCATTCATTTATTCATTTCATTCAGCATCGTAATTTATTCCATTACTAACCGAGCAATTAACACAACCATGCCACGCCATAACTGGCCCATCTCACATCAACTATTGTCGCCGCGCTACACCATCCAAACCATCCTGTCATAATAACCAAATCCTCATCACACCATGCCGCCACAAGGCACAATATCGCCACAAACCACAACCATACAACATCGCCACAAACCACAACCACCGCACACCGCTTTTATTCAGGGTGCAATCACACAACACAACAAGGGTCTCAAGGCATATCATCAACAACATATATCAAAGCAATAAATCATGCGACATCTCCTCATCATACTTGTTGGAGTCTGCATCCCACATCGGACTTGTGGTCATATGTGGTCTTTATTATTTATTATAAAATAACCTCAAGGTTTCCCTTAGAGAGGCATCTTAGGTATTCGGTCTACCACTCTATATCATTTTACATGGTATCAAAGCGGGTTTTCTAACCCGATCCCTCCCTCCCATTTTTCTCTCGCCCTAGGGTTTTCCCGGCGTTTTTCCCCCGGTCGGGGGTGGCGGCTCCCAGTCGAATGAGTTGGCCGCTCCCGTCGTCGGCACCTTCCATCCGCTAAGCTTCACTCGCGGCCCTCTAGCGTTGTTCCTCCCCGACGACGGCCCTCCCGCTCGCGGCTCTTCTGTGCGAGGCCATCTCCAGTGCGTCGATTCCTTCCGAGCAGGTGCGCAGCCCCTGACGGCCCTCCTTGTCGGCGCCTCCTTTTGCTTCTCTGAGCGCGGTGGTCTCCCCTCCCGTGCAACAGCCCTGTCCGGCTCCTCTCCACTCCACCCAGCCCGACGGCCCCTTACGCGACACCTATGTGTCGATGAAGGCATGTGATGAAGCCACGCGATCCAGATCTGTTGTCATCCCTAGGTCAATCGCAGCACCCCTCCTGAGCGGCCACCGCCCCTACCGGTGCCACCCTCCTCCCATCGCCAGCACCTCCTGTGCGGTTTTCCCGGCGACCCTTATCGTCCGGCCCCGCCTCCAGCTTTCCCGACGACCGGCTCCGCCAGTGCAGCATTCCCAACGTCCTATCGACTGGCCCGCATGTGCGGCTTTCCCAGCACCTCATCGATCGGCCCCGCCAGTGCTGCTTTCCCGACGCTCCGTCGACCGGCCCCGCCTGCGCGGTTCTTCTGCTGCGCCTCGACAACTTGTAGCATCACCGATCAAATCTTCCATCATTTTTCATCTCAAGGGGGAGCTGCAATCACGAATGATTTCTTTTATTTTGTCTTGTTTTGTCTTGTTTTGTCATCAAATTTGGTATTGTCCCGTTTGAGGGGGAGTGCTGAAATGTCTTTTCTTTATTTTTACTTTGGTTTCTTTAATTATGTGTTCCAGCTAGGTAGACCTAGCTTGAGCGAGAGTGTCGGAGTCTATATCCCACATCGGACTTGTGGTCTTATGTGGTCTTTATTATTCATTATAAAATAACCTCAAGGCATTCCTTAGAGAGACGTCTTGGGTATTCGGTCTACCACTCTATCATTTTACAATACCCATCAATTTCAATTATGCCAATTAATTATTTTTATTATTTCAACCCCTATTATCTACCCCTATCTACCCAAAGGAAAGCAAAATCATGCAATCCTCAAAGAAGCTTTCTGATCTCGCAATGCACCGCAGGGTGAAGAAGAAACAACCGAAAACCACAACCGCACACAGAAACCCTAGATCAATAGAAACCATAGATCAACCTACACTGCACCAAAGGGTTATCAAAAACGCACCCTAAACCGAAACAACAACACCGCAACAAATCCTTGGAAGAAGAACGCAAGAGAAAACAAGGGGATAAAGGAGAACTCACCACCAATCGCCGAAACACCAACACCGGAACTCGAGGATCGGGGCAAGGGAAGATGGGCTGGAAAGTCTCCCAAAATCGCTTAGAGTTCGCCACAAAACGAGAATTGCCGAAACACCAACACCAACTCGAGGATCGGGGTGAGGGAAGATGGGCTGGAAAGTCTCCCAAAATTGCTTAGGGTTCGCCACAAAACGAGAGGAAGAGGCGACAGTCGAATGGCTGGAGAATTAGCCGAACAAAACTTATTTACAACCTGGAAAACACCCCTTTAACGTCGTGAATTCCACAGGGGTCGCGGATTACAAGTCGTGAATCCATTTTAGGTCGTGAATCTCCCAAAATTCATATTTTCGCTGAAAATCATGTCGCATCAGCCTGAGTTAATCTCACATCGTGAATCCCTTCCGCAGACTACTCCGCCGCCGCATACAAGTCGTGAATCGCGGGCCACGCAAGCCGCGAAACACCAACCCACGTCGTGAATCCCTCTTTCACGGCGTGAATTTAATACTGCAATACTCCTCCAACTCCAAACTCCACAAAACCTTTGGCCTCTGAGAACTCTCCAACCACAAAACCAGCAAAGTAATGGGAGACTTTCCAACTCCAAACTCCACTTTCATGCGTCCACCGCATAGTTATTTACGACGCACAGCGCACAACGGCGACAAGGGCCTCTGGCGCAAAAGCGCATGGCGCGGCGCGTGGCAATATTAACTTGCGGCGCATAGAAGAGATGTATACATATATCAACAATATCAAATAATAAATTATACAACAATTGCATAAATATAAAAGATTTGTGTCAATAATTCATATTTCATTCATCAAAAAAACAAATAAAGTCAACAATGACACACAAAATATGAATGCAAACAAAGATTAAAACATACAACATTTAAGGAATGGGGGTTATCTCATTATCACTCGCGGAATCAGCTGGAGAGACTTCATCATCACCATATAATTCTTCCCCACAAGGCATCTCTTGAACATCTTCATCTTCTTCACTTGTTTCATTCTCAATCTCTTCCTCTTGTGCCTCTTCTTGTTCTTGAATAGCATCCATGGATTTCTTTTGTAAACACTTGGTGTGAGAACTCGATGCTCTAGTAGTATGGGTCAATTCTTCTGCACTGAAAGCCAAAGCCGCATCACCCCAAGTCAAATCATCATCATCAAAAACAAAGTCATCAGTTGCATCACGCTCCTCATCCACAACACCAAGCAACCACTCATTGAAATCATCAATTTCCTTCAAAGAGATAGGGTCAATGGAGTCTCGTTCATTGAATCTACGCATCAAGGCTCTATTATACTTGATAAAAACCAAGTCATTCAATTTTGCTTGAGCAAGCCTGTTTCTCCTTTTATGTGTGAAGATTTTCAAAAACACTCCAATTTCTTTCACAACCTGAAGCACTGCATGTAAGACTGAGCACTTTTATCGCAAAAATATCTCAAGTGTGAAGTCGATGTACCATTAGTTGCCCACCAATCAGCAGGTGCCCTCAATTTCTTATTTCTTATTGCCAAATCAGTGCCAAGAGTGCCCAATGCCTCTATATTTTGTTAAATCTTCAACAATCTAATCGTTATATCAGGTGTCAATTTTTTAAGGCATTTAATCAAACCCATATTTACCTCTTCATCGCCATCAATGTCAGGATGATCATAAAAGAACTCTGGATTCAAAAAGTATCATGCAGCATGCAAATGCCAATTAAGTTGCACTTTCCATCTTCGATCAATTATTTTGAAAATCTTTATTTTTCTTCTCTATTGTTGAAAGTCTTTGTGATTGATTTTTTTGCTCGATCCATGGCTTCGTATATGTATCCCATCGGAGGCTTTCTTTCCCCATTAACCAAACGAAGCACTTCAACAAGTGGAGCACCCACTTTGATAGAATAATTGGCATTGTTCCAAAAAGAGGCACTTTGCACAATCAAAACAACATCTTACACTTTTCGCTCCTTCCATTTACTTTGATTCCATTCATCATAAATGAACATCTTCCTCAAATTAGCTTGTTGGATATACATGCTAGAAAGTGTGACCATGGCGGTGGCAAATCTAGTCTTTCCAGGTCTAAGGAGCTCCATTTCTTTGGTGAATTGTCGCATCAAGTTCAACACACCGGCATGGTTATAAATGAAACCACTAATTGTCACCGCCTTCTTCAAAGTTATATAGCAAGCATAGGAATTTTCCAAATATCTTCTGAGATCAAGTCAATGCAATGAGCGGCGCACAGGGTCCAATACAAATTAGAGTAAGTTGCCTCCAATAATCTCCCTATTAAAAAATAGAAAATAAAAAATAAGCATATTAGTAAGTAATAAAGATCATTGAAAAAAATAAAAAATCAAGAAAATATCAACGTAAGTATTGAGAACAATGATATTTACCAGCAAAAACATTATTTGAAGCGCTATCAGTGACAACTTGTATCACATTGGACGGTCCAACCTTCTTCTCAAATTTATCCAACAAATCAAACATCTTTGTCCCGCTCTTTACATAAGAAGAAGCATCAACCGATTCAATAAATACTGAGCCCTTTGGGCTATTAACCAAGAAATTTATCAACGTTCTCCTCCTTCGATCTGTTCAACCATCTGCCATGACTGAGCATCCTTTTCTTGCCCCTCCTCCCTAAATTACTTCATTAAATTTGTATGTTCTAATTCCTTTTAAAGCAAAGGAATTCTTACCTCATGGAAGCTTAGAGGTTTCTTACCAGGTCTGCATTGTCCAACTGCCTCAACAAATGCCGAAAAACTATCGTAATTGACGGCATTGAAAGGAATTTCGGCATCATATATCCACCTTGCAAACAGTTGGCAAGCATGATCTATTTTTTCCTTTTATGCATCCATGACGGTTGTTTGTCTAACATTAGACAATTTTCTTTGTTGTACAACTTCTTCTAGACTTGGAGTGAAAAATGCATCTATAACCCCTTTGCCTTGGATACAGGATCATTATTGCTTTCTTTTTGAGAAGAACCTAATCCTTGTGGCACGCGACTGTTACTTGAAATAGATTTCCTTTTATTTCCACCATCAAATATTGTACGTTATAGACCTTGCACCTCTTCTTCTATAAAATCATCATCAATTGGGTACATCTCGCCTATATTCCTTTTTTCCGTCAAAACCCTTCTATCTTCATCAAAAAAATTTATCTCCTCCCTCACATGTGGCGGTCAATTTTGGCATGCAGTTGTGTTCCTATATCCACCGGCCAAATGTTGTTTGGCTCTTGTAATACCTCCCTTCGTTACTTTTCCATAAAATTTGCATGTTACTGGATTTTTATCTTGAGGATCTGCTAACATGCAATATTGCCAAACAGGGTCTTATTGTCTTGCCTTAGACATTTTGAAATAAATCACAATTACTGAGATATTTAAAACAAACAATTAAATATTTTAAACCATATATCTCAAAAAAAACAATAAACAAAAAAAAGTAGCATAAAAAAAGTGAAGTGCCCCCCCTGCCCTCGACAGACAGAGGGGCGGACAGCAGTAACTGGAAAAAAAACATAGAACATAAATAAAATTGAATAAAAAAAATCACTACTTGGGGTTCGCTTCACACACAAGGTGTGTGTGCGCCTGCCCTAGATGAGGGTTGGGTCGTCGTGGTCGGTCAGTCGGGATGCAGTTGTCGAAGGAGACGACTAGGTCGCACCGCTCGACTTGGTCCGGGAGGGGCTGGGTCCCGCCTGTCGCGGGAAGAGGTGTTGCGCAGCGGGGAAGGTCGTCGTTTGAGGTATGTTTGAGGTACTTTTAATCGGGATATGAGTTGGAAGACCGTAGGTTAAAAAATACAAAAAAAAACAAGCGAAAAGGTTGGCGCAGTGGTGCGCACCACTTATCGCCTTTTCAGATGAGCCATAACAAACCCATGGCGTAGCGCTCAACTTCCTGGCACGCGCCATTAATAACTACAGTCCATCGGCTGCCTTAATGAGCGAATTTTCCCATGAAATTTAATGGCATGTGCGTCGCCGAGTGCTCTTTCATTTCTCTAACTGGAATCACCTCATTTGAAGTCTTATAGACAAAGTTATGACCCATTTACGCTTGGTCAATTAAGCCCACCCAAAAGATTTACATTTTGCACAAATTATTTGGGTCTCATAAGGTTCGAATCAGCTCTTGCTCCAGTTGAAGGAATTGAAGCCCACTAACCATGGAACCCTAAAAAAAAGAATTTCGCAATTTGGATCAGTATGGAAAATGTTCTAGCCGAAATATCAAAGTGATAAAAACAGTTAAAAATCCAAAATTAAGTCATTTTCACAATATAGCTCAAACATCCATAAAAACTGTAGGTTGAGAAAATAAGAGACCCGAACCCCCAATGTGTGCTCTCTAAAGGAGCCCTTGGGGTTAATTTATAATGAATATTAAAGACCACACCGGACCTCAAGTCCGATGTGGGATGCAGACTCCAACACTCCCCCTCAAGCTAGGTATACCTAGCTTGGACACATAAAGAAAAAACAAAGCAAGCAACAAGCTGCAAACACTGTCCCTCAAGCTGGACATGCCCAACTTGATAACAAAACAAGACGAAATAACAGAAGAAACGGAAATAATAAAATCTTTGTTGATGCTGCTCCCCCTCAAGATGGTAATATGATGCCGCTGAAAAAAAAAGATGGGTCATCGCCGGAAAAGTGCGGGGCCGGACAACAGAGCGCCGGGAAATCCACACCGGCGGGTCGGTCGTCAGAGCGTCGGGATAATCCGCACTACGGGCCGGTAGTCAGAGCACCGGGAAATTCGTAATGTCGGGCCGATCGTCAAAGCGCCGAGAAATCCGCACGGGAGGGCCGGTCATCAAAGCGCCGGGGAATCCGCAGGAGGCACCGGCGATGGGATGCGGTGATTCCGCAAGAGGCGTCGGGCAGGGAGGCGGGGATTCCGCAGGTTGAGGATGTCGGCATGGAGGGAGGGCTGCCTTGCAAGAGGAGGCCGGCAAGGAGGGAGAGCAGCGGACGGGGAACCTGGTCCGTCGGAAGCCTCACACAGGAGGAGCAGCGGTCTGGTACGAGAGGCCGACAGGGCTGGAGGTTGGCTGCTGGAGGAGCCGGCTGGAATGGTGGTCGGCTGTCGGAGGCGCCGGAAGGGGGGGAGGCCGGCAGAATAGGGAGGCGGGGCTGGATGTCCGCACAGGAGGCGGCGCGCAGGATCTGGACAGGAGGCGCGCGCATGGAGGATGGGAGCCGATCCGTCGGGAGCCGCGCAAGGGTCGGGAGGAGCCGTCGGGAGCAGGCGTCGGGTCGTCGGCCATCGCGCGGGGCAGGGGGAGATCACCGGGAGGGAGAGGCCGTCGGGCCATCGCGCGGCGTGGAAAGCGGGAGCCACGCGCATGGAGGACGGGAGCCGCGCCGGGAGTCGGCTGGGAAGAGGCGGGCCGTCGGGAGGAGGTTCACCGGGGGGAGCCGCGGGAGGTGTTGCGCGCACAGAGGAAGTGCGCAGGGAGAGCCCGCATCGGAAAAACGGCGACGGGGACGACGGGAGGCGTGGGAGCCGCAGTCACCGGGAACTGGAGCCGCGGCGGGGGAAGGGAGGCCGGACGGAGAGGGGCCTGCGCGAGGGAGCAGCCGGACGTAGAGGGACCGGCGCGAGGGAGCAGTCAGACGAAGAGGGGCCAGCGGGAAGCCGCGACGGGCGTCGGGAAGGGAGCCGCGCAGGAGAGGGGCACCGCCTGAGGGAGAACGGGTCGCCGGGAGGAGACGTCGGGAGTCGCGCGGGAGGAAGGAGATCCGCGCTGGATCTGGATGCCGCCGGGAAGAGCCGCGGAGGGCCGACGACGGGAAGTCGCGGGAGAGACCCGCGGAGGGGACCCGCGGCCGAAGGAGACGCCGGGATGTGGTCGGCCGCGCGGGAGGAGGAAGTCGTCGGGGGTTGTGACACCGCGGGGAGGGTCGGCGTGGAGGGCCGCCGGGTGAAGGGTGCCGCGGGAAGGAGGGAGCCGCGCGGGAGGAGTCGCGACGCGCCGAATGGGAAGGGAGACCCGCTTGGGAGCCGCGCAGGAGAGATCCGCCGGGATGGCCGCCTGGAGGGGACGTCGGGCCGCCGGGATCAGATGAGGGAGGCCTGCCGGGAAGGGCAAAGGCAGAGGGGAGATCCGCTGGACAGAGCAGGAGGGCCACGAGGCGGAGGGGCGGCGGCATAAAACCTATGGGCACCGAAGCCGCCGCCCCCCGCAGGGGACTTGACGTCGGAAAACCCTAGACGGGAGGGAGGGATCGGGTTAGAAAACTCTTTGATACCATGTAGGTTGAGAAAATAAGAGACCCGAACCCCCAAGATGTGCTCTCTAAAGGAGCCTTTGGGGTTAATTTATAATGAATATTAAAGACCACATCGGACCTCAAATCCGATGTGGGATGGAGACTCCAACAAAAACCAAAAATGATTCAATTACACTTAATATAACAAGATGGTGGGGATTCATTCCTTGAAATACATATAAAAAGTAATGAAAAAGTCAATCTCTATCAATTTCACACACTTGACACTTGGGACTCCTGAACAAGTGAACATAAAAATCACATCAAAGCATATTCAAAACACATGTCAATGAGATCTACCAATTTAACACCAAGTAACAAAAATTAGCATGCCTCCTCAAAAACTATTATTTCAAGTACTTCATTCAATGCATTCAATTCATTCTCACTTCATTTATTCTCTCATGCACGCAAAACACTTATCTCGCATGAATTTTCTATCATTAGACAAGTCTAGATTTTAAACAAGTCTTTTATCATCCAAACTCATGCAAGGGTCATCATAAATTTGATATATTCATAAATCTCCACCCGATATGAGTAAAGGACTTGTGTTTATCATGAGGACTTGTCGGGTATGTTCAGTGGCTTAGGGCCAGTAGGTTTTAGATGTGAAAAATATATGAGGTGGAATAAGGAGGTTTTGCTCTTTGTTGAAGCAAAAATACATGATCTAGTTTACACTCAAGAATGGGCCTCCTTACACCCCTCGGAAACAAATCAGCTCCAAACAACTTTGAAAATTCAGTGGACAGCCCACACCTTCAACATTTCAGCAGCAAAAATGATATTCACTCAACTATCTTCAACAAATTTGAATTTTTTATTGATATTTTCAAATTCTGCACAGCGTGATTTTTGAAGGCAGTGAGGATTCTTTGAATTTCAAGCAGTTTGTGTGACTTCTCAGCCCTTCTCTTGAATGATTATACTTCTTTTCACATTCACAAAATTAAAAAAAAAATTCAGCAACTTCAGCTCCAGCAGATTCCAAACAGATTTATTTTTTTCAAAAATTCTACTCATAAACAGCAGCAGCAGCCTCAAAAACATCTTCTCAGCCTTTGATTCTCCTCTCAAAGCAGCCCAAAAAGATGCAACACATCACAAGACAGCCTCCCCCACACTTATGTTCAACTAGATCATGCATTTTACTTCCTAGAGCGGGTCGGATAGGGAAAAGTGGCTTGTAATGTGGCTAACTAACAGGTCATTCATGACTACAATGACCTACTGAGGGCTCACAAAGATTAAATGTACAAGGTAGGTCGGAATAAAAATGGTTTGTCTTGAAAAAGAGGGCTTTTAAAATCAAAGAAATTGTCTCAATCATTTCAACACAAGTGCCCCAAATTCTCAGGTTTTGACAGAAATAAATCAAATTCTGGTTAAAACAAGCATGGTTTGGTTCTTTCAAGAAGTGAGGTAAATGTGAAAAATATGTCAAAAAGGTTCAAAAATCTAACGAGAATGTGATTTTAAAATTTAGACAATGAATTGTGGCATGGAATTCAAAAATCAGAGGTCTTTTCATGAAATTCTCAAAGTTTTGAACTTGAAACAAAGTCATTTCAGTATTCATTTAAACTCAGTTTCACAGATCAAATTGATTCACTCATTGTCATGGGTTTTAAAAAAGACAACGATAATCATTTGAGCTCACAAGTTCAAAGAAAAAATTTGAAAAATACACACAATGAAAGAAAAGCAGAAAAATAAAATGCAAAACAAAAAAAAAAATCTAACAAAGGATGTGTCTTCCCCCCACACTTATTTTGTACAACGTTCTCATTATGCCCCAGTTTAGATGAGAAATTAAAATCATATATTATGGACAAAACTAAAACGAGAGAAAAGTGACAAGCTGGTTTTATTTAGCAGCAGTAGCCTTGAGTCAGTCTCTCCACTGCAACCACTTCATTCCTATAAGAAAACAGGAAAGCAATATCAAAACTTTATTGAAAACAGGGAAATAAAAATAAAAAGGAAAGAAAAAAGTCTTGATTTGAACCCCCAAGTGGGTGCACCATTTTATGTTGTCCACAGCTGGACAGTTTTAGTGTTTCATCCCCCAATCCAAAAGTGGGTGTGGTTTCTTCCACATGAACCGCTAAAAGTTTTTAGCTTTGTTAAAATAGAAGAACAAGTAACTCAATACTCAAATGTCTCACTAAGGGAGGTCTTGGTGTTTATTTATAATGAATGATAAAGATGACATGATACCTAGAGTCCGATGTGGGACTCGACACAACTTCACATTTAACACTCCCCCTCAAGCTAGGTGTACCTAGCTTGGATACACAAGAAGAAAAAACGAAACATTTTCACACTCCTAATACTCCCTCTCAAGCTGAACATACCCAGCTTGAATACATAAAAAAAAGGACGAAAAAGAATAGTATGCACTACCCACTGGTTTTGCTCCACCTGTTGCGCTCCCGCCCATGGGTGCGAAAGAAAAGATGATCATCGTAGAACTCTCATGCTCCCTTGTTGAGGACGACTCTTGCTTCAAGATGCCAGATGAAACACCAACTGACAAACGGCCTCAAAACGGCCGGGTGAAACGGCGCCCGACTAGCGGACCCAAATTGCCGAGGTGAAGTGGCGTCCGACTAGCGAACCCTAAAATACTAAGGTGAAACGGCGTCCAACTTTGCGGAGCTTAAAATGCCAAGGTGAAACGACGTCCGACTTTGTGGACCCTAAAAATGTTGAAAGCAAAGGTCTGAGGAACAGCAAGGGGCAGCAGAGAACCTGATAGAGGCAAAGAAGTCATTTTGCACCAAATTGTTCGCGAGCAAGGAGAACCAAATTTGGAGAATCCGATCAAGAATGGGTGATGCTTGGGTCGTGCATGCCTGGATCAAGAAGGGGGCGTCGCACAGTAGAGCACGGAGCGGTCGGGGAAGGAGCAGTATTGGTCTGTCACGTCGGGCAGGGGGCTGTTGTGCAAGAGGCGTCATGTAGGAGGCAGAAGTGGCTGTTGCACAGGAGCTCTAGGCAGAAGGGGGGTTGTCAGCTGTTGCGCAAAGGCTCACGGGCGGAAGGGGGCCGTCAACCGTCGCGCAGGGACTGAGGTGCGGAAGGGGGGTCGGGAAAAGTGGAGAACAGCTCCCTCGCGGGGAGGAAAGCAAGCCGTCGTCGCGCAGGGGACGTCGTCAACCAAAGGCGCTGGCAGGGGGGCGTGCATCAGGTGGGGTCGTCGCACTGGGACGGCCGACGCGCGGGGTGTGTCACGAACCAAGCCGGTATGCCATACAACCTGACACCCAGCCCGGTCCGAAACATGGCCCGAAGGGCGTTCCCGATCCCCGCGGGCTGGCAAATAGTGTCGGGCATCAACAGAGAAACAAGAGGGAACGATTTCGCCCAATATAAATAAGTAAAACAGCGAAAACTAAACAGAGCAGATCAATAATAAATAAATTTCCAACTAAACATCTTTTATACAAAACTGAAAATACGACAAAACTAAACAACAACAAAACCCAAGTTGAACCTAACAACCGCAGCATCTCCATGTGACCCCGAGGATCACTCTCCAACACCAAGACCAACCATCACCCACGGCGATCAAGACCAAGTTGAGACCTGCACCACAAGCTAAAAACAAGAAGAAACTATAGGCGTGAGTATTAAAACTCAGTAGGCGTGCCCGAACAAATCTATTCCCAATGCACTTCCTTTAAAATAAAAGAAACATCAACTTCAAGTTTGAAATACAATATATAAAAGTAAGCTTTTCTACACAATTTCCATTTTAAAACCAAACACGATTCGTTGCCCTTTTTACCATTTAAAACCACACTTTTTCCAAGGAGGAACTATATGCATTTTAAAAGGAAAAGGTAACATTCCATTTATGAGAGATAAAGAGTGTAATACATTTCCAAAACCTTTTTCCATAACCACTATCATTCTTGGCATAAAGCCACACTGCTCAAGAAGTAAGCACAACAATCATACAAGGGCAATGGTAAAATATCACACAAAAGAATCTAACCAATAGTGCGTCACAATCATTCGCCACAGACAACTAAGTGTCAATAGACATGGGTGAACCTCGGAGCTCGTGAATAATCCAGAACATACTAATACATGTTGACTCGTCCCGGAAGGCATGTCTCACTTGATGACATCAATAAAACCCTCACATGCTCGACCATCCCCTATATGGTACAGACCAAGGGGCACTATCCCATAACAATAACAAAATATATCCCCCTGTTATGGGTCACTAGCCAGTGCGTAATCTAAACTAGTGCACCAATCATTCTCAGAAAATTTGCTCACTGTGTCAAGTTCTCATGTCAAGATGTAAAATAGGGTGAGTCAACCGATGCCAACCGAGCATCCAATCACATGCAAATATATAATAACAATTCACACAATCACCCTAATCACCACAAGGACTAATCTCTTGTCATAACAAATAGATCCCAAAGGAGTCCACACCGAGGATCTCTCATTCCGCACAAAGTAAATGGGTCCCGAGGAGTCCACAGCGAGGATCTCTCATTCCGCACAAAGTAAATGGGCCCCAAGAAGTCCACAACAAGGATCTCTCATTCCGCATAATTCACACAACAGGCATCACCTGACTCACCCCAATGACTAATCTCTTGCCATAACAAATAGATCCCAAAAGAGTCCACATCGAGGATCTCTCATTCCGCACAAAGTAAATGGGTCCCGAGGAGTCCATAATGAGGACATCCCACCCATTCAACATAAACTCAGCAAGAGAATTAAGGAGAATTTTCGTGATAAATACTTTCACCATTTTCACAAAAGTGTCAAACAGACAATCAAGCATTCTTTAAAAAACCATCACTTTTTCAAAGAACCAAAACCACCTTTTCAAAAAGGTACAAATACACCATTTGTTATTTCACAATCATTTATAAAATCCCACTTGAATGCTCACATCACATTTTCAAGCCAAAGCCACTTTCATCAAAATGTCAAACGGGTCATTAACCACCATCACATGCCAAACCATTTTTTTTTGTAGTAAGAGGAAACCCCCTTACCCTCAAGGTAAGGAGGGGGCCTACTTTTATAGAATGATACGACGAAAGATACAAAGGAGTATTCCGATGTGGGACTCGGAAATACCCATAATAATAAAAAGAGGGTTTAACACTCCCCCTCAAGTTGGACAGGCCCAGCTTGGACAACGAGTCCCACAAAAAAGAATAAGATGACACCACACAAGACCAAGACATACTCCCCCTCAAGCTGGGTGTCAGATGTGGTGGATCCCCAGCTTGGAACTGAGCGAGGCAAGGCGAGCACCAGGGAGGCCTTTGGTGAAGATGTCAGCAAGCTGGTTTGCCGTCGGAATGTGGCTAAAGCTGACATGTTTGTGCTCCAGGTGGTGGCGAAGAAAGTGACAGTCCACCTCAATATGTTTC
Source organism: Viscum album (assembly GCA_963277665.1). NCBI lineage: Eukaryota > Viridiplantae > Streptophyta > Magnoliopsida > Santalales > Viscaceae > Viscum > Viscum album. The sequence goes on along the minus strand of OY728143.1, from coordinate 267,801,669 downwards.
GTGCGTTCATGGAAGACGGGGTTCGAAGCAATTTTAGTGGTTGCCTGATTGTCACACCATATGTGAGCAGAAGTCTGCTGAGGAAAGCCAAGCTCCTGGAGGAGTTGCCGAAACCAAAGGATCTCGGTAGTGACGGTGGCCATGGCACGGTACTCAAACTCGGCACTGGAGCGAGAGACGACCGTGTGTTTCTTGCTGCGCCAAGAAATGAGGTTGCCTGCGAAGAAAATGGCAAACCCAGAGGTAGATTTCCGAGTGGCAAGGCAGCCAGCGTAATCAGCATCGCAAAAGGCCTCAATATGCTGATGAGGATGCTGGGAGTAGTGAAGACCACGGGCAGGATCCCGTTTGATACCATGTAGTAAGAGGAAACCCCCTTACCCTCAAGGTAAGGAGGGGGCCTACTTTTATAGAATGATACGACGAAAGATACAAAGGAGTATTCCGATGTGGGACTCGGAAATACCCATAATAATAAAAAGAGGGTTTAACATTTTTAAAAGCCAAAATACACACTTCTTTCCAACTCAAAACAAACCACTTGGAAAACTCATTCATGAAACCCAAACCATCATTTCATATGCCACTACACATTTACAAAGCCAAACCATGCCTTACATATCACAAATTACTCACAAAAGTCAACCGGGCATTTCATCGAACACTTGGTGTGCAACATTTAACAAAACAATTCCATTTATCACAAAACAAGGAAGAAATCACCACATTGCACACCAAACAAATAATCCAAAGATCATACATCACTTTCATATTCAAGGAAGGTGTGAAAAGCAAGAAACCAACGATTCTTAAATAAAAAAGGCAAGTGCGAAGGGAAACCTATCTCAATCTCACAGCACTTCAACAACACACCCCCGAAATCACACCATGAAGGCTCCAAAGATAAACACAAGATCACTTCAAAAATTAAAACCCGTCACACCCGGAACTCGAGAGAAAAATCGAGATCCTAAAATGAACCGGAACAAAGGATCGAATATAAAAACCCGAGTGTGACAGGGTGGGGACCGTCGGGGGTTGCGCACCTACTCAGAAGGCACTGGGGGGGCGTCGCACGGGGAAGGGGGGATGGACGGCAAGGGGCGGACAACTTTGACGGTGGCCAAGGGCTTGGGGCCGCCGCCCCCAGCGGGGAAATCCTTGAGAGAGAAAAAAATAACCTGGACGGGGAGAAAAATATGCGGGAGGATTTTTGGTTAGACCTCCTTTGATACCATGTTTAAATGGAGGAGAGGTTAACCAATACCCAAGGTGTCTCTCTAAGAGAGGTCTTGGTGTCAATTTATAATGAATAATAAAGATGACATGATACCTAAGTCCAATGTGGGACTCAGGTCAACTTACCCTCTAACAAGCACCAATCTTTTTCAACTTGTAAGCTCCCATGGATAGATTTCTTCAAATTCCCCTCCATGACATTGCAGTTCTCATGAAGTAGAGGAAGAGGAAACAAAATATAAGGAAAACTTCTCAAAACTTGATCTTCAAAAACGCAATCCACCAGTTTAATTTCAGAATATGGTTTATCTTCAAATTCGGTCTGAAAAATGATTTCTTCTTTGCAAAACGCTTGGTGCCACCATGCTCATATAAACCAGTGTACTCAATCGGACGCTCCATTTTCTCTTCAATTTCAATCAGCACTTCCTCTTCATCTGAAAAATCAATCCACTCAAAAGCAATATGCATAAATCTACGTAGGGAGAAGCAGTTAACAATTCACTATCAACATAATCATACCAAAATAAATTCAAATTGGAGACTACTCGCTGTGACAACTTGGATTCCGGCTTTGGTTGAGAGTGGACATCTTCTACAAAAGTTCTATTGCAAAAGAGAAGCAACTCGGGTTCTTCCAATTTTTCTTCAAAAATGAATTGCTCAAGTGTTTCTTCCTCTTCAGCGAAAGATTGATACAAGGGTTTTGATTCTTCAACTTCAAAAATTGGGGATTCACTAATGGGTTTCACTTGATCATTAAATGATCATTGGCAGCAGAAAACAACACAAAAACAGCCCGATCTATCTTCAAGAAATCAAACATGTAGGTATATCGAATGACAGAGTACTAGGAATTTGTGTACAACAACAGCATCCATTTCTTTGATCTCGGGAGAATATTTGAGGAAGACCGCAAAGAGCTGTGAACAAAAGAACTCTATCTCCGAGGTGATACATCGGCCGAAGGATCCACGATCGTATCGTAAGGATACCCGAACTCCCAAAAGGGTGTCACCAACTTCTCATAAGAGAGACGGAACTCGGGAAGAACAGAGTTTTCATAGAAAACTTTGAATGAAATTGATGATTGTATCACCATCTGAACACAATCGACGCACTCATACACACCTAATAGAAGAGATCGTATCTCTTATATATAGGCAAAGCCCGTCGCTCCTTCATAACGCATCTCATGCGTTTTGTTGTTGAGTGTAATTCATTGAACTCGTTTCAATGAATAAATGCAAAGCTTTTATGAACCAAACTTTGGTTCAAAACTGATGAAAACATTAGGGAGTGATCATGTAAACCGTTTCATCGTATGAAACAATTTTAATATGCATCACAAGCATATTTAATTTAATATAATATATATATCTTATATATATATTATATATATATATACATTCATCTTATGCGTGTATTAAATGTACACTATATATATACAATATCATATATTATATTTCATGCATCGTATGTATGTGTACATGCATGTACATTTTAGTGCACATCCAACAATCTCTCATTTGCACTAAAATCTCGTAGACTTTATGCAAAACTTCACAACTCTGTGTGTGTCCATCCCATAGTTAAAAATGGCGCGCGCCATGGCGCGCACCAAGAAGCTGAGCGCCATGCCATGGGTTTGTCATGGATCATCTGAAAAGGCGCTCAGTGGCGCACGCGGTGCGCAATGGCGTGGCGCGCGCCACTGCGCCAACATGTTCACTTTTTTTGCATTTTTTTAACCTGCGGCCTGCCAACTCATATCCCGATTAAAAATACCTCAAACATACCTCAAACGGCAACCTCCCCCATTGCGCATCACTATCCTCTTCCTGCGATAATCGCGACCCAGCCCTAGTCGGACCAAGTCGAGCGGTGGGACCTAGTCGTCTCCCTCGACAGCTGCTTCTCGACCAACAAGCCATGATAACCCAGCCCTCCTCGTCCAGGGCAGGCGCACGCACACCTTGTGTGTGAAGCTATCCCAAGTAGTGATTTTTTTATTCAGTTTTATTTATGTTCTCTGTTTTTTTTTCCGGGTTACTTTTGTCCGCCCCTCTGTCTATCGAGGGCAGGGCACTTCACTTCATTTTTTTTTATGCTACGTTTTTTTATTTTTTTGTTTATTGTTTTTTTTAGATATGGTTAAAATATTTAATTGTTTGTTTTAAATATTTCGGGAATTGTGATTTATTTCAAAATTTCTAAGGCAAGGTAACAAAACCCTGATCGGCAATATTGCATGTTAGCAAATCCTCAAGATAAAAATTCAGTAACATGCAAATTTTGTGGAAAAGTAATGAAGGGAGGTATTACAAGAGCCAAACAACATTTGGCTGGTGGATATAGAAACACAACTGCATGCCAAAATTGTCTGCCACATGTGAGAGAGGAGATAAAAAAATTGATGAAGATAAAAGGGCTTTGAAGGAAAAAAGAAATATAGTCGGGAAATATACAATTGATGATGATTTTATAGAAGAGGTGCAAGGTCTAAAACGTACGATATTTGATGGTGAAAAGAAAAGGAAATCTATTTCAAGTAACAGTCGCGTGCCACAAGGATCAGGTTCTTCTCAAAAAGGAAGCAATAATGATCCTCTATCCAAGGCAAAGGGAGTTATAGATGCATTTTTCATTCCAAGTCCAGAATAAGTTGTACAACAAAGAAAATTGTCTAATGTTAGACAAACAACCGTCATGGATGCATACAAGGAGAAAATAGATCATGCTTGCCAATTGTTTGCAAGGTGGATGTTTGATGCCGGAATTCCTTTCAATGTTGTCAATTACGATAGTTTTTCGGCATTTGTTGAGGTAGTTGGACAATGCGGACCTGGTATGAAACCTCTAAGCTTCCATGAGGTAAGAGTTCCTTTGCTTAAAAAGGAATTAGAACATACAAATTTACTGAAAGAATTTAGGGAGGGGCAAGAAAAGGATGTTCAGTCATGACAGATGGTTGGACAAATCGAAGGAGGAGAACATTGATAAATTTCTTGGTAGTTGAACACGTCATATGTGAATACATCACATGTCATTCATCTTACAAATGAAAACATCCCATGTCTCTCCTCTAAGTAGTTGAACACGTCATATGTGACTCAACTAAGCATGGTCATGCATTTCCTCAGTATAATTCAATCAAGGGTCAGATGTCTTTTCTTGTCATACAAGTGGACAAATCTCATCTTGGTTGTGCTCCAACAGACAACATGATGAACAACATACTCAACCACCCCCGTATTAGCTAAGTTAATTTCAAACTTGCATAAGTAGGGTATCAAAGTATGAATGCTAGGTATCTCGTCAACCTCAGGTAAGAAGGATTGATAATAAGCATACACCCCTAAGTATATCGATGACTATATAACATTCCATAAGATATACTTTAGTAGGTCAGTCCAAGTAATAAGTTTTCAACTTATTACCTCATGAATCTACTCTTTATATCTCGTATACATCTCTTTGAAATGAGTACAAGATTATATTCACGCTAATCTTAACATATCATCACAACCTATAATACTCTATGATGATCATCGATTAGGGGCAACTCAAAATCGCACTTTGATGGGATATTATCATTCGATCGTTCATGTAAAATAAATTACAGCACATATGAATGAATGATAATTGGAGATTGCCTTTACTATGATAGCATGATACATTTTCTATCCTTAAAACCTTTTTAAGAATATTTAACAAACTCAGCATAAGCACCTATTTGTCATATTATATATGATAAACCGCCAGATCGGCCTGATGTATGTTGCACTTTTTAGAGGTTTTGTTTAACACATTACATCATATGAAATTCCCGCCACATCTCTATGTAACCATCTAATAAAACCCTATCAATGAATAACATCTATGAAGAAAGCAAGTTTTGAATAATGGTGAGATTTATGAATCATATTCCTAACATTCAACTCTTTGAACATATTTAAACTCCTTAACTTCACAACATCAAATGTTACGATGTTAACTTTTGTTGCCTACTCAAAACTCTTTCTAAGTACATCATCATCATCCTTGGAACCCTTTCCATCAAAAATTTTCCTTAAAATAATGTAACTACTTACATTATTGTAAACTAGTACATCCTAAACTCTTTCAAGATAGTGGTATGCACTTAACTCTTTTAGGATATCAAGTGTAATTCACTTTGTAAATTTGACTGGTACAATCCTTCAGGAAATAGTAATGTTCACTTGTACTGGTAACTAAATGCAACTCTTTACATTTTTTTTACCATCACACATCCTAAACTCATTTAGGATATTAAGTGAAAAAACACTTTAATCTTAAACTGATATTATCTTTTATTTGTTAACTTTGAACTTCTCTAAGTCCAAACATACTCCCACTAGCCGTCTTAGTCATTATACTCCTTTCAGAATATCTTGTGAAGATACGCTCACTACTTTGTGTTTAAAAAATAACATTTATTTCCATCTTTAGTAGGAATACTCAACAAATAAACTATTGTTTCATATTTTATATGATATTTTATGTGTTTGGAACATTTTTCTTTTAAAAAGAAGAGCTTATTAAAATATACCACCAATGGGAGGCAAGATCGCATTCTCTTATATTTTAACAAACATCTGGATAAATACTTTATTCTGGATAAAACATTTTTATCCATATATTCTCCTCAAAACATGTTATAGAATCTCGATGAATCATAAACCATGTGTATGAAATCAATCATTTCAAGTTGTTCATAACAACTGTTTGTTAACCAACAACCTCTCTTATCACATAAGAGAAATGAGATGAAGATGCACATCCTTTAATTAAATTCATCTAAGCTTGACACATTCATTTACATTCAAATCTTTGATGTAGCAACTATTTGCTTCATAACATGAATATAAATTATAAACTCAATCATTTTTTTTTTATTTTGAACTCTGGTATATTTACAACACTTGTAAAATATACATTTAGTATCATATACCTATCAAAACCAAAGAATTTAATTCTGTTAAGAGTTTGTATCCCACATCGGACTTGTGGTCCAATGTGGAGTTTATCATTCATTATAAAAGAATGTCTCCGCCTCACTTTGAGGTAAGGAGGAAAGGGGGTTTCCCCATTCTACATGGTATCAGAGGGATTTACTCCCGACCCTCCCTCCTGAATTTTTTTTTTTTCCCTTCCTTTAGGGTTTTCCCGTCCGGGGGGCGGCGGCTCCAATCCAAATAACCGCCGCCCCCCCCCTCCCTCCGTTGCTCCTGCTCATCATCCCTCCCGAGCGGCAGCCTCCCGCTCCGGCTCTGTCCGGCGGTTTCCCCCTCGGTGTGGCCCTCCCTGCCCTAAGCGGCTCTCCCTCCCGGCGGAACTTCCTCCTGCGCACGGCGGCCCTCTCTCCCTCGAACGGCGTCCCCTCTCCTGCGCGAATCTCTCCCGCGTCTCGCCTCCTTGCGCGGCTCCCGGCGGATCGGCTCCCTTCCCGGCGGATCCCTCCCGTCGCGATCCCTGCGGACTCCCTGCTTCGCCAGGCTCCGCCCTCCCTGCGCGCTTCCCCTGTGCGCTGGAATCCAGCCGCTCCTCCTGCGGCGTTTCTCCCCGACGTCGCCCCTCCTACTCCCACGCGGCACCGATCCTCCCGGCAGATTTCTCTCCCCCGCCAGCATGGTCTCTGCCGGCCTTCTCCCCATGTTATATCCTCCCGCTGCTCCTACCGTCTGCAGCCCTGTGGCTCCTCTTCCGGCAGATCCCTCCTTCGCCTCTTTGCGACAGCGGCCGTCCCGTCTCCCGCTTTCCAGCGGCTCTCCGGCGGCTTCCAGTGCTGCCTCCTGCTATCCTGCCTCCTCACCGGCCCCTCCTACGGAGTCCCCGCCTCCTGTCGCCGGCATCTCCTGCCGTCTCCCGGCAACCGCCTCCCGGGAGCCGCCTCCCTGCCCGGCGTCTCCTGCGGAATCACCGCATCCCATCGCCGGCCTCCTCTTGCGGTTTCCCGGCGCTCCGACGACCGGCCCGCCAGTGCGGTTTCCCGGCGCTCCGACGACCGGCCCGCCAGTGCGGTTTCCCAGCGCTCTGACGACCGGCCCGCCCGTGCGGTTTCCCGGCGCTCCGATGACCAGCCCGCCAGTGCGGTTTCCTGGCGCTCCGACGACCGGCCCGCCAGTGCGGTTTCCCGGCGCTCCGACGACCGGCCCGCCAGTGCAGTTTCCCGGCGCTCCGACGACCGGCCCGCCAGTGCGGTTTCCCAGCGCTCCGATGACCGGCCCGCCCGTGTGGTTTCCCGACCCTGCCAGTGCGGACTTCCCGGCGCTCTGTCGTTCGGCCTCACCTCTGCGGATTTCCCGACGCATCGTTGGCACATCCTTTACAGCATCATCCATCCATCATTCTGAGGTGAAGCTTCGATCGTGAGGGGGAGCAGCAGCTTAATATTTTATTTCGTCTTGTTTTGTAATCAAGCTGGGTCTGTCCAGCTTGAGGGGGAGTGTTAGCGTCTGTTTTTGTTGATTTCTTTTCATTATGTGTCCAAGCTAGGTACACCTAGCTTGAGGGGGAGTGTTAGAGTTTGTATCCCACATCGGACTTGTGGTCCGATGTGGAGTTTATCATTCATTATAAAAAAATGTCTCCGCCTCACTTTGAGGTAAGGAGGCAAGGGGGTTTCCCCATTCTACAAATTCTATAACACTGATACCTCACATGGACATTCCATGGAGTTTTGCAAACTTCTTCAAGTATTCTGGATAATCCTATCATATAGAATTATTACTTCTCATTCCTAACAACCCTAGATTTCAATGCCTTTGACTAGCTTCTTGAAGAAACATTTTCAACTCACTTTTCTTTTTCCGGTTTAAACTTTAACCTACTTCTACTGTCGACATAGCACCAAAATCTAAACATCATATGCTTAGTTCATCTACTATAAACACTTCCAGAATATTAGGTAAACCTTTTAAATTCAATCATATTGTCAGAATGTTTCCATAAATGACAAAAGGATAAATTCACTAACCAGAACAAGCCATTTTTAGTCTCCCTTGAAGCATGTTATAGAATTGAACAAATCGTAACTATGCGTATCACAAACACCTCTCATTTCATTCAAAAAATTATTGTTTACATGCTCAGCATCCAAGTTATCAATGCAGCAACTCCTTTACCCAATTACTTGAAAGCAAACTTCAAGCTTTAGTTCTTTTTTTATCTTTTAACTTTACTTCCAAGTTTCAATGACCTTGGCTAGCTCCTTGAAGAAACTTTGTTGGACACTCCAACCAACTTTTCTTCTTCTGGTTCGAACTTTTACCCATTTATACTATCGACATGGTACCAAAACCAAGAAATCATAAGCCTGGTTTATCTATTCTCAACTCTTTGAGAACATTGGGTAAACTTTTCACAAATTCGTTCATCTTGTGAGAACATTTCCATTGATGACATTAGAATGAATTCTTTAACCAGAATAAGCCTCAAGGAAACCTCAAGTTCCACCAAGTCATCGGTATATCCAATCATATTGAATATTTAAGTGGAGACTAAAATTCCTTATGTCAATTTGCATTTAATGTCTTTTGAAACCTTAAATGAATCATTTTATGCTTTCATAAACATCTAGATTCATTTGTTGAACAATTTCAACATTACGTTACTAAGTAAGAAATTGCATTACTAGATAGAATATTTCTTTAAGAACTTTTCTTAAACCACCAGTCTTAGGAGTGGCTTACATTAAGCTTCTCCTATCTAAGAATTAATCTCAAAGTTTAATTTGACGATGATGATGTTATTCATCTACAACAAAAGCTTGTATCAGATGAGTATCATGTTAGACCATTCAACAAAGACTTTTACTAAAAGGGTTCCCGCTAAAATGATAACCTCTTTTGTAAATCCATCATACCCATTAGAGGGACGAGATCCATATCTCACTAAGCAAATGACCCTGTTTTGGCGTGAAACTCACCGCTTAGTTATTTAGGATAAGGCATCATCTCAATCATATCATATTTTACTATTGGATAGTCGAACCAACAACTCTTTGGTCAACCCATCATATGGATAAACCCGACTCTATTCTTCTGGTATCCTCACCCTTAGGGTTTCCCAACCAATTGAAACCCAAAGCAAACATCAAAAACAAACTAACACAAGACAATCCAAGGTCACTCCGTTTTGGCGTGAAACTACCCAAGGATGTTCCAATGTCACTCATTGCTTACATTACACAAGATAATTCAGGGGCACTCCGCTTTGGTGTGAAACTATCTGGTTGGATGATCAAAGTCTTACAAGTGCCGCTTTGGAAGGGGGATATCACACTCAGTATTTAAAGGAGATCTAATCTCACCATCTTATCTCATGTTGTTCCCTTTTTGTGTATGCATGCTTCTAACGATTTAGTTTTGGAATCCTTATTTCATCCACCAAATCAATATATTCAAACCATATCGATGTGTAACTATTTACACAACCCAGAGTTTGTATTACTCACCCAAAAAATAGAATCCAAACATATTTACACATAGCCAACCGCATCATATACATACGGTACATGAACACTTCATTTGAAGGTTTAGAGTTGTATGAGATTGGCAATCCCCACATGAGTAAGCCTAGAGCAACAGATAACCAACCTCGTTCAGCTTTCTAGAACAAGGCATAAGTCTCCAAGCCAGTAGGTGATCTGATCTCAAATCCCTCTATCCGGGGAGACTTTACTCAAGAGAAATCAATTCATGATATCTCTAAACCTAATATGCATAAACCATATCAACAACTATTCTCAAACTCATAACTCGAATTACAAACCAAGGTCAAGGTAAATGAAAAGGTAAATTTTATGGAGTCATACCTAACATGTAATGCGGGGTTTTAACCCTGAAAAGCAGTTTAACAGTTAAACTAAAGCATACACAATATTCACATTACACAAACAATTTATTAAACATGAATAAAGCATGGGAAAAACTTTAAATAAATGAACAATTCAAATATTTAACGGTTATAATGTTTAACGATCTTTTAAATCCGATAGGATAAAATAAAACCAAAGAAATGCATGTGTTTTCTATAACCATAATACATAATAAGACATTTAATTAAATCACAAAGGGAATTTTATTTATAAAAATTTGAGAAAAAATTCGAGTCGTTACACTTTTGGCCTGCTTCAGCCTCTTCCGATGCCAGCTTGGAGATAAGACGAGGTATTCATGGACTTCGTTGTTGGATTACCACAGACTCCCCGAAGGAAGAATGTTATTTGGATGGTGGTTGATCAGTTGACGAAATCAGCTCATTTCATTCCGATCAGGGACACCACTAAGGTTGAAGATCTTGATAAGTTGTACGTGCAGGAGATCGTAAGGTTACATGGGGTTCCTTCTGCCATTGTCTCGGACAGGTTTCGCGTGACAGGGGTTGTTTTTACTGGTTTTGCATGATAAGGGTTGTTCCTCAGTTGGCACATCTTTTTCAACAACATCATTCATCTATTTCATCTTGAGGGGGAGTTGCAATGGCAAATGATCTTTTTTTATGTTTTGTCTTGTTATGTGATCAAGCTGGGTATGCCTAGCTTGAGGGGTGTTAGGACTGCCCTTTGATTTTTCTTTTATTTAATTATGTATAGCTTGAGGGGGAGTGTTAAGAGTGTGTGTTTAGTCGAGTCCCACATCGAACTTGAGTATTGGGTTAAGGGTTCCTTTATTCTAACATTATCAATTACAGTGGCTTGGTCGGGGATTATCCTGTAACCTGTCTTGCCATATTACACAAGTGATAAAGCCTCCACTATATTACACAAGTGATAAAGCCTCCACTATATTACACAAGTGAAGGGATCTTTATGCTACATCCCACAATCTTCAAAGTGGCATCGCACCAGCTGGTATTCTCAGCTTCCTTCCACCTCTTGAAGTAGATCAGCAAGTTGTCCAGGGATGTCTCTACACCCACAAAAGATGATATGCTTCCTTAACCAGAGAGTCTTCGACTACCACAAAATATTCAGCAGTTGCTCATGCAACTCAGCCTCTGAAATTTGGGAGTTCTCATTTCAGACTAAAAATAATTCTCTAAAGATTCATCTTGCCTTTAATCTTCTTCACAACAACTCAGATCACAAAGGTTTAGACTATGATGAACAACTCGAGCAAGGATTCAACTTTCATCTGCATTATTTTTGAAAACTCATGAAGTTTCATCTTCTTTATCAAGTGACTCATCCACTTGATCTTCTTATCTTGATCTCATTTGTTCTTACTAGAAACAGACTTGGATCATGGCTTAAGAAAGCTTCATGGTGTTTTGGACATGATAGAATGGCTCTTGTATCATCACAATTAATTTCCTTCTTCGGAATCTCAAATTCTGGAAAACTATAGGATTTTCAAAAATCCCGCAAGGGTAAAATGATCCTTACGGTGAGATCATCCTTACAGGCTCAGCAGAGATGACCCCTACGAGCTCATTGATGCTTACCGGATCATTCTTACGGGCTAACCACTGATGCTTACGGCGACAATCATGCTTACGGAATGATCATCCATGCAGCAGCGACCCTTACAGCCCTCCATGCTTAAGGCGCATCATGCTTACAGGGTCAGTTGATGCTTACGCGGGCACCATTCATCCGTACAGCATTCAGAAATCATCCTTACGGGAACATGATGCTTACGCGGGCCTTCATGCATATGTGCCTTCTCATCCTTATGGCTCAGCTCATCCTCACGGTTGGATGATCCTTACGGCCCTTCATGCTTACAGGCGATCATCGTTACGCATAAGGGTGAATGATCCTTACAACCTCCTCATCCATATGTAGAATTCAAGACTTGTTTCAATTAAGACCAGAGGCACCTCAAATCTTCTCAGGCCTTCTCAAACCATTCCAAATCAACTCAATGGCTTAGGAAATTATTAGAATAATTCTGAAGTGCTTCAACTCAAATTCAAAGTCTCTTGCAGCATATATACTCATGTTAGAGTATATTTAAGAACACCACCACCTTTACATCTTCAGCTTCACTTCAATCTTTGTAAACTTTCATCCAGGTGATACTGAACACCCATATCAGCAGCCTTCATTCGCAGTTACACTAGGATGGTTGCTCCACTACTTCAGTTGTCTTTCCTCCAATACATTGAATCTGTTTCAACCTTTTAAGGACAGGTATACAGGCTGTCCATTATAAATTCAGCAGCCAACCTCTTTCGACTTCTTCACTTTATGTAACTAATGTAGACAGCGCTTCTCCCACTCCAGCATTTGTCTTTAGACATGCAGACCAACTCTTCAATTGTCAAATGTTGATGGGTAGCTCACCAAGCAACCAATTTCATTCTCCATTACCCAAATACATGGGCAACCTTCACACTTACCTTTGCCGGCATGAGCCACTTGCACTTTTGCAACTTCAATGGCAGCTTCCAACATAAATCCCCAACGTACATTAACTCACTAATTGACAACAAATACAACTTAAGCTTCTCCAAATCCAAGAGCACTTCAATTTGAAAGGAATTCACCGCCACAATTTGTCCTTATTGTCCTTACCAAGTGCCCGGATGAACTCTCCACCAAAAATTTGAATTTCTTAAACACAAAGCAGGCTTGACACTTTTCCTTTATGATGTAGACCCACATCCAGCGGCTGTAATCATCAACAATTAGAAGGAAATAGTTGTTACCAGAAAGAGTGCTTGGTGTGATCGGTCCACGTGAATCAGCATGCGATTACTCCACCTAAGGCTTTTCCGCTCTGATGTTTTCTTCGATCAGAAATGGACTTCTGGTTTGATTTGCGATCAAACATCCTTCACACTGTTTGTTCAGGTGTGTAATCATCGAGAGTCTGACAGCCATCCACCTCTCGTCCATCAACTTTAAAGCATGGAAATTGACATGGTCGAGCCTCGTGTACCAAAGCCATGTTGAGTCGTCCAGACTCGCCATGAGACATGTTGGCTTGCAAATTTCCAATCGAATCTTGTACAACCGACTCAGTGAACGTCTCTCCATCATTAGAAGTATGTCGCTTTTGTCATATCCTCATGGAACCACCGACCATCGCGACCTCATTCTCATCCTGTGTCAGTTGTCCAGGACTTATAATATTATTACAAAGCCTGGTATGTAATATCCAGGAGAATGTGTTGGTCTATATACGGGACATCAGTGTCGAGTGGACGTGATCTTCCTCGGTACCATGCAATTTGGACATCACCTTTACTTCATTTAACAACAAAACACCTTGTTGTTCCTCCTTGTCTTGTGTCTTCTCCTGAGACTCCACCAACATTAAAAATGGTACTTCATCAAGGGCGCGTGTAATATTAGTCTCCTCTTCACATTGCTTATTCCAACACTTGGAAGCATAATGCCTTATTTTGTTACAGTTGAAACATTTTATGTGGCTCTTGTCCCTGTTGCAGCTATCGATACCACTGATATCATCCTGACTTGACATAACGGCATCACCACGACGTCCCTTGCCGTGAACGCGCCACTTATCACGTTCGCGCCACTTGCCATGCCAGCGCTGCTTATCGCGTTCGCTAGTCAGGGTCACTGGTACCGCGCTTTGGTGACTCCCCATCGTCTTTCTGTGTGTGCTCAAGCCACTCTACATGAGTGAGCATAACATGGTTGTCATGGACTCCAACATCAATATGCGCTCCTCATACGCCTTCAACCGACCGGACGCTTCCTCGAACGATGTAGTGTCCACGCCGAAGAGTTGCTCGATCGAGGCCACAACCTACAAGTACTTGTCAAGAACATAATCAAACAATTTTTTAACAAGTGCACAATCCGCAATGGCGGCTCCGAGTTCACCGAATTTGTTTGTCAACCCACCGGTCTTCCCGGCAAGCTCGTCAATGGACTCGATCTCCCTCATCCTGAGAGCTTCGAACGCACTCTTTAGTGTTTGTGCTCTTGCTTTCTTCGCCCAATCGACTCCAAGATATTGAGTTTTGAGACTATCCCACAACTCCTTTGTCGTCTTCTTGCTTACGATTTGTAGCACCACATCCTCGGGTATGGCTTGGAAAAAGCATGCTCGTTCCGTCATTTCCTTGGTTCCACCACCACTCTGATAGCGGGCCCAATGGCTTCTCATACTCCCAAGGCCTCCATGTTTGATTCCATCTTTATCACCTAAATGTAATAATTTGTGGACGCAATTATCAGGTAATGCAATAGCACTATAGCCTCTTTCATTGTTTGCACCATCTCTTCGAACTGTAGGTAGTTGGGCATTCAACCTAAGCTCTAATACTAAATGTTGCTTTTTGCTTTAGAAAAATATTTGCACGGCGGGAGATGGGAAGAAAAAATAGAGGGAAAAAACATAGCACAACGACGATCTCTTTTATCTTATCAAAATCAATTGGCTACTACTGCAATGAAGAAGTGTTCAATTTATATAGGAAAAAAACAACAATAGATATGGGTCAAGATTATAATTCCCCGTCTAAAATTTAGATCCCTTAATTTAGGTGTCATCGATGCCACCAATTTATTGACATCTACTCCTGCAAATTATTAGGTGTCATTATTTGACACCATTTATTCTCTGTCAACCACGGGCCCATGACTTGATTACCAACTTACGATTATGAATAAGAAAAACTATATCGAAACCTCTTCATTGAGCAAAATCGTGAAACTGTTTATAGGAATTCGTCCATGGATTCACCGTTGCATTCGGAAGGTGATCATGAACAGTCGTTTGTAATATGCTGTATCTGTTCGTAGATTCTTTCGAGCAATAGTTAATCCATCAACTACTCAAAAAACATTGTATTAATATATACACAAACAGGATTCACTCATAACGCGTGCCTCGTTTAAATAGAAGAAAACATAAATTCCTCACAAGTAAATGAATCTAACCAAAGGAGTGCCGCGCAATCGATGTGGGCAACAGCCGAGGTTTCGGCAAAATTCTACGCCTCATGTGAAATCTCCGTCTCTGAGGACATACCAAAATTCAGGAACGCGGGAGAAAGGGAATCGACTCAATCGCAGGAAAGATAACAGCCTCGAACGTTCATAAAAAGGGAATTTGAATCGTTATTTTTCTCTTTCTTTACATTGATGTGTCATGGAAATATCAGAAATGGAATCGTGATGAGAACCCACGGTTGCAGGGTTTTCTGAGACTTGCGACGAAGTGGTCGCAAAGCGAGAAGATACGCACCGCACTAGAAGAAGCGTTCTCTGCAGAAATGAACGAGTAGGGATGAAGCAGAGATCCGGTAGCTGAAATCGACGCCATGAAAAACACAATCACCGAAATTCCAACCGCAGAACCGAGAGGAGGGAAACTAAACTGCAGTGAAATGGTTACGTGGGATTTTTTAGTTAATTTTTTTGAGAAAATTCCCGTCTAAAAAATTCACTCGAATTTTCCACAAAAAAAAATGAGGTAAAAAATAAAATAAAATAAAATAATACATGTTCAGTAGTGCTAACGATACACTACACATGTTCAGTAGTACTAACGATACACTAAAATTCATAACCCACTCGGAATCTGCAAAAAGAGTGGTTTTCTTCAAAGAGAAACGAGTTCCGATATTAGCTTGTGGATTTCATCGTGCATTTCAAATTTTAATATATCTAAATTTTTTAAAATATGTTTATTTATTTAATTTCAACCTCGAATTTGAGTACAACTTCAATTTCAAGGATTTGAGTCGAGCTCGAAGCTATAATTAAATTTATAAAAACGTACTTTAGTCTTGATCACGCCAAATCGAGTAGCTCAGTCAAGCCCAAGTTGAGCTCAAACTTGAAAAACATTACTCAATCGAGCTTGAACCAAGCCCGATCACCAATTTCGAGTGTTGAGCACGAGCTCAAGTATTACGATCCTAGGTTCGACTCACCTCAATTACAACTCCACCCCCACTCATTTTGAAAATTATGGGTTAATTGTCAATGAAATTGTTTTAAAAAATCTATTGATAATTTTCAATAACAATTCCACTGAAATTTGAACTGAAAACATTATTGTTGATTGTAACACCCACAATGCCATTTCCAGGTATGATTTTTTTTTCTTGATTTTGGGGCGGATTTTGGACCAGCCGTGTGATTTTGGACCTTATCGAGGTTTCAGGGTGTCGATATAGGCTATGAATTGAGTCTCGCAGGGTTGATCCGAGCTCAAGATGAGATTTTGTAACATAACGTCGTGACTCGGGGGAAACACAATGTGGTGAGGAGCTATGTGAGAGAAAAAGTTTTGCGCTAGTTATAGGCCACACTATGGCCTAAGGGGGCATCAGAGTACGAAGTTTGAGGTGAATTGTTGGATTGAGGCTGGTCGAGGATTGCATGTGGCCAAGAGGCATCACGATGTGACGGGTGTTTGGGGAAGTCAGGAAATGGCTAAGTCGCGTGCATTAGGGTCACCACGTGTAATGGTTTACTCTTGTGTATTAGTACCCCCCATGCGTAAGTGTTGCATACTTTGTGAAAAATCGAGTGGGGGAGGGGGTTACACCATGACAAGTGAATGTTGCGATGTGTTGGTGATGTCGCGGTCGAGAGCCACGTCGTGAGAGCTTGTTCGCACATGGTCGTCACGCTATGACGAAGGTAGGTCACGTCGTAACCATGTGTAAGGGTCCCCCCCATGCATAAAGGTTGACTCTTGCATACAACAGTCCCATAAGTAGGGTTGAGTGATATGTAAAGGCTGTAGACTGTGAAATTCAAGTTTGGAGGGGGAAGCAATCACACTGTGAGCCAGGGGGTCATGTTGTGGCACGACCTTGGGTAATGGAGTCACGACTTGGCTTTGAGGGAGCTATTTCATGTCGTGGTGAAGGGAGGCCATGTCGCGGGGAAGACCCCGAGGGTCACCACGCCATGGCCTACATAGCCACACTGTGATTCGTGACTTGAGTTGTTTTTAAAATAAATTAATTAAATAAATTGTTTTAAAATTAAGAGTTAATAATTAAATAGAGTTCCACTTTTGTTGTGGTTACACACCTTCCCCCCTCTGCTCCTTCTTGGTCTTTTCTCTTCGGAGGTGTGTCCTCTTTCGTTCCTTGCCCGATTTGAGTACCGTTTGATCTGAGTGATAACCTAAGGTAAGTCTATCACTTCCCCTCGATTCTTTCTCAGTTCCTCTTTTTATTTCACAGTCTTTCGTCCGTTATGGCCGTTAACACCTTATTTTAGGGCTTTCATATGATTTGTTGATTTATTTCGTCAAAGCTTGGATTTGTGTTAAATATTTGACAGGAGGTTCTCTATGAGTATAAGGTAGGTTTCTCCATGCATAAACTTCTAAATCTAAAGCCATGGTTGCTTGCTTATTTTTAACCCATGTCTATGACTTCCTAAAAAATGTACTAGTGTACCTGTTATCCATTACCAAATAGTATAGGTTTCTCTTTGTCGGAGTTGGTGTCCTAGAACTAACTTCTATATACTTTAGATGACATGTATTTGTGATCTTGGAATATTAATAAAGTTCTTATCACATCGTTATTGTTCTTCCGCGTTAGATTGTATGTGATAATGTTCTAAGGGTACCTATCACACTAAAATGTCACGACAGTTCCTTGTTATGATGAGAACCCAAAAATGCAATGACAATATTCTTCTCCTTGAAAAGGGAATCCCAAGGAGTGTCCTTTTCAAACCCTTCACCCCAGGAACCCCCCTCCCCATGAAGGGATCACTCCAGAGAGAGCCCCAACCGGGAAGGAGTTGTTGCCATAAAATATTGAGACTTCTTCTCATTAAGTTCATCCTTGGTAATCTTAATAAAGTAGATTATGAGAACTTGACCCACCAGTAGAAAATCCACATTTATATATGTAATTGGATGTTCATATCTATGGACGTCTATAATGAACCTTAGACATTAAGATTATTATTTATGCATATCATGAGTTGTGTGCTTTGATATATTTCCTTAAACCATGATGACATACGTTTGTGGCAAAGTTGGGCGCATCCCAATTGATACGACATTAATGAATAAAGAGAGAAAATGATTCGTCCCTTATGTTCTTTAATGGAAGTTGATATCTTAGGCTCTTTGATGGGAATATAACCATCTTTTAATTCCATGTCCACAACGTTCTGTTGATATGTTCATTTCTGAAAAGTTAAAAAATGACACATCAAGCAACTAGGTTAATGACATTAGTGTGCAACCTACTTGATTATATATATCATGATAAATTAATTGTATTACACAATGTACATTCTTATGAGGTTGCATGTCATTGTGAAAACTCTATGGGTGTATTGGTGTGTTGCTAGATGCTAACATTGGACTTTTAGTGGTCCCACTTAATGTTATTGAGAAAAAGACCTAGAGGATCACCCACTAAGTGTATATAGAATTTCAGTTAAATTCTAGATGAATTTAACATACAAGATAAATATTATTCCCATACATGGTTAAAAAATTATTCATGTTTGGATTGATCATGAATATTCTACCACCGTTTATTTAGGAGAATAAACATGAGTTGAATATTTAATAAATATTTATTCTCTTTTTTAGTGAATATAATGTTTCTTTATTTATAGGTAAGTAATGCAGTGATATTTATTTATTTAAATAAATAGCCATTATTCAAGGTTTGATAAATATCGAGGAGGATTGACAGACCAATCATAATGGTTTGGTGAGAAATAATATATAAAATATTATTTGAATAAATGTTAATTTATTTATTCAAGAAATGATGTTTATTTATTCACATGCCAAGTAAATAATAATATTATTATTATTTAGATATGGGGTTCACTGAGGATTAAGAGAATAATGAAGGGGTCATGTGCAATTATTAATCTCTAACCCCACATCTATATAAACTTGATTATATCATTCTCAACCCTAATCATCGTTGTACATAATGAAAGTCTAGATAGAATTCTCTCAAGCCCTAGAGAGCTCCTCCTCTATAACACTCTCAAGAATAAAGAACGATTCTCCTCCTCCTCCCTCTCGACTCTAGTGAGAACACAAAGAATCTTTTTCGACCTTAGAGCAATTATTGTTGTGATCATCAATATACAACACACGCATTAGAATCTTCCATGTTAGCACCTGAAGATTTCTAAGGCAACGTTCATAGGTTCGCGATGTATGTGTAGATCACCGCCAAAGGGATTCTACCCTTGAACCCTCTCCCCGCAACGATGGTGGGACAAGAAGTGGTCTACCAAATATTCAATGAAGAAAGAATTTCAACGTAGGGTAATTCTGAATTTACATGAATTAATTATAAATTGCGTGTGATGATCCTGCCTTCTTGGTTTCAGTGTTTAAGTATATTAATCTTTGAATAAATTTGTTGGTCATGGTTTTTTTCATCATGTATAACTTGGATTATTCGTTGATTATGATAAAAAATTCAAGTTGGATACTACCCAATAAGTGCTTCCATCGCACCTAGAACCTTCAATTGGTATCAGAGAAATCACATAATAATTTATAATTATTTATTAATCATTGACTGATTTATGTATTTATTGTTCGTATTTCATTTTCGATTTAATCATTCTTTAAATCTGAATGTCAAGATCTTCTCTTCTTCTTCTTCTTCTTCTTCTTCATTCTCACTCATATAATCAAAATGGATTAACTATAAATGAAGAACCCATCTTGTGGTGTTGAGCATTATGGTCGTAACACTACCACAAAACTAGGCAAGGCATGTGCCTGCCTTTATCAGCGCTAACGGAAAAGCACTGATAAAGGTTGTATTTATCAGCGCTTTTCATTTTAGCGCTGATAAATACATCCTTTATCAGTGCTTTTTACTAGCGCTGATAAAGGCTCACACGGATTTGTTAAAAACCCGTGGGTCCTCTTCCTCCTCCCTGCACCCGGTCAAGCTCTCACAGAAGCCCTCCTCTGCACCGCTGCCGCTGCCGCCGCCTCCTCCTCCTCCGCCGCAGCCGCCGCCTCCTCCTGCTCCTCCTCCTCCGGCCGCCGCCTCCTCCTCCGGCCGCCGCCTCCTCCTTCTTCCCCTCCTCCAGCCGCCGCCTCCTCCTCCTCCTCCGCTCCTCCTCCTCCTCCTCCACCGCAGCCTCGTCCTCCTCCTCCACCACCGGCGCTTCCTCCTCCTCCTCCTAGTCCGCTGCCTCATCCTCCTCCTCCACCGACGCCTCCTCCTCCTCCTCCTCTGCCAACTCTGCTGCCTCCTCCTCCACCGCGGTTTGAGAGGTGCCTCAAGTACTCAGGTGAGTCTCACAAGCTTTATTTTAGTTTTATATGATGTTTTTTGGAGATTTTTCAAATGAAACATGGTTTTGTGTTCATATTTTTTGAGAAACAATGTAGAACCTTGAGCATGAGGAGGTTTTCAGTCCTCTTTCTAAATCACATAGTTGAATTTCATGGTTAGTGAAGGTTAACCATGGGATATCTTAGAGGAAACCATGTGAGGTGGATTTTAGTTAGGGATTAACATACCATTTTTTCATGATTTCATACAAAACATGTGAAATTTTGTAGACTGAGGTAGTTCCAATTTACATAATTAATGCATAGTTTGGTAAACTATGTTGACCAAATATTTGAAGGGGTTTTATTGTACAGTTCCACCACATTATTAATATATGGTTTGGAAAATTGTGTAGAACATTAAAATTATATTTTCATCTTTTTCCCTCTGAAATTCCAATAGGGGAAGCCCCCATTTCTCATCCTCCCTCTTATACAATGCCCAATCGACCCACCCCCTTATTCCTCTTTGATTCCCCTTTCCATGGGGAGTTTTTTAGTGGATTTATTCAACAATTCTAAGTGATTTCACCATCTTCCTTACCATTTTATTCTTTATATTTAGTTTCTATTGATTTTTGATTTATCTAGATTAGGTTTTATGGGTGATTCAACTGGAGCACGATGGTATCATATTGATTTGATGGGGGTGTTTTCCTACCTCATGTATAAGAGGCATCATGATGGTATCTGCAAGTCACCAATCATTATGAAGGATTTGTGTTTCCTTTTGTAGTTTTCATGGATATTGGATCAAATTATATAATGTTTTCTATGGATTTGGTTCTGATGGTTGGGTATTTTTCCTAAGATGGCACTAAGATCCCACTTCAGATCTTATATGGATTTTTGGTCTTGGTTCTAACATGAAAAGTCCAAAAGATGAGTTTCTAGTGAATATAACTAGTTTAAATTGATTTGGATAATTAATTATAAATGTTATAATTTAATAATTTTGGTTTTTTGGAGAGAGGAAGGAGTTATATTGATGAGTTGATCTTGGGGTAGACATTGGACGAGGCTTAGCAAGCCTAGGAAAAGTTTTCAACTTGTAATTAAAATAGTATAAACATATAAAATAGGTATGTGGTCCTGGTAATTTCTTTATGGATTTATAAATTCCTTAATGGGTGTTATTAGAGTGAGTGTGACTTAGAGGACCTTGTTAGGGGGAACCCGGAGACCTCTTGGAATACATTCAGTGACTTTTATGTATTTGTTCCCATAGGCCACACATGGAACTAGTGATACATCAGAGCCCTTGGCCTTATTGAATTGAACCTAAAGTGTGTGAACACCCCCCTTGGGGATGTGACTACTTGGGTGGGTATAACTTTGTAAGGTTGTTGATAGGCTGGATGTGTAGACTGACCCAGAACAAACCTATATATTGAAATGGGACATGAGCCATCTCTTGAGACTATTTATAGTATGGAATATTACCATGTAAATATTATGAGGCTATACCATGTAAGACACTGATAAATAATATGATGCTCTCATGTGATGAGTGTTTCACTACATCATGTGCTTCTGTTGGATGGTGACGTTGCAATGATGGTCTTCATTCTTAACAGCTTATTGATCCAAATCTTTAATGGTTTTCCTTTCTAAACATTGGTTTTAATGTATTAAGGTCTTTATCAAGTTTCATTTAAGACCTTCATTTTAAAATAACAACTGTATAACAGCATGAATAACATAACTCAAGTTGATAGAGAAGAAAATTTATGAAGGCATTGGATTCCCTTCGAGCCAGATGGATTAGTGCTGTCCCCATGGATAGTAAAACCCCTTTTGGAGATCATGGAATAGTTGATAATAGGTTGTTTGGATCATTCATTGCTTCTAGATATTTTTACAGATTTTCCTTGGTGTTTTTGGTTTATACTTCTCTAAATCCCTACTGGTGTAAGTTCTTTTCACCTTGTGTTTGTACTTATACTCTTTTTTTTAATTGAGTCCTTTGGGGCATGAATTAGGTGACCAATTCATGTCACCACTTTTATTAAAAAAATGACCTTGAGGTGGTATTTTATTGAAATGGAAAAAATTACATAGTAGTGAGGTCTATGATACTACTAATAGGGATACCATTGATTTTGAGTAGTGATTATATTTTTTATGAAAAGTGTATAGGTGAGAGATTTCAGTCCTTATTGTGTATTTGGCCTGTTTGGTTGAGTGTCCTGCACTACTGGGGTTAAGTTGTTGGGAACAATTTTATACTAGTATGGATACTACTCAAGTTGTGATAATGGGATGGAGGTTTTCCAGGTTATTATCATATTCACCAGGGTGAGTTTATATCTAGGGTAATTATCAATGTATACTAGGGTGAAAGACCTCATGATTATTGTTATAGTTGGTATAGTCATCACAATGTTCTCAAATACACTTTGGCACTAGCCAAAGTTGGTATGAATGATCGAGGCTACGAACCTGAGGATCAATGATGATTTATTTATTTATTTTTTAGATATTATTTATTTATTCAGAGCATGAAACATGCACATATAACTAAAAATTAGAATTTATGAAACCACATTGGTGGTTACCTACTGAGTACCCAAGAAATCCTCATGTATTGAAGGTCAGGTAGAATTGGGTCCCAGTGTTGCCAGATCGAGTTGGAGTAACTTTGATGGGTTTTAGAGATCTAGATGATGTGAGGCTTGGGGATTGTAGTGGTTCCCAATATATTTTTTATTTTGGTATTTATTTATTACTTTATTTCCTTTAAGTATCTTGTTTTTTATCTAAATTATACTCATATTCCTTCTCCTTTAACCTATATACTTATCCTATGGATTTTAAATAGGATGAATATAAATAAATAATGGATGAATGTAAATCGGTTGACAAAAGAGTATGAAGAAGACGTGAAAGAATTTATCAAGTTTGCAAAAGATCATGCATGTGACTCTTCTCAAATCCTTTGTCCGTGTTTACGCTGTTGTTATTCAAAACAAATTAGTCCAGATGAGTTGGAAGAACACTTGATCTATCACGGAATAGATCAAAGTTATACATGTTGGAATAAACACGGGGAAACAACGAATGTAGGTAGTGACTGGGGTGACACTGCGTTTTATGGATCATCTGATATGATTACAAACATGAACAATGAAGATGACCGTATGGAGGATGTGATTACAGATGTGAATGATGATGAAGATCGTATTGAGAAAATGACAAGGACCTTCGAAGATGAACTTCATGATTGACCAAAATTGTTTGAGAAGTTAAAAAGTTGTGCAAAGATGCCATTGTATGCTGGTTGCACTAAATATACAGCATTGTCAGCCGTACTGAAGCTATATAATTTGAAAGCAGATAACGGGTGGAGTGAAGACAGTTTTACGAAACTACTTGCCCTCTTGAATGACATGCTCCCAGAAGACAATGAGCTCCCGAGCCGAACATACGATGCCAAACGAATGCTACGCTCTATGGGTATGATATTTGAAAGAATACATGCCTGCCCGAATGACTGTATACTGTTTCGCAAGGACCAAAAATCACTTAAAGAATGCCCAAAGTGTGGTGCTTCTCGATACAAGAAAGATGAATCCAGTCCTACTAAAGTTGTATGGTACTTTCCAATCATTCTAAGGTTTAGACGCCTATATGGAAGTGAGGAGACTGCAGAACAATTAACATGGAATGCAGATACAAGAATTAAAGATGGGATACTACGTCACCCGACAGACTCTCCTCAGTGGAAGAGAATCGATCATGAGTATCCTGAATTTGGAAACGAGTCGAGAAACCTTCGTCTTGCGTTATCTACAGATAGAGTGAATCCTTTTGGTTTTCAAAGCAACAGTCACAGTACATGGACGTTTATGTTGATAAATTATAACTTACCACCGTGGTTATGCATGAAACGAAAATACATCATGCTATCTATGCTTATATCAGGACCAAAACAACCGGGTAATGATATTGATGTTTATTTAGCTCCATTGATCGAAGATTTGAAATTATTATGGGATTCAGGTGTTACATTGTATGATGCTTACAGAAAGGAAGATTTCACTTTGAGAGTCATGTTATATGGGACGATAAATGACTTCCCAGCTTATGGAAATTTGTCAGGATATAGCATTAAAGGAACTCAAGGCTGTCCCGTTTGCGAAGAAGGTACACAATCAATTAGGTTGAAACATTCATCGAAAACCGTGTTTCTAGGACATCGCAGATTTCTACCGCGACGACATAAGTATCGTTCTTAGAAGACATCATTCGATGGAAGTTCAGAAGAACGTACAACACCGTATCCACTAACAGGCGATCAATTGTTTGAGAAAGTTAAAAATTTGGACACTACTTTTGGTAAACCGGCTTCGAAAAACCTTACGAAAATCGGTTGGAAAAAGAGATCAATTTTTTTTGAATTACAATACTGGAATTGTCTGTATGTAAGACATTTTATTGATGTTATGCATGTAGAAAAAAATGTATTTGACAGTGTTATCGGCATGTTGCTAAATACATATGGCAAAACAAAAGATGGAATTAAGGCTAGGTTGGACATGGTTGAGATGGGAATACGAGAAGAGTTGGTACCAGTAAAGGGTGAAAAATGAACATTTCTTCCTCCTACTGCTTACACTCTTTCCAGGCAGGAGAGATATCAGTTTTGCAACTTCTTGAATGATGTAAAGGTTCCAGAGGGGTATTCGTCAAATATCAGTAACCTTGTGTCAATGAGCGACTTGAAGTTAAAAGGTCTGAAATCACATGACTGTCATGTTTTGATGAAAAATCTCATTCCAATTACTTTACGTTGCATTTTGCCCAAGAATGTCCGCCATACATTAACGAAACTGTGTTTCTTCTTCAAAGCTATATGCAGCAAAGTTATAGACCCGGCGAAATTGCCAGCTATGGAAAAAGAAATTACCGTCATATTATGTGAATTAGAAATGTTCTTCCCACCTTCATTTTTTGATATGATGGTTCATTTGATGGTCCACTTGGTGAGAGAGATTCGACTATGTGGTCCTGTACATTACAGATGGATGTACCCCATTGAACGGTATATGAAGATTTTGAAAGGGTATGTCAAAAATCGAAGTCGGCCAGAGGGTTGTATTGTAGAGCGATGTATTGTTGAGGAAGCCGTTGAATTCTGTACCGAATACTTGTCTGGTGTGGAAAGCATTGGCTTACCGAAATCTCGTCACACTGGGCGGCTAGAGGGTGAAGGAATTTCTGGAAGAAAGGTTGTCACAATCAATATTACAGATCGGGAGCAGACCCACCTTTATGTTTTGCATAACAGTTTAGACGTTGACCCATATGTTGAAATCGACAAAGAAATTCTTAGGCAATTGAATCCATCAAGGGCTGAAAAATGGATATCAGATACACATAATCAACAGTTTATAGGATGGTTTCGAGATCATATTTTTAAGAAGTCAGATGAAAATCCAAAGTCTATTTCGGAACGACTTCGATGGATAGCCGGAGGACCAAGTGTGTATGCATTATCTTACAATGCTTATGTAGTTAATGGTTATACATTTTATACTAATGAACATGATGAAGACAGTACCATGTAGAATAGTGGGGTTACACTTGTGGCTGAAGCGATGCATGTTTCCGGTGCTAAGGAAAGAAATCCAATTTATGCGAATATGTCATACTTTGGCATCATCAAAAAAATATGGGAGTTGGATTATATAGAATTTCAAGTTCTGATATTTCAATGCAAGTGGGTTGATATCAGGAGTGCTGTTAAAATAGATGATTTGGGATTTGTGAAAGTTGATTTCAGTAAGGAAGGGGAGAAAGACAAACCATTTATAATGGCATCATAGGCAGTGCAAGTATTTTATGTTCCCGATCCCGTAAACCGAAACTGGTCAATTGTTCTGTTATCGACCAAAACAGCTGAAGGGTCAGATGAAAATTCAACGGAAGATGACCCTTTCATTGGGATTTTGCAATCATTTCGCAGTGGTCCCAATGTAGACGACGTTTTGTATGTCAGAGGAGACCACAATGAAGGGATATGGATAGTTGATAGAGGGGTCAAATCCCTTCAGCCTTTTAAAAAAAGAGTTCAATAATCAGGTTATTGATTTTTTATTGTAATATAGATTGTGTTACATTATGTTATTATCTATTCGCTGCTGCTTTTATGTGATCTAACTTAAATTTTAAACCAGTTCTGCAGATAATGACTTCTTCACCTGCTGATGCACCCAATCCCGAGACACAACACGTCTCTCAACCTGTTGCAGCTGGTCCCACTACTGAGAGACAACATGCCTCTCAACCTGTTGCAGCTGGTCCCACTGTTGACGTACAACAGGTCTCTCAACCTGTTGCAGCTGGTGTTAGTGCCGAAGCTAGCGCTTCGGAGAAACATAACGATGATGCAGAAACTGAGGAAATGGTAGGCGATGAAACCCCAGTGACACAAAAAAAACAGGTGCGCCGTAGTTTGAAAGTTTTAGCAAAAATCCTCAAGGAAAAAGCAAAAGGAATCAAATATGAGGTGGGATGGAATAAGTTAGGCCAACATTTAAACCCCAACAAAGCCATGTTTAGTAGTTACATTGGAATCGTCACTTGACAACGCATGCCGATTGACGTAGAGTCGTGGAACCATGTTGTCAGCGGGTTGAAAACATTAATGTGGGAAGAGATTACGGTAACATTATGATATCATCTATTTAATTTATTAAAATAAAATAAAATATTGAAATATTGACTAACCCTTCATCATCTCTTGTAGAGTGCATTTATAGTAGATGTTTCACACAAAGAATATGTTTTCAGACTGGCAGGAAGGATTCATAGAGGCTTTCGCACCATTTTAACGAAAAATCATTTGAAAGATGCCGAAAGGAAAATCAAGCCGCACCCACCTCCTCTTTATGCACACTTGATATCCCAAGGAACGTGGGATGCGTTTTGCAACCGTCGTGCGGAAAAGAATTTTCAGGTACATTGTGTTTGGTTACACGTTGTGTAATGTTGCTTGTATTCATCACATTGATTGATAGGTTTTTATTTATGAAACAGCAATTGAGTGCTGAAAATAAAGAACGGGCAGCAAAACTAGCGTACCCCTACCGTAAAGCAAGGTTGGGGTACGCTTTAATTGAAAAACAATTGGTATGTATTTTAAAAGTACTGTAATAATTTTATGTGACATAAAACAACACTGTAACCATGTTTCTCTGTTTATATGCAGATTGATGAAGCAAAATCTCAAGTCACTTCCATTCCACGCCATGTGCTATGGAAGGAGGCTTGTGTTAATAAAGAGGGGAAACTGATAGATGAAAACACACAAAAAGTGTGGGAAACATGTGTAAGTATGACATAATATAAACTTGTTTTGCTTTAAATCACTATTACATAACGATGCTTACTTATTTTTTCATATTTTCTATTTGACATAGTCACAGGAATTAACAACACCCGCACTGGATGCAGACATACTTTCAACGGCCTTGAAACAGCCATAATAGTATGGGCGCGTCAGAGGTGTGGGTTTTGGGGTGTCACCCAAGACATATTTTAAGAAAAAAAACAAGAGGATGAACAAACTAAAGAATTGAATGTAATGAGAGATAGAGTAGCTACCCTTGAAGAACTAATCCAAACTCAGGGAGAGATGCTAAAGAGTTTGATGGAGGAGAGGCGAAGAGAACAAACAACTCAAGAACAACCCCCGCGAGAAGATCCACCCCTCACCAGCTTTGAGGCGAGCCATTCACCTCAAAGACCTGACTTAACCGAGGTAATCAATGTTATAATATTCGTTTTTGTGAGATGTGAATCACATAGACACTGATACCTTTCATTTAATGATATTCTGCAGGGTGAAAATGACTGTGATTTATATCCGTCAACTCCCACCCATCGCCTTGTAGCGAGGGCTACGGTGTTCAATATGCAGAATGACACGCTACACTCAAGACCACTTCCAACCGGTCATGTCAAAGTGTCGATTAACGTAGCTCATGAGCCGAGCGTCGAGCTACCCATGCCAAATGACGATGACGACATTCATACGGTGGAAAAATATATTGGAACATTCGTTGCATGGCCGTCGAATCTTGTAAAAAAACACATCAAGCAGGAGGTATTCATTTACAGTTCATTTTTCAAGCAGAACCTTTAACATTAAATTAAAAAATGGCTGAACCGATGAATGTTATTACAGAAGGATAAAATGGAGAAGCTAAAACGAAAGAGCGGCTCCAAGATTGGATCAACCAACCGATCAAAACGATCTACTGAGAGCACGTTCACCCCGCCCGTTCTATATCCACATTTAATATCATTGCAAGCTCATGTGGATACGAAAATGAAAGACGGAAAGAGTCATACAATTGTTTGTGAAAAATATATGTATGGAGAGGAAACAATAGATTTCGTTAGTGCAGACGCTGTTTCTGAGATCATCACATACGACTGGCTAGGCGCCTCAGTTATAAATGTATCCATGAGGTATGTTTTCATGATTTGATTTTACAGAAGCTGATATACTTTGATAATTATGGATAAATACATCTCATATTTTTCACAGGCGTATATATGAAAAATAATTGAAGGGATTTGCCCATGAATACAAATTTGGACTCGTTAGTCCTCACACCATTTCTACACAACGAACAGAAATAGATTCTAATTTTCAGGCTGAATTGATGTCAAATCTGCTCAGAACGTTTCAAAAAAGAATTACGATTGACATACTCTTTTTAATACCAACGATGCAAGGGTAAAACTATACATTTTAATCATATCAATTATATTTTCATTTCTATAAGTACTTATTTCTTTTTGTGTTTTTAGGGAACATTGGATGCTCATTGCAGTCAATTTGGATACTCCAAAGATTTATTTTCTGGATTCACTACATGGATATCCAACTAACCGACCACAAATGATGGCGATTGTCAATTTGTAATACACTAGATCCAACATTTTAGAACTAAATATCTAGTTATATAATTTATATTATCTTTTAATGAGGATTTTGTTATGATAGGGCGGTGTATGAATATCGTCTAAAGGCTAGAATGAATCCAGGGCATAAGGACGACAATGCCCACAAGATCTACAAATGGAGAAGTATCTGGATATATATAATTATATTTCACTATCCAAATACATATCAAAACAAATTACTTATTTTTCTCGATGTTTTTGCAGTGTCCAAAACAAACAAATGACAAGGACTGCAGTTATTATGTTTGTAAATTTATGAAAGAGATCATATTTCATGAACAAACTAGCATCCCTGAAGAGGTATTTTTGAAAATAATTACTAATTTATTTAAAATAATTATTAATCCTTTGTGTATTTATATTTTTTCAGTACTACTATGACTGTCGCAAAAACTCCTATTCAGAAGATGATATAAATGTCTTTAGAAACGAATGGGCAACGTACCTGATCGAAGAATGTAAAAAAATAGGACAATGAAGGTGAATTCCTAATACTTATGTTATCTTTATATGGTCATTGATATCTCCCTTTACACTTATTGAGCATCTATGATCTCTCTTTCTTATGTTTCATATCCTTAGATTAGTGAATTCCTACTACTTAGTTTGAAAATGACATAAACTTTGGAAAACAACACCAATGACATACGCCAAACTGAGCAAACGCGTTCGGATTGTTTTGATACTTTAGGACAACGATCCACGAGTCATTTTTGACGTGTACGAATCAACCGCACCTCAATCCGACGCACGGTGTGACCGGTATGGCTAAAAGTGTCTGATATCAGTTTCAAATTGAGATAAACTTTGGAAAACAACACCAATGACATACTCCAAACCGAGAAAACACGTTCGGATTGTTTTGATACTTTATGAAAACAATCCACGAGTCATTTGTGACATGTACGAATTGACCTCACCTCAATCTGACGCATGGTGTGACCGGTATGGCTAAAAGTGTCTGATATCAGTTTCAAATTGAGATAAACTTTGGAAAACAACACCAATGACATACGAAAAACCAAGAAAACGCGTTCAGATTGTTTTGATACTTTAGGACAATGATCCACGAGTCATTTGTGATGTGTACGAATCAACCGCACCTCAATCCGACGCACGGTGTGACCGGTATGGCTAAAAGTGTCTGATATCAGTTTCAAATTGAGATAAACTTTGGAAAACAACACCAATGACATACGCCAAACCGAGAAAACGCGTTCGGATTGTTTTGATACTTTATGAAAACGATCCAAGAGTCATTTGCGACGTGTATGAATTGACTGCACCTCAATCCGATGCACGGTGTGACCGGTATGGCTAAAATTGTCTAATATCAGTTTGAAAATGACATAAACTTTGGAAAACAACACCAATGACACATGGAAAACCAAGAAAACTCCTTCGGATTGTTTCGATACTTTAGGAAAACGATACACGAGTCATTTTTGACGTGTACGAATCAACCGCACCTCAATCCGACGCACGGTGTGACCGGTATGGCTAAAAGTGTCTGATATCAGTTTGAAAATGACATAAACTTTGGAAAACAACACCAATGACAGACGCCAAACCAGGCAAACGCGTTCGGATTGTTTTGATACTTTAGGAAAACGATCCAAGAGTCATTTGTGACGTGTACGAATTGACCGCACCTCAATCCAAAGCACGGTGTGACCGGTATGGCTAAAAGTGTCTGATATCAGTTTCAAATTGAGATAAACTTTGGAAAACAACACCAATGACAGACGCCAAACCGAGTAAACACGTTCGGATTGTTTTGATACTTTAGGAAAACTATCCAAGAGTCATTTGTGATGTGTACGAATCGACCGCAACTCAATCTGACGCACGGTGTGACTGGTATGGCTAAAATTGTCTGATATCAGTTTGAAAATGACATAAACTTTAGAAAACAACACCAATGACATACGCCAAACCGAGAAAACGTGTTCGGATTGTTTTTATACTTTAGGAAAACGATCCACGATTCATTTGTGACGTGTATGAATTGCCCGTACCTCAATCCGACGCACGGTGTGACCGGTATGACTAAAATTGTCTGATATCAGTTTGAAAATGACATAAACTTTGGAAAACAACACCAATGACATACGCCAAACTGAGCAAACACATTAGGATTGTTTTTATACTTTAGGACAATGATCCAAGACTTATTTTTGACGTGTACGAATCGACCGCACCTCAATCCGACGCACGGTGTGACCGGTATGGCTAAAAGTGTCTGATATCAGTTTCAAATTGAGATAAACTTTGGAAAACAACACCAATGACATACTCCAAATCGAGAAAACGCGTTCGGATTGTTTTGATACTTTAGAAAAACGATCCAAGAGTCATTTGTGACGTGTACGAATCAACCTCACCTCAATCCGACGCACAGTGTGACCGGTATGACTAAAAGTGTCTGATATCAGTTTCAAATTGAGATAAACTTTGGAAAACAACACCAATGACATACGCCAAACTGAGCAAACACATTCTAATTGTTTTGATACTTTAGGAAAACGATCCACGACTCATTTTTGATGTGTACGAATCGACCGCACCTCAATCCGACGCACGATGTGACCGGTATGGCTAAAAGTGTCTGATATCAGTTTGAAAATGACATAAACTTTGGAAAACAACACCAATGACATACGCCAAACCGAGCAAACGCGTTCGGATTGTTTTTATACTTTAGGACAACGATCCACGAGTCATTTTTGACGTGTACGAATTGACCGCACCTCAATCCGACGCACGGTGTGACCGGTATGGATAAAAGTGTCTGATATCAGTTTCAAATTGAGATAAACTTTGGAAAACAACACCAATGACATATGCCAAACCGAGAAAACGCGTTCGGATTGTTTTGATACTTTAGGAAAACAATCCAAGAGTCATTTTTGACGTGTACGAATCTACCGTACCTCAATCCGACGCATGGTGTGACCGGTATGGCTAAAAGTGTCTGATATCAGTTTCAAATTGAGATAAACTTTGGAAAACAACACCAATGACATATGCCAAACCAAGCAAACGTGTTCGGATTGTTTTGATACTTTAGGAAAACGATCCACGAGTCATTTATGATGTGTACGAATCGACCGCACCTCAACCCGACACACAGTGTGACCGGTATGGCTAAAATTGTCTGATATTAGTTTGAAAATGACATAAACTTTGGAAAACAACACCAATGACATACGGCAAACCGAGCAAACACGTTCAAATTGTTTTGATACTTTAGGACAACGATCCAAGAATCATTTGTGACGTGTACGAATCGACCACACCTCAATCCGATGCACGGTGTGACCGGTAAATCTTTTCATTAGATAAAGAATCAGTATTTATTAAATGAGATAAATCAATCAAAAACATATTGATTTTACATTATTCCCTTTCATTGTTATGAAAATGAAAACTTTTGAGTTTAAAATTTAATATTTTAGTTTCACATTTCCATATTAATTTATTCTTTCATATTACTGTTTTAATTTCTTTCATTATTGCATTACTAACATAATATTTGTTTTCTTATATAGGTGAATTTTTTTCCTTGAGTTCGGATGCTTTGTTCGACAACAAATACCATCGAGAGAGGATCACAGATATCAAAGGATGAAACATGAATGTTTATAACTATTGTTGAATAATTGTAAATTTAACCATGTAAAACAATGTTTGAAATGTATATAGCAATGCATTTTTTTTGTATTCATGATGTTAAGTAAATGTATATACCGTTGCCAGTCAAAATATTGGGTGCGGGTGCTATGGTGTGTAGGTGTGCATGTGCTACTTTGTGTAGGTATTCTGGTGTGCAGGTGTGCAGGTACTGTTTTTTAGTTGCAGGCGCTGGGGCCTTTATCAGCGCTCCACGACGCGCTGATAAAGGACCCCTTTATCAGCACTGATAAAGGTCCCCTATATCAGCGCTTCTCGGAGCGCTGATAAAGGGGACCCCCCCTTTATCTACGCTGGAATTAATAGCGCTTTTCTAGCGCTGTTAATGCTAGTTTTTAGCACTGATAAAGGGGCAGGTTGTAGTAGTGTAAAGCACAAGAGTGCATAACGTGTAGCTCATATGTATACGTCATGTACCCGTGTTCACTACACCAGGATGAGCCACATAAATTCAGGTCGTCGTGTAGTTATTAACATGTGAAGTGCATTAAATATTAACTCCATGTTAACTGAGTCATCCTTACACATGTTTAGCCAAACTACCCACTTTATAACCCACTTACACGTCGTATAGTCCACAATTAATAGACATGTAGTGTATTTATTACACGACGCATGTGATTAACAACCATGTAACTTGGAAGTCACACGACATGTAACTCCTGTACACATCGTGTACCCCATTAATTTTTGCAGTCATCTTACATGCCTAGTCCCTAAGCGTGTGTTGTGGATGGACAGCGAAGAGACATACTCGATGTGTAGCTGGCCTATACATGTTGTGTATACTACCTATTTACACATAAAGTAAAACTAATTAATTTTTCCATTTAAACCTAAAAAACATGTGACTGTGTGTCATTTATTGACAATACACATCATATAATAGGTTATATATATATATATATTAAATGATTAATTAATTATGTGAGACATTCATAATTACATGTCTTCTATAGTTATAATACCCCGACTACTCTGCATGCATTAAAATCATCACCACAATATAAATACCATGCATCTTTGTGTCATTTATTAACAGTGCACACCATGTAATTACATGACTGGATGTGTACACTACATGCTATATGAGTAGATAGTATACAACCATAATGCATTCTAGATAGTTTGAACGAGTACTCGTCGTGCTGCCTCCAAGTACATACTTTATACACAGTTAATTTTAAATATAATTAATTAATTTAATTTGTTTAAAATTATAATGGATGAGAATTCCAAGGGCAGTTTGGATGGAAATTAAGATAAATGAATTGATTAATTAATAAAGATAATTAATGAATTTGAGTGTGTTTTATCTTAATTAAGAATGATTGAAATGGATGTTAGTTTATTAAATGTTTAATCATTGTATGTGTGATCATGAGCTTAGATCGACCTGTCTATGTGATTGGTTTCTTTTAATTTATTATTGCATGTTTTTTTAATAATTTATTAAATTAAATTGATGGTATGTGTGTCATCCCTTCTCATTATGTAAGGTCATGCATACTCATAGTTTCTTTTATATAAACCCCCTGTAATATCCTGATTTGAATCACCAGATTCGAGCCAAAATGCCACATGACCTCAAGCACGCTTTCCCACATGCTAGAGGCTGCTGATTAGAAGCAAGGGTATTGAGTGGAATCATGGGGAGACTATACCCTCCATCAAAGTGAATAATAAAAAATAAATAACTAAACACATAACAATATACAATCAGAGTACGCTGATACCAACAACATATCATCAATAATGAATGAATGCAAAAATAAACAAACTCAATAGTCATAACAGGAACAAAACATTGATCGCCCACCAGGCTAATCAAAAATACAAATAAGAAAAGAATAAAAGTACATGAGGCTTCGCAACTCCAAGCCTCACCTAGTTCCGATCTCCAAAACAGTAGTGAGCTATCCCACTCAATCAACTCAGGCCTCAACCCAACCTGTACCCATAACAAGTGAGGGTTGCTTGGGTATCCAAGTGCGATGATTGTTTGAGAAGAGTGTGAGTACAACTCATTAGGACACCACCAATGTGGTCCAATACCCAATTAGTAATATATAGTGTATGTTCATGTGATAAGATCATCATAAAGTAAACATGCAATACATAAATCATGCAAGCATAATATAATAACTGATCACACATGAGCAATAATAACCACGTGTTGAGCAATCATGCACTTATAAAGCTACTATGAACCCCGACCATAACCGCTTCAGTTATATTCTAGATGGATAGTCATAACAGATATTGGGAGTAATAAAGATCAATCCAAAAGGATGGTCCACCAGGTATTGAGACATCATGTCACTCGACATCAATAAGGAATCAAGATAACATGTCTCTCAATATCCTCATGACATTGAGTAAACATGTCACTTGATATCCATAAGGCATAGAGACAACATGTCACTCGACATCCATATGACATCAAGACAATGTGTCACTCGACATCCAAAAGGCATCAAGTGAACATGTCGCTTAGCATCTACATGGTCATTGTACCCCAGTGTCTGCTATCACGAGTTTGGTCTCCAGGCTGTCACGCCCCTTCCCTGTGCTCAGATCCATCATCGTCATTGCAAGCCATGTGAAATCCCCCTCAAAGGAGTAACCATATCATGATGGTTCACCTATCTTTGCATACCAGAACAATACCCCCATAGAAAATATGATATATCACATATCAAGGAAGTGCATACATGTAATCAGGGCATAACATATCATCATGAACATTTAGTATCAACACACAATACATGTGATCATCATCAAACATGGTATAAAAACTACACAAACATACTCATGGTAATAATCATCATAAATGAGTCTCATGAGCTAAAAACTCACTCACATGTGATCATTATCAAGTATGTTCAATAAGATATTCCAATATAGGTGTCACAACAAGGCTAAAAATGTAACACCCTGACTTTTTGATAAGGTGAAAATCCTTTCAATATCAGTTTTAATATCTTGTTTTCTTGTAATAAAAGTGCCTAAGAGTTTAAGGAATGGTTCTAGAGCATTTAGGGCATATTTGGAGCCTGGATCTCTAGTTTTAGGAAGAAATAGGGGAGACACACAATTAGTGCACGATTAGTGCTAACCATGCACCTCAACCGTGCGGGCCCTGGAGGGTGTCACATGGTTTTTCAAACCATGTGCCCCAGTACGCATGATTGTGCGGCATGGTACAAGTGTTTTTTAGAGGAGATCCACCTGGGTTTCACATGGTTTGTCAAACCAGTTACCTAGTTGTGTGAGGGGGGTGTCACCGTAGGTAGTGTGTGTGCACGGTTGGTGCACAATTTGTCCAAAAGTGCGGCCAAACCATGAACCCCTTAAAAACTAGGTGAAATAAAATTCTTTACCTCATTACAATTAAAATATAAACCCCCAATACCCCTTATTTATTTCCAACAACCGCTCACATTGGGAGTTACCTCTTCTCCATCTTCTAGTCTTTGAGCCTCCTCCCTCATACGATGTTGGAATCACTCGCCATTTTTCATGTTGGATTGGCATAGGTAAGATCTTCAATCCCCTTACTTCCTTTATTTGTTTATTTTACCATATGGAATGCTAAATTTGTGAGAGATAATATTCTCTATTTTCAGGGTATTCATATATTCTTTCAATTTCTTCTATTCTAGCCCAAATTCGAGGCAAATAATGGATAAGGAGTCATATAACACAATAAGGTAGTTGGTCTAGTTATTTCCCCTAAAAGTCTTGATGTTTGTATTATACGTTGTCGTTCCATGTGCCAGACCCTCCGAGCAACACCTCCTAAATGTACAATTAATTAAATGAATGGATGTCACCTTATTTAGGCTAGTCTCAACTACTTGATTTCATCGTTGAAGGATATTTAACTTGATGCAAGCTACCCCTTAGGGCATGCCACTTTTAAAGACCCATGAGCCTTATGATTTGAAATGAATTTGAACCACCAATTGAGGTGCGTTGAGTTGGTCCTTACGAATGAAATGCAATTTGAAATAAAAAAGGTGAATGGTAGGCAATGTATTTAGTCCCTTATTTCTTCTTGATTATAGATTGAGTTATCCTTATAAATTAAAAGAAACAATTAAATTAAGTGAATTGTTAAATGGTATGGGTTATCGCTAGCCCATGACCACCCATCATGTCATGCTAAGGGCAATACAAGGGTTCCAACTTGGAACACATTGGACGGGCTCATCGAACATAATAAATCAACTAATTTATAAATGGGTTATATCATGCCAGGGGTGATACATAGATTTTTATATAGAATACCTTGGAAAGACTCACCTAGCGAGTGAATTTATATTATTCCATGAATGGAACTTGAGTTCCCTATATGGAGTGTTAAGGATAGGCTTAGAGGGTAGTGAACTATATTATACCATGAGTGACACTTGGGGTCCCTATGTGGAATTACAAGGATAATATCAGAGAGAAATTCCATTATATAATGCCTTGGGTGATACTTGGGTTCCCATGAGGAATTCCATGGATAGGCTTGCAGGACGATGGGTTTATAACACACCTAGAGTGATACTTGAGTTCCCTATATAGAATGCCTTAGATGGGCTCATGATGCCAATAAATTGAATCAATTGACTAATTTTCAAAGTCAAATAATATAATTGGATTAAGTTTATGCTTTACATACTTGACAACCTAGTTTTAATTCCTTATTGAACTTAAATTCCATGAGAATTATAAAACCTTGTATGACTATCATTATTACATGGACGTCTCAGTTTTACACCTTGGGTATCGACCTTATAAATATAAACTTAAAATGCTAAGTGCTCAAAGACATTTTTGGCTTAGGCCGAAGTAGGTAGTGTCGGTCAGGTGTCCCATGAGGAATCCGAACCAATGTAGTTTATTTTATTTACTGATTTACTTTTATTATTACTTGCACACTATTCATAGTATATTCATAGGCTGGATAGTGCTAGACACCATTGATGGTGGCCTATTGAGTTTATCTCACACCCTGTTTGGGTTACCAATTGGTACTCGGACAAACTTCATGGATAAAGGTAGGAAAAAGGGAAAGGTTCCAGCTTTGGACGCCTGATTTTCTATATTATGATTAAGTATGGGAGAAGAGGACCGATCTTATGCTTGTGATTCTATTATAGATAACTTTTGATATTTTTTATTTTTTTATATAGCATGTTGTACATGCCCACTGCTCTGTATCCCCTATATTTCCCATTTTGTATATATTACAGAAATGAAATCAGATTGTATATGAAATTGGTTATTATTTCTACCTGGTTATTATATATGGATTATTTATGCTTCGGTAGCTCACTTATTATACAATTTCTGCTGATTACTATTTTTGTTTACTATTGTGCTATACTCTGATTATGTGGGTATAATTTCCCCACCATACCATTATAGACCTTTGATGCTAGTCAGAAACCTCTAGTGTATGGGGTGGAACGCTTGAGGAAATGGAGCCAACCAGGTTTAGTTACCTATGAGTGAACAAGGTCTAGGATGTTACAAAGTGGTACTAGATCCCCTTTTCCCTTTTGTCTTACTATTTGGGTTATTAGATAAGTGACTAGGAATGTGTCGAAATTTGGAGATGATCCTGTGCCTGGGAGTAGCCAACCTACGTATAGGAAAAAATCCAAATTACCTGGGATGAGACTTGTTGTTTTGGATTATGCCTATTATAGTTGTACTGATTTCACCAATGGGAGACACAAATGATTTTTGGCATTTATTATTATTATGGATTCACTTTTACCCTTATATTGGTATGAAAATGAGGTATTTATCATACATTATTATAGACACTTGAGAATTTACATGTTATGCATATGACATGCCATATTTTGTTCACTACGTGCATTTCCTACAACATGTTGTAGTGCCTTGATTGATATATCTATTATCTGACTAACATTTCTGCAGGATAAATGAGATAAATAATTGGTTAATTAAAATGTTTTCATCAACCTAAATGATGTTTTCCCACATATATTGATGGCGTCACCTTAAATAACCAATTATAACATATTTGATCCATGAACCATTAATTGCATAGACCGAAACGTTAGTTGATTTTGATTACATGAATACCAATTATAATTTATAAATCTTGTACTTTATAAATTTTAAATAGTGATTAATCTAATAAAATCATTTTATATGGATTGTTACATCCTAATACTAGATTTAAGGGTTTATTTTTTGTTACATGGTGTACTAATTTCAACTTATAAAGCTTATGCCTTTATAAGTTGGTAATGGTGACTCATTCAACTGGACCGTGATATATATACCTATAAATGATTATGAACTTAAATAAATTTAAATTATCAAATGAAATGGTTACTGTTAAATAGAGATAACAATTGAAACACAAAGGGTGTTTTACTCTATACCTTGTAATTGACACTCCATATACCAGGACCTTTACTCTATGATATGAGACCTTGATCCTGACCAGAACTTAGTAGTGGGTAATAGGGAGTGAATCTTGTGATCCTTCATGATCTTTTGTACCACATAGACTTGGCATTTGGAACAGGAAGATGGTGTTGACTCTTATATAGTAAGGATATGTATCTATCATTTTCCTTTATTTTTGAGATCTGTTATATTATCAAATCTCGTTTTGAGGTGTGTGTTTGGAAATTATAGAAACATGCCACCACAACGAACTCATGTCATATGCCAAGAAGGTGGTGATGACCATGCTCTGGAGGTGGTAGCCCCTGAGCCACCAATATTTCCTCTTGTAGTGCCTCCTGTGGAACGTTCTATTATTCCTGATATGGGTGTTGATGCTCAGTTTTGATAAGGTTTCATGCGACTCGTGTAGTCTATATAGGGATCCCCATGACCCACCCCTACTATGACATAGCTGATACGAGAATTCCATCAGCAACACCCTCCCACATTTTCAGGGGAATGTGGTCTTAGGTTTATTTAGTCATGGCTAGAGTTCATGTTATCTATCATTGAGAATTTGGAGATACCTATGGAGAGGAGGGTCAAGCTTTCAACCTACATTCTTCGTGATCCTGACAAAAGTTGGTGGGATGTTATTACTCAGGAAGATCTTCATCATGATATGTTCTGGAGGGACTTCTAGATGGTCTAATATGTCACGACCCATCCCCCGGGGCCCGTGTCGTGACTACCCCAAGCTCGCCTTCCATAGACCAAGGGTTGGTGACTAGCACTGGAAAGACATTTCCTGAAAATGGGAAGGCATCGCCTCAAAACCTGTACACACACAAGCAGGGTACACTACACAAAAGTAAAACACAATGGAAGAGTAAGGTGAAACCCCAAATATTAACCACAACTAAGTGTAATAGTAAGTTCTAAAAGTAAAGGGGGAGAAATACAAGCCCAATTGAAAAGATACAAGTACAATAGAAAACATAAAATAGCACTTGAGATAATCCACCAAGGATGCTACCTGAAGGGTAGATGCAGCTCGTCTCCACAGCTCTCCATGTCAACCAGTCACCTCCGTGTACCACCTAATCCTAGCTCCTATAGTCTCAGCTGAGCTACTTGTCATCTGCACAAGACACAACAAGGTGTGGGCGAAGCCCATGTAGGGGTGAGTATAACAATACATAGTAGAGACCCTGAGACCCCCGAAGGTCTCTCAGAATTCCACAAAGGAAAACCACAAAGCATGAACTCAATCACAATGCACAAAGAAAAAGACTCAGATCAATACAGATGTAACTTAAGTACGCAAGTACATATGATTAGTCGTAAAGCTATATCATCTTATTCTGTTAAGGGTTCTACTGCTGATCCACACAGGATCGCTCGGTGCTGATCCACACATGATCGCTAGGTGATGATCCACATAGGATCGCTAGGTGCTGATCCACACATGATCGCTAGGTGCTGATCCACACAGGATCACTAGGTGTTGATCCATATAGGATCGCTAGGTGTTGATCCACACAAGATCACTATTCATTCTTCATGTCTCAACCAACCACTGGATTCCCGTACATAGTACGCATGATTATGCGAGGATCCGCTCCTCAATCTATCGGTCATACTTCAACCAGAAATAAGTCCCATGAAGAAGTAACCCAACGATCCATCAAGTCATAAGGGTTCCAACACAATAGACGGTGCATCAATTGGACACCCGATCTGAGAGTTATAGTCATTTTAGTGCTGAGGGCCCAGTTGGATTCGGGTACGATCCAACCCGGCTGTACTCCAAATTTCTCCAAAACTCAGGTGGAGTATCTCAAAAGGACCGTCTCATCCCAAGGATTCCAATGCCATAGATGATTCATCAAACGAATGTATGGTTTGTGAGATACGACCTTTTTAGCGTATCTAGGCCGAAATGGGTTCGGGTCCGACCTGAGTCCGACCCGGCCTGGCTCGAATCGGCTGGGCCGCGGTGGGTTCGGCCCGCTAGACCACTGACCGGCCTGGCCCGCCGGCTAAGCACGAACCGCGTGAGGGGTCACGCGACCCCTCCTTCCTGAACAACTCAAAGAGCCATTTGAATCTTTAACCAGTGACGCCACATGGCGTCGCCTCTCTATCCGCGGGACCCGATCCCGCAGGGAGCGGGTCCCCCTCCTTCGCAGTTTTGAAGCCGCGACCTCCACTTGCGGCGTGCGACGGTGTGCCACCCTTCTGTCAATGCGGCCGGCTGAGAGCCGACCACCCCTTCGGTCCGCTGCAGCGCCGAGCGGCGTCGCCTCCTTCCGTGGACGGTGAGCACCGGCTGCCATCTTCGCCTACCGGCACCGGTTACCGGTGTCGCGCCGACGGGTCTTCCGTGGGCCACCTGGTGAGCTCTAGTGGTTCGTTTTCCCTTTATAAAGTGCCTATGGGCCTCCCGAGATGTTTCCATCATTGGGTGCCTCCCGGTTTCAAGGTTTCATCATGTTGAGAAATCCGCCCCCAAAGAATGCAACGAAAAATCAAGAGGAGGAGGGTCTGGGCCTTGTTCTTTTGGCCCGCACCCTCTGCATTAGCATTATATCAAGCAGTTAATAAACAGTTCATCACAAAGATAGATTTAGTCCCATTCATAACTTTCACGATTCATCAAGCTTTTCAAGAATGAGTGAAAGAAACATTGCATATGAATTTAATAACAAAACCCCTACCTCGAGATCCATTGGGTGATGCTGCGGTTGTGGCGGGAGAAGAGTCCTCGTTGGATGAATTTGCCGACGTTCGTCGATCCCAGATCGTTGCCGCCCAAGCTTCTGTCCTCCGTCGGTGGAAGATGTCGTGGTACTTCGCCAGAGGTTCCTCACAACCGTGTCAAAAACCCCAACCCAAGACTCAATTTAATAGAGGGGGAAAGGAGGTTAATGCAATGAGGAGGTTAATGCAACGAGAGATTAATGAGTTTCATTAATGAATGATACTCTTAATCTCTCAACGGTGTGGTTATAAACTGAAGAGTCAAGCCATTAAATGGCTTGACAACCCATCAGTCCCACCACCACCGCTCGACAGGAGGTAAGAAAATAAAATATTTTTTTGTGTTATTTTATTATTTCTTTAAAAGTTGCAAAAACTAACTTTTTTCACCCGACCTACTGCGGTTGAAGTTAAGCCTCCCTTAAGTGAATCCTAGTGCTGTGGATTCAACAGTGCCCCCAGATTTTTAATCTGAGCACCGGTTTAAAAGATAGAAAATGCTGCCTGCGCATTTATTGAACGTACCTTAAAAAAAGTTCAAAATTCCGTTCCGGGCACACCGGGCCTCGGAATCAAGTACCGTCAATTTTTGTAGACTCATATTAATCCCAAATAATTTAAAAAAAATTATATAGAATTTCCGAGTCCTTACATTCTCCCCACCTTAGGGATTTTCATCCCCGAAAGCTAAAATAAAACTAGGGAAACAAATAGCGGTACTGAGCACGTATCTGAGCCTCCCGCTCCCATGTGATCTCCTGGAGGTTCTCGTACTACCATAGATGTAATGACCCGAACTTTTGAATAATATTTGTTTTCTAAAATTGTGTGTTATTTCATTTTATAATTCACAAAAATATATCCTTTAATTAATGAAGTGATACCGTTGGGTTTCGACTGTTATATGATCGTTGGTCAATATGACCATTGAAAACTAAACTCTTAACGTTACAATTATTGTTTATAAATACAAGTGATCTTGGTTAATTAATATATAAAGAAGAGTCAATAACCTCATCCAGTAGACTTGGGCCGTACGAAGCCCATCTGTCAGAGCTTGGGAAGGAGGTAACATCTCTGGGCTTTGCTATGGATCAATCCCAAGATGAGCTTCAAAATGTGAAGCTTGAACAAAATCGCCTAAGGGAGAAGTTCAAGCTGGTAGAAATAACCACTCGGGAAATGTTGTCTGAGCTGCCCCAAGATTCTATCACCATAACACACCTTACACTTAGGTCCTATGCAGGTGTTATAAGGGGATATGTAACAAGGCCTTAGATAATTTTTTGTAATCCCTTGGTATAAATAAATTTTTTATTTCTTATTATGGTAAAATTTGTGATTTTTAGATGTCTAGATAAATATAGGATGAATATTATTGATGAATTTTGGAAAAAGGGTATTTTAAAATATTCATGTAAACTTTAAATAATTAATAATATGAAATGATTTTCAAAAAAATGGTCTTCTACAGTTGTGATCAGTAAGAAATTTAGAGTTTAATAAGATCAACTTTTTTTTAGTAAATAGTAAAGTATGAATAATAACACTCTTATGAATAGTAATGAATAGTGAATTGGCCAAAAAAAAATAGAAACTTCACCCATGAATGTATAAATACAATTCAGACATCTTAAAAGTGAGAAAATGATCATAGTATAAGTTTTGTTATTTTTGTAGGTCATAAATATTTTATTTAAAATTTTATAATTAATTTAATAATTTAAAATAAAAATGTATTTTCATAAAATGTAATCATAAATTGTTACTTTATTATCTTATGGTTATATGATAATTTTATGGGGCCTTGATTACTTTTTCAAGGTATTACAAAATAAATTATAGTTTTAGAGTTGTTTTTTTGAATAAATAATGATTTTATTTAAAAAATTAAATTAAAAAAATTTAGAAAATTATTTTCATAAAATGGAGTTAATTTTTTAATTCAGATCATCAATATTAGGTTAGGGTGAAT
This sequence comes from Viscum album, assembly GCA_963277665.1. Lineage (NCBI taxonomy): Eukaryota > Viridiplantae > Streptophyta > Magnoliopsida > Santalales > Viscaceae > Viscum > Viscum album. The sequence goes on along the minus strand of OY728143.1, from coordinate 267,757,329 downwards.
TTATGATATTTTTATAAAATGTTTTGTTTTTTCGGTGAATAGTGAAAATATAATTTTGAGTTTCGGGTGTTTAATGACATCATTAATGATGTAACAATGATATAATAATGATGTAATAATCCTTGTCTACTTGTGAATATTAATATATGCTATGAGGTGTCCCAAGTGTCTAATACTATGGGAAAATACCATGGGCAAGCTCATGGTTTTGCAAATACCACTAATGAGGTGTCCTTTGGAAATTAATTAAATATTCCCTCACTTTTTCTATAAATACCAAGCCATTCCCTCATTCATTTCATTCCAAAATCATCCTCAACGAATTTATAGTCTTTTTACCTTCCAAGGAGTCCTCCCAAGGTTCCCTCAAGCCCCCAAGGTCTCAATCTTCAAGCTTTCAAAGTTACTTTTCAAGGTAAGGGAACCTTTCACCCTCCTCTTTTAAGTCATGACTTCCTTTATGTTATGTATTCTAGTTTCCATTTTATTATGTGGGGGTATGTTATTATATATCATTATTTCTTTCCATTTATTTTTCAAATTATGAGAGACCCTTTCCGCTCTCATCAACTGATTTTCTGGATTTTTAAGTGACACCGTTAAGCTGCCGAATTTTCATAAAAGAAATCGCATCTTTTCTTTTCTTTCAAGTTTCCTTTTCATGTGGTATGTCATTCAAATATCCATAACATGTTATTATTTATATTTTATTATGTACCTATATTTTATTATGAGTTATTTCTGAGTGGTTGACCTTTGTCCCCTCTCTTTTTATTATTTTCTAAAACCATGTTATATAGCTGTTATGCTGCAGAAATTTTGTCTCAAAATTTCTCTCTCCTTCTCTCAAGAAATTATATTATTTTATTTATGTGAATACCCAAATATATTTTCATATCTAGGGGTATTCATTAAGAAATAAAATTGATCTATTTGATTCTATAATTGACATACATACAACCCTCACTCTATTTCCATGGGTTATAAATGATATAATGATCTTATTTTTAAGCACTTTTAAAAGCATCATGATTTTGAAGTGAAACCCATTTCTTTTAATATCTATAGGTTATTTATGAAATGTATGATTATGATCTATATGGATCACATTAAAATAAATATATATTAAGGGTGCGCCCTGATAGCTCTCCAATGCATTGGGTAAAGAATTAATCTCTAGAAATAACAAGTTTCATGATACCTTGGTAAATAACCTTGGTATTTTTTTTATGACACCTTGAGGATGAACCTTGGTGATATGTTCATGAATGTCTAAATGAAATGTTGTAGCCACATATTCAAGTTGTGATTCATTTTCTTTTTATTATGATATACCTCTTTTCCCATCGCCCATATCTTTATGTTTTTCATCAAGTTCTTATTGATATCACAAGTAAACTAATTCCCTTGCTTTCCTTACTGGGATTTCTTCTCACCCTTTCCTTTGATGTATGTCTCTAGGTTATGAGATTAAGTATTTGTAGATAGAATGAACTTTTCAAGAGGCTTTTCAGGGGGGTTTAAAATAGTTTTTTAAGTTTTCATGTATTTTGTTCCTAATTTCCAAGACACTAGACTTTAAAGGTCTTTTGTTTGTAAAATGTAATGAAAAGTTATGTTAAAAAGGTGGGACACCATAATCAAACTCTCACTAGAGGAATCAACCACCCACGAAAGACCTGCTCCTGTCGATCCTCTGTATCCACTCCACAAACGTCGCCCCATCATCAATTTCCAGTTCGCCCCAGTCGATAACGTGCGATGGATCATGCATGTACCTCCTCAGCTGTGACACATGGAAAATATTATGCACCCTGTGCATCTATAGGGGAAGATCTAGACAGTATTCCACCTCGCCTACTCTATTTAGGATCTGGTATGGTTCAATGAACCTCATAGATAGGTTTCTTCCATGGTCAAACCTCTGTAATCCTCGTCGGGGTGAGACCCATAGGAAGACACAGTCTCCCTCCTCAAACTCTAAGGGTCTTCATCTCCTGTTGGCATAAGACTTCTGCTGGCTCTGTGCAGTCTTCATCCACTCCTGGATGATATGTACCTTCTCTGTGGTATCATTTACCAACTCTAGACCCATAAGTGCTAACTCCCCTAGGTCTGTCCATCATAGAGGTAATCTGCATGGTCACCCGTACAGGGCCTCAAACAGAGCCATGCTGATGGTGGAGTGATAACTGTTGTTGTATGAGGACTCCACCAGTGGCAGGTAGTCCTCCCAACTACATCCAAAATCAAGGACATAGGAACGAAGCATGTCCTCGAGTGTCCGTATAGTTCACTTCATCTAACTATTTTTCTAAGGATGGAAGGTAATGATCAAGCATAGCTGAGTCCTAAAAACTTCTTGCAACCACTTACACAAGCGGAATGTAAAACGTGTGTTGTGATCTTAGATGATCGCTGATGGAACCCTGTGAAGCCATAAAATCTCCTGTTTGTAGAGGCGTCATAATCTCTCTACCGACCCCTGCTCTCAGATGGGTAGGAAGTGGGCTGACTTGGTGAGTCGGTCAACGATCACCCAGATGGAATCTTTGCCCCTAGACGTATGTGGTATCCCTGTCACTAAGTCCATGGAGATACCATCTCACTTCCACTCTAGAACCTCAAGTGGCTAAGCTAAGACTGCTGGTACCTGATGCCCAACCTTCGCTTGCTGAAAAGTAAGGCATCATGATACGAACTCTGCCACCACTTTCTTCATCCCTAGCCACCAGTACTGACATCGGAGGTCCTGGTACATCTTCACCACTCCAGGATTCACTTCCAAAGGGGATGTGTGGAACTCCCTCAACACCTCCTCTCGTAGCATCACTGGTACCATGGTGCGTCCTCTGAAGAGGATGACATGCTCCCCACCTTCAGAAAATTCATCAGGATCCTGTCCTGAGGAAATTTGAGTACGTTGGGACTCGCAGTCTATGTCCCCAAGCTATTCTTCCCTGACTCGTTGAAGGAGTGGGGGAGTGACTGTCATAGACTAGAGGTAAGATGCTCCATCACTATCCATAAAGGATATTTGTAACGTGGATAGCTACTCTATCGCCTCACTCAACAACTGTAGACCAGACCTCCTGCTGAGTGCGTCTGCTACTACGTTTCCCTTTCAAGGAGTGTAGACTATCTCAAAGTCATAGTCCTAGAGGAACTCCAACCATCGCTGCTTTCTTAGGTTCAGGTACTTCTATGAGAAGATATACCTGATACTCTTTTGATCAGAGTAAACAGTAAACCGTTCACCCATCAAGTAGTGCCGCCACATCTTCAGCACAAAGACCACTGCTGCTAAATCCAGGTCATGGGTAGTGTAGTTTTTCTCATGCTATCTCAACAACCGTGAGCCGTAGGCGATCACCGCCCACTCCTGCATCAGGACACAACCTAGTCTAGTCCCTAATGCTTCATAGTAGACTACATACCCAACACCCTCTTCTGGTAGCCTCAAGATGGGGGCACTCATAAGACTCTACCTCAACTCCTAAAAATCTACTGGCATCTCTCCGTCCACATAAAGGGCTATCCCTTCTTTGTCAAAGCTTACTAGGGTGTCACAACTCTGTAAAAGTCAGGTACGAATCTCCGGTAGTACCCAACCAATCCCAGGAAACTCTGCACCTCGGTCACACTCCTAGGTGCCTCCCAAGAAAGCACTACCTCTATCTTCATCGTATCCACTACAACTCTAGACTCTGAGATAATGTTCCCTAGTAAGTGGACTTCCTGTATCCAGAACTGGCACTTAGAGAGATTTCCATAAAGCTGGTGCTCTCAGAGTGTATCCAGAACTATCTGTAGGTGCGTGGCGTGCTCCTCCTCCGATGCCGAGTATATCAAGATGTCGTCAATGAAGACCACCATGAAGCAATCGAGGTAAGGCTGGAAGATCCTGTTCATGAGCCCCATGAACACTTCCAGAGCATTGGTCAGGATGAAGGACAACACCAAGAACTCGTAATGTCCATACCAACATCTGAAGGCCGTCTTCGGTACGTCCTCATCCCGTACCCTGAGCTGGTGATAGCCTGATATGAGGTCTATATTCAAAAAGCATCGATCTCCCTTTAGCTGATCAAAGATATCATCAATCCTCGGGATTGGATACTTGTTCTTCATAGTCACCTGGTTAAGGCACCGATAATCCATAAAAATCCTCAGACTCCCATCTTCCTTATTGGTGAACAAAATCGAGGATGCCCATGGAGAAACACTGGGCCTTATGAACCCCTTCCCCTGTAAGTCCTCCAACTGTACCCACAACTCACAAATCTCCATGGGAGCCATCTGATATGCTGGTGTAGATATCATTGTCATACTGGGGTATAGGTCAATGCAGAAGTCTACCTCTCTATGAGTAGGTAGTCCCAGAACATCATTAGGAAAGACATCAGCATACTGGTCCACCACTACAGGATAACTCAGACTCCTCACGTCAATAGATCCAAGGGTAAGGCTAGCCAACTGATGAGTGATCAGTTGCACCCTCCTTCGAGAGAGTCAATCCTGTTATTCAAAGGTTTCATTCTCACCAATGAAGGAAAACCTGACCCCATTCTCATGGACACACCACACTTTGTTCCTAAAACATTCGATCTAAGCATGGACTGTGGATAGCCAGTCCATACCCAATATAACAACATAAGGCCTCAACGCTGCTACTAGGAGATCCCAGCCGAATCTCTTGCCTCCTAGAGCGAGGTCACACTGTCTGTACTAGTGTGTAATCATCGAATCTTCTCCCCCAAAAGTCTCTAATTGTAAGGATTGAGCCAATGATTCCATCAGAATATCCGAGATCCGAACGAGTGTCATGAAAATAAAAGTGTGATTGACACCTGTGTCTATAAGAACTGTAATAGACACAGATCATACCTCTAATAATCTCTAGAGATCCATGGTCATAGGCCTTTGCCACCTGAAGCTGAGATCTCCCCTGTCCACCTACTCCCTATGGTCTGGGTGGGCCACCTGGGGGTGGTGGTGGTAGAACCTCAAACTGTCTCCCACCACCTGCTTGACGACCTGCTCATCTGCCACGTCTGTCGCCCTACAGACCCCCTCACTCGAACCTTGGCCACTGCCTCGGCAGTATCTCAGTCATCTGCTGATTGTCTATACGGGGAGTTGGATAGTTGTGAGCCATGTGTCCCTATCCTCTACAAGAGTAATAGGCTTTAGTCCTCAGAAGACCTCCTCTGCCTCGCGAGCTCTACACCTCCGAACCTGTGTACTAGGGTCGTCCACCGGAAGGTCTGGCCCGCTTGGACCTCTACGTCATATGCCTACTGCTTGCTGTAGATGACTCGGCTACCTGTAGTACGGTGGTGGATCTCACCATCGGTACCTACTCAATTAAGAAGCTCTCCACCAATAATGCTTGCTCGAGAACTCCAGCCTACGTCGGGATATTGAGTGATATCATCAACGATTTGATCTCCCACCAGAGACCATGATCAAAGGTTTGGGCCCTAAAGAATGGGTCTCGTACCATATAGGTGGAGTAGTGTGAGAGGTTAGTGAATCTCACCGAGTACTGGGCCACTGATAGGCTGCCCTACTGTAAGTGCAACAGCTCATGGATATACACTGAGCGTAAAGTTGTTAGTACGAACTCTACCCTGAAGAGGGTATCTAAGTCCAACAAGAAGAGTGTCACCTCCTCGTGCGTCTGGAGCATCAGACTCCACCATCTCCCTACTGTGCCCTGGAATAGGCTAGCTGCTAGGATCACCATATGCTCTGTTGGTGTCTCAACTAGGTGGAAAACCCATGCCATAGCCTCCATCCAGTCCTCAGCTGCTTGGGGATCTGTCTCGCCTTGAAACCTCGGAGGCATCTGTCTCTGGAACTTGTGCAATGGGCTCAGTAGGGGTGCAAGGTCTTCTAGTAGGGCTGGTGGCAACTACTACCCTCTGAGTGGTGGTGCTGCTGGTACACCACCTGAAGGTGCCAACACAGTAAGAGGGACCTGCACCAAATCCTCATCGCTCGGTGGGCCATCATTGTGTACTCTCTCTGGAATCTTGGATGGTTGTCCACGCAGTGACATCCTGAAAAGAAATAGGTGTTCCACGGTTAAAAAGTTATACCTGGTGATCTGAATCAAAAGAGATCAAAAGTAAAACATTTCTACAACACACACAATCAGTGTTTTCATGAACCAAGTTGGAAATCAGAATTTAGGGTCCTGATGTATGGATACGTTAGCTGCCGCACCAACACTGGACTCCCTGAACTGAAAACCACACTCAAAACACTTAACACTATTGCTCCATTGGAAAGATTAGTGTCCTAATTCTTTGGTAGAACTGAATCCTTTGATACCACTTTGTCACAACCTGTCCCCCATGGCTCGTGCCATGAATACCCCAAGCCCGCCTTCCATAGGCCAGGGGTTGTCGACTAGCATCGGAAAGGGGTTTCCCAAAAATGGGAAGGCATTGCCTCAAAAACAATACACACACAAGTAGGGTACACTATGCAAAAGTAAAACACAATGGAAGAGTAAGGTGAAAACCCAACTAGTAACCACAACTAAGTGTAATAGTAAATATGAAAAGTAAAGGGGCCAAAATACAAGCCCAACTGAAAAGATACAACTACAATATAAAATAGAAAACAACTCCTGAGATCGTCCACCAAGGATCCTACCTGAAGGGCAGGTGCAACTCATCTCCAAAGCTCTCCACGTCAACCAGTCACCTCCGTGTACCACCTGGTCCTGGCTCCTATAGTCTCAACCAAGATGCTTGTTTTCTGCACAAGACACAACAAGGTGCGGGTGAAGCCCGTGCAGGGGTGTGTATAACAATACCAAGTAGGGACTCCAAGACCCCCGAAGGTCTCTCAGAATTCCACAAAGGAAAACCACAAATCATGACCTAAATCACAAAGCACAAAGAAAAATACTCAACTCAATCTAGGTGTAACTTAAGTACAAAAGTACATATGATTAGTCGTAAAGATAGATTATCTTATTCTGTCAAGTGTTTTAATGCTGATCCACATAGGATCGCTCGGTGCTGATCCACACAAGATCGCTAGGTGATGATCCACACATGATCACTAGGTGCTGATCCACACATGATCTCTAGGTGCTAATCCACACAGGATCCTTAGGCACTGATCCACACAAGATCGCTATTCATTCTTCACGTCTCAACCAGCCACTGGATTTCCATACATAGTACGCTTGATTCTGGGAGGATCCTCTCATCAATACATCGGTCGTACTTCAACCAGCATGAATTCCCTTGAAGATGTAACCCAATGACCCGACTCATAAGGGTTCCAACGCAACAGACAGTGCATCAATTGGATGCTCGGTCTGAGAGTTATAGACATTTTAGTGCCGAGGGCTCGGTTAGATTTGGGTACAATCCAAACCAGCCGTACTAAAATTTCTCCAAAAATCAGGTGAAGTATCTCAAAAATACCATCTCATCCTAAGTATTCCAACACCATAGATGGTTTGTCAAGCGGAAGTCTGATTTGTGAGATACAACCTTTTTATCGTATCTGGGCCGAAATGGGTCAGGGTCCGGTCTGACCCGGTCGGACCGACCCGACCTACCCTGTTCGGGTCAGCCCGACCTACCTAGTTCGGGTCAACCTGACCTACCCGATTCGGGTTGACCCAAACCGGTCTGGGTCTAACCCGACCCGGTCTGAACTAGTTGGGTTGGGCTGTGGCGGGCTCGGCCTGCTGGGCAGCAGACCGACACAATGGACCGGCCTGGCCCACCAACTGGGTGCGACCCGTGCGAGGGGTTGCACGACCCCTTCTTCTCGAATGACTCAAAGAGATATTCAGATCTTTAACCAGTGGTGCCACATAGCACTGCCTTGCTTTCCGTAGGACCCGTAGGGAGTGGGTCCCCCTCTATCACGAATTTGAAGCCACGAACTCCACCTGCAGCGTGAGACGGCGCGCCACCCTTCCGCCAACGCGGTCGGCTGAGAGTCGGCTGCCCCTTCAGTTTGCCGCGGTGCCAAGCAGCGCCGCCTCCTTCCACGGCCGGTGAGCACCGAACGCCACCTTCGCCTGCTGACGCCGGTCACCGGCGCCGATGGGTCTTCCGCGGGCCACCGGGTGAGCTCCGGTGGTCCGTTTTCTCTTCCAAAAGTTCCTACGGGCCTCCTAGGATGCCACCATCACTGCATGCCTCCCGGTTTCAAGGTTCCGTCAAGTTTAGAAATCTTCTCCCAAAGAACGCAACAAAAAATCAAGCGGTGGAGGGTACGAGCCTTGTTCGTTTGGCCCACACCCTCCGCGTTAGCATTATATCAAGCAGTTAATAAAAAATTCATCACAAAGATAAATTTAATCCTGTTCATAACTTCCGTGATTCATCATGCTTTTCAAGAATGAGGGAAAGAAACATTTTACGTGAATTTAATAAAAAAAATTCCTACCTCGAGATCTGTTGGGTGATGCTGCGGTTGTGGTGGGAGAAGAGTCCTCATTGGATGAAGTCGCCAGCATTTGTCGATCCCAGATCATTGCAGCCAAAGTTTCCGTCCTCCATCAGTGGAAGATGTCGCGGTACTTTGCTAGAGGTTCCTCACAACTGTGTCAAAAACCCTAACCCAAGCCTAAATTAAATAGAGGGGGAAAGGAGGTTAACACAACGAGAGATTAATGAGGTTCATTAATGAATGAACCTCTTAATCTCTCAATGGTTTGGTTACAAACCGAAGAGTGAATCCATTAAATGGATTGAAAACCCATCGGTCCCACTACCTCTTCTCAACAGGAGGTAGGAAAATAAAATAACAATTTTTGTGTTATTTTATTATTTCTTTAAAAGTCACAAATACTAACTTTTTCACCCAACCTACTGCGGTCGAAGTTAAGCCTCCCTTAAGCGAATCATGGCGCTGCAGATTCAACGGTGCCCCCATATTTTTAATTCGAGCACCAGTTCAAAAGATATAAAATGCCGCTTGCGCGTTTACCAAACGCACCTTAAAAAAAGTTCAAAATTCCGTTCCGGGCACACCGGGCCTCATAATCAAGCGCCGTCAATTTTTGAAGACTCGTAATAATTCCAAATAATTTTAAAAAAAATTATATGGAATTTCAGGGTCTTTATATAATATAATTTTTTTTCAAAAATGTTAACAGATGACCGTTCTAGAGAGTTTATGCATCTATAGTAGGGTGATATGTTCGTTATGCACTATTTAGCTCATTTTACTGAGCTTAAGTGCTTCGCACTGACTCTTGATGGTGATTAGTTGATGACAACAAGGTAGTTTGAGGATGGGCTTGTGTATGACATCTGATCCTAAGTGAACATTTGTCGGTTGACTACCATTTCTAAAATAGTGAACCAAACCCTTATTACTAAGAAAAATTTGAGGGAAGCTGACAGTGTATGCCAGGGCTGTTCAATATTATATAGAAAAGTAGTTCGTTTAGTGGGAGGAAACGTTGTATTGAGTTTTCATGTGAGGGGAATGTTAGTTAGATGACATGCACTGACAATTATGTGGTATTTCACTAGTGTGGTAGGTTGGGACATAAAAAGACCTAGTGTGCCAAGGACCCAATTGAGTGTCGAGATTTTGGCATGATGAGTCATCTTCAGAGCCTTTGTAGAACTTTTCCATCAGTACCTAGTGAGAAGGGATATGCACCGACTACACATTCAAGATCAAGATAAACATCTCCATGTCAGGAAGGGAGTTAGACTACTACCATCCAATTAGGTCAAAGAGGTGGACATGGTTGTGGAACCCAATATTTTGAGATGTAGTGCCAATAGGTTGGTCTCTATCAGGGTATTCAGGATATAGCTCAGGGTCATGGATCTGGCCAACTACATGCAGTACAGTTTGTGCTAGAGGAGTAGAGTGCTAGACCTTCTGCAGTATGAGGTATGATCTTTATAGCATCTACTTTAGTGTATTCTTTATTTGATACTGGAACTTCACATTCTTTTATATTAGTGGAAATTATAAAAATTATTGTCCTATAGATCGAGTATTTATATGGATTGATGACTCTCAATACTCTATTAGGAGTGATATATGAGAGTGTACGCTGGTATAAAGAACCCCCCTTGAGATAAGTAGTTATCATTTTATATGGAACCTCTTAATACTCAAGATGAAAGGTTTTTCCATCATTATCAGGATGCACTAGTTAGTATCATACCACAATCATGTTAATTTCTATCACCAGAGGGTGTTATTTTCATCACCATAGGATGATAGTTATATTCATAAAGGTGAATGGGATGTTCAGGTGAGTTGAGCTGGACCCGAGCATCGTGGGTTGGGCAGAGTGACAAACTAGATTGTTATTCTTTATCTGGGTGATTAGGGAACACAACATACAAATTTCCCTATAGTAGTGGAACATTTCAAGGATGTATTAATTGATGGTTTTTCTAGACTATCTTCTGAGAGGGAGGTAGAGATGACTATTGATCTAATGTAAGGAGCAACACCAATATCCATTCCTCCTTACAAGATGGATACTACTAAGTTGCAATATCTTAAGAGGTAGATAGAGGATTTAGAATCCAAGGGGTTTATATGATCCAATACATCATCTTGGGGTTCACCCATGCTTTTCTCCAAGAAGGAGGATGAGAACCTTAGGATTTGCATTAATTATTAAAAATTGAACCAACTTATGGCTAAGAATCAGTATCCATCACCATGTATAGACGACCTCCTTGATCATTTTCAAGGATTTTATATTTTCTTGAAAATTGATTTGATGTTGGGCTACCATTAGGTAATGGTTATACACTCAAACATACCACACACAACATTCTATAGCAGATATAGCTTATATGAGTATTTGTTAATACCGTTTGGTCTTATAAACACTTCAACTATTTTCATGGATCTGATGAATCATGTTTTCCACCTATATCTATATTATTTTTGGGTAGTATTCATGGATTCCATCTTGGTGTACTATCACACTCCAAAAAATCATGAAAAATATTATTACCATTCTGAGTATGTTGATAAAGCATAATTTGTATGCTAAGAACACAAAATGTCAATTCTAGATTCATAAAGTTCACTTCCTGGGATAAATTATCTCAGAGCTAGGAGTGTCTATTGACCCAAAGAAAGTGAGAGTTGTGGTTTTATGAGAGAATACCAAGAGTTTAGTTGATATACAGAGTTTCTTGGGGCTAGATGGATATTACATGTGTTTTATTCAAGAATGTTAAAGCCTAGAATCACCTCTTACAGGCATGACTGAGAAGGGTGTAAAATTTGTATGGTCAAAATCATACAAGAAATACTTTTAAGAGTTGAAAGGAAGATTGAATTCAACACTAATTATAATTATTACTAATCCAGGTAGAAGCTATACAATTTATTGTGATGTGTCAGACCTTGGGATTGGAGTCGTTCTAATGTATGGAGATTAAGTTGTGGTGTACATGTATCACTAATTGAGGCCTCACGAGTGGAATTACTCAATGCACGATCTTGTGCTAGTTGTAGTTGTTCATTTATTGCATTATTGGTGGAATTAATTTTTGGGAGAATGATTTATTTTATACACAGACCATAAAATACTTAAATATATCTTCATGCAACATTATTTAAACCCCACAAAATGAAGATAGTTCAAATACCTATAGTTTTTTGACTTTGAGCTTTCTTATACACTTGGGAAAGAAAATACAATGGTGGGTACTCTGAGATGAAAGACTCAAACACTCTTCATTCAGGAGGCCAATAGAAAGTGGTAGTTGATGGCCTTATTTTCTGAGATGCACTTGAAGGTGCATGACCATTATGGGAAACATGTACTTAAATTATTATCAGTGACCTATTAACTTCTGTATAGAGTGAAAAAGAGGTAGATTTATGACCCTGAGGACCTAGTTGCAAGGGAGATTGTTTGAGTAAAGGACCCACCGTCTGGTTGGGTTTTTGATGAAGATGAGATCTTTCACATTCACGAATGAATTTGGATATCTATAGACATATGAGAGGAGTTGATGCAAGAGTATCATGCCTCTTCTTGGGCAGTACATCCTAGTATTATGAAGATGTACCATGATTTATTCCATCGGTATTGTTGGCTTGTTATGAAAAGGGAGATAACTAGTTTCATTACTCGGTGTTCCACCTGTCAGCAGGTAAAGGTAGAACACCAGTAACCAACAATCATTTTACAGTAATTTCCCATTCTAGATTGGAAATGGGATGAAGTCACAATGAATTTTTTGATGGGTTTACCTAGTCCCCCTTTAGGTAGTGATGTAGTATGGTTATCATTGATCAGCTGAAAAAGGTTTCCCATTTCTTACATATTTGATAGATTTTTTTAGCAGAAGAGATAGGGAGGCTATATGTTAGGAAGATTATATGCCTTCATAGAGTTCCACATACCATCATCTAAAATAAGGATGCTCGTTTTACCTTGTAGTTCTGGTCAGGGTTGTAAAAGACTCTCAGTACATAGTTGATTTTGAGGATAGCCTATCACCTTCAGACTGATGGGTAGTCCAAGCATACTATACTAGTTTTAGAGGGCATGATCTAGTCATGCATCCTCAATTTTGGAGGTTCTTGGGAGAAACACATACCTTTTACTGTTTTTTCTTATAATAACACTTCTAAGAGACTATATATATGTCTCTTTATGAGGCCCTATATGGTATGTCGTGTTGTTCACCCCTACGGTTATTAGAGGCAGGAGAGGCAGTGCTATTGGGACACTTCAAAGTAGTACAACTCAGTCTATGTAGAAATATTATGCCAATTACCATTTACAAGCTCTGGAGTTCGAGTTTGAGGATCAAGTATTCTTATATGTTTTACATAGATTGGGGAATAGACAGATTTTAAGGTAGTATAAGCTTTCATCAGGATTCTTTGGACCTTTTGAGGTTTTCTAGCCTCATGAGGTGGAGTTGGATGTTTATTCTTATTTTGAGGTATATCTGGTATGTATCGTTGATTGAAACATGAATTCTCTCTGAGGTAGATTAGTTAATCTAGTATGGGTGTTATGGCAGCACGACCGTGCGTAGGAAGAGAGCTAGGAGTGAGAGGAAAAAATACATGCTCATTGTTTGAAGTTATTCTCAGATGATGCTTTACCACCCTCAGGGAAACTTGAGGATGAGTTGTCTTAAGAAGGGGAGTTTGTCACACCCTGACTTTTTGATAAGGTATGAATCCTTCCAATATTAGTTTTAATATCTTGTTTTCTTCAAATAAAGTTCCTAAGAGTTTAAGGAAGGGTTTGGGGGTGTATGGGGTATCTTTAGAACCTGGAGATCTATTTTTTGGAAGAAACAGGTGAGGTGAACAGTTAGCACATGGTTAGTGATAACCGTGCACCTCAACCATGTGGTAATTAGAGGGTGTTGTGCATTTTTTCAAATAATTCACCCCGGTACACTCTACCATGAAAAATGGTTTAGGTGTGTTGTAGAGGAGATCCACACAGGTTGTGCATGGGTTGTTAAACCATGCGCCTTACCATGTGAGGGGGGTGTCACCCTGGATAGCGAGTGTGCATGGTTGGTGCACAATTTGGCTAACTGTATGAAAAAACCATTGGTGAAATGAAAATTTTCCCTCATTTCATTTAAAATATAAAACCCCTTCTCCCTTCTTTATTTCCAGTAACCTCTCACATCGGGAGCTTCCTCTTCTCCATCTTCTAGGATTTGATCATCCTCCCTCATACGATGTAGAAACCACTTATCATTCATCACATTGAATTGGAATCAGTAATATCTTAATTCCTCTTCTTCATTTCTTTGTTTATTTTTCTATATATAATCCTAAATCTATGTGAGAAAATATGCCCTATTTTCAGGGTATTCATCCATTCTTCTGATTTCTCACATTCTAGCCCGAACTAGAGTCCAATATTGGATAAGGAGTTGTCTAATGCTATAAGGTTGGTGGTATAATCCCCCCCCCAAAAAAAAAATTCATGATATATATATATTATGAATTGTCGTGCTATATGCCGAACCCTATGGCCCACGAGGAACTCAAACTGATGTGGTTTATTTTATTTACCTCTTTAATTTTATTATTACTTACATATTTCTTATAGTATATTCATAGGCTGGATAGTGCTAGACATTGTTGTGGTGACCTATCAAGTTTATCTCACACCCTATTTGGGCAGCCGATTGGTACTCAAATAGACTTCATGGATGAAGGTAGGAATAAGGGAAAGGGTCCAGCTTTGGATGCATGATTTTCTGTACTAGGATAGAGTATAAGAGTAGAGGACTGAGTTTATGCTCACAATGTTATCGTAGATAGCTTTTGATTTTTTTTCTTTTTTTGTATAACATATTTTATATGCATGCCGCTCTGTATCCCCTGTATTTCACATTTTGTATATCATACATACATGAAATCAGATTTTATATGACATTAGTTATTACTTATACATGTTTATTACATCTAGATGATTTATTCTTCTACATTTCACTTATTATACTATTTTCAATGCTTACTGGAGTTGTTTACCACTATTCTATACTTAGGTTACAAGGGTATAGTCTTCCCACCATACCATCATAGACTCTTACTATCAGTTGGCAACCTTTCACGTATGAGGAGGCACGATTATGACCATTTTTACAATCAAGTCCGGTTGCTTATGAGTGAATCGAGTTTGGGAAGTTACAAAAAAAATTCATATATAAATAAAGCATGACATATCATCATGATCCACAACAACTACACATGTGATCAAAATCAAACATTATCTACTAAGAAATCTAGTCATACTCATGGAATAAATAAACGTACATAGTCTGATGGGTTACTCACTCATGCGCAACACACCTCAAGGTGTACATGTAATTACAGGCACTCTTTAGTGATCAAGCTTTGACCATTGGTGACTGACAAAAATCCAATGCACAAGGGTCCATTAAGAACCTTATAAATTTATCTATCTATATTAGGAATAATCACTTTAATTAATTAAGTCTCATGAATCATTAATTAATTAGTCATTAGACAAGGTTCCTTTATTTAATTAAGAGTTCATTATCATTAATTAATTAATCATAGACATGGTTCCTTTAATCAATTAATACCTCAAGATCATTAATTAATTAAAAATTATATATTCATAATACAATTATGAATTTAAGGGTCATTTTCATAAGGTGGTGAACCTCATATCATATGCAAATAAACTATGCATAAACCATAGGGTGGAGTACACAAGACTACCGACCTCAAATGGACTTAACTCCAAGACAAGAAAATCTTAACAGTTTTTCCCGAGACATCCAAGTCCATTCGGCCTCCAACATTCACCATAAGTTTCTTCCCATGCCAAATAATTCCATTTAATTAATTATAATTTAATTATTATTAATCAAAATATTAAAATAACTCATATTCAAGGTCAAAAGAACATTATCCAAAAGACTTACCAGATATCACTACATAGTTAAAACCCCGACCAACCATCCATGGAAGCTCTGTCTCACACTTCTGACTCCAATCTGAGTAAAATCCCTATCATGTGATGTAACACCCCAAGATTTCATAGTACGTTATCTCATTAAAGTAATTCAATAGCTTGCGCTACATGCAACATCAAGTTTGAGCGCACCACAACTTACCAAACTAGCCATTAAAAAAAGAGGTTATGAATAATATTAACTACATTTTGAATCTTATATATTTTATATAATTTTAACATCCATATTATGTGTTTCTTAGACATAATATAAGAACAAATTCATTTTTTCAGATAAAAGAAGTATTTTTTCAAAAAATGAAATTTTACCGCATTTTAACGGTGAACCCTTTTTGAAACCAATATTTGACACTTTTATATATTCAATTTAATGAAATTAAATTCTTCTTTATAAGAGGAACATAAAAATTTAGTTTGGATAACTTTTTGGTACTTTTTTGATGAGTTTCATATTTTGGCGAATAGTGAAAAATACTATGTTTTAATTGAAAACAACTTTTTTAATCGAAATAATTTATAGTGTTAAAATATTTATTTGAATGGATTTGAAGTATAATTAGATTATATTTTTATAATTTAATACAATTTATGTAATTATAAGTAATTTCACATTTAAATTTTACATAAACACATGTCAATATTTTGATAGTTTTTACTTTTTAAAAACCCGCTTTTTGGTTTTTACAATGGGAATTAATTTTAAATTAATAAATACAAATTCTATGTTTTGAATTTGGTAAAATAGGCTTCATTTTTGGATTTGGAATATCAAAATTATATTAGGATTAATTTTTGGTATTTTTCTGAAAACTTTCAATTTTTGATGAATAGTGAAAAACACTCCGTTATTGTTTAAAACCAACTTTTTATTTAAATAATTAGTTATTTTATTTTAATTTATTTTAGGTAAAAATAGATACATAATACCTATATATGTTCAATGTAATTCATTGGGGGTCATTTTATAATAAGTTTAGATATATAAAATTTTATCGAACTTTTTACCGTCTTTTACCCACCTTCTAGGAGCATTTACAAATTTGCATAAAACTTAATTTTACCGCTTATGTGAGTTGAATTTCAAAAATCCGAGAGACACGGTTGATATTAGTAAGTAAAAATTTAGTTCAATAAGATGAAAATAATTTTTGGTGAATAGTAACTTTTGACTTTTATTTACCACGGTTAAAAGTAAATAGGGTAATTAAGGGTAAAAATGATATTATAATTACCCTAACACATGTACTAATTATATTAGATAAGTGTAATTAGACCATAAAAAACCTTAGGAATAAAATATTATTCCCTTTGGTCCACTTGGATCAGATTTGGACATTTATTATTATTTTATTTAAAGAAGAGTTAAAAGAGTTAAATTCAAAGTTTAATAACTAATTTTTTTTAATATAGGGTAATAAATAATACAATTTAGACTATAAATATTCATTAGAAAGATAAAAAAAATTCCTACATAATGGTATTTTATTTATAATTTTTAGACATTAAATAATTTAATTTATTTATGACACAATGATGATGCAGTAATTACCTTATTAATGAAAGATTAAAATAATTGATATTATAAATATCCAAATAAATTTAATTTGAGACTTTTGATGAATTATACTAATTTTATAGGTTAATATGACATGTTAGGGTTAACTAAATAATTTTTTTTGAATTAATCATGCTGTTACGATTTTCACAAAAACCAAATACTAAATAATGTCAAAATTGACATAATTGAGTTTTTAAAAAAAAATACTATATTATTAATTGATATAATATTCCTAAAAATATAAGGTTTAGCCAAAGAAATTAGATAAGGTTATATATATTAATAATGAACCATTTGGGGTTATCTTGGCTTGTTATAGTAAGTTTATTAACCATATAATATAAAAATACCAAGAGACATTGTAAATGTAAAACTTTTTAACTAAGAGTTAAATCTAAAAGATAAGGTTAATATGGTGACCTAAACCTATATAAAACGTATTTGTTGAAAGTTTTTAGACCCATACCAACCTTATGCTCTAAATAAATTATTTTTTATCCATTATAAACCAAAAATGATTTTATTATAAAATAATATTTCAAGCTTTTCCTAAAGTGACCCTCACCTCCCTTATAAAAAGGCACTCCCCTTATCTTAATTTTACACCTACAAAGCCATTTTTCTTGGCCAAACCCTACCCAAATATCCTCAAAAATTTCCTCCCTTCATCTTATAGCCCTTACTTTGGTCATAAATCCAACCTAAGGATCCCTTTTGATCAAATCAAAAGGAAGAACCCGAAGAAGAGGTAAATATTTCGTCACCTCTTTCAAGTTCTTTTCTTCTTCCACTTCCTCTTTCTTTGTTGTTTCCATTCTAAAATAATAACTCCAGTATCTTATATATACTTTGATATTATTATAAAAATGGTACAACCATATTCATTATTCTATCCATCATATGAATGACAAAGTCACCATATGTGCATACGTACGGCTTACCGTCTCCACGTCGTGGTGTAGTTTGTTATTCAAACACTTCATTATTTGGATGAGTTTAATAATGATGTATAATTGATGTAAATAAAACATATAACATGTTAATGATTCTTTATATATGATATAACATTAAATTATATACAATTTCACTTTCAATTGAATGATATTGTCGCTCGTGCGTACGTACAGATTACCGTCTCCACGAACTCGATGAGATTCATTCCCCATCGTAATAATTTAAGAATAATTTTCATTTGATGATTAAAAATAATGTTTAAGAACTTAATATCATTCTGAATATGAATCAAATACATCCTATCCATAGCAAACACGACTTACCTAACAAAACATATAAAGGAAAACAAATCAGTTAACACCCGAAATGACGGTAATACTAAAATATTATTAACAAAGTAATATTAGAAGATCATATATGATATCATATTTATGTATATGGTTCTTGTATAATTTAATAAAAATTATTTAACTATTATATAGGAGGTTAACATACCCTCGAACAAAGATAAGTACAAGGTAAGGGTTAATTTCACAATCTCTTTATTATCTGAGGTTGTTTTTACGTAAGTATCTACTGGGACATATTTATTATCCATGTCCATATTTCATAAAAGAGTTTTAAAAGGGATTCTTTTTAAGGGAATTTTTACTAAAAAACCATTTTAAATGTTTTAAAGATTTATTCTTCTAAACCTTTCTCATTAATGTCCATGTTTTCAAAATGGTTTTAAGAATTTATTTATATGGATATGAATGTTTTAAAATGTTAATTCCTTTCAAAAGTTTCAAAGTGTTATGGGACACTTTGATTCAAAACTATCTTTTAAATGACTTCCTTTATATGAATTTTAAATTATTTCATGAAAAAGGATATTTCTCTCAAATATTTTTTCTGATCATTTTCAACTATGTCAACATCCTTTATGGGATATTTTTCTTGATTGAGGTTGATTTATTATGATACAAATATTCCATATTATATTAAAGTTTATGTGATATGTTTGACTGTGGATGTGTTATTTTTATACCATTCATGGTTTATGGATAAAGTATTGAAATTTCGTATGCTAGTTTTAATACGAATGTTTATGTTATGTTTAAACCTTTTCATATGAAGAATACATTGGACTTAGTAAGTGATGGGTGGAGCCCGCTATAGCTCCTCGATGCATCAATAGGTCTCATGAGACAAACTAGTGTCTTGGCATAAGGCCTTGACAAAATCTTATTTGTAGTCTTGGAACAGGGCCTTGATTATGTGGTTATGAAGTCTGGAATTATGCATTCCATCATTATGAAAGTGGCTATTGATATTGCATGTTATTATTCAACTAGTAGAATATCCATGTGAATAAGTAAATGCCATTATTTGATTTTATATTTTCCATATTATTCTAAAGTTTAAGTTTAAAATGCTTTTGTTTTATTGTTATACATTGCCTTAAATGTTTATGCTTATTTATGAAAGTTTCTGCTATATTGTTATCCTTACTGAGCATCTGAGCTCATCCATTTCTATGTTTTATTTTTCTCAAGATGCGAAGAAGTATATTATGTCTGACCTGTAGGGATAGTCTAAGGGATATTAATGTGGTCAATGGAGACAATGTTATTATTTTTTTTAATTTTATAATGTAATGTAATGTTCATTTATGTAATCTATTTTCCAAGACTGCTAAACTGATCAGTCCTTTGGGACTTGATTCCTTATAATCATGCCAATGTATTAAAATAATGCACTGACTCTGGGTAATTGGGGTTAGGACGTTATAGTTAGTATCAGAGGAAGTTTAGCAATAACCTTGAAACTAGATTTAGAAAAACTCTGATTATAGAACATTACCCTAAGATAGACTTTGAGGATTAATATAGAAGAACTTCCTATAATTTTGGTACTGTATGGATTTTTTGAGTTTTCCAAGCAATACATCCCTATCTGGATACGAGCAGGTAGAGGCTGCTCTGGCACAGATGTACCTAAGTATAAAACCTGAAAACAACACTTTGAGCTAGAATCGAACGGGAACTGATGCATGACAACGGGCCTTGCTGCACTCTTGGTTATGATACTCCCGAGGGATATGCTTAGGATAATTCACATTTTCATTACAAGACATTATGAAGGATTTAAGAGTAAATCATTCCTCAAAGAAAACATTTTATGATTATAGATTATATGCATAATCTTTTCAATTTACATTAGGTATTTTACAAGTTTGGAATTATGCATTGCGATTCATAAACTAACCTAGTGTATGCCATTGTTTAGGAATGGTTCCTAGTAGAAGGAATGAGAACTCCAATAATACGCATGATCCAAAGATTAAGAAGGATCATATCTTTCATGGATTAAGACAACATTTAGAAGGAAAATATTCTACCACGTATTCTTATCATATGAAGAAATAGAATCATGTGTTAATAAGATAAGTAAAGAATTATCTGAGTCCTATGGCTTTGAAGGGAAGCAAGATAAGAAAAGGATAGAAGAGAGAAAGATGGATAAAGGGAAGAGGGGAAAGATATATTTTCCCATATGTGATAACTGTGGAAAGAATCACCTTGGTAAATGCTTGAAGGGAATGGGAGTTTGTTATAAATGTAGAGAAAAAGGACACCAAGTACATGATTTCAAGGGTAATAAAAAGATTTCAAATGTACAATTCTTAATCTGCAAGGAATTGGGACACTACGTGAATCAATGTACAAATCACCAGAGTATACCCCAAATACTGCTATTGGATAATAATCAAGTTATGATACTACCGAAGATAAAGAGGAATGATTAGATTTCTTATATTGTTATTAAAGTATTGTGTCATTTGAGTATTGTATTAATGATGTACATGTTATAAGAATTATAGAGTATATAAGGATTGTACTACAATACTATTTTATTAAGGACTTGAGATTGTGTGGAACCAAGAAAAGTGACTCAATAGCAGGTTAATTTTTTTGAAAAATATATGGTTTAGAGAAAGATAAACCATAATATGGTTTTGATACTGAGGTAGTGATTTTGGAATAATATATGTTTGATTTGGATAAATTATATTAGATATTCTTGACTAACTTGAAACTGATTAATGATTTGTATATTCCATCATTATTGGAGTTTAAAACATTTTTGGATAGAAGGAGTATATCCAGTATTCTATAAGGAATAAGAGAGCATGAATGTAATCAATAAGATTTTATGGTAATTCAGGGTGTTATAGTATTTTAAAAGAATACACGATGAAGGTATTCACATGTTATTACATGTAAAAAATAATCTTCATTGTGTTTACCTTTATTATAAATTTTGGATTGTGATATTGGAAAGAAGTATTTTGGATAAGTATAAAGGTTGGAATAGATTGAGTTTGACATTGGATACTATTGTTAAGGTTAAATCATTTCTTGAGATTATTTTTGGATTTTCAAAAAAAGGACAACCCGGAGGTCAGGCGACAACCCGTCGTGTCCGGCAAGGTCGTGAGACTTGAACCCGCAACCGAAGGGAGAAAAGGCTGGATCACCTACCATTGGCATACGTGATGTCCTGGTTTTTATAATGTAGTTTTTTTTAAATAGTCTGACAAATAAATTATAAATTCATTATTTTTGGATCCCTATATGATTAGGATAAATAGAATATTTTTTAATTCTATTATCTTTTGGAGTGAAAGATGAGTTTGTGGTAGGAATTAGTTGAAGGATGAAACTATAATTTTCAAGTATATTTTTTCCCTCTTATTCTATGAATAAATTAATTTTAAAACTTTAGGGAAGGGATCTTAAAACCAAAAATGTGTTATCCTAATACCTTATGTTTTGTTGAACTAACGATATTTTAAATCATCATAGATTGATGGCTTTGAGGCCCTCAATTTTACACTTGTTTGTGATTGATGACCTCAATCACTCCCTATAAATATTTACATTTTCCCTCTAATTATGTGTCTCTAATTTCCACCAATGTTCTCCTAATTGAGATCATAATTTTTTGGTGACTTTTCATTGCCTTTCTCTCTTATTAAGACTAAATTTTATTAACCCAATTTCTAATGTGGGTTTTCCACAAAGGTATTTTTCTATTTTTAACCTTTTATTTTCGAAGAAAAATTTCAAATTGTGAGGATTCAATTTATTGAAGTAGGGGAGAATGTAACACCCCAAGATTTCATAGTATGTTATCTCATTAAAGTAATTCAATAGCTTGCGCTACACGCAACACCGAGTTTGAGCGCACCACAACTTACCAAACTATCCATTCAAAAAATTGGTTATGAATAGTATTAACTGAATTTTGAATCTTATATACTATATATAATTTTAACATCCATATTATGTGTTTCTTAGACATAATATAAGAACAAATTCATTTTTTCAGATAAAAGAAGTATTTTTCAAAAAATGAAAATTTACCATCTTTTAATGGAAAACCCTTTTTGAAACCAATATTTGACACTTTTATATATTAAATTTAATGAAATTAAATTCTTCTTTAGAATCAGGACATAAAAATTTAGTTTGGATAATTTTTTGGTACATTTTTGATAACTTTCATATTTTTGACGAATAGTGAAAAATACTATGTTTTAATTGAAAACAACTTTTTTAATCGAAATAATTTATAGTGTTAAATTATTTATTTGAATGGTTTTGAAGTATAATTAGATTATATTTTTATCATTTAATACAATGTTTGTCATTATAAGTAATTTCACATTTAAATTTGATATAAACACATGTCAATCTTTTGATAATATTTACTTTTTAAAAACCCACTTTTTGGTTTTGACAATGGGAATTAATTTTAAATTAATAAATGAAACTTTTATGTTTTGAATTTGGTAAAATAGACTTCATTTTTTGATTCATAATATTAAAATTATCTTAGGGTTAATTTTTGGTATTTTTCTGAAAACTTTCAATTTTTGATGAATAGCGAAAAACACTGAGTTATTGTTTTAAACTAACTTTTTATTTAAATAATTAGTTATTTTAATTTAATTTAATTTATGTCAAAATAGATACATAATACCCATATATGTCCAACATAATTCATTGGAGTCATTTTATAATAATTTTAGATATATAAAATTTTATCGAACTTTTTACCGTCTTTTACCCACCTTTTAGAAGCATTTACAAATTTGCATAAAACTTAATTTTACCGCTTCTGTGTGTTAAATTTAAAAAATCCGAGAGACACGATTGATATCATTAAGTAAAATGTGGTTCAATAAGCTGAAAATATTTTTTTGGTGAATAGTAACTTTTGACTTTTATTTACCACAGTTAAAAGTAAATAGGGTAATTAAGGGTAAAAATGATATTATAATTACCCTAACACATGTCCTAATTCTATTGGATAAGTTTAGTTCGACCAAAAATAATCTTAGGAATAAAATATGACCCCCTTTGGTCCACTTGGATTAGATTAGGACATTTATTATTATTTTATTTAAAGAAGAGTTAAAAGAGTTAAATTCAAAGTCTAATAACTAAAACATTTTTAATATAGGGTTATACATAAGATAAATTCTACTATAAATATTCATTAGAAAGATAACAAAATTTAATACATAATGGTATTTTATTTTTAATTTTTAGACATTAAATAATTTAATTTATTTATAACACAATGATGATGCAGTAATTACCTTATTAATGAAAGATTAAAATAATTGATATTATAAATATCCAAATAAATGTAATTTTAGTCTTTTGATGAATTAAAATAATTTTATTGGTTAATATGAAATTTTAGGGTTGATTGAATAATTTTTTTCTAATTAATCATGTTGTTATTATTTTCACAAAAACCAAATACTAAATAGTGTCAAAATTGATATAATTGAGTTAAAAAAATACTATATTATTAATTGATATAATATTCCTAAAAATATAATGTTCTGCCAAAAGACTTAGATAAGGTTATATATATTAATAATGAACCACTTGGGGTTTTCTTGACTTGTTATAGTAATTTTATTAACCATATAATATAAAAATACAAAGAGACATGGTAAATGTCAAACTTTTTAACTAAGAGTTAAATCTAAAAGATAAGGCTAATATGGTGACCTAAACCGGTCTAAAACCTATTGGTTGAGATATTTTCGACCCATACCTAACTTATCCCCAAAATAAATCATTTTGGATCCATTAAAACCAAAAATGATTTTATTATAAAATAATATTTCAAGCTTCTCCTAAAGTGACCCTCACCTATCTTATAAAAGGGTACTTCCACTTCTATTAATTTAACACCTCAAAATCCATTTTTCTTGGACAAAACCTACCCAAATTTCCTCCCAAATTTCCTAACTTCATCCTATAGGCCTTCCTTTAGTAATAAATCCAACCTAAGAAGCCCTTTTGATCAAATCAAAAGGAAGAACTTGAAGAAGAGGTAAATATTTCATCACCTCTTTCAAGTTATTTTCTTCTTCCACTTCCTCTTTATTTGTTGTTTCCATTCTAAAATAATAACTATAGTATCATATATATACTGTGATGTTATTATAAAAATGGTACAACCATATTCATTATTCTATCCATCATATGAATGACAAAGTCACCATACGTGCGTACGTACGACTTACCCTCTCCATGTCGTGGTATAGTTTGTTATTCAAACACTTCATTATTTGGATGGGTATAATAATGGTGTATAATTAATGTAAATAATAAATATAGCATGTTAATGATTCTTTATATATGATATAACATTCAATTATATACGATTTCACCTTCAATTGAATGATATTGTCGCTCGTGCGTACGTACGGATTACCGTCTCCACGAACGCGATGAGATTAATTCCCCATCATAATCATTCAAGAATAATTTTTATTTGATGATTAAAAATAATGTTTAAGAACTTAATATCAATATGTATATGAATCAAATACATACTATCCATAAAAAATATGGCTTATGTAACAAAACATATAAAAGAAAATGAATCAGTTAACACCCGAAACAGCGATAATACCAAAGTATTATTAACAAAGTAATATTAGAAGATCATATATGATATCATATTTATGTATATGGTTCTTGTATAATTTAATAAAAATTATTTAACTATTATATATTAGGTTAACATACCCTCGACCAAATAGAAGTACAAGGTAAGGGTTAATTTCACAATCTCTTTATTATCTGAGGTTGTTTTTATGTAAGTATATAATGTGACATATTTATTATCCATGTCCATGTTTAATAAAAGAGTTTTAAAATGGATTATTTTTAAGGGAATTTTTACTAAAACATCATTTTAAATGTTTTAATGATTTATTCTTCTAAACCTTTCTCATTAATGTCCATTTTTTCAAAATGGTTTTAAGGATTTATTTATATGGACATGAATGTTTTAAAATGTTAATTCCTTTAAAAAGTTTCAAAGTAGTATGTGACACTTTGATTCAAAGCTATATTTTAAATGACTTCCTTTATATGACTTTTAAATGATTTAATGAAAAAAGGATATTTCTTTCAAATATTTTTACTGATCATTTTCAACTATGTCAACATCCTTTACGGGATATTATTCTTTATCAAGGTTTATTTATTATGATACAAATATTCCATATTGTATTGAAGGTTATGTGATATTTTTGACTTTGTATGTGTTATTTTTATACCATTCATGGTTTATAGATAAATTATTGACATTTCGTATGCTAGTTTTAATATGAATGTTTATGTTATGTTTAAACCTTTTCATATGAGGAATGCATTAGACTTAGTAAGTGACAGGTGGAGCCCGATATAGCTCCTCGATTCATCGGTAGGTCTCATGAGACAATCTAGTGTCTTGGCACAAGGCCTTGAAAAAATCTTATTTGTAGTCTTGGCACAAGACCTTGACTATGTGGTTATGAAGTCTGGCATTATGCATTCCATCATTATGAAAGTGGATATTGATATTGCATGTGATTATTAGACTAGTAGAATATCCATGTGAATAAGTAAATGACATTATTTGATTTTATCTTTGCTATATTATATTAAAGTTTAAGTTTAAAAGGATTTTGTTTTAGTCTTATACATTACCTTAAATGTTTATTCTTATTTATGAAAGTTTTTGCTATATTGTTATCCTTACTGAGCATCTGAGTTCACCCCTTTCTATGTTTTATTTTTCTTAGGATGCAATAGTCTAAGGGATATGAATGTGGTAAATAGAGACAATGTTGTTGTTGTTTTTCATTTTATAATGTAATTTAACATTTATGTATGCAATATATTTTCCAAGACTACTAAACTGATTGGTCCTTCGGGACTTGATTCCTTGTAATCATGCCAATGTATTAAAATAATGCACCAACTCTGACATTACATGTGATAATAAGACAAATTCCAATTTAATGTAATTAAATTGAAACACTTTTGAAGAAACCAACCAAATGATGTACCTTAACCCTAACATCGGCCAACAAAGTTCAAACCACTCCTGATTCTAATATGAGCAAAAAACCCAAATCAATTCCATGTTTCGATGACCAATTTAACACAAATTGACCAAAATACATAGAAATAATTATCAAGGGACTTAACTTTATAAAAATTTCTATCAACGGTATGGGTTAATAATTACAGAATATCCTCTAGCAATGCTGATCCAAATCCCCATCAAACTTGGAAAATTACATCAAGATTTGATGGAATTATCTTCCGATTATCTATTTGGAGACAAGACAATGATCAATTTATAAGTAATATGACTGAGGGGAAGAATATCCAAAGAGAATTGGGACATATAAGGATCAAAAGGCTTAAAATTACTGATAGGATTATTCATGATGAATGACAACATGATCTACCACCATAAGAGGATAAGGAGACCAAGATTGAATAATATTAAAGGATATAGATCAAATTATCCAACGGTTTAAGTCTAGTTCTACCTTGTATAATAAGGAACCCATAGAGGGAGTAAGAAAGGATAACATGTACACATGAGTCTCAAAAAATTGAGAAAATACTGATAAAATTGAGGGGGATTCAATGATGAAAATACCAAAAGGACCTTGACTTAAACCACACATAGAGAACCCCACCAACTTTAAAATATAGGACAATCAACTAGCCAATGAGACTTGCTAGGAGGTAGGCTAACCGCCTGCCTCATCGGCTGGTCAGTATAGACACACTGGTTGGTCAATGAGTCATACTGTCTAGTGATATCGCTACAGTCCGACTGGCCCAGCCAAGCTTATGAACTTATTACGAGTTATGAGTCATCTACTATGCTTCCTTTAAAGTCTAAAAATATTCCTCAAGTATTTCTAGACATAAATTATCTCAGGTAGATAGTCAGTTCTCCGAACGATCCATCCACTAGAAAAAAAGTTCAAATTCTCTCCAAAATCCAAAACAATAATGGTACATGACATTACAATATACCCACCATTTCACTTCTCATCCTAGAGAAGTCATGCTAGCATGCGAATAATGCCTACTAATCTATCACATTAATCATTTACTAGGATTTCTCTAAATTACACTCTCTAACATCAAAATGCTACCTCAAGGTTGTTCTCACTCTTGAATTACCAATATTCCACCACTATGTGATTCCAAGCATGAATGTCAGAATCCAATCCAAAAGCTCACTATTGTCCAGCATCGAGACCATGATCACCAAAACCATCTAACTCAACATACCACAATGTATTTAATCAATTCCTTATGAAGCATCACAGTGCTCCCCACCATAGGAATCGTCATATAGAACAAGATTCTGGTAGTCTAATGACACACTTAGTGTGGTTCAAGTCCACCATGCTCGATCAAAGGAAAGAAACAAGTTACAATTCAATACCAAAACATCATTCCTAGTTTCGAGCCAAACAAATGAGTCTCTACAAACCAACACAATCTGAATAAAGAGACCTTTTCTGAAAGGTCCTAGTCAATTATTAAACACCACAATCATACCCTATATGGTGATTGTAGACGCCGGAAAAGTCCGTTGTTCCCAAACGAAGCTCCGGATGCGGAAAGCGAAGTGATATTTGGAGTCAGAGGCACGTTCCGGAGGGCCCGGAAGACTTGCGCGAAATTTCAGAGGCCCGCGCGCAAAGTTGAGTCGCGGCGCGCAATCCTCCCGGGATGCGCGCAATGCGCTGGGCCGGCGCGCTATTTTGCGCGCCCGTGGCCTGCGCGGTTCCCTGGCGCGCCGGGTCCTGATTCCGCGCCCGCGAAGGGAATTCCGCGCCCGAGACCGGATTCCACGCCCGGGGTTGCCTATAAATATAAGGCGACCCCCGACGTTTTGAAGGTTTCCAGAATCCGAAGCGTCGCTCGTTCGCGCAATCCGACCCCTTCCGCGCGCAATGCCGATCTTCAGGTAACCTCCTTTCTTTCGCGCAATAGATCCTTGGGGTTCGCCTTCGCGCGCAATCCCCTTGGCTCCTTTCCTTTGAATAATCCTTAACCCGAAGGCCTTTGCGCGCAAAAGAAGCCTCTTGCGCGCAATTGCCCCCGGGTGCGCGCAATCCAGCCCGATTGCGCGCACCCCCCATTTTCAAAGTGGCCATTCGTTAGAGAATGAGCCGTTGCCCCCGCGTGCTACCCGAAGCCCGGTGCGCGCAATCTCAATCATCCGCGCGCAAAGGGCTGGCCCGATTGCGCGCCAGCCCGCCATTTTGCGCGCCGACCTGCTGTTTTGCGCGCAAAACTCCTCTTTTGCGCGCAATCCCCCAGGGTCGCCCCCCTTGACCCCCTGAGGGTACCCGCCTGCGTGGCGCCCGATGATTTTCATCCTGGGTGCCCGCACCGTGCGTTGTCTTCCCGTGCGGCCCTCCAGGCTCGCGCGAAGTGACACGGACCCATCAGCGGCAATCCATCGTCCCGCATGACGTTAAACTGCATTCGTCCCGCATGACGTTAAACTGCATTCGTCCCGCATGACGTTAAACTGCATTCGTCCAACACGACGTTAAACTGTGCATCGTCCAACACGATGTTAAACTGTATATCGTCCAACAAGACGTTAAACTGTACCTCGTCCAAGCTACAAGACGTTAAACTGTTCAGCATTCGTCCCGCATGACGTTAAACTGCATCCGTCCAACATGACGTTAAACTGTACCACGTCCGCACTGCAAGACGATAAACTGCCAAGTGTTTTGTCCAACATGACGTTAAACTGTACCACGTCCGCGCTGTAAGACGTTAAACTGCCAAGCACCTTCGTCCTCAACACACAACGTTAAACTGTACTTCGTCCGGCAAGACGTTAAACCGTCCGCTTCGTCCTCAACACACGACGTTAAACTGTACTTCGTCTGGCAAGACGCTAAACCGTCCGCATCACCCGATCCCGTGCCCCACACGTAGGGTCCCCCCCGGTTTGGATGTGGCCCCCGCCCGCTCGTCTCTGCAGGGATGTCGGGATTGTCCCTCTTTAGGGACGATTTAATGGGAGCGGCTTTTCCCTACGGGGGTAGGGTATTACAAACCCCTAGTTTCTTGTGGGGGGCCACGCATGTGTATCTCCATTGCGCCTCCCCACTGCCGAAGCCAGTAGAGGGTGTGACTGGGATCGAGGTGTCTCCTACTTTCGGTCCAAGTCCCTTCCAACTGAGTTTTGCCGCATCCGGGCTGCCTCAAGTGCGTAAGTCCTGACAGAATGAACTACGTGGACTTTGATCCCTGTCTTCTAAACAGGGTACGTAGGAAGCCTCCCTGAGGTTCAAGCCCACCACCTGGTCGTCCCGGTCGTATTCACGTCGGTTCGTCCATCAGTGGACCCCTCCAGGGTTCACGTTTGCGTCGATTCACCTATGAATCCGCCCCTGTGGGAGACTGCACGTGTGTATCTCCACTGTGCCTCCCCACAGCCCCTTTTTCCATTTCTCCTTTTATCGTCCAGCATGACGTGAAACTGTGATCCACCCGGCCGTTCCATCTCCCTCTGTGCGAGGTGGTTCGGTTCAATCCTCCGCCCGGCGGCCTCGACCTCTTCGTGAGTCGGCTTGCCGACGTCCAGCATGACGTTAAACTGTATATCCGAACTACGTTGACTTTGATCCGTGCTAACGCGCGGTACGTAGGAAGCCCCTACGGGGTCCAAGCTCTTCACTCCATCATCCATCCTGATCCTTACCCGGGCCGCCACATCCCGGTGGGGTCATGCCACTTCACTCCACTCCATATCACTTGGGAAGCCGCCCATGCGTTGGCCCCAGCGTCGGAGGTTCCCCGCAAGGGGTTCTGTCATCTGATCCACTCTTCGTGTTGATCAGTCCGATGCCGTCCCCGCTGGACGTTAAACTCGCGGCGTACCCCGTGTTAAACATGGGAAGCTGAGGAAAACCTCAGGGGACACAGTTCCCCGCACCCAGTGCGGGATGCCTCAGGCCATCATGCCTTCGAGAAGCCCTATTAGGGACGGAAGACAGACGTGCAGAGCCGCAGTGTTACGACACGCCCCCAGCACCCAGAGCCACCCGGCCTCCTCACCGCAGGTTGCTGCCCCGACCAGACTCCTTGGAGCGTCCGGGCGGAAGCAGCGTAATTAACCGGTGTCCATGAAGATATGGCGCCGGGAACGAGATTCACGAGCATGTCTTAAATCTATGAGGGAGACCCGGATTAGGCGACGAGTTCCGAGGAGACGTCCAAGGAAGGAGGAGCCGACATCCCATCATCCCGGTTTCGATCAAGGAGCAGACGCCCCTGAATAAGGGACGGATGCCGCCCGCCTTTGGAAAGCGGGACTGCGGGACCACAAGCCGCGCGCCCATCCCCTCGGGTTGACGGGTGCACGCGCGAACGCGTCCTGGCGGAACAGCGTAACCCGACGCACATCCGCACCGAAACAGAAAAATGGTGAACCCGACGTGAATCTCTTCTCCTCGATACGAAGACCGATGGCTTTCAGAGGTGTTGGAAGACCGGCATGTTGCCCGGCCAAGCATTCAGTCTTACCCGCCAGGGGCTGGGGAGGGGACATCGGGCACTCCGTCTCGCAACGTCGAGGGCCTGGGTTCCCCCCACGGAAGGCGTCGTGGCGCTGATGGTTGGTTGTCGATTCCTTTTTCCTGTCAGTGTTAATGGGTCCTTCTCCCTGCTTTCAGAAATCAGGTCGCCTGATCGCCACCCGCCCACTGGCGCAGGGGTAGGGGAAACACCGACGCGGCTACTCCGCGCGGTCCCGCCCGTTCCACAGCCGTCCCAGCAGCCGCAATTGTGGGACAACCATGCCCTCTCTCCCCCTCGGAGGTCATCCAGAGAAGGGTGATCAACACCCTGGTGCGGAGATATGAGGAAGAGGGAGTCATCCCCACTAGGGACATGGCTCGCCTAGACCTTGAGAAGGCTGCACCTCGCCACCACCGCCGCCCCCGAGGGCCGCGCAGGGAGGCACCGCTGCCTACCTCAACGACCAACCGCTTCGGGAGCTTATCCCCGGAGCGCTCTGACAGTTCCCTTCCCTATGCGGATGAGGTGGAAGATGCCCGGGATCACCCTATCCGGGATTCGCTCCAGGGATCTACGGTAAGGACTCCCGCCAGGCCACGACGACACCGCCGCCAGGCCTCTCAAGTCGAAGAGCGGGATCTCCACCTGCCCGCGCCGCTCATCCCGACTCGTCTGTCCCGACGCCAACGTCGGGCACGAGCGGAAGAGGATGCCCACCTTGGGGCCCTAGCAACAGCGGCCGCATTGGCCCAAGCCACTGTTGGCTCCAGTCGCCAGGCCCCTGCGCATCCTGAGCAGGGGAACTTCTATGCCCGACCTGGATCGAGGCCTCGACCGCCCCAAAGGCAGGTTGGGTCGACTCTCCCGGTTGCTGGTGCAGGCAGTAGCCACCGCGGACCACCTCGCGGTAGCGCTATTCACCAGCGGGATATACTCCGTGTGGCCGATCCAGGAGGCATGGGTCATCCCACCTTCCGATCCCGGCCCGGAGGCCTGCCCGGAATCGTCTCTCCCCGCGTCCCCTTTGATATCTGTCCCGGTGCCCCTCGCACCTTGGTTTCCAGTCCTCTTGGCCCCAGCACCAGTGCGGCCGGAGGACGCCAGGACAGAGATCAGCCCTGCCCCGAAGAACCACCCAGGGGAAGGAAGGCAAGGCGTCGACGCCGAGGGAAGAATGTTACGAAATTCCGGACAGAGATCCGACCGGTTCGCTTCTCTGATTCAGAGGCGGAGTACGATTCGGCGACAGAGCCCTTTCCCCAATCCCGCCAGTCAAGGGCAGGGGTAGGAATGCGGCACGTCAGCCTCGTGCTCCCCGAGAGCGAGATCGATGTGATCCCCGCTTCTCTCCGAAGGTATATCCGGAGTAACGAGGGCCTGGTAGACCCCCAAGGATCAAGCTTGCGGTTGGTACCGGCCCCTCCGGAAGTGCCTTCCGTCTCGATCGGAGAAGCCGGAGACTTTTTCTGGGGACCGACGGTCGAACCACGATCTGGTGCACCCTCGGCGAGCACCGATGCTACGGCAGGATGTTCGCTCGCCGGCCCGTCCTATCGTGATGTGGTAGCCAGGGCACCGCCACCCTCAGAGGGCGGCCCGGGATATGGAGGCCAATCGGCCTGTTCGCCGTATTCACCGCCGGCCAGCCCGTCAGCCCGGCGGCCCGCCTCGGCACCACTGCCGGTTCCCCGTCCGTTCCCAGCCATTGAAGAGGACCAAGGAGATCTGGGTCCCGAGTTTGAGTCGTGGAGCTTCTGGACCGTCCTTGCAGAGGGCCACTTCCCTGAGAAGTTTTGGTCAGTCGCAGGACCGGGCTTTGATGCACCCGAATCGCTCACCCCGGATGAGTTCGAATGCTTCCGCCGAACTCTCCGGGAGACTCGCTCCTGTCTTCACCGCCTACGAATGCCATACCCCGGGAGTCAAGTGCACCTGGAGGATATTGGTGAGCAGTGCCGTCAAATTGACCTGGCCATGCTCCCCGCGGCTCGGCACCCCGGGTCATTTGAGCACCACGAGTCCCTCCAACAACGATGCGTTGAGTGTTTTCAAGTACTCCGCAAAGTTATCGAGGAAGCCACTCCCCACGTGTATATCTGTGGATGGGGGCAGTACGCTGCCCTACGCTTCAGTGTGATTCGCCGACAGCCCGATTCGCTGGGTGGCCCTGAGGGTATATCCCCAGGGACAGAAACAGTCAATATGGCTGACCTGTCGGGAGAGGGGAACGACTTGGAACTTCTCGACGGGGGCTTCCCCCCCGAAGACAAGCCGTCGTCAGAGCCATCGGTGAGAGTCACTCGTCATCAGAGGAACCTCCTGGGGCTCCCCGCACCCACTGAAGCACTGACGTTGAGCCGAAACGTCAGCAAAGGAAAAGAGCACAGCGAGGCTATAAAGCCCGCCGACCCATCTGCCTCCATGCAGAGGGAAGAGGAGGATCCCGAGAAGGCTACGCTACGTCAGCAGCTCGCCGAACAGAAGAAGCTAGTTGACCAGCTCCTCGCCGAGCGCGCTGCAGAACGGCGGCCTGACTACGGTGATCCTAGGCCAGGATAGCAGGGACCGAAACAACCGCTCCTCGACGAGACTCTCCCGGGCAACCGTGATTACGCCATGTTCGCCGACAGGAGAGAGGCCATTGCCTATGGCAAGAGGGCGCGGTATGTTTCGCCACACCCTCCCGAGCGGCATGACTACCTGAGAGACCCCGCTCGGATTCCTCCCGCTGCCCCAAGGGCCGCTCCGCCCGCCATCCCACGAGCTGCCGAGTTCGACGACCCGGTCGACGACCCGATTGAAGGGCCGTGCAATGCGCTCGTGGTTAGAGATCCTCGCCAGGACTGGAACCCATGTCCGGACGATCCGATGGCGGCACTCATTGCCCGCTTGGAGGCCTTGGAGACTCGGCAGGTGGCGATCCCACCGGACGGCAAGCCCTACCCAGCATGGGTGGATGACATGCCGGTGCCTCCGGGATTCGGGAATCCCACTTTCGCTCCCTTCAACGGGACTGGAGATCCGCCACAGCATTTAGCCCACTTCAACTCGAGGTGCGGGCCTATGTTGGGGACTCCGGCGCAATAAGAGGCCGCTAAGCTTCGCTGCTTTGTTCAGACACTGGAAGGGCCAGCATTTGTCTGGTACAGCCATCTCCCCGTCGGGTCGGTAACCAGCTGGGAGGACCTCCGTAGACAGTTCCTCTACCAGTTCAGTTCCACGACCCAGAAGACAAGTATCGCAGACCTCTTCAAGTGCAAGCAGAGGCCTGATGAGCGAGTCGCGGACTTCGTCGCCCGATGGAAGGGTCTCACGTATTCCCTTGACATGCCATTGACTCAGGAGCAGTTGCTGACAATGTGCGTCGGGAACGTCAAGACCGAGCTGGTCCCTTCCCTGATCACTCAGAATTACCCCGGAGGGTTCAGGGACTTCTCAGACAAAGCTCAACGTCTTGAGGAAGCCCTGCAACAGGCCAGCCAGGCACACCCGCTGCCTCCTATGATTCCTGCAAGGAGAGTCAGCAGGGCTGAGCCCGCTGCTGTTGCCCAGATAGAGGCCCCCAGGCCGTTGGAGCTGC
The DNA here is from genome assembly GCA_963277665.1 of Viscum album. Taxonomy (NCBI): domain Eukaryota; kingdom Viridiplantae; phylum Streptophyta; class Magnoliopsida; order Santalales; family Viscaceae; genus Viscum; species Viscum album. The sequence goes on along the minus strand of OY728143.1, from coordinate 267,722,827 downwards.
TGCCGGCGAGGCCAGCTCCACAACCTCACAGGAATCCGCCTCCACGGGCTCAGTTCCCGGCCCAGCAGCGGCAGCCCCAGAACCGGCCGGCCCCTCCGCGTAATGTACCGCCACAACCCAGGCGAGATAATCAGGGTCCACCTCCTCGGCCGGCCCCTCCAGCCCCTCGTCAAGACCACGCTCCCAGGGGCCCGCGACACCTGACTTACTCATTCCACGAGGATCAGGTCCCCGGTTATTTCCGGAGCGCCCTGGAGCAGAGGATTGTGCGACTGCCTGAGTGTTGGAGGCCAGAGGAGGCACATCTTACGAATAACCCCCGCTACTGCCCCTACCATCGGGCCCTGGGGCACACCATCCAGCGGTGCTATGTGTTTAAGGATTAGCTCCAAGACCAGATTAACAACAATGTAATCAGGTTGGGCCCAGCTCCGGCACAAGTGGCGGGCGTGTTCGTGGGATCAGATGACGATAGTGGCAACGAGGACGAATGGCAGCTGGTCTCCGACCGCGGATCCCAGAAGTATAATAACTGGATGGCCCGCAAGACGACCATTCGCGCCCATGGAATCATCCGTGCGTGCTTGAATCAGCCTGAGCCCCCAGAATCTGCGGGTGCTGCTTCGGCATCGTCGTCCCAGCCTGCCTCTTCCAAGAGGAGCAAACGGCGGCAGCGCAAGAAGGAAGAGCGCGCCCCGCCGGTTCCGCCACTATCCCGCACTCTCGGCGATTTCATGCCCCCGGAGATGGGGGTCCCTCCTCGGATCCGCCCGGTGATGGATGATTCGTCCGATGACGGTGTTGGGTACGCTTCGGTTAATACCGTCGAGCTGGTAAATCCCTTTTCGGTTCCCGACGTTGAAGAACACCAGGTGGACCTCCCTAGTGTCCCCGGTCGTCGCCACCGTCGGAAGAACCGCAGCAGCAGGAGTCGCCGGGGCACAGCCGTTGGTACCTCCAGCCAGGCCGTGCACGCCACTGAGACTAGGCAGCAGGCTCAAAACCGAGCACAACGTGCACCGCCCCCCCATTCGGGGATGACGGATTCGCCTCCGCCGCTGTTTGTGGTGTGGGACCAGGCAGAACCGCCTCAGCCGCGTCACGACCAGCTCCGCCCTGCCACGGGTCCATCCCGGCCTCCTGACCCCAGTACGGTGACCATTTCCTGGACTACAACCAGTGAACAGTGAGATGCGCCAAGTACCAGTCGGCCGCCGATCCAACCGGCAAGGCCCGTCATGCCGCCAACCGCAGAGCAACCTCCTGCAACCAGGGGCTCACGCTTGGCCAAAAAGTATGATGTCCTGAAGCACTTGGCCGACATCCCAGCAAGGCTCTCCATCCTTGAGGCTCTGCGCATGTCATCTGAGATGCGCGAGGCACTCGCTGAAGCCCTGAAGAGCCCCCTCCAGTTTGAGACAGAGGTTGTGGCTGCAGAGGCCTTTCACGCCGAAACGATCGAGGATGCCGAATGTCAGGCAGTTATATCGTTCTATGGTAAGGATGAAGACCCTCCTATACAGGGACACATTCGTCCGCTGTATGTCACTGGCCAGTTCAATGGCCTTGAAGTCCGGCGCTGTCTTGTCGACACGGGGTCCGGGATTAACCTGATTCCAACTCGGACGCTCCGGAGATTGGGGTTGTCTGAGGATGACTTGATTCCCTCCGACCTCAGGATCCAGGGGTACGACCGCACCGAGCAAACCCCGGTCGGCAAGATACGTTTGAAGACCCAGTTCGGTGACTTGGTTGCCAACACCGAATTCATGGTGGTCTCTCAGGACACTGCGTACAACGCATTGATGGGCAGGCCATGACTCCATCTTCACGCGGCGGTTCCCTCGTCATACCACCAATGCCTCAAATACTCCCTTAATGGTCGAGTAGGCGTGCTTCAAGGAGATGCCTCTCCTTTTGCCTCGTGTGAAGCCCGCTATCTAGACGCGGACTATTACAAGAGCAAGGATAAGCAGATCCTGGCAGGTGAGGTTGAGCCTGTCGCTGTTGCAAGTGATCCCTGGGCAAGTCTGGATGACGCTTACGTCCTCCCGATTAACCGGTTGGACGTCGCCATGGTCTCGACGGCCCGCGAGTCTCCTGATGAGATGACCGCGACCGCCCGCGCCAGCACCAGTGGCCCAGCAGGATCTGGTAGCCCCAATGCAGTTTCCAACGCAGTCTCTCCCGTGGAAGATCCCTCCCCGAGTGGAGAGGACGTGGAAGATGCACCCCCAGCCTTTGAGGAGGGCGTCCCCGCCACGGTCGATGAGTTAATACAGGTGAACCTTGGAACCGAGGCCGATCCAAGACCCACATTGGTCAGTACCACCATGCCCTCTGAGGAGCGGCATCAGTACGTGGACTTTCTCAGGCAGCACCGTGATGTGTTCGCTTAGGGCTATGACGAGATGCCGGGGCTAGACCCTCAGGTAGCCGTCCACCGCCTTGGTCTCCCGGCGAACCATCGCGGGTTCAAGCAGCCTCCCAGGAAGATGCACCCATCCCACGGTGCCATGGTTGAGGCCGAAGTTGACAAGCTTATCAAAGCCAACTTCGTGAGGGAAGTTCAGTACCCAAAATGGCTGGCCAACATTGTGCCGGTCAGGAAGAAGAACGGGCAGATTAGAGTCTGCATCGACTTCCGCGATCTCAACCGCCACTGTCCGAAGGATGATTTTCCCCTTCCAGTGACAGAGCTGTTGATTGATGCCACGGCAGGGTTCCAAGCCCTCTCCTTCATGGATGGATACTCCGGATACAACCAAATTCGGATGGCCCCTAAGGATGAGGAGTTCACTGCCTTCAGGGCCCCCCAAGGTACCTTTTGCTACCGGGTCATGCCCTTCGGCCTGAAGAATGCAGGTGCCACCTATCAACGGGCGATGCACCGCATATTCAAGCCAATCCTCGGCACACTGGTGGAATGCTACGTCGACGACTTGGTTGTCAAATCGTGCCAGCGTCAGGACCATCTCAAAGATCTTGAGAAAGTGTTCGGCTTCCTCCGGTCTCGCTGCCTGAAGATGAACCCGTTGAAGTGTGCCTTCGGGGTCACCTCCGGAAAGTTCCTTGGATTTGTGGTAAGATACCGGGGTATTGAGATCGACCCAGAGAAGATCAGGGCAATTAGCCAGATGCCTCCCCCAGGTAACATCCGGGAACTGCAAGGGTTCCAAGGCCACTTAGCCTATATACGCCGATTCATCGCGAATCTGGCCGGCAAGTGTAAGCCCTTTTCTCGGCTCATGAAGAAAGGTGCCAACTATGTATGGGATAAAGAGTGTCAGACCGCTTTCGAGGAAATCAAGCAGTACCTGCTTCAACCTCCGGTTCTGATGCCGCCTGTATCCGGGAAGCCGCTGGTCCTCTATGTGACCGCCCTGGAACGGTCCCTGGGTGCCCTTCTCGCCCAGAAGAACAACGAGGGAATGGAGAATAGCCTCTATTACCTCAGTCGCATGCTCCTCGATGCGGAAGTTAGGTATTCCCCCATCGAGAAGAGCTGCCTGGCGCTCGTATTTGCCGTACAGAAATTACGGCACTACTTGCAGCACCATGAGGTACAGTTGGTTTCTCGGGTAGACCCATTGAAATATATCCTAAGCCGGCCTATGTTGACTGGCCATCTAGCGCGGTGGGCTGTGATTCTCCAGCAGTTCGACATCAGGTATGTGTCTCAGAAGGCCATCAAAGGGCAAGCATTGGCAGACTTTCTGGCAGCTCACCCGACCTCCGCGGATCAGCCGCTGGATCTAGGCTTTCCTGATGAGACCATTCTCTCGGTTGATCGAGCCGATCCATGCTGGCAGATGCACTTTGACGGTGCCTCCCGGAGCCCCACCGGTAGAAGACTCGATAATCCTAAGCTCAACAGAGTGGTCTTGGGCATCGTCTTCATTACCCCGGAGCGAGCCGTGCTGCCATACTCGTTCCTGTTGTCAGAGGGCTGTACCAACAATGAGGCGGAATACCATGCCCTCATCACCGGCCTCGAGTTGGCTCTCGAGATCGACGTGCCCCGTCTGTGCGTGAAAGGGGACTCCGAGATGGTCGTTAAGCAGATCAATGGCGACTATGTTGTCAGGAATCCGGAACTTGTGCCATTGCTGGAGTGCACCCTCCTTCTGATGGCCCGGTTCCCTTCTCGGCCAGAAATTGTCCATATTCCCCGGTCGCAGAACGGTCGAGCAGATGCTTTGGCCAGCCTTGCTGCGTCACTTGCGGAGCCTGAACAGGACAACCTGATCGTCCGCGTGACGCGCCGCAGGCTCATCGCTCCCGTTATCCCGGAAGAAGATCGCGGCCCGTTGGTAAGTAATCTCACCACGGTTGCCCCTATGCCCGGAGCCCCGAGTACCCCAGATATGAAAGTCGGATCATCCCCTGATTGGAGGACGCCTTTGGTTGAGTACCTCCAACATGGCACTCTTCTATCGGATCGGGCCGAGCGCGAGCGAGTTCGACGCCGCGCATCGCAGTTTGTCCTCCAGAGCAGCCCCGGCCTGGAGCAGATCCTCTACAAACGCGGATTTGATGGTGTTCTCCTCCGTTGCCTTCAGGGAGTTGAGATCCCACGAGTCATGCAAGAGGTTCATGCTGGTTCATGTGGCGCCCACCAGACTGGGCCGAAGCTGTCCCACCAGATTCGGAGGTTGGGATACTTCTGGCCCTCCATGATCCATGACTACACCAAGTATGCCAGGAGGTGCCATGCGTGCCAGGTTCATGCGAACTTTGTGCATCGGCCGCCGGAGCCTCTCCATACCACTAGGTATTCCTGGCCCTTTGCAGTCTGGGGTCTGGACGTTGTGGGACCTTACCCGCTGGCGACAGCTCGCCAATGCCGGTTTATTCTGACCGCCACGGACTTCTTCTCCAAATGGGCAGAGGCGATTCCGCTCAGAGAGGTCAAATCCTGTTCGATCGCTGACTTTGTGACCTCCAACATCATCTATCGATTTGGAGTGCCTCACGCTATCCTCACGGATAACGGAACCAATTTTCGAGCAGCCGAGTTGAAGAAGTTATACGCCAAGTATAACATTCGCTCGAACCATACATCTCGCTATCATGCGCAGGCGAATGGACAGATCGAGGCGTTTAACAAAACCCTCTCTAACATTCTGCAAAAGATGGTTGGTCAGAACAAGAAGAGTTGGCCGGACAAGCTCCCCAACACCCTCTGGGCTTATCGGACGACGACTCGCAATTCCACCCAGATGACCCCTTATTCCCTGGTGTACGGAGCTGAGGCCGTCCTGCCCATCGAGATCCAGTTACCGTCCTTGCGCACTGCGGTCTACGACCAGCAAGCGCCGGAAAGAGTTGCTGAAGCCCGTCTAGTCGAGTTGGAAGCACTGGATGAGAATAGGCTTCGCGCTTTGCACAACTTGGAGAGGCATCAGAGCAGAATGGCTCGAGCTTTCAATAAGAAGGTTCGCCTCCGCTCCTTCCTGCAGGGTGACCTAGTGCTAGCCCTGAGAGCACCGATGATCCCCGGCAGGAAGCCGCCCAAGTTGGAGCCCAAATGGGAGGGACCTTTTGTCATCCACAAGGTCTATCCCAATGGTGCGTACTCCCTGGCGACTATGGATGGTGAGCGTGTCACTCCTCCCACCAATGCTAGGTTCCTCAAGCAGTACTTTGTCTGAGTATGCCGACGTCCTGCACGACGTTAAACTGCATTCGTCCAGGCTACAAGACGTTAAACTGTTCAACATTCGTCCGCGCTGCAAGACGTTAAACTGCCAAGTGCCTCGTCCTGCATGACACTAAACTACACCACGTCCAAGCTGCACGACGTTAAACTGCCCAGCGTATCGTCCTGCATGACGTTAAACTGCCCCTCAAGAACTACGTGCGGCTTGATTCCCATCCTTATGGGATACGTAGGACCGTCTGGACATTCATGTTTCAGGCCCAGCCTCATCCTTTGGGAATTTCCATCCCATCTCGGGCCCTTGGCCCAGTTGCTCCGGGTGTGCGGCGTATGGTGTGAACGCGGGGCTATGCCCTCATTGACGTCGGTTTGCTCGCCATGCTGTACGCCCCCCACGTTTGGGGATTCCTTCTGCTCCCCCTTCTTTTTTCTCTATTCGTCCTGCATGACGTTAAACTGCACTTCAAGAACTACGTGCGGCTTGATTCCCATCCTTATGGGATACGTAGGACCGCCTGGACATTCATGTTTCAGGCCCAGCCCCATTTCCCGGGAATCTCTATCCCGCGTCGGGCCTCTGGCCCAAGTTCCCCTCCTTTTTGTGCGAGGCGTATCGCGTGAGCGGGGGATTATGTCCTCATTCGCGTTGGTCTACTGGCCGCGCCGTACGCCTCTCCCGTGTGTGGGACTACCTCACACCTCCCATCGTCCTGCATGACGTTAAACTGCCTCTCAAGAACTACGTATGGCTTGATTCCCATCCTTATGGGATACGTAGGACCGCCTGGACGCTTGTGTTTCAGGTCCAGCCCCGTCTCTTGGGTTGATCACGGGGATCTACCCTCTTTTGGTTGCTCCCAGGGTGAGTCCTCCGACCCTTTCCGGTGATCTGTTAACATGTTTTGGGTACTTTGGTCTATGACTCGTAGTGTCAGATTCAATCCCGACAAGTCCTGTGTTGCTTGTCAGGCCTCGCGCTTCCTCTTGTTCGAGCCTTCACTCAAAGGGGTCCTCGTTAGCGGTTTGGGTACGATGCCTCAGTGCTCTCCTACCGCTCCGGATCGATTTACCGACGAGTCCTGGGCCGCAAATCGATATGAATCCTGCGCTTGAGCGGTTGATGCTCGTTTGCTTGCCCCATCTTAGGCTGACGCGATCGGATGTTGTGTTGCGAATATGGTCAGCAACGTCCTTGATCGCCATGTCGGCTCTTTCAGGCTCTGAACATTGGTTGCGCAGCCCTCATCACACTCCGCCTTTGTGCATTGTAGTGGAATCTCGGCGCTCTTCATACTGACCTTCAGTACACCTTTACACGTGAGGCAGACCAACCAGGGTAATGGTGCCGTTCGAGGCTCCCATGATCTGAGCACCAAGGGTATATGCGGATGTCCTCCCTAAGGGCCATGCGTAGCTGGACCCTCGTCCCCATAAGGAGGAGGGAGTCGCCCGAACAATCGTGTTCTGGGCCCAGTATATCTGGAGGCTAGCATCTCTGCCCCTCGGGTGATGGACATACGCAGACCCCTATCCCAAGACTCTTCTCCTGGAATCGTGCGTGACCGCAGGGCTGGGTGTGTTCCCACCTCCGCCGTGTCCGCCGTACCGCAATAAGAGGATTCCACCATGGTCCGAACTACACGACCTTAAACTGTGTTGTCTGGTCCTACCACACGACCGTAAACTGTGATCGTCTTGGCCGCCCGACGAGAAACGGCACTGCATCGTGATGTTCTCCTTAGGGGACACTCATGTTGGGCGCTGGTTAATAACCACGCCATTCATCAATGCCTTCCGTGGCTTGATTATTGTGGCGACGCCAGAGATTTCTCAATCACAGGCATGTCGCCGCACAAAGAAAAACCATTCATCTTTAAGGACAAACAAGAAATATCAAATGCTGCTCCTTCTGTGTGCGAGGGTCAGACCCGCACTCTTCCCCGCGCTGGTGCCCGATTGTGTTGCGCCGCGCTTCAAGAACTACGTGTGGCTTGATTCCCATCCTTATGGGATACGTAGGAACGCCCGGATGTTTGAAACTTCGGGTCCATCCCCCCCACCTCTTAGAGATTCCCCCTTCTCTGAGGAATCCGCCGCCTTCAGTTCACCCTCAAGGCGTGTTCCCCGACCCCTTGCAGTGGTCCACCAGTGTCAAGAGTACTCTGGTTTATTGCCAGGAGGGTCAGGATCCGCTTGGTCAGGTTTCCTCCACTTTTCAGGCTTCGTGCTCCCTTTCATTCGGACCCATCGTCTACGCCCTGGGTGGAGCCCCCGTGAACGGTTCGGACACAATGCCTCAGTGCTCTCCCACCGACTCGGGCCGGTACCCCCAATGGCCTCGGGCAACAAATCGATATGAATCCTGCGATTGAGCGGTCAATGCTCGTTTGCTGCCTCATTCCACCAACGGTTAGTGCGATATTGATGCTGCTTTTCCGCCATGGTCGGCAGTACTCCCATATCGTTACTCCGGTGCCCCCAGTCCTTGAGTGAATGGCCGCATGATTCACATTTTCCACCTCCCATTCTGACCAGGCGAAACCTCGACACTCTTGACACTATCCCTCAGTGCATCTTCGCATGTCCAGGGGATAGGACCACGATGTGGCGTACTTTGAGGTCCTTATGGTCCGAGCTCTAAGACCTTAAACTAAGATCTCTCCTTATGGTCCGAGCTCTAAGACCTTAAACTAAGATCTCTCCTTATGGTCCAAGCTCTAAGACCTTAAACTAAGATCTCTCCTTATGGTCCGAGCTCTAAGACCTTAAACTAAGATCTCTCCTTATGGTCCGATCTCTAAGACCTTAAACTAAGATCTCTCCTTATGGTCCGAGCTCTAAGACCTTAAACTAAGATCTCTCCTTATGGTCCGAGCTCTAAGACCTTAAACTAAGATCTCTCCTTATGGTCCGAGCTCTAAGACCTTAAACTAAGATCTCTCCTTATGGTCCGAGCTCTAAGACCTTAAACTAAGATCTCTCCTTACGGTCCAGGCTCTAAGACCTTAAACTAAGATCTCTCCTTATGGTCCGAGCTCTAAGACCTTAAACTAAGATCTACCCCTATGGTCCGAGCTCTACGACCCTAAACTAAGATCTCCCCTAAACGGGATTCTACGTCCTGCATGACGTTAAACTGCACTCTCAGAACTACGTGTGGCTTGATCTCCAGCCTGATGGAGTACGTAGGAACGCCCGGGCATCTCAACTCGGGTCCAGCCTCAGGGATCGTTAAGTCCCGCCCCTCCTCGTCGCCGGCCGTCTGGCCTGGCTTCTGGTAGAGTGGTGCAGTTGTGATATTCTCCCCGATTCAGCTCGGGATGCCCCATTGCAATGGTGGGAAGCGACGGTTTCCTCGTCAAAGAGGTGCTGTCTGAGAATTGGGGTGACTCACGGCCAGATTAGTGCATCCGCCTAATACGCTTTCCCCACGGTGGCACGATTTTGAGAGCGTTGGATTCTGTCCGAACAAATCGTCACTTCGCCCCACGCTTCGCATGCCCTGTTGATCTGGATTTCCACCCTTGTGTCTGAAGGAACCCCCAAAGCGGTATTCATGATGACATGTGGTCCGCCTCCTGCAATATGAATGATGACCTTCGGTCCGTCTATTGCAGTTGTTATGGTCGATCCACTGTCCGCCTACCGTCTTGGGCATTTCCTGGAAGGCCGACCGTTGTGGATGTCTGGATTCGGGACACGCGATTCACTCTTTCTCATTTCCCTATGTTCGGATAAAATCTCAACGCCCCTAGCGTCGTCCCGCTCGTGTGTTGGAACAAGTTGGGGGGATGATACATTGATTAGGTCTGAGGTCTCCTTTCCTAGGAATGACCTCCCTCTTTTCTCCAGAAATCCAGGCCCAATTATGGATGCCTGATGCTTGGTTAACACTCCCGCAAGACAACGAATTGTGGTTGAGCATGTTAAGCCAAAAGATGCAGATAAATATATTGATTCATACAAATGGATCAAAGTAGCGGAAGCAAATGTTTTGGGAACGGAAAAAAAAAGCCCTTAGGGATTAGCGTGCTGAATGAGTCTTTCTAATGCCGCTACCCTTTGGCTGGTGGCCTCCAGAGCTGCTTCTCACTCTCTGCGTGCCCTCTCTTCGTCGGCGGTCGCAGCACGCAGTTCGTCGATTCTGGCCTGTGCACGCTCCCGCTCGACCTGAATTGTGACCATCTGTTGGCCCGCCTCCGTCAGCTGTACCTGGGCGTCAACCAGCTGGGCTGCTAGTTGCTCCACAAGCTCGGTACACGTTGCGACGAAGGCCTCCTTCTCTGCCGCCTGCCCTTCGAGGCTCCGGACTTCCTGCTCCGCCGCGAGGAGCGCCCGCGTGCTCTCCGACATGTCCCGACTTTGTGTGACGTCGGCACGCCGGCAACTCTCGCGCACCTTTTCGGCCATGAAATCACGGACCGTCAGATGGAGGCGTTGAGCATCAGCTCCCCCGGCACACAGGAAGCGCAGCCAGGTTTGAAGTGATCCCATGCGCCCCAGCCACTCCGACGGGTCTCGCTTGAGGAAGCGCTGGATGCACTTCCACCCCCTGCGGCGCGTTATCCGGCTCTCCTCGACCGCCTCCGCGTCTGAGTCGTCCATCTCCTCGGGGTCGGCAGGCCGGTAGGCAGGGAAGACAGCTAGCAGGTCTGCTGCAGGGTCCGCCCCTGGGATGTCCTCACAGGGGATAGGTTCCCCAACATCTGGGCGAACTTCTTCTCTCTCCCCAGCGGCGCTGACACCCTCGTCAGCCCCCGACCTCTCTCCGATGTCAGCACCACCGGCGTCCGCAGCCCCCTGATCAGCAGTTGGTGGGGCCGGCTCGGTGTGGGAAGCCTGTTCCGGAGCAGGCGGCATGTCTGCCACCGGTCCACTCATGGATGGCCCGGGTTCGGCAACCCGACGAGCCTCCAGTGTTGAGATCACTGCGCAGGGCATGCCGTGGTTAGTCACGGATCGTCAACGGCAAGCACCAGCAGTAAAGTAAGGAGACTTACGGGAGTTCAGAGCGTCATCTTCCGCTATCCCGGCCGCCGCAGGAACAGTTGCAGCAGGGGACCCTTCCGCGCTTGTCAATTCGATAATGGGTGCCTGGCCCCCGCCTTGTCCTGCTGGCGCCTCTCCTACTCCCGCTGAGGACGCCTGACCAACATCCGTGTGCTCCTGAGAAAGATGGAGAAATGGGTTAGAAGTTGCATAAGAGAATGGATGAAGCAGATTGAGTAGGGATAGAAGCGGACCTCGAGGAGCTCAGTGACATCAACGTTGTCAGAGCCGGCCACCTCGCCGCTCTCCCGTGGGCTCCCCTGATGGGATCTTCCCTCGGAGCCTTCATCCTCCCCCATTTCCTCCTCTTCCTCGGAGTCGCTGCCACTTTCATCTTCCGCCGGCGGCATCTGTTCTGGAGCGGGCTCTAGACCGAGCATCACCTTCACCAGAAGGGATGGCTCCGCACGCTGACCACGTTGGCGCGCGTAATCGTCCATGGCCGTTAGATACGCATACTGTCGGTTGAAGTCCACTCTGTCGGCGATCTGGAGGCGCCCGACCTCTGGCAGATAGATTCCTTCTCTGAGTATCTTTCGCCAGATGGCGTCGGTCCCCAGTGACTGCCGCAGGGTCATCCAGGCCGACCACAGTGCCGGGAAGACCGCGTCGTGGGAGGGTTCGAGCAGACGTCTCACCTGCTTCCCGGGCCGCTCGTCAACCACCGCACGTGCCCCCTCTCTGGGCGCTGAGGTCGTGGCGGCAGCTCGCGATGTGCCCGCCGCCGAAGTCCCTGCCCGCGCCGGCTCCACTGCTTAGCGCGCCTCCGTTCTCCCCCGTGTGGCGGCGCCTCGCCTACTTCCTTGACGCCCGGTCTCCGCACGGGTAACCTCGAGCCGCCGAACTGGCTTCCGTAGAAGCCCCTCGGGGTACGCGATGGCCCAGTGTTCGGCGTACTCGGTTGCCAAGCCTGCGTCAACCCCGGTAGGAGGGAGAGTGATGACGTCGCCAGAGCCGAAAGCGGCAAACATCAGCCACATCTGGCGAAGGACGCAAGGGTTCGTCTCCTCTCGGACAACAGTGAATACCCTCTTCGGCATCCACTGAAGGCACCCGAACTGCCTGGCGAACCGGGTTGGCACGTAAGGCTCGCAGATCACCTTCCCATCGATCCGAGCCACGAGCACCCCGCCCCGCATGTTCAGGAAGTATTCATGCTGCTCCAGCGGACCCTGCCCATTGTCGATCATCTGGCCGACGGGAGTGGGGAACAGACTGAAGTTGAAATTGGCATGATTTACAATCCGAATCCTCACGCCCTCCTCACTTAGGGTCATCGGAGCGACCCCCGCGATGTTCAGCAGGGAGGGTCGCAGGCCGTTGCCCGGAGGAATGATGGCGTTCGGAAACGTGTACCCACCGAGGTGAGCAGCCACCCAGCCGTGGAAGAACTGAAAGGGCCCACAGATCCTTCGTGGCGACCCCCCTCGTGAGATGCGTCCCAGGATGGCATACAGCCTCGCCAACACTGGGACCCCGAGGTTGTATCTTTTGTTGGCGGCCATAGCGCCCGCCATCGCCAGTGTCGCCGGGCGAACGCCCATTCTCGCGTCCCGCACTGGCAGGAGCCACCCACTCAGAAAGGCGGCCAGGAACGCCGCGTACCGGACATTTGGGTCCCGGGCCTCGATGACGCGGTACCCCCATGAGCGGTAGTCGCCCGTCTCCAGGACCCGCCAGTACGACCCGTTCCGGCTCCTCTGAGCTGCGATCGGGCACCGCTTCCCCCTGCCTGGCATCTTGACCGCTGGGTCATGCTCCAAGAACTGGCCGAACCACTCCTTGTAGGCTATGTCCTTCTAGAAGTCCTTGATCCCAAGCCGCTGCGTAGCCAGGTCAAGTAGATGCCATGTCAGAATGGGAGTCCGCGACCTGTCCTCCCAGATGTTCTTCGGGGGCAGGAACTCATCGTATTGGTAGCCCTCCAGCGGGATACCTCCGATGCAGTGGATGTCCCAGAGACCGATGACGACCTCCCCATGGTGAAGATGGAAGGTGTTGGTATCCGGAGACCAGCGGGTGAACAACTCCGGCCCGAGCTCGGACTGCTGGTAGAAGTGGAACTGCGACGTCCACACCGCCTCAAACAGGCCGATGTACCGCAGCTCCTCTGCGAAGTGATCGCAAGTGTGGCGTACCCAGAACGCCCAGGCCCACTCACTGGTGAAATTGCCCCCAGACCGCAAGTCCCAGTCCTTCAGCCATCCCTTGGTGTCGTCAGTGACACTCTGGCGATATGTGCTCGAATAGAGGGCTGGAGAATTCTCCGCAGTAGGCTCACCCCCGTCAATGGTTCGCGTCCTCGGGTTCAGGACATAGACATCCAAGTGCCTGGTCTCCCTGGCAGGATGCCCATTGTTGGTGATGTTATAGCGGGGAAGCTCGTCCTCCCGAGTCACCCAGGTCCGTGGCGCATCAACCTCGAACCCTGGCACCGGAACCTCATATAGGATGCCGAAGTTCCAGAGCGGCAGGTTGTCCGACAGTGGATATGTCTTCTGGGCCGGCGTCAGCAAGTCGAACAGGGATTGATTGTTGGAAACAATCTCCTTGGCTCCGTAAACCTCCTCGTTCGCCGCCATCTCTGCTCTACGAATGGCGGCATCCCCCTCATTTCCTTGATGCGTGGCCATCTCAGAAGTTTCGGGAGTCGTGCGGGTTAAGGGATGAAGCGTGCGGGATCGGACGAGGCTGGTAGAGAAGTTTGAAGGTTGGCGCGCAATCCAAGTGGACGACGCGCAATTGGGAAGAATGTCGCGCAAAGTTCCGGGTTTTCGCGCAAAGATAGGCGAATTCCGGATGGTTTTGCGCACCGATCGGGAGAATTTCGCGACCGGAAAAGGCGATTTCACGCACGAGAGCGTTGAAGCTTATCGCGCGGAAGGCCTGTGTACGGAACGCGGAACCCCGGACCCCTATTTATAGATGAGTCCGGGATTCCGCGCCGCGCGGAACGCTCGATTGCGCGACCGCGGCGGCGAATTGCGCGCCCGGCGCCCCTTTTTGCGCGCCTAAGTCCCGCGCAGCCCGGGACTTCGGCATTCCGGCGTCTCCCTCGGAACCCGATCGTTGCGACCTCTCGCGGATCAGATTCCGAGGGGGGGCTTTTGTAGACGTCGGAAAAGTCCGTTGTTCCCAAACGAAGCTCCGGATGCGGAAAGCGAAGTGATATTTGGAGTCAGAGGCACGTTCCGGAGGGCCCGGAAGACTTGCGCGAAATTTCAGAGGCCCGTGCGCAAAGTTGAGTCGCGGCGCGCAATCCTCCCGGGATGCGCGCAATGCGCTGGGCCGGCGCGCTATTTTGCGCGCCCGTGGCCTGCGCGGTTCCCTGGCGCGCCGGGTCCTGATTCCGCGCCCGCGAAGGGAATTCCGCGCCCGAGACTGGATTCCGCGCCCGGGGTTGCCTATAAATATAAGGCGACCCCCGACGTTTTGAAGGTTGCCAGAATCCGAAGCGTCGCTCGTTCGCGCAATCCGACCCCTTCCGCGCGCAATGCCGATCTTCAGGTAACCTCCTTTCTTTCGCACAATAGAGCCTTGGGGTTCGCCTTCGCGCGCAATCCCCTTGGCTCCTTTCCTTTGAATAATCCTTAACCCGAAGGCCTTTGCGCGCAAAAGAAGCCTCTTGCGCGCAATTGCCCCCGGGTGCGCGCAATCCAGCCCGATTGCGCGCACCCCCCATTTTCAAAGTGGCCATTCGTTAGAGAATGAGCCGTTGCCCCCGCGTGCTACCCGAAGCCCGGTGCGCGCAATCTCAATCATCCGCGCGCAAAGGGCTGGCCCGATTGCGCGCCAGCCCGCCATTTTGCGCGCCGACCTGCTGTTTTGCGCGCAAAACTCCTCTTTTGCGCGCAATCCCCCAGGGTCGGCCCCCTTGACCCCCTGAGGGTACCCGCCTGCGTGGCGCCCGATGATTTTCATCCTGGGTGCCCGCACCGTGCGTTGTCTTCCCGTGCGGCCCTCCAGGCTCGCGCGAAGTGACACGGACCCATCAGCAGCAATCCATCGTCCCGCATGACGTTAAACTGCATTCGTCCCGCATGACGTTAAACTGCATTCGTCCCGCATGACGTTAAACTGCATTCGTCCAACACGACGTTAAACTGTGCATCGTCCAACACGACGTTAAACTGTATATCGTCCAACACGACGTTAAACTGTACCTCGTCCAAGCTAAAAGACGTTAAACTGTTCAGCATTCGTCCCGCATGACGTTAAACTGCATCCGTCCAACATGACGTTAAACTGTACCACGTCCGCACTGCAAGACGATAAACTGCCAAGTGTTTTGTCCAACATGACGTTAAACTGTACCACGTCCGCGCTGTAAGACGTTAAAATGCCAAGCACCTTCGTCCTCAACACACGACGTTAAACTGTACTTCGTCCGGCAAGACGTTAAACCGTCCGCTTCGTCCTCAACACACGACGTTAAACTGTACTTCGTCTGGCAAGACGCTAAACCGTCCGCATCACCCGATCCCGTGCCCCGCACGTAGGGTCCCCCCCCGGTTTGGATGTGGCCCCCGCCCGCTCGTCTCTGCAGGGATGTCGGGATTGTCCCTCTTTAGGGACGATTTAATGGGAGTGGCTTTTCCCTACGGGGGTAGGGTATTACAAACCCCTAGTTTCTTGTGGGGGGCCGTGCATGTGTATCTCCATTGCGCCTCCCCACTGCCGAAGCCAGTAGAGGGTGTGAATGGGATCGAGGTGTCTCCTACTTTCGGTCCAAGTCCCTTCCAACTGAGTTTTGCCGCATCCGGGCTGCCTCAAGTGCGTAAGTCCTGACAGAATGAACTACGTGGACTTTGATCCCTGTCTTCTAAACAGGGTACGTAGGAAGCCTCCCTGAGGTTCAAGCCCACCACCTGGTCGTCCCGGTCGTATTCACGTCGGTTCGTCCATCAGTGGACCCCTCCAGGGTTCACGTTTGCATCGATTCACCTATGAATCCGCCCCTGTGGGAGACTGCACGTGTGTATCTCCACTGTGCCTCCCCACAGCCCCTTTTTCCATTTCTCCTTTTATCGTCCAGCATGACGTGAAACTGTGATCCACCCGGCCGCTCCATCTCCCTCTGTGCGAGGTGGTTCGGTTCAATCCTCCGCCCGGCGGCCTCGACCTCTTCGTGAGTCGGCTTGCCGACGTCCAGCATGACGTTAAACTGTATATCCGAACTACGTTGACTTTGATCCGTGCTAACGCGCGGTACGTAGGAAGCCCCTACGGGGTCCAAGCTCTTCACTCCATCATCCATCCTGATCCTTACCCGGGCCGCCACATCCCGGTGGGGTCATGCCACTTCACTCCACTCCATATCACTTGGGAAGCCGCCCATGCGTTGGCCCCAGCGTCGGAGGTTCCCCGCAAGGGGTTCTGTCATCTGATCCACTCTTCGTGTTGATCAGTCCGATGGCGTCCCCGCTGGACGTTAAACTCGCGGCGTACCCTGTGTTAAACATGGGAAGCTGAGGAAAACCTCAGGGGACACAGTTCCCCGCACCCAGTGCGGGATGCCTTAGGCCATCATGCCTTCGAGAAGCCCTATTAGGGACGGAAGACAGACGTGCAGAGCCGCAGTGTTACGACACGCCCCCAGCACCCAGAGCCACCCGGCCTCCTCACCGCAGGTTGCTGCCCCGACCAGACTCCTTGGAGCGTCCGGGCGGAAGTAGCGTAATTAACCGGTGTCCATGAAGATATGGCGCCGGGAACGAGATTCACGAGCATGTCTTAAATCTATGAGGGAGACCCGGATTAGGCGACGAGTTCCGAGGAGACGTCCAAGGAAGGAGGAGCCGACATCCCATCATCCCGGTTTCGATCAAGGAGCAGACGCCCCTGAATAAGGGACGGATGCCGCCCGCCTTTGGAAAGCGGGACTGCGGGACCACAAGCCGCGCGCCCATCCCCTCGGGTTGACGGGTGCACGCGCGAACGCGTCCTGGCGGAACAGCGTAACCCGATGCACATCCGCACCGAAACAGTGATCTCGATGGGGTTCCTACCTACCATATTCAGGTTTAGGTGGAACATCAGTCGGTACATTTCCAGTTATCTTACTACAAAGGCAACTGGCCTAAACAACTAATGTTCCATGAAGCCACTGATCATAATGACTTAAGCTCAGTGGCATCGCTAAATCAGTTCAAAATCCTTACCAAAGTCTAAACCGACTTCAAAAAAGTTTTCCCAGTTTGTTCACCAATACCTTACACTAGCCACATGACTCTCAATTGTGCATCAATGCACCAATTATTTGACTCACACTCAGTTAAAACTGATTTTACAAAACCATGGGTATAAGTTACAACTCCTAACCCAGATGGGTCTCATCCCCTTATGCTTTCCACTACATCAAACCATGAAATCTCTAATGATGAAAAGATAGGGTTTACCACACAATGGTACCCAAATACATTATCGATGAAATCCTCTAACATAGGGAAAACTCCATTCACAACAACCACTAGGCTATCAATCCCTTCTAGCTTTATGCCAAACGTGCTAGTTTTTAACAACAAGGGTGACCCTGAACTGAATTCATCAGCAACTTACCGTCATTATCTCCTATGGTTTCATCCATAGAACTAAGAATATTCTAAATGTTTAGCTCATCACCCAACTCTCAATGGTTTAGATAACCTCACATATAACCATTTAATGAATGCTTATGCATCAAGAATTTTCCAACAAGGAATGAAAACACCACTTTTTTTTCAACAGAGAGCTTATTTCATGATTCATAGACCTCTAAGATGGAATCACTTTCCTTTACATAAGTCCATGCACCACAAGGCACCATCTCCACCAAATTATGCACTCATAGCACTCCTCTTTAAAAATGGAAACTCCTTTCCACTGAGTTTCACCACACACCACCCATCACACGAGCATCAGATCAAGCTATTTTGCATTAAACATGATCTGAAACCCAACCTTATATCTTGAATACCAAAACTCAATGTGCTTTATAATCCCAGGTTGCAAGATAACTTATGAGACCTTCCTCTAGTCCTTCTAATGGTTACTCACATTCACAAGGAATTTCCATCAATGAAAACCACCCCTCAACATTAACCTTGACTATTACTTCATAAGGAATATCCTCACTCAGGTTACTTCTAAATAGTACAAGGCACTGACCTACTAGTAACTAATGCTACATTTCTAAGGTCATAAGGTCTTTCACACTACCTGAACAAGGTTTCACTAGGGGTTACAACTCACGAAACTTCATCTAGGTGTGCCACATCATAGTCTCATATGACCTGATATTAGAAGTAGACACATGTAGGGGTTCATAGACATAGAATGTCAACATGAACTCAACGTTCAACACAATAAAAGTTGTTAACACTAAAGTTATTGAGTCCTCCGCTGTCTGTACAATCACATACAAGCAGCATATATTTAATGAGAAATCTATGTGTTGAATATGATGCATAGGACGCCTCTTGTCGATATGGACAAGAGTCAAATCCATATGAAATCATGAACCTAAAAATCCACATGCATCACATGAGATGAAATCATATATAACTATAATAGTGAAAACTAAGAAAACCAATCCCATGCCATAGTAACCTAGAATTCCCTCATAAATGGTGTTCGTGATGCACTCGTCTGAGTTTCATCATTAGATATAACATATTCATATGTATCATATATACCAATTCCATAAAATAGGAAAAAAAAGACTCATGTCATCTAATGTATATTGTTATAATTTTTGTTATTTATTTGTAATTATGCACTCTGATAGAGGATCCAAAACTTAAATCCTCAACTCATCCTAGTATCTAGACTCTTAGTGAGTTATCCTTCTCAACAATCAACCCAGGCCTCAGTCTAACATGTACCAGTAACAAGAAAGGGATGCTCGGGGTACCCAAGTGTCATGGATTCCTAATCAGGGTGTGAGTATAACCCAGTAGGACACCAAAAACATGTCCCAATACCCAACCAACAATATGTAGTGTATGTGCATGTGATAATGTCAAGAACTAACTTGAATACCCTGGTACATTAATACTTGATTCAGTCCTGACATGGCCTAAAGGGTATTCCCAATCCCCATGGGTTGGTGACTAGCACCTGACATCATACAAGAATCACGAGGGAATGTTTTTTAACACAAAACATAAAAAATCAAAAGATAAAAGTCAGTATTATCAACACTCGAAAGGGAAAAAGTACTCAAATAAAATAGGTAAAACAATACCCAACAACATATCAACCCAAAAAGGTCACATCACCTCCAAGAAAAAGCTCAAAAACCCTGTGTAACAAGTGGAACATAGCTCCACCAGTCACCGTTATCACTCCAGAGTCCCATGGATCAAGCTCGTCAACTACTCCCAAGTGGTGGCTTCCCTTTCCCTGGACCCGACATAACATAATCTACAAACGACCAAAGGCAAAGGTAGGGTGTGAGCTATAGAGTCCAGTAGGGTCTCACCAAGTATTCCATAATCAATACCATAATAATTAAACCAATTATGATTTCAATTTAAATAAAACAATTCATGGAATGACATTTACATATTAAAAAAAACATGATTTTAATTCAATAAGTTTATATATATATCAAAATAGGATTAAATGAACATTTTATATAAAACATTTATATAAAGAAATTGAAATGAATAAATCAGTTCAATGATCAATGGAATGTAATCATCAAATCAAACATCTCATAACACCATGTAATAATCCCTGAGGTACATTAGTTTTTGGTAATAGGATCCTCACACTACTCAATCAGTGATCTCGGCTCAATGTGTGCACACATCCCACGACTCAGGCCTTCTGGACTTAACTCTCCATTAGGGAAAATAATGCCATAGTAAGTTTATGTATGTATTTTCATCATCAATACATTGAAAAGGGGTCAAATCATATCATGCTTATCCTAATTAACCACTAACTACCCATGCACACATACTCTTCAGTCAATCAATCAATCATTACAAATAAATTTAAAAAACAATTTCCAAATTTTAGTTTTCAATACGCCTTTCTCATTTCAAAACCAAACCATAGGTTTTCATCAATTCATGCATTTTTAAATCATATTTTAATTTAATCAATTTATTTTAAGGTTCAACATAAAATCATTTCATCAAATCAATTTCCAAACAAAGTCATAAATTTTCTCAAATCCACCCAACAATTTCAATTCTATTGAAATTAGGGTTTTTTCACAAATTCCATGACCTTTTTAGAAAAAAACATCAATCATCTAAATTTTGGGTTTTTAAATCATTTAAAATACCATTTACAATCAACCAAGAAAATCAAGGTTTCAATTATAGGGAAAAATCATACAGAACCACCAACCTTTAATCAATAATCAAATAAACACCCGCAACGGAAAACACCAATGAAGAACGAAGAAAAAGGAGATCAACAAGGAAATACTAGATAAAAAACCATCAAGGAAAAATCTTATTCAATTGGAAATCATGATATAACACCACTATAAATGAAGGATAATGTAAGGAAGTATAAAAAAATTGAGTAAACTCATTGTAGATCAACCACAAAACCAAGACCTCCAGAAGTGTTGGGATTTCTCATTGCACACGGGAGGAATCCTAGGGTTCTTGGGAGGAGCGGTTATAGAATTAAAAATGAAATCAGGAGAAAAAAACATATAACATTTCTGGTTAAGAGTAATTTATATTTTAAATATATTTTTTATGGCATAAATACATCACATTTCACATACACTAAAAAAGGCATCACCTTGGGTTAAAAATCCCGATCCATGAATTTACGGCATAAGTTTATCTTTTAAAACATAAATCATTTTGTGTCATAATAAATTATCACATCTTGTATCCATTGAATATTTTACATCATAAACTAAGGTTTTATGGCATAAATTTTTTCTGCAGCAAGTGCCTAGCAGTAGCCCCCTACAGAACCACTTATAAAGCTTCCAATTCAACTTGGACCCAAAGTTCACCCTTTATAGCCCTTGAAAATTTTATATCCATACTCCATTAAATCAAAAAAACATACATCCTTGAACATTAGGTTATTTTCCCTAAAAAATGATCTATATCCTCTAAAGGCCTAAAACACACCCAAATAAAAAGGAAATAAAAACAAGGGTCAAGAATTACCTGAAAGAAGGTAACAAGATTTTACAACCTCCCCATAATAAAATAGTTTAATCCACAGAAAGCCTTTCAAGAATATTCCATATAAAATAGATGAGGCCACTACTCTCTTATCAGTGACTCATGATCCCAGGTCTCATGCAAATCAGAACCATGTTTCCATAACACACATACCAAAAGTATCATCTTCCCACAAAGAACCTTTGCCTCAAAATCAAAAATCCTGAATGCATACCCAGTCATGGATAAATAAGGATCAACATCAATATATCCCCATATCAAAACAAGATAAGGATTATAAAGATAATTTTGAAGCCGTGATACATGAAATATGTTGTGGATCAAAATCAACTGTGGTGGAAGTTCCAAACGGTAATCCACTTTCCTCACCTGCTCAACAATATCAAAAGGACCCATAAATCTTGGTGCAATATTTCCTTATTTTCTAAGGAATTAGTGACCCAACTGAGGTGAAACTCTCAATAATTCCTGTTAACCAACTGAAAAATCCAAATATTATCAATTTTGATCAACATATGATTTATACCAGCTCTATGCCATCAATATTCTCTAATGAATCATCTAAATCCTCCTCGTCATCTATTGAACCAAACTCGGTCCAACCAATGAATTTTCACCAATATCTGACCAAAAAATGGAGATTTATAATTTCAAACATACAAGGACTCAAAATAATACATTATGATAGAAAAATGATAACTATTGTTATAGGAAAACTCAAACTATCCCAAATGGTCATCCCAAGCTCCACCAAAGTCAAGAATGGAGGCACACAACATTTACTCAAGAATATACATAGATATATCTATCTCTCCATCCATATATGGATGATATTCCATGCTTAAATGTGCTTAGGATTCCAATTACTCCTAAAGGCCTCTCCAAAAGTGAGGAGTGAAATGGGGATCCCTATTAGAGACTATAACAGATAGAACTCCATATAATCTAATAATATTCTACATGTAGATACATCCCAATTCCTCAAATTTTGTTTTATATTTAATGGGTATAAAGTGATCAAATTTGGTTGGCCTATCGATCAAAATCCATATCCCATTATCCCATCAAGGGATACATGGAAACCAAATCAAAATTTCCATAAAAATATCATCCCACTTCCAATTTGGCACTGGAAGCGACTAAAGAAAACCCGAAGGTCTTTGGTGATCAACTTTGACCAATCGCTAGTATAACAATGATGTATAAAGTCACAAATGTCTTATCTCATATTTGGCCACTAGAATCATCACCACATATCATAGAAAATTTGTTTGGTTCTTAGGTGCACTACCCACCGAGAACTATGGCAGTCTCCCATCACTGCCTTTCTTATAAGAAAAGGTACAAAAAACTAGTTCTAAAAACATAGGATACCCTCAAAAGAGAACATCTACCCACCAATGGTCTCCCCACCATAAATAGAGTCCCTAATTTCATGGAATTCATCATGAAACTGCTACTCCCTAAGAATCATCTCGAGAAGATAATATGTCAACTACCCGCCCACTAAAATAATATCATACTCATTATCCAAGACTCCCAAATGAAACTAAGCAAATAGATCCATCATATTCCACTATTATGATGATTATTTCATGGCCTAGGTTGGAAGTTTCCTAATCAAATCATCAAAAACAACATTCCCCTTATTGGGGGTATAGGCAATGTCAAAATCAAAAGATTTTAGGCACTCCACTAAATGACTTTGTCAGAGGTTCAAATATTTTTGAGAGAATATATAAATCAATATTTTGTGGTCAGAATGAATGGTAAAAATTTCACCCAAAAGGCAATGTCTCCAAATCTTAAGAGAATTCATCAAAGACACGAGTTTGAAATCATGGGTCATATAATTATTCTTATGTGACCTAAGATGTCTAGAACCATAGGATACTACATGGTTGCCCTGCTAAAGGACACAACCCAAACCCAAACCTTATGTGTCATAAAAGACCATATATCCCCACCCGGTATTTGGAAGAGTCAACACTAGCCCATAAGTCAAAATTTGTTTTATCTTAACAAAATAACTTTGTCACTTTTCATCCTAAGTGAAATTCACTCCTTTCTGAGTGAGAGTGATCATTAAAGAATCTAACTTTGATAAATCATTAAAAAACCTATTGTAAAATCCTACTAAACTCAAAAATATTTATATCTCAATGACATTACATGGTTTATTCGACATCATAAAAACTTTATCCTTCTTAGTATTGATTGAAATACCATGTTTTGAGACTATGTGTCCCATGAACTTCACTTCCCTAATACAGAAATTAAATTTCAAAAGATTTGTGTAAATTCATTAATTTCTCAAGATTTACAAAGATTCTCTAAAATGATGCATATGGAACTCCTAGACATGATAGTAAACTATGATATGTTCCAAAAATACCACTATGAACGAGTCAATGTACTCATGAAATATCCTTCTCATTTAAATCCATAAAAACTTCAGGATCATTGGTTAGACAAAATGACAAAAAAGATACTCACAATGGTCATACCTACTCCTGAAGGTAGTATTTTAAATGTCAGATTCTTTAATTCTCAACTGGTGATAACTAGATCAAATATTGATCTTTGATAACAACTTCACCCCATTCATCTAGTAAAATAGATCATCAATCTATGGAAACATATATTTATTCTTTACTGTGACTTGATTGATTTTCCGGTAATAAACACATAGGTGAATTGTTCCATAATATTTATTTGAAAAGATAAAAAGTTCCACCCAAGGTGATATACTCATGCATATGAAACCTTTATTTGGAAGATCATAAAATTTTGATTTCAACTCTTTTAGATACACTAGTGCCATATGATAAGAAAGAATAGACACTAGCTGGGTACCAGATATGAAATCAATAGAAAATTACACCTCTCTTACTGATGGAAAACCAGATAAAGCAAAAGGAAAAATGTTGAGAAACTCAATGACAACTGGATGGATATCACCACTCGAAGATTCTAGCTCTAAGTTGAAATAAAACCCTAATATTACCCTACCTAACTCTGGAAAAGGAGGTCCAGATCTATTCGACCTTGGGTCTCATTCTCCCTGAAAGATATGGCACACCCCATTAGATGAGTATAGGAGACCCATTAATGATAAAAATCAATACATGACTTATGTTCAACCAACCAATCTATCTTGAAAATGAGGTCAAGAGGTTTCATTTTGAGGACTAAAAAATTCTAGGTAATCTCAATCTCTGATAAAGAGAATACATAAGAGAGACATCGAAGACCCCACTCTCTCTTCATTATGATGGGCATATTAATATTCATCATATACGACAAAATTTATTTAGGAATATTTATCAGGTTCATAATACGATTTGATATAAAGGAGTCAGATACACCAATATAAAATAAACTAGTCACTAAAGATGAAGCTATAGTGATGGTACCTCTCACAGTCACTGGACTTGCGTCATCTTCCTCTGGAGACTCTTCCACTACATGAATAAGATTTATTCGAAATGAATGTTTATCTATTGAAGTATATGATTACACCATAGTAATTTTTGATGTTGATGAGCCCATTCAACTGTTCGGAGTAGAAAATAATTGACAGAACTTCTATAGGTTTCCTAAGAGACTATAATAACTATAGATCTTTGGTTCCTCAAAACAAAACCGTTTCAAATGCTTAAAATTGTCACACCAAAATCAAGTTAAAGGACCTCTTTTAGGAAATGCAGGAGGTATTAAAGATGCCTAATGTCTAAAACCACTATAGGACTCATCACTCTTTCTATTTACTTTAAAGTAACTCATAAAACTTCCACTAGGAGAAAAAATAACTCCCATCAACCCTAAATTGCCGACCAAATCAAGCTCATCCATCAATGCTCTGTCCAACATGTTATCATAAGATGTGAGATTAAAAAAGAAGTCTTGAGGTAAGATTTTATAATGAAGACCCATCTTAAATCTTCAAACTTTTAGTTTCTCATTTGTCACCATCTCATGAGAAAACTGGACAAGAGTAGCAAAACTATTTTCATACTATGTCACGATCCTATCACCCTACTAGAGGATAAGAAACTCCATATACTTTTCTAAGAACATCGAATCTAGATTGAAATGATTAGAGAAAATAACTCTAATGTATTTATACTTAAATACCTCATGTTTTTTCACTGTAACCATTGAATCCCACCATCTCCTATTAGGCCACTCAAGCTTGAAGGTAACACATTTCACTTTAATAGAATTAGGTGTTTCCAAGAACTCCAAAAGCATATCAACCTTTTTAAACCAATCATAAACCTCTTGAGGATCATTCAAACCTTGGAAAGTTAGTGGTTTCTGATAAATAAACTCTTGATCACGATCTCTACATTCATCCCTTCAAGGTTCTACAACTGGATCCTAAACAAGAATATTTGTAGGTACCTGCCCCAAATCATGGAAAGCATGCACCACTATTTCAACAAGATTCTAGTCCACTGGAGGATTCACCCGATATGTTTCACCAACAAATTCCTCTTGTGGCCTATTCAAATGTATTATTAGAGGCATGATGTTACAAAACATTAATAGTAAAAACCAAAAAATCAGAAAGGATACAAAAATAATCAACTCAATTAGGATTCATAAGAATAAAAAAGTACTCAGATCGACTAGGAAAATACTAGAATCAGATCAAAACATTCCTCAAAATACATTTCCCCCAACACCCATGGAGACTTAAGGCACATTATAATGACAGATGTCTATACACTCATTCATAACTACCTATTAAGTCCCATGAATCCTACCTCTTATCTACTAGAACAACTCAAACTACATACTAATATCAAAGAAAGATGTAAAACATGAACTTATGATACCACTTCGTCACAAACTATCATGAATACCCTGTTATAATAACACCTGAGTCAGTCTTGAAATGGATTTAAGGTGGTTCCTGATCCCCATGGGTTGGAGAATAGCACCTGAAATCATACAAGAATCACGAGGGAATGATTTTTCCCACAAAACAGTGGAATACAAACGATACAAGTTAGTACGATCAACACTCAAAAAGGAGAAAGTACCATAATCAAATAGGTAAAACAATACCCAATAGCACATTAACTAAAAAAAGGTCACATCACCTCTAAGACAAAGCTCAACAACCCTGTGTAACAAGTGGAGCATAGATCCATCGGTAACTATCATCACTTCAGAGTCCTATAGATCAAGCTCATTAACCACTCCCAAGTGGCACCTTCCCTTTCTATGGACCTGGAATAACATAATATAAAAATTTCTAGAGGAAATGGTAGGGTGTGAGCTATATATCCCAGTAGGGTCTCACCAAGTGTTCCACAATCAAGTCCATAAAAATTAAACCAATTATGATTTCAATTTAAATAAAACAAGGCATGATAGTGGATTTAAATATTTTCAAAAAAACATGATTTCAATTCAAAAATATGGTATATATATAAAAATATAATTAAATAAACATTTTATATTTTTTTTTATAAATTAGTTTCCATGAATAAAACAGTTCAATAATTAATGACATGTAATCATGAAATCAAACATCACATAGCACCATGTAATAATCCTTGAAGTACATTTCTATTAATAATATCCTCACACTACTCAATCAATGATCTCAACTCAATGTGTGCACACATACCATGGTTCAGGCCCTCGGGACTCAACTCCCCATCAGTACAAATCATGTTACGGTAAGGTTATGTCAATATATTCACCTTAAATCCATTTATAAGGGGTAAAATATTAGTATTATTGTCCTAATTACCCACCAAATACACAGGATCACATGTTCTATAGTTAGTCAATCAATCAATCAATCATGGGTAAATCAATCATTTAAAATCAGTTCAAAATACAATTGTCCAATTTTGGTTTTAAACACACCTTTCTCATTTCAAAACCAAATCATAGGTTTTCATCAATTCATTCCTTTTCAAATCATATTTCAATCTAATCCATTTATTTCAAGGTTTAAAATTAAATAATTTAATTATTAATTTCTAAATTAGTCTATCAATTTTCTCAAATCCACCCAACAATTTAAATTCCATTGAAATTAGTGATTTTTTCACAACTTCCATGCAATTTTCAAAATAAAACATCAATCATCTCAAATTTAGGTTTTTAAATCATTTTAAAATTAATTTAAAATCAATAAAAAAAACTAGGGTTTCAATTATAGGGAAAAATTATATGGAACCACCTAACTTTAATCAATGATCAAATCAACACACACAATGGGAAACACTAATGAATAATTAAGTAAAAGGATATAAACATGGAAATCCTAGATAAGAAACCATAAATTTAAAAATTATATTTAATTATAAATCATGAGATCACACTGCTATAAATAAAGGATAGTAGAAGGAAGGATAAAACAAAAGTGAGGAAACTCACCAGAGATCAAATTCCAAACTGAGACATCCAGAAGGGATGGGGTCACTCATTGTGCATGGGAGGAAGCCTAGGGTTCTATGGAGGAGTGCCTATAGAATTATAAATGAAATTAGGTGAGAATAACATATCAAATTACTAGGTATGAGGAATTTTCATAATAAATCTAGGGTTTATGATGTAAATGATTCACGTTGCACATACATAGAAAAAGGAATCACCTCAGGTTAAAAATAATGATCAATGAATTTATTAAGTAATTTCATCTTTTATGACATAAATCACTTTGTTCTATAATCCATTCACATGGATTATGGCCAAAAAACATCTTATGTTATAAATTGAGGTTTTACAGTGTAAATTCCTTCTACAGCTAGTGCCCAGCAGCCACCCCCTGTAGAACCACCCATAAATCTTCTAATTTAACCCAAACCCAAATTACACCCTTTAAAGTATTTGAAACATTCATAACTATAATCTATTAAATCAAAAAAACATATATCCCAACACTTTTGTTCATTTTCCCTTATAAATTATCTCAATCCTCAAAAGTACTGAAAGGCACCCAAACAAAAATAGAATCAAAATAAGGGTCAAGAAGTACTTAAAATAAGTAAACAAGATGTTATAGATATGATATATATAAAGTAAATAAGAAATATATAAATTGTGAAAGTATAACATAACCACCAAGAACACACAAGTAATAATAACCATATGTTGGGTGTTCTTGTGCTTACTAAGCCGCCACAAACCTCGACTGTACCTTCTTAGGCTCCATACTAGAAGTATAGTCATAAAATATGTTGGGAGTAATCAAGAACAATCAACAAGGTTGGTCCACTAGGTATGGGTGTCCATGGGTTGGGTTGGGTTGGGTAGAGGGTGTTTTTGGACCTGACCCAAGAAAAAAATAATGGGTCGGGTAATGTGATGCATAGAAAATCGACCCAACCCAACCTAAACCAATGAGAGTCGAGTCAAATAAGGTCGGGTTGGGTTGTGCCAGTTATGTGTCCAGACCCAACACCCATTTCAATCTAAATTAAATAAACTAAACAATATGATAGATGAGAAAAATACCACATAGGTTTAAAATGGAAGTAGCTACTCAGAAGATTCACTGAGCAACAAGCTAAACTTAAGCTATATTGTAAAATCATACGAAATAACTTCATTATTTAATAGTTAAAATAGAATAAAATTCAAATAAAATAAATAAAATTAAAATAAAAATAAATAAAATTCATCAAATATTATGCATGAAAAGTAACATGATAGATAATCCCTTCAGATCAGGACTAAAACACATACCTCGATATCCATACCAAAAGAATTCCTTCAGATGACATCCTTCAAATTATCTCTTTCCAAAGACTCCCACAGATCGACATCATTGTGTTCATTTAAAGGATCGAGATTAAATATCATAATCCATGTGAAGGATAAAACAAGCTTCAAGTGGGATAGAATGTTAGTAACAATGAACATCAAGCAGATAATGAGTTAATCAATGAGTTTTTTTTTTCACATAAAAAATGGTTATTTACTGAATTCACAAATTGAGAACCCCTATTCATTTTAAAATTATAATTGAAATCCAAAAAACCTGGTAGGAAATGGATGCTCAAGATACCAAGAGCTGTGCTATGTTTTGTTACATAAGACTGCAAAAGTTTCAGATGGTCTCCAAAGAATAATTTCAAAATTAGTAAGAAAACTAATATAAAAGGAATTTTTTTATTCACTATAAATAAAATGGTAATTATTCTTATGATTAAATATTTTTAGCCACTAAATAAATAAATCATGTATCAACCATTATGAAACCATGAAATGACTAATAACATGCAACTAAAAAATATAGACGACATCAACCTGATGGATCCTAACCCAGCCTAATCGCTATAGTTATGAGATATTGATTTCTTTCCTAAAAATAAAAAAATGACTACAAACTCAATGGAAATTTAGAAAAATGTAAATTAATTTCAAGGTAATAACTACAACTATAATGAATGATCAAAACTTATAATATAAAAAAAAATTAAATGAATTTCAATAAATAATCCTTGAATAAAATGAGAAATTAAAAAAATATAATGCAACATGAAAGGGGAATAAACTAGAAACTAACTATAGTAACAATATAGAAGGATGAAATTATAGTTACCATTAACAACAATGAAACAGATTATCCTAAATAGACGAAGAAATTAATTACAAAATCACTTGATAAAAATTATTTAATCAAGAAACATTCAGTCACTGAATTGAATCAAATTGAAATAAAGAATAACAAAATGATAAAAATGAATGATATATGTACGTAGACACTAGAGCACATGCACGACACTAGGAGGAGGAGGATGGGAAGTTAGTGATTAGGGTTTCTCCCAATCACTTGTGAGGGAAGTTCGGGGGAGGAGGCGAGTGAGGAGGAAGGAGGAGAATCAGGGAGTAAGGTTTTATCGTGATGGAAGGAGGAGAAAAGAAGGGGATGAGGGAGTGAGGTTTTCTCATGAGGAAAGATTGGGGGAGGAGGAGGGAAGGAGGAGAAGATAAGGCGAGTGGGATAGGAGGTGAATTAGGGAGTGGGGTTTTCTCATGAGGGAGGTAAGGCTAGGGTCGGGGGAGGAGGATGCATGTGTGAGGGAGAGAAGGTGGTTGGGTGCGCGGGGGGGGGGGGGGGTAGATGGGGTGAGCGAGTGAGCGACTAATGGGGGAGTATTTTTTTTTTCACATGGGTTCATTGGGTCAGTTTGGGTCAATATTATTACAACTTGAGACCCGACCCGACCTATGCATGGGTCAACCCAACAAAACCCAACCTAATGATTTTTTGTGTGTAACCCAACTTGGTCGAGTCAGGTCGGACCCATCGGGTTGGTCAGGTCTGGACACCCCTTCCACTCACTACAAAAAAAACAGTAGATTAGCGGCGGGTTTTTAGAGGGGGTATGCACAACCCCCTATAAATTCATTTTAAATGGGGTTATTCACAACCCCTTCTAATAGTCAAATTTATATGGGGTTTAAAACACCCTCTAAATTTTTTAGCATTATTTTTTTAATATTTGGTTTGATTTTAGAGGCGGTTATGTCAAAACCACCGTTCATTTAATAATTAGTGGAGCTATATATTCTATTGGATTTTAGAGGATCTATACATATATATAAAATTCATTTGTATATATATATAATTTATTTTTAAAAAAGGAAATTTTGGGGGTTCACAACCCCCTCTAATGACAGATATTATAAGGGGTTCATGAACCGCTGATAATCTGTTAGATTAAAGGGGGTTTTGAACCCCCTCTAATTGATGACATTAGAGGGGTTTTTGAACCCCCTCTAATTGATGACATTAGAGGAGGTTTTAAACCCCCTTTAATTTATGAAATTATAGGGGCTGTTAACCCCCTCTAATTTAAGAAATTTTATGGGAGTCATGAACCACTACTAATCCCTATGATTAGAGGGGGTTTTAAACCCCCTCTAAATTTTATTTATTTTTTAAAATAAATCTCATAAAAATTTAAATTTTATAATACATGTGTGTGCACGCATGTGTGTATATATATATATATTACACAAACACATTATATAAATGTATTTAAATACATTATAAACACACACATATATATAAGGACATTATATAAATACTTTAAATAAATACTTATACATATAAAAAATGTATACATATATAAATATTGGTATACATAATATAAATGCAATTATAAATATATTTATTCAAATTTATAAAATTTATATATGGTTTAATAAATATTATATATTTATATTATGATTTATATTATACATATATTATATTAAATACATTTTTATTGTATATTTTTGTATAAATATATTTATATTATATTATGTATAAAAATATATATAATATAAAAAAATTAAATATATATATATATATGCCTTGTAAAAAATAAATATAAATATACACATATATTTTATATAATTATATTATATATATAATATTATAAATATTTAATTTTATATAATTATATATATTATATAATTATTATATATATATTTTAGTATACCATATTAATTATAAATTATTTTAATTATATTATATATTTCCAATTATATGAAAATATTTAGTATTCTGTGTATATATATATGATATAATATAAATGTATATAGTCACATACATAAATATATAATATAAATGTATTTTATATAATATATTTATAATATAAATCATAAAATGTATAAATGCACAGTATTTATAAAATCAATATATATTTTTTATAGTTTAAAAAATAGTTGTAATAAAAATAATTAATAATATTATTGTTACACACACACATACATATATATAAATATATAAAAATGATTATATAAATATATATATTATAATTATATCATATCTATAAATGTCATATAAATACATAAACACACACACACACAAATATAAATGTATTTACAAATATATGTATCAATATATATGTATATATCTAAATATAATTATTTATTCATATATTATATATACATAGATAATATATATATATATATATATATTATACACAAATATATATATATTATATAATATACATAATAAAAAAATATATTATATTATTTATATTTCCATAACCAAATATATATATATATATATATATATATATATAATATCTAATATTTTGGTATGTAAATAAATATAAAGAATTGTATACATTATATCAAAAACATTGTAGGCTAGTGGAAAACGCGCTAAATCTTCCTCTGATCGGTCTCGGGTTTGGCTCCCAGTGGACAAATTTTTATTGCCCTCGCATGGGCTGATCTGTCCTCCTACATTTCTGGGCCCGCGAATGAATTTGGGCCTTAGGCCGGGCGGGGTGTTTGTCTCGTCATTATTGTCCGGGTCTATGGGGTGTGTCTTGTATGGTGGATGGGTGTCGGTGTGGTTGTTTGGGGGTATCCCAGGTCCTGGGACTTGTCAAGGGAGTCTTAGTGGGGGTGTCCCGAGGGTTATCAAGGGGGTGTCAGGGGTGCGCCCGGGTGGGTGTCAGTGGGGTGTTAGGGGTGCATCTAGGTGGGTCTCGGTCGGGGGTCTCAGCGAGGTGTCAGGGGTGGTGTCTTGGGGTTTTTTTGGTGGCGTACTTGGGAGGTGAAATATATATATATATAAAGTGGTAGTTTAGGGGTGGTTATAGTATAATCGCCCCTAAACTTGGTCTCGATACAGTCAAATAGGGGTGGTTTTAACTGCCTCTAATGTGATGTTTGAATTATAGGCGATTAAAAATGCCTCTAATATATCAATTTACAATGAATTTAGGGCAAAATTAGAGGAGTTTAAAACCCCCTCTAATCTAACCCCCACTAAACATAGGCATAGTTTACCAGCGCTTACCCATAACCACCCCTAATTAGAGTAGGCGACCACTTTAGCAGCGGTTATGGGTAACCACTGCTAAAGTATTTATAAGGGATTAAAACCCCTTCTAAATGAATAAATAACCCCTTCTAACTGCCCTATTTTTTTAGTGACTAGGTATTGAGATATCATTTCACTTAACATCCATAAGGAATTGAGATAACATGTCTCTTATTATCATCAAGCAATCGAGTGAACATGTCACTCAAAATTCACAAAGCATTGAGACAACATATCACTCGACATCCACGTGGCATTGATACATTGTGTCACTTGTATCCATAAGGAATTTAGTGAATATGTATGTCAATATCCACATGGTCGTTGTACCCTAGTGCCTGCTATCATGGGTCTTCCATCCAGGCCATTATGCGCCTACCCCGTGCTCAAGTCCATTATCATCACCACAAGCAATGCACACTCCCCCCTCAAAGGGATAACTATATCATGATTGTTCAACTGTCTTTTCATACCAGAACAATACCTATAGAGGCATTATGATATATCACATATCAAGGTAAATCCTACATGTAAGCAGGGCATATCATATCATTATGAGTATTTTTAGAAATTATCAAACACAGAACAATAACTACATAGACATACTCATGGAAATAAGCATCATAAAAGGGTCTCACATGATATACACACAGTAACATGAAATTTCTATCAAGTATGGTCAACAAGTTATACCAATACAGATATCAAAACAAGGCTAAAAATAGAACACATATAAACAGAGCATGATATATCATCATGAGTCATAACAATTACACGTATGATCAAAATCAAACATGGTATATCAGGATATCTAACCAAACTCATGTAATAAATCAATATACATGGTCTCATGATCTATTCACTAATGAACAACACACCTCAAGGCGTCCATGTAATTAAAGGCACTCTTTAGTGATCAAGCATTGACCATCAGTGGCTGACAATAAGTCAGTGCACAAGGGTCCATTGTGGCCCTTGACACTTTGTCCATTTACCTTAGGCATAACTCCTTTAACTAATTAAGACTCAAGGATCATTAATTATTTAAGCATTATAAAAGTTTCCTTTAATTAATTAAGAGTTCGATATCATTAATTAATTAATCATAGGCATGGTTCCTTTAATTAATCAAGACTTAGGGATCATTAATTAATCAAGCCTTACATGTTTGTAATACAATTATGAATTTAAGGGTTGTTCACCTAATTTGGTGAAACTCATAGAATATGAAAATAAACCATGCATAAACCATAGGATAAACTACATAGGACCACCTAACTGAAACATAGTTAACCCAAATCAAGCAAATCCTGAAAGCTAGCCATTCAAGTCCATTCAACCGTCAACATTCTCCATAAGATTATTCTCATGCAAAATCATTCTAATTAATTAATTATAATTCAATTTTAATCAATTAAAACATTATAAGAACTCACATTCAAGGGAGAAGGAACACTGGCCAAAAGACTTACCAGATATCACCACCTAATTGGAACCTTAACTAACCATCCATGGAAAGTCCATCTCACACTTCTGACTTTATCCTAGGAAAAATCCACATTGTGCGGTAAAAATAAAAAGTACAATTTAATATAACTAAATTGAAACCATTTTTAAGAAACTAAAAAAATGACATACCTTGACCATAATGTCATCCAATGGATTTTGAGCCACTCCTGACACACTCCTAGTTCTAAGATTAGTCAAATACCCAAACCAATTCCATGTTTCAATAGAAAATTCAACACAAATTGAATGAAAACCATAGAAATAATTATCAAGGGAATACCTTCGTCAAAATTCCCATAAATGGTACACGTTCATCATCATAAAACTTCCTCAAGCCATGTCGATCCAAAACCCTATCAAACTCAAATAAAGGTTTGATGGAATTGTCTTAAGATTATCTATTTTTAGATAAAGACAATGATCAATCTAGAAGTATGATAATTGAGGGTAAGAATATTCTAAAATAATTGAGACTTCGAAGATAAAAAAGGATTAAACTTTTCAAGAGGGTCATCCATGATGAACAAAAACATGATCTACCACCGTAGGAGGAAGAGGGAGAGAAAGATTAAAGAAGATTAAAGGATATAGCATGGATTTACCAATGGTTTGAGTCTAGTTCTACCCTATATCATGAAGAACCCATGGAGGTAGGAATAGAGGAGAACACATCTAAATAAGTCTCCAATAATTGATCTAACTATGATAAAATCAAGAAGAATTTATTGATGAAAAACTAAAAGGAACCTAACTTAAACCACACCAGTTGGCTGGTACCAGCTCACCGAATAGATGTTGAGACCTACTAGACAGTAGGCTCACTGCCTACCTCACTGTTAGGCCAGTGAATTTTGTTGGACTATAGGGGATCTACCCATCCTACTGGATAGCTGGTGGGGGCTACCAGCCAACTGGTGCTGCCGCTGCAGCTCAACAATCCTGAACAAGCCTCCATCATTCTTTCAAGTTCTTAGTAATCCACCATTATTCCATTAAAGTCTAAAAACACTCCTTAAGTATGTCCAAACATGAATAATCTTGGTTCAATAATCGGTTCTCTGAATGATCCATCCACCAGACAAAAATTTCAAATTCCCTCCAAAATTCATAACAATAATGACATGGTCCATTGCACCCCTAACCAATCATTTGGATCCCCTCACCTACATATAAGTAATTATTATATAATGGATGGATATATTAGGAGAGTAGTGGCGATTCATGTTTAGAACTAAGGTGAAGCCAATATAGAAGATACACAAGAGCATAAGTGGAATGCTACAATTCAAACCTTGCATGGTTCTAGGAGTTTATTCCCTAGGGAAAAGGGTTGGTTTATCATCAATTAAATAAACTAACCATTAGAAAAATCTCATTATCATGCCAATTTATTATTTTATTTATATTAGTTTCATATTTAATTATTTTGTATTCTTTATTACAATCATTTAATAAATAAATTAACAACTATGCAAGATGAAATTAAAGTAAATGAGATTATGCATAATATTATCCAAGACATAGTTAATCACTTAATTAAAATCCACTCAATATTATCAAGGATATAATGAGATAAAATAGTCAATTTACACATTAATATAAAATCCCTAAAATCAAATATTAAGTAAAAAAATCATTCAATTACTTGATTTAGAATGGAAGTATTAGATCGAAGTGTTTGGTTGTCCCTTGTCAGGACACTTCCATATAATGTGGAGTTATAAAGAAAGTTTTGAATTAAATTAACTGAATTTTTATTGGGTGGAATGTCCTTAATCTATCCAATACAAATTTATAGGTAAGTGTTGTGGAAATATAAGTCTATGATTTCAAGATTTGGGAGTCCATTCAATAGAGAAAGGAGTTGTGATTTAATGAAATTAGAAAGACCCACCTACCTAAATACCTTAAAATTGATCGACAAACCCTCATTTAGCCTATGATAAGGAGAATATATATCATTTTCTCTATCATATCCAAGTTAAATGATATTCCGAATTCAATAGTAAGGACCATTAGGTTTTAATAAAATTATGTGAGAATAATGAATCAAAATTTATTATCTATTATGTAATCTAGATAAAGTACTAAATAATATCCTTTTATTTTAGAAATGGAAATTCATTAAACATAAACTTTATTACTATGATCCATATTAGAGAAGGATAACCTTCTAACCTTATTGAATGTCAAGGAATGGTATAATATTTTGTGTGTAATACTATGTCATGAACAACAATTATATGTGTTAGAAACCCATATTCCTAAAGCACCTATTAAAGCATATAGTGTGCAATAATTGTGTCTCCACATAAAACATTTGGATTATTCCAAAAATTTCTCATATTTCATGATATCATTAATGTATAATGAGTTTATAAGGCAACATGAGGATATGGATGTGTATATAATCACATCTCACCCTCATGATATTTATCAAGAGAAAGTGAGAGAAGATAGATATAAGATCTCCAATACACTATTCACATGTAATATTGGATAATTGGTTCCAATTAGGCCTCAAGTAGTCTAGTTGATTAGATAAGTAATACTTTTGAAAATCTTGGGATTTTAAATCCCTAATGATTTTCACATAAATATTATTTTATTATCACTACCTAAGATCTTCTATAGTTTCATTGTTAATTACAATATGATAAATAACAATAATTTTTTATAGATATCCTTACTAGGGATGGAAATGGGGTGGGTACCCACTTTTTTTTTACCTATCCTAACATGAAATCGATCATGATTTATACTACCTGAACTCTATACGAACCTTGGTTATACCTGTTCAACTTTTACACCAACTCTAACCCGATTAAATAAACACTACCTACTTAATTTCAATATAAAAATATATAATTTAAATAATATTAATGAATATAGAAAGAGTGTGTGCATAGTAATGGGACAACTATGGGATGTCTAGAAGGTGAGTAGATGATACAACAAAATGGAAGTGGAAATTCAATTTGAAAATAGGTGGGGGATTATCAAGAACCACACCGTGCATCACATTTCCAATGTATGATATAGTTTGTGTGGTAGAAATGCATCCCAATTTAGAATTGTGATATGGAATGTTGAGCTTAATAATCCACCATATTCCTAGTACCAGTTCGAAAATTCACCGACTACCTCCCCTCCGAACAACATCCATCTATTCCATAACTTTATTTTATGCACACACATGCACACTAGTGATATTATCATTCGATGTTGTAAAAAAATATTAAAAATAATGGTTTTTAAATTAAATTAATGTAGTAGAAACATGTGTATACTGAATATTTTAAATATAATATGAAATATAAAATAATTAGTTTTTTGAATATCTGTGCCAGATACCTAAGACCTACCTAATTAATAATCAGGTAGGATTAGTGAAACCTGAACTCTATTTGAACCTGATTAAGGGGTACTTCAACCCAATTTAATTGGGTTGGGTACACACTAAATGGGTACCCATTTATATCCCTACTCATTACCTTGATTTTCCAAATTGATAAGGACACAAGGCATGAAAAACCTTTGGTACTTATAGTGAATAAAAGGAAGAACGAGGAAAAGGCCCCGAGACTCACTCAAAGTATAAGACTCATGAGGACCATCATTCCAATAAGAAGAATATCCAAAGATAGGCGAAGGAAGAGGATGTAGTATGTTTTTTATGTGACAAGTTGGGCCACTAGAAGAATATTTTAACCCAGTTAAATAAGAAAGGGGAAGGTTGAGGTTAATTTTTTATCGAGTGAAATATTTCTATATCTACAAATTGGGTATTATATATAGATTTTGTTGCTCACATATGTATTCAAATTCAAGAACAAAGTATATTATAGAAGATTTTTCAGAGGAGTGGTGGATCTTTGAGTATCCAACAAAGCAAGACTTATTGCCTTGTCAATAGGAGACTACTATATTCTGCTACCGATAAGAATGATCTTGGTTTTGAGAAACTATTATTATGTTCCTAGTGTTACCAAAAACATAATTTATGTATACCTCCTAGATTCAGATGGTATTATTTTAAAATTTAGAAATAAAAAATTATTTATTTTACAAAGACAATATATATTATGGTACGACACATTTAAATAACAGTATTTATATATTAGATCATGAAAACTAAATATTGGAAATTGATAATTAATTAAGTTCACATGATTCATTTCACACCTAACTATGGCATCAATTAATTGGTCATGTAAATAATAAGAAATATTAAGATAACTATTTAGATTATTTTGAAATAAATCTATTATATAGATGTCTCGCTTGTTTATAAGGTAAGATAACCAAGACACCTTTTGGTGTGTAGGGTAAAAGATCCACAAAGTTTCTAGAATTGGCAAATAAAGATGTGTGCATACCTTTTCCAATAGAATCTATAGTTGGGTATTCTTAATTTACACTTTCACTGATGACTTGAGTAGATATGAATATATTTAATTAATGAGGTATAAGTTTTAATAATTTGAGAAATTTAAAGAATTAAAGAATAAATTAGAGAGTCAACTTGGAAAGAAGATAAAGAATATTCAATCTGATTGAAGTGGTGAGTATCTTAACTAATAATTCATCAAATTTTTATGAGATTTTGGGATCCTATCACAACTCACTCCTCCTTATACACCACAGTGTAATGATGTTAATGAAAGGAGGAACTACACTTGGAATTATAAGGTCGATGATGGGTCATAAAAGTATTACATTATTCTCTTAGGTATATTCATTATAGACCAAGACATACGCATTAAACTAGATTCCAAGTAAAACAATAAATGATATAACATATGAGTTAATGTATGGAAATAAAATTGTGTTATCTAAATTTCATGTATAGGGATGTGAGGCATTTGATAAGGCTTATTCAAGTAACAGACTAGCACCTCAGGGCATGAAGTGTATCTTTATAAGATATCCCAAATAAATGAGGTGATATTACCTATATAACCCTTTAGATAAAAGAATCACGTTTTACCAATATCCCACCTTTCTAGAGAGGGGACACATCCTTAAGAAGGATAGTGGGAGCAAGACCACCTTCAATTAATTTGATGCTCAAGATACATAATAGTTGGTTTAGGAACACATTACATAGGTGCCCATATAAGAGGATGTTCCTAAGACAAAAGTACTATATATGATCACTAAAGAGGTTACAGAGCTGTAAAGATATGGTTTTCTAGTCACCGAGGATGGTGAATCATCATTATTTGATAATAATGATCCTTTTTTCTATAAAGAGGTAGTAGAGAGTTCAGAAGTTGAAGATGATAACAAGACATGATTTATAAGATGGATTCCATTTATCAGAACCAAGTTTTGGTTCAGGTTTATCTGCTAGTTGATGTAAATACCATTGGGTTCAAATGATAATTCAAGGGAAAACTAGATATTAAAGGTAAAGTGAGTACCTATATATCACAAGTAGTGGATAAAGGGTTTAAAAAATGTTAAGGAATATATTTTGATGAAACTTTTTCTCTAATTTTTATATTTAAATCCATATGAATTCTACTTAATATAGTATCTTTCCATGACTATGACATTTGGAAGATGAATTCCAAAACAAATTTATTTAATCAGAACCTTTAAGAAGATTTCTATATGACAAAACTAGAAGGGTTTTTGACTCAAGGTAATGCTAATCATGTATGTAATTTATATATATATATATATATATATATATATATATCCATTTATAGATTTAAGTAAGTATCCAGGTCATGGAATAATCATTTCAATTAATCCATAAAATAATTTGGTTTTATAAAGAATGAATGTGATCCATGTGTTTACAATAAGTTTAGTGAGAGTGAAATCATATTCCTATTAGTATACATTGATGACATATTACTTATCATAAATGACATGTTAGCCTTACAGTCAGTTAAGGAGTAGTAAAATAAGTGCTTCTCCATGAAGGACATAAGTAAAATAGACTATATTCTCAGGATCAAGATCATTCGTGATAAATACAAGATGCTGATTGGGCTAAATTAATGTACATACATTGACCATATATTGAATAGATTCAATATGAAACAATCCAAGAGGGTATTTGTTCTAACATCACACAGAATACATCTCACTAAGAAAATGTATACTCAAACACAATAAGAGAAATAGAGAAAGAGAGAGAGAGAGAGAGGATGAGTAGGATCCTATATGAACCTATGATAGTATCGATCATGTATGCCATGTTATGTACCAGGCTTGATGTTGCCTATGCCTTGATCATGGTAGGCAGATATCAAGCTGATCCGAGTGAACAATACTATATTACTATTAAGGTTATCTTGAAGTATTTTAGGAATATTTAGGATATGTTTCTAGTATATAGAAGATATAAGGATCCATTAATCAGGGTATATAATAATTCTAGTTTCTAGATAGATCAAAATAATCTAAAGGTGTAGTTGGGATATGTCTTTAGCCTCAATTGAGGAGATGTGTTCTGGAAGAGTTCAAAGATGCCGGTTGTTTCCAATCATATAGTGGAATCTGAGTATATAGTGGCTTATGATACAAAAAAGAAAGCAATATGGATACACACATTTTTCTAAGAGCCTAATGTGGTTCCCAATAAGAAATACACTATCACATTGTATTATGATAAAACCGTAGTGGTGAATCTAACAATGGAGCCAATGTCACATCAATAGATGAAGTAAATACTTTATAAGTATCTCCTATTAATGGATATTTCTAAAATATATGAGGTCATGGGGAGAAGAGTTTCCATGTAGGAGAACATGTAAGACCCCTTGACTAAATCTCTATCTCAATAGAAGTATGAATATCATGTGAGAGATAGCATATAGAATGTTTTTAGCAGTTAGATCTAGTGAAAATGGGATTTGGATGGACCCTATAACCAGCTTATATATACTTTATGATTACCCATATTCATGGTTTTTGAATATTAATAAATTTATTATCATTTCATGATTGTTATTCTGCATGACATTGTATGTGATAATTTCCTAAGAGTACCTATCACACTAAAATGTCATGGTAGTTTTTCGTTATGATGAGAACCTATAAGTGTAATGAAAATATTATTAAATATATGTTATATGAAAAAATAATATCATTTGATAAAACAAAATGATATATTCTATCAAGGGTATGGGTATCAAAACACATTGAATTTATTCTCATGATGTTTTTCCTTGATAATCTCAAGAAAAGAGGTTCTGGGAACTGGACCTGCCAATAGGAAATCCACATTTATATGTGTCATTGGATGTTCCTATCTATAGATGTGTGTAGTGGTCCTTAGAATTTAATATTATTTTTCAATTCATAACACGATTCATGTTCTTTGATGTATTTTCATAAACCATGGAGACATATATTTTTGGTGTAGTTGGGTGCATTTGGTGCATCATGAATGATATAAAATTAATGAATAATGTGAGAGCAGATTTTTCACTTCTATTCTTTAACAAAATTTGATATCTCATAATCTTTTATGGGAATAGAAATTCCTTTTATGTCCATGGACACAATGTTCTATTGACATATTAATTTCTGAAAATTCAAAGAACGAGACATCATGCATCTTGGTTGAGGACATCAGTGTTCAACCTGCTTGATTAGAGATATCATGATAAAGGAATTATATTATACAATGTATGTTCATATGAGGTTTTATGTCATTGTGAGATTAAATTTTTTCTCTATGGGTTCCTTGTATTTTTTCTAAATTATAACCTTGAAATTTAGGCAGTTCCATCTAATTCCATTAAGAATGGGGCATATAGGGTCACACACTAAGTGTATTCAGAACCTTAGTTAAATTATACATAAATTTAACATGTTGAATAAATATTATTCCCATATATGGTTTAATAATTATTCATGTTTGGATTGATCACAAATATTCCATCACCAATTATTTAATAGAATAAATGTGAGTTGAATATTTAATAAATATTT
This sequence comes from Viscum album, assembly GCA_963277665.1. NCBI lineage: Eukaryota > Viridiplantae > Streptophyta > Magnoliopsida > Santalales > Viscaceae > Viscum > Viscum album. Next base: position 267,680,697 of record OY728143.1, on the reverse strand, counting down.
ATTCTCTATTTTAGTGAATATAATATTTATTTATTTATCAGTGAGTAATTACATGGTATTTATTTATTTAAATAAATACTTATTATTCATGGTTCAATTAATATTGAGGAAGATTTAAAAATTGAGTATAATGGTTTAGTGAGAAATAATATATTAAATATTATTTGAATAAACGTTAATTTATTTGTTCAAGAAAAAATATTTATTTATCCTTGAGTCTAGAGAATAAAAAGTAAATAATAATAATAATATTATTTATACATGGGGTTTACTAGGGATTAATATAATAATGAAGGTCCTATGTAAAATTATTAATCTCTAACCCCAAATCTATATAAACCCAATTATATCATTCTCAACCCTAATCTTCATTGTGCATAATTAAAGTTTTAAAATAATTCCCCCAATCCCTAGAGAGATCTTCCTATAGAATGTTCTCAAGACCAGAGAGTAATTCTTCTCATCCACCCTCTTTATAACAACCTAAGTATTTAAAATATATTTTAATATTTTTCATCCAAGAAATAATGTAAAATTTACACTTAAAAATATATTATTTTTATTAAAACTTTATATTTATTTTATTAGATACTAAGTAATTTATGAGGAACCTATGATAATTACATTAATAAAATTATTTCTTATCCATTAATAAAACATTTGACTCATTTTTTTCCTCCAAAATTTTATGATTTTTTGGACAATTAAATGGATGAATCTGGATAATTTGTCTTTAGGAAAGTTTTTCATCCCTGACTTATATTTTCTCTCTCAAAATTTCAGCTTATTTGGCCATGTATTGAAAAAGTTATAGTTGAATAATTATAGACAAAAATTATGTCCAGATAGACTATCTAGTTTTAATATACCGAATTTCCACATGTTTTTGGATACCTTAATGGTAGAATTTTGGAATGTGGTCTTCTGTGGAATTTCTCCCGTATGTCTTGCGCATCCACAATAAAAATTTTATCCTCTTACATGATGTTTTGTAGGAGTTATGGTTGAATAATTTATGAAAATATTTCTATCCTAGCAGATTCATTAAATTTATATTCATTGAATTCACACACGCTTTTGACCATGATAAATTTTGAACCATATATTTCTCCAGTTAGATGAAATGATCCAAATAAATTCATCTAACATCTGTAAAAATTTCATGACAATCCAAAAATAAGGAAAAATGTTATGACTAAACTATGGTGGGACCCATCTAGTCGGGTCTGCATCAACATTGACTTCATGAAAACTTATCAACCCTCAAAATGTGGATCCTTTTGGGAGTTTATTGTCCTTTTTTATATTTTATGTTTTTGAATATTCTAAACCCTCTCTTTATTTTATGTGAAAAAATATTTTTACAAGATCACTGTATTTTTATTATATATTGTGTTATAAAAATTGGATTTTTATAATTCATAATTCATATGAAAGATAAGAAGTTTATATAACTTTTATTTAACTATGACACAGTCTAAATTAATCTCTATAATGTTCGCATTTTGGTCCGAACATAATACATGTCTTTAGTTGTATTTATAATTTTTAGTTTATAGTGTTTTAAAGTTTTCTTTATTTAATCTATTATAACTTGATTTATATGGCTTAGATATTCACTCTAATTCTTTAGTTGGAAATATAATAATTTTTTTTACATTTTAGTAAACTATGTGGAAGTCTAAAATTGTTGTTTATGTGGTCTAAAAATTTCCAAATGTCAATGTAATAGTTTTGGAAGTTTACAACTTACATAATTAAATTTTTTATGTATTTAATTGATATATATCTCAATATACATCATAATCACACTATGTTTTTTGAATTGTAAATATAAGAATATTTTATAAATTTAATTAGAATGTATGAAAGTTTGAAAATTCCATTTAGACACCTAAAAAATTGTCTGAAGTTCTAAAATAATTTCATTATTTTTTATACAAGTTTTAATTTATGTATTTCACTATTTTTTGATGATATATCATGATATAGATTCCATATTTAATATTTATTCAATCCATTGGAAATATATCAGAAATATAACATTTAATTCTTATGAACCTTTCATTATTTTTGCTATTTATAGGGTCTAAAAATTCACCAAAGTTTCTATTATCAAGTAGTTTTTAGTTTTTAGGTTTTCATTATTCAACCTACCATGTGTTTTCCATATAAATACCATGACCCTATCAATATACCTACCCTATGTTATAACCAAGTGACCAAAATCAACTACATGGAATGGTAATTATACCGACCTTAAGTGCATTTGGTGTGTATGATCAGTTCTTTCCTTTAATTATTTTTACTTAAATCTGAATTTTTAAACATGATTTTTTCTCTCATTATTTTTGGTAATATCATTAACTATGTGGTTTTTTTAATTATTTTAAGTGTTTATTATTTTTTAAAATTAATATATATATATATATTATATAATTCATATGAAGTGTTTTAAAAATATTTTAAATAGTTTTAAAATATATAATAATTTGTATTATTCATGCATACACTTCTATCACATATTTCCAATATTTAAATTTTTATATTTTAATTGATTTATTGGAATTATTATTTTCTAAATAAATATTTAGTTTAGACCAAATTATTAAAACTTATTTCATAGTATTTAATGCAGTATAATTAAATCTTTTAATTATTACACACTGCATGAAATTCAAAAGTCTTTTAATCTTTGAATTTAAATATTTAAATTATCTTATGATATTTATGGAATTATTTTGACCTATTATTATGGATAATACTTGAAATATTTTATGGGTAATTCAAATTGGTTTGAATTAGTCTTTAACTTTTTAATTCAAATAATTATTGTTATGCTTATTCTAGATGATAATTTTATCTCTCCTAAATAATTTTGTAATTTGAATTTAAATTACTTTATCTGATTAGAGATTAATTTGTTTTTATAGATTCTATTTAAAGGCCTTGAGGATGCTCGGAACAGATACAACGATTACATATGATAATACTCAAAGCAATTCAAAGTGCTCATCTTATGTGAACCATCAAGTGATCCTGTACACACTGTTTACATCAATTGTGATGAACTATCAAGGGATAAACAATTATTATTTGACATCTATATCACCTTGAAGAGTCGAACCATACCATTGCTAGAACTTATGAATTATACTATCTACAACATTTGAAATGGCCTGCATCAATTGTTTTATCACCAACAATCTTTTTGCTTTTATCCAGTTGTAATCTTTGTTCTATCTTTTTGTCTGGATAGAGGTCTGCATTTAAATCCTTTCTCACACTTGACCAAAAAGAATAACACATGGGTTGGGGATACTCCTATAGAAAATCCTGGGTTTCTGTTTGCTCCCGCAAAAGGCTGTGCATTCTGTTAGGTTTGGGGATGCTCCTTACAAAGTCTTGGGTTAGGATTAATCCTAGTGTAAAAGTATGGATTTAGATTTCTCCTGTGTAAAAGTATTTATCTACCTTTCATAGTGGGTGTCGTGCTCCATCAGTTGGGGTGTGAAGAGTGGACTAATTCGATTAGACTGAACCATTATAAAATTATATGTGTTCTCTTTATTTTTATTTTTCACTACTTTATCATGCTTAATTTTAATAACTCTGATAATTTTAAAAAAGTTATATTCACCACCCCTATAGACCATTTTTTATCAAAGAATCAGAACTAACACTTGGAGTTAGAGATTAAACTTCTTAAGGATTTCTCAGCTATATTATTCCTTTTCCAAACACCACCAATTAGTATTTAAGAGATACCCTTTTAGTATTCTTCAGTTCCAAACTTTTGTCTTTTTATTAATACTATAAATTGGTATTATAGGTTTTCATAAAAATGATTTTATTTTTTTGAGCTAACTTATATCCTAGTCCTTAACAAGACTAAGGAAATATCTATTTTAGTGATGTAAACTCAAGAGATTGAATTATTAAATTCCCTGAGACCTCCTCATTTCAATGGAAGTGATTACAGATATTAGAAAGATAGAATGGTGGTATTTCTGAAAAATATAGGTATTGAATATTAGACTATCATGGCTAGAACTTATAAAATACCTGAAGTCAAACATGAAACTTTAACTAGAAATGATGCTGCAAAATATGTTTCAAATTACAAAGTCATGAATTATCTTTACAGATCTCTTAGTAGGAGTGTTTATAGTCATGTATCTTCCTATAAAACTTTTTCTGACATTTATAGGACTTTAAAATTCACTCATCAAGGAACTGGAAATTTTTAGAGAACTAATCTTGGAATTCACAAGGCTGAATTTCAATATTTTAGAATGTGTGACAATGAAAGAGTGAACAATATGTTCAATATAATCACAAAGATTTTTAATAGTGTGTTTTCACTTGGTGGAACCATGAATAATGAAGTACCTATTGAAAGGATACTTCGAGCCTTACCAAAGAAGTGGAATTAAAAGAAAGTATCCATTTAAGAAAGAAAATATTTTTGCAGAGTACTATCTAGATGAGCTGATTGGATCTCTATTACAATATGAGATTGAATTAAAAAATAATGAGATTGATTAATAAGACAAAAAAGGGAGATTATTTTAAATATAAATATGTTTCTACTAACTCATCTAAATATTCCTCAAATTATTCTAGCATAGATAAGGATGATGATCTATGTAAAGTTTATAAATGCATTCAAGGAATCATGAAGAAAAAGAATACAACTAATAAGGATTAAGGGAAAATTAATATATACAAGAAGTATTTTAAAATAAAAGGTAAGAAAGGTAAATTTACCATTATTTGTTATGAATACAGGAAAACCGACCATACCAAAAATGAGTGTCTGGAGTTGAAACAAGAAGGAAAATTTAAGAATTGAAAGAAGGAAATCAAATACACTTATCATTCTGGATTGAATTATATATAATAATTAGACTTTGATGAAGAATTTATAAGTGAAAAAGAGATTAGTAACCTTGCTCTGATGGGAAAATATCCTACGGTAATAGATCCTTTTAATGATATGGTAAAACCTATTGGTTTGTGTTTAATGGTAACATCAAATAAGGTTAGAAATTATTTTAATTATGTTTTTTATTCTGAATAATATTCTAGTTTTGATTGTGATAATTCCAAAGTTAAATAATTAAGGGATTTATGTGATGAATTTCAAGAGGAAATTGAAAATCTTGTTAAAAAGTATGAAAATATGAATATAAATCATAATAAGGTTTCTAAAGAAAAGAAAAATATTATTTTGGAAAATGAAAAGTTGAAAAATTTTATTCTTGAGTTTGATAAAGAAAAGGAGAAAATTAACATTATGGAAAATAATATTTCTAAACTTGAAAAGTAAAATCATAGTTTGATAAATTCCACTTCATTTATAAAAGATAAAATCTATGATGACCCTGAGATTATTCAGATGAAAAATGTTAATCTAAAAAAGGAAATTTTGAATTTGAAAGAAATACTTTCTACCTTTGTTCAAGGAAACAAAATATATGATAATATGTAAGCTATGATGAAACCAAATATAGATAACACTACAAAAAATCAGGGGACTAGCAATAGTTTTTTTGTTTCACAGTGGCTTAAACCACCACCAACTATTTCTATGATTTTTTTAAATCATGCTAAATTTGGAATCAGGAATAAAATCACATCATTTTCACCCATTTAGTGGCATTTCCTGGGAAGTTTCATGAAACATTATTTAGTGGTGGTTTTGTCTGTCAAAAGTTATAAAGGTTTAATATCCATTTAAACTGCCACTATATTTAATAATATTTAGTGTTAGTTAAAAATAATTCTAAAAATATTTTTACCATATATAGTAGCGGTTTAAACTACTAAAATATATAATTGTTAAAAAAAATAAAATCTGTAAAAACTAAACCCCCTCAAAAAATACCAAACAGATGAAAAATCAGATAAATTCCAACCCTTAACTACAACACCATCAATAAAGCACATTCCAATGCCTTAAACACATCCACAATAAATGAAAGAGTATAGACTAAAACTATAAGGACCCAGCCTTAAAACATTACATGATCTTGAATTAAATTAATAATTCACATTGATGATCTTTTCAGGATTAGAGTTTTTGAGAATTAGGACATAACTATTAAATCTCAATGATTACAAAGTAGACACATCTACTTATTTTCCATTTTTTCACAAAATAAAAACTCATGAACAAAAGAGTCATGTCTAGTTCCATGTTTTAGATAGCATTAAATTTCCTTGATCCCATCCTTGACCCTATTCCACTTTATGTCCTGTGAAAAACATTTCAAAAACTTGGGATGAGCATAAAAATCTCAGTAAGGGATACACAAAGAAAGATAACATTAGATCATAAATATATACATAAAATAAGCTTATTAACACATCTCATTAAATCATAAGATTTATGAATAACTCATTGAAATCATAAGACATAAAGGTAACTTGAGGCGTTCATAACATTCTTACGTAGGGAGTAACCCTCATGGTTACGTTTGGAATACCCATCATAGTATATTCCCTAAATATCTTCAGAGAAACCTTAGCGTTTAACTTTTTCGCATTACCCAATGAATTGGAGATCTATCTCGGGCTCACCCACCCATAGTTTATCACGGAACCACCCGAATTCATAAACCATGCCCAAGAACCATAACATAATCGTATCACATAAAACATGCATAAAGGAAACACAACATTTCCACATTTCAATCACAAGATATCAATAAAACATATTGATATAATCAAAAAATTATCAAAACCATTTTCAATACCAAAATAAAATAAAAGTAAAACATGGTATTTATTTTTCACTTAAAAAAAGTTATGGCTTGTAGAGGAAGCCGGAACTCAAATAATAGTCACGGTGGTGGAGAAGTCGTTGTCACCGCATATGTAAGACAAAAACATTCCTTTTGTCGTTTAGTAAAACGCTTAGTGTAAAAAGATTCATTTTGAATGAAATTAAAATTCAAAAGGGTTTATTATACAACTAATAAAAGAAGGTCTTATATAAATTTAAGTACGCCTCAATGAAAGGAGATTGAGACGAAGTCCCTTACAAAGACAGTATCCTTAGATTAAGGATAAATCAATTACATAATTATGTGTGATAAATATGAATACACCCAATATAAGTGGATATTAAGTGTAAAAAAATCAGATGTCATCCACACATATTCATATTACAACATAATCAAGAATTAGATGTTTAACCCAAAGAATTGAAATTGGGTTAAGAAGTTCCCTTACAGAAATTCGACAGCCTAACAACGTCACTTTAAAATTCAGAAAATGAGTTGATAAGAGATAAAAAGGGTATCTCATCACTTGGACATAAAATTTACAGAAATAATTATATATAATAACATATTCCAACATTAAGAAGATGTAAATTAAAAGACCTAACAAAAATAAGTCTTTTAAAAATAGGAGGGTGAATGGTTCCCTTACCGATTTGGGTAACTTTCGAAACGTACACTCCATGAAAGAAGGACTATAAAATGTTGATGTAAATACCCATAAACAAACTTACATTACACAAAGATTAGAATAATGGCCAGTAAATACACCACTCAAAGTAGATAGTGACAAATATATCATGAATCTCACGGAAATAAATAGTGAGATAAAAACCCCTTACCTCGTTGTAATAAATCGAGTCATATGACCAAAAGATAATAAGAACCAAATGAATCACATAATACCATGAATATAAATAGAATCATGATAATATATATCAAATGTAAGTACACAATACACCACATGAAATAAATAATTGGCGAACAATGGAAATCTCACGGAATTAAAAGTGAGATAAGAAATCCCCTTACCTCAAGTCCGACTTGTCTTGTTCATTTCTTTGTATTCCTGAATAATAAAATTTGGTCAATTTATAATTTCTTAAGGAATTAATTTAAAGTTTATTATTCAATTAATATCATATATTATCATGTTATAATAATTATTTAATTACGTGAGTTCATATCATACGTTTTGTTGATGTTCGGTACATGAGTCAACAATGAACTTGTTTGAAGAGAATTGTCCATGTAGTTATAAGTACATCATCTCCAGAATGGTGTTCATGATTTAAATATAATATATATCCAGTATATATATATTTAATAATATTCCATAATTTTTGGAGATAAGAAATGAAATGTACCGTTCATGGAGATGGTAAGCCGTACGTACACATGAACGCTAATTTCATTTTTTTGTTATATTAATGGAATTTAAAACTAAATTAGACATAGATATGTTATAATTACAGTATAATATATATTTTATATAGGTAAAATAAGTTCATTAATTACATTCTTTATAAATTCCATGTTTGGAATGAACAAATCACATCACTTGAGAGGGCGGTTGTCCACACTTCCTCATATGAAATTAACGCATTTGCACAACATGAAAAGCATAAAGGTATGTTTTAAATATAAAATACAGAAGAATTTAGAGGAAATAAATATAATATATATCATATATAAATATATTTCCATCATAATGGCCACCATTATAGGTGTTAAATGAATATTGAACAATCATCATTTCGTGAGGCAGTAATTCGCTACCCACAGAAACAATATGTTCTTTAACCATTAGACGGGGGTGTGTGTAAGTGTAGGTAGAATACTTATCATAAAAACATCCTAGTATATTTAGGATAATTTTGTTATTATGGTATCAAATAATAATAAGATAGTGGTGAGTTAAGAAGGAAAAATAAAATAAAGAAACTCGAGAGAATACATTACCTCTAAATCTGGTAAATCTTTTTTGATTTGAGCCAAAGGATTCCTTGGAAAGACTTCTGCCCAAAGTGAGGATTCTAAGAGTAATAGAGGGATGTGGAGAGATAATATGAGAAGTGGTTGGATGAGAAAAGGTCTTGAGAGGTGTGGGTAAGGGGGTAGATGTGGGGGCCTTTTATAAGAGGAAGGATGATTACTTTTGGAAAGTCTTGAAATGTTACTTTATTATAAAATGATTTTCGGATTTTAAAGGTCCCAAAATGATATATTTTGAGGATAAGGTTATAAGGGTTCAAAATACACCCATCCAATAGGTTTTATACAAGTGTAAGTCTTATATTTTACCTTATCTTTTCATTTTATTTAAATCGTTCATTAATGAGGTAATCACTCCATCATCATGGTGTCATAAATAAATATATTTATTTAATGTCTAAAAATTATAAAAAATTACCATGATTTAGCAAATATTTTTAGATTTACAATTAATATTTATAGTCTAAGAGATCATTTATGTAAAAAAGGTATTTTTTTACTTAGGATATACAAACCTTTGTTATATTTCTCTTCTTTTTAAAAAAATAATGTCATAAATGTCACTCTTACACCCATGTGACTCTATGAGCCCTCAAGTTCAGTAAAAATCTTCCCATGGTCATACATGACTCAAAAAAGAGGATTTGGACACATTTTGGGGTCAATTTATATTATTATGATATTATTTTATTACGCTTAACTACCCGATTACTAATTAATCATGATAATTAAAGATAATTACCGTCATAACTATTCATAATGTCAAAAAAAAAAGAGAGTCTTAATTACATAATTTTGAACTTCTGATTCAAAATATGGAATCCATTTTACCAAATTTCCAACTTAGAAATTGCAGTAATTAATTTAAAAATAATTCTCATTGTCACAACTAAAGACGGGTTTTTAAGAAGTAAAATTTATCAAAAGATTGACCTGTTTTTACATCCAATTGAAAAGTGAAATTACTTCTAATGAAAAACATTGTATTAAGTGATAAAAAAATAATTCAATTACACTTTAAAACCAATTAAAAGGACAATCTGACTATATAATTAAATTAGATGAAAAAACAGTTTTGAAGTAAAATGCGCTATTTTCACTATTCATTAAAAAAGAACATTTGTCAGAAAAATACCAAAAATTTATCCAAAGTAAATTTGATATTCAAAATTAAAAAATTATGTCCATTTTACCAAATTCAAAACATAGAAGTTTCATTAATTAATTTTATAATTAATTCCTGCTGTCAAAACAAATAGCGTGTTTTTAAGAAACAATATCTATCAAAAGATTGACACTTGTTTATGTCCAATTTCAAAGTGAAATTAATTCCAATGACCACCATTGGATTAAATTGTAAAAATATATTTTAAATAATCTTTAAAAACAATTAAAAAAATAATCTAACCATATAAATAAATTAGATTAAAAGGAGGTTTTTGAATTAAAATACATCATTTTCACTATTCATTTAAAAAATAAACTTTATCGGAAAAATAACAAAAATTTACACAAAATAAATTTTGATTTTCCGATTCTAAAGAAGGATTTTATTTTGTCAAATATAATATATAAAATTGACAAAAATTAGTTTTAAAAAGGGTTCGCCATCAAAAGGCGGTTAATCGACCTTTTAAAGAACATTAGAATATTTATGCTTAAAATTGAATTTTTTTCTTATTTTAAGCCTCTAACTTTTATTGGATAAATGTAAAAATATTTAACAAACATATATAATAATTTTTTAGTTAGTTATGTTTATTCCTGCCATTACAACGGCTAGGCGTTAACTACCATTTAAAATAATATTATTATATTATTAGTGTGCAATGTAAGATTTCAAAGAAACTTGTTGTTGCGTATTGGGTACGCTATCGAACATAGAATTCCCTTTAATGTAATATTAAAATTTTATTCACAAATATTAATAAATATGAAAAGTCATATTCTTTATTTACCTGGGATGTTACAAAAACATATTTCTCAAATAAAAATTAACACTTAATCAATCAATAATAAACCTTAATAAAATCTAAAACCAATGGATTAAAAATATCATAAATCAATATAAAATAAAAATGAATGAAAGACCTTATAAAAGCACCAAATTCCATCCAAAACACAACATGGTTTATCAATCACCATATTATTATGTCAGTATTCCCTGATTTTAGTTACACAACACCACAACTGAATCTAAACTCAAGTATTATTGCTACCTGATGAACTACGATCGTAACCGTATCCGTCTCTATCTCCATCTCCATCTCTGTCTCTACTCTATTATCCCATCACCTATATGGATTTTTTTTTGAAAATAATAGTGATTTATATTTAAATTTAAACTTAAAGATAATATAAGTTTCTGTACTAAATGATTATAAAATTATGTTATTTACTTGTTGAATCAAACTATCCATCGATGCAATTTCCTTGGGGACACATCTAGTCATGTTCTGATATAATTCTACCAATGATTTATGTAGAGGAATGACCTTCACATACTCTATCTGTATATGAGTTCCCCATTATTGGATTGTTCTACCCTATTTCCGAATTATAGGGACCCCATAACAATCAAAGGGAATAACTATATTCAGTCCATTCAGATTCCACACATCTGAACTGTTAATATTTATCTTAGTAGCAACATTATTTACATATTTTATAAAAAAGAAGCTATCAGTACAAAAAAATGTAATAAATTTATTTACATTAACCATTACCCTCTAATATTATCATAAAGAAACATTAGGAACCTCCCATCCCCATGTTGTAGAGTCATCATGTACTGAACCTGATGAATTGGGAGGTAGTGTGCCAGAAAATTATGGGTGGGAGATAGAGGGTGTGGAAGACGCTGATAAGAGGGAGACATAGGGAATCATATATTCTACATGGATAGATCTATATGGATCATCAGGTAACACTGATGAACTCTGTATATTTGGGAGAACATCAACTGGGAGTCGATTATGATTAGCGAATCACCTCTTCTTTGGAATCCCTTTCATTTAAACAAGTAAAAAAACCTTCAGAACATATATTTCAAAATATTCATACAGAAAAATAAATTTAGAAATGATAACAGAGGAAAAATACTAACAAACATAATATACATAGGCATATTAATGAATGACTACAGATACAAAAAATATAAAATTTAATTTTTCAAAATTAAAAAACTCATGCATAAAAATAAATTTAAACATGATAACAAATTGACAGTACTGGAAATGAATAATATATAACATAGGTAGTTGATAAGTTAATGGATTACTACACATACAATCATTCTTTACTTTAATCATGTTTTAATCCTACCCCATCATTACTTATTATACTTTATCCACCCTTTCAAGACTAATATTTTCAATATCATGATAGAAAAATAAGTCAATTTATTGTTATTCATGGAATTCAATGTCAAAGGTCAAATATTCCATTTTATCACCCATATCAAATAATTCACTTTTTTGTATGTGAAGAACTACACTCCACCCATTATCCATGACATCTTCCACATAATATACCATTTTCACTTGTAATGAGAAGATATATGGATCATGTACTTCATGTTTAATGAAATCCATTAATCAAGAGAAGTTTATAGAAATAAATTGAATGGAATCTCTTTCAATACCCCTAGTAATATTGACCCACTTTTATTTGAATAAAACAATTGAAAAATGAGCGTGGTATTTTTATTCAATAATATCAATCAAATTTTCATAGTATCCCAATTCAAAAAATACAAATATACCACTATTTTTATGTTTTTAGTCCCTCTTCCTGATCAAATGTGTGAAATTTGAAGCCATTCACATTATATGCATCAAACTTTCTAGTTTGTTTTAGAGGAACTTGAGTTAGAAACTTCAAATATTCTAATATCTCAGCCTAAGTATCTGTATTCATGATCTAAAAAAAGTAATATAATTTATTAGATTTATAAAAAATATATATAAACTTAATATTTGTGTTGATTTCAATATTTACGATCTTACACAATGTGTAAACCATTCTATAAGATCTTTTTAACAACTTTTGTTATATCTTTCTCATTTCATGTTTTAATTATCATTGGTCTATTTGTTTTTATCCCAAGATATTAAATAAATGAATCTATGATTTCATTATTTAGTAGAATATATTTATGTGCTTGTAATAATTCCATTTCTATCAATGTAATATTTGATATCCTCCCAACTGATCGTCCAACAATCATTTTTTTTGATTTCCCATGTAGTTGAGATTGAGTTGATATGTCATCAAATCATATAAATCGATTGAATATTATCTCAATACCAGCCAAGTATCTATAAAAAAGTTAAGACACTCATATGATAAATATCCTTAAGAAATAGAGCATTTAGGTTGAGTTTTATTTTTCAAGTATGATTTCAAATGACCAAGGTATATGTGAAATAAAATGAATAAAACATGGTTATGTATTTAATGAAGAATCAAGAATGGTTTCTTTAAGATAAAAAAACATATAAATAAAGTACCTCTCTATTGGATACATCCATCGATAATGTACGCGACCTCCTAATTTAGTTTCTTTGACCAAATGCACAATTAAATGCATTATAATACTACAAAATGATAGAGGAAAGACCATCTCCATTTCACAAAGTGTCAGCACAAATCTACTTTGAAGATTGTTAATATTAGCTGGGTGTAGAGTTTTCACACATAGTTTTCTAAGGAATGTGAAGAATTAGAGTACACCTACATTAAACTTTTCAGGTAACAATGTACGCAATGACAATGGTAGTAATTTCTATAACAAAATATGTGAATCATGAATTTTCAATCCATGCACCCTATGATTCTTTAGGTTGACACACCTTGAGATGTTACTTTAATACCCATAAGATACTTTCACATGTTTTAATATTCAAAGGAATATATCTTTATCCCTATTTTTCATTGAATTTTTTTTGTAGAATACTTTACATTTTCATCTGGCCATAGATCATGCTTTATATTCATTATTTGCAAGTCCTTTTGAGAATTGAGATAGTCCTTCAATTTTCCATGCTCATTAAGAAACATAAAGATTAAATTGACACAAAAATTATTCTTAATATGCATAAAATTAAGATTATGACGTAAAAAATTAAATTACCAATATATAAGTTTGAAGAATATATATATTTTTATTTCATTGTTTCATTCCAATTTTGAATGATGATGCACTTTTGAACTCGTTTCCCACTATCATTCAAATGACGAACCTTCTCAAAATCTCTTTCAATATTTACTACTAGTGAAAATATTTTAGAACTTATCAATAAATTCAAATGTGATGATCAATAGATCCATTAAATTTTTAATTGTTCAAAATAAATCTATGAGATGCATCGATAAATCCATGATGATATAAGAAGCACCATTTTTTACTGCAAGGTATTTTTTTAGGATAAAAATCAAAGTCACAAATAGGACAACCCTAACCCATGTAAGAATCTCAACCAGATAAGTTCCCAAGTCTAGAGAAGTCACTAATGGTCCACATTAGAGCAGCGTGTATTTTGAACATTATTTTAGAAGATACATCATATATATCAACACCATTCCTCTATAAGTCCTATAATTATTCAATTAGAGGCTGCAAGTATACATCAATATCATTTCTGAGAATTTTTTTTCTAGGAATAATAATCAAAATGATAAAGGATGTTTGTTTCATACACATCCATAGAGGTATATTGTAAGGTATTGAAAACACTGGACCAAATTCTATAATTGGTACTCAAAGTCCTAAATGGTTTGAATCCATTAACATCCAATACCAATCTAAAATTCACAGGATTAGATGAGAAATTTGGATGTAATGAATCAAATTTATTCCATGATTTTGAATCTCTTAGATGTCACATTAACCCATCATTTTTATTATCTATAGAATTCAACTTTATGTGATCGATGATTTTCGATGACATGGATAATATTTCAATCAAGGTTTTAAATGAAAGTAATGAAAAAAAATTTTCAAGTGTGCTATTTTATTCTTCTTATTCATAGTATATTGATTCATACTTCCAACTTTATCCATTGAATTCCATCTAGAAGATGAATAGTTTTACAGTCCTGTGTACTTGAATCCTCTCCCCAATAATGCATACAATCATTGGAACAAGCATATATTTATGTATACTTCAGACCAATATTTCTAAAAACTTTTTTCATATCATAAAAAGACTTAGGGATCTTAGATTTAGAAAATGAATCACAAAACAATTCCAATATCATGTAAATCACCTTATTTGTAATTCCTCACAGGAATTTGATATGGTACTACTTCAATATAAAATAAAGTTTAGAATATTTCAGACATCCTCCATACAACTCTTGATTTCCATCATTAACTAAATCATAAAACACATTTGTATGCTCAGGGAACTTTTATCTTATATTAGTCTCCCCAACATCAAGAGGAGGATCTAATGATATGTTACAATCTTGATCTGGTTATCCTATATTCCCAAAAACATCATTTTTTAAGTTACTATTTATAGCACCCTCAACTGGTAGTACTAACATGTTTTGATGAAAAAAATGTTTCCCTACAATGCCAAAAGAATCATTTATATGGTTTTAAATTTCATTTTCCACTATTGAAAAAGTTGGGAGATCATTCTTTTGACTGACATCAGTGCTCAAAATTTCAGTAATGTTCGATTCTCCATGCCAAATCAAACAAAAATATTGACTAGGGAATTACTTCAATATATTGTTTTCATAAACTTCATTTATCTTCAACTATATTCTAAATTTACATTTAGGACATGGACATCTTATTGTAAAATCAATGGATCAATTGAAAATTAAAAAATCTAAAAACTCCCCCAAACCCTTATCATATTGAGGTGTGTCCTCGGTAATGTGATCCACCTTTTATATATAAATCAAAAGTGAATTCACTTCATTAAAGATAATTAAAACACATAATAAATATTATTTAATTTAAATAATAATTAATAATTTATTCTAAATCAACAATATAATTTTTTTTTGTTAGTTTACTGTTGAAGATGAAAATAAATTCTGACATGTAAGACTTAACTACCTTGTTAATATGCATAAAATTTTATATAATTATTTTATTTTATTTGAAATTATATTTATAATAATTTGTTACTATTTTATAAATTTTAATTCATTATTTTGTGTCTAATATTTTTAAAATTTAATCTTTCATGCAGACTAATTTGATTATGTTTTTGAAAAAAATCATTTTTATTAGATTTTAATTTGAATGTATATAATCTATCCCAAAATTACAGCTTGTCAATAATCATGTTTAATGAGTTGAAAATGAAAAATATACATGATAGTATGATGTTAAAAAATTATCAAATAATTCAATAACCTTAGAATCCATACTCCATTGTTTTTTAGGGGCCATTTTTTAAATGTTATGAGATTTTATTTTGTGCGGTTTGTGTAATACCTAGTGAGATCAATATGGGTTCATATGATTTTAAATGATCCAAGACTCTATTTTTTAAATTTCCCAATCCTATATTTTATATTATTGAATATTGTTTTATATAAAATAATAATAACGCTCTAATAAAGTATCATTATAAAATCAAGATGGTTTTGGATAAAACCCACCATTATTTTTATACATTATTCCATAATATCAACAATGACTGGAATAATCCATCATTATAGTTTTTCAATAAGGAATTGAAATTAGATAATAAAGACAAAAAACACATTCAAAGTAAAAAAATATTAAACTCAAATGGAGATATTATGAAAATTTCCCTTGACTAGTGAGATGATGGGGGGAAAGGGGGATGTCGAAGCAACATGATGGCAAGGGAAAGAGGCTTCATAGGGGAAAGGGTAGAAAGGGACACCATGAGGTTGAGGGTGAGAGTCTCAAAAAGTGATTGGTGTTAGGGAATTCACAGTTGAGAGATGATATGGGGGTGGGGGGAAGTGGGTAGAAGTGTGGGATTAGGGTGGGAGATGCATTTTTTAACTCATACAAATATTTATAGGTTAAAAAACCAACGCTAAAATATTTAGAATTTATTTAGCAGTGGTTTCTAGAACTGCCACTAAAAATACTCTACTAAACTATAATTTTGGCATATTGTAAGTCTGGTTTTGGTTATAATCATAAAATTCCTAAGATGTACAAGAGTGTTTTAGTTAAAAGTTACACATGGAAGGTTTCAATAGTTACATGCTTTAAATTTATATTGCAATGATATTATATTGATGAATGCACTCTTAGGTTCCCTCAATATCTCAATATTACTAGAGTTTCTATCTATAAGAATTGATCTTCTTATATACCTTACAATAAATTTTTTAAATCTTCTTATGTATCAAAAAATTATGTCACTAACCAAATTGGACCCAAAATATCATGGGTACCAAAAAGTGTCTGTGTTTTATTTTTTACAGTACCCTTCCACAAGTACTTCAATGTTTAATCAAATGGTGGATACACTCTAAAAATATTGTTTCATTTCATTGATCAAGAACTGTTCAATTTAGAAAATATTTAAGTTTTGTTTTATATATTATAATTTTTTTATACAACTGGAAATCATTTTTTAAAATATAGGATAAATTTAGGAGGAGATCTTCTTAAATCTAATTTTTTTAGGGTGAGATTTACCTATTTTTTTTCATCATGTTCTTTATAGTTATATATAGCATTTATTAAGGTGGAGTTTGTTTATTTTCAAACTGATTATCTTTATATTTATTAATAGCTATCTTTTTGAATTTTTTTAAAAAGGGGGATAATTTTATAAAATCTTGTTTATGTTTTGTAATTTTCAAAAAGGAAGAGTTTTTTGGTAGTTTTTTGTAATTTGTTTATATTTTATGTTTTTGAATATTCCAAACCCTCTCATTATTTTATGTGAAAATATATTTTTACAATATCACTATATTTTTATTATATATTGAGTTATAATGATTGTATTTTTATAAATCCTATTTCATATAAAAGACAATAAGTTTATCAAAATATTATGTAACTATGAAAAAGTCTAAATCAATCTCTAGAATGTTAATATTTTGGTTTGAACATGCTATATGTCTTTAGTTCTATTTATAATTTTCAGTTTATAGTGTTTTAAAGTTTTATTCAATTATTCTATTATAACTTGAGTTATATAGGTCAGATCATCACACGAATTATTAATTTGGATAGATAATATTTTTTTTACATTTTATTAAACTATGTTGAAGTCTGAATTTTTTTTAAGTGGTCTAAAAATTTCCCAAAGTCAATAAAATATTTTTACAATTTTACAATTTTCAGAATTAAATTTATTCTATATTTCATTGACATATCTCACAATATACATCGTAATCGAACTATTTTTATTGAATTATAAATATAATAAGTTTTTATAAATTTCATTAAACTGAATGAATGTTTGGAAATTCTATTTAGACACCTCAAAAATTGACTGAAGTTCTGCAATAATTTCAACATTTTTTCTACAAATTGTAATTTATGTATTTCACCAATTTTACATGATATATCATGTTATAGATGTCTGATATAAGATTTATTTTATCGATTTGAAATATCTCTAAAATATATATAATTAATTATTCTAGAACTTTCACTAATATTTCTATTTAGAGGGTCTAAAAATTCACTAACATTTATATTATCAAGATATTTTTAGTTTTTAGGTTTTGATTATTCAACCTACCATGTGTTTTCCCTATACCTACCATGCCCCTCTCAGTATACCTACTGTATCTTATAACCAAGTGATTGAAACTAACCACATTACATGGGAAGTATACCGACCACAAGTTCATTTGGTGCGCATGGTTAGTTCTTTACTTTTAAAAAAAAATTGGAGCTGAATCCTCTTTGAAATTATTAAAGAAAGGAAGAAACTCTTTTTCTTACTCGATAGAGGGGGAACCCATCACATGGACAGTAGGACCTATCCTAAAGGCCCAAATACATGATCCAGAGGACCCATAATACATAGGCCTAGAAGTTGGTCCATTGACCCGTGTTTCCGCCAGGTTCATAATGCATTCCTCTTGCACATCAGCCGAGGTCTCCACCTACCTATTACCCTTCATCACCATCAAGGGTCATCACCCAAAATGACCTCAAGATTGAAATGCCCGACCCTCATCATGCTAGAGGTATCTAGCCTGCCTTCGCCTCTACAACACCATAAGAGGTGTGTCTCCTCTATACTCATTTCCCACCCCTGACCAAACCTTCATTGGTCTCTGACCCAACATGTCATTATCGCCGATGAGATTCATCACTACATGTCTATCTTCAATGATGGAGGCCCCTTCCTTCCATATTCCATACACACAGTGCCCCCAATTTAATTAGGGGTAAAAATTTGAGTAGTAGTTGGGATTTGAACCCCAGCTTCCCAGATGCATTATGGGAGTGTTGAACCACTTAGCTACAACCCCATATAACCAGTTATTTCATTTAATTATATTTTCTTAAATTTGAATTTTTAAATATGCTCTATTTTTCGTTATTTTTGATAATATCATTATCTTTATGATTATTTTAATTATTTTAAATGTTTTATTATTTTATAAAATTAATATATATCATATATAATCCATGTGAAGTGTTTTAAAAATATTTTAAATAGTTTTAAAATATGTAATAATTTTCACTTTATTCATACATACACTTACAACACATTTTTCAAATATTTAATTTTTTATATTTTGAATTAATTTATTAGTATTCTTATTTTCTAAATTAATATTTAGTATACACTAAATTATATAAACTTATTTCATAATATTTAATTTCCCATAATTAAATATTTTAATTATTATGAACTTTATGAAATTAGAAATCATTTTAATGTTTGAATTTAAATAGTCAAATTATCTTATCATATTTATGAAATTATTTTGACCTATTATTATTGAGTATATTTGAAATATTTAATGGTTAATTCAGATTGGTTTTAATTGGTCTCTAAATTTTGAATTCAATCAATTATTTTTACGATTATTCTGGATGATAATTCTCTCTCTCTTAAATAATTTTTTTAAATTGAATTTGAATTACGTTACCTGGTTGAAGATTGGTTTGTTAGTTTTTATAGATTCTATTTAAAGAAATCAAGGATGATTGGAACAAAAAACCATGATTAAATATGATAATACTCGAAGCAATTCAAAGCACTCATCTTCTGTGAACCATAAAGTGGTCTTGTACACACTATTTACATCAATTTTAATGAACTATCAAGGCAGGAACAATTCTTATTTGACTTCCATATCACCTTGAAGAGTTAAACTATACCATTTCTAAAATGACCAAAGTACAACGTCTACAACATTAGAAAGGTCCTACATCAACTATTTCATCACCAATAATCTTTCTTCTTCTATCTAGTTGTAATTTTTTTTCTTTTTTTTTGGGTAGAATTCTACACTTAAATCCTTTCTCACATATGTTATATTACTTCTAAAAGGTATTACTTGGTTATTATCACCTGAAAAAAAGTAGAACACTTTTTTGGGTATTCTTCTATAGAAAATTCTAGGTTTCCACTTGCTCCTGTAAAAGGTTGTGTGTGTTGTTAGGTTTGGGGTTTCTCCTCACAAAGTCTAGGGTTTTGATTCATCTCAGTGTAAAATTATGAGTTTAGATTGCTCCGGTGTAAAAGTATATCTCTATTTAATAGTGGGTTACACACTTCATTGGTTAGGGTATGAAGATTAGACTTTTTCAATTAGATTAAACCACTATAAAATTCTATATTCTCTCTTTCTTATTATTTTCTGTTACTTTATCACACTTAATTTTAATAACTTTGATAATTTTAATAAATTTATATTGAACCCCCTCTAGAACATCTTTCATCAATTAATTTGAACTAATCGATCTATATTTCATTATCTAAATTAAAAATTTATATATATTAGTGTATAATCTACATACAAATTAAAATACGACCAAAATAAAATTTTAGAAGAAAAATAATTAAGTGAAATTGAAAGGGAAAAATTGTAATTACCATGAAAATTTCAAATTTATTAATCATTATTCTTGATCAAAATTTATTTAATAAATAACATAAAATTAAATGGGTGATTGACGTTTTGGATGACCTTAACCAGCCTTGAAAACATTAATTATCAATAAAAAATATTGGAATTAATGCCACACAAAATTGGTTAACCTTAATGAAAAAATAATAATTATTTAAACCATTGACACCAACCCTCATCAAGTATAAATACCCATCACCTATTCCCATTATCCTATACCCAATTTGATTTTCTATCATAATATACCTCCCAAGGAGTCTCTTCCATTGATCTCTCTTTAATCTTGAAGAGTTTTGTTAGTCTGAAGGTTCTTCTTTAAGATAAGAATCTCAAGAGAGGCTAGTGTTTCCCCAATCCTCCACTTTAATTTTCAATTGAAATTAATTTTTTATATTTTCATTTAATATTCCTTTTCATTTACAAAATCCCTTTTAATTACATGTTATTTCCATCCATTTGAATTATTCTAAATGTGATATTACTTACTCCCTCTCATTATAGCCTTTTTCTAAGTTGTTATATTGCTTGAACTATCCTGTAACCATAAAACCATCTTAAAATTCTGGTGATGTAATGCATGTGTGGTTTTACAAGAAATTAAATCACTATTTGGATACTATAAGTGGGAATGGATCCAACACATTTGTACCTAGGGGTAATAACTCCAAAAAGGGAAAATGTGGATTTGACTCGATCATCACCTAGTGCATGACAACAAGACTTACTGTATACCTAGTTTGACACTCCTAGGGAATATGATTGGATAATATATAATACACTTATAATACATTATAAAGTATTTATCTATCATTGAATTGTTCCCCTTCCTTATAAAATTCATATTTCATTATTGATTCTTTGATTGGGGGGAAGATAATTTCATATTATATAATTATTACTTTTATATGTGAAAATATTATATGATATTCCTCATTGAGAAATCATGCTAAGTATCTATGTTGTTATTTCCTTGAAAATTAATCCATGCAATCTTTTGATATGTGATGTAATGCATTAGACTATTATGTGATGGGTGGGGCCTGAAATTATATATCCCCTCAGTGCATTGGTAAGTCTCATGGGACAATTAAGGTAGGGTAATAGGAGTGCCCTTACCCTTTATATAAGATTCATTGGAACAAGTCATTGATGGTATGTTTAATATATCTGAAATTTTGAATTTTCATCTCTATTTAATCAGTTATTATTATCTAGTATTTTTTTTATTATTATGTTGGACATGGATTTATTTATGTTTTTAGTTTATTTTGATATAGAATAACTCAATTTATTTATTTATTCCATAATGTATTATTTATAATTGATTTTATTGTATGCCACCCCTTACTGAACATCCAAGCTCACCCCTTTATATTATTTTAATTTTCCCCTTAAAAGTAAGAATATTAGTATGTATGATAAAAGGGTCTCAGGGATAATATTAATGTTTTCATGTTTTTAGATGATGTATTATTATCTTTTCAATGTAATTTAATACTCTGTTATGTATCTGGTTTTCGTAAGGCTATTAAAATCTTGGATAATCTATATTTTTTTCTTTTTAACAAAATATCCACCATCTCTAGGGTAATGGTGTTGGGTTTGTTATAGTTGGTATCAAAAAATAGTTTAATAGAAACCTTAGGTACTAGATTTATAAGAACACAGTTAGAAAAAATAAACCATGGTATAAAACCTTACGATATTATAGAAATATTTTTATAAATGAAAATCATAGTGTTGTTTATGCACTAATTGAGTATATACCATTTTCTAGAAATGGAGCATAATGGAAGGAACAATCGTTTCAACACTTAATATTAATGTTCATATTTCCCTCCAAAGAAATTTAATGAGACTAGTATTAGATCAGAGTATATTATGACCATATTAAGTTAGTTAACACATGTTATGAATAATAACCTTGTCCACATGGCCTAAGTAATATGAGGAAATATTTGGGGAACTTAATAAAATTTTAATAAATGAACCCATATTGACTTTAACATCAGGAAAAGAAGGATTTTTTTATATACTTTGATGTGTCAAAGAAAGGGATAGGGTGTATCCTCATTCATAATGATTGAGATGTTTCTTATTCTTCACGATAATTGAAAACCCATGAGTAGAACTATTCAACTCATTATCTTGATCTTGGTGCTATGGTCTTTTCTTTGAAGATATAATGACACGATCTCTATGGTGAAATATGTGACATATATAATGATAAAAAAAGTTTTAAGTATATATTCACACAAAAATATATCAACATGAGGTAGAGGAGATGGATGGAATTACTTAAAGACTATTATTGTGCAATACACTACCACCCTAGGAAATAAAACAAGATGGAATACACTTTGAGTATAAATCATCTTGGGGTCCTATCCATGATGAGGTTAGAAAGAGATCATATATTCAAGGATTTTGTAATATTGGATATAAAAATTATTAGGGAAGGGGGAACATCATTTATTTTTCAATTAATTTCCCATCCATCCTTACTAGAGAAGATAAAGAAGTCTCAGTAAGTTGAAAAGGGTATTTATAATAAAATCAAATCCATATAATATGGGAAATTAATAAGGTTCACTTGTGAAGATGGTGTGTTAAAATTTAGAAGAATATTATGTATTCCATTAGTACCCGATCTAAAGAGGGATTTACTAGATGATGCTCATAGATTAAATTTCTATATGCACCCTAGTAGTACCAAGATGTATAGGGATTTAATTTATCACTTATGGTGGGATAACATGAAGTGAGAAATTTATGATTATGTGTCTAGATGCTTGGTATGCCAATAATTTAAGGTTGATAGGAAACATACAAAGGGTGTTAGGGAACCTCCCCCTATACCTATATGAAAGTGGGTAAATATCATAATAGAATTTTTCATTGGTCTACCTAAGACATAAAAGTGAAATTATGATATATGGGTCATTGTTGATCACCTTACCAAATCTTAAAATTTTCTAAAAATAAAGGAGGATATACCCATCGAACGTCATGATAAACTTTATATCAATGAAGTAATGAGACTTTATGGTGAACCATTATCAATTATTTCTGATCTTGATCCTTGATTCACATCAATATTTTTGAAAAGTATTCAAAAGTAATTGAACAATGATATAATTTTGAGCCCTAAATATCATCCTCAAACTGATGGGAAGTCTAAAAGGACTATCCCAACCTTAGATAATATACTGAGGTCATATTCACTTGACTTACAAGGAATGTGGGATCAATATTTACCTTTTGTGGAATTTTCATATAATAATAGCTTTCATTCAAGCATACAAATGGCGCCATATGAGGTCTTATTTTGGAAAATGTTTCATAATCCAACTTGTTAAGATGAGGTTGGAGAGAGGAATCTAGTTAGTCTATAATTTTTTTAGGAGACAATCGTGTATGTGAGAGAAATTTAGAATCATATTGAAATAGATTAGAGTAGATAGAAAAGCTATGCTAATAACTGATATAAGGACTTGGAATTCCAAGTAGGTGATTATTTATTCTTGAAAGTATCACTATGGAAAGGAGTTATAATGTTTGGGAAGAATAGAACTTTAGGTCCAAGGTACATCATGAAATTTGATATCCTAGAGAGAATTAGAGTTGTAGATTATCATTTATCCTTGCCACCCAACCTCTCTAAGGTTCATGGAGTCTTCCATATATCTTGGTGCTAAGAACCAAACTTATGTACTCCACACAGATGGGATAGACATCGAACCTAATTTGTCTTATATTAAGGAGACTATCTAGATTATTACCACTAGAGATAAAGTATTGAGGAATAAGAAAACCCAACCCATGAAAGTGTTATAGATAAATCACAATCTGGAAGAGGCAACATGGTAACCCAAAGAAGTAATGAGTCAAAGGTACCCTCTTTTTTTTTTACCATGAGGTACAAAAATAAATTTCAAGGATGAAATTTCATGGGGGGGGGGGAATGTGACAACCCAGGTCTTTAAAATATATTTTAATGTTTTTCATTCAATAAGTAATGTAAATTTTACAATTAAAACTATATTATTTGTATTATAAGTTTATATTTTATTTGGTATTTATTTTATTAGATACCAAGTAATGTATTGGGAACCTATGGGTATTACATCAATAAAATTAATTCTTATCCATTAATAAAAATTTTTCTTTAATTCTATCCTCTGAAAGTTTACACCTTTTGGACAAATAAATGGATGCATATGGATAAGTTGTCTCCAATAATTTTTTATTCATTTCTTATATTTTATACTTCAAAATTATAGATTATTTGGATATATATTAAATAATTCATGGACACATCATTATAGAAAATAATCCTGTGTAATTTTTGAAGCCTATGGGCAATGAATTCCTATAATGCCTATGGGAAATGTAATAATTATGACTACGGGCCTTGTAAGGTTTCCAACTCACCCCTTGAAAGTTGGATTATCAAAAATCAATAAAAAATGAAGGCCTTCGGGCCATTGGAGGACAGACTGTCCAGATTCAATTTACCGATTGTCCATATATTTTTGGATATTTTAATGACAGAATTTTGGAATGTGGTATTCTATGTATTTTTCTTTCACACACACTATCAAAATTTCAGCCTCTTACATGGTGTGTTGTGGGAGTTATGGTCAAATCATTGATGAAAATATTTCAAGCCGAGAATATCCATTGAATCTGGATACATTGAATTCACATGAACTTTTGACCATGATCAAATTAGAACCATATGTTTATACAGTTAGATGAAATGATACAAATAACATAATATAACATATATCAAAATTAAAGGCCAATACAAGAATAGATAAAAATGTTATGATTAAATTACTGTGGTCGGACCCATCCAGTCAGATCCACATCAGTGTTGTATTCATAGACACTTATTACCCCTAAAAATGTGGATCAAGATTTAATTATCTAAATAAAATTATATATATATATATATATTAGTTTATAATCCAAAAAAAATTAAAATATGGATGAAATAAAATTTTAGAAGAAAAATACTAAAGTGAAATTGAAAGGGAAAAACTGGAATTCTCAAGAAGCTTTCAAATTTATTAATCACAATTCTTAATAAAAATTTATTTAATAAAGAACATAACATTAAATGGGTGAGTGATGTTTTGGATAAACTTAACCATCCTTATCAACAAATATGTTTTAATTAATTCCACCCAAAATTTGTTTGCCTTAATGGAAAAGTTATCATTATTTAAACCCTGAACACCAATCCTACTCAAGTATAAATACCCACCAACAATTCCCATTTCCCACACCCAATTATAAATTTTCTAATCATATAAATCCCAATTACCCTCTTCCATTCTTCCCTCTCTTCAATTTTTAAGAGTTTTGTTGGTTTGAAGGTTCTTCTCTAAGATAAGAATCTCAAGATTGGTAAGGGTTTTCCCGATCCTCCCCTTTAATTTCCAATTTAATTTCCTTTGTTATATTGTATTTTAAGATTAATTTTTATATATAGAAATAATTTTAATTTCATGTTATTACCATCCATTTTGATTATTCCAAATTATATATTAGTTACTCTCTCTCATTATATCCTTTTTCTAAGTTGTCACAATAATCGAACTATCATGTAACCATAAAACCATACTAAAATTTTGGTGATGTAACGTGTGTTTTTAAAGCAAATAAATCCATATCTAGATATCATAAGTGTGAATGGATATGGAAAAGTTATACCTAGGAGAAATAACACCAAAAAGGGTACATTGTGATTTTACTCGATCTTCACCTATTACACGATAATGGGCCTTTCTGCATACCTGGGTTGACACTACCAAGGGATATTCTTGGATGATATACATGCTTCTTACAAACCATTATAAAGGATTAATCTACAATTGAATTAGTATCCTATATTTTAAAATTAATATATTATTGTTGATTCTTTTATTGGGGAAATATAATTTAATACCATATAATTCTTGATTCTACATGGGAAAATATTGTATGATATACCTCATTGAGAAACTGTGATAAGTATCTATGTTGTTCATTACTTGAATATTAATCCATTAAATCTTTTGATATAGGATGAAATTCATTTTACTATTGTGATATGGTTAAGTCCTAAGATTATATATCCCTTTAGTGCACTGGTAGGGCTCATGATGCAATTAAGATAGGGTAATGGGAGCATCCTTAACCTTTATATAAGATGTCTTGGTATAAGGCCTTGATGATATGTCTAAGATGTATAGCATTATGCATTCCCAACTCTATTTGATTAGTTATTGTTATCTAGTAATTTGTTTATTTTTATCTTGACTATGTATTTATTTATGATTTCAATTTCTTTTGATATTCCATAACTCCATTTATTTATTCATGCCACAATGTATTATTTATAATTTCTTTTTTTGTATGATACTTCTTACTAAGCACCTGAGCTCACCCCTTATATTATTTTACTTTTCTCTATGAAACCAAGAAGAGTACTATATATGATAAAAGGTTCTAAAGGATAATATTAATGTTTTCATGCTTTTAGATGATGTATGATTATATTTTTAATATAATGTAAAATTATGTCATGTATCTGGTTTTCCTAAGGATATTAAAATATTAGATCCACTATATTTTTACCTTTGTAATAAAATAGACACTATATCTAGGGTACTAGAGTTGGGGTTACTATACTCCTAAATCTATATAAAATAAGAATAATCCTTTTGACCTCAAATAAATTCTTATTACGATCATCAATGTATAATACAAGTGTTAGAATATTTTGTGCTAGCACCCAAGTATTTCTACGATGATGTTAATAGGTTCATGGTGCACATGCATATCACTGCTAGAGGGATTTCATCCTTAAATCCTCTATCTATAATGAAAATGTGACAAGAATTGGTATATTAAATATTTAATGAATAAATAATTACCACATGAGGAAATTATTAATTTACATGAATTATTTATAAATTATATGTGATGATCCTATCTTCTTTGTTCCAGCATTTATTTCTATTAATATTAGAATTATTTCATTGGTCATGAAATTTTTCTTCATTTAAATATGTGATTATTTTTTTATTATAAAAATAATCCAAGTTGGATACTTCTCAATAGGTTCTTCTATTGTGTCTAAAACCTTCACTCTCTTAGTTTTCATATTTCATAACAAAAATTTATCATGTTTTAAATTCCAAACCAATTTTGATAAAAAATATTGAAACTTAGTATTTATTTAAATTCCTTAGAGACTATTTCCAAATTATTTAAATAATTAAATCAGTGTTTGGGGTCTCAAGTTATTTCTAAAGAATGAAACTCAATTTTTTTAAAAAAAAGTGTTTTCAAACTAAATGGTGTTTTTCCCTTTTAAATATAATATTGATAATATTAGTTTATTTTAATTTATTTGATGATATTTTCATGTTTTTATTTTTTGAAAGACGGTTCATAACTTGATTTTTATAAATATGTTTCTAAGTCCCAGTTGGCACATTAATAAAAGTGTTTTATAGAAGTATGTATACCCTATAAGGGTGCCCCTTAATGTTGTTAAATTAATGGTTAAAGTGGTATTAATATTATGTAATGTGGATGAATTTATCCTAGATAGAGGAAATTGTTATCAAATTGTTATTATTAAAAATGGATGGTTTTTCTAAAGGTGATCATAAGTGAGGGTGTGTTATGATTGTTATTATTACCATAAATACTTTATGATTTACATTGTTTACTCAACTCTATTTTATTTCATGGGAAGACATGATTATCTAGGTGGGAAATCTTGGTACCCATGCTGCAATGGTATATGATCCCACTTTATCTAGTGTCCCCAAGTAAGGAGAATTCTCTTTATAGGGGATTTTATCCCTTGATCATGTCAGGTAGGGTAAAATCAAGTGTTTGGGTCATTAAATCACATCGATAACCAATTAAATGGATCAAATTCAAAATTTTACACATATTTTTCCTAGATATGTTAGGTATTATCATGATGAAATTGATTACACTATTCTTATAATAATTTAACCATGGTTATCTTAGGTTTATCTATTTTACTATTTATGTGGTTTTTATCTTTGGTGTATTCCATTTAAGATTATAATATAACTAACTTTTTATATTCATTTAACTTGAAAAGTTTATTAAAGATTGGGTTTTGTTTTCCTTTATTCTATTTAACTTACTTATTTTCAATGTGTTCTTTATAAATAATTCCCCTATTTCAAATGTTAGGTTTTTAGGAAATTTTTTAAGGCATGTCGTGTTTTGAAAGTATGCAATCTAAATAAAATGAAAGGATTGGTTTTGGGTAATGAACTATTGTTAATTTTTTTATTTTAAAAGGAAAGTCTTAAATTTATGTTGTATTTAAAACTATTATGAGGTGGATTTAATTTTAAAGGTCATGCATGAGGTGTGGGGAGGAAACCTACTAGGAATTTCTTCTCACACTTATTACATTTTAAGTTCCACTTAGATGTAACAAGAGACCTTTGGACTCTAGTTCACGTATGTTCAAGGTGGTAAGTGAAGATGATTCACTTGGATCATGGATATGGGTGTTTTTTGAGGTGACTCAAGCATTAAATAATAAATATTACAAAATTTTAGATTAATATTCAACACATATCATAATAATACATTCACTAGAACCATAAAGGTTAAGTGTATTTGGAGACTATATACACAATCAAATTATTTCATGAAAGATCTTCAACATATCCTATTTTTTTCTCACATATAAACCTTATTATATATACCCTACTTAATACCTTTCTTCATAACCTATGGAAAAAGAAACATAATAAAGGATGAGCTTAGATAATTGGTAAGAGTAAATGTGGGAGATATAAATCAGTGATCATATGTGAGAATAAGATAAGAATTAGAGTATAACAACATGATCATAAATTATAAAAAAATACCCAAAAAATCATATACCAAAAATCATAAGTTATTATATATGTATTTTTCATAACAAAATACATGAGTCATAAGAGTGCGTAACCATTAATAATCAATCATGAGATATGAGAGAAAATGATAATCATAAGAAATAATTTTTTTGCATGAACATAATCATATAAAATAATTTACTTAGTTAATGACCACTTATAAAAATTTCATAGTGGAAATAGTCTCATAGTGGATTAGGTTCACTCCCTATTCCCATTATTTACTTAGTCAAGGCTCACTGCCAATACTATCATAGTGCATAGAGTCCCTTACTAGACTGGGTTCACTCCTCATTTAAGTTTATATTATATCACGTTGAATAAATATTTACCCAAATTATTATAGAGTTATATAATTCTGAGACCACCCATCATATAATGAAAACCATACATAAGTGTTCCACAAAATCATAAAAACATTCATCATTTCATGATAGCACAATTAACTAGTGGGAAAAAAATAAGTTTCATGAAATCATCCTTAAAAAAATCATAATTATAATATATATAGAGAAATAAAGTAGATGATATCATAATATCATATCCCTATTGAATCATAATAATCCTTAAAATATTTTGAGATAGATGAAAAATATCTTTTATAAAATCATTTAAAACATGCTTTGAAAATTAAGAGAAAACATCCATTTTCTTTTGATAAATTTTAAAAACAAAAATTCCTAGAAAAAAATGAATTAGATTTTCTTTTTAAAATATTTGAAACTTATAAAGTAATATTCATGATGAATTAAAGACATGATAGTGGGAAAATCCATTCATTCCCTATACATTAAAAGAGATCATTCTTTTCAAACTTTTGTAAAAAGTTAAAAGTGAGTCGTATGAAAAAACACTGAAAAGATTAATTTTAATCATTTTTAACTAAATTAATAGGTAGTGAAACTGAACTTTAAAAAAAATTTAAGTATAGTTAATAATTTTCATAAAACAATTTTAAGAACATAGATATGGAAGAGAAGTATTCCTAACCAAAAAGAGGAAATAGGGACGGTTTTTTTTAAAAAAAATTTATCGATCATTTTAAGTTCCATAGTGAGGATAATGAATGGAAAAAATTAAAACCCCATAAATAACCATATTATAAAAAAATATATTGGTTTTTAAAGATAATTATTATATACTTTTCCTCATTGTAAATTTAATATAGATAATCCCAAAAAGAAATGTGATTGTAACATAAACCCTTACCAAAATTACTAACTTTCTTCATACACGCTCTTAACATCATATATAATAAATTTAGATTTATTATAAATAAATAAAAGAAGTATATTCATACTTATATTATAATATATCATCCCCTCATAATTTATAATTTTCCATTTATGAACAATTCTTCATTAAAATCAACATTTAGGTGTTAACTGTTCCATTTCCCATTCAAGTTCTAGTTCGACAGTTCTGATCACTGAACCTTGGTAAGAGTTTTATAATATATATAATATTAATAATGTAATAAGTATAATATTAATTCATTATATACACTTTTATAATTATTCATATAAAGTGGTGATGGAAAATTAATTACATCACTTTGTGGAGACAATAGTTTGCATGTATGCACGAGTGATGTTTTAATTTTCCAACAAATGGAAATAAATAAAGTTAAATAATAATATATATTTACATAATAATAAAAATATAATAAATATAATATATTATCATTAAAACTATTCTTATTACCATCCATTTTAATTTTAAATGAAAAATGAATCACATTGCTTCATGGAGGTGGTAGCCCACTCGTACGCACATGCGATCTTACCTTTTTACAACGAATGGTAGGGTAAGAAGGTAGATAATATTTTATATTTAAAAAATTATAATTATTTTATAAATATCATATATATCCATTAAATATATCTATATAACCATCCATGGGATACAGTGATGAAAAATAAAATACATCACTTCATGGAGATGGTAGTCCATATATACACATGAATGATGTTTTTATTTTCCATTAGATATAAAGGAGATATAAAATGAATATACCATTAACATAAAGAAATTTAATTATATTAAATATACCAATTTAATCATAATATTATTGTTATTTAATATTTATAGAGGGTTAATGAAGAGATAAACTTAAAATAGATTTATAAAGACAATTACCTCTTCTCCAGGTTTCTTCATTTATATTACTACTTTATCCTTATTGAGATGGTATTTTGGTGAGAAAAATACCTATAAGACATGGGGATGAAAGTTTTTAAGGTATTTGGGTAGGTATTTTCTAAATTAAAGTTCTCAATTGGTGTGAAATAGTGAGAAAAAGAGCTTCCCTTTTATTAGTGAGGTGCATGAAAACATTATAAATACTTGAAAATTTATTCTATAGTATATGTATTAATTAAGTAAAGTGGATCCAAATTGTCAATATTTTTAATATAATATGGGTAAGGTAAAAATAAAATCAAAAAATGATATTTAATCAAATTTTTTTATTATTTTAAACCTTATCTCTTAGGTTAACCCTTATTTTAACCCTTCTTTTAAAACTTTTAACCCTTATTATGGTTACATGTTTTTTACCATGGTAACTTTTCATTATGTATAAAAATTAAGTTGAAATTATTACATAATATTAATTATTTTTATTATATATATGGAATATATTTTATAATATTCAATTCCTAGAAGTGGCAATAATTAATTATAATATCCGCACATAAAACACATAAAACTCATTTTTAGAGAAAATGTATTTTTAAGCATAAAAATGATTTTATTATCATTACTTGACTAGTAAAAACAATTAGATAAGTGTTAATATATTTTATTGAATATATTATCTAAAAATTTCATTTAAATAATTCATAAATAGTGATTTATTAAATTAATGATGATAAAATACACCACGCACAATAAAAAAAATTTTCTAAAAAAATATCATTTTTACCTTCAAATGCTTTTATATTCACTTACAAAAAATTAATAATAAATTTTTAAATGATTATTAATTTGGTTATATAAATTATCAATATATTTCATAATTTATTAGTAGTAATCAATAAATTTATTTAAATAAAAATACATAATATGTATAAAATACAATTCTCTAAAAAAATTAGGTCTTATATAATTTTATTCTTATTATTAAAATTTGAGAACTTATTTCCTAAGAATTAATAAATAAATTTACACTAATAAAAAAATTTATACATATTTTCCATAATTTAGTTAGTCGTATTCATATCTGCGAATCCAATGACTATATGATAAAAATCACATTTAAAATAATATTTCAATAGTATATTGTGGTTCATCTAAGCTCAATGTTTCTTGTAAAGAAAGTTATTCAAAACTTCAAATTTATTAAATAGAAATATATATTATAAAATCTTGGAGTGTTACATTCTACACAATTATAATAATTTCACCCTTTAAATTTTGTCACTCCAATATAAAAAAATGAGGATGCTTCTACCTCATCACATCTTTGGGTTCCCATGTATCTTCCTTAAACTTATGGTTTCACTATATAACTTTAACCAGATGAGTGGTATTGTTTATTATAATTTTATCTCTTCAATCAATAATTTATACTAATTTATCCTCATAATAAAATTCATGCAACAATGGTGTAACCTCTAAGTTCAGTTCATGTGAAGGATCATGTATGTACTTCCTAAAAAGAGATACATAGAATATATCATGAACTTGGGATAGGTTCGATGAAAGATCCATGATATAAGATACTATACAAATATGATCAAGAATATAAATGGGACTGATAAATCTAGGGATAAAATTTTCATTATTTACAAATCTCATAACTCTATTCCAAGGATATATTCAAAGGAATACCTTATCACAAGCTTCTAACTATAGATCTCACTGATGATTATTATCATAACTTTTCTACCTACTATGAGCTATAATTATGTGATCATAAATATATATAACCTTATTTATCATTTATTAATCTATATCAAGTCACAATAGCTTTATTTCTTCAAATTCATACCAACATATTGGAGTTATTCACTTCCTACCATAGAGGAATTCATAAGGAGCCATCTGAATGCTCCAGTGAAATCTATTATTGAAAGAGAATTTAACCAAAGGAATGAATTTATCCCAAACAAATTTAAAATCCATAGATTAAGTTATCAAAATATTTTATAGGCTATTAATGGATATATCATACTAACCATCTATTTGAGTATGATATGTGACCGCTCCCATTACAAGTTATGGAAAATTAGAAGTGTATCCCTTCACCAACTAACTGGAAAAACTAGTGGGAGAAAAGGTCAATTACATAAGGAAAGTGGAGAATAATAAAAATTTTATTGAGTTTAAATATATTAATTTATCTGAAAATAATGATGAAATTAAAATAAAGGGGTGAATTGGAACAACCATTTGAAAAATAAGAAGAAAGCATTCAAAAATGGATTTTCAAAACTATTATGAAAAAGTTTTTCAGGGTTGAAATTTCAATTAGGTTTTATCATAAAAATCATTCCTAAGTATTTTAAATAATATATGAAATTATTTAACCATATGTATTCAATTTTTTTACTGTTTCTTGGTCTGATAAAAAATAACTGTGTCTTTTAGAAATCAATTTCTTGGTCTGATAATTAATCACATAAAAACATGTTTTTAACAAAAACACCAAAAAGTTTGAAATGGGATCACCCAATGGTCATGGGTTCACCTTCTGTAACTCCTTTGGTTCTCCCTGGTAGTGTCTTTTTTAGTTCAATACAACACTACTGGTGATTTTAGAAATAACTCATCAAATTAATTATAAAACAAAAATAAAAATAAAATGGAACATACAAGAATTTCAATTACAACACAACTAATGTATTATTACAAACCCAACACAGAACATCTACCCTATTATGACCATGGTAAGGTTGAAAGGGTTGAAAGATTAATCAACCCTTCCCATGGATATGAGAGAGGAATAAGGGAGGTGAGAAGAGAAAAACGAGAATGAGTGAAAAAACAAAACTCTTACTTAATTTAGGGGAGGATCAAATCAATAGAATGAAGGCTCCTACCCCATTTAATAGACAATCCAAAACTTGGATTCCTTCCCCTGTATTTATTAAAAAATGGATTACATTAAGTTTAAATAAAGTACATGATGTGTAATTTGGTTAACCATGATTTCCTCACATTATCTATCGGTAGTTGTCCAATTGTTCCACCCCTTTGAATTATAACATGTTAGTTATTGGTATGTGGAATTACATGACATGTTTTGATGATGTAATTGTCATGTAGAGTTAATTTCCCCAACTAACTACTTCTGAAATAGAAATACATGTCATGATTGATGGTACACATAGCATGTGAACTCTAGAATGTGACTTGGGTGTGTACTCTGAGTGGTCTCCATGCCTCTTTCAATTGTACATGGTGTATTCTTATTATAGACAAGCTGTGTAATCTCAAATTTTACTTTGAAACTTCCTTGAAGTGTGAATTATACTGTAAAATCTTAAAAATCATCTATAAACACTAGAATGAATCATTTAATCCATATATGAACATATATCCATTAGAAACAGACTTTATAATCAATAAAACACATCCAAATTAATATGCACAAATCGGTCACATCAAACTCCCCCACACTTAGTCATTTTCTTACCCAAAAGAAAAATATCAACATAAAATTAAAAATAATCCATACTCTAATAGAGATGTATTCAACTAATTATACTTATAAACATAAATTCATAACCAAGGATTTCAAAAAGTACAATACTTATTCAATCATTGAGTATTCTAATCACACCTCATATATAATTCAATTCAATACATTTATTCTATTTTATTCAAATTTTTCAACTTTTCATAAATACCCATGCCACTAAGTAGCTACCTTACCTGTAAAATAATTCAATCATCACTCAAGATCATGTAATTGGATTTATGTTCAATATCAAGTATATACATCCCATATAAATACTTACAAGCAATATAAATATCCACTTAGAGATTAAACCTAAAAAAATTATGAGGGATTTAATTATAGTTATGATCATTTTGAGGCTAAGGGAAGGTGGGTAATGATGTGAAAATAAACTCAGAGTCTTGAAAAGGAGGCATAATTCTTTAGAGATAAAACATGATATTCAATGTAAATCTTATTGAAATTAACCCCCTTTCAAATTATCTCAAAATTCAATATGACTATTTCATTCCCTTTCCAAAATTTATTTTCAAACTAACTTTGAGTACAATGAATGGATTTTCACCTATTTTTATTTTTCTAAAAGACCACATATATGCACAAGGAATGATGGGTTTTGAACCCTTTTTCCCAGATAGAAAAGATAAACTTCCCACACAATTAATTTTATAGTATATCACCATACTGTACCAGGAATCATAAAAAAATACCTCTTTAAAGATCAAGTGAATAATCATGTAATAAAATAAATTAATTAGGGAAGAAAGGATGATTATGATTTTAATGTGTCTTCTTATTAAGGAAATTCATGGTTTTTAAGGGTTAAAAAAAGATCAAGTGTAAGGATATATCTCAAGGTCAAGATGGGATATAAATATCAATTTAAAGCCTCAATCATTTTAATGTGATTAAAAATATTCATGTTTTGATAATCAAAACATGTAAGTTTTAGTAGTTATGCATATCTTAAGAATCTCTCTAGAAAGAGAGTATATGAAAGAATATGTAAAAAGGATCAGAATACCTATTGGGAATGAGAATAAAAATATGGGTCAATTTGGTCATTACATAAATACAAATAATCAGTATAGTAAATGAAAATATCTAAGAATTAACATCAAAAATCAAAATTATATGAGAAATCATTTTAAGATAATTTAAAAACTGAAATAATCATGAAACTTTCAAAATTTTCACCTATGTATTTATTATTTATAATCATAATAAATAAAAAAATTATAACATATTAAAATATATCATCCAATTAATAATGTGTACTAGATTATCCAATGGGAAAATGACCAGTGCAATGGTGAGATACCCTCCCCCATAGTTAATATGGCACTTGGTCCACCAAGTGAAACACTAAGTGGGAGAAGGGAAATAAAAAATGAATCACAACTTAACCAAATAAGACCAAGGTATGAGTGAAAGAATTAAGTTAAAGAAAAAAAAATGCACAAAAATAATACTTCTCTAGTCACTGGGATCAAAACAGAAAAAAAATTTTGTGGAGAATTACCTCAAGTAGGAGAAGATAATGAGAATGCCATAACTCTCTAGAATACTCATGACTATTGATACAATGGGAAAATTAAGCCACATAAAAGAAAAAAATCATATTAAAATACACAAATAAAGAGATATATGAAAAATTATGGGAGTAGTAACAATCACTTGTAGCCTCATGAGAGGTAGTGTCAGAAAACAAACGATCCTGCAAGGTAAGAGTGCCATCGGTGGGTGATGAAGCTGTGGGGGACATGACCTACTATTGTGGTGTGGTGGAATAATAAAGTCACATAGGATTTATAGTCTTTCCCACATCATAAAATGTAATAAAAAAATATTCAGTGATGGGGGTGGAAGGTGTGGTCTATGGTGATGAAGGTTTCATATTGGGATAAAGAGTGGGAAGAGGTGTATCCCAAGGCCCAAATACTATAGTAAAAGGACCATTTCCACTTGAAGTTATGCAAACAACCCCTTTATATGATCTAGTCTATGATCCATTACATCTATGTTGGCAAGAACCAAGGGATTAACCAAGGGTATGGGTGGTGGTGGGTTTATGGATGAATTAATGGTGAGTGGTGGAATGGTAGAAGATGATGAATAATTATAAGTGGGGTGGTGGTGGGGGGGGGGGATAGATGAAGATGATGGGGTCATGGGTGGAGTAAGTGGAGGTACCTGATCAGCATCACCCACATGGGCATTTGGGTCTACTCTTTTCATTGCTAGTGCTGGGAACTCCTACATGATCACATAGGAAGTCCCCCATTTTGGACCATTCCCATTAAGATAAGAATGATATAGTCTATCCACTGGGGAT
The DNA here is from genome assembly GCA_963277665.1 of Viscum album. NCBI lineage: Eukaryota > Viridiplantae > Streptophyta > Magnoliopsida > Santalales > Viscaceae > Viscum > Viscum album. The sequence continues at coordinate 267,642,876 of OY728143.1, read as the reverse complement.
AACCTAAGAGAATATGAGGTATAGAGGGACCCCAAACCCCTAGGAAGTGATCCAACCAAGTGACATAGGAAGTCCCCCATTTTTGGACCATTCTCATTAAGATAAGAATGATATAGTCTATCCACTGGGGATAACCTAAGAGAATATGAGGTATAGAGGGACCCCAAACCCCTAGGAAGTGATCCAAATAGGTGATATATAAACCACCATTCAGGTTTCCCTAGCGACCGATGAACATGGTATGAAAATTTAAAGTGGAAAAGTATGTGAAGTTGGGGGAGTCATGTTGGACTATACAAGTGAGGATCTCCATATCACATCTAGAAAAAACCCCCCCATCCTTATTGAGTGAAAAAAATATGGATCTGAAACATATATAGATAAAGTGGGAGGAGGTAAGATGATCAAATTTATATTCTATGAAGTAGGGGTGTACCAAACATCGGGTCTAGCAAGTACCTACCATATAGTGAGAAGGACTAAATGTTTAGGGTGGGTGACTGTGATAACAGGGGGTGGGGTGGATGGATGGGGGTAAAAGATCTACCATTGACTAAACTCTCCCATGGTTAGTGAAAATTATCCACTCATAATACAAATAGGACAATATCTATTGTGTTACTCAACATCTCCCAATACACCAACCCATAAAACTCAATTGTTGCAGTGAACTCAAAAAATAAATCACGATTGGTTAGAGTGCTAAATAGAAAATCTGTGATGAGATAAGTGTGAACCAATAGTGTAAAGACCCGTAAATTTCAAGGAATTTTTTTTAATTTTCTTTGTAATTTTACAAGAACGCAGCTTCTGACGGTACCAGATTCCGAGGCCCGGTGTGCCCGGAATCACTCTCCTAAGTTTGGCTCGGGTACGTTCAGTGAACGGACGAGCGGGTTTTTCTAACTTTTGAACTGGTTCCCGAAATCGAATTCTGAGGGCACCGATGGAATCGCAGTGCTGGTTTTTACTTAGAAACTCCTCTTCCGGAGTTGCGTTTTTTCGGTTGTGGTTTTTAATTTTTGGGTTTTAAGTTATGAAATAAAATAAAGTTGTGCGACAATTTTATTTTTATTTCACTTAAAGCCGCTTAAAGACCACTTTAAGCTGCTTAAGCTCAGTTGAAATGGATAGGGTGCAATCCAAAATATCCTATCCACTTGATAGGATATTTTTGGGGTGGGGCCCACATGATCCCCACCGTTTCTTTCCTCTAAGTAACGCAACCGCGAAAACCCCTACTAAATAAAAGTCAACTGGGGAGTTTTCTTAAACAATTAAACGCTCCTATTAAATGGGAGGTTTATTCGTTGAAATTAATTCTATGAATTAATTTTGTTCGTTTCTTAACATGTTTTCGTTTTGTTGGCATGTTAATAAAATAAGGCCAACACACCTTCCTTTTGAAATGTTGTGTCAAACCTTTGAAGGATCTCTAAGGATCTTCCTCCTTCGCGAAGAACGCGAAGAACGCCGGCCTCCGACAAAGAACGCCGAACTCGCAGAGATCAGAGACGCGACGCCGTGTACCGCGACGCTGATGATTCTCCCTCCGTGACACTTCTTCCGTGACGATCCAACCCCGCGAAAACCTTCGATCGACAACGACAAGGTAGGGGATTGCGGTCCTTTAATTTTCCTTTGTAGATTATAACTCAATATGGATTTAATTATTTAAATTAAATCTGTATGTTCTTGATCCTCAGAGATCGTCGACGCAACGCCCTTCCGCGACGACGCGATGCCCTTCCGTGACGCGACGCTCCACTTATTCCACGACGGTCAATTCCGCGAAGGACGCATGTTCGACGAGGTAGGGGTTTGTTTGTGAAATAATATTTTATTCCCGTGATTGTTTCTTTTAAAAACAAAGAACCCGGATCAAGTCCAATTTTAATTCCATTAAAATTGTGCCTTGATTGTTATTCATGTGTTGAATATTTTCTCCCGACTGTTATCATCTAACGCGGAGGGTGCGGGCCAAACGAACACGGCCCGACAACCCTCCGTAGTTCTTCGTTGTTGAGAGGATTTGGCAGGAGACGACAAAACATGCCGCAGGGATGATCCGTTGTTTCCGCAGTGAAGAACGGGACCCGGGAGGAGCCTCGGAGCAGACGGGAAGGAAAACGGACCACCAGAGCAACTCCGGTGGCCCGTGGAAGCCACCGGCAGCGCGGGTCGCCGGCGCCCCGACGCGCCGCCGGACAGGGCCGCCGCGACTGAAGCCGCGGCGGCGGTGGCCAGAGAACCTGCGTCCATGCGGGTCCGGCTCAAACGCACGGGATGCGGAAAAAGCCGTGTCCGCTGACTCCAGCGCGGCCCCACACGGGGCCGCCGCACCATCTTCCCGCGGGGGCAGCGCATCGCAGCTCCTTCGCTTGGCCACTCGGCCGAGCCGAGCTGGGCCGGCCCGACCGGCCGGGTCGCACCCTGGCCGGACCGGGCCGCGCCAAACCGGGTCCGACCTGGACCCGGTTCGGGCCGACCCAGGGGGGTCGGGCCGGGTCGGTCCGGGCCCAGACCCCCCGTCTTCGGACCATTTTGGTCTTTTGCCCGTAACTTGAGCTACAGGCCTCCGAACGATGCGCCGTCAGCGGTGATGCGATCCTTGGATCGAGACAGTCGTTTCGGTATATTGCATTCAAGGTTTCAGAATACTTTGGGTTCGGCCGGGTTGGTTCGTACACGAAACCAACCGGGCCCTCGGAGCGGAAACACTCATATCTTGAGCTCCGGACGTCCGATTGACGTGCCGTCGACTTTGGTGGATTACTCTTAGTGAGACGGATCTTTTGGCTCACTCTTCCCGAGGTTTGGATGCAGGTGGAGTATGGTCGGGTTGGTTTTGCCTTAAAAAACCAACCGGGCCCCTGGGACGAAAAAGCCAATAACTCTCAGACCGAGCATCCGATTGACGCGCCGTCTGCGATGTTGAGTTCCTGTTGACGATACGGAACTTTTGGACACATCAACTATGGACTTTGAGTCAGTTGATGTATCAGCCTCTCGGCTCGTGGAGCGGACCCTCCCGAACGAGCTTGCTGTGTGCAGGAACCCTAGTGCTGGCTGCGACTTCGACGACGACGACTGTGTAGAGATCCTCAGTGGACTGCGACGATGAAGAGTGATGATCTTGTATCCTATGTGGGTACCAGCTGTGCTGGTCTTGTATCCTATGTGGGTCCCAGATTAGATGATTCAGTGCTGGTCTTGTATCCTATGTGGGTCCCAGCATAGATGAATCAATGAAGAGTGCTGGTCTTGTATCCTATGTGGGTCCCAGCTTAGATGATTCAGTGCTGGTCTTGTATCCTATGTGGGTCCTAGCATAGATGAATCAATGAAGAGTGCTGTTCTTGTAACCTATGTGGGTCCCAGCTGTGCTGGTCTTGTATCCTATGTGGGTCCCAGCTTAGATGATTCAGTGCTGGTCTTGTATCCTATGTGGGTCCCAACATAGATGAATCAATGAAGAGTGCTGGTCTTGTATCCTATGTGGGTCCCAGCTGTGCTGGTCTTGTATCCTATGTGGGTCCCAACTTAGATGATTTAGTGCTGGTCTTGTATCCTATGTGGGTCCCAGCATAGATGAATCAATGAAGAGTACTGGTCTTGTATCCTATGTGGGTCCCAGCTTAGATGATTCAGTGCTGGTCTTGTATCCTATGTGGGTCCCAGCATAGATGAATCAATGAAGAGTGCTGGTCTTGTATCCTATGTGGGTCCCAGCTGTGCTGGTCTTGTATCCTATGTGGGTCCCAGCTTAGATGATTCAGTGCTGGTCTTGTATCCTATGTGGGTCCCAGCATAGATAAATCAATGAAGAGTGCTGGTCTTGTATCCTATGTGGGTCCCAGCTGTGCTGGTCTTGTATCCTATGTGGGTCCCAACTTAGATGATTCAGTATCTATATCTGATCATCCCTTTCACCTTTTTGAAGAAGTATACCTGTGTGAGCTGAATCCTGTGTTACTCTCCTTTGTAAATTGTGTTGAACTATCCTGTGTGGATTTACTGTTACTCTCCTTTGTGGATTGTGTTGAACTATCCTATGTGGATTTACTGTTTACTCTCCTTTGTGGATTGTGTTGAACTATCCTGTGTGGATTTACTGTTTATTTTCCTTGTGGATTGTGTTGAGCTATCCTATGTGGATTACTTTTTCTCTCCTTCATGGATTATGTTGTGCTTTTCTGTGTGAGCTGAAATCCTGTGTTACTCTCCTTTGTGGATTGTGTTGAACTATCCTGTGTGGATTTACTGTTACTCTCCTTTGTGGATTGTGTTGAACTATCCTGTGTGGATTTACTGTTTACTCTCCTTTGTGGATTGTGTTGAACTATCCTATGTGGATTTACTGTTTACTTTCCTTGTGGATTGTGTTGAGCTATCCTATGTGGATTACTTTTGCTCTCCTTTGTGGATTGTGTTGTGCTTTTCTGTGTGAGTATACGTTTTGCTTTCCTGTGTGGACTGGGTTGTGCTTAGGCTCGGATGTTGGTGTCGAACGGGAATTGATGACTTAGGTATATGTATGGGCATATATCTAAGCAGAGTCGGTTGTTACTTCGTGATTGTATCTTTCCTTTGTGGTTTATCCTTTGTGGATTTCGGGAGACCTTCGGGGGTCTCGGGGTCCCTGCTAAGTATCTTATACTCACCCCTGCACGGGCTATGCCCGCACTTCGTTGTGTTGGTTGCAAATGACGGACAATGCTGATCATGGTGGAGGCTTGCGGAGCAGGACGGTACCTGGAGGTAGACCACTGGGCGGGACGTACTCGGAGCGGACGGCTGGACTGAGGAGCTGTAGAGGCTATCTGTGCTCGCCCTTCAGGTGGGACTTCCAGAGGATGGATCGACACTGCGGCTTTTCTTTTCAGTTGCTATTTTCCCCTTTCAGTTGTACTTTACAGTTGGGCTTGTATTTCCGGCGCCTTTTACTTTCAGCACAGCTTGTTACAGTTTTTACTTAGTGTTTACTCTTTCCACTGGCTTACTCTGTGATGGTTGTTTACTCTACAAAGGCAATGCCTTCCCTGTTTATCGGGATTTACGCCTTGGTGCTAGTCACCAGCCCCTGGCCTATGGGAGGCGGGCTTGGGGTAGTCACGACACAGGCCCCGAGGACAGGTCATGACAAATAGTTTCTCTATCCCCCCCATGAGTCCCATCCACTCTAGAATAATCATATCAAGGAACCAAATGATCAACTGGATTGTACGATATGATAAACAAAACAACCGATCACCGACAAGGTGCCACTCATAAAAAATAAGGCAGAAGTGGGGTTGAGGTGGTTGAACAACAAGATCTAGTCATGGATGCCCTCCAACTATTGAAGTGGATAGATGAGATGGTGTGGCGGCTAATGGTGGTGGTGGTGTTGTGGAAGTTCCTAGACTGGGTGTTGCACTGAATAACGATGTGGATATCAGAAGTGGATGTAAGATTGACAATGACTATGGATGTGATACTGATAGATCTATAATGGAAAGCTCCTCTAATAACTTAATACGAATTCCTCATTCTATGGGATGCTCCTCTGTAGAAGATATAGAGAGATGTTTTCCATGAGATTGATCCCCATCATCCATGATCTAAAAATACGGAAATAAGAAAGAAAATGTATCAAAAATAAAAAGGAAGTAAATTAGAATTTTAAAAAATACACAGTGTGTTATCAAGAGTACAATACATGTAGTATGAACCAACTAACAACCCATATTATCTAGAGACGTGCCTTGAATCCCTACGTATCGATGGTAAATAGGTACATGATGTGTTTTGAACACACACACTATGCATTGGAAAATGTGCACCTAACCCACATGCAATTATTGACACAGCCGGGCTATGGCCAGTCAGATGCAATTGTACATGACATATATCGCATGCACATGCCACGTCTTTTCAAATTTAGTATATTGAAAAGGCATGTCCGTGCATGAAGGTGACACAACATGTGCTCTTTATGACTGCCTTTGTACTATCGAGTTTTAGTAAAATGGTACTAAAATCCTAAAATCTCTCAAAATTCAATAAAATCAATGAAATGAGGGTCGTAAAATCACCTACTAGGATTCAGGAGTGAAATGGAGAAGAAATTGGAGGCACAAACTCATTGGAATGAAGGATTACAGAATGTTCGTATGATGTTTCCTCGGGATGACATGAGATTAAATGGGGGAGATGACATAGGTATTGGATGAGTTAGGGTTTCCAAGATTTAAATCCTGGGTATACAATATGTATACCTATCCACACATAGTGTATGTGTGTTTTTTGAAACAAATTATTTATTTATTTACATTATATAGTTATTATTGTTGTTATTATAATTATTATCAATAAATATATATTTATTATTATATAATATTATAAATATATATGTAAATATACCTATACACATAGTGTATATCTAAATACATGATGTGTGTTCTAAAACCTCAAAAGGAGAAGTACAAGATTTATCCTAGTTCTTAGGGTGAGGTTTGAACTAGTGATCGGTTCAATCCCATTGAGCACCTTAAACCATTGGAGTAAATTTTTTACTACTGATTGTTTATTATATTTTTGAAATTTTATTAATTAATTAGAAAAACACAGTAAAAGTAAAAACACACAACATGTGGATTTTTTTTGAAAATAGGATAATGTTGGAGAGATTGGAAGGATTTGAACCTGAGCCTTTTAGACCCTGGGTTTCCACTCTTCCAATCACCCCAACCACATATTTGGGTGTAATTTTATCCTTATATTAGTTTTAGTATTTATGAAAATATTATACACATGACACATTATGTATATGAAAATACATGATGTGTGATTTTATTTCAGTGAAAAAGGACAGAATTAAGTCTGCTGAAAGGGCTCGAACCTGGATCTTTTGGACCTTAGGTTGCGACCCTACTAGCCGAATTAACCCCATAATGAGTTTTATTTTTATTCTAAAATTATTTTAAATATATATATATATATATATATATATGAAAATAACGCACACACCATTTATTAAAACATGGGGTAAAAATAATGACCCCTATACCAACATAGGGCATGAAGGGATTCAAACTAGCAACTACTCAAATTCCCTAGAGTGACTATTCCATCAGTACATGATTTATTCCTATTTATTTACTAAATATATATTTATTTATAATAAATGTAATATTATAATACACACTAAACAAAAAATAACACACCATGTATTATGGATACATGAAATGCATTTGTATTTTCTTCACACATTAATAGTGTTTTTGAAGAAAAGAGTGGGGAATGGAGAGAAGGAAGATACACAACATGTAAATAAGAAGTACAAACCGTGTGTTTATTTAAAATAGTATGGGTAGAGAGAGGGATAGAGATAGGGAGAGAGAAATCCTAGTTTTCCTTCCATGAAGTGCTTTTGTTTTAGGTCTTTAGCTTGACTTGAGTAAGAATTTCTACCCATAATATGAAGCTGGGGATGGATTTTTCTTCTCAAACAACCTCATATATTTGGATCATTCATATTATAAAAGTTTTCTTAGATGTTTAGGAGGTTAGGATGGCAGCTTTTAGTAACCCTACTCTATGTCCAATAGATATATAAAGTGTACTCGTGTGTCAATTTGTTTCTTCACAGCCTCCACCTCCCTGGGTTCTTTTTCTTCGACCTAGAATACCTGGAAAATAATCATAGGATTCCTCTAGATAAAGTTAGATATAAACTGAGAAATCAAATATAAATGATTGATCAATTTCATTAGAATCATGACATGGTGTATCCCCATTTCGAATTTCAGTATTTGAAAAATTATTTTAAAAAACATTTAATTCAAAACAATTTGGGTCAACATTGTTACATATCACCTCAGTTGAAATAGAATGATAAAAACCAACTCCAAACTCAACCAAGTCATCCATATTAGTAATTATCTCCGAAGGTATCTCTACCAAATTTCAAATTCATCCCAACCTTTTGGTTTAGTCCAACCGGTGAGCAGTAAAGGATTCTGTCATCGATAATAAATTTTCACTATATTATAAGGATGATTCACAAAATGAATAAGTGGATGGGGTGTAAAATGTACAAAGGTATTCCTTAATATAATACTCATAATTCATGTATGTATAGTTCTATATTGGATAGGAGTACGACACCTATAGATCATATGGATAAAAATCCTCTCCATACAAGTCATACTAACCTTTAGTGGAATATAAATCCATTTAGAAGTGAGCTCTAGGTACCTAAGAATATAAAAATAAAATAATGAGAAGAAATGTTTGAACTAACTATATTAAATCAAAAATTATACTATGCACCAGGTTCCTCGACAACGATTCTATAATTTGACCAATCCCATCATAAGGTGTAGAAAATTAGAAGTGTGTCCCTTCACCAACTAACTGTGGAAGCTAGTAGGTATAGGGGTCGATCCCACAGGGAAAGTAGAGTATAGTAAATGGGTTGGTGAGTTTAAATTTAATAAACATGTAATGATAATTATAAAATTAAAATGAAGGTATGAATTGGAACAACCATGAGAAAGATATGAAGAAAGTAGTCAGAACAATATTTTAAAAACTATCATGAAAAAAGTGTACCGGGGTTTCAATTTTTACTAGGGTTTATCATAAAAATTATTCATGGGTATTTTAAATTATATATGAAATTATTTATCCATGGGGATTCAATTATTTTATTTTTTCTTGGTTCAAAAAAACTATGTCTTTTAGAAATTAATTCCTTAGTCTGGTAATTAATCACTTAAAAATATGTTTTTAACAAAACCCCTAAAGCGGTGGAAACGAACTCAGTCAATGGTCATGGGTTCTCCCATTATAACTCCTTTAGTTCTCCTAACTATTGCTATTCTTGGTCCGATATGACACCACCAATTATTTTGAAAATAACTCATCCGATGAATTGTAAAATAAAAATCACAATAAAAGCAAACAAACTAGAATTATAATTATAACACACCCACTATCTCATTACAACCACAACACATAACCTATACTATCTTATTACCATGGTAAGGGTGTATGGGTTGAGCAATAACTCAACCCCACCTATGGAATGATAGGGTAAGAGGGTAGGTGAGAAGAGAAAAATGAGAATGAGTGAAAAATACATTAAATATCCTACCAGATTTAGGGGAGTATTGAGTCGAAAAAATAGCAACACCTCCCCCTTGAATAGTCAACCCAAAACTTAGAGTACTGACTTTATATTTATAGAAAAATGGATTACATGATGTGCAAATAAAGTACACTATGTATACTCTGGTCAACCACTATTTCCCCACATTTTCCACTGGTAGGTGGCCAATCGTTCCACCCCTTTGAATTCTAACATGTCGGTTGTTGGTAGGTGGAAGTATATGGTGTGTTGCATCGATATACATGGAATTTAGTTTCAATTTACCCCATAAAACACTTATATAATGGGAATAAATGGAATTATTGATGTTACACATGATTTTTGAACTCTGTTACATGACTTGGGCGTGTACTCTAACCAGTCTCCCACTTCTTACACTTGTACACAATATTTTCTTATTGATTACACACCATTTAATCCCAAATTTTACTCTAAAACTTCCTCAATGTTCACATTCTACTATAAAATACTTAAAATCATCCATAAACACTTAAATTAGGCATTTAATCCATATATGAACATATATCTAGTAAAAAAATACTTTACAATTAATAAAAAACATCCAAATTAATATGTAAAAATCAAGCATAACAATATATAGTGCTAAATATCAAATTTATATTCAAATATTTCTGATTAATTCTCAAGAACTTTGAGTTAAACCTAGAACATCAATAAAAAATAATAGAATGTGGTACTCTATGCAACATTACCACTTTCTTAATGTATATCTTATAAATTTTATCAAGAGAGGAATATTATTGGAAAGCAATGAAATGTGATGAATTTTTAAGGAAATCAACTATAACCCAAATAACATTATGGACTTTAGATTTATTTGGGAGTCTTATGAAGAAATACATGGTGATGTTTTTCCATTTACATTTTGGTAAGAATAATGGTAATAATATCCCCTCAGACTTCTATCTCTCAGCCTTAACTTTCTGGATTTCTAGGAATCAAGATACAAACTACACAATATAATTATTCATTTTTTCTCACTAGAAATACTCTTTGATATCTATATACATCTTCATTCTTATAGGATGAATATAGAATGATGATCTATATGATTCATCCAACATACCATTATTTAATTTTGGTATTTTTGGGACACATGCATGGTTCTTGAGTCTGATCATTCCATCATGGTCAAGGTTGAACTTTATAACAATACCTACCCTTTTTTATAGCTCCACATCTTCCTCCCACACCACTATAATCTTCACAGGAATCGATGATTGAACATTCATATGAGAAAGATATGATAATTCTCCTTTCTTTATTATTTCAAGGTCTATCCTCTATAAATACATAAGTATTTGATCTCTTTTGATCCCTATCATGGAAAAACTAGCATAGTCCTTCTAACCCAGATCATTAGCCACCCTATTCACCTTCCCAAATTAGTAATATATTGATTAGTCATAATATATAATCTATTAAAACAATCTATTTTAGATCATATTTAACTCTTTCTAAGTGAATATATACTTCAATATTTTATGATTAGTATATATATCACACCTTTTACCATATAGATAATTCCACCGTATTTTCAATGTAAAAATTACCATCACCACCTCCAAATCATGAGTTGATTAATTTTTCTCATGAAACTTTAATTGTTTTTAGATATATGATATTACCATGTCATTATGCATAAGAACACATCCCATTATATTCTTTGATGTATCACTACATATCAGAAACCATTCTCTATTATAGGGTAGTGTAAGAATAGGTTCACTGACCAACTTTATCTTCAAATCCTTGAAATTTTCTTCACATTCCTCTATCCAAATGATCTTGGCTCCCTTTCATCTCAACTTTATTATTATATTTGATATCCATCATTAATTTCTCACAAAGAATCGATAGTATCCAAAAAACTTAAGAAAAATATGGATTTTAGTCACAATTGTTGGTCTGGTCCATTATCAAATAACCCCTAACTTAGAAGGTACCATGGATATACCCTCTCTTATCATCACATGACCATAAAATGATAATTTTTGTGGACAAAATTCACACTTGATAAATTTGGAATACAATTTATCTTTCTTCAAGGCCTTAAACACAATCCTTAAACAATCTCCATGCTCTTCCTTAATATTTAAATATATAATAATATCATCTATAAAGACTACCAAAAACTGATTAAAGTAATATCTAAAGTCTCTATTAATTAGATCCTTATAGACAGTGGGGGAATTAGTAAGTTCAAATGGAATTACTGTAAATTTATAATGTCCATACCTTTTAAATAAGGCTATTTTGGGTGAACCCTCATTATTAAACCTCAATTTATAATATATAAAATGAAGTTTAATATTTTAAAAGTATTAATATTTATGGTATTGATCAAATAAGTAATCAATTTGGGGCATAGTATGCTTGTTCTTGATAGTGATCTTGTTAATTTCCCAATAATCAATGAAAAGGTACATTGAACCATCATTATTATTAACAAAAAGAATAGATACACCCTATTCTGATGAACTTGGGAATATTAATACCTTTTATGAATTAACCTAGAGTTTCTTATTCAATTAATGTAACTTTATTGGGTATATTCTCTAAGGAGTCTTTGAAATTGGTATAACACCATGTATGAGTTCTATTGAAAACTCAACCTCATGATTCAGGGGAATACTAGAAAAATATTCAAGAAATATATCAAAATATTCCTGAACAATAGGTATATCTACAATTTTTGAGTTTCTCCCCAACCCTTTGATATAATTACCCCTCATTAATAGGTAGTAAGATCCATATAATGGAATTAATTTCCATTGGAAGTTCATGTTCATCCTCACACTGATAGAAAATCATAGGTTGATTTAGAATATCAAATGTGACTTCCATTTCCTATAAATTGACATGGGATATATAAATATAGATCCAATACATGAGAAAAATTACCTTAAATTAAACTATAGTAATAATAACAATATTTTTAGGAAGTACATTCCCACAAGCTTATATTAGAGAGGATTTATAGACTTGAGATGTGATCATCATACCATTAAGAGTTTTAATTAATAATTTAACATCTAATCATCTATTTGGTGATGAAATACCCTTAGTAAATTATTCATATATAAAATAGTGGGTAAAACTAGAATAAAATAAGACATTTTCAGTTCTAGAATAGATGGTAAGTGCATATTTCACCACATCATTCTCATGACTCACTTCAGCGATTGTGATCACAAGATATTTCCTTCTATCTCTTGGATTAAGTGGTTTTTGATTCCGATTTTCATAAATAACCCTTGGATTCATAAAATAATTTATACAATTACCATACTCCTTTCAATTATAACATTAGAGTGTGGGTGGTGCATTCAGTTGAGATTTATCTCCATTAATTTCATTTTCTAACCTCTTCACATTACTTTAATATTCATTTTCTTGATGACCTTCTTTTCCACACATAAAACATTTACCAATACCATTAAGATAATTTCACCCATGATTCTTTATAAAATTTCTTCATATAGAAATATTACTTTTTTCCTCCATGGGTTTCATTATTTTAATCTCCTCAAAGATCCATATTTCTATTCTTGTCCCCAAACCTCTAGAATAATTGAAGTCTTCACTATTTATTCCTACCTTGTTATCACATCAAAATATTTATTCATATCTACTAAATTATTATGGATAATTACCTTCAAAGACTTAGTTTTAAGCCACTAAAGAATCAATCAACTTTTCTTTAAGGGTTTATGATAAAACCAGAAGCATACCTTGCAATTTTGGTGAGATTTTCCTCATAACCACTGATGGATTCATCATAATTCTACTTGATCTCAAGGAATTTACTTTCCATTATTGGGTGAAGATTTTGGGGAAAGTAGTTATTAAAAAATACCCTCTTAAACCCTTCCCATGTACCAGTGTAAATCTATTCCTATTGACTTTTATTCTTAATAAGGGACCACCATTGATTAACTTCAACTTCCAAATGATAAATTACAAAGTTTTTTTAAAACTTTGTGAATTAGAGAATTGAAAATATCTTTTTATTGGTATTGATCTATTTCTAAATAATTAGTGGATCATAGGAACCAATAAATGATGGTGGAAGTTTCCTCATGAATGACTAAATGGTTCATTGATTCTCCCTTTGGTCATTTAGAACCACAACATGATTCATAACTTGAGAGAGTTGCATGAGTATAATAATAAGATTTTACATTATATCTCCCATTCCATTGAGTTTATCATGAGTAAAATCAATGAATTATCCTTCAATTTCATTTTTAACATGATTCCTCCTAGTTATAACCATTGAATAAAACCAAAAAACATAGTATGAGCATCAAGTATTGATAATCAGAGTGAGAAATCATATAATCATAAAAATCATTCCAAATATATCCTAAATTATGACACATTTTTATCAACCTATAACACTTTAGGTTAATCCTATATTACTTTTATTTAATCATAGGTTTTCTTAGGTTTTATCCTAATTTTCATCATAGACCAATATTAATAAATAACTAAACCTTTCTCTGATACCAACTGAGGTCACCCAAGCATTAAATACATAAATATTACCACATTTTAGATAAATATTCAATATATATTACAGTAATAAATGTCCTAGAACTATAATGGTTTAATTTATTTTAATAATAGATACATAATCAACTTATTTAATGAAATATATTCAATAAATCCCATAAATTTATTCTCACATATAAAAATTATTATTCATTCCCTACTTAATACCTTTCTTCATAACCTTGGGAAAAGGAATCATAAGGGTGAGCTCAGAGGATCAATAATGTTAAACATGGGAGATATCAATCGATGATTATATTTTAACATAAGATAAGTACAAGGGCATGAGATCATGATCATAACTTACAAATCTTACACATAAAATCATGATTCAAAGGCTTTGACATAACAAAATAAACGAGTCATAAGAGTGCAAAATCATAAATAATAAATCATGATCTATAATAGCATATCATACAGATAAGATATAAGTTTATGGAATGAACATAAGTATAAATTATTATTTACTTAGTCAAGGATCATTACCAAGACTATAAATGTGGACAAAATCCCATACTAGATTGGGTTCACTCCTCATTCCTATCATTTTTTTAACCAAGGCCCACTTCCAAGACTATCATAGTGGATAGAGTTCCTTATTGAACTGGGTTCACTCCCCATTATAGTTCATATTATATCACGAGACATAAATATTTACCTAATTCATTGAAGGGATATATAATTTCAGGCTCACCCATCACATAATGAAAACCATACATTTGTTTTTCACAAGATCATAAAAACATTTATCATTTCATCATAGCGTAATTAAACTATGGTAAAAAATGGGTTTCATAGAATCATCCTTAAAAAATAATCATCATAAGATGACCAAAGAAAAAAAAGTGGATAGTATCATAATATTATGTCCCAAATAAAGTATAACAATCCTTAAGGGATGTTGACATAAATGAAAAATATCTTTTATAAAAGCATTTAAAATATGATTTTAAAATCAATATAAAAATCCCTTTTAATTTGTTAAATTTTAAAAAATAAAATTCTTAAAGAAATGGTAATAGTATTTTATTAATAAAACATTTGAAACTTTTAAATTAATCTTAATTATTAAATAAGGACATGATTATGGGAAAATCTAATCATGCTATATATGTTAAAAGAGAACATTTTGTTTACACTTTTTTAAAAGTAAAAAGTGAGTCATATGAAAAACCTTTAAAATGATTATTTTTAATAATTTGTAAATAAATTAAAGGTAAGTGAACATGATATTTTAAAACATTTAAGTATAGGTAAAAACTTCCATAAAACAGTTTTAATAACATGGATATAGAATATAAATATTCCAGATCAAAAATAGAAAATAATGTGAGTTTTTATTAAAATAATTCTTGATAAGTTTATATACCAAAGAGAGTATAATGAAAGAAAAACATGAAGAAACCGTAAATAACTATAATAGAAGAAAATATATGGGTTTTAAAATATAAGAATCATATAATTTCTCTCATTGTATTTTAACATAAACAATCCCAAAAAGAAACGTGATTCTAGCATAAACCCTTACCTCAAGTCCTAAATTTCATCAAAAAACACTCTTAACCTAATGTATAATAAATTTATATTTATTATAAATCTATAAAAATATATATTAATACTTATATTATAATATATCACCCCCTATTATTTATAATTATCCATTTATTAGTAATTCTTCATTAAAATCAATATTTAGGTGTTAACTGTTTTGTTTCCCATGAAAGTTTCACTTTGACGATTATGATACTTTCACCTTGGTCATGGTTTTATCATCTCCAAAATATTAATTATTTCATGAGTTTCACATTTATTCATTTTATTCATTTTTATAACCATGCATATAAATAAGTGATGAAAAATGAATTACATCACTTCGTGGAGATGGTAGTCTGTACGTATGCACGAGTAATGTTTTATTTTTCCAATGAATAGAAAGAAAGAAAGTTAGATAATAATATATCTTTAAAAAATCCTAATAATATCATAAATATAATATATATTCATTAAATATATCCTTATTACCATATATATTAAGAATAAATGAAAAACAAATCACATTATTTTGCAGAGGTGGTAGTTCACACGTACGCACGAGCGACGTTATCATTTTACAACGGATGATAGGGTAATAACTTAGAAAATATTATATCTTTAAATAATAATAATTATTTTATAAACATCATATATATTCATTAAATCCATCTATATAACCATCCATGAGAGATGAAAATGAAAAATTAAATGCATCGCTTTATGGAGATGACAATTTGTACGTATAAATGAGTGATGTTTTTGTTTCACATCAGATATAAAGGATATAGAAAATGGTTGTAAAATCAATATAAAAATATTTTTTTATATTAAATATACTTATTTAATTATGTTAATATGGTTATAAAATATTTTGAGTAGGTTAAAGAAGGAAGAAACTTAAAATAGATCAGTAAAGAAAATTAGCTCTTCTTCGTGTATCTTCCTTTAGATTAAAACTTAAGAATTTTTAAGATGTTATTTTGGTGAGATTATGAAATATAATAAGTTTTGAGGAAAATTTTAAAGGTATTTTGTTAGGTATTTTCTAAACTAGAGTGTCAAGTGGTGTGTAGAAGCGAGAAGAGAATGTTCTCTTTTATAAGTGAGGTGGGAAATAAACTTGAAAATACTTGAAACTTTATTACACAATATATGAATTAATCAAGAAAAAAGGATCCAAATTTTCATATTTTAGAATATAATAAGGTTAAGGTCTAAATAAAATCATAATATTATATTTTAAAAAGTTTTTTATGTTATTTTAAACCTTATCACTTAGGTTAACTCCTCTTTTAACCCTTACTTTGGTAACAATATTTTTACCATGATAACTATTCATTATAGATAAAAATTAATTTGAAACCATTAAATAATATTAATTGTCATAATTCTAATAATTTAATCCATTTTACAAGATTAAATTCCTTGAAGTGGAGAAATTAATTCTAATATCCGTACACAAATTGCATAAAAACCAGTTTTAGAGAAAATTTATTTTTAAGCATAAAAATGATTTTATTATCATTCATTTCCTATTAAAAACCATGAGTAAAATTTTAATATATTTTATTGAATAAACGCCTTTTATTGAAATAATTCATAAATATATATTTATTAAATTTATCAAGAAATAATATATTGCGCACAATAAAAACAATTTTCTAAAAAAATATATCTTTTACCTTCAAATTCTTTTATCTTCATTTATAAAAAATTATTAACCAATGTATAAATTATTATTACTTTGGTTATATACATTATAAACATATTTAATCATTAATAAGTAGTGATCAATATATTTTATCAAGAAAAAAATGCATAATATGTAGAAAATACAATTCTTGAAAAAATTAGGACTTATATAATTTTATCCTTATTATTAGAATTTTAGTGATTATTTTATAATAATTAATAAATAAATTTACATTAAGAAAAAATTTTATACATATTTTTCATAATTCAATTAGTGCTATTTATACTCTCTAATCCAACGTATATGCAGTAACAATCAAATTTAATAATAATATTTCAATAGTATATCGTGGTTCCTCAGTGATCAGTGTTGCATGTAAAGAAAGCTATCAAAGACATAAAATTTATTAAATAGAAATATGTAATCTAAAATATTGGGGTGTTACTATTGTTTTCCTTGTGTTTATTTTGACATGTTTTTTTATGTTTAAGTCATTTCAGATTTCTTTTTTCCTTAGTTACCTTTAGTCTTATATCAGTCTTGTATTAAATATTTATTTTAGAAGACATGGAGATGAATTTGATTTATTTATTAAGTTCATGGTTAATAATTTATTTTATATGTTTTTGCTTCATTTGGTCTTGTTTATTATGAAAATTTATTATTTTATATGTGTGATCATCTGACTTAAGAGTGGCCATGCCATAATTTCAAGTGGGAGTTCCGTGTTCAATCTTATTTCATCAGGTGAAATAATTCCTACTTGTGTGTATTTTATTTAACAATCATTATTTGTAATCCCTTATGGATTAAGGAAACCCTTCATGATATGTCATAGGCCCTCTCGAGTACCTAGATCTGAGGCATCCTAAGTTGGTTTGTGACATGGCCCTCAAGTTTTCAAATAGAACTAGAAAAGACCAGGGTTTAATAATTTTTAACTCAATAAAAATATTTTATATCACCTTAAGAGATGAAAAAAATACATATTTTCTCAAACATACATGTATTAAATTATTTATTTTTTTGAAAAATATTTTTTATCACTATATAGTTAAATTTCTTCAAAGTTCGGAGGAAATAAATGTCACGAATCTCTGTGTATAGATGTAAATAATTTGGATTCATTTTTAACTTCAGTTTTCATCCTTTTTAGATCATAGTCTATTTACTAATTTGTTTCTTATAAGGAGTAATTATAAAATTTTCATGATTCGTTGGCTATATTTTCATATTTTTTCTTTAAGTTTGATTCAAAAGATAATATATTGAATATCATGGATCAGAAATCTTTTACATTTTAATAACTGTACTATGGTTCTAAATTTATATACTCTTAATACTAATGTCAAATTTGATCATATTATAAAACCCATGATTTGATTGAATATGTGATAACATAAAATCCTTAACTTTATTGATTTTTTTAACTTACATAATTTGTTTTGAACAATGTTATAAAGACATCATATATGCCCCGATGAATTTATTTCTATTAGAAATATATTAAAACATTCTAATTTTTTTTTCAAAATTTATCTTAAGAGTGATTTAAATGATCATGTCACTGTTAGTGTCCAGGGGTGGTGATTCATTTCCTAAAAATATTATTTGTGAGAGAACATATTCAAAATGAATGCATTATAATTTTTAGGACATTCTAAAAAGAAAATCCAAGAAAAGTATCAATATATATGAGCATATAAACAAAACTATATTAAAAATAAATATGATTTACCATGTTATGGGTGATTTTAGTGATTTGGATCATGTTAATGTAAAATTCACTTCAAATTATTTAAATAAAACTCTCCAAAAATATATTCTATTTTAGGTTATTAATAAATCCTAATTTATTGGTTTGATTATCATAGATTATATATAAAATAGTTCTTAGTTAAATAAAGGTATCAAATATTCTATTTTATCTAATATTATTATTCAAAACAAATTATTTGAAATAATTTATTATTAAAAATAATTCTTGTTTAAGGGAAATTATTTCACTCATGTTACCAATGAAACCCTTAAACTAACCCAAAACCTAATGAGATTAGTTCTAAAAATATTTAGTGTGAAATTCAAAATAAAAACCAATAGATAAATCAAATACTTTTGAAGAGTAATGCATATAAATAGAAAATTTTCACCCATTACTAATGATAAAAAGTTCTTGGAATATAAGTGGTTTTCCATGGCATGAAAAATAGTAGGTTATTTTTTTATGATTTTATTTATGCTATGATAATTTTAACAACCCCAATTTTTGAGTTTTTTATTGAACTTGATTTTGGTTATATTTTAGTAATTTTTATATAATTTTATCCAAGGAATGATTTTTTAGGTTATAAGTTATATTTTTTGGAGAAAAGGAAAAGAATAGTGATACTATAAAATAATAGGAACTGTTGGTGACTTGGTGGGATCTCATCAAGTACCCAATGAGGTGGGAAGAGGTAATCCAAGGTACTTCCTTGGCCATCAAGTAGTCAGTGGACTCAAATTGGATAGTAAGTGGATACTGGGTAGTCAGTGGAATTCTATCAAGTGTTAGTGTTAGTGTCCTAATGTCTACCAAATGTTGTTGGTTTAGAGACATTTTATATCATATAATATATATTAATAGAAAATAATTTATCATTAATTTATGTGTATTGAGTAGGACATGTGATATGATACGATAACAACCCCTTGAATATATGTATTATGAGGTTATCCTTGATTTATGATCATTATATTAGGTTCTGATGATATATTAAGATCATTATGAGTATGATCAATTATATAGAGACATTACTGGTCAATTATATGGAATAAATTAGTGAACTTGTTTTCAGATTGACCATATTAATGAACACTACATAAATTATCATAAATTATTTATTGGTTTTACTTAAGTAAACATTGGTTATGGATTATTTGAATTGAGTTTTTCAAATATTTTTCCTACTTGGGAGGTTTCTTACTTTAATATATATCTAAAGTTATTTGATATTTTTTCTTAATAGAAGGTAATTAGGTATGATACATATCGAATAGAGGGATTTTAATAATACTAATAGGATGTGTCCTCCCATATGATGAGTTATGAAATCATGGACTTGAATTGAGTTTTTACTGAGTAAGACCATATCCATTCTAAGATAATCACATGTGAAGTAATTATATAACATTTAGTCAGCTCTGAAATTGAGAAAAGGAGATGAGATACATGGTGTTGACATTGTTCATGTCTTATGCTTAATATTGATTTCATGAATAAAAGAACATTTCCAATGGACATGAGGTGTATTGATTTATAGAGGGATGTCCAAATCCAATATAAAATAGATAACGTTTTTCTGGATATATCATATTGTATGATTTCTTAAGTAATTCTCATTGAAAATTGTGATTATTTTTGTAATGGTCTTTAATTCATAATAAATGTGTTAATTGTGCTAAGGGTGACACATTATTTACAACATTTTGAAGAATATGTGAGTTGATGAAGAAATATTTTAGAAGCCATGTAATATCCTATTATTTCATGAGAAGTTATCTTTTTTTGAAGTCTATGTAAATATTTTTTATTTTTATGAATAGAAACATGTATTGAAGATTTATTTTAGTTTCCATGAAATTATTTTAAGACCATGCAAAAAAAATTTACATGAAGAGTCAAGATTTATTAAAGGTAAATTGAGACGAAGGAATTAATGAATAATTTTAGAATTATATTTTAGAAATTATATTTGGAATTAAAATGGGTTTCTTATGGATTGGCATTTATATTTTAGATATTTTACTTAGAGATTCATTTTCTAAGTGTTAAAAAAAATTCTGACCATTTGAGCTTAGGAATCTTCTCAATATAACATGTTTTGGTGAAGGCCTAAACCACATGGGAGAGCCAACTCACAGAGCTCGCATGGATGTAAGAATATTTCATGGGTAGGTATGTGTGCACATAAAGGAACATAGAGGTGGTTCCACTGTGTGGGGAAACACATATAAAGAGGGGTGCCAACTCGATTTAATACCACTAGAGATCAGAAGAAAACACTAATACTCACTTCTAGCTAGTCAAGGGAATGAGTTTATTTATTAAGTGGTTCTTAACAGAGTGAATAAGTGATGTTGGATTCTGTTTATTTGATCACTGTATCTCTATTAAAAAAGGTACATATAGAATGCAAGTTGTTTTATCTAGACAATATGAGCCGTCCAATCTTCCGATCACATTATCTCCTACCTCCTATCAATGATTTTTTACGCTATTCAAACTAGAGCATGATGTCCATGATTCTGACCATCTCCAGTGCTCAAAATGAGGCTTTATCCTGTGATAAAGACAAATTTAATACACTGGTAAAATTGAAATAACCATGCATAAAGATTTTCCTTAAACACATTAAAACTGAATGTAGAAGGAAAATTATTGATATGATTATCGTCTATAAAACCCATGAGGTAAAGGTATATTTAATGTATGGAAAAATATGCATGCACTGAATTAACAGGTGATGAGCCATGGGTATCGTATAATGCATGAATGAAGAGAGTTTGACTCTCTTAGGTATTCAAAAATGAATATTCTGTATGAAGAAACAGGTTGTCTAGAATATTTTATAGATAATAAATGAGTAACATGAAAATAGAGAATAT
The DNA here is from genome assembly GCA_963277665.1 of Viscum album. Lineage (NCBI taxonomy): Eukaryota > Viridiplantae > Streptophyta > Magnoliopsida > Santalales > Viscaceae > Viscum > Viscum album. Next base: position 267,621,268 of record OY728143.1, on the reverse strand, counting down.
CATATATAAAAATAAATAATGATAGAATATGGACCAAGTTTTGTGGAATTTAAAATACCACGCAAAGAATGAATAATTACCCAAGACTTCAGGGTATTTAAAAATGAATGATCCAAGTGTTTATAATATATATAATAACCCATTTCATTATTACACATTAATTCATGATTTATTACATAAGAGTATAAATGATGAAAACCAAAAGATCGATAAGTATAGTGTATTTAGGAACTAGGTACATTACATAACAACTTAAAAATGGGGGTACATTGAAATTATTGAAAACTTACTTAATATGATCAAAATATTCCTTCATTCTTCAAACTACATGGGATAACCTGGAGACACACTTAAGAAAGGGGTGAGCCATAAAGCCCAGTGAGGGAACAAAAAAAGAATAACATGAAGAAGGTATTACATGTTAGATAATGGGAATTTAAATGGAACATAAAAGGGTTAAGAATCATAAATATAAAAAATAAGACATGATATAACATGGTAACATAAATACAACATTAGAAATGTGGAAACAAATTTAAACAAGACATCATAAACATAAGTCAAGGTTAACCACCAAGACAACATAACATAATGTACTTAGGATAACTTACCATGCACTAAACATTAAATCTCATGAGACTAAAACATTACCCAATGAATTTGAGCGCTATCTGGGTTCCCCCATCATGTAAGCTATAACAAGATCACCCGGTGCTATTTGGGAACACCCATCATAATCATATCATGCACATGCATAAGTGTGCCGCATAAATTATATAACATAAAAACATATTTCATCACATTTAATAACATAATTAAGGATTGTGGGTTACATAAATGGAAGTCCCCAGTCAAAAAAGTATAGGTATGACTAGGTGAATACCCTTGAGTGGAAATAATGATGGTATTCACAAATTTTTTTTGGAATAGAAAAAAATCATAGTGAAATTCTGGAAACATAACGACAATATATAAAGGATTATAAAATGGTTTAATGAAAGAAAAAAGGGTATATAATAATTTGGAAATTAAATAGTCTATAATAGGGATGTGTATAAATAAATACCATTATTATTAATTGGAAATAAAAGGTATAAAATGAAGAAGATTCTTGAATAAAGAGGAGAAGGAGTGGATTTCAGCATAGTAACGGCTTAGGTAAACACTATAACGAGAAGGGATAGATGATATATCATTGTTAGGTAATCAATTAAAAATTAGAGTTATATTTACAAGGTATATAAAAAATAACAAATTAATATTCAAAAGGTTAAATATAATGAAGGTGATTGAATTGAAAATAAGAGAGAGAGGTCTCTCACTTTTGGTATAGAAAATCGCAGGACAATTTCAGCAGCATAACCAATGTACATAAAGGTTCATGGGGGGGATTAACAGGGGTGAAAGGGGTATCTAATCACATAAAAATTAAATGGGTAGTAATATGGATGTATAAAAACATACCCAAACAATAAAAATATAAATTAAGTGGCACAACATAAAATAGGTTCTTAAATAAAAAGAAGAGAGGGAGATCCCTTACCAAGAGAGGGTGATTCCAAAAGCTTGGGAGGAAATTCTTGAGTGATTGGGGGCACCTTGGGAGGACTATAGAGAGGGTAGGGAAGAGTAATAATGTGATAAAAGGTTTTTTAGTAAATAAGAATGGGATTTTGGGTGGGTTTATATAGGAAAATAGAGGGGAGTTCTTTATTATTTCCCAAACACAGGTTTTGGACTCTATATAATAAAATAATTAAAACAAAAAACCTTACCATATTTTTTACCAATGGTTTATACCAAAGAGGTGTTTATTTAATTATTTTATAAGTAAAAGGTTAGAAATCAATAAAATATTAGCCTTGCTGATGTGGAAGTGAGTCATGTTCATAAAGAAATGATTTTCAAATCTTAAAATATGATATAGGTTTTGTAGGATTGATAAAGGCTTTATAAAATTAATAAAATAACCTAAAAATCACATTAATTTAAAGGGTAAAAACATATTTGATTTTGGATACCATTTATAGAATTCGTTACATCACTTTTGGGTCATTACGATGCATAATACATACCATATATTAATACAATATTTAATTTTTACTTGAAAATCCGACTGTCTCAGAAAATTATGAAAAATTAACCATTGGATAATTTGGACATGATGATTAAAAAAATAATATTTATTTTATAAAAATAATTTTCTAAATATTATAATTTTTACTATCAAAATAGAATCGACATTTATTAAAAAATGCTGAGTTTTTTGACAATAATAATTTTTGAACTCTTATAAAAATTATATTTTCACTTCATAAAATTATATTTATCATTTATATTTAATATATAATATTTAATAATAATATTTAATTAAAATATATTTTATTTCAAAAATTATTTAATTAATAAAAAATGTGTCTTGATTAAAGCTTTATATTACCTCAATTTTAATTTATGTTTTAACGCAACAAAAATCTAATTTTTATCAAAATAATTATTTAATAATTTATAAAGTAAAATAATAATAATTATTAATATATTGAAATAAAAATAAAAATATTCATATTATTAGGTTTAATTTGTTTCTATTCCTTGTTAAATTATTTTTACCCTAAATTAACCTATTTTTCTTTTATCATGATAATAAATATTTACTATAGTTACTATTCATATTGTCCAAAAATTAAGTTGAACATATTACCTAATATTAATTATTATAATTATAAATATGGAATAAATTTTATAAAATTAAATTCACATAAGTGGTAGATTTTAAAACAAAACACGCAAGCGCTACGAAAGGTGGTTTTCTGACAAATACATTTTCAAGGAAATGATGGATTTAATTTAACTCTATAAATAGTAATATTCATTATATAAATTTCAATTAATAATTATAGATATAAAATATATACCTATAATTTTAATCATTCCCATTATGGGTTATTTTTAATTAATTAAAATGGATAAGCATTATTTATTTTAAAACATTTTTCAAAAAAATGTGTTTTCAAACCTAAAAATAAAATTATTCTAAAATCTAGTATAAATATAATTTAAATGAAATTAATTTTATTAAATATAAATCAATAATTATTATTTTATCTTTAAATAAAATTAAAATAGTTATGGAAATTTTAAATTACTCAATTTATCAAAAGAAATGATAGTTTTAAACAAATGGGTATTTTTCACTATTTATTGAAAAATAAATATTTTTATGAAAAATCCCAAAATTTCACTATAAGTTAATTTTGATATGATGATATCATAAATTGAGTTAGTTTTATCAAATACAATTTCTAAATGTTTTAGAAATTAATTAGAATATTTTTTCACAAAAATAAATAAAAATCATTTTTTAAGAAAGTATATTTTGAAGAACAAAAAGACATTACCAAAAACTGAGTGATTATTTACTAAGAATTTATCAAACAATTTATGTTGAGTTGGATATATATATATATATATATTTTCATAAATTTTTTAATACTATTCATATCTTCAAATTTAATGGCTAGGTTAAAATGGTCATATTTAAATAATAATTGTTTATTTGGGTTCAGTGTTGCGTATCACATACACTATTGAATATAGTTTTCTCTTTTAAAAAACTTAGGACATTATATTATCCACCCATTTAATAAATTTCATCTTTACAATTTGAACTTGATATTGGTAAGTAATGTTTTGACACTTTAAAATACCTTTATTGAAAACCCACATTGTAAAAAGGGTTAATGAAACATCTACTTGAAAAGAGAGAAAGGGAAGTACAAAGGTCATCACATAATTAGGTTTACAAGTAGGGGGAAATTAACTGGAAGTGAAAATATAGACATGGAAGAAAAATAACTAACGCCTGAGAACTAATAGAGAGTGATAGAAAACATGGTTAGGATAAATTCATCGACTTCCAAAACCATAAATCTGAGATGGGTGAAAAGATCATCAATTTATAATATGAAAAAAATTGTTTCATGATTATTTTACTAGTGTTAAGGAATTAACTTACCATCTATACTATTAACATAAGGAAATATACTGACTTGAAAATTATAATTTCATCCTTTAATTAATTTGCACCACAATATCATCTTTTTATCCAAATAATGAGAACTCAAGATGATTTTTTATGCCTGAAGCACTAGAATAAGCTTATAAAGGATTAAATAATCCAGTAAAGCATAAAAAACTATTCCTCATATCTTTACTAAATCCAAAATGGTTAGAATAGAGTAAGGTAATACTTATAATTAATAAAAATTAATACATTAATCTCTAAAATAAAAAAAATCCCAAAGGTTTAACATAGACCATTCCTTAAATAAGTACCCCTATATCCTAAATAACACCAATAAACTCAACAATAAATAAATTTTTAACCTAAAAGGTTGTCTCATAACATTTATCTTACACCTCCAAAAATAAGATATAATTCTTCTAAAATAATCCTTTATATTATACCTAATGGATATATATACCTTAACTCAATAAAACATCTCCCAAAATATCAGTAATCACCTAAAAACAGATTTGATCTTGTAATAATTTCCCCAAAATATCCTTAATAATATTAAAATTTCATCACATAAATCATCAAAAGTTGTATAAATGCTTTTAAACCTAATATTATCCTATGAAATATCATCCCAAGACTCTTTAGGTTAATCCCCACATTAAATACATATTAATGGTTATCAATAACCTTATCACTAAATCAATTTTATAGGTTATCAATAACATTCAACATATATTTCAAATCCATAAAGAAAAATTACTATGGAATAATACTTATATGTTTCATGATTCTTATATCCACAATGTCATTGATATAATACTTCTACAATATAACTCTCAAATACCAATATGAAAACACTTTAATCCTTACACTTCAATGATTTCTATAGAATAGGTCCTTCCTCAATCTAGGATTTAACCCTTCAATTAAGGCATTGATTCATATAAATCCCATATTCTCCAGGAATAATACATTGAACAATAAAAGGTTATGTAATATGTAATCTATTACCTTCTATTAAACCTATCATTTTTATCAAAACTAGATACTTTATGCCCTATTTTTCACACTTAACACATCTTTGAGTTCCTTTATAGCATTTACCTTGGTGCCTCTTTTCACATTTTTGGCACATAATAAATTTAATCTTCTTTCCTTTATCACCTTTATTAGATGAAATTCCATGAGACATTATTCTCCTCATCTTTGATATATTTGGACATTAAATTATGCGCTAACTATTAATTGCAATTTTTTATAACTGGTTTTTCATAATCACAATATGTCTTACTTGAGATCCCATTATATTAGGAATCTTATTTGGTCAGTCATCACATTGACCATCACATTGGTTGTTGACTTGGTTCTTCCTATTTCTAGCCATGGACTAGAATAAATGGAAAATTAGGGATGAGTAATTTTAAACTATTAAACATGTAATTGAGAAGAAATTAAAATTAAAGGGATAACCTATAAATGACATGTATTTATTTAACTTATTAGTTTCTAGGATTTAATATAAGTTATCCATGATCTATTTCATAATATAGAATCTTATGGGCATTCATGTTCCCTTAATAATGCTTCGTAATGAGCTTGTGAATTTACCAAATAATATCCCCTGAGAGTGTTAAACAAGGTGTTAAGCAAAGCTTATTGTCATTCAGTAGTTCCCAATTGAGTCTAGATCAATATTATGTTTTCGGGTGTTACCCCTAGGTACATCTGTGCTAGATCCACATCCACTTGTAGTATCCAAATAGAGATTTATTTTATTGAAAACCACTTAATTTATAATTTACAAAAAATGTAGGTATGTTTTATTATGTTTAGTCTTATACCTAAGGGTTTCTATAGAATTTTCTACTTTTATTCCCAAAAATAACTAAACTTTTCTTTGATACCAACTATGAAAACCCATTTCTTTATTACACATTAATTCATTATTTATTACATAAGAGTACATATAATTCAACCCATAAGATCAATAAATCTAGTTTATTTAGGAATTATGTACATTAAATAAAAACTTAAAATAGGGGGTAAATCAACATTATTGAAAACTTCCTTAACATTCTCAAAATATTCCTTCGTTCTTAAAACTACACGGGATATCATGAGGACATACATAAGAAATGGGCGAGAAATAAATCCTAGTAAACGAATACACAAATCATAACATAAATAAGGTATTACATTTTAGACAATGAGAATTTAAGTGGAACATAAAAGGGGTGATAATCATAAACATGAATAATAAGGCATGATATAACATGGTAACATAAAGGTAATATAGGAAATGTGGTGACAACTTTAAACATGACATCATAAACATAAGTCAAGATTAACCACCAAGATAACATAACATAATGTTCATAGGGTAACCCATTGTACACTATACATGGAATATAATCAGAATAAAACATTACAAATTCATTGGATTTATATATAGTCACACCAATCATGTAAGATATAATGGGATCACCTGACACTATCTAGGTGCACCCATCATAATCATATCATGTACATGCATAAGTGTGCCATATAGATCATATAATATAAAAACAAATTTTATCACATTTAATATAATGATTACGGATTTTGGGTTACATACATGTAAGTACCTAGTCAAATAAGTATAGGCATGTCTAGGTTAATAACCTTGAGTGAAAATGATGATGGTATTCACAATAAAAAGTTTTGGCATGGAAAAAAATCACAATGAAATTCTGGCAGCATAACAGCAGTACATAAAGGATCATAAAATAATTTAATGAGATAGGAATGAGTCCATCATAATTTATAAATTAAATTAGAAGTAATATGGATGTTAATAAACATATCAAAACATTATTAATTGGAAATAAAAGGCATAAAATGAATAATATGCTTGAATAAATAAAATAAGAAGAAGATTTTAGCATAGTAAATGCTTAGGTAAATGCTATAATGAGAGGGGATAAATGATATATCATTTTTAGGAAATAAATTAAACAATATAGGGATATTTACAAGTTCATTAAATCATAACCAATTGATATTAAAAAGGATAAATATAATAAAGGTTCTTTAATTTTAAAAAGAGGGAGACGTCCCTCGCTTTTGGTATGGAAAATCGTAGGAAAATTTCAGCAGCATAAAAGGTGTACATAAAGGTTAATGGGATAGATTAATGAGAGTGAAAGGAGTATATAATCACATGGAAATAAAAATGGAAGTAATATGGATGTATAAAAACATACCCAAAAAAGAATAAATGGAAATTAAGAGGCACAACATAAAATATGTGCTTGAATAAAAAGAAGAGAGGGAGATCCCTTACCTTGAGAGGGTGATTCAAAAAGCTTGGGAGGATATTATTGAGAGTTTGGGGGAAACTTGGGAGGAATCTAGATAAGAGAGGGAAGATTAAGGATGTGATATAAGGTTTTCTAGTGAAGAGTAATGGGAAATTGGGTGGGTCTATTTAGGAAAAGAGAGGGGAGTTCTTTATTATTCCCCAAACATAGGTTTTGGACTCTACAAAAAAATAATAAAAACCACAAAACTTACCATGGTTTCACCCAAGGTTTATTAAAAATAGGAGTTTTTTCATTATTTTATAATTCCAAGTTCTAAAATCAGTAAAATATTACTCTTGGTGATGTGTAAGTGAGTCATTTTCATAAAGAAATGATTTTAAAACATTAAAATATAATATAGGTTTTAGAGGATTCGTAAAGGCTTTATAAAATTAATAAAATAACATGAAAATAAAATTATTTTAAAGGAAAAACATAGATTTAGTTTTTTATACCATTTATAGCCTTTATTACATCACTTTTGGGACATTATGATGTCATAATACATACTGTATATTTATATTGTATTTAATTTTTACCCGAAAACTCGGCTATCTTAGAAAATTATGAAAAATTCACCATTGGATAATTTAAAATATCTAATTAAAAAAATAATATTTATTTAATAAAAATAATTTTCTATATATGTTAATTTTAAATTTTAAAATAGAATCAACATTTATTCTGTAATGTTGGATTTTTTAACAAAAACAGTTTTCGATCCCTTATAAAAATTACATTTTCTCTTCATAAAATTATATTTCTCATTTATATTTAATAAATAATATTTAATAATAATATTTAATTAAAATATAATTTATTTAAAAAATTATTTAATTAATCAAAAATAGTCGTTTGATTAAAACTATACATTACCCCAACTAGAATTTATGTTTTAACACATCAAAAATCCATTTTTATCAAAATAATTTATTCATTTATAAAGTAAAAATAAAATAAAATAATTAATTTATTTAAATGAGAATATAAATATTTATAGTCTTAGGGTTACTTTGTTTTCAATCTTCATTAAATTATTTTTACCCTTAATTAAACTATTCTCCTTTTACTGTTGTAATTAATATTTACTACAGTTACTATTCATATTGTCCAAAAATTAATTTGAACTTATTACCTAATATTAATTATGGTTATCATAAATATGGAATCCATTTTATAAAATTAAATTCCCATAAGTGGAATAATTTAAAATAAAATAACCAAGCACGACAAAAAGCAGTTTTTTGACAAATGTATTTTTTCAAGAAAAGGATGGTTTTAATGTAACACTATAACTATTAATATTCATTATATAAATTTCAATTAATAATTAAAGATATAAAATATACACATATAGTTTAAATCATTCCCAATTAGGGGTTATTTTTAATTAATTTAAATGGTTAAATATTATGCATTATAAAACAGTTTTCAGAAAAATGTGTTTTCAAAATTAAAAATAAACTTATTCTAAAATCAAATATAAATATGATTTAAATGAAATTAAATGAAATAAATATTAATTAAGAATAATTATTTTACCTTGAAATTAAATTAAAATAATATTTTAATTTTTTCATTACTTAATTTATCAATATAAATAACTATTTTAAACAAATTGGTATTTTTCACTATTTACTGAAAAATCAATATTTTTATAAAAAAATCAAATATTTCACCCTAATTTAATTTTTATATAATGATATAAAATATGTATTTAATTTTATCAAATAAAATCTCAAATTTTTCTAGAAATTAATTATAATATTTTTTCACAAAAATAAATTTTTTTTTGAAGAAAGAACATTTGGAGAACAAGAAGACATTAACAAAAATTGAGTGATTATTTACAAATAATTTATAAATAAATTTATGTTGATTAGTACATATATATTTAATAAATTAGTTAATCATATTCATAACTGGAAATTTAATGGCTAGGTTAAAATGATCACATTTAAATAATAATTGTTTTTTTGGGTTCAATGTTGCGTATCACATACTATATTGAACATAGTTTTCTCTATTTAAAAACTCTGGGAATTAAATTATCCCAAATTTAATAAATTTAATCCTCACAATTTTAACTTGATCTTGGTAAGAAATGTTTTGAAACTTGAAAATATCTTTATTGAAAACCCACATTGTAAAAAGGGTTAATGAAATATCTACTTGAAAAGAGAGAAAGTGAAGTATAAAGGTCATCACATGACTAGGTTTCCATGTAGGAGAACATTAGTGTGAAGTGAAAATATAGACATAGAAGAAAGAAAAAACTAACACCCAAAATCTAATAGAGAGTTATATAGAATATGGTTAGGAGAAATTCATGGACCTCCAAAACCATAAATTCGAGATGGGTGAAAAGTCCATCAATTCATAATATGACAACATTTTTGTTTCATGATTATTTTCCTAGTGTTAAGAAATTAACTTAATATCTAGATTAGGAATGTAAGTAAATATAATTTCTTGAGAAGTATTATTTCATCTTTTAATTAATTTCCACTACAATATCATATTTTTCTCAAAACGATGATAAATCAAGATAATTTTTTTATACTTGAAGCATTAGAATAATCTTATAACGAATCACATAATCCACCAAAGTATAAAAATAAATTCTTTACAAATTTACTAAATACAAAATGGTTAGCATAAAGTAAGATAATACTAAAAATTAATAAACCTTAATACATTAATATCCAAAATTCAAAAAAAATACCAACAATTTAATATAGATCATTCCTTAAATAAATACCCCCATATCCCAAATAACAATAATAACCTTAACATAAAATAATATTTTAACCAGAAAGGTTGTCTTATAACCTTTAGATTACACAATCAGTTTTATTTATTTATTGAAAATCCACTTTTAAGGTAAGTGGGAACCTACATAACTTACTCTAGCATCCAGTCACACCCACACAAATACACATTACACAATAAACAGTTAAAATTTTAAAATAACACAAAACCATTAACCCCTCTAAGACTATCAAATGTAACATATTTCAAAATTAAAAAGATACCATCCATACCACTGAGGACCATATCACCTCATCACCATCATCATATCACCTACAAATCACCATCACCACTAACATGTCGTCACATAACCAAGTTCACTGTCATATGTTCATCACCACCAGCCTCTCTCCGAAATCCATTACCTGAATTAGACTCCGTCATCGCCATCGTCACCTCCCACATAATCCACCATTTCCTGAACAAGGTATCACCCAACACCAGATACAAATCGAACCACAAATGCATTGCCAACTATCACCAAACATAAATAGAACCAAACCAGAAGTGAAAACATTAACTAAATAAAACCATAAATGCATCTCCAACCATCACCAAACATGAAAAAAACCTAACCATAAGTTCAAATCGGAACAAAAGCAACAACTAGATCGACTGCTAAAAATAACACAAACCTTCATCGAAGATAGAGATCCAAAAAACAAAAACCAATCCAAAGTCATTGGTGAAAATACCAAGAGAAAAAATTAACCTTCAAACCACATACATTTGCATCAAAGAGATTCATCAAATGAGGACCAATATAGATAAAAAATTGTCAGCCGCCAAATTCCACAACCCAAAACCCTTAGTTTCCACCTCTCTATATCTAATTGGGAGAGGATCAACAGAACTTGGGGCCCGAGTAAGGATTTGAGCGGATGAGGGATCCAAAGCATTGAAAAATGAACCAAAAAAAAAACCCTTTGTTACCCCTACTCTAGATCCACCTTGGAGAGGCTCAGAGAAACATGAGGTCAGATCCTGGTTATAGTGGCCATGAGCGTCAACAGTAAAAACCATCGTCAGAATCAGCAAAACATCCCATTAGAGCTTCACTAATAAGAACATTGCCACTTGAATGAATGTATATATGAAAGAAGAGATACATTATAGGAGGAGAAAAAGGGAAAGAGGTAGGGGAAGGCACCAGCAAAGAAACCTCCCCCCTTCAGCACACTACCGAGGGGAACCCTAGGGAGAGAGGGAGAAGAATGCAACACCGCTCAGAGGTTCCCCCTCATAACCTTTAGCTTACACCTCAAAAAACATGATATAATTATTCTAAAATAATCTTTTATGTTATATTAATTGGTTAAATATACCTTAACCCAATAAAACCTCTCCCAAAATATCATTAATCACCTCAAAATAATAATAATCATATAATATTTCCCCAAAATATCCTTAATCATACTAAAATTTCATCACACAAATATTCAAAAGCGTATAAATGATTTTAAACCTAATATTTGCCTTATAGATATCATCCCAAGACTCTTTATGTTTATACCCACATCAAAAACATATTAAGGGTTATTAATAACCTTATCATAAAATCACTTTTATAGGTTATCGATACCATTCCACATATATTTCAAATCCTTAAAGAAAAACTACTATGGAGAAATCCTTAGATGTTTCATGATTATTATATCTATAATGTAATTGATATAATAATTCTACAATATTACTCTCAAATACCAATACATAAACACTTTAATCCTTACACTTCAATAATTTCTATAGCATAGGTCCTTACTTAGTCTAGGATTTAACACCTGGATTAGGGCATTGACTTAGATAAAGCCCATATTCTTCATGCATTATAAATGAAACAAAAATGGGTGCTATAGGATGTAATATATTCCCTTCCATAAAAATATTCTCTTTTATGGAAATTATCTACTTTATGTTATATTTTACACACTTAAAATACCTTCGAGTTCCTTTATAGCATTTACCTTGGTGTTGATTTTCATATTTTTGACATATAATAAATTTAATCTTCTTTACTCTATCACCTTTATTAGATGAACTTACTTGAGACTTATTGCTCCTAATCTTTTATATATTTGGGCATTCAACTATGTTCCAATTGTTAATTGTGATTTTTTATATCTATTATAGAATAATCACAATATGTCTTACTTGTTCTCCCACCATATTGTCATTTAATTTGGATAGTCATCCCATTTCCCTTCACATTGGTTATTGACTCAGTTCTTCTTATTTCCATTCATTGAATAGAATAAAGGGAAAACTAGAGATGATCAATTTTAAACTATTAAAAACATAACTAGTAATAATGTAACAATAAAGGGATAACCTATAAATGACATTTATTTCCTTAAATTAAGAAATTTTAGGCTTCAATATAAGTTATCCATGATCTATTTCCTAATATTGACTTTTATGGGCATTCTTGTTCTCTTAATAATGGTTCATAATGAGTTTATAAATTTACCAAATTATATACCCTAAGAGTGTAAAACTAGGTGTGGAGTTAGACCCATTATTGTGCACCATTTTCTAATCGATTCTAGATCAATACGGTGTTTTTGGGTTTTACCCCTAGGTACATCTGTGCCAGATCCACATCCAATTATAGTATATAGATAAGTATGTATTTTAATAGAATCCACTTAATCTATAATTTACCAAATATTTATGAATGTTTTCTTATGTTTAGTCTTATCCCTAAGGCTTTCTATAGACCTTTCTAATCCTAATCCCAAAAATAACTAAACTTTCCTCTGATACCAACTATGAAAACTCATGTCTTTATTACACATCAATTCATGATTTATTACATAAGATTACACATTATGAAATAAAAAAGATCGATAATTCTAGTGTATTTGGGAATTAGGTATATTACACAACAACTTAAAATATGGGGTACATTGAATTTATTAAAAACTTCCTTAACATGCTCAAAAAATTCCCTTGTTCTTAAAACTTCATGCGATAACCCATGGACATGCATAAAAAAGGGGTGAGCTATAAATACCAAGAAGGTAATTATCAAAGCATAACATGAAGAATGTATTAAATTGTAGACAATGGGAATTTAAATAGAACTTAAAATTGGTGATAATAATAAACATGAACAATATGTCATGATATAATATGGTAACATAAAGACAATATGGGGAATGTGGTAACAACTTTAAACATGAAATCATAAACACAAGTCAAGGTTAACCACCAAGATAACATAACATAATGTGATTAGGATAAACTCCCATAAATTATAAATGTAATCTCATGAGACTAAAATATTAACTAATTAATTGGAGAACTATTTGTGTTCCCCCATTGTGTAAGCTATAATGGGCTCACCCAACGCTATCTAGCCGCACTCATCATAATCATATTATGTACATGGAAAAGTGTGCCACAAAGATCCTATACCACAAAAACATATTTCATCACATTTAATCCCATAATTAAGGATTGCGGGTTACATAAATTTAATTATCCAATAAAATAAGTATTGGTATGTCTAGGTGAATACCCTTGAGTGTAAATAACAATGGTATATTCACAACAAAAAGGTTTGGCATGGAAAAAAATCATAGTGAAATTTTGGCAGCATAACAGCAGTATATAAAGAATAATAAAATGGATTAATGAGAGAGAAAAGGGTCTCTCATAGTATGGAAATTAAATTTAAAGTAATAGGGATGTGTAGAAACATATCCCAACATTAGTAATTATAAATAAAATGCATAAAAAAATAATATTCTTGAATAAAGAGGACAAGGAGAGGATTTCAGCATAGCAATGACTTAAGTAAATGCTATAATAAGAGGGGATAAATGATATATTATTGTTAAGAAAAAAAATTAAAAAGTATATGGATATTTATAAGTTCATAAAAAACAACCAATTTATATTCAAAATTATAAATATAATGAAGGTTCTCAAATTGAAAAGAATAGGGAGAGGTCCCTCACATTTTGTATGGAAAATTGCAGGACAATTTCAGCAGTATTACAGGTGTACATAAAGGTTCATGGGAGGGATTAATGACAGTGAAAGAGGTATATAATCACATGTAGATTTAAAGGTTGTGAATAGGGATGTATAAAAACATATCCAAACAAGAAAAAATGGAAATTAAGAGGAACAACATAAAAGAAGCTCTTGAATAAAAAGAAGAGAGGGAGATCCCTTACCTTGAGAGGGTGATTCCAAAAGCTTGGGATATGCTTATTGAGAGCTTGGGGGATCCTTGGGGGGAATATAGATAGGGGATTTCATATTAAGGATGTGATAAAAGGTTTTTTACTAAAGAGTAATGGGATCTTGGGTGGTTTTATAAAGGACAATATAGGGGAGTTCTTTATTATTTCCCAAACTTAGGTTTTAGACTCTATACAATAAAATAATCAAAACCACAAACCTTACCATGGATTTTTCCCATGGTTTCTTAAAAATAGGTTTGTTTTTAATTATTTTATAATTAAAATGGAATAAATTATTAAAATATTATCCTTGGTGATGTGGAAGTGAGTCATGTTCATAAATAAATGATTTCAAAACCTTAAAATATAATATAGATTTTGATGGATTCATAATGGCCTTATGAAATTAATGAAATAACATAAAAATCAAATTATTTTAAAGGTTAAACATATATTTAGTTGTTTATACCATTCATAGAATTTATTACATCACTTTTGGGTTATTATGATGTCATAATAAATACTACATAGTTATACCGTATTTAATTTTTATCCAAAAATTCGATTGTCTTAGAAAATTATGAAAAATTCACCATTGGATAATTTATAAATGATGATTAAAAAAATAATATTTATATTATCAAAATAATTTTCTAAATATTTTAATTTTCACTTTTAATATATAATCGATATTTATTGAGAAATGCTGGTTTTTTGGATAATAATAGTTTTCAAACCCTTACAAAATTACATTTTCACTCTATAAAATTCTATTTATCATTTATATTTAATATATAATATTTAATAATAATATTCAATTAAAATATAATTTGTTTCGAAAATTATTTAATTAATAAAAAATAGTTTCTTGTTTAAAACTATATATTACCCAAATACAATTTATGTTTTAACGTATCAAGAATCTATTTTTTTTATCAAAATCATTATTTAATTATTTATAAATTAAAAAAATATAATTATTAATATATTGAAATAAAAATAAAAATATTCATATTCTTAGGGTTACTTTGTTTCTAGTCCTTGTTAAATTATTTTTACCTATAATTAACCTATTTTCATTTTACCATGGTAATAAATATTTACTATGTTTACTATTCTTATTTTCCAAATATTAAGTTGAAATTATTACCTAATATTAGTTATAATGATTATAAATATGTAATAAATTTTATAAAATTAAATTCATAGAAGTGAAGGAATTTAAAATAAAACACGCAAGCGCTATGAAAAGCAGTTTTCTAACAAATGCATTTTTCAAGGAAAATATGACTTCAATTTAACTCTATAACTAGTAATATTCATTATATGAATTTCAGTTAATAATTATAAATATAAAATATATACTTATAATTTAAATCATTCCCCATTAGGGGTAATTTTTAATCTATTAAAATGGGTAAAAATTATGAATTTTAAAATAGTTTTTAGAAAAATGTGATTTCAAACCTAAAAATAAACTTATTAGAAAATATAGTAGAAAGATAATTTAAATAAAATTAATTGTATTAAATATGACTCTATAATAATTAATTTACCTTGAAATAAAATTAAAATAATAATATAACTTTTAAATTACTTAATTTATCAAATGAAATAAATTTTTTGAACAAATGGGCATTTTTCACTATTTACTGAAAAATCAATATTCTTTTGAAAAATACAAAAAATTCAACCTAAGTTAATTTTGATTTGATGATATAAAAAAGGAGTTAATTTTATCATATAAAGTTTCTAAATGTTCTAGAAATTAATTATAATATTTTTTTCACAAAAAGAAATAAAAATCATTTATGAAGAAAGCCTATTTTGAAGAACAAAAAGACATTACAAAAAATTGAGTTGGATATATATATATTTCATAAATTAGTTAATCCTATAAATGTATGAAAATTTAATGTCTAGGTTAAAATTTTCATATTTAAATAATCATTATTTATTTGTGTTCAGGGTTGCATATCTCATACGCTATCGAACATAGTTTTCTATTTTAAAAACTGAGGGCGTTACAATATATAACATAATAAATAAGGAAAACAACTTTGATCATTTTAAATGAAGGAAACCAGATTATTTTAGGCGTATTTAAATGAGACAAAGTTTTCATGAATATATAAAGAATAACCACAAATGTTTGAGCATTTAAAATGATGAAGGGTTCTCCCTCATCCTAATTAAAAAAGAGGATTATCCAAAATAAATAAAAAAATAAGGTCTTCGGGCCATTCGAGTAATGTGGTTTATCATACCACATTTATATGAACTAGTATACCATAGGAATATGGGTATATTTAAAATGAGGATTTAAATGAGTTTGGGAAGAAATCAAATACTCAAACCTTTATGGGTATTTAAATTTTGAAAAATAAATGTGTTTTTTATAACACATTTTAATCATGGAATAAATGAGACATGATATACACAATATTTATTTACTTATAGATAAATGTATTCATATAGGTGATGAAGAATCATTTTGAAGAAAATTATAAGATATATAGTATCTATTATGTAAGATAATTTTGAGAATCTTGATATGTATTTGTATTGAATAAAGAAGGATTCAAATATGGGCAATTCTGTAAGAATGTGATCACATGTGCTTCAGTATTTGAAGAAGTTGTAGGTGATTTTCAAGACCAGTGATGCTGATCTTTATTGGTTAATGATAAATATCTTGAAGGAATACACAAGTAAAGTGAATCTAGCTTTATTATATAGGAATAACCTCTTAATAATAAGATCTTTCTATCTATGGATCATCCCTGAAGATAAATCTTTTTAGGTGGGATGTCTAACTAGCTACTAGAGGCTTGTGATTGGGGTGTCAAAACAATAATATAAGAGGAGAAGTTGGGGTGTCTAACCAATTTCTGATATATTATAATTGGGGAATCTACCCACTTGTATTCACTTATTAATATAGAATATAATACATATTGGGGGCACTATGAAACATATAAAGGATTAAGATTTCCAGATGAACCCTGTAAACACTGTGTGTTGATTTCTATTTTACTACTATTACATATAAGGTGAGGATATGGGATAAAATCCAATAGATTAATAACTTAAAAAAGTTAAATAGGTTGTGATAAAAGGGAATATATAATAAAAATAAAAATTAATCACTAATTTTCCCCTACCCCTATCAATGATTCAATTGGATTAAGGATTATAATTGGTATCAAATCTAGGTTCCCTATAAAGATAAAAAGTTTTTCCCTAATTTTTTAATAACATTAATGAAGTGAAGAAATCTATATGTTTTTAAGTTAACTCAAATATAGAAAAAGGAAGATAATATTGACGATATAAACCTAAATAATTTTGACAAGGCTCAGAAAAAAAGGAAGAAAAAAGAGGCAAGTAAGTTGAATAAGAGTCCAAAAGTAAATGGAGAAACACCACTAAATAAAGGTAATCAGAGTGGTATAGTTAGTAATTATTCCTTTGATTATGATTCTTTTAATTAGGAATGTTCAAGCTATGATGATAATGTATCACTTAGTGATCTTCATTTTGAATTAAAATAACATCTGAAGAAATTTACAAAATAAGTGGTCAAGTGTATTATTGGTACTATCAAGGGACTTATTTTTGATAAAGAACAAATAGAATAAGAATTTAAAGAAAAATATGATACACTATGTACAAACTTCATAATTTTCATCACCCTCATAGAACTTATAGAAGAAAGGGAGAAATCCATTATTCATATTGAGGAATAATTTCAAAGGTATGCTTGTGATAAAGTTGTTTCAGAGATTTTTTATATAAGTTTTCCATGCAATTGAAAAATTGCACAAAATTTCTATGGATGTAAAATATGTTCAATTAGAGGATAAAGAAAAAAAGGTAAATTATATTAAAAATTCTTTATAACAATCAAGAAAAATGCATGAATAACAAATAAATAAGATTAAATATGATTGGGAATACAGGACAAGATCTGCTGATGATGAAAAAAACTCTCTCAACATGAAGTGCTTTAAGTTGGAGGTGAGATTGAAGAATCAGGAATCACCACAAGATGTAACTTCCCAAATTACTGAAAAATAGATGTTTCCACAAAAGTTTTCATTGATATTCATGACTCTTATAAGAGCATGATATCATCCTTTAACCAAATTAAAACATCCTTTAAGAAGATGATATCCCATAACCAAAAAATTTCTCATATACTAATGTTGCTTCAATTACTAGTACATGTTTTAAACCAAATTATGGGGAATCATAGATAAAAAAATACTCATAAGACCACCACATAAAGGGTGGATGATAAAATATGTATGAAGATATATTTCCCAAGAAGTATCTAAAAGAGTAGTGGTTCTTCTAAAAAATAGTAATTTTCACAATATATGAAATCTGGGAAGACTATACCAGAAAAAGAAGAAGAGAAGATTCATAGGCTATTGTTGGTATTTCTATAAGTTCAGACATAATGACCTATAATGTTGGAATAACACATCAGTTTATGCAAATAATAGAAATACCCAAGCAAGGGGGAGAAATGATGAAGAGAGAAGAAAACCTACTAATCAAAAGATGAAGAAAAAAGAAAATAAACATGAGTATTCCTTGAGGAGTAAATGAAAGAAAAGTTTTGATTCAAAAACTAATAAGAATTCAAATAAATAAGAAAAAATTCCAATAAGTGGAAACTTGAAGAAATTTGGTGACTTGTGTGAAAGGTGTGGTACATCTGGACATGATCTACACAACAACATAGAGATTCTACCTAAATAGTAGGATCTATTCTTAAATATAGAGAAAGCACCAAGAATTCCATATGATCAAATGACTACAATGGAAAAGAATATTTCACATAATTTAAAGGAAGAGATATGAAGTAAATAGTTCCATAGGTTGAGATGAAAATATCACCATGAGTTTCACATCTGAGGAAAAAAACTGTTCCCTCCTTATTCCTTATAATTTTATGTGATTTGAGGTAATATGTAGTGAATTAAAGGAGAATTTTGAGGCTATTAATACTAGTAAAAAAAGGAAAAATATATTCTCATGGAGTTTCTCAACTTCCATGAAGAGAAGTAAATGTGTACACCCCTTGAGGGGGAGAAAAATTGAGAAAAGAGGCTGCCAAATTATTTTTCATATAAATCTAGACATCTTGGTAATAATGGAGTTTCAGGTATTCCAATCACACTCTCATCCCTCATTCTTAATTATATTAATGATATTTATTAAGGGGGACTGCTTAGTTGATGAAAATATGAGACAAAGGGGGATATATTATTTTCTTGTACCTAAACTTTCTGATGTGTTTTTTGAAGTGTGTGTATAAATTTTCATTTCATTGATAATTATTTGCAACCCTTAAAATGAGAATTAAGAATTTATGATCAGGATTTCACATGCAAGGTAGTTTTTGGATAACATAGAAAACCTTTGTTATATATCTCTTGTTTTTTACATTGGGATAGCCTATATAGATTTATATTTGATTAACTAAAGGATCTTTGATAATAGAACCACGTGACATCATCCCTCTATCATAAGTATTCTATAAATAATTATATAAGGGAGGAGAACATGTTTTAGGAAAATTGATGAGATGAGAAAACCCCCACCTATCCACTTCATTTGATTGTTAATAAGGGGTAGAAAATAAGTTTTCACCACATATTAAATTTTATGAATGAAATTTAATTTTTTATTTGATTTTCAAAAGCCGCTTTAAGGATGCGCGGTAACCACATTCTAAGAGAGAACAAAAAAAAAAGCAACACCATTACACATTTCAAAATTCAAAACATCCAAAAAATTCAATGAGATCAAGATATGATAATCACCTGCGTCATCATCATGAGTACCACTATTGCCTTTGCGAGTTATCATCACCTTGAGTACTACTGTTTTCATCACTATCCTTCACTACATCTCCATCATCATCCTACCACTTCACCAGACACCGAAGACCGTTGGAGACCACTGGAGTCACCATAAACATATCACCAAAACCAAAAGCAAGAAATAATATTCATCAAAAAGAAAAATCCATTGTAACTACACTATCAAAAACAAAACAGTAAAAACATCACAGAGAACATGGGGAAGAAAACCAAAAAACAAAAAAACCAGCGTTGAAGATCCACATCTGAAACGATGGAGGTTGCCGAACCACACATCCCAAAACCTAATTGTTACCACCGCTATAGATCCAACCAGGAGGAGAGAAGTGGTTCATGAGTTTAGAGTAGTGGTTGAGCGGTCGAGAGATCCAAAAAATGGAAATGATGATGTGGAGAAAACCAGGATCAAACAAAATAGGAGCATTGACCCAACAGTGCCTTGAGATCCATCGACCACCGAACCGCACAACCTAAAACCTCCTTGAACCACTGCTCCATATCCAATCTAGATAGGTGTATAGAAACATGAGTTTAGAGCTGTGTAATAGCTATTAACACATACACAACATACAACCACTATCGGATCTCCAGGATCCCCTTGTAGAGGATGTCGTCGTTGTGAATTAAGAGGAACTAGAGCATCTTCACCAGAGTGAAAGCAATAGATAGGACTGAAAGAGAAACCCATGCACAAACAAGCCATGAAAGAAATACAGGAGGGAGAAATCAAGGAGAGACACATCATCTTGAGTGAGAACTGTCTTTGAAGAAGGAGAAACCCTTGAAGAGGGTGAGGGAGAAGTAAGAGCGCTAAATAGATAATGATTCTTGGAGTATTGTTATAGATTTTTTTAATGGAATTAGATGTCATGATCAAGAAATTATCCTTGAAAATTGTAATTATTGTTGAACAGGTGTTTAATTCCCAAGATATGTATCAATTGCATTATGGGTGAAACATTGTTTACAACATTTTAAAGAATATGTGAGTTTATAAATAAATACTTTAGAATACATGAAATATTATATTATTACACAAGAAGTTATATTTGTTTGAAGAACATGCAAATATTTTTTATTTTCATGAAGATAAACATGAGTTGAAGATTTATTTGAGTTTCCATGAAATTATTTAAAGACCATGAAAAAATAAATTAATTTTATGAAGAGTAGAGATTTATTAGAGATAAATTAAGAGGAAATAATTGATGAATAATTTTATAATTATATTTGAGAAATGATCTTTGGAATTAAAAGGGGAATTAAAGTTGAGTTTATACACTGGAATTTATATCTGAGATATTTCATTTAAAGATTTATTTTCTAAGTGTTAGAAAAGAATTTCTAAACATTTGAGATAGGAACCTGCTCAATCCCGCACATGTGGGAGGGGTACTCAACCATGTAGGAGATCTAGCTCACAAAGATTTCATGGCAGCAAGAGGTACTCATTGGTATATAGGTGTGTATATAGAGGCACTTATAGGTGGAGCCACTATGCAGGTGGTATGATGGAAGATGGGTTTTGACACGGGTCAATGCTAGTGAGGATCAAGAGCAGACCCCAATACTTTCTTTTACATACTTGAGGGAACAAGTTTACTTATTAAGAAGTGATCAATCAAACGAAGTAGTATTGTGGGATTTATCTTATGTGATCACTTTAGATCTATTATAAAATATTCATATAGAACATGGGCTGTCCAATCTGGATAATATGATCCATCTGATCTTCTAATCGCATCATCTCAGGGTTTTCTATGATTTTCAGACCAACACTTGATGTTTATGATTCTATCCATCTATAGTGATCAAATTGAGGCTTTATCTAGTGATAAATCTAGATTTTAATACACTAGTGGGATTAAAATGATCATGTATACAACTTATCCTTTCATGCATGAAAACCAAATACAAAAAAAATTGACCTACTAATCCACCATGAAATAAATGAGGTAAAGGTCCATTTGATGCATGAAAAACATATACATGCATTTAATTAACTGGAAATGAGCCATGAGTATTATATAATTCATCAAATGAAGAGATCCTGATTCACTCAGGTATTCAAAAATGAATACACTGCATGAAAAAATAGGTTGGATCAAATATTTAAGGTATTATAAAATATTTTCATGAAAATAGAGAATATTGTATATGAAAATAAATGAGGACACAAGATGGATCAATTATTTAGGCCTTTAAAAAACCATGTGAAGAATAAAGAATTAACCAAGGCTTTGAGGTATTTCAAAATTAATGATCTATGTGAGAAGTATATATAATAGAAGGAAGAATCCCAACACCTTCAAGAATTTGAAATAATGGAAACCTGATTCTTTCAAGTGTATTTAAATAAGGCTGAGGTTTCACGAATATATGAAGAATACCCATATATTATCAAGCATTTAAAATGAGGAATATAATGTGGTTACACATACCACATATAAATGAAATAGTATACCTTAGGCATATGGGTATATTTAAAATGAGGATTTAAATGAGTTTGAGAAGAAATAAAATACTTAAAGCAGTTTTCTGATGCGTTGGTGGCTGTTCAGAATTTTTTTTTTGTTTGTTTCGCAATCTCATTTACTCTGGATGGGAGAAACTTGGTTTTATTAGAATATAAGATTGTCTAAAGTTGGTATGAGACCATTCACTCTATTTTCTTTTCTATCTTTGTTTTGTGCAAGAATTTTTTAGAGCTTTGAAAGAACTAGTCATTTTATTTAAGTTGGCATTAAGTATTTCAGAGGTTTTCTTTTCTCAAGGATGATAATTTTTAATAGTCTTGTTGTTTTCTATAGTTCTTTGGTCTACTCAGAGTCCTTTTCTGGCTGTGTTGAGACTTTGTTTGTGGGATTTTTTTGTTGATTATAAGGGGTGACTTCAATGCTTTATAGGATGATTTTATTTGACTTTCATAGTTTTCTACTACTTTGATCTCACATATTTATTCTTCTTTGGGTTCAATACTTCAAAAGTATTTTTGTATAGCAATGTGATTTTTTTGTGTTTGACACCCTGGGGTGCGACTGTTTCTCATGGTGGAATGATCAGTTGATTTTTGATCACCTCATGATTGATTATACCTTGAAAGGATTTTACCTCTTTTTTTTTCAACATTTTAAACTAAAGTTGTTATTTTGATGGTACAATCTCATTTGGACTGTTGATTCCTAGAGTTTTTGTGATGTGATGATTTGGTTGATTTTAACTTGCAGAAAATTTGTTCTCCTTATGGTATGTTATCATTCTGAATTAGAATCATCATTTTTACTTAATTTGGTTGTCCCAACAGAGTGGGATTGCTTAGGGTAGTTAGGATATAACTTAGGGTCATGGATCTGGCTAGCTACATGTAGTACTATCTATATCAGAGGAGCAGAGTGCTATAACTTCTATGGTACAAAGTATGATCTTTTTAGCCTATACTTTAGTGGATTCTTTATTTGATATTGGAACTTCACATTATTTTATATATATGGAAATTATATAAAGTATTGGAATAGATATCAAGTATTTCTATGGAGTGATGAATCTTGATACTTCATTGGGAGTGAGATCTGAGAGCGTACACCAGTATAAATAATTCCCCCTTTAGATAAGTGGTTATCATTTCATATGGAACCTCTTAATCCTCAAGATGATTGGTTTTGAAATCATTCTCAGGATGCACTAGTTGGTATCATACCATGATCATGTTGATTTATTTCACCATAGGGTGTTATTTTCATCACCATAGGATGATATTTATATTCATAAAGGTGAATGGGATGTCCATGTGAGTTGAGCTGGACCCGAGCATCGTGGGTTGGGAGGAGTGACAAACCAGATTGCTAGTCTTTATCTAGGTGATCAGGGAACATAACATATAGATTTCCCTCCAGTAGTGGAATGTTTCAGGGATGTCTTCCTTGATGGATTTTCTAGACTATCTTCTGATAGGTAGGTAGAGATTACTATTGGTCTAATTTAAGGAGCAACCCCAATATCCATTCTTCCTTACAAGATGGATACTACTGAGTTGAAAGAGCTCAAGAGGTAGTTAGAGGATTTGGAAGACAAGGGGTTTATATGAACCAATACATCATCTAGGGGTCCAACCATGCTTTTCTCTAAGAAGGTAGATGGTAACCTTAGGTTCTACATGCATTAATGAAAAATTAACTAGCTTACAGTTAAGAATCAATATCTATTACCTTGTATAGACAACCTCTTTGATCATATATGTGGAGCTCAGAATTTCTTGAAAATTTATTTGAGGTTGGGATACTATTAGGTAATGGTTAGATTCTCAAACACACCATGTACAAAACTATATAGCATATATGTATTATATGAGTATTTTTTAATGCTGTTCGGTCTTATGAACACTTAAAATGTTTTCATGGCTTTGATGAATTAGCTTTTCCACCTTTATCTAGATTATTTTGGGGATGTCTTCATGTATGCCATCTTGGTGTATTGAAATACTCCAAAAAATCATGAAAAAAATATTTTTATCATTCTGAGTATGTTGAGAAATCATAGGTTGTATGATAAGAATAGAAAATGTTAGTTTTGGGTTCATAAAGTTCACTTCCTGGGCCAAATTATCTTATAGGAAAGAGTGTCTATTGACCCATAGAAAGTGAGAGATATGGTTTCATGAGAGAATACCAAGAAAATATTTGATATACAAAATTTCTTGGGGATAGATAGATATTACATGAATTTTATTTAGGAATTTTCAAGCCCAGAAGCACCTCTTACGGTCTTGAACAAGAAGGGTGTAAAACTTGTATGGTCAAAATCATGCAAGAAATAATTTCAAGAGTTGAAAGGAAGATTGAATTCATCACCAATTCTAAATTTTCCAGATCCAAGTAGAATATATAAAGTTTATTATGATGTGTTATACCTCTGGATGGGATTCATTCTCATGTAGGTAGGTTAGGTCGTGGCGTACGAGTCTCACTAGTTGAGGCCTCACGAGTGGAATTACTCAATTCATGATCTCTATCTAGTTTCAGTTGTTCATTCCTTGCATTTTTTGTGGAATTATTTTTTGGGAGAATGGTTTATTGTATAAAAATACCACAGAAAACTTAAATATATCTTAATGCAACATGATTTAAACCCCACACAATAAAGATGGGTTGAATACATATACTTTTTTGACTTTTATCATGATTATACACTTGATAAAGGAAATTAAGTAATAGATGCTTTGAGTTGAAAAACTCAGATATTGGCCATTCAGGAGGCCAATATCAAGTGACATTTGATTGAATTATTTTTTGATATTAAATTGGAGGTATAGGACCATTATGGGAAACATATACTTACATCGTTATGAGTGACCTATTAACTTCTATATAGAGTGAAGATGAGGCTGATTTCTAACCCTAAGGACCTCGTCGCAAGGGAGGGTGTTTTAGGAAAGAACCCACCACCTAGTTGGGATTTTTATGAAGATGAGATCTTTCAAATTCATGGATTCATTTGGATATCTATAGACATATGATAGAAGTTTATTCAAGATTATCATGACTCTGATTGGGTAGTACATCCTGGTCTTATGAAGATGTACCATGATTTATGCCACTGATATTATTAGCTTGGTATGAAAAGGGAGATAACTGGTTTCATTAATCGATGTTCCACCTTTCAGTAGGTAAATGTGTAACACTAGTGAACAACATACATTTTACAATCATATCCCATTCTATAGTGGAAATGGGATGATGTCACAATGGATTTTGTGATAGGTTTACCTAGGCCCCCTTGAATTAGTGATGTAGTATGGGTTATCATTGATCGTATAACAAAGTTTTCCCACTTCTTATATATTTTATAGATATTTACAGTGGAAGATCTAGGGAGGCTATATTCCATGGAGGTCATACACCTTCATAGAGTTCCACATACCATCATATTGGATAGGGATGATCGTTTTACCTCGCAGTTTTGGTCAGGGTTTTAAAATACTCTTGGTATATAGGTGCTTCCAAGGACAACCTATCACCCTCATACTGATGGGTAGTCCAATAATACTGTACTGGTGTTAGAGGGGATTCTCTAGTCACGAATCCTCAATTTTGGAGGTCCTTGGGAGAAACACACACCTCTTGATGATTTTTCTTATAAAAAATGCTTCCAAGAGACTATACAGATGGATACCTATGAGGACATATATGGTATGTCATGTCATTCACCCCTATGATGGTTAGAGGTAGGAGATGTAGCACTATTGGGACTTTATATCATTTAGGAGACTTCGAAGCAGACATAACTTATCAAGAATCATATGAGTACAACTCAGTATAGGTAGAAATATTATGGAAGTTACCATTGAAAACCTATGGAGTTTAAGTTTGAGGATTAAGTCTTCTTACATGTTTCACCTAGATTTGGGAATAGAAAAATTCAAAGACAGGGTAATCTTTCACCATGATTATTTGAACCTTTTGAGGTTTTCTAGCTCGATGAGGTGAAATTGGATGTTTATTATTCTTTTGAGGGATATCCAGTATGTATCATTGATAAAAACACAAAGGCTCTCTGAGGTAGGTTATTTCCTCTAGTATAGATGCTATGGAATCATAAATGTGTGTAGGATGAGACCTAGGAGTGAAAGACCAACATACATGCTTAGTGTTTGAATCTATTCTCAGATGATGCTTCACCACCCTTAGGAAAAATTGAGGATGAGTTGTTTTAAGGAGGGGAGGTTGTAACTCCCCAAATTTTTGATAAGGTATGGATCCTTTGAATCTCAATTTTAATATCTTTTTTTTCTTCAAATAAAAGTTACTAAGAGTTTAAGGAAGGGTTTGAGAGAATCTGGGGCATCTTCGGAACCAGGAGATCTAGTTTTTGGAAGAAACATGTGAGGTGAATGGTTAGCACATGGTTAGTGGTAACCATGCACCTCAACCATGTGGTACCTAAAGGGTGTGACACATTTTTTTAAATTGTTCACCCCATTCCACAAAACCATGAAAAATGTTGTATGTGTGTTGTAGAGGAGATCCACATAGGCTGTACCTATTTTTTCAAACGATGCTCTTAAGCATGTGGGGGGGGGGGTGTCACCCTAGATAGTGAGTGTGCATGGTTGGCACATGGTTTGTCCAACTGTGTGGCCAAACTATGGGTGAAATGAAATTTTTTCCCTCCTTTAACTTAAAATATAAACCCCTTATACCTTTTTTATTTCTATCAACCACTCACATTGGGCAATTACTATTCTCCATAATATAGTATTTGAGACTCATCCTCATATAATGTCAGAACCACTTGTCGTTCATCACATTGGATTGGCATCAATAAGATATTCATTCATCTTCTTCCTTTCTTTGTTTCTTTTTTTATATAGAATCCTAAATATGTGTGAGAAAATATTCCCTATTTTTAGGGTATTATCCTATTCTTCCGATTTCACCCTTTCTAGCCCAGATTAGAGGCTAATATTAGATGAGGAGTTGTCTACCACTATAAGGTATGTGGTCTATAAGGTATCTGGGTTACACCTCCTAAATTTATAATTAATTAAATTAATGGATTCCACCTTATTTAGGATATTACTAACTACCTAATTTCATCATCTAAGAAAGTTTAACTTGACACAATCCACCCCTTAGGGTGTGCCAATTTTAAAAAACCTTGAGCCTCATGATTTTTAATGAATTCAAACAAAAAATTAAGTTGTGTTAAGTTTTCCCTTATGAATGAAATGAAATTTGAAATTAAAAAAGGGAGAATGGTAGGACATGTACTTAGTACCTTGTTTCTTATTACTTATATCTTGAGTTATCATTATGAATTGAATGGCCTAATCAACCTAATTGAATTGTTAAAAGGTATGGGTTACCACTATCCCATGGCAATCCAACATATCATTACAACGGTGATATAAGGGTTACAACTTGTAATTAATTGTATATGATTATCAAGAATAATAAATCTACTTATTTATAAATGGATTATATCATGTTGAGGGTGATTCATGAATTATTATATAGAATACCTTGGATGGGATCAATTGGAGAGTGAATTTATATTATTCCATGAGAGAAACTTGGGTTAACTATGTGGAATTCTAAGAACGATCTTAGAGGGAAGTGCAATATATTATTCGATGAGTGAAACTTGGGTTCCCTATGTGGAATTCAAAAGGCAGAATCAGGGGGAAATGCCATTATACCATGCCTTGGGAGATACCTAGGTTCCCATGAGGTATTCCATGGATGGGCTCATAGGGTGATGAGTTTATAGAACACTTGGAGTGATACTTGGGTTCCATATATATAAAGAATTATATGATCTTAGGATACAAATCAATTAAGTCAATTGAAACATATTCCAAGTCAAAGAACACACTTGGATTCAGTATATGCTTTACATTCTTGAAAACCTAATTTTACTTCCTTCTTGAGATTAGATTCGATGAGAATTATGGAAACTCATATGACTATAGTGCTATACATTGTTGGTGGTGACCTACTGAGTTTATCTCACACCCTATTTGGGAATCCAATTGGTACTCAAATAGACTTCATGGATATAGGTGGGAACAAGGTAAAGTTTCCAAATTTGGATGCATTATTTTCTATACTAGGATATAGTATAGGAGTAGAGGATTGAGTTTATGCTCATAATGTTATCACAAATAGCTTTTGTTATTTTTCTCTTTTTTATATAGCACATTTTATATGCATGCTTCTCTTTATTTCCTATATTTCACATTTTTATATCATACAAACAAGAAATCATATTGTATATGACATTGGTTATTACTTATACATGTTTATTACATCTGGATGATTTATTATTCTATAGTTCACTTATTATAATATTTTCATTTCTTACTTTAGTTGTTTACCACTGTTCTATACTCTGATTATAAGGGTACAATATTTCTACCATACCATCATAGACCCTTACTGTTAGTCGGTAGCCTTTGGCATATGGGGAGGCATGATTTCAGCCATGTGGACAATCGAGTTCGGTTACTTATGAGTGAACCAGGACTGGGGAATTACAAAAAAAAATTCACATATAAATAGAGCATGACATATCATCATGAGCTGTAACAACTACAAATGTGATCAAAATCAAACATGAACTATTAAGATATTTAATCATACTCATGGAATAAATAAACATACATGGTCTGATGGGTTACTCACTCATGCACAACACACCTCAAGGTGCCCATGTAATTAAAGGCACTCTTTAGTGATCAAGCCTCAACCATCGATGACTGACAACAAGCCAATGAAAAAGGGTCCATTAAAACCCTTATCACCTTTTCCATTTATATTAGGAATAGTTCATTTAATTAATTAAGTTTCAAGGATCATTAATTAATTAAGCATTAAAAAATGTTCATTTATTTAATTAAGAGTTCAAGATCATTAATTAATTAAGAATAAACATGGTTCCTTTAATCAATTAAGACCTAAAGATCATTAATTAATTAAGAATTATATATTTATAATATAATTATGAATTTAAGGGTCATTTTCCTAAGGTGGTTAACCTCATATCATATGAAAATAAACTACGCATAAACCATAGGGTAGAGTACACAAGACCACCAGCCTCAAATGGATTTAACTCCAAGCTAAGAAAATTCAAACATATTTTTCTGATCCATCCAAGTACATTTAACCTCCAACGTTCACCATAAGGTTCTTACCATGTCAAATCATTCCAATAAATTAATTATAATTAATTAAAATATTAAAAGAAATCATATTCAAGGTCAAAATCACACTATCCAAAAGACTTACCGAATATCACTTCATAGTTAGAACCTCAACCAACTATCTATGGAAGGTTCTTCTCACACTTATAACTCCATTTCAAGTAAAATATCTATCATTAGTCAATAAGACAAAGTCCAATTTAATGTAATTAAATTGAAAAACTTTTAAATAAATAAACCAAATGATTTACCATATCCCTAACGTCATCCAATGAAGTTTGAACCAGTTCTGACACACTCCTGGTTCTAAGATGAGCGAAATCCCCAAATCAATTCCATGTTTTGATATAAAATTTAACACAAATCGACCAAAATCAATAGAAATAATTATCAAGGGACATAGATTCATCAAAATTTCTATCAAAGGTAAGGGTTAGTAATTATAGAATATCCTATAGCCATACTGATCCAAAGCCCCATTAAACTTGGATAATTCCACCAAGATCAGGTGGAATTTTCTTCCGATTCTCTATTTGGAGAGAAGCCAATGATCAATTGAGAATCAATATGACTGAGGGGAAGAATATCCAAATATAATTATGATATATAAGGATAATAAATGATTAAAATTACTGAGAGGATTATCCATGATGAATGACAACACGATCTACCACCATAAGAGGATAAAGGAGACCATGATTGAAGAAGATCAAAGGATATAGCTCATATTCTCCAACGGTTTGAGTCTAGTTCCACCTTGGATCATAAGGAATCCATAAAGGGAGGAATAGAGGAGTACATGTCCATATGAGTCTCAAAAATCCTAGAAAAACCTGATAAAACCAAGGGGGATTTAGTGATAAAAATATTAAAAGGACCTTAACTTAAACCACACCCATAGCACCCACATGCCCTCCTATATAGGCTGGTCAGCTAGCCAGTGAGACTTGCTGGGAAGCAGGCTCACTGCCAGCCTCACCGACTGGCTAGTATAGGCTCACTAGCTAGTCGATGAGTCCTACTGGCCAGTGCTATCACTACATCTACCATGTTTTCTTTCAATTATAAAACACTCCAAAAGTATTTATAGAGATAAATCATCTTAGGTTGACAACTGATTCTCCAAACAATCCATCCACTAGATAAAAAGTTAAAATTCTCTAAAAATTATAAAATCATAATGGCGCATGCCGTTACAATCTCCCCACTATTTTACTTATCATCCTAGAGAAGTCATGCTAGCACATGAATAATGTATACTAATCTATAACATTCATCATTTACTAGGAGTTATATACATTCCACTCTATAACATCAAAATTCTACCTCAAGGTTGTGCTCACTCCTGAATTCCCAAAATTCCACCACTGTGTGATTCCAATCCTGAATGTCAGAATCCAAGACAAAAGCTCACTATTATCCAACATCAAAACCATGATCACCAGAACCATATAAATCAATAGAATGTAGTGTCTTAAATAAATTCCTTATGAAGCATCGTGACACTATCCACCATAGGAATCATTATACAGAACAAGATTTTGGAATTCCAATGAAACACTTAGTGCGGTTTAATTCCACCATGCTCGATCAAAGGCAAGACATGAGTTAAAGTTCAACACCAAAACATCATTCCTAGTTTCGAGCCAGAAAAATGAGTCTCTACCAAAAAAATATATGAATAAATCAACATTTTCTGAAAGGTCCTAGTCAATTATTAAACACCTCAATCATACCCTATACGGTGATCTCGATTTGGTTTCGACCCATCATATTCAAGTTTAGGTGGAACACTAGTTGATACATTTCCATTTATCTTCATAAAAAGGAAACTAGACTAAACAAACAATGGTCTATGAATCCACTGATCATAATGACTTAAGCCTCAGTGGTATCAAAAAAATTTGTTTAACATCCTTACCAAAGTACAAACTCACTTCAAAGGAGTTTTCCCAGTTGGTTCACCAATCCCTTACACTAGCCACACGACTCTCAATTGTGCGTCAATGCACTAATGATTCGACTCACACTCAACTAAAACTAGTTTTCCAGTAGCTTAGGTATAGGTTAAGGCTCCTAACCCAGATGGGTATCATCCCCTTATGCACACTGCTACATCAAACCATGACATCTCTAATTATGAAAAACTCAAGTTGACCACACAACCTTACCCCAATCCATTTTTGATGTCATCCTCTACCATAGGGGAAACTACACTCACATAAACCACTAGGATATCATTCCCTTATAACTTTAAAATAAATGTGATAGTTTTTAATAGAAAGGGTAACCCTGAATTGAATTCATTATAGAGTTACCATAACTATATCCTATGGTTTCGTCCATAGAACTAAGAATATTGTCAATGGCCAGATCACAACCCCACTCTCAACAGTTCATCTAACCTCACATATAACCATTGAATGAATTGTTACGAATCAAGAATTTCCTAACATGGAATGGAAACAACACTCATTTTTTCAACAGAGTGATTCTTTCATGAGTCATAGACCTCCAAGATAGACTCACTTTCCTTTACAGTAGTCCATGCACCACAAGGTTATAACTCCACCAAATTATTCACTCATAGTGCTCCTCTTTAAAAATTAAAACTCCTTGCCACCGAATTTCATCGCAAACCTACCATCACACGGGTATCATATCAAGCTATTTTTCATTCAACAAGATCTGAAACCCAACCTTATATCTTGAATACCAGTACTCAATGTGCTCTATACTCCCAGGTTTTAGAAAAATTACGAGACCTTCCTCTAGGACTTCTAATGGTTACTCACATGCACAAGGAATTTACATCAATGAAAACCACCCCTCAACATTAACCTTGACTATTCTTTCATAAGAAATATCCTCACTCATGTTACTTATAAACAATAAAAGGCACTGAACTACTTATAACTAATGCTACATTTCTAAGGTCATAAGGTCTTTCAAACTACTAGCATAAAGTTTCACCTGGGGTTACAACTCACAAAAATTCATCTAGTAACATCTACAAAGATATTCCATGATGAATTTTTCCTTATACCAACCATATCGAGAGTCCATAAACATTTGGTTCGGTTAAATATAATTACACTAGGTATTAGATGGATCAATCCATATAGGATATAGTTGGAACCTTAATCAACCAGACCTATCCAAAGGCTAACCATAAAATATTATTACTAAGGATTTAACGCTTGATAATGAACCAAAAAGGTATACTGCACCATATATACACATAGGGACAACATCATCATCACCATCATCATTGCTATTTTCATCATCTTCATTGGCCAAGAATGACACACCATAGTCTCACATGACATGATATTAGACGTAGAAACATGTAGGGGTTCATCCACATAGAATTTCAACAGGAACTCATATGTGAAACACAATACAAGTTTTTGAAACTAAAGTTATTGAGTCCTCCATCATCTATACAATCACAGATAAGCAACATATATTTCATAATAAATATACATGCTAAATATGATGCAAATGACGACTCTTGTTGATATGGAAAAGAGTTAAATACATATTAAATCACAAACCTAAAAATACATGTACATCACATGAAATAAAATAATATATAACTATAACATTGAAAACTAAGAAAATCAATCCCATGCTCTAGTAACCTGAACTTACCTCAGAAATAGTGTTCGTGATGAACCAGTCTGAGTTTAATCACTAGATATAACACATTCCTATGTCTCCTATCTACCAATTCCCTAAAATTGGAAAAAAGAATCATGTCCTATGATTCCATTTTTTTAACATCCCAACCTGATTCACTAGGTTCAAGAAATAATGCCACATAACCTTAGTAATGCCTCCCCATACGCCAGAGGCTGGAAAATAGAAGCGATGGTCTCAAGTGGAATTATGGGGATACTATACCTTCCATTAGAGTGCATAATAACTAATAAAAACAAAAATTATAATAATATGCAATCAAAGTATGCTTCACCAACAACATATCATCAATAATAAATGATTTTGGAAATAACTGACTCAACAATCATAATAGGAACATAACATTGACTGAACACTGAGCCGATCCCATATAAAAATATGAAAATAAGAAAAGAATAAGAGGATCCAAAACTCCAAGCCTCACCTCATCCTGGTATCTAGACTCATAGTGAGCTATCCTGCTCAACAATCAACCCAGGCCTCAGCCTAACTTGTACTAGAAACAAGTAAGGGATGCTCGGGTACCCAAGTGTCATGGATGCCTTATTAGGGTATGAGTATAACTCAGCTGGACACCAAAAACATAGTCTAATACCAAACTAGCAATATGAAGTATATGTTCATGTGATAATGTCATGAACCAACTCGAATACCCAGGTATGCTGATACTCAATCCAGTCCTAACATGGACCGAAGGGCATTCTCGATCCCCATGGGTTGGTGACTAGCACCTGACATCATACAAGAATCACGAGGGAATGATTTTTAACACAAAATAGGAAAATAAAAAAGATACAAGTCATTATGCTCAACAATCCTAAGGGAGAAAGTACTCAAATAAAATAGGTAAAGCAATACCCAACAACATATAAAACCAAAAAGGTCACATCACCTTCAAGACAAAGCTCAAAATGTAATGACCCAATGTTTTATCAATGGAAATTTGTATATTTTAATTATGTCATATAATCACATGAAATTACAACACAATGAACCACTAAGTACTATGTGATCTTTAAACATAATATTTTCACTTCTGTGTTTTGAATTTTGAAAATCTGACATACACGGTTGCATTCAGTAAGATATTTAGAGTATGATAAGACAGACTTAATTTTTGATGAATAGTAACATACCCTTATGAATAGTAACATAACTTTATGAATAGTGATGAATAGTAATGAATATAAAATTTTCCAAAAAATAGAAACTTTACCCATGAATTTATAAATACAATTTATACATCTTATAAGTGAAAAAATGATCATAGTATAAGTATTGGTATTTTTCCATGTCATAAATATTTTAATTAAAATTTTATGATTAATTAAATAATTTAAAATGGAAATGTATTTTCATAAAATGTAATCATAAATTTTTACTTTATTGTCTTATGGTTATAAGATAATTTTATGGGACCTTGATTAATTTCTCAAGGTGTTATAAATGGAGTTATAGTCTTAAAGTTGTTTTTTTAGAATAAATTATGATTTTATTTAAAAATTAAACTAAAAATATTTATAAAATTAATTTCAATAAATGGATTTTATTTTTTTAATTATACACATAAAAAAATGGTTAGGTTTAAATTTTGGGATTTTTCTAAAATAATTTAATTTTTTGTGAATAGTAAAAATACAGTTTTGAGTTTTCAGAATATTTAATGACATAAAAATAATGTAATAATTAATATAAAATTATGGTATAATTTTTTATAGTAAAATATGATATGATATTTTCCAAGTGTCTAATAAAATTGGAAAATAACATGGGGAAGCCCATGGTTTTTTAAAAACCACTAATGTGGTATCCTTTGAAATTAATAAAAAACTTCCTCTCATTTACTATAAATACCCACTCTTTCCTTAGTTTAATTTCATTAAAAAAATGTAATCCTAAAATTTATGGTAGTTTTACCTCCCTAGGAGTCATCAATCCTCCAAGGTCCCAACCTTCAAGTTTTAGGAGTCACTCTAAAAGGTAAGAGAATATACCACCCTTCTATTTTTCAAGCTTTCATTTTAGGTTATTCTTTTTAATTTCAATTAGATTATATTGGGATATGTCATTTAATATCCCACTTACTATCCATATTATGTAAGAATGATGAGATATATATTTTTTCTCTTATCAAAATATTTTATTAAATTTTAAGCGACGCCGTTAGGCTGCCGAATTTTTATAAGGGATCTCTTAACTTTTATTTTATTTTCAAGTTCATTTATTTATTTTTTCTTTCCTCACCTCCTTTCAACCAAATGTTGTGATGACTCCAGTACCATACATGTACTTTAATTTTTTCATTATAAAGTAATAATTCTTCATTATCTCACCTTTCCCATTCTTTTATACTAAAAATGAAAACACCATCCGAGATGTGCTAATTTACCACATTCAAGGTCGATGGGTTTTCAATTTCTATTACCATTTTCAATTATGGTCATAAAACCATTATTATTGTTGAAACAGACTATAATATATGTATTATGTCTCATATATGGTTCTAGAATATTTTTTTACACATGGTTTTTATTTATAAAGCAAAATGGGTTCGTTGGGTTCAAAAACCGCCAATCAACCCAAACCGTTATCATTAAATAATTTATATAATGATTCATCTTCACGCCAAGTAACCAAATGGAATTTACAACCATGTAAACTTCTATATTTTCACTAATAACATATAACTTAAATTCTGGACAAACATCCTCATTTTTTATGATCCTCCGTTCAAGTATATAGGTATACTGATCATGAAACAAATGCTCCCAAACAATGAAATTAAACCACTTAACCCATAAAAAAGGTCATGAATGAACTTAAAAAGGTTATAATAAATATTTTAAATATAGGATAGGTTATTTAATTATTAATTAATGAACCAAATTTTATTATTTAGGTCGTTAATATCAAATGGAGAACACCATCATACTTAAGGTAAGGGATCCTCTCTATTTCACTTTTATTCAAGAATGTTTTCTATGTTATGACCTTTTATGTATAATACCTAATGATGGGGTATGATTTATAAAATCTTCCATACTTCCCTCATGATGTATAAGTGATTAGAAACCCATTTCTCTCTCATTAATCCCTCTTCAGTGCACCCGATACCATGCTGATAATTCGTATGGGATTCTACCCGACCCTCCTTTGTTCCTTCGAGTTTCCTTATATTCCTTTTACCAAAATGAATTTATCTTATATTTTTATATGAATCTTCTAAATTATGTATACATTTAACAAATTCATTTATCAAGACCCATTAATCATTCTATTTTGGGTATATACATGTTTTTAAGTGATTCCCTCCTCAATACTTCCCGATAAGAAAATCTGTTTTGAGGGAAATTCCCAAATTCTTATCTGATTTCAAGTGCACTCTATCTTCTATTTTAAGACACCATTTGTCTTTATAAAACCAATATTTTTTTATTATGAAAAAATTCTTGGTTCAATTATATTTTTATATAACATATTTTTCCCTTTTCTATTTTAAAGGCACAATAGTATTTTTCATAAAACCGCACAAAAATGTTTTAATGCTAAAATTAATTAAATAATTTTCTTACATTTTGTCACTTATAATTGACATCACCTACCATGATACATACCTATTTTCCCTTATTAATTTCCATGTATATTTTAGTCCTTTCTTTCATGGATACTTTTATGATTCACCCATTTTTTTATGCTTTATGACATGATTGTGGTGCCCAATTATTTCCATGAGTAACCCTTATGTTTATGTAAGATTGATTACATATGATTCTTTATGTGGAAAACATACTCATGAAAAGTTAATATGGGTTTCCCAGATAGCACTTCAATGCATTGGGTAAATTTTAGTCTCATGATACGTTATGTGCGACGGTCTTGGCGGTTAGCCTTGGCTTGTGCTACCATGCAAAACGGTCTTGGCGGTTAACCTTAACTCATACTAAAGTCATGTTTTATGTTGTTTACAAATTAATATTACTCCATATTTATATGATTCCATGTTTATATGTTATGATTCCATATGTTACATGTCTCTTAATATCATAATGTCATGCCTTTTATCCCTTGTACTAATGCTTTTTTCTTATTGTTATTCCATTACTGGGCTATTTAGATCATCACTTTGTTCATGTGATCCCCATGGAACCCTATGAAGATTTTTGGGCACAATGGAAGTTAGGAGATCAATATTAATATTAAATAAAGAAATGTTTTATTTAGTTCCTTGTTTTCAGTTTTATCTACCTAGTATTTCAAGACACTAGACTTCATGATCCTTGGATTGTACTCTGATGTTTAATTATTATTAAAATTATGTAATGTTATGTGTAAAAGGCTAGGGTCACTATAGTTGGAATCATAGTATGGTCTAGTTAATTTTGGAGATTAGGAATAGAGAAATTTAGTAAGAACCTTAAGGATGCGACTAAGTATAAGAAAATATACCTAAATTTTGGTAAGTATAGAGTAAGTGGTTTATCAAGAAAATACATACCTTTATGGATAAAAAGAGGTAGAGGTGGATTTGGAACAAATGTATCTAGGGGTAAAACCCGAAAATATTGCTTTGATCTAGAATCGAATGGGAACTGGTGCACGACAACAGGATTTACTGCAGTCTTGGGTTGACACTCCCAGGGGATATGATTTGTTAAATTTGTAAGCTTGGTACAAACCATTATTAAGGGAATGAAAAAAAATTCCATAAGAATATAAGTTAAGAAATAGATCAAGGATAAACTAGATTAAAACCTAGGGAATCACATGTTAGGATATAATTATCCTTTACAAGTTTATCCTATTATATACAAAGTTTCATTTTTATGCTCAATAGCTAAGTATTAAAGCCCTCTAATTGTACTTTCTTTTTCTTAGTTAAGGGAGAGAAATATAAGAACACGTGCCAACAATAAATGTGATAGGGAATGTGAAGATTTCCCCAAAAATATACCTGATATGATGGAATAGGTGCTCAAAACTTCATGAAATTACTTTCTTAGCTGGCTCAAGTTATAAATAATAACGTGAATCAAGTAGAACAACCTCCTCCTCCAAGGAAATAGAAAGTTTCCATTGAATCCTTCATGTGGAAATGGCCTCCCATGTTTAGTGTATATTTTGATCCCCTCCTCATAGAATAGTGGATTAACTCTATTAAAAAGATATTCTTTATCCTCCAATGCTCAGAAGAAGAGAAAGTTGTACTGGCGGTCTATCGTTTTGATAGGGAAGCTGATCAGTGGTGGAAACTGATCAAGAATATGAATCCCCAGGAGGAAATTGATTCCACAGAATGAGAGGAATTCAAGAAAATGTTTTTCAATAAATATTTTCCCTGAACCCTCTATCTCAATATGGAGAGAGAGTTCCTCAGACTCAAGAAGAAGGAAGATGAGTCAATTAGGGTGTATGAAGCAAACTTCACAAGGCTTTCAAGGTAACCCTATGGATTTGTATTGAAAACCTAAATCAATGTGGATCAATTATTTAGAGGACTAAAGCAGAGTATACAAAAATCATTGGAAATTTGAGACTTTGACAGTTATGAAAAGATTGTTCGTTGTGCCCTCAAGGTTGAAATGGATATTGGAGACTCTGAGTGGTATCATGGGCTCGAAAATAAGAAGAAGAAAATGTAATATAATGTGGGAGATCTTGAAAATAAATTCCATTATGGAAAGAATCCTGACCATCCCATGTGTAAAAATTTTGGGAAGAAGAATCCTAGGAACTATCTAAAAGGAACCAGGAATTGATTTAAATGTGGAAAGTTGGGACATATGGCTAAAAAATTCCAAAGGGATATGAAAAATCCCACTAATTTGGAAGAATAAAGGAAGGTTCAGATAAACACTCAGCCTGTAGTGAAGTGTTACAACTACAATGAGAATGGGAATTATGCGAACAATTGTCATAATATGAGCATTGTTGGAGGCAATCAACAACAACCTCCAAGGCAACAAGGAAGGGATTATGCGATCACTACTACTGAGGTGGAGTTGAAAAATTATATGGTGAAAGGTACAAAATTATTCATTCAAGAATAACTAACATACTATTTGATTATGGTTTTACACATTCTTTCATATCTTGAAAGTTCAGTAGAACTATTTAACCACCACCTCAAAATTTAGAGGATAAGTTATCTGTGAGAGTAGGGAATGGGGAAATTATTGCGCCTATGGTTTATAACTCATCCCCACTTAACAATTTTGGACTGAACCTCCTAGAAAATATCATCATACTTCCTTTAGTGGAGTTAAATGCTATCTTGGGCATGGATTGGCTATCTTTATACAAAGCCAACATCAACTGTTGGGAATGGGAGATCACTATTCACATCCTGAATCATCCTCTATTTTTTTACAAGTGTAAGGAGGAAGATGAATATCCTTTAGAATTATTGTCTCAAGTTTGGATATTAATTCCTTATGAGAAATCGTGTCTAGCTCAAATGATTGAGAAAAAGGAGATAATCATGCTTGAAGACATGCCCATCCCGAGGGATTACACTGATGTATTCCTTGAAGAGTTTCTCAGTCTTTCTCCTAATCAATAGGTTGAGTTCTCAATTGAACTTATTCTTGGATCTCTGCCTATATAAAAAAAACTTATAGAATGGCCACCAAAGAGATGGAGGAGCTGAATAAGCAGTTACAAGAGAATCTGGAGAAGGGTTTTATATGCTCGAGTGCTTCACCATGGGGTGCACCAGTCCTCTTCGTCAAGAATAAGTATGGATAAATTCACCTCTACATTAATTATCACGAGATCAATAAAATAATGATAAAGAACAAGTATCCTTTGCCACAGATAGATGACTTGTTCGATCAGCTTCGTGGGGCCAGTTATTTCTCTACGGTGGACCTTCAGTCGGGATATCACCAATTAAAGGTGAGGAAGGAAGATATTCCCAATACTACCTTTCGAACGAGGTATGGAAACTTTGAGTTCATAGTGATGACCTTCAGACTCACTAATGATTCAAAAATTTTCATGGGTTTAATGAATAGAATCTTTAGAGATTACCTTGACAAATTTTTGGTAGTCGTACTGACGATATTCTGATATACTCCAAGAGTAAGGAGGAACACAAGGAGCATTTGAATACTGTGTTAAAGACATTGTGAAGGGAGAAGATGTATGAAAAGTATTGTAAATGTGAGTTCTGGATGGAGGAAGTATCATTATTAGGGCATGTTATCACCAATAAAGGGATATCAGTGGACCCTTCCAAGACAAAGGCAATTGATGAGTGACCCAAGCCAACATCTGTAATGGAGATCTGAAAATTTCTAGTTCTAGTCAGGTATTATCGAAGATTTGTGAAGAAAGTTTCATGATTTTCAAACCCAATTACCAAGCTAACATAGAAGGGAGTAAAGTTTGTCTATAATCATGAATGCGAAGACTGTTTTAAGGAGTTGAAAAGTGGTTAATCACTGTGCAAGTACTCACACTCCAAGAAAGTAGAGAACTATTTGTGGTGTATAGAGATTATTCAAAGAAGGTATTAGGATGTGTGAAAATTCAAAAATGATAAAG
Source organism: Viscum album (assembly GCA_963277665.1). NCBI lineage: Eukaryota > Viridiplantae > Streptophyta > Magnoliopsida > Santalales > Viscaceae > Viscum > Viscum album. The sequence goes on along the minus strand of OY728143.1, from coordinate 267,580,058 downwards.
TGATAGCCTACACCTCAAGGTAGCTGAAAATCCATGAGCAAAACTATCCTATTCATGATCCAGATTTGGTGGTTGTGATCTTTGCGTTAAAAATATGGCAGCATTATCTCTATGGGGAGAAGTGTGAGCTATATACTAATCAAAAGAGTCTCAAATATATATTCACACAAAAATATATTAATATGAACCAACTAAGATGGATAGAGATCATCAAGGATTATGACTTCCCAATCTACTACCATCCCGGTAAGGAAAACAAGGTGGAAGATGCTCTAAGTAGAAAGGATCCTGCATCTTTATCAATGATAAGAATGGAAAAGGATCCAATATTATTATATTTTCAGAGGATGGACATGTGAATCATTAAGGGAGGAATATCATCAATCCTTTCTCAAATGATTTATCAACCATCCCTCATGGAGAAAATAAAGGATGATCAAAGAAAAGATGTGGAAATTAAAAAAAGGGTGGAAGCCATTAGAAATGGGAAATCCTTTGAGTTCATGATTGATGAGGAAGGATTTGTAATATTTGGGTCACAATTATGTGTACCATATTATCTAGAGATAAATAAGGAGCTTCTAAATAACACACATAGATCAACCTTCTCTATCCACACCGGGATCAAAAAGATGTATTGAGATATCTGAGAGAATTTTTAGTGGGAAAATATGAAGAAAGAGATTGATGAGTATACATCAAAGTGCCTGGTATGTAAGCAAGTGAAGACTCAAAGATATAATTCTAAGAGGATGATGCAACCACTACCCATAACAACATGGAAGTGGGAGAACATCACCATGGACTTTGTCACTGGACTTCCAAGGACGTCCAGAAAAAAATGATATATGGGTCATTATGGATCATCTTACAACGACAACTCACTTTATAGAAATTCAAGAGGACTTCTCCTTAAATCAAATTTCATGGATATATATCAAATAGGTGGTAAGAATGAATGTAGTACCACTATCTATTGCATCTGATAGAGATCCGAGATTCACCTCGAAGTTCTAGTAAAGTCTCAAACATGCTCTAAGCACTGAAATGAACTTAAATAATCCCTATCACCGTCAAACTGATGTCCAATTTGAGAAAACTATTTAGAAACTAGAAGATATGTTGAGGGAATGTTCTATGGACTTCAAGGAAGGATGTGACCAATATCTTCCACTGGTCGCATTATCCTACAACAATAGTTTCCACTTGAGCATCTGAATGGAACCATACAAAGCTCTTTATGGGAAAAGGTGAAGAACAATGGTGTGTTGGGATGAAGTTGGTGAGTTTAAGCTTCTAGGACCTGAAATGGTTAAAGAAATGTTGGAGAAGGCGAAAACCATTCAACAACCCATCAAGGCAGCCCAAAGTTGATAGAAGCGTTATGCATACAATCGTCGACGAGACCTTGAGTTTAAAGTTAGATACATGATATTTCTCCACATATCTCCATGGAATTAAGTCATGAGATTTGGGAAGAAAGGAAAGCTAAGTCCCAGGTACATTGGACCCTTCTAGATCCTTGATCAAGTCAGAGCTGTGGCCTATCCACTAGAACTTCCACCTACCATAACCAAGGTACACGATATCTTTCATGTATCCCTATTAAGGAAGTACATACCAGACCCTTCACATGTACTCTCATTAGGGGTGGTACAGTTGGAGAATGATATTTCTTATAAGGAGAAACCAGTGAAGATCTTGGATCATAGAGATAAAGTTATACGTAACAAGACTACTCACCTGATCAAAGTACTGTGGTGGAACCATAAGTATGAAGAGGCAACATGGGAACTAGAGGAGGCAATGAAAGAAAAATACCCACACCTGTTTATGGATTGGAATGTAAAACAAAATTTTGAGGGTGAAATTTCATAAGGGGGGAATAATGTAATGATCCAATATTTTATCAATGGAAATTTTCCTCTTATAATTAAGTCATATAATCACATGAAATTACAATACAATGAAATACTAAATACTATGTTACCCTTAAACATAATATTGTCACTTTTGTGTTTCGAATTTTGAAAAACTGACATACACAGTTGCATTCATTAAGATATTTAGAGTTTGATAAGACAAACTTAATTTTTGATGAATAGTAACACACCATTTTGAATAGTAAAACACCTTTATGAATAGTAATGAATAGAAAATCGGCAAAAAAAAAAGAAACTTCACCCATGAATGTATAAATACAATTTATACATCTTATAAGTGAAAAAATGATCATAGTATAAGTATTAGTATTTTTGCATGTCATAAATATTTTAATTAAAATTTTATGATTAATTTAATAATTTAAAATGGAAATGTATTTTCATAAAATGTAATAATAAATTTATTACTTTATTTTTTTATGGTTATAAGATAATTTTATGGGACCTTGATTAATTTCTCTAGGTGTTATAAAATGAGTTATAGTTTTAAAGTTGTTTTTTTGGAATAAATTATGACTTTATTTAAAAATTAAATTAAAAATATTTAGAAAATTAATTTTAAAAAATGAATTTCATTTTTTGATTCTACACATCAAAAAATGGTTGGGCTGAATTTTTGGGATTTTTCTAAAATAATTGAATTTTTCATGAATAATAAAATACAATTTTGAATTTTTGGTATGTTTAATGACATCATAATGATGTAATAATTAATATAAAATTCTGGTAGACTTGTGTAAATTAAAATATTATATGTGGTGTCCCAATTGGATAATACCATGGGCAATCCCATGGTTTTTCAAAAATCACTAATGAGGCGTCCTTTGAAATTAATAAAAAAATCCCTCTCATTTACTATAAATACCCACTCTTTCCTTCGTTTCCTTTCATTAAAAACTCATAATACTTGAATATATGGTAGTTTTACCTCCATAGGATTACTAACAAGGTTTAATCAATCCTCCAAGGTCCCAACCTTCATGTTTTAGGAGTTACCCTACAAGGTAAGGGAATCTACCACCCTTCTTTTTTTCAAAATTTCATTTTATGTTATTCTTTTTAATTTCAATTGGATTATGTTGGGATATGTAATTTAATATCCCCTTAATATAAATATTATGTAATAATGAATATATACCCATTTTTTTCTCTCATCAAAATATTTTATGAAATTTTAACCGATGCTGTTAGGCTGCCGAATTTTCGTAAGGGATCTCTCAACTTTTCTTTTATTTTCAAGTTCATTTCTGTTATTTTTCTTTCCTCAGATACTTTCATCCAAATGTTATGATGAATTCATTACCTTAAATTTAGTATAATTTTTTCATGATAAAGGACTAATTATTCATCATCTCTCCTTTCCCATTCATTTATACTAAAAATGAAAACACCATCCGAGATGTGCTAATTTACCACATTCAAGGACGATGGGTTTTCAATTTATATTAACATATTTAATTCTGGTCATGAAACCATTATTATGGTTTAAAAATAATATAATATATGTATTATTTCTCATATATGGTTCTTAAATCTTTTTTTACACACAATTTTGATTTATAAAGCAAAATGAGTCCGTTGTGTTCAAAAACCGCCAATTAACCCAAACTATTATCATTAAATAATTTATATAACGATTCATCTTCATGCCAAGTAAACAAATGGAATTTACAACCATTTAAAATTCTGTATTTTCACTAATAAAATATAACTTTAATTTTGTACAACTATTCTCATTTTAAATGATCCTCCATTCATGTATATAGGTATACCGATCATGAAACAAACGCTCCCAAACAATGAAATTGAACCAGTTAACCCATAAAAAAGGTCATGGATGAACTTAAAAAGGTTATAATAAATATATTAAATATAGAAAAGGTTATTAAATTATTAATTAATTAACCTAATTTTATTATTCAGGTCGTTAATATCAAGTGGATAACACCACCAGACTTAAGGTAAGGGATCCTCTCTATTTCACTTTTATTCAAGAATGTCCTCTATGTTTGCCCTTTTATGTATAATAACTAATGAAAGGGTATGATTTAAAACATCCCCCATAATTACCTCATAATTTATAAGTGATTATAAATCCCTATCTCTCTCATTAAGCCCTCTTGAGAACACCCGATACCATACTGATAATTCGTACGAGATTCTACCCGAACCTCCTTTGTTATTTAGGGTTGCCTTATCTTCCTTTTACCAAAATGAATTTATCTCATATTTTTATGTGCATCATATAAATTCTGTTTACATGTACCAAATTCATTTATCAATACCCTTTAATCATTCTCTTTCGGGGATATACATGTTTTTAAGTGATTACCTCCTCAATACTTTCCGATAAGTAAACCGGTTTTGAGGGAACTTTCCAAATTCTTACCCGATTTAAAGTCCACTATATATTTTGTTTTAAGCCACCATTTGTATTTATAAAATCAGAATTTTTTTATTATGAAAACATTCTTTGTTAACTTCTGGTTTTATATAAATTATTTTCCCTTTTCTATTTTAAAGGCTCTATAGTATTTTCCATAAAACCATAAAAAAAGTTTTAATGATAAAATTTCTTAAATACTTTTCTTACATGTTGTCACTTATAATTGACATTAGATACCATGATATACAAATATTTTACCTTATTAATTTCCATGTATATTTTAGTCCTTAATTTCATGGAAACTTTTATGATTTTCCCATTTGTTATGATTTATGACATGATTGTACTACCCAATTCTTTGCATGGGTAACTATTATGTTTATGTAAGATTGATTATGTTGAAAAAATACTCATGAAAAGTTAATATGGCTTCACCCAGATAGAACTCCAATGCATTGGGTAAAGTTTAGTCTCATGAGACATTATGTGCGGCGGTCTTGGCGGTTAGCCTTGGCTTGTGCTACCATGTGCAACGGTCTTGGCGGTTAGCCTTGAATCGTTATAAAGTCATGTTTTATATTGATTACACATTACTATGACTCCATGTTTATACGATTCCATGTTTATATGTTATGATTCCATATGTTACATGCCTCTTAATATCATCATGTCATGCCTTCTATCCCTTGTTCTAATGCTTTGTTCTTATGGTTATTCCCTTACTAGGCTATTTAGCTCATCCATTTGTTCATGTGAACCCCAAGGAACCCTATGTAGATGTTTGAGAACAATGGAAGTTAGGAGCTCAATTTTAAGATTAAATAAATAAATAGTTTATTTAGTTCCATTTTTTCAGTTTTATGTACCTAGTCTTCAAAGACACTAGACTTCACAATCCTTTGCTTGTACTCTGATGTTTAATTATTCTTAAAATCATGTAATGTTATGTGTAAAAGGATAGAGTTGCTATACAAAAAACCTGTGTAAAAAGTGGACCATATATCCACTGGTAAATTTCATCACTCTAGAGTCCCATGGATCAAGCTCATCAACTACTCCCATGTGGTTCCTTCTCTTTCCCTAGACCTGAAATACCATAATCTACAAATGATCGAAGGAAAAGGTAGGGTGTGAGGTATAAAGTCCAGTATGGTCTCACCAAGTGTTCCATAATCAAGTACATAATAATTAAACCAATTATGATTTCAATTTAAATAAAACAATGCATGTAATGACATTTAAATATAAAAAACATGATTTCAATTCATAAAGTTGACATATATATCAAAATTGAATTAAATGAACATTTTATATAAAAAATTTATATAAAGAAATTGAAATGAATAAAACTGTTCCATAATCAATGGCATGTAATCATCAAATCCAAAATCTCATAACACCAAGTAATATTCCCTGAGGTACATTATTTTCTGGTAATAGGATCCTCACACTACTCAATCAGTAATCTCAGCTCAATGTGTGCACACGTCCCACGACTCAGGTCTTATGGACTCAACTCTCTATCAGGGAAAATAATTCCACACTAAGTTTATGTATGTGTTTTTATCATAAATCCATTGCTATGGGGTCATATCCTAACATGTTTGTCCTAATTACCCACTAAATACCCGGAATCACATATTCTTTAGTCAATCAATCAATCATTGTAAAATCAATCGTTTCAGGTTAATTCAAAAAAAAATTTCCCAATTTCAGTTTTTAATATGCCTTTCTCATTTCAAAACAAAATCATAGGTTTTCAACAATTCATGCCTTTTCAAATCATATTTTAATTTAATCCATTTATTTAAAGTCTCAACATCAAATCATTTCATCAAATAAATTTCCAAATCGAGTCATAAATTTTCTCCAATCTACCCAACAATTTCAATTCCATTGAAATTGGAGTTTTTTTCACAACTTCCATGACCTTTTCAGAATCAAACATCAATCATCTCAAATATGAGTTTTTAAATCATTTAAAATACCATTTCAAATAAACCAAGAAAATTAGGGTTTCAATTATAGGGAAAAATTATATGGAACCACCTACCTTTCATCAACAATCAAATAAGCACTTGCAATGGAAAACACCAATGAAGAATGAAGACAAAACAGATCAAAAAAGAAATCCTAGATAAAAAAACATCAAGGAAAAACTCCAATTCAATTGGAAATAATTATATCACACTACTATAAATGAAGTATAATATAAGGAAGAAGAAAAAAGTGAGAAAACTCACTGGAGATCAAATGCCAAACCAAGACCTTCAGAAGGGTTGGGACTGCTTACTGTGCATGGGAGGAATCCTAGGGTTCTCAGGAGGAGGGATTGCAGAATTCCAAATGAAATCAGTTGAAGAAAACACATAAAATTTCTGTTCATGAGTAATTTACATTTTAAATCTAGGTCTTATGGAATAAATTGTCACATTTCATATACACAGAAAATGATATCACCTCGGGTTAAAAATCCCAATCGATTAATTCATAATAAGTTCATATTTTACAATGTAAATCATTTTGTGTCCTAATGAATTATCACATATTATAGATAGTGAATAGTTTACATCATTAAATGAGGTTTTGTAGAATAAATCCTTTTTGTAGCTAGTTCCCAGTAGCATCCCACTGCAGAACCACCCATAAAGATTCCAAGTTAACGTGGACCCAAAGTTAACCCTTTAAAGCCCTTGGCACTTTTATATCTAGAATTCATTAAATCAAAGAAACATACATCCTTGAAATTTAAGCCATTTTTTCTAAAAAATTATCTCTGTCCTCTAAAGGTACGAAACAAACCCAAATAAAAAGGAAATAAAAACAAGGGTCAAGAAGTACCTGAAAGAAGGTAAAAATATGTTACAACCTCCCTATAATAAACAATTTCAATCCAAAAAAATCCTATAAATAATATTCTATATCAAAGATATGAGGACACTGCTCTCTCATTAGTGTCTCATGCTCCCACATCTCATAAAAATCAGAACCATGCTACCATAACACATAGACCAAAAGTATCATCTTCCCATGAAGAACCTTTGTCTAAAAATAAACAATCCTGAATGGATGTCTAGTCATGGATAAATAAGTCTCAACATCAATATCTCCCCAAATCCAAAAAAGATAAGGGTTATAAAGATAATTTTGAAGTTGTGATACACGAAACATGTTTTTGATCAAATTCAACTATGTTGTAAGTGCCAAACCATAATCCACTTTCCCCACATGCTCAAAAATCTCAAAAGGACCCACAAACATTAGTGCAATATTTCCTTATTTCCTAAGGTATTAGTGACCCAAATGAGGTGAAACTCTCAAGAGTTACTGGTCACCAACTAAAAATCATAATATTATTAACAAAGATCATCATATGAATTATACCAGCTCTATTCCATCAATATTATCTGACGAATCATCTAAATCCTCCTCCCCATCTCTTGAACCAAACTCGGTATAACCAAGGAACTTTCACCAATATCTGACCAAAACAATGGAGATTTATAAGGTCAACCATAAAATGCCTCAAAAGGATCCATTCTGATACCATAATGGTAAATATTGTTATAGGAAAACTCAAACTATCCCAAATGGTCATCCCAAGATCCACCAAAGTCAAGAATGGAGGAACAAAAAATTTCCTCAAGAATCTGCATAGCTCTCTCTATCTATCCATCTATATATGGATAATAATATGTGCTTAAATCTTCTTGGTATCCTAGTACCTCCTAGAGGCCTCTCCAAAAGTGAGGAGTGAAACAGGGGTCCATATCATAGACTATAATAGATAGAACTTTATATAATCTAATAATCTTATGAATGTAGATACATACCAATTCCTTAACTTTTTTTGTATCTTGAATGGGTATAAGGTGATCTAATTTGGTTGTCCTATCGATCACAATCAATATCTCATTCTTCCATCAAGGGATATATATAAACCCAACAAAAAATTCTTTAGAAATATCATCCCACTTCCAAGTCAGAACTGGAAGCAGATGAAGAAAACCTGAATGTCTTTGACGCTCGACTTTGACCTATCACCAGTATAACATTGAGATAAAAATTCAGTGATGTATTATCTAATATCTAGACACCAGAATCATCACATCATATCATATAACAATTTTGTGGTTCTTAGGTGCACTAACCATTGGGAACTATGGAGGTCCCCCATTACTTCCTTTATCATAGGAAACAATACAATATACCAGTTCTGGAAACATAGAATACCCTACAAATAGAACTAATAATCACTTATAGTCTCCCCACCAAAAAGAGATTCCCTAATTCCAGGGAATTCATCATCAAACTACTACTCACAAAGAATCATCTTGATAAGATAAGAGGTTAACTACCTGCCCATAAAAATAACATCAGACTCATTGTCCAAGACTCCCAAATGAAAATAACCAAATAGATCCATCATACTCCACAATTATGATGATTCTTTTATGTCATGAGTTGGAAGTTTCCTAATCAAATCATTAATAATAACATTCCCCTTATTGGGAGTGTAGGAAATGTCAAAATCAAAAGATTGTAGGTACTCCACTCAATTCCATTTTTGGTGGTTCAAATATTTTTGAGGGAAGCTATAAATCAATATTTTGTGGTTAGAATAAATGGTAAACCTTTAACCAAAAATTTAATGCCTCTAAATCTTAAGAGAATGCATCAAAGATATGAGTTTGAGATCATGGGTTTGATAATTATTCTCATGTGACCTAAGATGTCTGGAACCATAGGATACTACATGATTTATATGCTAAAGTACACAACCCAAACCCGAACCTGATGTTCCACAAAAGACCATATAGCCCCACTCAAACTTTTGAAGAGTTAACACTGGCATAGAAGTCAAAATACGTTTCATATAAAAAAAATAACTTTGACATTTTTATCCCAAATTAAATTCACCCATTTCTGAGTGAGAGTGGTCATTGAAGAATACAAATTTGAGAAATCCTTAAAAAACATATGGTAAAATCCCACTAAGCCAAAAAAATATTCACATCTTGAAGACATTACACAATTTATACCATGTCATAAAAACTTTCTCCTTCTTAGGATCAATTAAAATACCATGTTTTGTGACTATGTGTCCCATGAAATTCAATTCCCAAATACAGAAATTAAATTTTAAAAGATTTGTGTAAATTCAGTGATTTCTCAAGATTTACGAAGCTGCTCTCAAATAATTCACATGGACCTCCTAGTTTTGATAGTAAACTTGGATTTCATCAAAAAATACCACCATGAAAAAGTCAATGTACTCATGAAATCTCCTACTCATTAAAACCATAAAATTTTTAGGTGAATTGGTTAGACTAAATGACATAAAAAGATACTCATGATGGCCATACCTACTCACGGAGTTGGTATTCTAAATGTTATATTCTTTAATTCTTAATTGGTGATAACTAGATCTAAGATTGATATTTGATAACAACTTCAACCCATTCATCTGGTCAAATAGATCATCAATCTATGGAAACATATATTTATTCTTTACCATGAATCAATTGAGTTTCTGATAAATCAATACATAGTTTAAGTGTTATATTATATTTATTTGAAAATAGAAAAAGTAACACTCAAGGTGATATAATAGATCATATGAATTATTTCTTTAGAAGATCATATAACTAATATTTCAACTCTTTCAGCTACATTGGTGTCGTATGATAAGAAAGAATAGACATTGGCTGAGTACCAGGTACAAAATCGATAGAAAATTAAACCTCTCTTACCAATTGAAAAATAAATTAATCAGAAGGAAAAATGTTGATAAACTTGATGAAAAATGGAGGGAGATCAACATTCAAATATTCTAGCTTCAATTTGAAAGAAAACAATAATATTACCCTGCCTAACTCTGGAAAAAGAGGTCTATATCTAATCGAACTTGGGTCCCATTCTTCCTGAAAGGCCTAGAGCACCCCATCAGACGTAGTATAGGAGACCCATCGAAGATAACAGTAAATAAAAGACTTATTATCAACCGACCAATCTATCTCAAAAATTATGTCAAGAGGTTTCATTCTAAGGACTAGAAAATTCCAGGCAACCTTATCCTCCGATAAAGAGAAAACACATGAGGGACATCAAAGACCCTACCCTTTATTCATTCTAAGGGGTGTAATAATATCCATAATATAAGAACAAATCTACGTAGGAAGATTTAGTAGGTTCACAATACAAGTTGATATAAAGGAGTGAGATACACCAGTATCAAATAAAGTAGTCACTAAAGATGAATCTATAGTGATGGTACCTCTCATAGTCATTAGACCTGCATAATCTTCCTTCGGAGAATCTTCCACTACATGAAGAATATTTTTTCCAAAATTTTGTGGTTGTAACCCCTTAATTATTGAATCATATGATTACACTGTAGTAATTTTTGGTGCTGATGATCCAATTCCACTGTTCAGAGTAGAAAAGAATTGACAAAACTTCTATAGGTGTCCTAAGAGACCATAATAACTACATATCTTTGGTGCCTCAAAACAAACCCCTTTCAAATGCCGAACATTTCCACACCAGAATAAATTAAAAGGTAATATTCTAGGAACTGTAGGAGGTATGAAAGACACCTAATGTCTAGAACCACCATAAGACCCATCACTCTTTATCTCTACTTCAAAGTAACTCATAAAATTGACATTGGGAGAAAAAAGGACTCCCATAAACCCTGAATTACCATCCAAATCAATCTCATACATCAATGATATATCTAGAACATTAGAATAATATGTGAGATTAAATATGAATACTTGAGATCATATGTTAAAAAAAACCCATATTAAATCTTTAAACTTTTAGTTTCTCATTTATCACTATCTTAAGAGAAAACAGAACAAGATCAGAATTTTTTTTGCCTACTATGTAACAATCCTATCACTCTACTATAGGATAAGAAACTCTATATACTTTGACAAGAACATAAAATATAGATTGAAATAATTAGTGAAAATAACTCTAATGTATTTCTACTTCAATACCTAATGATTTTTTATTATAACTATCGAATCCCACCATCTTCTTCTAGGTCCCTTAAGCTTAAAGGTATCACATTTTACTTTAATATAATCAGGTGATTCCAAGAACTCAAAAAATATCTTAAACTTTTTCAACCAATCCTAAACCTATTGAGGATCATTCAAACCTTGGAAAGCTAGTGATTTATGATAAACTCTTGATCATGATCTCTAGATTCATCCCTTTAAGGTTCTACAACTAGATTTTGAATGGGAATAGTTTCAGGTACCTATCCCAAAGCTTGGAAAGAATGCACTAGCATTTCAACAAGATTATAGTCCACTAGAGGATTCACCCGATGTGGTTCCCCAACAACTTTCTCTTGTGGGCTATTCAAATGCCTTCTCTAAGGCATGATGTTAAAAAATATTAATAGTCAAAACCAAAAAAAATTCAAGGATACACAAATTATCAACTAAATTAGGAGTCATAAGAATAAAAAAGCACTCAGATCAATTGGGAAAAGACTAGAATCAGATCAAAACACTCCTCAAAGATATTTTTTCCAACACCGATGGTGAATTATGGAACATTATGATGATAGATGTCCATACACTTGTTCATAACTACATCTTAAGTCCCATAAATCCTACCTACTATCTACCATAACAACCCAAAATATATATTGACATCAAAGAAAGATGTATAAAATGAACATATAATACAAAATTTTTACAAAACATCCCAGATAACCTGGTATAATAATACATGATCTGGTCATGACATGGCTCAAAGGTCATTCCCGATCCCCATGTATTGGTAAATAGAACCTGACATCATACAAGAATCATGAGGGAGTGATTTGTTTCCAAAAAAATAGTGAAATAAAAAAGATATAAGTCAGTATTCTCAACACTTAAAAAGGAGAAAGTACCAGAATCAAATAGGTAAAATAATACCCAATAGAACATCAACTAAAAAAAGATCACATGAACTCCAAGAAAAAGATAAAAAACCATATGTAACAAGTGGACCATAGCTCCATCGGTCACCATCATCACTTTAGATTCATAAAAATCATGCTCATTAACCACTACCAAGTGAAGCCTTCCCTTTCTCTAGACTTGGGATAACATAATCTATAAATTCTTAGAGGAAAAGGTAGGGTGTGAGCTATAAATCCTAGTAGGGTCTCACCCAGTGTTCTATAATAAAGTCTACAAAAATTAAACCAATTATGTTTTCAATTTAAATAAAAAAGGCATGGAAGTGAATTTACATATTTTAAAAAACATGATTTCAATTAAAAAATATGATAGATATATCAAAACAGGCTTAAATAAACATTTTATATAAAACATTTATATAAAGCAGTTTCCATAAATAAAATAGTTCAATAATTAATGGCATTTAATCATCAAATAAAACATATCATATAAATAAATAATAATACTTGAGGTACATTATTTTCTAGTAATATGACCCTCACACTACTCCATCAATGATCTCAACTCAATGTGTGCACACATACCACAATTTAGGCCCTCGGGACTCAACTCCCCATCAGTACAAATCATGTCGCGATAAGTTTATATCGATGTATTCATATTAAATCCAATTATAAGGGGTAAAATAATAGTATAATTTTCCTAATTACCCACCAAATACCGATGATAATTTTTTATTTAATCAATAAATCAATCAATCAATCATGGGTAAATCAATCATTTCAAATCAGTTCAAAATACAATTGTCCAAATTCGATTTTAAACACGTATTTCTCATTTCAAAACCAAATAACAGGTTTTCATAAATTCAATCCTTTTCAAATAATATTTCAATTTAATCCATTTATTTCAAGGTTTAACATAAAATCATATAATCAAATAAATTTACAAATCAAGCCATCTATTTTCTCAAATCCACCCAACAATTTCAATCCTATGAAATTGGAGGGGTTTTCACAACTTCCATGACCTTTTCAAAATCAAACATCAATAATATCAAATTAAGATTTTTAAATAATTTTAAAATTCATTTCAAATCAACCAAAAAAACCAGGGTTTCAATTATAAGTAAAAATCATATGGAACCTCCTACCTTTAATCAATGATCAAATCAACACCCACAATGGGAAAAACTAACGAAGAATGAAGGAAAAGGATATCAACATGGAAATACTAGATAAAAAACCATCAATTTCAAACTTATATTCAATTATATATCATGAGATACACTGTTTTAAATAAAGGATAGTGGAAAGAAGGAGAAATCTAAAGCAAGGAAACTCACCGAAGATCAAATGCCAAACCAAGACATCCAGAAGGGACGGGGTCACTCACTGTTCATGGGAGGAAGCCTAGGGTTATATAGAGGAGTGATTATAGAATTGAAAATGAAATTAGTTGAGTGGAACATATAAAATTTTTGGGCATGAGGTATTTATATCATAAATATAGGGTTTATGGTGTAAATGCATCACGTTGTACATACACCGAAAAGGCATATCCTCAGGTTAAAAATAACGATCGGTGAATTTATGAATCAATTTCATCTTTTATGATGTAAATCATTTTGTATTATATTCCATTCCCATGGATGATGGATAGAAAATATATTACATTATAAATTGAGGTTTTATATTGTAAATTCATTTTACAGCCAATGCCTAGTAGCAGCCCTTGCAGAACCACCCATAAAGTTTCCAATTCTACCCAAACCCAAAGTGAACCCTTTAAAGCATTTGAAAAATTTATACCTAGACTCTATTAAATCAAACACACATATATCCTATAAATTTTGGTCATTTTCCATGATAAATTCTCTCCATCCTCGCAAGGACCTAAAGGCACCCAAATGAAAAGATAATTAAAAAAAGACTCAAGAATTACTTAAAAGAAGGCAATGAGATGCTATATATAATCTTGGTATAAAGTAAATAGAAAATATATAAATCATTTAAGTATAACATAACCACCAAGAACACACAAGTAATAACAACCATGTGATAAGAGGTTTTCACTTACCAAGCTTCAAAAAACCTTAAATGTACCTGGTTAGGCTCCATGCTAGAAGGATGGTCATAAAATATGTTGGGAGTAATGAAGAGAAATCCACAAGGCCGGTCCACTACGTAGGGGTGTCCATGGGTCGGGTTGGGTTAGGTCAGGTAGGTGGTGTTTTTGGATCTGAACCAAGTAAAAAAGAATGGGTTGGGTCAGGTTGGGTCGGGTCACATGCTTCATGAGCAGGTGACCCAACCCAACCTGACCCATTGGGGGTCGGGTCACATGATGCATGTCCAATCGACCCGACCCAACCTGACCCGATGTGAGTCTAGTCAGATGAGGTCAGGTTGGGTTGTGTAGGTTATGTTTCTAGACCCAATACTCATGTCAATCTAAATGAACTAAACTAAACAAGACGATATATAGGAAAAATATCACACTGGTTTACAATGGAAGTAACTGCTAAGAAGATTCACTGGGAAATAAGATAAACTTAAGATATATTATAAAGTCATATGAAATATATTAATTATTTAACAATTATAATAGAAAAAAATTCAAATAAAAATCAAGAAAATTCAAATAAAAATAAATAGAATTTAGAAACTATTATGCATGCAAAGTAACACGATATATAATACCTTCATATCGGGACTAAAACACATATCTCAGCATCCAGACCCAAATAATTCCTTCGGATGATATACATAAAGTTATCTATTTCCAAAGAATACCACATATTGGAATCATCATGTTAATTGAAAGGATTGAGATTAAATCTCATAGCCCATATGGAGGATAAAAGAATCCACAAGTGGGGTAAAATGTTATTAATAATGAACATAAAGTAGATAATGAGATAATCAATGATTTTTTCACATAAAAATGGTTATCTACTGAATTCACAATTTATAACTCCTATTCATTTAAAATTATAAGTGAAATCCAAAAAACATGGCAGGAAATGGATTCTCAAGATACCAAGAGATATATTATGTTTTGTTATATAAGACTCCACAAGTTTCAGATAGTATCCAAAGAATAATTTCAAAACTAGTAAGAAAACTAATATAAATGAATTTATTTTATTAACTGTAAAGAAAATGGTCATTGTTCTTATGATTAAATATTTTTATCTTCTGAATAAATAAATCATGGATTAACCATTAGAAAACCATGAAATGAATAATAACATGCAAATAAAAAATATAGCGAGCATCAACCCGATGGATCCAGACCTGGCCTAATTTCTATAATTATTCCATACTTATTTCCTTCCAAAAAATACAAAAAAAGACTATAGTATCAATGGAAATACAGAAAAATATAAATGAATTTAAAGGTAATAACTATAACTACAATTAATGAACAACACTTATCATATAACCAAAATTTAAATCAATTTCAATAACTAATCCTTGAATAAAATGGGAAATTTAAAAAATATAATGCAACATGCATGAGGAATAAACTAGAAACTAACTATAACAATAATGTATAAAGATAAAATTATAGTTACCATTAAAAAAATAAAATTAATGATCCTGAAGAGATGAAGAAATTAATTACAAAATCACTCGATAAAAATATTTAAACAAGAAACATTCAATCACTAAATTGAATCAAACTGAAATAATGAAGAATAAAATGATAAAATTGAATGATTTATGTATATAGACACCAGAGTACACACACGAAACCAAGAGGAGGAGGATTCGAAGCAGGTGATTAGGGTTTCTCCCAGTTACTCATGAGGGAAGGTCGAGGGAGGAGGTGAGCCAAGAATAAGGAAGATAATCAAGGAGTAGGGTTTTCTTGCGATGGAAGGAGGAGAAGAGAAGGCGAGTGAGGGAGTAGGAATTTCTCATGAGGGAAGGTCGAGGGTGGGGGAGGGAAGGAGGAGAAGAGAAGGTGATTGGGAGAGGAGGTGAATTAGGGAGTGGGATTTTCTCACGAGGGAGTTAAGGTCAGGGTCAGGGGAGGAGGATGCGAGTGTGAGGGAGAGGAGGTGGTTGGGTAGGAGGTAAATGGGGAAAGAGAGTGATCAAATGATGGGGGAGGATTTTTTTTATAATGGGTTCATTGAGTCAGGTTGGGTTAATATTTTTCCAACCTAAGACCTAAAATGACCTGTACACTGGTCAACTCAAAAAAACCCAACCCAATGATTTTTTGTGCATAACCTGACCCAACCCAACTGGAATCGGTTGGGTCAGGTTGGACCCATCGGGTTGGGTTGGGTCTGTACACTCCTACCACTAGTTATTGAGATTTTATTTCACTTAACATCAAAAAGGAATTGAGATAACATGTATCTTAGTATCCTCAAGGCATTGAGTGAACATGTCACTCAGAATCCACAAAGCAATGAGATAACATTTCACTCAACATACATGTGGCATCAAGACATTGTGTCACTTGGCATCCACAAGGCATTGAGTGAATATATATCTCAATATCCACATGGTCATTTTACCCTAGTGTCTGCTGTCATGGGTCTTCCATCCAGGCCACCATGATCTTACCCCATGATTAAGTCCATTATCATCATCACAAGCAATGCACACTCCCCCCTCAAAGGGATGACCATATCATGATGGTTCACCTGTATTTTTGTACCAGAACAATACCTATAGATGAAATATGAAATATCACACATCAAGGTAGATCCTACATGTAAGTAGGGGTTAACATATCATTATGAGAATTTTGTTACAATTACTAAACATAGAAAAATAACTACATAGACATAATCATGGAAATAAGCATCATAAAAGGGTCTCACAGGATACACTTGCACTAACAAGAGATTAATATCAAGTTTTTTCAACAAGTTATACCAATATAGATATTAAAACAAGGCTAAAAAGGGTATACATATAAAAAAATCATGATATATCATCACGAGTCATAAAAATTACACATATGATCAAAAACAAACATGGTATATTGGGATATCTAAGCATACTCATGGAATAAATCAATATACATGGTATCATGAGCTACTCACTCATGAAAAACACACCTCAAGGTTTCCATGTAATTAAATGAACTCTTTAGTGATCAAGCATCAACCATCAGTGGCTAACAAGAAATTAGTGCACAAGGGTTCATCCTGGCCCTTGACACTTTGTCCATTTACCTTAGGCATAAATCCTTTAATTAATTAATCCTCAATTCTCATTAATTATTTAAACACTATACAAGGTTCCTTTAGTTAATTAAGAGTTATATATCATTAATTAATTAATCATAGGCATGGTTCCTTTAATTAATTAAGATTCAGGGATCATTAATTAATTAAGACTTACATGTTTATAATACAATTATGAATTTAAGGGTTGTTCACCTAAGTTTGTGAACCTCATAGAATATGAAAATAAAAAATGTATAAACCAAAGGATATACTACATGGGACCACCTACCTAAAATAGAGTCAACTCTAATCCATGAAAAGCCCGATTACTATCTGATCCATCCAAGTCCATTCAGCCTCCAACATTATCCATAAGGTTCTTCTCATGCCAAATCATTAAAATTAATTAATTATAATTTAATTATAATCAATTAAAATTTACAAGAACTCACATTCAAGAGAGAAGGCACACAATCCAAGAGACTTACCAGATATCACTGCCTAATCAGAACCTCATTTAACTGTCCATGGAAGGTCTATCTCACACTTCTGAATTTATATTAGGAAAAATACCCATTGTATGGTAAAAATAAAAAGTGAAATTTAATATAAGTAAATTGAAACCCTTTTTAAGAAAAAAATTACATACCTTAACCGCAATGTCGTCTAATAGATTTCGACCCACTCCCAACACACTCCTAGTTCTAAGATGAGTAAAAGACCCAAACCAATTCTACGTTTTAATGGAAAATTCACCAAAAATTTAAAAAAAACCATATAAATAATTATAAAGGTAATAATTTCATCAAAATTCCCATAAATGGTACATGTTCAATCATCATAGAACTTCCTCCAGCCATGTCAATCCAAATCCCTATCAAAATCAAATCAAGGTCTGATGTAATTGACTTATGATTCTCTATTTGGAGATAAATACAATGATCAATTAAGAAGTAAGATAATTGAGGGAAATAATATCCAAAGATAATTGTGAAATTTAAGGATCAAAAAGGATTAAACTTACCAATAGGGTCATCCATGATGAAAAAAACATGATCTACCACCATAAGAGGAAGGAGACCATGATTGAAGAAGATAGAAGGATCCATCCTGGATTCACCAATGGTCCGAGTCTAGTTCCACCCTATAATATAAATAACCCATGTAGGTAGGAATATAGGAGAAAAAATCTAAACAATTCACCAATAATTGATACAACTTTGATAAAATCAAGGGGAATTAATTGATGAAAAACTAAAAGGACCCTAACTTAAACCACACCCAGTGCACTACACCAGTTGGCTGGTACCGACTCACTGAATGGCCACTAAGACCTACCGAGAAATAGGCTCACTGCCTACCTTACTGCTAGTCCAGTTAATCTTGTTGGACTATAGGGGTTCTACCAACCCTACTGGCTATCCGACAGGGGCTACTAGCCAGTTGGTGTGGCCGCTGCATCTCAGCTAGCACGACCAAGCCTCCAGACTTCTTTAAAGTTATTAATTAGGTACTATTATTCCATTAAAGTCTAAAACACACCTTAAGGATGTACAAACACGAAGTATCTTGATTCAAAAACAGTTTCTATGAATGATCCATCCACCAAATAGAAATTTTAAATTCCCTCCAAAATTCATACCAATAACGACGTAGACCGTTACACCCCAAACCAATCCTTTGGATCCCCTTAACTACATATAAGTTATGATTATGTAATTTATGGATATATTTGGAGAGTGGTGGAAGTTCAAGTTTATAACCAAGGTGAAACCAATCCAGAGGATACACAAGAGCATAGGTGGAATGATGCAACTCAAACCTCACACGGTTCTAGGAGTTTATTCCCTAGGGCCAAGGGTTGGTTTATCATTAGTTAGATAAATCAACCATTTGAAAAATATCATTATCATGCCACTTTATTATTTTATTTATGTTAGTTTCATAGTTAATAATTTATGGATTATTTATTATGATCACTTAATAAATAAATTAACAACTATATGGGATAAAATTAAAGTTAATGAGATTATGAATAATCTTATCCAAGACATGGTTAATCACTTAAGTAAAATACACTCAATATTAACAAGGATATAATGAGATAAAATAAAAAATTTAAAAATAAAGATAAAATCCCTCAAATCAAATATTAATTCAAAAAATCATTCAATTACTTGATTTATAATGGAACCATTAGATCGAAGTGTTTGGTTGGCCCTCTTCAGGACACTTCCATATAATTGGGTGTTCTAAATAAAGTTTTGAGTTGAATTGACTAAATTTTTATTGGGTGGAATGACCTTCATATATCCAATAAAAATTTATAAGAAAGTGTTGTGGAAATATAAGTCCAAGATTTCAAGATCAGGGAGTCCACTCAACAGAGCAAGGAGCTATGAGTTAATGAAATTGGAAAGACCCACCTACCTAAATACCTTAAAATTTCTTAACATGCCCTCATTCAGCCTAAGAGAAGGAGAATATGGTTCATTTACACTAGAATATCCAAGTGACATGATATTCTGAAACCATTAGTGAGGACCATTGGGTTTCAATAAAATTGTGGTAGAATATTGAATCAAAATTTATTATCAATTTTGAAATCCAAATAAAGTACTAAATAATATATTCTTATTTTAGAAATTTAAATTCATTCGACATCAGCTTTATTATTGTGATTCATATTAGAGAAGGATAACCTTCTCACCATATTAAATTTCCATGAATGGTATATGTGTTTGTGTGTTATATTATGTCATGAATAGAAATTATATGTGTTAGAAACCACTATTCCTAAAGCACCTAGTAAAGTGTATGGTGTGCAAGAACTGTGTCTCCACATGAAACATTTGTATGATGCCAAAAATTTCCCATGTTTTATGATATCATCTATGTCTAATGAGTTTATAAGGAAACAAGAGGATATGGATGCATATAGAATCATATCTCACCCTCATGATCTTTATCAAGAGAATGTGAGAGAAGATAGATATAAGATCTCTAATACACTATTCACATGCAATATTGGAGAATAGGTTCCAACCGAGCCTCAAGTAGTCTAGTCGATTAGATGCATAATTATCTTGGACATCTTGGGATTTTAGATCCCTGATGAGTTTCACACAAATATCATTTTATCATCACTACCTAAGATCTTCTCCAGTTTCATTGTTGATTACAATATGAGAAATAATGAGAAGTATTTATAGAGATCCTTACTAGGGATGGAAATGGGGTGGGTGCCCGATTTTTTTGACCTATCCTAACCTAAACACAATCATGATTTATACTACCTGAACTCTACCCAAACCCTGGTTATATGTGTTCAAATTTTACTATAACTCTAAACCAATTAAATAAACACTACCTGATTAATTTCAATATAAAAATATATAATTTAGCTAATATTAATGAATTTAGGTGGGGGGTGTGCATAGAAATGGGAAAACTATGGGATGGACAGAAGGCCATGAGATGTTTCAATAGACTGGAGGTGGAAATTCAATTTGAAAATAGAAACATGGGTGATTATTAAGCATCAAACTGTGCATCACATTTTCGATGTATGACATGGTCTATGTGGTAGACATAAATCTGACATTGAAATTGTGATATGGAATGTTGAGCTTTATAATCCCCCCAATTCATGGTTCCAGTTTGAAAATCCATCAACCACCTCCCCTATGAAAACCAATCTATAAATTTATTTTACACACACACACACAAATGAGATTGTCATCTGATGTTGTAAAAATAAAAAATAAAAATAATGGTGTTTAAATTAAATAAATTCAGTAAAAACATGAGTATTCTGAATATTTTAAATATAATATGAAATATAAAATAATTAGTTCTTTGGATATCTATAGCATATACCTAAGCCCCACCTGATCGATTGATAATTGATTTTTTTATTAAAAATATGGGATCCCCCCATCAAACCGTAAAAGCTATGGAGGTCTAAAATGATGAAGTCCAAGGGAATCCCCTTGAACAATGTTCCTATACTGCAGGGCAAGGATCCATGACTAGAATAAACAGTCATGGGATCTTGAGAATTACACCCTCTTGAGAGGCCATCAGCCGCCTGGTTTGCCTCTATTTTGACATGCCGCACCGAACAACCCTGAATGATCTCCACAGAGCATCTACGAATCATATACGTCAGTTTACAAGGAGGCGTCGCCTTCCCGTGAATCACCCGAACTAAAGTTTTGCAGTCCGATTCAACCTCTGAGATAGTTAGAGCTCTACTCTTACAAAGTGTAAGCCCGAAAAGTAAAGATCTTACTTATACTCCTAAAGAGTTTCCTGTACCATACCAGCATCTGAAAGCAATCAACACAGAGCCAAAAGTATCACGAAGCAGACCCCCCACGCATCTGGACATTCAAACAGAATCCATCCACATTAGTTTGTGGCCGATCCTTGGTGGAAGCCATCTGATCCAGTAACCTTGAGTTATGACGGCCTCAGGTGGTCTGTTAATAACTCTACATATAATCGGGGAGCGGGTACCGCCTTTCACCAGTGATAAAATCTCATGAATCAGCACCTTTAAATGCATATGCAGAATGGGGATTGTGGGTTTGTTATCAAATTAGGATTTATTCCTTGATTCCCACAAAGTCCAAAGAATATCCATGACGATGATAGAACGAACCTTGATATCCATTTATTGACTTCCCTGAATCGAGATCCAATGAACAACAAAGTTCTGTATGGAATCGCATGCAGGGTCATATTGTCCCCAAATGCTCATTGCCAACCAGAGGGAGACCGCCCACTCGCTCGTGAGAAAAAAGTGAAAATATGAATTTGCTTTTGGTTGAAAACAACAGAAACACTGTGAGGCCAACGAGATCCATTTTTTATGGATATTATTTTCCGTTGAGATTGCCTGGTTAAGCACCCTCCAAACCAGAAAATTAATTTTTGTGGGGACCTCTTTGCACCATAGACGGGCTGCCCATTCAAGGTGTGTGCCTTCAAAAATGAGTAGACCCCGATAATCCCAACCTCTGAAGTTCCCATTCCTCGATCTCATGAAACAACACCTATCATCCTCTTCTGAAAAAACAATTCCAGAAAGCGTTTCCTTCTGTTCTTCATTCAGAGTGCACTCAATAAGGATGGGGAATTACCTTACATCTTTAATTGACATATCCGGCGCTGGGAAATATGGGGAAAATAGTTTCTCTCCTAACCAGTTGCTGTTCCAAAAATTAATGTCTCCTCTTCCAATAACCCAATGAGAATCACCCTGTAGGGTATCCAGATGAGAGCATGTGGTTTTGGAAAACTTGGAAAGTTTACGATCATCCAACTCCTCCCAACGTGACCCGTATTTGGCACTTAGTGTCTTGGACTAAAGATAATCTCCAGTAAGAAAGTCCCAAGCTAGCCGCCCCTGCATGGTTTGCATGGTGATTGTGAAATCCTTGAGGCCCACTCCACCTTCCTCAACTAGTTTCGCCAGACGATTCCAAGCATCCCATCTGCAACGACCTGCATCGTTAGCATCCCAAAGAAACTTGTTCAACATTTTATCCATCATAAGAATTTTCCCTTTTGGAGGGTTGATGATGGAGAATACGTGCATTGGAATTGATACCATAACACTGTTGATCAGAGACACCCACCCACCGAAGGATAAGAATTTGTTTTTCCAACTGAAAATCCTCCCAAGAATCTTTCTAATGAGGTCATCAAAAAAAATCTTTTTAACTCTTCCATTTGAGATAATAGAACCGAGATACATCATAGGAAAATTCTTTCTCTGACTCCTAGTATAGCTTGAATTTCCCACACCCTTCTCTTGGAACATTTGTTAGAAATATAAATGTTGCTTTTCTGATTATTGATCCTTTGGCAGCTTAAGTACCCATACATAGACATGATGTCATTGAAATTCTTTAGGGAAGACCTCCTACCATTCATGAAGATCATAATGTCATCCACAAACATAATATGAGAAAAGGTTCCATTCAAGGCTTTGGAGTGGTATGGGGTTAGCCTCCCTTCAGCCATGCTTTTGTGCAGATTTTGGGAGAGACCCACTTGAGCAATGAAAAATAGCGATGGTGAAAGGGGGTCCCCTTGTCTCATTCCTCACACACTTTTGAAGAAACCAAAACATTTTCCCATAATAGAGATGGTGATCCAAGGAGAAGAGTAGCACCGAAAACATATATCACAAACCCCTTCATGGAAACCAAGTCTCCTCATGGTCCGAATGATGAAGCTCCAATCCAAGTTTTCATAGGCTTTGTTCATGTCAACTTGCATGATAATATTATAACCAATCCGCTTCCTATTGATATAATCATCCAGTTATTTTGCAATCCCAATCGACCCTTGTATACCCCTACCCTTGATGAAACCATGTTTCTCCTGTGAAATGACTTTTGGGATCACCTTGTTGAGTCTTCTAGCAATTAAGCTTGCCAAAATCTTATAGAAGACATTACAAAGGCAAATAGGTCTGAACTAATCAATAGATGCGGGGTCTTTGATTTTGGGAATAAGGACCACTCTTGAGGGACATGAACTTATTTTAAGAGAATCCAAAAAAAAAATCTTGGATTGCCTCAGAAACATGCCCCCCACAAAATCCCACGATGCCTTGAAAAAATCCCCTGGAAACCCATCTGGTCCAGGCGTTCTTTCCAAAGGCATATCACATTTGGTGTCCCAAACCTCATCCTCTGAAGTTATGTCCCTGAGGAAGTCATTAGTGTGATTCTCAATGCGCCTATGAATACCATCCATGAACTTCAACTGCTCCTCCGTTTCCAACACAATTACTGAGGTTCTTGTGGGGCATCCTGCAAGCAGTTGTTCAAAGTGCACAGAAGCCATTCTTCCTGCTACATAAATATCAGAAGATAAAGATCCATATTCAAGTCTAAGATTTATCTTCGCCGCCCGACGTTCTTTAATACAGGCATGAAAGAATGCATTATTCTGGTCACCCTCCTTTAACCAGTTGACCCTGGACCGTTGTCTGTAACTACTTTCCATCTCCAAAAGTCTACCTGTGAGCAAGCTACATTTGTCACAGATCCTCAGAAAGATGTCCTCATCCTAGCCCTGTTGAAACAAAGATTCCAACCTATCAATTTCTCCTTGCAGTGAGTCCACTGAATTATCCTCCACTGGATTGGCGAGGAGCCAATTAACAATGACCGATTTAAGTAATTTTTGTCTTTTGGATAGACCGACCCAGGCCTATCCATCAACATCCTGCACCCAGGACTACCTCATCATTTTCATAAATCCTTCCAAGCAATGCCAACTCGGAGAGTACATGAAGGGATTCTTAGCCTGGTTATTCTGTTTAAGCTCAATCAGAAAAGGAGCATGATCCGACAAAACCCTTGACAGGTGGGAAACTGACGTTCCTGAGAAAGTATCCAGCGCTTGTAAATTCGAAAGACATCTATCCAGTCTGCTCCAGATCCTGTTGTTACCCCTAAGATTGTTTCACCAAGTGAATTTACCTCCCTTTAAGCCTATATCCAAAAGTCCCTTACTTATAATACAGCTTTGGAAGTCCATCATGTTGTTGTTGAGATTACTAAAGCCTCCTCTCTTCTTTGAGACGTCCAAAATCGTGTTAAAGTCACCGCCGACGAACCAGGGGAGACCAAGTGGATCAAAAGAATACAAATAATCCCACAAGGGTATTCTTCCTTGGACCTCATTACTGGCATAAATGAAGGATAAGAGGATTAAAAAGTCCTTAAAACATATTTTAACCGTGATTCTTTGGTCGTTAGACTGGACCAAATGAACTTGACAGCTTCCTTTCCCGCAAATCCAGATGTGCTTATTTACTAGGTAGTCATGAAGATGGAATTCAAAGCCCATCTTTTTTGCAAAGAAACCAAGTCTAGAAGAATCTTGCTTTGGTTCAAGAATCACAACTAAAGGCGCACTCCTTCTCCGAGCTTCAGAAGACATAAAGGCAGCTTTACCATGAACCCCTAGTCCTCTAGCATTCCATATGATTAACAATAACATTAAAGAAGATGTTTCTTAACCCTTCGGCTCTCTGGCCTTGCTCATGGGAAAAAACGGCCTCCTTCAAACTCTTCCTTAGACATGGAGCGGGTAAATGGTCTGGAGATGCCTTCCACGGAGAAACACTTCCTTGGCATCAGGATCTTCTGCTTCAGCAGACTATCGGATTCCTCCAAGAGAGACAGCCTGCTTCCCGATGAAGGTTTCAACACACTTGGTTCCCCCTCCTCCCGAAGGATCGATTCCAGCACCTTACGAGCTGGAAAAATACGCATTACAAAGATTTCCTTCCTCACCCCCTCTGAGAAAGACCTCCGCATTCCAGTAACTGTGTCGTCTTTGTATATCTCTACCGAGGCTATTAAAGAAAGGTTAAGAGATCCTGGGGTGATGAATGAAGAAATCCTTGTGGAAGTAGAGGGAGAGGATAAAGGTCTTGGAACTTGCATGACAAAACGCATAGGAAGGGACTCTCCTCCACCCAGTAAAGAAAACTCTGGCGAAGATACGGCCAACTTCGACTGGATGTGAATCTAATATTCAGGTACCGAGCCCATAGCCAACGGTAACTTCTAAGGTGTAATAATTCTCTCTGACACCTGTCTGACCAATTTGGCCCTCTCACCGAGGTTACAAAATTTTACAGAAAAATTCCCGACAACCTTTTCAAAAGGTGATTTGGAAATATTTTCTCTTCCCGCTAATGGTGCAGGGGGAGCCGGATGAAGCCTCAATGAAGATGCCTCACTGGTGTGCCTCTGAGATCTAGAGGGAACATTGGATGTCTGCCGGGGTTCCTACAAAGGAGGATCATTCTGTCTACTCACCTTCACTTTACCTCTCCTACAGAAGTCCAAAGAGTGACCTTGAAATCCACACACCAAGCAGAACCTAGAAGGAGCCTGATAGATCAGACATTGCCACTGCGAAAAACCCTCCGGAGATCTAATAAGGAGCTAGGAAGGAAAATGAGTGAGAAGATTCATCTCAACACAAATTCTGGGGGAACCGACATCCAGGAGGCAAGCCATGTTGGCGTCAGAGCAGAGGAAGCTCCCCAGAGAGCCTACAACCGCCGCCAATATAGAATTGTTATGCAGAGGTAGAGGTAGACCTGGCATTTTAATCCACACTGCCACCATGCTCGATTCTTTACCATAGTGACAAGCTCATGAACAGCGGGAGAGGGTAAAACTTTTGGCTCCACAAAATCTGTCCTCACATGTCCATGCCAACACGAAGTCCTCTTTTCTGAAAAAGTGGATACATAAGGCAAACCTTGAAATCTTAGAGATCGTCGCTGGGTGTTGAAGGCCCCAGGAGTGAACAAGAGACTTAAACTCTTCTAGAGGGGGTTTGGAAGGACCAAACTGGGCCACCAGAGAATGATCATAATACCTCACCGCATCCTAAAGTTATTTCTCCGTAAGAACCACCACGGGAAACCCCTCCCGATTTTCTGGGGATCTGCTCTCCACCCTTATTGGAGGAATACAAGGAGGAAGAACCGAAGCCCCTGTAGGAACTCCCAGGGTGGCTTCTTTGTAAGATATGGAGAACCCCTTAAGAAAAGACTTCTCTTGGCTATTCACCAAAGGAACCTCTAAGGGCGAAGGAACACCCCCAAAAGCAGAATAGTTTTTTGAACAAAACCGCTCCGGAAGATCCCTCAAATAAGCGGTAAGAAGAACTTCATCACTACCATCTACACTCCCACCAGGGTTCCCGCCTTCCTTCCCTACTACGGACTCCATCTGGTGATCCCCACCTGATCAATAATTAGGTAGGCTTAGTTAAACTTGAACTCTACTTGAACTTGATTAAGGGGTACTTTAAATCAATTTAATTGGTTTGGGTACCTGCTAAATGGGTACCCATTTCTATCCCTACTCATTACCTTGATTTTCCAAATTGATAATGAAATGAGGCATGAAAATCTATGGTAATTATTGTGAATAGAAGGAAGAATAAGGAAAAGGACTCAAGACTCACTCAAAGTATAAGTATCATTAGGACTGTCCTTCCAAGAAGAGGAAGATCCAAAGACAGGAAAAGGAAAAGGATGTAGTATGTTTTTTATTTGACAAGCTGGGCTACTATAAGAAGATCTTCACCCAGTTAAATAAGCAAGGGGAAGCTTTAGGTTAATTTTTTATCAAGTGAAATATTTATATATCTACAAATTGGGTATTAGAAATATCTTTTTTACTCACATATGTATTCAAATATAGGAACCAAGTAGATTATAGAATATTTTTAGAGAAGTGGTAGATCTTCGAGTAGCCAGTGAAGAATTACTTGTTTCCTTACCCATAGAATAATACTACCTTCTGATGCCGATGGGAATGATCTTGGTTTTGAAAAATTATTATTATGTTTCTAGTGTTACCAAAAACATACTTTATGTATACCTCCTAGATACAGATGGTCTTATTTTCAAATTTAGAAATAAACATCAATTATTATATAAAGATAATACATGTTATGGTATGAAACATTTAAATAATGGTATTTATATATTAGATTATGAAAACTAAGTATTGGAAATTGATAAAGAATCAAGTTCACATGATTCATTTCACACCCAACTATGGCATCACTAAGTTGGTAATGAAATAATAAGTGGTCTCAAGATGGCTATTTAGATTCTTTTAAACTAAATTCAATTTATAGATGTATCTCTTGTTTATAAGGTAAGATGATAAAGACACCTTTTGGTGGTAAGGGTAAAAGGGCCACAAAGCTTCTAGAATCGGCACATAAATTTGTGTGAAGACCTTTTCCAATAGAATCTATAGTTGGGTATTCTTACTTCATCACTTTTACTAATTACTTGAGTGGATATGAATATATGTACTTAATTAGGTATAAGTCTAAATAATTTGAGAAATTCAAAGAATTGAAGAATAAAGTAAATAATCAACTTAGAAAGAAGATAAATAATCTTCAATATGATTTATGTGGTGGGTATATTAACAAAGAATTCATCAAAATTTTATGAGAGTTTAGTATCCTATCATAACTCACTCCTCCTTATACACCATAGTGGAATGATGTTAATGAAAGGAGGAACTATAATTGTAATTATAATATTGATTTTTTTTTGTTCAGAAAGGTTGGGGTCAAGCCCCTTTATTAAAAAAAAAGTAGGAGTCCCTTTTAATGGGTAAGAGAGGACCCAGTACAAGTCTATAGGACCAAAGAAACATGGTTGTAGACCATGTGTTTAGAGGAACAAAACCCAATTAAAGACACACAATCATAGTCAAGCGGCTAAAAAGCCCAGTGGAACAAAGTCCATAATAAGTGAGTGAAAAAAATACCCCCAAAAAACCAAACACAACCCAAGTCCAAGTCCTAGAAGACCGAGTCCAAAAGCCCAAAACCCGCTAAACACCGCGACCCACACGGTCAAGAAGACTCTAGAACTGCAGGTGCCATTCCGATGATCGGGGAGCCCACCGGATCACTATGGTGCCACCGGCCGTCCAACGAATCCACACCGCCACCATCGGAGTGCAACACCATCACCGCCCTCTGCATCCTTGTGAGGATCCGTCGGCACGAAAACCCATTCCATCAAAATCTGGTCTGAAACCAGATCTGGAACAGATCTCCGTCGCAGTTTGAAGACCGTCGTCCGTAGCCCCGCTGACCGAATCAAGCCCACTCCTCCGTCACAGCTCGATGACCGCCGTCCGCAGCCCCGCCAGCCAAATCAATCCCACGCCTCCGTCGCAGCTCGAAGACCCGCCTCAATAGCTCACCGAAAGCATATGAACCATGAGACTCCACCGAAGAAGCCCAGGAAGAATCACCACCAAGAAGCCGCAAGGGAACTGAACCCTACGGAGATCCCTCGGCCAAAGCCGATAGCTGATGGCAGCGACCTCACGGCGGCGGGATCCAGGAGGGAGGTCTTCACGATCAGCGCCACTCAGGGAGAAGTCGCGGACAGTGCTGGGGATGTCGCAGGGTCGTCGTCGGTGAAAGGAACCAAGAGGCGGCTGCTGGGTTGGGAGCCAAATGAAGCCACCAGCGGGCGGGATGAAGGCGGAACAAACCCTAGGAATCGAAACCCTAGGTCGCCACGAGAAGAGATCTCATGCGACACCCCTTACGGATATTCATTATAGACAATGACATACACATTAAACCAGGTTCTAATGAAAGAAACAAATGATATAACATATGCATTAATGTATAGAAAGACAACTGTATTATCTAACTTTCATGTATAGGGATGTGAGGTATTTGTCAAGGCCTATTAAAGTAACAAAATAGTTCCTCAGGGCATGAAGTGTATCTTTATAGGATATCCAAAATAAATGAGGAGTTATTACCTATATAATCCTTTAGATAAAAGAATAATGGTTGAACAACATCCCACCTTTCTAGAGAGGGGAAACATCCTCAAGAAGGGTAGTGGGAGAAAGACCACCTTCAATGAAGTTTATGCTCAAGATATATAAGATTTTGTGTAGGAACACATTCTATAGGTCCCCATATAAGAGGATGTTCCTAAGAAAAAAGTAATATATATGAGAACTATAGAGGTTAGAGAGCTGTAAACATACAGTTTTCTAGTATCTGAGGATGGTGGATTATTATTAGTTGATAATAACAATACTATTTCATATAATGAGGTAGTAGAGAGTTCAAAAGATCGAGATGATAATAATACATGATTTCTGAGATGGATTCCATGTATTAGAACCAAGTTTTGGTTTAGGTTTATTTTCCAATTGATGTAAATCCCATTGGGTAAAAATATGAATTCAAGGGAAAACTAGATATGAAAGGTAAAGTGAGTACCTATAAAGCACAACTAGTGGATAAAGGGTTTAAAAAATTTCAAGGAATAGATTGCGATGAAACCTTTTCTCTAATTGTTATATTTAAATCCATATGGATTTTACTTCCTATATAAGATTTCCATGACTATGACATTTAGAAGATGAATGCTAAAACAATTTTCTTTAATAGGAACCTTAAAAAAGATGATTATATGACACAACCAGAAGAGGTTTTGTCTCAAGGTAATGCTAATAATGTATGTAATTTAGAGAGATCCATTTATAGATTTAAGTTAGTATCCAGGTCATGGAATAAAAATTTCAATGAATCAATAAAATAATTTTGTTTCATAAAGCATGAATGTGATCCATGTGTTTAAAATCAGTTTAGTGAGAGTGAAATCATATTCCTAGTAGTATAAATCGATGACATATTACTTATTGTAAATGACATGCTAGTATTACAGTTAGTTAAGGAGTAGTAAAATAAGTACTTCTCCATGAAGGAAATAAGTAAAATATCATGTATTATCTAGATCAAGATCATTTGTGATAAATCCAAGAGGCTACTTGGGATAATTCAATGTACATAAATTGACCATATATTGAATATATTCAATATAAAAAAATCCCATAGGGTTTTGTTCCAACATCACATAATATATATCTCTCTAAGAAAATGTATATTCAAACACAATAAGAGAGAGATAAAGAGATAGAGGATGAGTATGATCCTATATGAACCTTTGATAGGATCAATTGTGTATTCCATGTTATTTACTAGGCTTGATGTTTAATATGCCTTGATCATGGGAGGCAGATATCAAGATGATATGAGTGAACAACATTGGATTACTATAAAGGTTACCCTAAATTATTTGAGGTACATTTAGGATATATTCCCAGTAGATAGAGGAGATGATGATCTATTCATTAGGGGATACAATAATTATAGTTTCTAGATAGATAAAAACTATCTAAAGGTGTAGTTGGGATATTTCTTTGGCCTCAATAGAGAAAATGTGATTCGTAAGAGTTCAAAGATTCAAGTTGTTGCGAATTCTATAGTAGAATCTGAGTATATGGTGGCTTATGATACATACAAGAAAGTAATGTGGATACAAATTTTTTTCCAAGAGATTAATGTGGTTCCCAATAATAAATACACTATCACATTTTATTATGATAAAACCGTAGTGGTGACTCTCGCAATGGAGCCAATGTCACATCAACATACAAAGTAAATAATTTAGAAGTATCACCTCTAAATGGATTTTTATAAAAGGGATGAAGTCATAGTGAGAAGAGTTTTTATGGAGGAGAATTTGGAAAACCCCTTGACTAAATCCTTATATCAACATAAGTATGAATTTCATGTTAGAGCTAGTATACAGAAAGTTTTTAGAAGTTAGCTCTAGTGAAAGTGGAATTGGGATGGACCCTAAAACCAAATTTGATGTACTTTATGATTATCTATATTCATGGTTTTTAAATATTAATATAATTATTATCATTTCATGACTATTATTATGTATGAAATTGTATGGGACAATTTCCTAAGAATACCTATCACACTAAAAGGTAATGGTGGTTCTTTGTTATAATGATAACCTATAAGTGTAACGAACATATTATTAAATATATGTTCTATGGAAAAATGATATAATTTGATAGCACACACATGATATATTCTATCAAGGGTATGGGGATCAAAAGAAATTGATATTTCTTCTCATAAATTTTTCCCTGATAATCTCAAGAAAAGAGGTTCTGCGAACTTGAAATTATAATAGGAAATCCACATTTATATGTGTCATTGGATGTTACTATCTATAGATGTGTGTAGTGGTACTTATAATTTAATATTATTATTAATTTAAAACATGAGTCATGAAATTTTATGTATTTTCATAAACCATGAAGAC
Organism: Viscum album; assembly: GCA_963277665.1. Lineage (NCBI taxonomy): Eukaryota > Viridiplantae > Streptophyta > Magnoliopsida > Santalales > Viscaceae > Viscum > Viscum album. The sequence goes on along the minus strand of OY728143.1, from coordinate 267,547,852 downwards.
ATATATTTGTGGTGAGGTTAGGTGCATTTGGTGCATCATGATTGATATGAAATTAATGAATAATGTGAGAGCAGATTTTTTAATTCTGTTCTTTAAAAAAAGTTGATATCTTATACTCTTGTATGGGAATATAACTTCATTTTAAGTACATATACACAATTTTCTATTGGCATATTCATTTTTTAAAATTCAAATAATTATACATCATTCATCTTGGTTGAGGACATCGATGTGAAACCTACTTGATTAGAGATATCATGATAAATGAATTATATTACATAGTTTATGTTCGTATGAGGTTTTATGTCATTGTGAGATTAACTTCTTTCTCTATGGCTGCCTTGTATTTTTTTCTAAATACTAATCTTGAACTTTAGGCTGTTCCATCTAATTCCATTAAGAATGGGGAATATAGGGTCACACACTATATGCATTCATAACCTTAGTTAAATTCTATATGAATCTAACATGTTGAATAAATACTATTCCCATACATGGTTTAATAATTATTCATGTTTGGATTGATAAAAAACATTCCACCACTAATTATTCAATAGAATAAATGTGAGTTGAATATTTAATAAATATTTATTCTCTATTTTAGTGAATATAATATTTATTTATTTATCAGTAAGTAATGAAATGATATTTATTTATTTAAATAAATACCCATTATTCATGGTTCAATTAATATTGAGGAATATTGAAAAAATGATTATAATGGTTTAGTGAGAAATAATATATTAAATATTATGTGAATAAATGTTAATTTATTTATTCAAGAAAAAATATTTATTTATACATGGGGTTCACTAGTGATTAAAATAATAATGAAGGACCTATGTGCAATTATTAATCTCTAACCCAAGATTTATATAAACCTAATTATATCATTCTCAAACATAATATTCATTGTGTACAATAAAAGTTTATAAATAATTCCCCCATTCCCTAGAGAGATCTTCCTCTAGAACACTCTCATGATCAGAGAGTAATTCTTCTCCTCCACCCTCTTTGTAACAACCTGGGTATTTAAAATATATTTTAATGTTTTTCATCCAAGAAATAATGTAAAATTTATACTTAAAACTATATTATTTTTATTATAACTTTATATTTTATTTTATATTTATTTTATTAGATACTAATTAATTTATTAGGAACCTATGATCATTACATTAATAAAATTATTTCTTACCCATTAATAAAACATTTTCTTCAATTTTGTACTCTAAAATTTTATGCATTTTTGGACAATTAAATGTATGGACCTGGATAATTTTTATTTAGGGAATTTTTTCATCCATGTATTATCTTTTCTCTCTTAAAATTTCATATTATGTGGCCATGTATTGAAAAGTTATAGTTGAATAATTATAGAAAATAATTATGTCCAAAAAGACTGTCCAGTTTCAATGTACTGGACTTCCACATGTTTTTAGATACCTTAATGATAGAATTTTGGAATGTGGTATTATGTGAAATTTCTCCTTTATGTCTTGCGTATCCATAATAAAATTTTTATCCTCTTACAAAGCATGTTGTAGGAGTTATGGTCAAATAATTTATAAAAATATTTCCATCCTAGAAGATTCATTAAATTTAGATGCATTGAATTCACACATGATTTTGACCATGATAAATTTTAACCAGATGTTTCTCTAGTTGGATGAAATAATCCAAATAAATTCATCTAACATCTGTCAAAATTTCATGCCAATACAAGAATTAGGAAAAATGTTATGACTGAATTACTATGGTGGGACCCATCTAGTCGGATCTGTATCAATGTTGACTTCAAGGACACTTATCACTCCTCAAAATGTGGATCCTTGTAGGAGTTTATTTTCCTTTTTTTAATATTTTATGTTTTTGAATATTCCAAACCCTCTCATTATTTTATGTGAAAATATGTTTTTACAATCTCGATGTATTTTTATTATATATTGTGTTATATAGATTAGTTTTTTATAAATGCTACTTTATATAAAAGATATTAAGTTTATATAACTTTTACTTTAATATGAAAAAGTATAAATCAATATCTAGAGTGTTCACATTTTGGTCTGAACATGAAACGTGTATTTAGTTGTAAATAATTCTTTTTAGTTTAAAGTGTTATAAAGTTTTATTTAATTATTCTAATATAACTTGATTTATATATATCATATATTCACATGACTTATTTAGTTGGAAATACAATACAATTTTTTACATTTTATTAAACTATGTGGAAGTATGAAATTGTTGTTTATGTGGTATAAAAATTTCCCAATGTCAATGTAATAGTCCTGTAAGTATACAATTTAGAGAATTAATTTTTTATGTATTTAATTTATTTCTCTCTCAATATACATCAGAATAATACTATGATTATTGCATTGGAAAGATAATAATTTTTTATAAATTTAATTTGAATGTATGAAAGTCTGAAAATTTTGTTTATACAACTAAAAAAGTGTCTGAAATTCTGAAATAATTTCACTATTTTTTCTACAAGTTTTAATTTATATATTTTACTATTTTCTGATGATATATCGTGATATAGATTCTAGATTTAATATTTATTTAATCCGTTGTAAATATCTCTAAAATTTATACATTTAAGTGTTATAGACCTTTCACTATCGTTTCTATTTATAGGGTCTAAAAATTCACCAAAGTTTCTATTATCAAGTTGTTTTCAATTTTTAGGTTTTCATTATTCAACCTATCATCTGTTTTCCATATACCTACCATAAACCTATAAATATACCTACCATATGTTAAAACCAAGTGACCACAATAAACTACATGGAATGGTAAGTATACCAACCTTAAGTTCCTTTTGTGTGCATGATCAGTTCATTCCTTTAATTATTTTTTCTTAAATCTGAATTTTTAAACATGTTTTTTCCATTATTTTTGGTAATATCATTAACTACACACTTTTATAATTATTTGAAGTGTTTATTATTTCATAAAATTAATATATAGATATTATATAATACATATAGAGTGTTTTAAAAATATTTTAAATTGTTTTAAAATATGTAATAATTTGTACTTTATTCGTGCGTACACTTTTATCACATATTTCCAATATTTAAAATTTTATATTTTTAATTGATTTCTTGGTATTATTTTTTTCTAAATTAATATTTAGTGTATACCAAATTAGTAAAACTTATTTCCTAGTATTTAATGCAGCATAATTAAATATTTTAATTATTACATGCTGTATGAAATTTAAAAGTCTTTTAATGTTTGAATTTAAGTAGTCAAACTATCTTACGATATTTATGGAATTATTTTGACCTTTATTAAAAAAAATACATGAAATTTTTGATGGTTAATTAAATTTTTTTTAATTGGTCTTTAACTTTTGAATTTCAATAATTATTGTTATGATTTTTCTGGATTATAATTTTCTCTCTCCTGAATAATTTTTTAATTTTAATATAAATTACTTTACCCAGTCGGTGATTAATTTGTTTTTATAGATTATATTTAAAGTAATTGGGGATTCTTGGAAAAAATACCATGATTAAATATGATAATATTAAAAGAAATTCAAAGTGCTCATCTTTTGTGAACCATTAAGTGATCCTGTACACACTATTTACATCAATTGTGTCAAACTATCAAGGGTGAAAAAATTATTCTTTGACTTCCATATCACCTTGAAGAGTTGAACTGTACTATTTCCAGAATGTAAAAAGTATACTACCTACAACATTCAAAAGGGCCTGCATCAATTGTTTCATCACCAATAATCTTTATGCTTCTATTCAGTTGTAATGTTTTTTCTATTTTTTTGTCTGTATGAAGGTATTCATTTAAATCCTTTCTCACATATGTTATAATTCCTCAAAAAGGTATTCCTTGGTTATGGTCACTTGAACAAAAAGTATAACACTTAGGTTGGGGATACTCCTGTAGAAAATCCTAGGTTTCTCTCTATTCTCGCAAAATGATTTGTGTGATGTTAGGTTTGGGGATGCTTCTTATAAATTCATGGGTTGGGATTCATCCCACTGTAAAAGTAAGGATTTAGATTTATCCTGTGTAAAAGTATTTCTCTCTATTTCATAGTGAGTGTCATACTCCATAGGTTAGGGTGTGAAGAGTGAACTAATTCAACTAGACTAAACCATTATAAAATTATATGTGTTTTCTTTATTTTTATTTTTCACTGATTTATCATGCTTAATCTTAATAACTCTGATAATTTTTAAAAAGGTCTATTAACCCCCCTTTAGACCATTTTCTATCAACAAATCATACCTAACACTTGGTATCAAAGCTTAAACTTCTTAAGGATTTCTTAGATCTATTATTATTTTTTCCAGAAACTGCCAATTGGTATTTGAGGGATACCCTTTTAAGATTCTTCAGTTCCAAACTATTTTATTTTTATTAATACTATAAATTGTTATTACAGGTTGTCCTTAAAAGTATTTTATTTTTTTGAGATAACATATATCATAGTCTTTAACAATACTAAGGAAAGATCTATTTTATTGATTAAAACTAAATATATTGAATTATTGAATCCCATGAGACCTACTCATTTCAATGGAAGCGATTATAGATATTGGAAAGACATAATGGTTGTATTTATGAAAAATATAGGTATTGAATATTGGACTATCATGGGTAGACCTTATAAAATACTTGAAGTAAAACTTGAAACTTTAACTATAAATAATGGTGAAAAATAAGTTTTAAATTAAAAATTCATGAAATATATTTACTGATATCTTAGGATAAGTGTTTATAGTCATGTATCTTTTTGTAAAACTTCTTCTGAGATTTATTGGAATTTAAAAGTAACTCATCAAGGAACTAAAAAATTGCAGAGAAATAAGCTTGGCATTCACAAGGATGAATTTAAATAATTTAGATTTTTTGAAAATGAAAGTGTGAATAATATGTTCAATATAATCACAAATATTTCTAACAGTGTGGTCATAGTTTGTAAAATCATGAATAATTAAGTATCGATTGAAAGGATACTTTTAGCCATACCAAAGAAGTGGAATTCAATGAAAGTATCCATTAAAGAAAGAAAATATTTTCACAGAGTACTCTCTAGATAAGATGTTTGGATCTCTATTAAAATATGAGATTGAATTAAAGATTAATTATCTTGATTCATTAGAAAAAAAGAGTCTCTTTTAAATATAAATATGTTTTTGATAACTCTTTTAATGATTCCTCAAATTATTTTAGCTCAGAGAAGGATTATGATCTAACTCAAGTTGTTAAATGCATTCAAGTACTCATGAAGAAAAATAATACAAAAAAAAAAAAGAATGAAGGGAAAATTAAGATATATAAGAATTATTTTAACATAAAAGATAAGAAATGTAAATTTAATATTATTATTTTTATGAATATAAGAATAACAACCATACCAAAAATGAGTTTCTAAAGTTGAAATAATAAGGGAAAGTTAATAAACACAAGAAGGAAATCAAATGAAATTATCATTATAGATAGAGATATATAGAATAATTAGACTTTGATTAATAATTTAGAATGAAAAATAAACTATAACCTTGCTCTGATGTGAAAATATCCTTAGGTAATAGATCCTTTTAATGATATGGTAAAGCCTACTAGTTTGTGTTTAATGGTAAAATCAAATAAGGTTAGTAATTATTCTAATTATGTTTTTTATTTTATATAATTTTCTAGTTTTTATTATTATAATTCTAAAGTTAAATAATTAAGGGATTTATGTGATGAATTTCAATATGAAATTGAAAAGATTTATAAAAATCATAAAAATATGACTATAAATAATTATAAGGTTTCTAAAGAAAAGAAAAATATTATTTTGGAAAATGAAAATTTGAAAAATTATATTCTTGAGTTTGAAAAATAAAATAAGAAAATTAACATTATGGAAAATAATATTTCTAAACTTGAAAAGGAAAATAGTAGTTTTAGAAATTCCACTTCATCTATGAAAGATAAAATCTATGATGATCTTGAGATTGTTCAGACAAAAAAATCTAATCTGAAAAAGGAAATTGTGAATTTGAAAGAAATACTATCTACCTTTATTTAAGGAAAAAATATACATGATAATATTAAAGCTATGATGAAACAAAATATAGATAACACTACAACAAATTATGGGGCTAACGATAATTTTTTGGATTCATAGTGGTTTAAACAATCGCGAACTATTTTAATGGAATTTTTTGTAAATCATCTCTAAAGTTGTAATTGGGAATCAAATAACATAATTTTAATCCATTTAGTGGTAGTTCCTGGGAAGTTTTGTGAAACATCATTTAACGGTGGTTATTTTAATTTTTAGTGGTGGTTTTTTCTGTCAAAAGTGATGAAGGTTTAGTAGAAGTTTAAACCACCACTATATTTAATAATATTTTGTGGAAATTAAAACTACTACTAAAAATATTTTTACCATATATAGAAGCAGTTTAAAATGCTACTATATATCATTATTAAAAAAAATAAAATCTGTAGAAACTAACCCCCCCCCCCCCAAATACCAAATAGATGAAAAATATGAAAAATTCCAACCCTTAACTACAACACCATCAATGAAACCCATGAAAATTCCTTAACCGCATTAATAATAAATGAAAGAGTGTAAACTAAAACATAATTCACAAACAAAAATTAACACTTAATCAATAATAATAAACCTTAATAAAATCTAAAACCAATATATTAAAAATATCATAAAGAAATATCATATAACAATGAATGAAATTCCTTATAAAACACCAAAATCCATAAAAAACATGGTTTATCAATAAATATATCATTATGTTAGTCTTCCATGATTTTAGTTACAAACACCACCATCGAATCCAAAATAAAGTCTAATTTCTACCCAATGAACTAAGATCGTAACCGTCTCTATCTCCATCTCTGTCTCTATCTCCGTATCCATATCCATCTCCACTCCCTTCTCTTGTAACCTTATAACATTTTTTGAAAATAAATAGTGATGAATATTTAAATTTAAAATTAAAAGTAATATAATTTTCTGTACTAAATGATTATAAAATTTTGTGATTTACTTGTTGATTCAAACCATCCATCGATTTAATTTCACTGGGGAAATATCTAGTCATCTTATGATATAATTCAACCAATGATTTCTGTAGGGAAATTAACTTCACATACTCTAACTGTATATGCGTTCCCTATTGTTATATTGTTATCCCCTATTTCTAAATTGTGGGGACCCCATAACAATCAAAGGGGACAACTATATTCAATCCATTTAGATTACACACATATGAACTATTAATATTTATCTTAGTAGTAACATCATTTCCATATTTTATAAAAAAAATTATCAGTATAAAAAAATTAAATAACTTTGTTTACATTTAAATTTTTAGCTACAACCATCACCCTCCAGTATCATCATGAAGAAATAGTAGGGATGAAATGTTCCAAAGTTGTAGAGTCGTCATGTACTAAACCTTCTGAATCGGGAGGTAGTGTACCAGACAATGATGGGGAGGGGGAGATAGAGGGTTTGGAATATGGTGATAGGAGGGATTTGGAGGGAATCCCAGATGCTATGAGAAGGGATCTAGAGGGATCATCAGGTAACACTTATGACCTTTTTATAGTTGGTAGAACATCAACTAGGATTCGACTGTGATCAATGAATCACCTATTTTTTGGACTTCCTTTCATTTAAGAAAGTAAAAAAAAACTTTAGAACATATATTTCAAAATATTCATATAAAAAAATAGATTTAGAAATGATAATAGATACACAATACGGACAAACATAATATACACATGCATGTTAATGAATGTATACACACAAAAATATATAACATTTACTTTTTCAAAATTAAACAACTCATTCATAAAAATAAATTTAAATATGATAAAAAATCCAAAGTACTAGAAACGAATAATATATAACATAGGTAGTTGATAAGTTAATGGATGACTACACATAAAATCATTTTTTCCTTCAATCATGTCATTATCCTACTTCGTGATTACTTCTTCTACTTCATACACCCTTGTAAGACTAATATTTTCAATATCATGACAGAAAAATAAGACAATTTCATGATATTGATATGATTAAATTTCAATGTTAAAATTGTGACTTCCCAACGTGGGAGACACTAAATAGTGCCTCGAGCCAATTGGCCACATGCCTTCAAGCACACCTCCCCGTATGCCAGAGGGTGAAGACTAGCAGCGAGGGTCTGGTAAGTAAGTATTGGGGAGACTATACCCTCTGTTATCATAATAAAACACTAGTGGAAGAAAATAACAATAACCAAGTGCAGATGTGTATATAAATAACTAGAACAAATCCATGTCATATGTTGACCAAAATAGAAAATACAATACTCAACTGAAAGGTAAATAATGCTATGAAAAATAAAATGTCAAGTTCCTACAATGAAACTAAATTTAAAGACACAAAAACTCCCAAGAGAGCCCCAGACCACATCTGGTTCCCTCTCCCATGCTCCAATCCAAAACAACAACCTATCCCAAGGCCTTGGCTTTATCCTATCCTGCAACAACAAAGTTTTCTCGGGTGCTGATCAGACGGTCCGAATAGGTTGTGAGTACAACTCATTAGGCCACCACCAATGGTGTCTAAAATGAGTCCAGTCAAAAGATAGTTCATGAAGATTTATGAAGCAATAAATACAATGCATAATTTAAATAATTATGATATTGTCATTTAATCTTTAATCATCACATTAGGCCAATTCAATCCATTTTTCCCATTTAAATCATCATTCATTATTATTGTTCATTTAGTGTAGGTCATAATTCCTAGAACCTCAAATCTCAGTTGAAACATCATTTATTATTATCATTCATTGGGTGTAGGTCATCATGCCTAGCACCCAAAATCTCGTTGAGTGTAGGTCGTCATGCCTAAAACTTCTTTTCTCATTTGGTATAGGTCGTCATTCCTAACACCCCATAATCTCAAGCTTAGATAACTATTGGGGAGTAACACCATGTCGAAGTCCCAACTTCTAATTGGTCTAGGAATCCATGCCTAGAACCAAAAAATCTCATCCATTTAATCATTCTTTAATTCATAAGAATTTTCCACATTATTCATTTACTAATCCAACGACTAGTCAAACATTTCAAAGGCCATTAGTTAATTCAACAATTAACTAAGAATATAACCCATTAATTAATTCATCAATTAATTAATCAATCAACACAATTCACATTCCATAATTAATTATTCACAATTAATTATTCAATTCAAATCCCAACAAGTCATAATTAATTCTCACAATTAATTATCTTTGATCACATCATGGCACATAATTAATTCTCATAATTAATTATCTTTCATATCCAAACATAATTCCATAATTAATTCCTTACAATTAATTATCTTATTACAATAATTCATTATCTCAAGACAATATCTCAACCCAAAATCAATCTCCAAAACAAATATCAATTTGGGCAACCTCCTTCGTTTGTTTCGTGATCAATTATCAATTAACCACCAAGGGAAATCACAAGTCAATTCCATATTCCTAATAACTGAAATTTAGGAATTAAATTATCAAGGGAATCTATAAAATTAATAAACTCATACACATATAATAAATCATGACTATGGGAGTTCTATTTAGACCTCCAACCTCAGTTTATTGATAGAATTTAGCCCAATGGAAATCCCCAAAATCCGAGCGGCACAACGTCATCGATCAAGCTCCGGATCTAAATCCCTAAAACCAAAATTAAGATCAAAGGCATAAAGATCTTGTAAAATAAGATCTAAATCCATAATCCTAGATATAGATATTAACTCATAGGTTTAGATATATGGAAACAGTGAAGATCCTCTGTGAAAATATCATGGAAAGATAGAGGAAATAACGGGAGAAGCAACGAGATGAAATCCACTTACCGGGAGGTGATAGGATCTTCAATCTGGGCTTTCGATCTTGAAGAACGATGTTCATATCACCTTATAATCCCTATGAAAGGCTTTGGCAACACCTAGAATATGTCAAGCCTGAGCTAAGGTCGAAATATGGGAGTCCCATGGGGGTTCAGGTGGTTTTAAAAAGGATTTTAAGAATTAAAATCCCGCAAGCATAGTTTCTTGGAAGAGGCGTATGGTTAAGACAAACCATGCACCAACTATGAGGAACCCTCTATCTATTTTTTCATGGTGGTCATGGTTTGGTCGCATGGTTTTTCAAATCGTGTGCAAACTGTGCACACATATCTGTCCAGTTTCACACGCTTGGTATGGTTTGGTCGTACGGTTTTTCAAACCGTGCGCAAACCATGCACAACCCACTATCCTTTAGTTTTACTTAAAAGTTCACCCAAACACACCCCAAGAAACTAATCCATGTTAAATATACTTAAAATCTTCAAAAATTACCTGCAAATGTGACCGAGATGACTCCAGAAAAGGCTGAGATCTTACAATCTCCCCACCTTATAACAACTCATCCTTGAACTGCACTCCCAAACGTTTCTAAGATTCTGAGCCAAAAAGATTGGTCCATTGATGCCTCATTTCTACTTCCCTTTCCCAAGTTTCCTATTTAACATTTCCATGTTGACATAACACATGAACTAACGACACGGTCTTTCCATGTAAAACTTTCTCATTGAGACCCAACACACGTACCAGATGCTCTTCAAAGGACGCATCTCTGTCGAGGTCAACTTCCTCCACATCAATCACATGATAAGGGTACAGGTGATACCTCCATAGTTGTGACACATGGAAAACATCATGTATAGTGCTGAATTTCTGTGGAAGTGCTAATCGGTATGCCACCGGGCCGATTATCTCCAGCACCTCAAACGTTCCTACAAACCTAGGCACTAATTTTCCCTCCCTCCATATCTTATGGTGACCCAATCTAAATGACAACCAAAGGAATACACGATCACCCTCTGTAAACTATAGGGGTTGTCTCTTTCTATCATAAAATTACTTCTACCTACTATGATACATAGCCATAAGTTTTCGAATCAGCCGTACCTGCTCCGATGTCTCCTGAACGAGACTCAATCCCAACAGCTCTGACTCACCCGCCTCTAACCAACACAGCGGTGATCTACAAGGTCTACCATAAAGTGCCTCATAATATTCCATATGTACAGTTTCTTGATAACTGTTAGTATAGGAAAACTCCAATAAATTTAAGTTCCTCTCCCAAGAACCACCAAAGTCAAGCACACATGCTCGCAGCATATCCTCCAACACCTATATGGTACACTCTAACTGCCCATCTTCCTGTGGGTGGAAGACCATACTTAAAAGAACCTATGTACCAAGCACCTTCTGTAAGATCTTCCAGAAGCATGAAGTAAAGTGAAAATAATTATCTAAAACTATAGTACGTGGAACCCCACGAAAATGAACTATGTATCTCACATATATTTCTCCCAACTTCTCTACTTTAAAGGTTTACTTGATAGGAAAGAAGTGTTCTAACTTCGTTAGTCGATCCACAACGACCCAAATAGCATAATTCTTCCTAAAGGTCTTTGGATGTCCTACCATAAAATCTATAGTCAAGTCATCCCACTTCCATTCTGTAATATGTAACGACTACAATAGGCCTCCAGGTCGTTGGTGCTCTACTTTCACCTGCTCACAGGTGAAACATCTTGTTACAAACCCTAATATCTCCCTTTTCATGTCTATCCACCAAAACTGTTGTCGAAGGTCACAATACATTTTTTTCACCCCAAGATGTACCGCCCACCTTGAAGCATGAAATTCTCTCATGAGTTCCTCTCAGATACTCGTAGGCACAACAACTAGAATTTTCACATATATGATCTCATCCTCATCTATTTTCTAGTTTGAAGGTATCTCCCCACCTTCAAGGTTTTCTCTCAAGGATAAACATTCATGATCCTCATACTTATTATCCTTGATCCGTCTTAAGAGTGTAGACTCCATTGCTATAGAAACCAGAGTCATTCTCTCTTGACTCTTCTAAACTACCACATGCATTTCTGCTAGTAGAGTCATCATCTTCCACTCTACACTTGACTCATGTACCAACTGAGTCTGAGTTTTCCTTCTCAAGTCATCAACCACACTATTCCCCTTTCTGGGTGTATATACCAGTTCAAAATCAAAGGATTTCATATACTATACCCATATTCACTGCTGAAGATTCAATTCGCGTTGTGAAAAGATAGACTTCAATATTTTATAATGTATAAAAACTATAAAATTTTCACCCAAAAGATAGTGTCACCAACACTTAAGAGCATAAACCACTGCTGCTAACTTGAGTTCATGTATAGGGTAATTCCATTCATGTGGACTCAATTTTCGAGAACCATAAGCAAAGTCTCTATCCCCTTTCATTAACAAATCTCTAAGTCCGACCCTAGAAGCATCAAAATACACTGTGTAATCTTCACCCGACTCAGGTAAAACCAAAATTGGTGCCGAAGTAAAGCACTTCTTCAAATCCTGGAAACTGTTCTCAAATGCTTCTATCCAAACAAACTTTATCCATTTCTTTATCAAACCAGTAAGCGGTGCTGCCATTCGGGAAAATTCCTAGATAAACCTCTTATAAAAACCAGCTAATCCCAAAAAGCATCGAATATCAAAAACATTCTTCGGCTAATCCCAAGAAATCAATTCCTGCACTTTATCTAGGTCCACTACCAAACCTTATTCCAAGATGATGTGCCCCAAAAAGTTTACCCTTTCAATACAAAACTAACATTTAGATAGATTGGAATACAACCAATTCTCTCAGTGTACTCAAGACGATGTCCAGATGTTGGGAATGATCGTCGTGAGTCTTAGAGTTCACTACGATTTTGTCCACAAAAACCACAAAAAACTGATCTAATTATGGATGAAAGATCCTATTCATCAAGGCTATAAACACTACTGAAGCATTAGTCAACCCAAACAACATTACGACAAACTCATAAAGGCCATACCTACATCTGAAAGTAGTTCTTGATATATCAAAAGAACAAAATCTCACCTGATGATACCCTGATATCAGATCAGTCTTTGAGAACACACTATCCCCCTTCATCTGGTTAAATATATCATTGATATGTGGAAGAGAATATCGATTATTCATAATAATTTTATTCAACTTTCTGTAATCGACACACAAGTGTAAACTCCCGTCGTCCTTCTTTACAAAAAAAGAGGTTATCCCCAAGGTGATGTACTTGAACGGATAAATCCTTTATCATCCAACTCTTCCAAATATGTTTTTAGCCCTTGAAGCTTAGTCGGTGCCATTCTGTAAGGTGGAATAGATATCAGCTCAGCCCCCGACATGAGCTCAATATTGAATTCGACATCTCTCTTAGGTGGAAACCCCGAAAAGTCTTCAGGAAATACATCCTGAAATAGTTCTATTACTGGTGGAAGGACGTCTTGTCCACCACCCCCATCATCCAGCAAAATACTAGCAACTTGGGCTGTGAGCTCTCCTAGTTACTGAGTAATTGGACCAGCTCGACCTGCATGGATATTCCATTCTCCACAAAGGACATATTGGTCACCCTCAAGAGATACAAAGGTCACTCTACTGTGGTAACAATATATATGATCTCGGTATGTGACTAGCCAGTCCATACCCATAATCATATCAAATACCATTATATCAAGGGCATAGATATCCCAAAAGTAAATGATACTCTCCAATCTCTAGAGAACATCCCTTTCATAAAAAGATATCCCTAGATTGTGTTCCCAACGGTGTATCGATATTCATCACCCCGCTTATGGAATCAACCTACAGGCTCAAGGCATTAACAAGATTTACAGATATAAAGGAATGAGAGGCACCAATATCGAACAAAGTAGTAGCTAAAGTAGAAGCAACTAGAATATTACCTCTCACTATCGAAGGACCAAACTTCCTCTCGACAAGTGTAGTCTGTATTGCATGTATCTACCCTGACCCTCTTGCCTGTGGTGTCGTCTGACTCCCCTTAGTAGCAACACTCGACTGATATGGGTTCTAATTACCTAAATAACCATACTCACTTCCTCTACCACCTCTTCTAGTAGTTTTCCAGCTACCATACCTATATGGTTTAGAAGACCCCCTTCCCACACTATGACTATGAGAAAATTCTCCCTCAGCACCAGCCTGCTGCTTCTTCCTATAGAACATCTGTAGATGTACCATCTTGCCACAAAACTGGGACTCCAATAGTGGTCGAGAAAAATGGGTATGACAATGTACCTGCCTACCACATTGGTGGAAAAGCACATGAGAAAGATCCGGTGTAACTGTCCCTCCCGAATATCCACCTTTCTTTCCACTATCCTGACTAAGATTCTCATAGTGGCGCTTCCTGCTCTCGGAAGGCCCGATCCCTGATCGTCCAGCTACCTATCCAGTACTGGAAGGCTCCTTAAGGTTCCCCTATGAAATAAGAGCTTGATTAACCACTTCTGATAATTTCTATATCCTAAATATATTTACTTGGGAATTATTTTCACACTTATGTCCGTCCTGAAATCATTTTTCTGAAGAAGCCTCATCTTCTGCCAATGTTGCAGCAAAATGCTGTAAATATGTGAAATTTACATCATATTCCATTATGGTCATGCTTATTTGTGTCATATTCATTAACTTTGAAGCCTTATCTTGTCTCAGTGTGTCCAAATAGATGTTTTCCAAGAAATTATCCAAAAATTCCTTCCATAACATCTCGTCAGTCTATCTAGATCACACCTGAATATCCCACTAGTGCTTCGCAGAACATCACATCATATAAAAAGCCAACTTGACCATTCTCTCAGCTCGAGTCTCCAAATGTTCAAGTATCAAATCTATGGATTCAATTCAAAATTCATTACCCTTAGGTCCACACTCTCTAGTAAAAGTTGGTGGGTGCTGTAGTTGAAACTCCCTTGTCAACTCAGACATGATTTTTTGAACTCACCCTGGGTTTCTATCCATGAATTGCATAAAACTAGAAAAGTTATCTCAGAACTATCCCCGTTCTTCCTCAGCTTGCACCAATGGTGCCTTAAGTTCCATGCTTGGAAGTTCATTCTAGGACATACCCCTCGGTCTCTACCTCAACAAGAGTCATGGAGGCATACTCCTACAAAGCCAAACACACGTCTCAGGTCTCATAATGAAACCTTATAACATTTATGTAAGAGGAGAAACTAACACAAAAAGTTTCAACATGTCTCTTTACCTTTTTTTTTCTCACCACACGGTCAATACCAAGGCCTTATCACTACCCTTAACCATCCTACTCCTAAGTATTGGTCAATAAGGGTATATTCATTATCATTAATTAATTCATTAATTAATTAATCACATTATCTCAAATTAATAAATTCAATAATTAATTAATTTCTATTACTCAATTCAAAAATCAAGGTTCTAATTAGACACCCATTTATTCTCATTTTGAATAATTATTCTAATCACACAATAAGGAAAATAGTTCAAGTTCAACAACTTACCCAGAAACCATTTTCCCATGAGTGCCTAGAATGATTCATGTCATAACAACCCTGAGTGCCTAGAATGATGCATGTAGACTCAAGTATTGTGCCTCCTTAGTCCACGAATAAAAATTTAACAATTTTAAAAACAAATATCACATCACACCACAAGTGCGTCACCCAAGGTGAAATAATATTCAATTGTAACAATAAACAACAACCACAAAAATCCCACCCCGAGTACTCGGATTTTCCCCCATACATGGGTTTGAAAGTCCCATGCATGAGATCATTACCAAGCCTCGACTCTTCCTAGTCTCCTGTCTACCTTTCCCAAAATAGTAAGACAAAAGAAGAAGAAAGAAAAAAAACTCCTCTGATACCACTTTGTGACGTCTCAAACCAGGAGCCACTGAATGTTTCCCCAAGCCAGTTGGCTACATGACCTCATGTGCACATCCCCATATTCCAGAGGGTAATGACTAGAAGCAAGGGTCTGGTAAGTCAGTCTTGGGGAGACTTTAGCCTCTGTTATCAGAATAAAACACTAGCATAAGAAAATAACAACAACCAAGTGCGGAAGCGTATATAAATAACCATAAAAAATCCATGTCATATGATGACCAAAACAGAAAATAAAATACTCAAATGAAAGGTAAATCATGATATGAAAATGAAAATGTCAAGTGTCTACAATGAAACTAAATGTAAAGACACAAAACTTCCAAGTGGGTCCCGAACCACATTCAGTTCCCTCTCCCATGCTCCAATCCCAAACAACAACCTATCCCAGGGTCTTGCCCTTATCCTATCCTACAACAACAAAGTCTTATCGGGTGCCGATCTGGTGGCCCGAATAGGGTGTGAGTACAAATCAGTAGGCCACCACCAATGGTGTCTAAAATGATTCCAATAAAAAGATAATGCATGTATATTTATGAATCAATAAATTAAATGCATAATTTAAACAATTATCACATTGTCATTTAATATTTAATCATCACATTAGGCTAATTCAATCCATGTTTCCCATTTGAATCATCATTCATTATTATTGTTCATTTGGTGTAGGGAATCATGCCTAGCACCCCAAATATCAGTTGAAACATCATTAATTATTATCATTAATTGGGTGTAGGTCTTCATTCCGAGCACCCCAAATATTGTTGAGTGTAGGTCGTCATGCCTAGCACTTCTTTTATCATTCAGTGTAGGTCGGCATGCCTAACACCCCATAATCTCAAGCTTGGATAACTATTGGGGAGGAACGATATATCCAAGTCCCAACTTCTAATCGGTTTAGGATTCCATGTCTATCACCATAAAATCTTAGCCATTTAGTCATTCTTTAAGTCATAAGAATTTTCCACATTATTCATTCAGTAATCCAATGATTAGTTAAACATTTCAAAGGCCATTAGTTAATTAAAAAACTAAATAAGAATATAACCCATTAATTAATTAATCAATTAATTAATCAATAAACACAATTCACATTCCATAATTAATTATTTATAATTAATTGTTCAATTAAAAACCTAACAAGTCATAATTAATCCTCATAATTAATTATCTTTGATCACATCATGGAACATAATTAATTCTCACAATGAATTATCATTCATATCCAAACATAATTCCATAATGAATTCCCAATAATTAATTATCTTATTACAACAATTAAATATCTCAAGACAATATCTCAACCCAAAATCAATCTCCAAAACAAATATCAATTTGGGAAACCCCCTTCATTTGTTCCGTGATCAATTATCAATTAACCACCAAGGAAAATCACAAGTCAATTCCATATTCCTAATAACTCCAATTTTAGAATTCAATTATCAAGGGAATCTATAAAATTCATAAACTCATACACATATAAAAAACAATGACTATTGTAGTTCGATTTAGTCCACCTAACTTAGTTTATTGGAAGAAGTTATCCCAATAAAACCCCCAAAATCTGAGTGACACAACGTCATCAATCAAGCTCCAGATCTAAATCCCTAAAACCAAAATTAAGATCAAAGGCATCAAGATATTGTAAAAATAGATCTAGATCCACACTACTAGATATAGATCTCAACTTATAGGTTTATATATATGAAAACAATGAATATCCTCCGTGAAAATATAATGGAAAGATAGAGGAAAGAACCAGAGAAGCAACGAGATGAAATCCAATTACTGGGAGGAGAGGGGATCTTCAATCTAGGATTTTGATCGCAAAGAACAGTGTTCAAATCACCTTGTATTCCCTCCAAAAGGATTTGGGAACACCTAGAATTTTTCAAGCCTAAGACATGGTTGAAATATGGGAGTCCTGGGGGGGGGTTCATGTAGTTTTAAAAAGGATTTTTGGAATTAAAATCCCATGTGCACAATTTCCTGGGCAGAGGTGAATGGTTATAGAAAACCATGCACCAACCGTGCAGAACCCTCTGTCCAGTTTTGCATGGGTGGCATGGTTTGGTCACACGGTTTGTCAAACTGTCCGCATACCATGTGGACCTATGTTTCCAGTTTTTCATTCTTGGCACAATTTGGTCGCATAATTTTTCAAACCGAGCGCAAACTATGCACAGCCCAATGTCATTTAATTTTACTTTAGAGTTCACCCCAACACACCCTCAGCCACTACTCCAAGTTAAAGGTACTTAAAATCTTAAAAAATTACCTGAAAATTCACCCTATATGACTCTAAGAATGGCCGGGATCTTACAAAAATATTCCACTTTATCACCCATATCATATAAGTCTCTATGAAAAACTACACTTTACCCATTATCCACGACATATTTCACATAATATACCATTTTAACTTACGATGAGAAGATATATGAATCATGAAATTAATGGTCAATGACATTCATCAAGTAAGAGAATTTCATACAAATAAATTGAATGCAATATCTTTTAATACCCCTAGTAATATCAACCCACTTGAATTTGAATAAAATAATTGAAAAATGAGCATGGTAGTTTAATTCAATAATATCAGTCAAATTTTCATAGTATCCTAATTCATAAACTTCAAATATACCACTATTCTATGTTTTTAAACCCTCTTCCTAATGAAATGTATGAAATTTTAATTCATTCACATTATATACATCAAAATCTCTAGCCCATTTTAGAGGACCTCGATCCAGAAACATCAATTCTTCTAACATCTCAGCCCGAGTATTAGTATTCATGATATAAAAAAAGTAATATACTTTATTAGATTTACAAAATATATATATAAACTTAGTATTTGTGTTGATTGAAATATTTATGAACTTAAAACATGTGCAAAACATTCTACAAGATCTTTATTAAGAAATTTTGTTATATATTTCTCATTTCATGTTTAACTTCTCAAACATCTCTTTGTTTGTATCATGATATATTCAATAAATGAATATAAAATTTCATTATTCAGTAGAATATATTTATGTGATTTTAATAATTCCATTTCTGTCAATGTAATATTTGATATCCTCCCAACTGATTAGCCAATAATAGTAAAGATTTTTGATTTCCCATTTAGTTGATATTGAGTTGATATGTCATCAACTCATCTAACTCGATTGAATATTATCTCAATATCATCCAAGTATCTAGAACAAAAGTTAAGACACTCCTATGATAAATATCGTTAAGAAATAGAGCCTTCAAGTTGAGCTTTATTTTTCACTTATGATTTCAAATTACTAAATTACATGTGAAATAAAATGAATAAAACATGGTTATGTATTTAATGAAGTGTCACGAATGGTTTCCTTAAGATAAAAAGCATATAAATAAAGTAACTCTCAATTGGATACATCCATCTATAATGTATAAGACCTCCTAATTTAGTTTCTTTGCCCACATTCACAATTAAATGAATTATGATAGTAAAAAAATGGAAAAAATACCATCTCCATTGCACAAAGTGTCAGTACAAATCTACCTGAAGATTTTCTAGCTTAGATAGTTATAGAGTTTTTACACATAATTGTCTAAGGAATGTGAAGAATTAGAGTACAAATACATTAAAATTTTCATGTTACAATGTATGCAATGCTAATGGTTGTAATTACTATAATAGAATATGTGAATCGTGACTTTTCAATCCATATACCCTATGAATATTTAAGTCGACACACCTTGAGATGTTACTTTAAAACCCATAAGATACTTTCACATGTTTTAAGATTTAAAGGAATATATCTTTATCCATATTTTCCATTTAAAAAATTATTTTAGAATAGTTTCCATTTTCATCTGGCTATAGATCATGATTTTTATTCATTTTTTGCAAGTCCTTTCGATAATTGAGATAGTCCTTCGATTTTCAATACTCATTAAGAAATGTGAATATTAAATTCTCACAAAAATTCTTCTTAATATTCATAAAATTAATATTTTTATGAAACAAATTAAATTACCAATATAGAAGTCTGAATAATATATATATTTTTCTTCCATTATTTCATTATAATTTCAAATAATGATTCAATTCGAAATTGTTTCCCACTATCATTCAAATGATGGGACTTCTCAAATTCTATTTCAACATTTACTAGTTGTACCAATATTTGAGAACCTATCAATAAATTCAAAGGTTATGATCGGCCATGGTGCTTCCATTTTTCCTTGGATTCGATCGTATCCCTTCTCTCGATGGTGTGGCGTCGAAGATTCCCTTCTCTTTGTCTACTCGCAGAACTCGGTGTTCCGTCGATGTTGGAAACCCTACAGTTGCGGTGAAATCAAACTTCTCGGCCGATCTCCAATCGGCTTCAGATCCTCGTGTCAGATTTGAGGAGGCATCGCAATGATCTTCTGCAGCTTTGAAGATTGTTGTGAATCGTGGGGATCTATGGAATCTGGATGATGGTGCGGTGAAACCAAATTCCTCGGCCGATCTACAGTCGGCCTCAGATTCTCAAGTCAGGCATGTGGAGGCGTCGCAAACAACTTTGAATATTGACGCGCATCGCGGTAATCCATGGCATCCGGATGATGTTGTGGTGGCTACGACCCCTACTGTGTTGATGTGGGATTTAGGTGATGGTGTGGTGAGGAAATCAAGTTCCGGGTTGTATCAAGCTGGAACTGGTTTGTTGGCCCTGTTCAAGGACTCATGTCCTAGTAGAATTCTTCATAAGGGTTCTTCAGCTCACGTTGAAGCCAACCCTGTAGCACTTGTTGAGCGAATGTCAATTGGTAAAAATTCATTTATTTCACGTATTGTTCTTCCTAAAGGTGAAAAACCATGGAAACTTGATGATTTGATTTGCAGAACCTCAAATTTGTGGGGTTTTTCTAACTGGAAGTGTGTTTCTCTTGGACGAGGATTTTTTCATTATCTTTTTCCATATGATGACTTAAAGCTTCGGGCATGGAGCATTGGAACCCTATTTCTGAAACCTGGATGGTTGAATTTTCATGAATGGTCTATGTCTCATGTGTAATAAATGCCTTTTTCTCAAATTTGGCTTCGTCTTCATTGACTCAATTAGGTCCTCTGGCATCCAAAAATTCTGCATGACATTGGCCTGGCAATTGGGACCCCGATTCGGCTTGACAAGGAGACTGAGGATGTTCAGTTTGGTCATTTTTCTAGGATGTTGGTGGAGGTTGATCTTAGCTCCACTCCGATTGACAAGGTAACCCTTTCCACCCCTTCTGATAACATTCAAATTGATGTCGAGTATGAAAACAAGTTTCTTTTCTGCAATGTATGTATGGATATTGGACACTCTTCAGTGTTATGTAGGAAGAATGTTTCTTATGAGAAATGTGGTGTGAGAGGGCATTCAACAGCCCTCTATCACAGGAAGTCCAACCTGAAGGATTCGACGTTTCCAAAGTCTACTACTCATGGTGGTGATTCACTTAACAAGCCAGTTCCTAATCCTGGTAAAGGGTTTCTCATTGATGTATCTCCGAAGGAGGCTCATAGTGGCCCTTCTAATACTTGGTCTGATTTGGTGAAAGAGGTTTCTCCAGTTGAGGACATCCATATGCAGACACTAGAATTGGTGACCCCTGATACTTTCCAGGTTGATGTCTCTAATTAGAGTGATGTGCAACAAAATGTTGATTGTCAGCAAGAAATCCAGAAGCATTTTCAGGTATCTGAATTACATGAGAAATGGGGAAACATTTCTGAAGATGAATAGGGTAATTTGAGTACCCCAATTAGGGTCTTGGGCAGTGGTGGTCACGCCTCTTACAAGGATGCAATCTTAAGTGGCAAGTCAAAGACTACTCATAGTGAGGGTCTTCCCTCTAAGAGGAGACCATGTAAGGATTATTCTATTGTTCCTAGAACCATATATACCAGATTGTCATCCAAGGTGTCAAAGAAAGTGGATAAAATATCTTGAAAATCTTCAATCGAGATAAGTCTCAATCTGAGTGGGAGACTGCTGGTGATTCTGATTATGGAAATGATATGTAATTTTATGATATATAGACTTGTTCTTGGTGGTTGAGGGAATTTCAGTTGTTTGACCACATCCGCCGCTCTGTTGTACTTTTTCTTTCTTTTAATAAATGGTTAGAAGGTTTTCTTCTATCTGGACTTGACTGGTAATTTTAAATTTTTCAATAGAACTCTATGAGATGCATCGAGAAATCTATGATGACATAAGAAGCACCATTTTTTACTGCAAGATATTTGTTTAGAATCAAAATCAAAGTCACAAAAATGACAATCCTAACCCATCTAAGTGTCCCAACTAGATAAGGGAAGTCAATAATGGTCCACATTAGATTAGTGTGTATTTTAAACATTATTCTAGAAGATGTATCATATTTCTCGACACCGTTCCTCCATAATTTATGCAATTCTTCAATTAGAGGCCCTAAGTATACATCAATATCATTTATAGGCATTTATTTTCCAGGAATAATAATCAAAATGATAAAGGATGTTTGTTTCATACACATCCATATAGGTAGATTGTAAGGGATTGAAACAACCAACCAAATTCTATAACTGGTACTCAAAGTACCAAATGGGTTGAATCCATTGACAACCAACCCCAATCACAAATTCATAGGACCAGAAGAGAAATTTGGATGTAATGAATAAAATTTATTCTACAATTTTGAATCTATTGTATGTTGCATTAACCCATCATTATTATTATCTATACAATCCCTCTTCATGATCTCAATGATTTTTAATGGCATGGATAATCTTTTAAATCATGGTTTTAAATGGAAGTAATGAAAAAACTTTGAAAGTATTGACAGATCATATTTATGTGCATATTTTCAATCAAATAATGAGTATTTTTTTACTGTTTTTCGATGATAAACCCCTTGTATTTACTTTTCTTATTAAAATAATGGGTAATATAAATTTTAGAATGAAATTGAGCAAAATTTTAAAAAATGGATAATTTTGGGTTTTGGACAGATTTTGACCGCAAGGGTATTTTTGTCATTTCCTTAAATATATAAATTCCAAATTTAGTGATTCTTTTTTTAGAATCCTGATTTTATTTCCTATAACTTTCTCTTCAAGACATAAATATGATTCGAATATCTATTACCCCAAAAAATTCATTGAAGTCGGAAACTTTTCCGGGCGGACCGTGTGAACCCCACCACCGTAACAGATTAACAACTTAGTCTCCACAACTCCAATTTATGTGCTTCCCACTGTATATGGAAGAGGACACATATGCGCTTTCACCAATTAAATTCCATGAATGTTTTCATCCATTAATGTGGCTATTGCTCATTATACATTTGTAGGAAGCTTCCTGGAAATTTCGGCTAGAAACAATCCTATTGAATGAAAATTCCATAAATCCTACATCCGATGTCATAATTAGCTGATATTTTGAGGAGAGATATACAAGACATTTATGAACATCTTTTATTAAAGAGGTAATGCAAAACAAAGTCATTTATGGGGGATAAAATGTATCAACTTCAGAAATAGAATTCTGCCTATAAAAAGAGAGGAGCTCCTACCTCTCAATTCATTCCTTCACATCCCAATCCAACCAGTGGAAAGCATCCAAGAGGAGGAGAACGTCCTCCTACTAGTTATTAATTCATAATTACTTCTTCCATGTTTATTTTTATTTTAATTATATGACCCCACCTTGTATGAAGGGGTAGAATCCTTTGTGATTGGGTGAAGGGATGGGGGACCCCATTTTGTGATGTTTGAGTTTCTGAAGTTTTATTCAAAGGAATTATTTTCTTTTAAATGAATTATTTTCAATTTAATTTGTTTTTGAATTTGAATTAAATACAATTTTATTTTTATTTGTTCTTAAATATTAAATTTCTTTGATTTAAATATTATTCTATCCTTGCTTGATCTATTCATTTTTACACCGATTGGTTAATCTGTGAAGAAAATCAATTGAGGGAGTGATTTCGTGATTTCTAAATCACGTGGAGAAATTAAGATAGATTAATTTAATTATTTAGGGAAATAAATAACAGATTTGGTATTTCCTAAGTAATTAATATTAGCCCATTAAGATTTCTACACTTTGATAAATAATTAAATCAAAGGTGAAACTAAGAAACAATTGTTATTCAATTCACTTAATTATTTTGTTCTAAAACCAAAGGATTCATATTTTCTTACAAATTGTCACTGCTTATAGACCTGAACCTGGATGATCTATCCATGACCAGGATGAAGCTTGGGTGAAACTAAGTGGAGGTCCGAACCGACTGATGTGGAAGAATCAGTGGATGAGTTGTGGTTAGGGGTGAAATGCCACTCGAACCCAGAGCTAGCTGGTTCTCCCCGAAGTGCATTGAGGCGTAGCAGTTGACTGGAAATCTAGGGGTAAATCACTGTTTTGGTGCGGGCCGCTGCTCCATAGAGAATGAAATTTTTGTTACCATTCATACTACACCCTTAGGGAGATTTAATTGTTTTTTCCAGCAGACTTTTACGTACTCACCATGGATGAGGACAATGCATCAAGACATTCACCCATAATTTTGGGAAGACCATTCCTAAAAATTGAAAAAAAACCATCAATGTACATAAAGGAACTATGACCATGAAGATAGGATATAACAAGGTCAACTTGAATATCCTTGACTCAAAAAGAATCCCCATCAAGAAACCATTACCTCTTTGAAATTTCCCATGGATAAGGTAGTGATCCCATCAATGATTCAGGTATGCTTTGTGATTTTTTATATTTAAGAGATAAAACCATGGATTTGGAGAGAGTTTAGAAAGAGAGAAAACTGCAGTTACAGGAGCTAGAAGGAACCAGAATGGAATCTTTTGGAAATTCGAGGATTTATAAAGGAAGAACCAGGGTGGAACATGATAGACTAATCCAAACAAATAACTTTCAACCAGGAGACCAAATTCTACTATAAAATTCTAGATTGAAGCTAATTTCAGGTAAGCTTCATTCTAGGTGGGAAGGTCCATTTCTTGTTACTAATTTATATCCTTTTGGTACCATTCAGGTTGAGAAGAAAGGAGGAAAACCATTCACTATAAATGGGAAAATGATGAATAAGTTCTTCAAAAGTTTACCTCAAGAACTGGTGGAGGAGGTCAATATTATCCAACCCATATACTGATTTCTTCTTATGAGGTAGGGTTGAGCCAACGACATTAAACAAAGGTGCTTCCGGGAGGCAACCCGAGTTTCACTGTTTTTATAGGATTTAGTAGTCAGTTACCTCTTACATAACCCATTTGAGCTATAATGGAATGGTTCTTACACTGGTATGAGTGGTTTTATGATTATCATTTAAACTCCATTTTTTTCATCAAAATCATGTTTTAAGCTTTAAAATTGAAATTTCATGCCCACACTTGAATTCATGTTTTACTCGACTTATCTAGGAGACATGAGTTTCTTTGGAATCCTGTGATGCCATGTTTTAGATTTAAATATTGATATGATTAAATGATTGAAATGAAGAATTGAATTTTTAAAATAAAGCATGGATATTGAAATAATGACTCATGATTTGAAGGAATTAATTGATTCATGTAAATGAAATTTCCCTACCATCTTCCGTGCTTTGAATTTCTAAAATTTATGTGAATAGATTTGTTATTATTAGTCATTCCATGAGTGATTGTCCAATGTTAAATTTCTCATTCCTGAGATGATTTCTAGAACAATTACTTCCTATTTATTCTTGATCATATTTCTTGAGTGATCTTGGGACATGTAACCGACTAGAACTTGTATTGAAACTTGTCAAAGATATGACTGTGTGAAAACACATTTAAAATGATTGAGGCATCCTTTGAAAAGACACTTATCCTTAAAATACCACCTTTACATCAATCCTTCTTTTACCCCATAGAGACCATGAATTAACTTTACAAGGATGAGCCATGTTTCAAGCCAGTTTTATCCATTCCTACCCAACTCTTGGTATTTGCATGATATTTTAAAGTTGAAGTGTGGGGGTAAAGGGAATCATGGTGGATGGGATGATAGACATTGTAAGGAAGAAGTGTGGGAGTTTTATTGTGGGAATTGTAAAAGGTTGTGAAATCATTCATTATACTCTATTTTTTCCCCTCTTGAATTGAAAAAAATGAAAAAATAACAAAAAAGTTCTAAAAAAAATAGAAAAATGGGTTGTGATTTGGGAGAACCAAAAATCAACATTTTCCAGACTAACGATATTCTAATCGTATGTGGTTAGGTGATGGATGTGAGGTTTGATCTAATCATAACTTTTGAAAAACTAAAAAAAATTTACAAAAGTAAAAATAATAATATTCAAGAGGGTGCACAAATCATTCATTAAGCATAATTTGATTATAACCTTTTCATTGAGTTTTGGGAAGTGGGTGTTGCTACTTTGAAGGGGAGAAGTTCATTACACTTTTGCTTTTGATAATTGTACTTAAGAGATAAAACTATTCCTTTATCCTTAATTATTAAAGAATTAAATCCCACCAACCTTAAGTCTTAGAGTCATTTGAACCTTTATTTAAAGTCCTCATGATTTTATGTGTCTTTTGTCTTTACAAAGTAGAGAAAATAGTTCATTTACAAGCCTATGGATAAGGAACAGGTTCTCATGATATGAGAATAACTCTACTTGAATTGTATCATGAGTGATGAGAGAAAATAATCAAAAGTGAGGTAAATCATGACTTAGTAAGTTTAATAATAATGAATCAAGGAGCTTGAATGAATGAAAGGATAAGTTCAATCAATTTTCAAAGGGGAAAAGTAAAATGTGTGAATTATTTGTTTCTTTGAAAAATGGGAAATTAAATTGATATTTTATGTATATTTTTTAATGTTTGATTTCACATTGAAAATTGTTTGATTATATTGCATTGAAATTTTAATATTGGTAACATTGGTGTCCTCTGATTTCCATGTTGAGATTTTATGCTTGAGGACAAGCATGGTTTAAGTGTGGGGGTATTTGACCGAGCAAATTTATGTGTATTTTTTCAATCAAATAATGAGTATTTTTTAATATTTTCAATGATAAACCATGTGTATTTACTTGTTTTATTAAAATAATGTGTAATTTGAATTTTAGAATGAAATTGAGCAAAATTGTGAAAAATGGATAATTTTGGGTTTTGGACAAATTTTGACCACAGGGGTATTTTTGTCATTTCCTTAAATATATAATTCCAAATTTAGTGATTATTTTTTTAGAATCCTTATTTTATTTTCTATAACTTTATCTTTAGGACATAGATCTGATTCTAATATTTAATACCCCAAAAAATTCATTGAAGTTGGAAACTTTTCCGGGCGGACCGTGTGGACCCCACCACCATAACAAATGCACAATTCAGTCTCAAAAAATAAAATTTATGTGATTCAAAGTGTATATGAAAGAGGACACATAGGTTCATTAACCCATTAAATTACATGTAGGTTTTAATACATTAAGGTGACTATTGCTGGTTAAACATTTGGAGAAAGCATCCTGGAAATTCCGACCAGAAAAAGTCCTATTCAATGAAAATTCCATAACTCTTACATAAGGTGTCCAAATTTGATGATATTTTGAGGAGAGATATAAAAGAAATTTTTGAACATCTTTTATGAAGAAGTTAGAGCTAAAAAAGTCATTTATGTGGGATACAATGCGTCAACTTTAGAAGGATAATTCTGCCTATAAAAGGAGAGGAGCTCCTACCTCTCAATTCATTCCTTCACATCCCATTCCAGCCAGCGGAAAGAATCCAAGAGGAGAATAACTTCCTCCTACTAGTTCTTAATTCATAATTCCTTTCTCCATGTTTATTTTTTATTTGAATTCGATGACCCCACCTTGCATGGAGGGGTAGAATCCTTTGTGATTGGGTGAAGGGAAGGGGGACCCCATTTTGAGATGTTTGAGTTTTTGAAGTTTTATTCAAAGGAATTATTTTATTTTAAATGAATGATTTTAAATTTAATTTATTTTTGAATTTAAATTAAATACGATTGTATTTTTATTTATTATTAAATATTAAATTTCTTTGATTTAAATATTATTCTACCCTTGCTTGATCTATTAATTTTTACACTGATTGGTTAATCTGTGAAGAAAATCAACTAAGAGAGTGATTTGGTGATTGCTAAATCACATGGAGAAATTAAGATATATATTAATTTAATTATTTGTGGAAATAAATACCAGATCTGGTATTTCATAAGTAATTAATTTTAGTCCATTAATATTTTTACACTTTGATAAATAAATAAATCAAAGGTGAAACGAAGAAACAATTGTTATTCAATTCACTTAATTATTTTGTTCTAAAACCAACGTATTTTTATTTTCTTAAAAACTATGATGACATCACAAATGGGAAAACCAAACCTAAATCCAATCACTTATCTCTGATATTAAATTCACAACCCTTCTTAAGAAAACCTCTTACTTTCTTAAATCATTCAAACTTGTTATTTTTAAAGTGACACCAAGATTAAAACACTGCTCTTTGGAGAAAGAAATTCTGGTTACCATTCATACTACACCCTTAGGGGGATTTAATTGTTTTTGCCACACCTGACGACAATCATGTGTCAAGTGTGTTCCTTTTCTTCTTATTATTCGTAGTATGTTGATTTATACTTTCAACTTTACCCATTGAATTCCATTTAGAAGATGATTTTTTTTCATTCCCATCTATTTGAATCCTCTCCCTAATAATGCATAAAATCATTGGGACAAAAATGTATTTTTTTATACTTTATACCAAGATTTATAATTTTTTTTCATATCATAAAAATACTTAGGGATCTTAGATTCAGGAAATGAATCACAAAAAATTCCAATATCATGGAAATAAACTTATTTTTAATTCATCATAGGAATTTGAATTGGTAGAACTTCAGTAGAAAAGAAAGTTTAGAATATTCCATACATCCTCCAAACAGCTCTTGATTTTCATCATTAACTAAATCATGAAAAAAATTTGTATGCTCAATGAATATCTCTCCTATACCAGTCTCCAAAACATCAAGAGGAGGATCCAAGGATATGTTACAATCATTATCTGGTTATCCCATAGTACGAAAAACATAATTTTTGAAGTTACTATTTGTATAACCCTCAACTGGTTGTACTGACATGTTTTTATGCAGAAACTGTTTCCCTAAAATGAAAAAATAATCATTTACATGGTTTTGAATTTCATTTTTCATTGTTCATGAAGTTGGGAGCTCATTCTATTGACTGACATCAGTGCTAAAACTTTCTGTAATTTTCAATTTTCTATGCCAAATCAAACACAAATACTGAGTAGGAAATTTCTTCAATATCATGTATTCATAAACTTCATGTCTCTCCAACCATCTTCTAAATTTACATCTAGGTCATGAACATTTTACTGTCCCATCTATGGATCTATTAGAAATTTTAAAAATATAAAACTCCTCCAAACCCTTAGTATATTGAGGTGTGTCCTCATTAATGTGATCCATATTTTATCCATAAATCACAAGTTCCCACACTTTGTTAAATAGAATTAAAAAAATAAGAAATATTATGTCATTTAAAGAACAATTAATAATTTATTTGAAACCCAAAATATAAAAATTATTGTCAGTTTACGGGTGAATATGAAAATAAATTCCAACACATATGACTTATCCACCTTGTTAATTGGCATAAAATTGTATATAGTTATTTTATTATATTTTAAATTATATTTATAATAATTTATTACTATTTTATAAATTTTAATTCATTATTTTGTGTCAGATATTTTTTAAATTTAATCATTCCTTTAGACTAATTTTATTATGTTTTTAAACAACATAATTTTTCTTATATTTTAATTTGAATGTATATAATCAATCAAATAATGATATCTTATCTATACATATGTTTAATGAGTTTAAAATGAAAAATATACATGATAGAATGATTTTAAAAAATTATCAAATAATTCAGTAACATTACAATCCATACTCAATTATTTTTAGGGGTCATTTTTGAATGTTTGAATCTTTATTTTGTGAGGTTTGTGTAATACCTAGTGAGATCAATACAGATTCGTATGATTTTTAATGCTATAAGGCTCTATTTTTTAATGTTTCAAGCCTCTATTTTCTATTACTTAAGAAAAAATTTCATATAAAATCATATAAATATTAAATAAAGTATCATTATAAAATCAATCCAGCTTTAGTTAAAACCCACCATTAATTTTCATACATTATTCTATAATATCAAAAATGACTGGAATAATCCATCATTATAGTTTTGCAATAAGGAATTTAAATTAGATAATAAAGATAAAAAAAAAATTCAAGGTAAAATATATTAAACTCAAATGGAGATATTATGAAAATTTCCCCTGACCAGTGAGATGATAGGGGGAAAGGGGGATAATAAAGCAGCATAATGGCAGGGGAAAGGGGCTTCAGAGGGGAAAAGGGGAGAAAGGGACACTATAAGGTTGATTTTGAGGGTTAGAGTGGCAGAAAGGGATTGGTGGAAGGGAAATCATGGTTTCAAGATGGCATGGGGGTGGGAGGATGTGGCATTGAGGTCTCTATGGTAGGGAATGCATAGTCGCGAGATGACATGGGGTGGAGGAAAAGTGGGGAGAAGGGTGGGATTAGGGTGGTGGGGATTCATTTTTTAATTCATGAAAATATTTAGTGGTTAAAAAACCACCGCTAAAATATTTATATTCTATTTAAGAAAAGTTTCCTGAACCACTGATAAAAATCCTCCGCTAAACATTAATTTTAGCATATTTTAAGTCTGTTTTTTGGTTATAATCATCAAAATAATAAGACATACAAGACTAATTTAGTTAAAATTTACACATGGAAGGTATAAATAGCTACATGATTTAAATTTATTTTTTAATGAAATCATGTTGATTAATGTTCTCCCAAATTCCCTCAATATCTCAGTATTTCTAGAGTTTCTATTTATAAAAATTTATCTTCTTATGTACCTTACAATAAATGTTTTAAATTTTCTTATGTATCAAAAAATTATGTTACTAACCAAATTAGACCCAAAATATCATGGGTACCAAAAAGTATTTGTGTTTGACTTTAACTATGAAAAATTCTAAATCAATCTCTATAATGTTGGTATTTTGGTCCAAACATGCTACATGTCTTTAGTTGTATTTATAATTTTCAGTTTATAGTGTTTTAAATTTTTATTCAGTTATTCTATTATAACTTGAGTTATATAGCTTAATTCTTCAAATGACTTATTAATTTTTATGGATAATAAATTTTTTAAGTTTTATTAAACTATATTGAAGTATGAATTAATTTTTTAAGTGGTATAAAACATTCCCAAAGTCAATTAAATTGTTCTATAATTTTAAAATTTTCAGAGTTAAATTTATTCTATATTTTAATGAAATCTCTCACAATATACATTATAATCACACTATTTTTATTGAATTATAAATATAATAAGTTTTTATAAATTTCATTAAACTGAATTAATGTTTTGAAATTCTATTTAGACACCTCAAAAATTGGCCCAAGTTCTGCAATAATTTCATTTTTTTTCTGAAAATTTTAATTTATGTATTTCACCAATTTTAAATGATATATCATATTATATATGTATGATCTAAGAGTTATTTTATATATTTTAAATATATATAAAATATAAATAAATAAGTCTTCTATAAATATCACTATTTTTTCTATTTAGAGGTTCTAAAAATTCACCAAAGTTTATGTTGTCATGCTATTTTAGTTTGTTAGGTTTTGATTATTTAACCTACCATGTGTTTTCCCTATACCTACTGTGACCCTCATAGTATTCCTATTTTAAGTTATAACCAAGTGTCCCAAACTAAGCACATGACATTTTAAGTATACCAGATGTAAGTTCATTTGGTGTGCATGGTTAGTTATTTACTTTTCTTAAAAAATTAGAACTGAAGTCCCTTTGAAATTAATAAAGAAAGGAAGAACCTATTTTTATTACTAGATGGAGGGTGAACCCATTATATGGACAACACGACCTGACCCAAAGGCCCAAATACATGATCCTTTAGACCCATACCACATAGTCCTAGAAGTTTGTCCACTGTTCCATGCTTCCATTAGGTTCACAATACATCTTTCTTTCACATCACCTGAAGTCTCCACCTAACTGTTCCCCTTTATCGCCATCGAGGACCATCACCCAAAATGATCTCGAGATTTTAATGACCGACCCTCATATTTCCTAAGGTATCTAGCCTACCTGCGCCTCCACAACACCATAAGAGGTGTTTTCCCTCTCTAATCACCACCCAACCTTGCCTTAACCCTCATCGATCTCCAGCCTGACATGTCATTGTCACTAAATTAGACCTAAAAATGTTCTATTAAACCCCCTATAGAACATATTTAATAAATGAATCAGACTTAATATATCTATCTTTAATTATCTAAATGAAAGATTTAGATATATTAGTGTATAATCCACACACAAATTAAAATACGTCCAAAATAAAATTTTAGAAGAAAAACAATGAAGTGAAATTGAAAGGAAAAAACTAGAATTCCCATGAAATTTTTAAATTTATTAATCATTATTGTTGATCAAAATGTATTTAATAAATAACATAAAATTAAATGGGATATTAATGTTATATATTACCTTAACCAAGCTTGAAAAATTAATTTTCAATCGAAAATATTGGAATTAATACCACCCAAAATTGATTAGTCTTAATGAAAAATAATCATTATTTAATCCCTTAACACCACCCATATTCAAGTGTAAATACCCACAACCTATTCCCATTCTCCTACAACCAATTTGATTTTCTATTATCATATACCTCCCAATTATTCTCTTCTATTTATCTCTCTATAATCTGGAATAGTTTTTTTGGGTCTGAAGGTTCTTCTTTAAGATAAGAAGCTTAAGAGAGGTAAGGGTTTCTCCAATCCTCCCCTTTAATTTTCAATTGAAATTAATTTGTTATATTTTCATTTCAGATTCCTTTTCATATACATAAAACCTTTTAACTTCATGTTATTTCCATCCATTTTAATTATTCTAAATGTGATATTACTTAATACCTCTCATCATAGCCTTTATCTAAGCTGTTATAATGCTCAAAATACACCGTAACCATAAAACCATCTTAAAATTTTTATTATGTAATGGGTGTGTAGTTTTTAAAGAAAATAAATCACTATTTGGATACTAAAAGTGGGCATGGATCTAGCAAAGTTGTACCTAGGGGTAATAACCATGAAAAAGGCACGTTGGACTTTGACTCGATTGTCACGTAGTGCATGAAAATAATCCTTACTATATACCTGGTTTGAAACTCCCAGGTAATATTCTTGGATAATATATATGCCACTTATAATCCATTATAAAGGATATATATATCATTGAATTGGTCCTTTACCTTGTAAAATTCATATATCATTATTGATTCTTTGATTGGGTGGAAGATAATTTCATAACATATAATTCTTGCTTCTATTTGTGAAAATATAATATGATATGCATCATTGAGAAATTATTTTAAGTATCTATGTTGTTCTTTCCCTGAACATTAATCCATGGAATATTTTGATATGTGATGGAATTCATTAGACTATTATATGATGGGTGGGTCCTAGAATTATATATCCCTGAGTGCATTGGTAAGTCTCATGAGAAAATTAAGAAAGGGTAATAAGAGTGTCCTTACCATTTATATAAGATGTCTTGGCACAAGACCTTGATGGTATGTTTAAGATGTATGAAATTATGAATTTCAATCTCTATTTAATCAGTTATTGTTATCCAGGATTTTTTTTATTTTGTTGGACATTGATTTATTTATGTTTTTTGTTTCTTTTGATATGGAACAACTCAATTTATTTATTCATGCTATAATGTATTATTTGTAATTGATTCCATTGTATGCTACCCCCTTACTAAGAATCCTAGTTCACCCCTTTATATTATTTTAATTTTCTCCTATAAAGAAAGAATATTAGTATGTATGATAAAAGGGTGTCAAGGATAATATTAATGTTTTCATGTTTTCAGATGATGTATTCTTATCTTTTCAATGTAATTTAATACTCTATTATGCATTCAGTTTTCTTGAGGCTATTAAACTCTTAGATAATCTGTATTTTTATCTTTTTAATAAAATAGACACCATCTCTAGGGTACTGGTGTTGGGGTTTTTATAGTTGGTATCGAAGGATAGTTTAATAGAAACATTAGGAACAAGATTTAGAAGAACATAGTTAGAAAATATGAACCATGGGAGAAACCCTTAGGATATTCTA
The DNA here is from genome assembly GCA_963277665.1 of Viscum album. Taxonomy (NCBI): domain Eukaryota; kingdom Viridiplantae; phylum Streptophyta; class Magnoliopsida; order Santalales; family Viscaceae; genus Viscum; species Viscum album. The sequence goes on along the minus strand of OY728143.1, from coordinate 267,513,709 downwards.
GAAATATTTTTAGAAATTAAAATCAAAGTTTTTTTTATGCACTAATTGAGTATATAAAATTTTCTAGAAATGGAACATAATGGAAGGAAAAACTATGTCAAAACTTAAAATCAATGTTTGGATTTCCCTATAGAGCAATTCAATGAGATTGGTATTAGATTAGAGTATATTATGACTATATTAAGTTAGTTAACCCTGATTATAACTAACAAACTTTCTCACTTGGCCTAAGTAATATAAGGAAATCTTTGGGGAACTTAATAAAATGTTAATAAATGAACCCATATTGACTTTACCATCAGGAAAAGAAGGATTTGTTATATATAGTGATGCATTAAAGAAAGGGATAGGGTGTGTACTCATTCAAAATGATTGAGTTATTTCTTATTCTTCATGACAACTGAAAACCCATGAGTTGAACTATCCAACTCATGATCTTGAGCTTGGTGATATGATATTTTCTTTGAAGATATAGTGACACTATCTCTATGGTGAAAGATATGACATATATATCGATCACAAAAGTTTTAAGTATATATTCACATAAAAATATATTAACATGAAGAAGTGGAGATGGATAGAATTACTTAAAGAATATGATTGTACAATACACTACCACCCTATGAAGGAAAACAAGATGGCATGTTATTTGATTAGAAAGTATCTTTGAGTCCTATCCATGACTAGGTTAGAAAGTGATCCTATATTCAGGGATTTTTTAAAGTTGGATATAAAAATTATTTGGTAAGGGAAAACATAATTTTTTTATAAGTAATTTCCCATCCATCCTTACTAGAGAAGATAAAGAATTCTTAGAAAGATGAAAAGGGTATTTAAAATAAAATAAAATCCATATAATATGGGAAACTAACAGGGTTCAGTTTTAAAGATGGTGTGTTAAAATTTAGAAGAACATTATGTGTTCCATTGGTACCTGATCTAAATAGGGAGTTACTAGATGATTCTTATAGATTAAATTTATCTATACTCCTTGGTAGTACCAAGATTTATAGGTATTTAATGTATCACTTATGGTGGGACAACATGAAGTGAGAAATTTATGATTATGTGTCTAGATGTTTGGAATGCCAATAGGTTAAGTTCAAGAGGAAACATACAAAGGGTGTCATGCAGACTCTACCTATAAATATATGAAAGTGGGACAATATCATAATGGACTTTGTCATTAGGCTACCTAAAACATCAAAGTGAATTGATGCTATATGGGTCATTATTGACTACCTTACCAAATATGCACATTTTCTAGTAATAAGGTATGATCTTCCCCTCAAACATCTTGATCAAGTTTATATCAATGAAGTTTTGAGACTTCATGGTGAACCATTATCAATTTTTTCTGATCATGATCCTTGATTCACATACAAATTTTTGAAAAGTATTGAAATGGAATTGAACACTAATATACTTTTGGGATCTACATATCATCCTCAAACCGATGGGTAGTTTGAAAGGACTATCCAAACCTTAGAGGATATAATGAGGTCATATTCACTTAACTCACAAGGATTTTGGGATCAATACTTACATTTTTTGGAATTTTTATATAATAATATATTCCATTAAATCATAAATATGGAGCCATATGAGGTCTTGTTTGGAAAAAATGTCATACTCCAACCAGTTGGGATGAGGTTGGAGAGAGGAAGCCAGTTATTCTAGAATTTTCTTAGGAGATAATTGAGAAGGTGAGATAAATTTATAATCATATAAAAATATCTCAGAGTAGATAGAAAATCTATGCTGATAACTGATATAAGGACTTGGAATTCCAAGTAGGAGATCATGTCTTCTTGAAAGTATCACCATGGAAAGGGGTTATAATGTTTGGGAAGAAGGGAAAGTTAGGTCCACAGTACATTAAAAAATTTGAGATCCTAGAGAGAATTAGAGTTGTAGCTTATCATTTAGCCTTTCAATCCAACCTATCTAAGGTTCATAGAGTCTTCCATATATTGGTGCTAAGAAAATACATTCCATACCCAACTTATGTACTCCCCACATATGGGATAAAGCTTGAACATAATTTGTATTATATTAAGGAGTCCATCTAGATTCTTTACACTAGATATAATGTATTGAAAAAAATGAAAAAACACCCCAAATCACAAGTTAGAAGAGGAAAAAAGGGAACCCAAATAAGCAATGAATCAAAGGTACCCTCTTTTTTTCTCCATGAGGTACAAAACTAAATTTTGAGGATGAAACTTCATGGGGGGGGGGGGAATGTAACAACCTAGGTCTTTAAAATATATTTTAATTTTTTTTCATTCAATAAATAATGTAAAATTTACACTTAAAACTATATTATTTGTATTTTAAGTTTATATTTTATTTGGTATTTATTTTATTAGATACTAAGTAATGGTTTAGGAACTTATGAGTATTACATCAATAAAATTGATTCTTATCAATTAATTTTTTTTTCTTCAATTATATCCTCTAAAATTTTACACCTTTATGAAAAAATAAATGTATTTATATGGATAATTTGTCTTCAGTAATTTTTTTATTCATTTATTATATTTTATCCTTCAAAAATTCATCTTATTTTCTTATGTATTGAAGAAATTATAGCCGCATAATTATATAAAATAATCCTTTGTAGAAAAAATGTACAGATTAAATTTAATGATTATCCATATGTTTTTGGATATGTTAATGATATAATTTTGGAATGTGGTATTCTTTGAATTTTTATTTCATGTACACCATCAAAAATTCATCCTCTTACATAGTTTGTTGTGGGAGTTATGGTCAAATCATTGATGAAAATATTTCAAGCCAAGCAGACTCATTGAATTGGGCTGTATTGACTTCATATGTCCTTTTAACTATAATAAAATTACAACCATATGTTTCTAAAGTTGGATGAAATGATCCAAATAACATAATATAACATATATAAAAATTTAAGGCCAATCCAATAATGGAGAAAAATGTTATGATCAAATTACTATGGTGGGACCCATCTAGTCAAATCCACTTTAGTGTTGAATTCATAGACACTTATTACCCCTAAAAATTTGGATCTAGATTTAATTATATAAATAAAAATTATATATATATTAGTGTATAATAAAAAAATTTAAAATATAGCCAAAATAAAATTTTAGAAGAAAAATAATAAAGTGAAATTGAAAGGGAAAAAATGGAATTCTCCTACAATTTTTAAATTTATTAATCATAATTATTGATAAAATTTTATTTAAGAAATGACATAAAATTAAATGTGTGATTGATGTTTTGGATGAACGTAACCATCATTGAAAACAAAAAATGTTGTAATTAAGGCCACCCAAAATTGGTTGGCCTTAATGGAAAAGTAATCATTATTTAAACCCTCAATACCAATCCTCCTCAAGTATAAATACCCACATTATATTCCCATTCTTCCACACCAAATTAGAAGTTATATAATCATATACTTACCATATAGTCTCTTCCATTTCCCTCTCTTCAATTTTGAAGAGTTTTTTTGGTCTGAAGGTTCATCTCTAAGATAAGAATCTCTAGAGTGGTAAGGGTTTTCCGAATCCTCCAATTTAATTTTAAATTGAAATTACTTTGTTATATTGTCTTTTAATATTAGTTTTTATATATATAAATCTTTTTAATTTAATGTTATTACCATCCATATGAATTATTCTAAATTAGACATTACTTACTCTCTCTCATTATATCCTTTTTCTATGTCATCATAATGATCAAACTATCCCCTAACCATAAAAGCATCCTAAAATTTTAGTGATGTAATTTGTGTGTGTTTTTCATAGAAAAGAAATCTCTATCTATATTCTATAAGTGGGAATGGATCTAGAAAAGTTATACATAGTGTTAATAACCCCAAAAAGGGTACATTGGGATTTCACTCAATCTTCACCTATTACAAGATAATGGGCCTAAATGCATACCTAGTTTGACACTACTGGGGGATATGCTTGGATGATCTACATGATACTTAAAAACCATTATAAAGGATTTATCTATCATTTAATTAATCTCCTAAATTTTACAATTCATATATTATTATTGATTCTTAGATTGGGGGAATATAATTTCACACCATATAATTCTTGCTTCAACATGGGAAAATCTGGTATGATATGCCTCATTGAGAAATTGTGCTAAGTATATATGTTGTTCACTACTTGAATATTAATCCACAAAATCTTTTGATATATTATGGAATTTATTGTACTATTGTGTGATGGGTAGGTCTTGGGATTATATATCCCCTCAGTGCACTAGTAGGTCTCATAAGATAATTAAGATAGGGTAATGGGAGCATCCATAACCTTTATGTAAGATGTCTTGGAATAAGGCCTTGAAGGTATGTATAATATGTCTATCATTTTTCATTCTCATATCTATTTGAATAGTTATTGTTATATAGAAATTTATTTATTATTATATTGGATATGGATTTATTTATGCTTTCAGTTTCTTTTGATATGTCATAACTCAATTTATTTATTCATACCATAATGTATTATTTATAATTTATTTCATTATATGATACTCCTTAATAAGTGTATGAGCTCACCCCTTCATATTATTTTACTTTTCCCTATAAAACAAAGAAGAGTACTAAGTATGATAAAAATTTCTCAAGGATAATATTAATGTTATCACATTTTCATATAATGTATTCTTATCTTTTCAATATAATATAAAACTATGTCATGTATTTTGTTTTAATATGGTTATTAAAATATTGGATCCACTATATTTTTACATTTTTAATACAATAGCCACCATCTCCAGGGTACTAGAGTTTGGGTTATTACACTCTTGAATCTTTATAAGACAAGAATAATCCTTATGACCTCAAAGCAATTCTTGTTGCGATCATCAATGTACAAAAAAGTGTCATAATATTTTGTGCTAACACCCAAATATTTCTTAAATGATGTTCATAGGTTAATGGTGCACATGAAGATCACTGCTAGAGGGATTACATACTTGAATCCTATATCTATAATGACAATGTGACAAGAAGTATTCTATTAAATCTTTAATGAAGAAATAATTCCCACATGAGGAAATTATTAATTTATATGAATTAATTATAAATTATATGTGATGATACCATATTCTTAGTTCTATATTTTATGTCTATTAACATTATAATTATTTCATTGTTCATGAAATTTTTATTAATGTAAATATCTGATTATTTTTTGATTATAAAATCAATCCAAGTTAGATACTTCCTAATAGGCTCCTCCATTGTGTCTAAAACCCTAACTCTCATAGTTTTCATATTTCATAACATAAATTTATCATCATTTAAATTCCAAACTAGTTTCGATAAAAACTATGGAAAAATGGTGTATTTTTTAAATTATTAAGAGACTCTTTAAAAAGGATTTAAATAATTAAATCAATGTTTGGGGTCTCAAGTGATTTCTGAGGAAGGAAACTCACGTTAAAAAAAAAAGTGATTTCAAACTAAAGGGTGTTTGTCTATTTTAAATATAATATTGATAATATTTGTTTATTTGAAGTTATTTGATGATATTTTCATGTTTTAGTTTTTTGAAAGATGGTTCATAACTTGATTTCTGTAAATATGTTTCTAAGTCCTAGTTGGCACTTTAATAAAAATGTTTTCTGGAAGTATGTATACTATAGGAGAGAGAACCTTAATGTTGTTAACATAAAGGTTAAAGTGGTATTGATATCATGTAAGGTGGCTGAATTTATCCTAAATATAATACATGGTTATTATATTCTTATTATTAAAAGGGATACTTTTGTGGAGGGTGATCAGAGGTGAGGGTGTGTTATGATTTTTATTATTACCATAAATACTTTATGATTTAAATTATTTTCACATATCTATTTTATTTCAAGGGAAGAAATTATTATACAGGTGGGAAATATAGGTACACATGATATAATGTTATATTATTCCACTTTAGATAGTTTCTCCAAGTAAGGATCATGCTTTTCTTAGGGGATTTTATCCCTTGATCATGTCATATAGGGTAAGATCGAGTGTTTGGGGTCATTGAATCACATCAAGCCCCAATTAAATGGATTACATTTGTAATTTTCCTTATATTATCCCTATATCTTCTAGGTATTACCATTATGAAATTGATTAAAATATTCTTATAATAATTGACCCATGGTTATATTAGTTTGATCTCTTTTACTATTGATGAGATTTTTTATTTGGTTTATTCCCTTTAAAAGTATAATATAACTCACTTACTATATTTATTTAAATTGAAAGTTTATTAAATATTGGGTTTTATTTTCATTTATTCTATTTAAATTACTTATTTTCAAATATTTCTTTAGAACTATTTCCCCTATTTCAAATTCTAGGTTTTCAGGAAAATCTTAAAGGTATGTCAGGTTTTGGAAGTATGTAATCTAAATAAAATGAATGGATTGGTTTTGGGTAATGAAATATCATTATGTATTTTATTTTAAAAGTAAAATATTAACATTATATTTTATTTAAAACTACCATGAGGTGGATTTAATTTTAAAAGTCATGCATGAGGCGTGGGGAGGAAGCCTACTATGCCTTTGTCTCACACTTATTACATTTCAGGTTCCACTTGGATGTAACAAGAGTCCTTTGGATTCCAGTTCATGTGTGTTGAATGTGGTAAGTGAAGTTTATTCACTTGGATAATTGATATGGGTGGTTTTTGTGGTCATACAATCATTACATACATAAATATTACAATATTTTAGATGAATATTCGATACATTTCATAATCATACATGCCCCATAACCATAAAGGTTTAGTGTATTTGGAGACTAGATACACAATCAACTTATTTCATAAAAGATATTCAACATATCCTAACTTTTTTCTCTCACATATAACCCTTATTAGATATACCCTACTTAATTCCTTTCTTCATAACCTATGGAAAAAGAAACACATGGAAGGGTGATCTTAGATAATTGGTAAGGGTAAATATGGTAGATATCATTCGATGATCATATGTGAGCATAAGATAAGAATAAGAGTATAAAAACAAAATCATAAAATATAAAAAAATACCCAAAAAATCATATACCATAAATCACAAGTTATGACATAAGGATTTTTCATAACAAAATATATGAGTCCTAAGAGTGAATAATCATTAATAATCAATCATGAGCTATGAGAGAAAATGATAATCATAAGAAATAAGTTTTTTTTTTCATGAAAATAAGAATATAAAATAATTTAATTAGTTATGTAAAACTTATAAAACCATTATAGTGGAAAAAGACTCACAGTGGATTAGGTTCAATCCCTATTCCCATTATTTACATAGTCAAGGCTCACTGCCAAGACTATTATAGTGGATAGAGTCCCTTACTGGAATGGGCTCACTCCCCATTTAATTTCATATTATCTCATTTGACATAAATATTTACCCAAATAATTATAGATTTATATAATTATGATCTCACCCATCACATAATGAAATCCATACATAAGTGTTCTATAAGATGATAAAAACATTCATCATTTTATGATAGCATTATTAACCAGTGGTAAAGAAACGAGTTTCATGAAATAATCCTTAAATAATCATCATTATAATCCATATAGACAAATAAAGTGGATGGTATTATAAGATCATAATCCTAGTTAATCATAAAAATACTTAAATTATTTTTACATATATGAAAAATATATTTTATAAAATCATTTAAAATATGCTTTGAAAATTAAGATAAAATATTCCTTTTATTTTAATAATTTTTTTAAAAAGAATTCCTAGAAAAAATGAATTGTATTTTCTTTTTAAAAACTTTTAAACTTATAAATTAAGCTTCATGATGAAGTAAATACACAACAATGGGAGAATCCATTCATGACCTAAACATTAAAAGGGAACATTCTTTTCAAACTTTTGTAAAAAGTAAAAAGAGAGTAATTTGAAAAATCTTTTAAAAGATTAATTTTAATAATTTTAAAATAAATTAAAAGGTAGTGAAACTAATTTTTTTAAAAATTAATTATAGTTAATAATTTTCATAAAACAATTTTAAGAACATGTATATAGAAGAGAAGGATTCCTGACAAAAAAGTTGAAATAGGGATGCCTTTTCTTAAAAAACAGTGTCAACCATTTTAAGTTATGAAGTGAGGATAGTGAAAGGAAAACATTAAAACTCCATAAATAACTATAGTATAATAAAATATATAGGGTTTTAAATATAAATATCATATAATTTTCCTCATTGGAATTTTAACATAAATAATCCTGAAAATAAATGTGATTTTAACATAAACCCTTACCTAAATTATTGAATTTCTTCATAAATGCTCTTAAACTCATATATAATAAATTTTGTTTTATTATAAATATATAACCAAACCATATTCATACTTATATTATAATATATAATTCCATAATAATTTATAATTACCCATTTATGAACAATTCTTCATTAATATCAACATTTAAGTGTTACCTATTCCATTTCCTCTTCAAGTTTCAGTTCGATGGTTCCCATCCATGAACCTTGGTTAGAGTTTCATAATATAAAGAATATTAATAATTTAATAAGTATCATATTAATTCATTATATTCAGTTTTATAATTATTCATATAAATTGGTGATGGAAAATTAATTTCATCACTTTGTGGAGATGGTAGTCTGCATGTATACACGAGTAATGTTTTAATTTTCCAAAGAATAGAAATAAAGAAATTTAAATAATAATATATATTTCTATAATCATAATAAAACCATAAATATAATATATATTCATTAAAACAATCTATATTACCATCCATTTTAAGTGTAAATGAAAAATGAATCATATCGCTTCATGGAGGCGGTAGTCCACTCGTATGCACGAGCAAACTTATCGTTTTCTAATAGATTTTAGGGTAAGAAGTTAGATAATATTTTATATTAAAAAATCATAATTATGTTTTAAATATCATATATATTAATTAAATATATCTACATAACCATCCATGAGATGCAATGATTAAAAATGAAATACATCTCTTCATGGAGATGGTAGTCCATACACACACATGAGTGATGTTTTTATTTTACATTAGATATAAAGGATATATAAAATGAATGTAACATTAACATAAAAACATTTATTTATAGTAAATATACTTATTTAATCCTATTATTATGGTTATGTAAGATTTATAGTAGGTTAATGGAGTGATAAACTTAAAATAGATATGTAAAGATAATTACCTATTCTTTAGGTTTCTTCATTTATATTACTCATTTAACCTTCCTGAAATAATATTTTTATGAGAAAAAGACAGATAATACATGGGGAGTATATTTTTAAGGGATTTGGGTATGTATTTTCTGAATTAGAGTGATTAAATGGTTTGAAAAATTGATATGAGGGGCTTCCATTTTATAAGTGTGGCGCATGAAAAACTTATAAATACTTGAACATTTATTATATAGTATATGTATTACTCAAGTCAATTGGATCCAAATTATCATTATTTTTAATATAATAAGTTTAAGGTAAAAATAAAATCAATAAATTATATTTTATCAAGTGTTTTTTATTATTTTAAACTTTATCTCTTAGGTTAACCCTTCTTTTAACCCTTTTAACCCTTATCAAAATTACATGATTTTTACCATTGTAAATTTTCATTATGGATAAAAATTAAGTTGAAATTATTACCTAATATTAATTATGATGATTATAAATATGGAATATATTTTATAATATTCAATTCCTAGAAGTGGTAGTAATTAATTCTAATATCCGCACATAAAACACATAAAAATCATTTTAGAGAAAATGCATTTTAGAATAAAAATCATTTTATTATCATTAATTGACCATTAAAAACAATTATATAAGTGTTAATATATTTTATTGAATATATTATCTAAAAATTTCATTTAAATCATTCATAAATAGTAATTTATTAAATTTATAAAGATAAAATACACCATGCACAATAAAAACAATTTTCTAAAAAAATATCATTTTTACCTTAAAATGATTTTATATTAACTTATAAAAAATTAATAATAAATATATAAATGATTATTCATTTGGTTATATAAATTATAAATATATTTTATAATTTATAAATTGTGATCAATATATTTTATTTAAATAAAAATACATAATATGTATAGAATACAATCCTTAAAAAAATTAGGTCTTATATAATTTTATTCTTATAATTAAAATTTGAGCACTTATTTCCTAAGAATTAATAAATAAATTTTCATTAAGAAAAAAATTTATACATATTTTCCATAATTTATTTACTCATATTCATATCCGCCAATCCAATGACTATGCGATGAAAATCAAATTTAAAATAATATTTCAATAGTATACTATGGTTCATCTAAGCTCAGTGCTTCTTATAGAGAAAGTTATTCAAAACATCAAATTTATTAAATAGAAATATATATTATAAAATGTCAGGGTGTTACATTCTAATCACTTATAATAATTTCACCCTTTATATTTTGTTATGCCAATATAAAAAAACGAGGATTCTTCTACCTCAAAACATCTTCGAGTTCCCATGTGCTTCCTTAAACTAACAGTTTCACCATATAAATTTATCTAGATGAGTGGTCTTGATTCTTAGAACTTTATCTCTTCAATTAATAATTTATAATAATTTATCTTCAAAAGAAAAATCATGCTTCAATGATATAACCTATTAGTTCAATTCATTTGAAGTATCATGTATGTACTTACTCAAAATAAATAAACAGAATATATCATGAACTTGGGAGAGGTTCAATGGAATTTCCAGGCGATAATATACTATCCCAAAATGATCAATAATCTAAATGGGACTGATATATCTAGGGATAAAATTTCTATTATTTAAAAATATCATAACTCTATTTAAAGGATATATTCAAAGGAATACCTTATCATAAACTTCTAACTCTAGATCTAATTAATTATTATTATCATAACTTTCCTGCCTACTCAGACGGTGATAACAGGGGGTGGGGTGGATGGATGGGGGTAAAAGATTCACCATCAACTGAAATCTCCCATGGTCAGTGAAAATTATATTCTCCCAAGAAAAATAGGACAAGTGTCACGGTGTTACTAAAAATATCCCAATACAATAACCCATCAAACTCAAATACTACAATGATGTCATGGTGTTACTAAAAATATCCCAATAAAACTACCAATCAAACTCGATTGCTGCAATGAACTCCAAAAATAAATAACGATTGGTTAGAGTGTTGACTCGAAAATTTGTGAAGAGATAAGTCTGGACCAATAGTTACTCTATCTCTCCCATGAGTCCCATCCACTCTAGAATACTCATGTTAAGGAACAAAATTCTTAAATGGATTGTACAATATGATAAACAATTAAACTCTCACTGGTAGGGTTCCACTCAGCAGAAATAAGGTAGGGGTGGGGATGAGGTGGTTAAACAATGAGCGCTAGTCATGGATTCCCTCCATCTACCAAAGTGGATAGATTATATAATGTTGCAGTTGGTGATGGTGGTGTTGTGGAAGTGGCTAAACTGGTTACTACTACAATGGGTACTATATCAAATAATGATGTGGATATCATAAGAGAAGGTAAGATTTCCAATTAATATGGATGTGATGCTGACAGATCTATCATGGAAAGATCCTATAATAACTTAATATGAATTCTTCATGCTTTGGGCTACTCCTCTATAGAATATATGGAGGTATATTTTCCATGAGATTTATCCCCATCATTCATGATCTAAAAAGATAAAAATAAGAAATAAAATTAATAAAAAATAAAAAGGAAGAAAATTATAATTTACAAAAATATACAGTATGTTCTCAAGAGTACAAGACGTGTAGTATGAACCAACTAACAACCCACATTATCTATAGATGTTCCCTGGATCCCTATTATCATTGGTAAATAGGTACACGATTTTTCCTAAATGCACATACTATGAATTGGAAAATGGGCACCTAACCCATTTTCAATTATCGATATAGCCGAGCTATGGAAAGTTAGAGGCAATTGTACATGACATATGTTGCATGCACATGCTGCGTGTTTTCAAATCCGATATAGTGATAAGGATTGGCCGTGCACGAAGGTGACACAACATGCATTCTTTTTGTATGCCTGTGTATTGTTTAGTTTCAGCCAAAATGGTACTCAAATACTAAAATCCACTAAAATACAATAAAATAAATGAAATGAGGGTCGTAAAATCACATACTAGGATCTAGGAGTGAAATGGAGAAGAAATCAGAGGCAAAAATCCTTGGAATGAAGGATTGCAGAGTGTTCGTATGATGATTCCTTAGAAGTAAGGGGGTATATGACACAATTACTAGATGATTTAGGGTTTCCATGATTTAAAGACCGGGTATATGATATGTATACCTAGGAACACATAGTGCATGTGTTTTTTTGAAAGAAATTATTTATGAATTTATATTATATAGTTATCATTATTATTTTAATTATTATCAAAAACTATATATTTATTATTATATAATATTATTAATATAGATATAAATATACCTATACACATAGTGCATATTTAAATACAAAGTGTGTGTTCTAAAAACTTAAAAGTGGAAGTACAAGATTCATCCAAGTTCTTGGGGTGAGGTTTGAACTGGTGACCGGTTCAATCCCATTGAGAACTCTAAACCATTGGATTAAAGTTTATACTATTGAGAGTTTATTATATTTTTTAAATTATATTAATTAATTATAAAAAACATAGTAAAGGTAAAAACACACAAAATGTGTATTTTTTTTGAAAATAAAATAATGTAGGAGATATTGGAAGGATTAGAACCTGAGTATTTCAGACCTTGGGTTTCCACTCTGCCCATCACCCCAACCCCATCTTCGGGTGTAATTTTATCCTTACATTATTTTTGAAATTTATGTAAATATTATACACATGACACATGATGTATATGAAAATACATAATGTGTGATTTTATTTTAGTGAAAGAGGACGAAATTGAGTCTGCTGAAAGGGATCGAACCTGAATCTTTTAGACCCTGGGTTGTGACCCTACTATCTGAACTAACCGCAACATGATTTTTTTTTAAAATTATTTTAAATATATATATATATAAATATAACACATTACATTTATTAAAACATTGGGTAAAAATAATGACCCCTATACCAACATAGGGAATGAAGTGATTCAAACTTGCAATGACTCAAATACCCTCAAGCGACCGTTCCATCAGTACATGCATTATTAATATTTATTTACTAGATATATATTTAATTATAATAAATGTAATATTATAATACACATTAAACTAACAAGCACAAACCATGTATTATAGATACATGAAATGAATTTGTATTTTATTCACACATCAATAGTGTTTTTGAAGAAATGAGTGGGTAAAGGAGAGAAGAAATATACACAACATGTAAAAAAGAATTACACACCATATTTTTATTTAAAATAAAAGGGGGAGAGATAGGGATAGAGAGAGTGAGAGAGAAATCATGGTTTTCCTTCCACGAAGTGCCTTTGTTTTAGGTCTTTATCTTGACTTGAGTAAGAATTACTACCCATAATATAAAGGTGGGTGTGGATTTTTCTTCTCAAACCACAACATATATTTAGATCCTTCCTCTTTTAAAAGTTTTATTCAATGTTTATGAGGTCATAATGATAGCTTTTTTTACCCCTACTTTGTGGCCTATAGATGTAAAAGTGGAACCGTATGTTAATTTGTTTATTCACGACCTCCATCTCCATGGGTTCTTGTTCTTCGACCTGGAATACTTGAAAAATAATCACAGGATTCCTTTAGATCAAGTTATATATCAAATGAGTAATCAAATATAATTGATTGATTTTTTTCACTATAATCATGACATGGCGTATACCCATTTTAAATTTTTGTATTTGAAAAATAATTTTTAAAAACATTTAATTCAAAAAAATTTGGGCAAACAAAATTACATATCACCTTATTTGAAATAGAATGAGAAAAACCAACTCCACACTCAACCAAGTCATCCATATTAGTAATTATCTTGGAAAGTCTCTATATTAAATTACAAAGTCTTCCCAACCTTTTGGTTTGGTCCAACCAGTGAGTGGTAAAGTATTCCATCATTGATAATAAGTTTCACTATATTCTGACTTTGATTTATAAAATGAATAAGTGGGTGGGGTATAAAATGTATATGGGTATTACTTAATCTGAAACTCATCATTCATGCATGAATAATACTCCATAGGATAATAGTATAACACTGATGGATCATATGGATAAAAATCCTCTCTATACGAGTCATACTAACCTTCTGTGGAAGATAAATCCATTTAGAAGTGAGCTAGAGGTTCCTAATAAAATAAAAACAAAATAAGGAGAAGAAATGTTTGAACTAACTAGATTAACTCAAAACTTATAATGTACACTAGGATCCTTGAAAATGATGCCAGAATATGACAAATCCCATCATAAGGTGTGGAAATTTAAAAGTGTGTCCCCTCACTAACTAACCATGGAAAATAGTAGGTGCAGGGGTTGATCCCACAGGGAAAGTTGAGAATAGTAAAAGGGTGGTGAGTTTAAATTGACTCAACATGTTATGATAATTATGAAATTAAAATGAAGAGATGAATTGGAACAACTATGTGAAAGATAAGAAGAAACTAGTCAAAAAAATATTTTCAAAATTATCATGAAAAACTTGTGTCGGGGATGAAATTTTGATTAGGGGTTGTAATAATAATAATTAATGGATATTTTAAATTATATATGAAATTATTAACCATGGGGATTAAATTATTTTACTTTTCCTTGGTCCAACAATAAATAACTATGTCTTCTATAAATCAATTCCTTGGTTTGGTAATTAATCACATAAAAATATATTTTTAACAAAACCCCTAAAATGGTGGAAAAAAATCACCTAATGGTCATGGGTTCTCCCACTATAACTCCTTTAGTTCTCCTCAATAGTGTTGTTCTTGGTCTGATACGACACTATCAATGATTTTAAAAATAACTCATCAGAGGAATAATAAAATAAAAATCATAATAAGAGTGAACACACTAGTTTTATAATTATTACACACCCACTATCTCATTACAAACCCAACATATAACCTATACTATCTTATGACCATGGTAAGGGCCTAAGGGTTGAGAAATAAATCAACCCTACCTATGGATATGATAGGGGAAGAGGGGAGGTGGAAGAGAAAAATGAGAATGAGTGAAAAGTAATTTAAAGATCCTACTACCTTTAGGGGATGATTGAGTCGAAAAATAGCAACACCTCCCCCTTGAATATCCAACCCAAAACATGGAGTCCAACCTTTATATTTTTAGAAAAATGGA
This sequence comes from Viscum album, assembly GCA_963277665.1. Lineage (NCBI taxonomy): Eukaryota > Viridiplantae > Streptophyta > Magnoliopsida > Santalales > Viscaceae > Viscum > Viscum album. The sequence continues at coordinate 267,498,374 of OY728143.1, read as the reverse complement.
TAACATGATGCGTATATAAAGTACACTCTTTATACTCTGGTCAACCACTATTTCCTCACATTCTCCACTGGTAGGTGGCCAACTGTGCCGCCCCTTTGAATTATCACATGTCGGTTGTTGGTAGGTGGAATTATATGGTGTGTTGCATCAATATACATGGAATGTAGTGTCAATTTCCACCATAAACACTTCTATAATGGGAATTCATGGCATGATTGATGGTACACACAATGTATGAACTCTGGTAAATGACTTGGACATGTAATCTGACTGGACTCCCACTTCTTACAATTATACACAATGTGTTCTTATTACTTACACACCATTTATCTCAAATTTTACTCTAAAAGTTTCTCAAAGTTTACATTCTATTATAAAATACATAAAAGCATCCATTAATACTGAAATGAGGAATTTAATCCATATAAAAACATATATATGGTAAAAAAATACTTTATACTCAATAAAAGACATCCAAATTAATATTAAAAAATAGAGCATATCAATATACAGTGTTAAAGATCAACTTTTTATTCAAATATTGCTGATGAATTCTCAAGAACTTTGAGGTAAACCTAAAAGCTCAATTAGAAATAATAGAATTTGGTACTCCATGCAACATTAAAACTTCTTTAATGTATATATTGGAAATCCGATCAAGAGAGGAATATTATCTAAAAGCAATGAAATGTGATAATTTTGTAAGGAAATAAACTATAACCCAAATAAAATTATGACCTTTAGATTTCTTGGGGAGACATATAAAGAAATACATGGTGACGTTTTCCCATTTACATTTTGGTTTGAATAATGGTTATAACATCCCATTAGACTTCTATCTCTCAACCTTAAATTTATGGAATACTAGGAATCATGATACAAACTACAAAATATAATTCTTTATGTTGTCTCACCAAAAATACTCTTCAAGATCTATATACATCTTCATGATTCTAGGATGAATAGAGAATGATGATCTATGTGCTTCATCCAAAAGACCCTTATTTAATTTTGTTATTTCTGGGACACATGCTCGATTCCTAAGCTTGATCACTTCATCATGGTTAAGGTTTAACTTTAGAACAATCCTTACCCTTTTTTATAGCCCCACGTCATCCTCCCACACCTCTTTAATCTTTAAATGAATCTATGATTGAACATTCATATGAGAAATATATTCTAATTATCCTTTCCTTATGATTTCAAGGCCTATCCTCTATAAATCCACAAGTATTTGATCTCTTTTGATCCTCATCATGAAAAAATTAGCATAGTCCTTATTACCTAGATCATCAACCATCTTGTTCACCTTCCTAGGTTGGTAATATAATGAGCAGTCATAATATATAATCAACTCAAACGATCTCTTTTGGAACATATTTAACTCTTTCTATGTGAATATATACTTCAATATTTTTTGATTAGATTATATATCACAACTTTCACCATATAGATAATTTCACCATATTTTCAATGCAAAAATTAATATTTCCAACTCTAAATCACGAGTTGAGTAATTTTTCTCATGAACCTTTTTTTTTCGGCATATTCTATCACCATGTCATTATGCATGAGAACACATCCCAATATCTTCTTTGATGTATTACTTCATATCAAAAAACCTTCTCCACCAATGGGTAGTGTAATAATGGGTTCACTAACCAACTTTCTCTTCAAATCCTTGAAATTTTCTTCACATTAATATATCCAAAGGAACTTGGCTCCTTTCCATCTCAACTTTATTATTATATTTGATATCCATAATAAATTTCTCCCAAACAATAGATAGTATCCAAAAAAATTAAGAAAAATATGGATTTCGGTCACCATTGTTGGTCCAGGACATTATTAAATAACCCCCATATTAGAAGGTACCATGGATATACCCTCCCTTATGATCACATGAACTTAGAATGATAATTTTTATAGACAAAATTCACACTTTATAAATTTGGAAGACAGTTTATCTTTATGTAATTCTTTAAACAAAATCCTTAAATGATCTTCATGATCTTCCTTACTCTTTGAATATATAATAATATCATCTATAAAGACTACCACAAACTGATCAAAGTAATATCTAAAGACTATATTCATTAGATCTGTATAGATAGTTAGGGAATTAGTATGTTCAAATGGAATTACTATAAAATTATAATGTCTATACCTTATAAATAAGCATGTTTTGGGTGAACCCTCATTATTAAACCTCAATTTATAATATCCATAGTGAAGGTTAATATTTTAAAATTATTAAGATTAACGATATTGATCAAATAAGTTATCAATGAGGCGTATAGGATTCTTGTTCTTGATAGTGATCTTGTTAAGTTCCCAATAATCAATGAAAAGGTACATTGAACCATCATTATTATTAAAAAAAAGAATAGATACACCCTATGATGATTCCCTTGGGAATATGAATCCCTTTTCTGAAATAAACCAGAGTTTCTTATTCAATTCCTATATCTTAATTGGGTATAATCTATAAAGAGTCTTCGAAATTGGTATAACACTTTGTATAATTTGTATTGAATACTAAACTTAATTATTTAGGGTAATGATATAAAAATCTTCATGAAATATATCAACATATTCCTGAAAAATAGTTATATATACAATTTTGAGTTTCTCTCCAACCCTTTTAGATAATTAACTCTCCTGAATATGTAGTAAGAACTATATAATGGAAGTAATTTCCATTGGGAGTTCATGCTCATACTCACACTGATAGAAAATCATAGGTTGATTTAGAATATATAATGTGGATTCCATTTCCTATAAATTGATATGGGATATATTTATAATTCAACTAGAGTAATAATAACAATATTTTTAGGAAACACATTCCCAAAAGCTTCTATTAGAGAGGATTTGTAGACTTGAGATGTGATCATTATACCATTAAGAGTTTTCATTAATAATTTAACATCTAATCATCGATGTGGTGACGAAATACCCTTATTAAATTATTTAGATATGAAATATTGGGTATAAATAGAATAAAATAAGACATTTGTAGTTCTAGAGTGGATTGTAAGTGTACCTTTCACCACTTTATTATCACGACTCACTTTAGTGGTTGTGATCACAAGAGCTTTCCCTCTATCTCTTAGATTAATTGGTTTATAATTCTGATTTTCATAATTAACCCATGGATTCATGCACTAATTGACATAATTACCATACTCCTTGCAATTATAACATTTGAGTGTGGGTGGTACATTCATTTGATATTTATCTCCATTAATTTCATTTTCTAACCTCTTCACATTACTTCAATATTCATTTTCTTGATGACATTATTATCCACACTTAAAAAATTTACCAATCCCATTAAAATAATTTCACCCATGCTTCTTTATACACTTTCTTCATATATAAAGATTATTTTTTTCCTCCATGGGTTTTATTATTTGAATCTCCCCAAAGATCCATATTTCTTTTCTTACCCCCAAACCTCTTGAGTAATGGGAGTCTCCACTCTTTTTTAAAACCTTGTTATCAAATCAAACAATTTATTCATATCTACTAAATTACCTTATAGATAATTCCTTGAAAAGAATTGGGTTTAAGAATCTAAACAATAAATCAACTTTTCTTTCAGGGTTGATGATAAAACTAGAATTATTCCTTGAAAGTTTGGTGAAATCTTCCTCATAACCACTGATGGATTCATAATACGTATACTTAATATCAAGGAATTCCCTTTCCATTATTGTGTGAAGAGTTTGGGGAAAGTAGTTATTGATAAAATAACCTCTTAAACCCTTCCCATGTCATGGTGTAAATATAATCCTATTGACTTGTATTCTTAATAAGGGACCACCGTTGATCAACTTTACCTTCCAAATGATAAATGAAAAAGAAAATATATTTATACTTTGATAATTGGAGAATGGAAAATATATTTTTATTCATATTTATCCATTGATAAAAAATTAGTGTATTAGAGTAATTAATAAAGTATAGTGGATTTGGCCTCATGAATTACTAAATGGTTCATTTCTCCTCCATTAGGTCATTTATAACCACAACATGATTCATAACTTGAGATATTTTCATAAGTATAATAATAAGATTTTACATTCCAGCTCCCATTCCATTGAGTTTATCATGAGTAAAATCGATGAATTATCCTTTAATTTCATTGTTAACATGATTTATACTAGTTCTAACCATTTACTAAAACCAAAAATCATAGTGTGAGCATAAATTATTGACACTTAGAGTGAGAAATCATATAATCATAAAAATAATTCCATAGATGTCTTAAATTATGACACATTCTTATCATCCTTTGAAACTTTAGGTTCATCCTATATTAATTTTATTTCATCATAGGTTTTATTAGGTTTTATACTCATTTTCACCATAGACGAATATCAATAAATAACTAAACCTTTCTCTAATAACAAATGAGGTGAACCAAGCATTAAATACATAAATATTACATAATTTTAGTTAAATATTCAATATATATCACAATAATACATGTACCAGAAATAAACTGGTTTAATTTATTTGAATACTAGATACATAATCAACATATTTCATGAAATATCTTCAATATATCCCACAAATTTATTCTCACATAGAAAAATTATTAGCAATACCAAACTTAATACCTTTCATCATAAACTAGGGAAAATTAAGCATAATAAAGGGTGAGTTCAGATGATCAATAAGGTTAAACATGGGAGATATCAATAGATGATCATATTTTAACATAAGATAAGTATAATAGAAAGATATAATGATCATAACTTACAAATCTTACACAATAAATCACGAGTCTAAGGCTTTTACATAACAAAATACATGAGTCACAAGAGTGTAGAATTATCAATAATCAATCATAATTTATAATATCATATCATACTCATAATATATAAGTTTATGGAGTGAACATAAGCATAAATTATTATTTCCTTATTCAAGGATAACTACCAAGACTATCAATGTGAATAGAGTCCCATAGTGGATTGGGTTCACTCCTCATTCCCATCATTTCCTTATCTATAGATCACTTCAAAGACTATCATAGTGGATATAGTTCCTTATTAAACTGGGTTAAATCCCCATTATAGTTCATATTATCTCATGAGACATAAATATTTAACCAATTCATTAAGGGAATATATAATTTAAGGCTCACAAATCACATAATGAAAACCATACATAAATGCTCAATAAGATCAAAAAAACATTCATCATTTCATCATAGCATAATTAAACTATAGTAAAAATGGGTTTCATAAAATCATACTTAAAAAATCATCATCATAAGATGACCAAAGAAACAAATAAGAAGGTATCATAATATTATATCCCCAATAAAGTATAAAAATACTTAAGGTATGTTTACATAAATGAAAAATCACTTTTATAAAATCATTTAAAATATGATTTGAAAATAAATAGAAATATCCATTTTAATTTGGTAACTTTTTAAAAAATAAAATTCATAGAGAAATGGGAATAATATTTTCTTAGAAAATTTTTTTAAGCTTATAAATGAATCTTCATTATAAAATAATGACATGAGTATGAGAAAATATATTCATGCTGTATATGTTAAAAGAGAACATTCTATTCACACTTTTGTAAAAAGTAAAAAGTGAGTCATATGAAAAAGAATTTGAAATGATTTATTTTAATAATTTTTAAAGAAATTAAAAGGTATAGGACATGATATTTTTAAAACATTTAAGTATAGGTAAAAAATTCCATAAATAAATTTTAATAACATGGATTTAAAAGAGAAATATTCCTAATTGAAAATAGAAAATAAGGTCATTTTTATTAAAAACAATTTCTTGATAATTTTATATAACAAATAGATAAGAATGAAAGAAAAAAAAGAATGAACCATAAATAACCATATGAGAATAAAATATATGGGGTTTAAAATATAATAATTATATAATTCTCTTATTGGAAATTTAACATAAACAATCCCAAAAAGAAATGTGATTGTTATATAAACCCTTACCTCAAGTCCTGAATTTCGTCAAATCCACTCTTTACCTAAAGTATACTAAATTTCTATTTATTATAAATCTATAAAAAAAACATTAATACTTATATTATAAATTATCACTGCCCTATTATTTATAATTATCCATTTATTATTGATTAAAATCAACATTTAGGTTTTAACTATTTCATTGCCATGAAACTTTTAGTTTGACATTTTTGATACTTTCACCTTGTTTATAGTTTCATAATCTCCATAATATTAATTATTTAATAAGTTTAACATTTATTCATTATATTCACTTTTATAACCTTGCATATAAAGCAGTGATGAAAAATGAATTACATCACTTTGTGGAGATGATTGTCTGCACATACCCATGATTAATGTTTTATTTTTCCAATGAATGGAAAGAAAGAATGGTAGATAATAATATATCTTTAAAAAATCATAATAATATCATAAATATAATATATGTTCATTAAATAAAACCTTATTACCATACATAGTATGAAAAAATGAAAAACAGATCACATCATTTTGTGGAGGTGGTAGTTCACACGTACACATGAGCGACGTTATCATTTTACAACAGATGAGAGGGTAAGAATTTAAATAATATTTTATCTTTAAAGAATCATAATTATGTTATAAAAATTGTATATATTCATTAAGTCTATCTATATAACCATCCATGAGAGATGGTAATGAAATATTAAATGCATCCCTTTATGGAGATAGTAGTCCCTACATACACATAAACTATGTTTTTTATTTTATATAAGATATAAAGGATATAGTAAATGGTTGTAAAATTTTCATAAAATATTTATTTATATTAAATATAATTAATTAATCATGTTAATATAGTTATAAAATATTTGGAGGTGGTTAAAGAAGAAAGAAACTTGAAATAGACAAGTAAAGAAAATTAGCTCTTCTTCAGGTATCTTCCTTTAGATTACACATTAATCATTATTAAGATGTTATTTTAGTGATATTAATAACTATATTAAGTGATTAGGAAATTTTTAAAGGTATTTTGGTAGTTATTTGATGAACTATAGTGTCAAGTGGTGTGGAGAAGTGAGAAGATAATGTTCCCTTTTATAAGTGAGGTGGGAAATGAACTTGGAAATACTTGAAACTTTATTATATAATATATTAATTAATCAAGTAAAATAGATAAAATATTTTATATTTTCTAATATAATAATTTTAAGGTCTAAATAAAATCATTAAATTATATTTAAATAAGTTTTTGTGTTATTTTAATCCTTATCTCTTAGGTTAACTTCTCTTTTAACCCTTTTAACTCTTACTTTGGTAATAATATTTTTACCATGGTGACTATTCATTATGGATAAAAAAATAAAGTTGAAACAATTAACTAATAATAATTATGATAATTCCAAGAATTTAATCCATTTTACAAGACAAAATTTAATGAAGTGGATAAATTAATTCTAATATCGACACACAAAATGCATAGAAACCATTTTTACAGAAAATTTATTTTAAAGCATAAAAATGATTTTATTATCATTATTTGCCTCATAAAAACCATGATTAAAATTTTTATATATTTTATTGAATATAAAATTTTATTTAATTAATTTATAAATAGTGATTTATTACATTTATTAAGAAAAAATACAATACACACAACAAAAATAGTTTTCTAAAAAATAGATATTTTTACCTTCAAATTATTTTATCTTGATTTATAAAAAATTATTAACCAATATATAAATTATTATTAATTTGGTTATTTAAATTATTAATATATTTAATCATTAATCAGTAGTAATCAATATATTTTATTAAGATAAAAATACATAATATATAGAAAATACAATTCTTGAAAAAATTAGGACTTATATAATTTTACCTTTATTATTAAAATTTTAGTGCTTATTTTTAAATTATTAATCAACACATTTCCATTAAGGAAAATTTTTATACATATTTTTCATAATTAAATCAGTGCTATTTATACCCTCTAATCCAACAGATATGTGAAAACAATAAAATTTAATAATAATACTTCAATAGTAAACCATGGTTCCTCTAAGATTGGTGTTTCATGTAAAGAAATCTATCAAAAAAAATAAAATTTATTAAATAGAAATATATAATATAAAATATTGGGGTGTTACTATTTCGTTCCTTGTGTTTTTTTGACATGTTGTTATTTTTTTATGTTTAAGTCATTTCAGATTTCTTTTTTCCTCAGTTACCTTTCATATTATGTCAGTCTTGTATTAAAAATCTACTTTAGATGATGTGGATATGAATTGGATTTATTTGTTAAGTTCATGATTGATAAGTTATGTTATATGTTTTTTATTCATTTTGTATTGTTTATTATGAAAATATCTTATTTTATATGTGTGATCATCCTACTTACAGAGTGGCCATGCCATTATTTCGAGTGGGAGTTTCATGTTCAATCTTATTTCATCAGGTGAAATCATTACCACTTGAGTTTATTTTGTTTCCCAATCACTATTTTTAAGACCATAGGGATTAGGGATTCCCTTCAGGATATGTCATAGGCCCTCTCAAGTAACTATATCCAGGGTATCCTACGTTGGTTTGTGACAAGACCCTCTAGTTTTCAAATAGAACTAGAAAAGATCATGGTCTAATAATTTTTAACTGAATCTAAATATTTTCTATCCCCTTGAGAGATGAAAAAAATACATCTATTATCAAACATAAATGTATTAAATTATTTATTTTTTTGAAAAATATTGTTTATCACCACATATCTAAATTTCTTCAAAGTTCAGAGGAAATTAATTTCATCTATATCCATAGATAGATGTAAATAAATTGGATTCATTTTTAACTTAATTTTTAATCCTTTTTTGATCATAGTCTATGTACTAATTTATTTCTTAGAAGGAGTAATTATAAAATTTTCATGATTCCTTAGTTATATTTTCATATTTTTTTCTTTATGTTTTATTCTAAAGATAATATATTTAATATCATGGATTAAAATATTTTAAATTTTAATTGTCCCATGATTCTAAATTTATAGACTCTTAATACAAATATCAAATTTGATCATATAATAGAACCCTTTATTTTATTGAATACATGATACCATAAAATCCTCAACTTGATAGAATTTTTTTAACTTTTATAACTTGTTTTGAATAATGTTATAAGGAAATCATATATACACCAATAAATTTATATCGATTAGGAATGGATTAAACCATTCTCTTTTTTTCCCAAATTTATCTAAAGAGTGTTTTACATGATCATGTTACTGTTAGTGCCTAGGTGCAGTGATTAATTTTCTAAAAATATTATTTATGAATGAACATATGAAAAATAAATGTACTATAATTTTTAGGACATTCTAAAAAGAAAATCCAAAAAAGGCCTCAATATATACGAGTATATAAACAATACTATATTAAATTAAATATGATTTACCATTTTATGTTTAATTTGAGTGATTTGGATCATGTTAATGTAAATTTCACTTCAAATTCATTAAATGAGACAACAAAAATGTATTCTAGTTTAGGTTATTAAAAAAATCCTAATTTATTAGTTTAATTATCATGGATTATATATAAAATAGTTCTTAGTTAAATAAATGTCTCAAATAATCTATTTTATCTAATATTATTATTCAAAACCAACTAGTTGAAATAATTTCTTAATCAAAATAATTCTTGTTTAATGGAAATTATTTCACTGATGTTCCCAATGGAACACTTAAAATAACTCAAAATCTAATAAGACTAGTTCTAAAAAGATTTAGTGTGAAAGTAAAAATAAAAAACAACAGATAAATCAAATACATTTGAAGAGTAATGTAGATAAAGATAAATTTTTTACTCATTACTAATGAGAAAAATTTATTAGAATATAAGGGTATTTCAAGGTCATGAAAAAACAAGAGGTGATTTTTTTATTTCCAATTTTTTTGATGCTATGGTAATTTTAACAACCCCAATTTTTTTAGGTTTGTTATTGATCTTTATTTTGGTTATATTTTAGTAATTTTTATATAATTTTATCTAAGGAATAATTTTTTTAAGTTAGAAGTTATATTATTGGGAAAAAGGAAGGGCATAGTCATACTATAAAATAATAGGAACTGCCAGTTACTTGGTGGGATCTCATCTAGTACCCAATGAGGTGGTTATAGGAAAGCCAAACTACTTACTCAAACATGAATTATTCATTGGAATCAAATTGGGTAGTTATTGGAATTCTATCAAGTATCAGTGTTTGTGTCTTAAAGTATGTCAAGTGGTTTTGGTTTAGAGACATTTTGTATCATGAAATATATATTAATGGAAAATAATTTATCAATAAATTAGGTGTTTTGAGTAGTAAATGTGATATGATATGATATAACCCCCCTTGAATATATGTATTACGAGGTTATCCTTGATTCATGATCATTATATTTGGTATTTATGACATATTAATATCAATTTGAATATGATAAATTATATAAAGACATAATTTGTAAGTTATATGGAATAAATTAGTGAAATTTTATTCATATTGACAAGCTTAATGAACAATACATGGATTATCATATATGTTTAATTGGTGTTACTTAAGTAAAAATTGGTTATGGGTAATTTGAATTGAGGTTTTCAAATATTTTTCCTACTTGGTAGGTTTATTACTTTAATATATATCTAAAGTTTTTTTTATAATTTGTATTAATAGAAGGTAATTAGGTATGATAAATATCAAATAGAGGGATTTGAATAATCCCAATAGGACGTGTCCTCCCATATGATGAGGTATGAAATCATGGACTTAAATTGAGTTTTTACTGAGTAAGACCATGTCAATGCTAAGATAATCACATGTGATGTAATTATATAACATTTAGTCATCTCAAAAATTGATAAAAAGATATGATCTATATGGTGTTGACATTGTTCATGTGTCATGATTAATCCTGATGTTAAGGAAAAAGGAACATTTATAATGGACATGAGGTGGATTAGATTGATAGAGAGATGTAAGAAAGCTAATATAAAATAGATAATGTTTTTTTCAATATTTCATATTGTATGATTACTTGAGTAATTATCATTGAAAATTGTGATGATTGTTGAAATGGTCTTAAATTACCATGACTTTTTTCAATTGTGCTAAGGGTGATACGTTATTTATAATAATTTAAAGAAGATTTGAGTTGATGAAAAAATATTTTAGAAGCCATGAAATATTCTATTATTCCATGATAAGTTATATTTTTTTTAAGTCCATGAAAATATTTTTTATTTACATGAAGAGAAAGATGTATTGAAGATTTAATGATTTTTCATGAAATTATTTGAAGACCATGAATAATAATAATAATAATAATTCCATGAGAAGTTAAGATTTATTAAAGGTAAATTGAGAGGAATTAATTAATGAATAATTTTAGAATTATATTTTAGAAATGATATTTGGAATTAAAAAGGTGAATTAAAGTTATTCTTATGGATTGGCATTTATATTTGAGATATTTTACTTATAGATTCATTTTCAAAGTGTTAGAAAAAAAATCTGACCATTTGAGCTAAGGAACCTTCTCAATCTCACATGTTTGGATAATGGCCTCAACCACATGGTATATCCAACACATAGATATTTCACGGTAGCATGAATCTTTCATGGGTAGGCAGGTGTGCACATGAAGGAACACATAGGTGGTGCCACTGTGTGGGGCGACACATCGATATAGGGGTGTCAACATGAGTTGATGCCACTAGGGATAAGGAGAAGACACCGATAATAAATTCTAGATAGTCAAGGGAATGGGTTTAATTATTAATTAGTTCTCAACCGAGTGAAGAAGTGATGTGGGATTTAGTTTATGTGAGAACTTTAGATCTGTTAAAAAAGATACATATAGAACATGAGTTGTATGATCCGGCTAATATGATCCATCTGATCATCCAAGAAAATAATATCCTACCTATTATTAATGGTTTTTTTCACTATTCAGACTATTGATCGATGTACATGATTCTGAAAATCTCCAGTGCTCTAACTGAGGCTTTATCCTATGATAAAGATAGATTTAATACACTAGTGAGATTGAAATAATCATGCATGAAGCCTTTCCTTGCACACATGAAAACTAAATGCAGAAGGAAAATTATTTATATTCTTATCCTCTATAAAAACCATGAGGTAAAGGTCTATTTAATGTATAAAAAACATATGTATGCATTGAACTAAAAGGTTATGAGCCATGAGTATTTTATAATTCATTAATGAAGAGAGCCCGATTCTCCCAGGTATTCAAAAATGAACATGACTCATGGAGAAATAGGCTGGCTAGAATATTTTAGGGATTAAAAATGAGTAACATGAAAATGGAGAATATCATATATAAAAATAGATATGGATAAAGGGTGGACCACGTCTTTTGGAATTTAAAATACCATGTGATGAATGAATAAACACCTAATACTTCAGGGTATTTAAAAATTAATGATCCATGTGTGCATCATATATGTAACAACTAGTGTCTTTATTACATAATAATTCATGATTTATTACATAAGAGTACACATGATTCAAACCAAAAGATTGATAAGTCTAGTGTGTTTTGGAATTAGGTACATTACATAAAAACTTATAACAGGGGGTACATAGAAATTATTAAAAACTTCCTTAATATGATCAAAAATATTCCTTCATTCTTAAAACTGTATGGGATAACCTGGGGACATACATAAGAAAGGGGTGATCCATAAAGACCATTAAGGGAAAAAACAAATCCAAACATGAAGAAGGTATTATGTGTTATACAATGGGAATTTAAATGGAATATAAAAGGGGTAAGAATCATAAACATGAACAGTAAGGCATGATATAACATGGTAACATAAATGTAACATGAGAAATGTGAAAACAACTTTAAACATGGCATCATAAACATAAGTTAAGGTTAACCACCAAGAAAACATAACATAATGGGCTTAGGATAACCTCACATACACTATACATTAAATCTCATGAGACTAAAACATTACCCAAGGAATTAGAGCACTATATAAGTGAACCCATCATGTAAGATATAACAAGATCACCTAGTGCTATTTGGGCACACCCATTATAATCACATCATGTACATGCATAAGTGTTCCACATAGATTATATAAGATAAAAAAATATTTCATCACATTTAATACCAAAATTAAGGATTATCAGTTATATAAATGTAAGTACACAATAAAAAAAGTATAGGTATGTCTTTGTGAATACCCTTGAGTGAAAATAAAGATAGTATTCACAAAAAAAAATTTGGCATCAAAAAAAATCATGGTGAAATTTTGGCAGCATAACAACAGTATATAAAGTATTATAAAATGGTTTAATGATAGAAAATGGATATATCATAATTTGTAAATTAAATGGGATATAAGAGGGATGTGTAGAAACATATAACATTATTAATAATTCGGAATAAAGGTATAAAATTAAGAATATGCTTGAATAAAGAGGAGAAAGATTGGATTTCAACATAGTAATGGCTTAGGTAAACACAATAATTAGAGGGGATAAATGATCTATCATTATTAGGAAATAAATTGGAAATTAGAGGGATATTTATAAGGTCATTAAAAAATAACAAATTAATATTCAAAAGGTTAAATATAAAGAAGGTTATTGAATTGAAAAGAAGAGGGATATGTCCCTTGCTTTTGGTATAGAAAATCGCAGGACAATTTCGGCAGCATAACGAGTGTACATAAAGGTTCATGGGAGGGATTAATGGGGGAGAAAGGGTTATATAATCACATTTAAATAAAAAGTTAAGTAAGAGGGATGTATAAAAACATACCCAAACAAGAAAAATATAAATTAAGAGGCACAACATAAAAGAGGTGCTTAAATAAAAAGAAGAGGGAGATACCTTACCAAGAGAGGGTGATACCAAAAGCTTGGGAGGATCTTATTGAGAGATTGAGGAAACCTTAGGAGGACTCTAGATATAGGAGGTAAGAGTAAGGATGTTCTAAATTTTTTTTAGTGAATAATAATTGGATATTGGGTGGGTTTATATAGGAAAATAGAGGGGAGTTCTTTACTATTTCCCAAAATTAGGTTTTGGATTCTATATAATAAAATAATTAAAAACACAAACCTTAACATTTTTTTACCCATGTTTTATACCAAATAGGTGTTTATTTAATTATTTTATAAGTAAAAGGTTACAAATAATTAAAATATTACACTTAGTGATGTGGAACCGAGTCATGTTTATAAAGAAGTGATTTTAAAACCATAAAATATAATATAACTTTTGTAGGATTTATAAAATTAATAAAATAGCATGAAAATAAAATTATTTTAAAGTTTAAACATATATTTTTTTGTGTATACCATTTATATAATTTGTTATATTACTTTTGGGTCATTATGATGTTATAATACAGAGAGTATATTTATACCATATTTAATCTTTACTTGAAAATTTGAATGTCTTGAAAAATTATTAAAGATTAACCATTGGATAATTTAGACATGTTGATTCAAAAAAAATATATTTATTTTATCAAAATAATTTTCTAAATATTCTAATTTTTACTTTTAAAATATAATCGACATTTATTGATAAATGATGGGTTTTTTTTGACAATAATAGTTTTTAAACTCTTATAAAAATTTAATTTTCACTTCATAAAATTATATTTATCATTTAAATTTAATATATAATATTTAATAATAATATTTATTTAAAATATATTTTATTTAAAAAATTATTTAATTAATCAAAAAGTGTGTCATGATTAAAACTATACATGAAAAGAATTATAATTTATGTCTTAACACATCAAAAATACATTTTTTTCAAAAACATTATTTAATCATTTATAAAGTAAAAAACTTATAATTATTAATATATTGAAATAAAAATAAAAATATTAATATTCTTAGGGTTACTTTGTTTTTAGTCCTTGTTAAATTGTTTTTACCCTTAATTAACCTATTTTTCCTTTACCATGGTAATACATATTTAATACGGTTACTATTAACATTGTCCAAAAATTAAGTTGAACATATTACCTAATATTAATTATAAATATGGAATAAATTTTAGAAAATTAAATTCCTAAAAGTGGTATAATTTAAAATAAAACACGCAAATGATATGAAAAGCGGTTTTTTGAAAAATGCATTTTCCAAGGAAAGGATGGTTTTACTTTAACTCTATAACTAGTAATATTCATTATATAAATTTTAATTAAAAATTATAGATATAAAATATATAATTATAATTTAAATAATTCCAATTATTTGTTATTTATAATTAATTAAAATGGATAAACATTATACATTTTGAAATAGTTTTCATAAAAATGTGTTTTCAAACCTAACAAAACATTTTCTAAAATCCAGTATAAATATGATTTAAATGAAATTAATTGAATTAAATATAACAAAATAATAATTATTTTACCTTTAAATAAAATTAAAATAATTATGGAACTTTTAAATTACTTAATTTATCGAAATAAATGATAGATTTAAACAAATGAGTATTTTTCACTATTTACTGAAAAATAAATATTTTTATGAAAAAATCTGAATTTTTACTGCAAGTTAATTTTGATACAATGATATCAGAAATGGAGTTAGTTTTATCAAATACATTTTTTAAATTCTCTATAAATTAATTAGAATATTTTTCTCAAAAATAAATAAAAATCATTTTTCATGAATTTTTTTAAAGAACAAAAAGGAATTACAAAAAATTTAGTGATTATTTACTAAGAATTAATCAATACATTTATGTTGAGTAGAATATATATATTTCATAAATTATTTAATCTATTAATATCTATAAATTTAGTGGGTAGGTTTAAATATTCATATTGAAATAATAATTGTTTGTTTGAGTTCAATGTTGCGTATCGCATATGCTATCGAACATAGTTTTCTCTTTTAAAAAATGTGACATTACATTATCCACACTTTTAATAAATTTAATCCTCACAATTTGAAATTTATATTGGTAGGTATTGTTTTTACACTTACCTTTATTGAAAACCCACATTGTATAAAGGGTTAATGAAACATCTACTTGAAAAGAGAGAAAGGGAAGTATGAAGGTCATCACATAACTAGGTTTACAAGTAGGGGAAATTAGAAGGAAGTTAAAATATATAAATGGAAGAAAAATAATGAACACACTAGAAATAATAGAGAGTTATAGAGAAAATGGTGTAGAGAAATTCATCGACCTCCAAAACTATAAATCTGATATGGGAGAAAAGATCATCAATTTGTAATATGAAAATTTTTTTGTTTCATGATTATTTTCTTATTGTTAAGGAATTACCGTACCATCTGGACTAGTAAAATAAGGAAATATAATTTATTGACAAGTATACTGGCATCCTTTAATTAATTTCCACCATAGTATCATCTTTATCTCCAAACTATGAGAACTCAAGATGATTTTTATGCCTGAAGCACTAGAATAATCTTATAAAGGATCAAATAATCTACTAAAGTATAAAAAGATATTACTTATATCTTTAATAAATCCAATTTTTTTTAAAATAAATTAATATAATATTGAAAATTAATAAACATTAATACATTAATCTCCAAAATAAAAAAAAATCCCAAAGGTTTAACATAAATCATTCCTTAAATAAGTACCCATATATCCCAAATAAAACCAATAACCTCAACATTAAATAATGTTTTAACCCAAAATGTTGTCTCGTACCCTTCATCTTTAAGATATAATTCTTTTAAAACAATCCTTTATATTAGACCTATTGGCTATATATATACCTTAAACCAATAAAACATCTCCCAAAATATCATTAATCACCTCAAAGAAGATTTGATCTTGTAATATTTTTCCCAAAATATCTTTAATCATATTAAAGTTTCCTCACATAAATCATAAAAAGTTGTATCAATTATTTTACACCTAAGATTATCCAGATAAATATCATTACAAGACTCTTTAGGTTTATCCTCACATCAAACACATATTAAGGGTTATCAATAACCTTATCACTAAATCACTTTTATAGGTTATCGATACCATTCAACATATATTTAAAATCTATAAAGAAAAACTACTATGGGACAATCATTATATGTTTTATGATTCTTATATCCAGAATATAATTGATATACTACTTTTACAATATAACTCTAAAATACCAATACACAAACACTTTAATCCTTACACTTCAACGATTTCCAGAGCATAGGTCCTTCCTCACTCCAGGATTTAACCCTTCAATTAGGGAATTGATTCGGATAAATCCCATATTCTCCATGCATAAGACATTTAAAAAAATGGGTGCCATATGATGTAATCTATTACCTTCCATAAAACTTATCATTTTTATCAAAACTAGCTACTTTATTCCATATTTTCTTCACTTAAAACACCTTTTAGTTCCTTTGTAGCATTTCCATTGGTGACTCTTTTCACATTTTTTTCACATAAGAAATTTAATCTTCTTTCCTTTATCAACTTTATCAAATGAACTTCCCTAATACATAATCCTCTTCCTCTTTGATATATTTTTACATTAAACTATGTGCCAGTTGTTATTTGTGATTTTTTATAGTTGGTTTGGCATAATAACAATATATCTTACTTGAGAGAGCATCATGTTAGGAATATCATTTGGTTATTCATCACATTTCCCATCACATTGGTTTTTGACTTGGTTCTTCCTATTTCCATCCATTGACTAGAATAAATAGGAAATTAAAGATGAGTAATTTTAAACAATTAAACACATAATTGAGAAGAAATTAACATTAAAGGGATAAATTATAAATGAATTTTATTTCATTAACTTATGAATTTCTAGGCTTCAATCTAAGTTATCCATGATCTATTTCATAATATAGAATCTTATGGGAATTCATGTTCCCTTAATAATGGTTCAAAATGAGCTTGTTAATTTACCAAATCATATTCCTTGAGAGTGTCAAACTAGGTGTACAAAAAATTCCATTGTCAAGCACTAGTTCCCAATCAAGTCTAGTTCAATATGATGTTTTAGGGCGCTATATTGAGGTACTTCTGTTCTAGATCCACATCCACTTGTAGTATCTTGATAGAGATGTATTTTATTGGAAACCACTTAATATATAATTTACCATAAAATTAGATATGTTTTATTATATTTAGTCATATCCCTAAGGGTTTCTATATAATTTTCTAATTCTAATCCAAAAAATAAATAAACTTTTATTTGATACCAACTATTACAACCCATTTGTTTATTACACATTAATTTATTATTTATTACATAAGAGTACACATAATTCAACCCATAAGATCAAGAAATATAGTGTATTTGGGAATTATGTACATTTAATAAAAACTTAAAATAGGGGGTACATCGACATTATTGAAAACTTCCTTAACATGCTCAAAATATTCCTTCATTCCTTAAAATACATGGGATAACCTAAGGACATACATAAGAAAGGGGTGATCCATAAAGGCTAGTAAAGGAAAAAGAAACGAATAACATGAAAAAGGTATTACATGTTAGACAATGATAATTTATGTGAAACATAAAAGGGGTGATAATCACAAACATGAACAGTAAGGTATGATATAATATGGTTACAAAAAGGAAATTTGGGAAATTTGGTGATAACTATAAACATGACATCATAAGCATAAGTCAAGGTTAAACATAAAAATAATAATATAATGTTCTCAGAATAACCTCCCCATACACTATACATGGCATAAATGGGAATAAAAAATTACAAATACATTGGAGTTTTATATGGGAACACCCATAATGTAAGATATAATCGGATCACCCAACGCTATCTAGGTGTACCCATCATAATCATATATTGTACATGACTAAGTGTTCCACATAGATCATCTAACATAAAAAAATTTGCATCACATTTAATACCATGATTAAGGATTTTGGATTACATACATGGAAGTACCTAGTCAAATAAGTATAGTTATGTCTAGGTGAATACCCTTGAGTGGGAATGATGATGGATTTCACAATAACAAGGCTTGGCATGAAAACAAATCATAGTGAAATTTCAGAATCATTGTAATGGCTCAAAATTCCATGTATTTTTTTTAAAATTAAATGGAATTTTTACAAGACCAGGCTTTTATACGACACATAATTCTAAGGCCCAGTGAGCCTAGAATAGAATTTTGAACTTTTTTAGTTCATTTAAAATAAAATGTGAGAAATTTTTTCTATCTTTTAAACTGGTGCTCATATAAAAAATACGAGGGCTCCGTTGAACTCAGAACAGTGGGATTTACCTAGAAAGGACTTAACTCTGACCAGAGCGGGTCAACCGGAAAAGTTATTTTTTGGGATTTTTGAAGAAAAAGTTAAATAAAATAAACTCGATTAATTTTATTTTTGTTGAATTCAAAATCGTTTCAACATAACAGATTTCCACCCGAGTGTAACCAAAATGTTGTTTCATTAATGAAATAACATAACGACACTACATCACATCAATAATAGAAAGGTGGTTAACAACCCTTAATGGTTTGGCAACAATCAATCATTGATGAGGTATAGAGGAAATCTCTGATCCTCTGGAGGATTGATGATGATGTACGATGAACGACGATCACCAATGATGACAGATCAACGAAACAACGAAAGAGATTTGGATCAAACTTGGACAAATCGATAAATGTGATTGAGGTCAAATGTGGAAGAATGAGGAAAATGAAGAGACATTCTTTTTCAGTGAAAGAATTGAATCGAGGTAGGGGTTATTGTTGAATTATTTACCTTTCTCCTATTCTAGTATTTTAAAAGACAATCGCGGATCAACCCACGAATAGGTTGACCCGTGGTTTGGTCGTTCTTGCAGATGAATTTTTATTTTATTTATTGATCCTTTTAATGGGAGAGAATTAATGCCCTAACGAATAGTGGTGAGGGTTTGTTCGATGATTTATTTGTTGATTATTCCTCCACCCCTTGATGCACGTTCTTCGCGAAACGGTGAATGGTCAGTTATTTCACAATCATCCTTGGAACAATGATGACTAAGGTGAAATGATGATGATGATGGACAGATTTAGGCGGTGCAGTAGATTCCTCCGATCAAGAATTTCCCTACAGAAGGGATCAAAACGGAGATTTGAACCTTAGGCGATGAAGAACACAACCTGTGGGTTCCATAACACCCTCCAGATCGAAGAATGGACCACCATAGCATGTCAGGTGGTCTGCAGAAAGTTTTGTTGGGATGGTAGTGGCGGTAGTTGTGGTCTCCAGCTGCGGAATGTGTTGGACCCAAAGTGTGGTTCTAGTTGGAAGACCTGGTCCACGTAGCGAACTGGTTGGCATAATTGGCGGTGCCAGCGGACGCGGATATGCCGCGTCCGGACTGGAGGAGCCGACCCGCTCTGATGCAGGCTGGGTTGTGTTGGAGGGATGCACCTAGCCAGGAAGACCAAGCTAGACCCACAACCCAGTGGGCCGAGCCCATTAGGCCGGTCAGACCCAGATCGGGTCGGGTCGGTCTGGCCGGGTCGGACTGGACCCAGACCCAACCAGCCCCCGTATCACAAAAATGGTCGTAACTTTCAAACGAAGCATCCATTTGACGAATCGTCTATGAAGTTGGGACCCTTGGGACGAGAAGATCCATTTGAGATACACTAAGTGAGTTTTTGAGAAAGTTAGAGGAAAATATTTTTGGTTTGAAGAGTAGGCTCTCCTAGTATGAGCATACATTAGGCAGAATTGGGGTGATTCTTATGATGAAGTGTTAGGACGGTTACTCCCTTGATGACTCAAGGAGAAGGTAATCCTTATCCCTCTACTTTAGTAGAGATGGGACTCCCCTATAGTATTAGGGTGTGGGTTATCATATAAATTCATAAATGAAGAGTCGGTACTCTCTTATTGTGCCATAGAGAGGGTCCTCTATCCTTGGAGTTGATAATCCACTATTTGACTAGGGTGTGGGTCCTCCATAGTTAACGCATATAGAGTCGGTACTCCCCTACTAGGTAGGGAGAGAGTCCTCTATAGTAGGATTCATTACTCCTCTTCTGTTCTAGGGTGTGGTTCCTCTTTACGTAGTTCTACAACAAAGTCGTTACTCCCCTGCCATGCTAGGGAGCGGGTTCTCTATCTTGGGGTCAGTACTCCCCTAATGTACTAGAGTGAAGGTCCCCCTTAGTGAAAAAACTAACAGAGTCAATACTCTCCTTATATGTCAAGGAGTGGGTCCTCTAGCCTGGGGTCGGTACTCCCCTAACGTACTAGGGTACAGGTCCCCTATAGAAAAAAAAACTAACAGAGTTGGTACTCCCCTATATTTCAAGAGTGTGAGTGCTCTGGTCACTAAGTGGTACTCCCCTACCAGGTAGGGTGCAAGTCCTCGATATACGAAGTTTTACTCCCCTTTCAATTCAGGGTGAAGGTACTTCATGAGTAGTACTCCCCTGGTGGAACCAAGGTGCAGGTCCTCACTTATGTAGTTGTACTCCCTTGTATTTGAGTAGCGATGGGGAGTGGATCCTCCATAGGATTTGGAGTTCCATCGACTACGGGACACAGTTATGAGGAGTGCCCCCTCCACTTGATTTGAATGATACCTAAATTAGAGTTAGTGCTCCCTCGATAGACTGAGGCACAAACCACTCTTTACAAGAGAAACTAAGGTATTGGAGGTTAGTCTAGAGCAGTTCTCCCTCAAATGAGCACAATGACGAGGAGCATGCCTTTTCACTTGGGTGGCCTTAGTCTTGCATCGGGTGCAAGGCTGTGACGACTAGACCTCTAGTGCTGGGAACTAGATTCAGACTTAATAGAATGTTCCCAATGTAGTACATTCTCTTGGACATACCATTAATAATGGTAGGATTGTACCTGATGGAGTACATCTATATGACGAGTGACATCAGGGATGGATGAGCTCTTGGAGTTTGATATCTTGGTTTGTGTGTTATGACTTGAGCCTTCGATGAAAATACTGAAGCTGGCTGCGTGGTTGGTACCACATGTTTCTTTAGTGGCTGAAAAGAGTATATCTGGATGTTCATGGTATATGTATGGGCATGTACCTGAGTAGAGATGACTATTCATTACCTTGTGGTTTTCCTCTTTTGATTTACCTTTTTGGTTTCAGGGTCCCCTACTGAGTATCGTTTTACTCACCCCTGCAAGGGCATTTCCCACACATTTCATGTATTGTGCAGATGACCAATGATTTGACAGAGTCTAGGGAGAACTAGGACCTAGTAGTGTTCAGTGAGATTAGACAGACAGGGTGTACTTATACAACATAAATCTACCCTTCACCTACACTTTAGGTAGGATTCCTGGTGGATGAGCTTTAGGGGTTGGTGTTTTACTTATGTTCTATTTTTCTTTTTTTGGGATTGTATACTGGCCCAAGTTTCCACCCTGTACTTTACTTTCTGTTGTACTCTGGTTGTGTTTTACTTAGTGGATTTCATGCATGGTTTCCTTGGCTTTTACTTTCTATTACCTTTGGCTGGGAGTTGTGTGAATGTGTATAGGTACTTGGAAAATGTCTCCCATTTGCAGGATAATTCCTCCGACGCTAGTCACTAGACCCTGACCTTTGGGATGCGGGCTTGGTGTAGTTATGGTATGGGCCCCAGGGGATGTGTCAGGACAAATTGGTATTATAGGTGGTCGGTTCTACCTCAAAGACCAAGGGTTTTTTGTTTTTGGTTTTGGGAAATAGTGTTAAGTGTTTGGAGTACGAATTTCAAGATAGGGACTCCTGTGTTAGTTCGGTGGACAACGTATCCATACCCAAGGACTCTGGACACCTATTTTCTGACTCAGTAAATAGAAACACTGTTTGCAGTGAAATAATGGGTACATGAATCATGTAGGAATGGTTGTTCTTTCCATGTCCTTATTGAGTCAGCTCTCCATATATACACATTAACCGTGGTTCATCTTGGTATATTTTAGGATGATACCATGAATATATCCAGATAGGATTCTACAATGTGATCGTAATGATGATCCACCCCGAGTGGAGGCATCAGTGCAGGGAACTGAATCTGTGGCGTTACCTCCGGCCAGTGCACCAGTGATGTAACCACCTGTCGATCAATAATTTCTACCAGCACTACCTATGGAGGATGCACACAGTTTGAGTGTACTACACAAGTTCTAGAGGCAGAGACCTCCCAGGTTCTGAGGCGAGACAGATCCTCAGGTATCTGAGGATTGGCTTTAGGCGGTTATGTGAGTCTTTCTCTTAGTGAGGACACTACCTGACCGGATGACAATCCTAGCTATGAGTCTTCTACAAGGATCAGTGGGATGATGGTGGAGCTTAGTGATCCAGATGCACGATGAGGCGACCCTCACCTGGATTGACTTTGATCGCCTCTTCAGGGAGGAGTTCTTTCCAGTGACTTTATGCTCTATGTGTATATAGGAGCTGCTGTACCTATAGAAGGGCAGCATGACGGTAGTAGAGTAATCGAAGAGGTTTATGGATATTTATCTCTACTCTATAGATATAGTGTGGGAACCTTACATCAGGGTCCAGAACTTTGACTTGGGACTACATCAAGAGATCAGGGCATTGATGATACCCCTTAGAATTCCAATGTATGATAGGGTGCTAGAGCAAGCCCCGATGGTTGAGAGCTACCTGAAGGAGGAACATATGGATGTGACCTACAACAAAGGTCACAAGGTAGAGGCGTCTACTAGATCTAGTAGATGACATGCAACAAGATCATGGCCTAGAGGGCATACCCATACTTGAACACATACTTGTGGGTTTGTTCCGTAGGAGCGATACCAAGGAGCAGATTAGCCGCAAGAGAGGCGGTGTTATGCTTACAATAGCTGGGGGAATATCTCTAAAGATTTTCCAACCCATCGTGCCACTGAGAGGGAGATGGAAGATGAGCCTCCTTGGAAGATACATCGCTTGGAGCAAGGAGTTCGGAAAGATGGCAGGCAAGGTAGATGAGATGAGCAAGTAGTAGGAGGTGGCTGGGAGTTTGCAGCTTTGCCACCACCACCCCCAGGTGGTCCATGCCAGGATCAGGGAGTTAGAGGATGTGGGCAAGGATAGCTGCATACGATTTTGGCTTTTGACCAATAAGCTCTTAGATAAATTTTAGGTATGATCTATGTCATTTATTTTTGGCTTCATTTTTAAATAGACACAAGTTCTAGTCGTACTCCTTTTTCCATGAGTTCTTTTTGAGACTTCAAGGTTTCGATTGGACTGTGGACTTGACCCTCACGTTTAGAGACTCCTGCTGGAGGAGACTCATTGATCACACACTAGTCCCGATAGTGTGACCTGACTCTTGGATGTGAGATTTGCGGTTGGGATCTCTTAGTCATGGCATCGAGGCCTTATGATGTCATTCTGGGTATGGAATACTACTTTTCATACCTATATTGATGATATTAGTCAAAAGATGTGGTGTGTCTGTAATGGTAAGGAAGGGGTTTCCCTTGTGGTCAAAGGGAAATTCAGGCAGCACAAGGTGAACTCTTACAAAGAGTTCTTTTTGGGATCATTTCGTGGTGGGATAGTTCGACCCCATGATGTTTTTGTAGTATGGAATGGTTTCTTACCATCCATACTCAGCTGGGATTCCACTAGTGAGTGTGGTAGTGTTCCAGTTTTGGAAAGTTGTGTGGCCGCTAAAGGTTGTATACAAAGGGCCTAGTAAGACCCAATGTTCTCTCGTGGGTAGCCCTATTTTGTTCGTAAATACCCCTGCATGTTTAGCATCAACCTTGAATGCATAATGCTTGTGGATGATTTAGCATAGTTCATCTAGGTGTGAATGTGAATTGTGAGTTTCTATTTATATCTACATCAAGTTAGCATGGTGGTGAGCCACTAGACCCCATGACTACAAATGGATCAGAGTACTTAGTGATTTTCCAACTTGTCATATCTAAAGAGACATTTTCCCATTATTGAATGATGTTGACTTAATAGGAGATGGACATGAAAGTGTTTGATCTAGATGGTTCCTTGAGGTGCATGCTTGTAAGAAGTGTAGAGACTCTTGATGAACTCTGTTTTCTTCTCTTGAGTTTAGTATTTTTCTTTTCGGGGAGAAAAATAATTAAGGTGGGGATAATATAATGGCCCAGAATTCCATGGATTTTTTTTAAAAAATAAATGGTATTTTTATGAGACCAGGCTTCAAGACAACACGTAATTCCGAGTCCCGGTGAGCCTAAAATAGAATTTTGAACTTTTTTAGTTCATTTAAATAAACACACAACCAGGTTTTTCTATATTTTAAACTAGTGCTCAGATAAAAAATATGAGGGAAACATTGAACTCAGAATGATAAGATTTTCTTAGAAAGGACATAACTTCGACCAGCGTGGGTCAATTAGAAAATTTATTTTTCTGAATTTTTTAAGAAAAAGTTAAATAAAATAAACTAGATTTATTTTTTTTGAATTTGAAATCATTGCAGCATAATGGTTTTTCACCCAAGAATAACCTAAATGCTGTTTCGTTAATGAAATAGAAAAACAATGCTGCATCATATCAGTAACAGAAAGGCAGTTAACACCCCTTAATGGTTTGACAACGATCAATCATTGAAGAGGTAGAGAGGAAAGATCTTAGACTTTGGACGATCACCAATAATGAATGAAGAACAACGAATGACAATCTCAAAAAAAAAAAACAAATCAAAGAATCGATGAATGAGATTCAGATCAAACGTGGACAAATAGACGAATGAGATTCAGATCAAACATGGACGAATGACGAAAATGCGGATATGTTCTTCATTAGTGAAAGAACTGAATTGAGGTAGGGGTTATTGTTGAATTATTTATCTTTCCCCTATTCTTGGATTTTAAACAACAACCATGGAACAACCCACAGACAGGTCGAACCGCGACTTGATCGTTCTTGCAGATGAATTTTTCTTCCCATTCTTGATCCTCGGAACAGGATTGGATTAATTCCATGACAAAAAATGGAAGGGGTTCGTTCTAATATTTATTTTTTGATTCTTCCTCCCCCCTTGACACATGTTCTTCACGTTATTCATGGTATGGAGAGCAGTTGGTCGTTGCACAATCATCCTTGGCACAATGATGACAAAGGTACGACGACAGACGGATCGAGGTAGTGCAGGAGATGTCGTCGATCGAGCATTTCTCAATAGAAGGGATCACATAGGAGATTTGAACCTCAGGCGATGAAGAATGAGACTCGTGGGTTTTGAAACACACTCTAAATTGAATAATAGACCACTGGAGTGCGTCTGGTGGTCTGTAGAATGTTCTGTCAGGCCACCGACGTCAACGGGGCAGTGTGCTGTAGTGGAGCTGGCAGCGACAACCACATGAAAAAAGCCATGACCTCCAGCCGTGACCTAAGTTGAACCCACGGTGCGGTTCTAGCCAGAAGACTCGGTTCGCTTATCATACTGGTTGGAAGAAGTGGTGGCACCATCTAGCATCTCCTGGTGGCAAGAGGACGTGGCTATACCATGTCCAGTCTGGAGGAGCCGACCTGCTCCGATGTAGGACGAGTTTTGCTGGCGGGCTGCACCCAGCCAGGCAGACTGGGCTAGACCCGTGGCCCAGTGGGCCATGTCGGGCCCAACTAGTCCAGGATGGGTCTATTGGGTTGTGTCAAACCAAGGTCAGGTTGGACCCGGGTTGGGTCAGGTCGGTCCGGCTGGGTTGGACTGGACCCGAACCCAATCGGCCCCTGTTTTACAAAAATACCTGTAACTTTCAAATGGAGCATCCGTTTGAAGAGACGTCTGCGATGTTGGGACCTCTGGGATGAGAAAATACTTTTGAGATAATCTAAGTGAGTTTTTAATAAAGTTAGAGGATAACCTTTTTGGTTTGAAGAGTAGAATCTCCCGGTATGGGAAGACTTTAGGCAGAATCAGGGAAATTCTTATGATGAGGTGTTAGGACAGTTACTTCCTTGATGACTCAGGGCGTGGGTACTTTTTACCCCTCTTATTTGGTAGAGACAAGACTCCCCTATAGGATTAAGTCATGGTTTCTCAGAGAAGTTAGTAAAGGAAGAGCCGGTACTCGCCTCCCGTTTCAGAGAGGGGGTCCTATATCCTTGGAATTGGTACTCCCCTATTGGACTAGGGCACGAGTCCTCCATACCTAATGCATATAGAGTCAGTACTCCCATAACGGGTAGGGAGAAAGTCCTCTATAGTAGGATTCAATACTCCCCTGCTGTTCTAGGGTGTAGGTCCTCCTTACGCAGTGCTACGACAGAGTCAGTACTCCCCTGCCGTGCAAGGGAGTAGGTCCTCTAGCCTGGGGTCGGTACTCCCCTAACATACTAGGTTGTGGGTCCCCCGTAGTGAACAAAAATAACAGAGTCAGTACTCCTCCATCATTCTAGGGATCATGTCCTCTAGCCTGGCATCGGTACTCCCCTAACGTACTAGGGGGCGGGTCCCCCATAGCGAAAAAAATGACAGAGTCGGTACTCCCCTAAATTTCCAGGGTACGGGTCCTCTGGTCACTGAGTGGTACTCCCCTTCCAGGTAGGGTGTGGGTCCTTGATATACGAAGTTGTACTCTGACATGCGTCCTTATCGCGAGGACGATCAAGTTTAAATTTATAAAGACCAAATATATAGCACAACGGCTAACCTCAGGGTCGCTCTCAAGGAATCAGTGTTGAGAGCCTAAGTGGTCGTTCCGAAAATATTTTTCTATTTTTAAATATTTTGAATACAGAAAAAAACTCCTAAAAAATCACTAATCAGTGCTGAAGAGCACAGTGGGTGTGGAACAGTGAACAGACATAGGAGAAACAGAGATGGAAAAGTACAAAAATAAAGAGACACATGACAAAGAACAGAAAAAACAAATGACACCAAGACACAGAAGACAAAATTCAGTGTGAACAAGGCCAGACCCAGGTTAATTCACCCTCTACTCCCTATCTTGGATCAACTTAAGGAATCAATCAACAAACCTCAAATTCGCACAGTGCAAGACTGATGTCACAGATCACACCCCAATCTCACCTAGAAATTAAACATTGAAACATAGAATTTCTTTAATGATCAAGAATTACTACAAACTACAAGTGGTTCACTCAGCAAGATCATTCCAGCCAAAGATTGTCACTTGGCGAAATGATCCTACTAATATCATCAAATTGCACAACCAATATTGATTCTCAGTTCGAGAAATAATGAAAGGAAGGGGAGAAGAAATTAAGCAAGAAAGTAGACGATCATCCTGTGCAAGATCTCACTCTCACTCAATCTAACTCGCAGTCACGATCTACCAAGGAGAATAAAAAGAACGTGATCAAATTAATGTGCAGATATCTAGATCGTGTTGGGTTTCTTAACCTGGATCTAACCCTGCAAGTTATATCTCCATTTGCGGATATTGAATATTACGACAAGAAACGAGGATGAATGAACGACACAAGAATAATGAAACAAACATCACAACTCAATTAAATAAACATTCAACACTATGGGATTATTTATAGACTCAACATAAAACACCAAAAACAGAGCAGTGGAGGAGAGGCAGAGAATGGAGAAGCAGGTCTCGTCTCCAAGTCAAAGACGATCCCAGTCTGTGAGATGTGGATGGAACAGATGTGTGAATGGTGGTGGAGTCTCCTACAAAACTATGGAATGGTGCCCCCCCCGGTCCTGGACTTGACTACCTCTTGAATAGAGGATTCGAGGGTCCTCTTAATCATAGATAAAAACCGAAAAATTCATTTGACAACCTAACAGACAACAAATCCACGTGTCATGATTTTATGTACATGTCACCAGCCTTTAAGTGAACTCTCAGTGAGTGTAAAAAATTCCCCTGCAACTACCTTGCAAATATTCTCGCACCTTTCTCATGGACTATTTCCATTATCCCTACTTCTACCAGTATCTCCCCCTGCATGGAACAACAAAAAAACTAAAACAAGTTAAAAAATGAAACTAAAATAACTATATATTAATATTATTAATTAAATTAGTTAACTAAAATACTTTTTAATTTATATTTTTTATAATATCTAATATTATTAATACTAATATATGTCAATATAATTATTAAAACTAATTATTAGTTATATTTACTTTCCTAATATAATGATATTGTTATTATGATATCTCATATTAAACATTGTTATATATATATTATTTGTATTGTATTATATGTATTATATTATATAGATATAAATTTTTTATAGTATAATTATTATATAAAATAAAATAAAAGTTCCCCACCATTGGTGGTGGGGTGGCAAGGGCTTGGTTGGGGTGAGGGGCAGGTCACGAGGTCAAATCCTCGGGCTTGCGATTTACTGTAATTTTCTTCTTTGTATCGTGTGTCGCTTTTGCAGTTGTACCCATTTTTTTAAAATAAAATAAAAGAAACAAAGAAAAGTGAAAGAAAAAAGGGGGGAGGGTTCTTCGGGTTCAGCTGACGTAGGGAGAGGATGATGGAGAGAAGAGGGCGCAGTGGCATGAGGCGGCTCGGGCAGAGGATGCCGCAGTGGTTTGGGTGGCAGCTAGGGTGGAGGAAGGTGGCAGGTGAGTGTGTGCGATGTGGAGCAGGAAGGTGAGGGTATGTGGCTCGCGGTGTCAGCAAATCCTGGCTCAGCGAGGGTCGATGCTTTGACGGTGGATTCGGGTTGGCGTTGTTCTTGATGGAGAGAGGCCAGACCAAAGATGGATTTGGTGAGACGAGGTCTGAGCAGAGGGAGGGGGTTGCAGTTTTTAAGGGGAGAAGGAATGCAGCGGTGCTGCCTGAGGATGATTCGGGCTCACGGGGTTCGGGTGGCTCGTCGGTGAGAAGGGGATGCGACTACTGATGGTTATATTAGGGAATTCCATGGTTAGGGAATGAAGGAAGCATGATGAAGGAAGGGTCACCAGTATCTTCGTCTTGAGAAAGAGTGAGTTGTGTTTGGTTTGTGCACAGGTGTGGACGGATCTAGAAGAATCGATTTTCTTGAGTTCTCGGTTTAGAAAAATTTTGTGGTTCAATGTTTTGATTAGGGATTTCATGCTATTACTATTCAATTTGCTGCGGTGGTTTGTGTATTGGTGATCTGCAGAGGAGGCTGCTAGAACAGAGGTGGGGTGAGAGCAAGGAAGTTGTGGCACATGCATCGTTAGTTTGAAATGGTGAGACAAAAATTGTAAAACTGTGGCTAGAAATGGATTTGTTGTTGCACCGTGAGGGAACCAGTGGAAATGGATAAATGGAGGGGTGAGACGGTAAGCAGTGAATGTGGGACGCGGTGAGACAGTGAGGAAATAGCGAGTGAAGTACGGTGCCACCGTTTGGTTGTGAAACGGTGGCACCCTGAGTGTTTCTCACGGTCTCACCGTGAGTGGGAGATACGGTGGCGGCATGGAGCGGCATGGAATGGTGAGACGTGCCACCGTAATATGCAAAAAAAAAATCAAATAAATTAAAACTTTAATAAAACCAAGAAAAAATATTCATAAAAATTTAAAACTAAATAAATAAGATAACATTAATTATGTTTTATTAAAAAGAATTAATTTAATTGTATTAAAAAATTTAAACAAATTAATTTAGGAACAAATTAAAGTAACTAAAGTTACTTTCTTAATTTAATTAACCAATTAATTAATAATTTAAATTAAAGAATAAATATTTTAATTGAATACGATTAAATTGTTAAAACTAATTAAATTATTAAAAGACTAAAAACTAAAATGAGTTATTTATTTACAATTTAAGAATAAAGAATTAATTAGTTTAATTAATAAATTAATAAACTAACTAGAATGAAAAAATTTTAATTATAAAAGATTAATTAAATAACATTCAAATTCGTATGACTAATTTAATTTATGAATTATTTAAAAAAACAATAATGAATACTAAAAACACATGATTTAAACTACAATTGATTATTTTACCTAGAAAATTCAAAAACACAATAATTATCTATTATTTAATAAAAAACAACATTTTCAAATAAAAAGGTCAATAAAAAATACAAAAAGGATGTGGAAAAGAGTGTTAAAACACTGCCACATCATACTCCCCTTCCGATTTAGGGCGTGGGTCCTTCATGAGTAGTACTCCCCTGGTAGAACCAGGGAGCGAGTCCTCACTTATGGGGTCGTACTCCCCCGTCTTTGAGTAGTGATGGGGAACAGGTCCTCCATAGGAGTTGGAGCTCCCTTCACTGGGGGACACATTTATAGGGAGAGAGCCCCTCTACTTGATTTGAATGACACCTAGATAAGAGTTAGTTCTCCCTCAACAGACTGAGGAACGGTCCACTCCTTACAGGAGAGACTGAGGTATCACATGTTAGTCTAGAGTAGTGCTTCCTCAACCGAGCATTGTGATGAGGTTAGGGCCTCTTCACTTGGGTTTACTTAGTCTTTAATCGGGCACAAGGATGTGGCGAATAGACCTATAGTGCCAGGAACTAGAGTCAGACCTAGTAGAATGTTCTCGATGGAGCACGTTCTCTCAGACATACCATTCAGAATGGTAGGATTGTACCCGATGGAGTGAATCTCTCAAACAGTTTCCACCAGGGATGGCTATGATTGTGGAGTGTGACCTCTTATTTTTTTGTTATAATTTGATCCTTATATGAAATCCCTAAATCTAGATATGTGGTTGGGACAACATGTTTCCTTAGTGGATGAAATGAGTGTATTTGGATGTTCATGGTATATGTTTGTGCATATACTAGAGTAGAGATGATTGTGAATTCCATTATAGTTTTTATCTTGTGCTTTACCTTTGTGGTTTTGGGGTCCCTTACTGAGTATCGTTTTACTCACCCCTGCATGGGATTTTCCGACACATGTCATGTCTTGTGTAGATTACCGATGCTTTGATGGAGTCTAAATAGGACCAGGACCTGGTGGTATTCAGTGAGATCAAAAAGACGAGGTGTATATTTATAGCTTCTGGAAGCTACCCTTCACTTACAATTCAGGTAGGCTTCCTGGAAGACGATATTCAGGGACTTGGAGTTTTACTTTTGTTCTATTTTTTTAGTGGGCTAGTATACTGGCCTAGGTTTCCATTATGTACTTTAATTTCTGTTGTACTCTGGTTTTGTTTTACTTAGTGGATTTCATGTATGGTTTCCTTGGATCTTACTTTCTAGTACCTTTAGTCGGGAGTTTTGTGAGTGTTTATAGGTACTTTTAAAATGCCTCCCATTTGCAGAACAATGCCTTCGATGCTAGTCAACATCCCCTAGCCTTTGGGAGATAGTCTTGGGGTAGTTGCGGCATTAGCCCTGGGGGACGAGTTGTGACAAGCATAACGCCAGTACATAAAGGATCATAAATTGGTTTAATGAGAGAGAAATGGGTCTCTCACAATTTATAAATTAAATGGGAAGTAATAGGGATGAGAATAAACATATCAAAACATTAATAACTTTAAATAAAAGGCATAAAATGAATAATATTCTTGAATAAATGGGAGAAGGAGAAGATTTCAGCATAGTAACTCCTTAGGTAAATGCTATAATGAGAGGGGATAAATGATCTATCATTGTTAGGAAATAAATTTTACAATATAAGGATATTTAAAATTTCATTAAGGAATAACCAATTGATATTATAAATACTAAATATAATGAAGGTTCTTTAATTGAAAAAAGAGGGAGAGGTCCCTCACTTTTGGTATGGAAAATCGAAGGAAACTTTCAACAACATAACAGGTGCATATAAAGGTTCATGGGAGATATTAATGAGAGTTAAAGTGGAATATAATCACATATAAATAAAAATGGTAGTAATAGGGATGTACAAAAACATACCTAAACAAGAAAAAATTGAAGTTAAGAGGCACAACATAAAAGAGGTGCTTGAATAAAAAGAAGAGATGATGATCCCTTACCTTGAGAGGATGATACAAAAAGTTTGGGAGGATATTTTTAAGAGTTTGTGGGCACCTTGGTAGGACTATATATTGGGGAGGTAATATTAAGGATGCGATACAAGGTTTTTTTAGTGAAGAGTAATGGGAAATTGGGTGGGTTTATATAGGAAAAGATAGGGGAGTTATTTATTATTTCCTAAATATAGGTTTTGTACTGTATACAAAAAAAATAACAAAAACCAAAAAACTTACCATGGTTTTTGAACATGGTTTATTACAAATAAGAGTTTTTTTAATTATTTTATAATTCCGAGTTCTTTAATCATTAAAATATTACTCTTAGTGATGTGTAAGTGAGTCATGTTCATAAAGAAATGATTTTAAAACCTTAAAATATAATATAGGTTTTAGAGGATTCATAATGGATTTATAAAATTTATAAAATTACCTAAAAACACATTATTTTAAATTAAAAACATATATTTATCTTTTTTATACCATTTATATCATTTATTACATCACTTTTAGGATATTATGATGTCATATTACACAATGTATATTTATACAGTATCTAATTTTTACCCGAAAATTCGACTGTCCCAAAAAATTATGAAAATTCACAATTGGATAATTTAATGAAATTATTCCAAAAATAATATTTATTTAATCAAAATAATTTTCTATATATTTGAATTTTAACTTTTAAAACAGAATTGATATTTATTGTGTAATAGTGGGTTTTTTTTTATAAAAATAGTTTTCGAACCCTTATAAGAATTACATTTTTACTTCATAAAATTATATTTATCATTTATATTTAATACATAATATTTAATAATAATATTTAATTAAAATATAATTTATTTTAAAAAATTATTTAATTAATCTAAAAGAGCCTCTTGATTAAAACTATATATTACCCCAACTACAATTTATGTTTTAACGCATCAAAAATCCAATTTTTATCAAAATCATTATTTAATAATATATAAAGTAAAAAAATGTAATTATTAATATATTTAAATGAGAATATAAATATTTATAGTCTTAGGGTTTCTTTGTTTCTAGTATTTTTTAAATTATGCTTACCTTGAATTAACCTATTTTCCTTTTATAGTGGTAATAAATATTTACTATGGTTACTATTCATATTGTTCAAAAATTAATTTGAACTTATTACCTAATATTAATTATAGTTATTATAAATATTTAATCCATTTTATAAAATTAAATTCTCAGAAGTAGGATAATTTAAAATAAAACAGGCAAGTGCGACAAAAAGCGGTTTTCGGACAAATATATTTTTTCAAGGAAATGATAGTTTTAATTTGACTACGTAACTAGTAATATTCCTTATATGAATTTAGATTAATAATTATAGATATAAAATATATATGTATAATTTAAATAATTCCCCATTAGGGTTTATTTTTAATTAATTTAAATGGATAAACATTGTTCATTTTAAAAGAGTTTTAAAAAAATGTTTGCAAACTTAAAAATAAACTTATTCTAAAATCCAGTATAAAGATAAATTAAATTTAATTAATTGAAATTAATATTACTCAAGAATAATTATTTTACCTTGAAATATAATTAAAATAATAATATTATTTCTTAATTAATTAATTTATCAAAATAAATAACAGTTTAAAACAAATAGGTATTTTTCACTATTTACTAAAAAATAAATATTTTTCTAAAAAATCCTAGAATTTCATGGTAAGTTAATTTTGATATGATGATATTAAAAATTTATTTAATATTATCAAATAAATTTTATAAATGTTCTAGAAATTAATTATAATATTTTCTCACAAAAATAAATAAAAATCATTTTTGAAGAAAACATATTTTGAAGAAAAAAAGACATTAAGAAAAACTGGATGATTATTTTAAAAGAATTTATAAATAAATTTACTTAGAGTATGACATATATATATTCAATAAACTATTTAATCCTATTCATAATCTCAAATTTAATTACTAGGTTAAAATGATCATATTTAAAAAATAATTGTTTGTTTGGGTTCTGTGTTGCATATCACATACTATATCGAACATAGTTTTCTATATTTAAAAACTCAGAAAATTACATTATCGACCATTTAATAAATTCCATCCTCATAATTTCAACTTTATCTGAATAAGTAATTTTTGGAAACATGAAAATATATTTATTGAAAACCCACATTGTAAAAATGGTTAACGAAACATCTACTTGAAAAGAAAGAAAGGGAAGTATGAAGGTCATCACATAATTAGGTTTCAATATAGGAGAACATTAGTGGGAAGTAAAAATATAGACATGGAAGAAATAAAAAACTAACTCCCAAGAACTAATAAAGCGGTATATATAAAATGGTTATGAGAAAGTCATTGACCTCCAAAACTATAAATCCGAGATGGGTGAAAAGACTATTAATTCATAATATGAAAACATTTTTGTTTCATGATTATTTTCCAAGAATTAAAAAATTTCCTTAACATATAGATTAATAGCATCAGGAAATATACTTTCTTGATAAGTATTTTTTCATCTTTTAATTAATTTACACTATAATACCATCTTTTTCTCCAAATGATGAGAACTCAATATGAATTTTTTTTATGCTTGAAGCACTATAATAAGCTTCCAATAGATCACATAATCCACAAAATTATAACAATATATTCCTCCCATCTTTTTTAAACCGTAAATGGTTTTTATAAAGTAAAATAATACTAAAAATTAATAAACCTTAATACATTAATATCCAAAATTAAACAAAAAATACCAACAATTTAACATATATCATTCCTTAAATAAATACCCCCATATCCCAAATAACAATAATAAACTTAACATTAAATAATTTTTTAACCTAAAAGTTTGTCTGATAACCTTTATCTTACACCTCCAACAACATGATATAATTATTCTAAAACAATCCTTTATGTTATATGTAATGGTTATATATACCTTAACCCAATAAAACCTTTCCCAAAATATTATTAATCACATCAAAATAAAAAAAACGATTTAATCCTATAATATTTTTCTAAAAATATCCTTAATCATACTAAAATTTCATCACACAAATCTTTAATAGCAAATCAATGATTTTAAACATAATATTTTACTTATACATATCATCCAAATACACTTTAGTTTTATACCCACATCATAAACTTATTAAAGTTTATCAATAACCTTATCATAAAATCACTTTTATAGGTTATCAAAACCATTCATCATATATTTTAAATAATTCAAGAAAAACTACTATGGAACAATCCTGAGATGTTTCACGATTCTTATGTATAGAATGTAATTGATATACTATGTCTACAACTTTAATCTCACATACCAATACATAAAACCTTTAATCATTACACTTTAATAATTTCCATATCATAGGTCCTTCCTTAGTCTAAGATTTAACCCTTAGATTAGGGCATTGACTTAGATAAAGATTATATTCTCCAGGAATAATAAATTGAAAAAATGGGTGCTGTAAGATGTAATATTTTTCCATCCATTAAACTATTCAGTTTTTATAGAAACTATCTACTTTATGTTCTATTTTTCCACACTTAAAACACATTCGAGTTCTTTTATGGAATTTCTCTTGGTGACACTTTTCACATTTTTGACACAAAGGAAATTTAATCTTATTTCCTTTATCACCTTTATTAGATGAACTTCATTGAGACTTACTCCTCCTCCTCTTTGATATCTTTGGTCATTCAACTATGTTCCAGTTGTTAATTGTGATTTTTGATAGTTGGTTTAGCATAATCACAATATGTTGTACTTAAGATCCCATCATGTTTTTCATCTCATTTGGACAATCATCGCATTTCCCATCACATTAGTTGTTGAATCAATTCTTCCTATTTCCATTCCCTGAATATAATAAAGGGAAAACTAGGGATGAGTAATTTTAAACTATTAAAAACATAACCAGAATAATGTAACATTAATGGGAAAACCTATAAATGACATTTATTTCCTTAACTTATTAATTTCTAGGCTTTAATACAAGTTATCCATGATCTATTTCCTACCATAGACTCTTATGGGCATTATATTCACTTAATAATGGTTCTTAATGAGTTTCTGAATTTACCAAAGAATATAAACTAGGAGTTTAATACTAGGTGTGTAGTAAGGCCCGTTATTGTGCACAAATTTCCGATCGAGGCTCGATTAATACAGTGTTTTCAGGTGTTACCCCTAGGTATATCTGTTCCAGATACACATCCACTTATAGTATCCAGATAAGGATTTATTTTCTTGGAAACCACTAAATATATAATTTACCAAAAATTTAGGAAGGTTTTCTTATGTTTAGTCTTATCCCAATGGTTTTCTATATAATTTTCTAATCATAATCCCAAAAATAACTAAACATTACTTTGATAAAAACTATGAAAAATCATGTCTTTATTACACATTAATTCAAAATTTATTACAAAAGAGTAAAAATAAAGAAATGAAAAATATTGATAAGTCTAGTGTATTTTGTAATTAGGTATATTACATAACAACTTAAAATAGTGGGTAAATCAAATTTATTAAAAACTTCCTTAACATGCACAAAATATTCCTTCATTCTTAAAACTTCATGGGATAACCTGGGGACATGAATAAGAAAGGGGTGAGACATAAATCCTAATAAGGTAATTATCAAATCATAATATGAAGAATGTATTACATGTTAGGAGATGGTAATTTAAATGGAACATAAAATGGGTGAGAATCATACAAATGAACAATAAGTCATGATATAACACGATACCATAATGTCAACATGGGAAATGTGGCAACAACGTTAAACATGACATCATAAACATAATTCAAGGTTAACCACCAAGATAATATAACATATTGTGATTAGGATAATCTCCCATACATTATAAATGGAATATCACAAGGCTAAAATATTAACCAATGCATTGGAGCTCTATTTTGGTGCCCCCGTCCTGTAAGCTATAACAGGCTCACCTGACGCTATCTGGGCATACTCATCATAATCATATTATATACATGCAAAAGTGTGCCACATAGATCATATAACACAAAAACATATTTCAACACATTTAATCCCAAGATTAAGGATTGTGCATTACATAAATGTAATTACCCAATAGAATAAGTATAGGCATTTCTAGGTGAATAACCTTGAGTATAAATAACAATGGTATTCACAACAAAAAGTTTTGATATGGAAAAAAATCGCAGTGAAATTTTGGTAGCAGAACAACCATACATAAAGAATCATAAAATGGATTAATGAGAGAGAAAGTGGTCTCTAATAATTTGGAAACAAAATGGTAATTGATATTTATTTTTAGAAACATATAAAAACATTATCAACTATAAATAAAAGGCATAAATTTAAGAATATTCTTGAATAAAGAGGAGAATGAGAGGATTTCGACATAGTAACGACTTAAGTAAATTCCATAACGAGAGGGGATAAATGATCTATCATTATCAGGAAAAAAATTTGAAAATAGAGGGATCTTTATAAGGTAATAAAAAATAACATATTTATATTAAAAATTCTAAATATATTTAAGGTTATCAAATTGAAAAGTATAGGGAGAGGTCCCTCGATTTTTGTACAGAAAATTGCAGGACAATTTTGGCAGAATAACAGGTGTACATTAAGGTTCATGGGAGGAATTAATGGTAGTAAAAGGGGTATATAATCACATGGATATTTAAAGGTTAGTAATAGGGATGTATAGAAACATACAAAATAAATATTAAATAGAAATTAAGAGGAACAACATAAAATAGGTGCTTGAATAAAAAGAAGAGAGGGAGATCCCTTACCTTGAGAGGGTGATTCCAAAATCTTGGGATATGATTATTGAGAGCTTGGGGTAACCTTGATAGGAATCTATATATAGTATGAAAGAGTAAGGACATTATAAAAGGTTTTTTAACTAAAGAGTAATGGTATCTTAGGTGGGTTTATATAGGAAAAGAGAGGGGAGTTCTTTATTATTTTCCAAACTTAGGATTTAGACTCTATACAATAAAATAATAAAAACCACAACAAATACAACGGTTTTTGCCCATGGTTTCTCCCAAATAGGTTTTTTAATTATTATACAATTATAATGGAATAAATCATTAAAATATTATCCTTGGTGACATGGAAGTGAGTCATGTTCATAAATAAATTATTTTAAAACCTTAAAATATAATATAGATTTTGAAGGATTTATAAAGGAATTATAAAATTAAAAAAATAACCCAAAAATAACATTATTTTAAATGGGAAACTTATATTTGGTTTTGGATACCATTTATAGTACTTACTATAATACTTTTGGGTCACTATGATGTCATAATACACACCAAATATTTATACGGTATTTAAATTTTTCCAAAAAAATTGACTGTCTCAGAAAATTATGAAAAATTAACAATTGGATAATTTCAACGTTATGATTCCAAAAATAATATTTATATTATAATTTTTTTTTTCTAAAAATAGGAATTTTCAATTTTAAAACAGGATCGACATTTATTGAGAAATGATGGATTTTTTTATAATAACAGTTTTCAAACCCTTATAAAAATTAATATTCACTTCATAAAATTATATTTATAATTTATAATTAATATATAATATTTAATAATAATATTTAATTAAAATATAAATTATTTAAAAAATTATTTAATTAATAAAAAGGGTGTCTTTATTAAAACTATATATAACCCCAATTACAATTTATGTTTTAACGCATCAAAAATCTACTTTTTATCAAAATAATTATTAAATTATTTATTAAGTAAAAAATGTAATTATTAATATATAAAAATAAAAATAAAAATATTATTATTATCAGGGTTACTTTGTTTATAGTACTTTATTAAATTATTTTTATCCTTAATTAACCTATTTTCCTTTTACCGTGGTAATAAATATTTACTGCGATTACAATTCATATTGTCCAAAAATTAAGTTAAAATCATTAAATAATATTAGTTATAACGATTATACATATTTAATACATTTTATAAAAATTAAATTCTTATAAGTGAATGAATTTAAAATAAAACACGCAAGCATTATGAAAAGCGGTTTTTTGACAAATGCATTTTTCAAGGAAAAAATGATTTTACTTTAACTCTATAATTAGTAATAATCATTATATGAATTTCAATTAATAATTATAGATATAAAATATATACATATAATTTAAATCATTCCTAATTAAGGGATATATTTAATTAATTAAAATGGATAAACATTATGCATTTTAAAATAGTTTTAAGAAAAATGTGTTTTCAAACCTAAAAATAAACTTATTCTAAAATACAATATAAAGAAGATTTAAATAAAATTAATTGGATTAAATATAACTATATAATAATTAATTTAACTTTAAATAAAATTAAAATAATAATTTAAATTTTAAATTACTTAATTTATCAAAACAAATGAAAATTTTAAGCAAATGGGTATTTTTCACTATTTACTGAAAAATAAGTATTTTTCTAAAAAATAAAAAAAATTCAAACTAAGATAATTTTGATATGATGATATAAAAAATGGAGTTAATTTTATCAAATAAATTTTATAAATTTTCTATAAATTAATTATAATATTTTTTTCACAAAAAGATATAAAATCATTTTTAAAGAATTTCTATTTTGAAGAACAAAAAGACATTACCAAAACTTTTCTGATTATTTACTAAGAATTTATCAATAAATTTATTTTGAGTAGGAAATATATATATTTCATAAATTAGTTAATCCTATTCTTATCTGAAAATTTAATGGCTAGGTTAAAATGGTTATATTTAAATAATCATCATTTATTTTGGTTTAGTGTTGCGTATTTCATATTCTATCGAACATAGTTTTCTATTTTTAAAATCTAAGGGAATTACAATATATAACATAATAAATATGTCCAAAACCTTTGAGAATTTTAAATTAAGGAAACCTAATTATTTTGGATGTATTTAAATGAGACCAAGGTTGCATGAAGACATGAATAATACCCACAAATTATTGAGAATTTAAAATGAGTAATATAATGTGGTTTATCATACCAAATTTAAATGAAATAGTATACCCTAGTTATATGGGTATGTTTAAAATGAGTATTTAAATGAGTTTGGGAAGAAATAAAATACCCAAACTTTTATGGGTATTTAAATTGAGAAAAATAAATTTGTTTTTTATAACACATTTAAATCATAGAATAAATGAGATATGATATAAAAATATTTCATTTCTTATAGATAAAAGTTTTCATATAGGTGATGAAGAATAATGTTAAAGAAAATTATGATAGATATTATATCCATTATGTAAGAAAATTTTGAGAATCTTGATACATATTTGTATCGAATAAAGATGGATTCAAATATAGGAAATTTTGAAAGAAGGTGATCACATGTGCTCAAGTATTTGAAGAAGTTGTAGGTAAGTTTCAAGACCACTGGTGCTGATCTTTATTGGTTATTGATAAAGATATTTAATGAATACACTAGTAAATAGAACCTAGCTTTATTATAGAGGAATAAACTCTTAATAATAATATCTTTCTATCTCTGGATCATCATTGAAGATGAATATTGTAGTTGGGATGTCTAAATAGCTACTTGAGGCTTGTGATTGGGGTGTCTAACCAATCATATAATAGGAGAAGTTGGGGTGTCTAAGAAATTTATGATATATTATAATTGGGGAGACTAACCAGTTGTATTCACTTATGGATATAGTATATAATCCATTTTGTGGGGATTGAGAAACATAGAAAGGAGTAGGATTTTCAGATGAACCTTATCAACACCATGTGTTGATTTCTATTTTACTACTATTAGACATGAGGTGTGGTTGTGGGATAAAATCCAGTGGATTGAGAACTTCAAAAAGTTCAAGAGGTTGTGATAAAAGGGAATATCTCATAAAAATAAAAAGTAATCACTAATTCTCCCCTCCCCCCCTAAAAATTATAATTGGTATCTTTCACGACCCACCTTCTTCAAGATAAAGGAGGGATAATGACCCCTAAGTCCCACCTTTAATAGGCCTAAGAGCAGCGACTAGCACCAAGGGTATATAATCTCATATAATATGGAAGGCATTACCCTTTTTAAAGAACAAGATCAGGAGATAAGATAGTAAATCCCAAGCAACTCCAAATACCAAAATTAAAAGTAAATCCAAAATCCATTCACACATGCATGTTCAAAAGTAAAGATGATAAAAAGTAAAAAAAAACTCTCCAAGGGTAATGTACCAAAAGAAAAGATACTAAGAAGAAACAATAACTAATCTCGACACACGAGCTAGTAAAGTACAACACAGTCCTCAATATTCTTCTGTAAACCTGAAAATAGTTTGATATACATAGGGTGAGTATACAGGTATACCCAGTAGGAAAACTAAAGCCACCCATGAAAAAGTGAGGGAATATACTAACGTCCCTGTGAGAAAAAAGTAGAACCTCAAAGCATCTACAAAGGAATACAGACCAACCCAGCCTCACCAAGGCACCCTCACCAAATAATGCAAGTCACGTAAAGTAGTAGAATAAGAACATCGACATTTGGGTACCTCGTACCACTTTCCCACTGGCTAACTACTTATCCATAACAACTAATGTATTGATGCTATCAATCATTCCATATGTAGTCCCATGAACACAACCTGCTTGCACACACCTGGGCCTCAAACCGCACAAAATCCCCCCTATAGACACTTGGGCCACAAAAACCACGTCTCTCACTCAAAGACACCTGGACCTTATCCTGAAGATACTTGGGAAAATGAACCTAACCCAGAAACACCTAATCCTATCATATAAAACAAACCCTTTCTCGAAGGATCTTGGGCTATGGTATGCCTCAAGACATTACAACCTACCCAGATACACTCTCATAATAATAAAGTGGAAGAGGGTGCAAGGAATAAGGTTAGTAACCAACCATCCATCCTCCCAACGAAATGTTGGGAAATACACCCTCCCCCAAGAAATGGGGGTGTTCGACACATGGTTCTCAAA
Source organism: Viscum album (assembly GCA_963277665.1). Taxonomy (NCBI): domain Eukaryota; kingdom Viridiplantae; phylum Streptophyta; class Magnoliopsida; order Santalales; family Viscaceae; genus Viscum; species Viscum album. The sequence goes on along the minus strand of OY728143.1, from coordinate 267,455,493 downwards.
AAGGGTGGGGTGTGTATAGAAATCACAAGGAACTACAATTTATACATATAGATAAACAAACACTCAGCCCAACCTATGGGTTTTAAACAGACAACCAGCCTACTTTGAACCGCTTTCGCTACTACCCCTAAAGGCACAACCACACAAACCCAACCCCTTTTCATTTAACCACATGCCATTTATTTATTTAAGTGATTCACTGTAATTTATTCCAGTGATACTAGGAAAATACCAACCAAAACCACACCAAAACAATAAGCAAAACCAAGCTACATTCCCACTACACAACAACACAAAACTAGATTTACAGTCCACTTCACAAACCACCAATCATTATAGACACCTGTTCAGCCGTTGCCAACAATCATTATTCAAAATTATACCACACAATCCATATGTCACAACCCAACTCCGAAGCCCCACTACCCAACAATTCATTGGTGCAATCCCACTACATAAAAGTTCATAACTACACTATAGTCCTCCTATCCAACATCATTCGACGACCATGCCACAAACAAAGGCAGTTCAACTACCTACAAGTCCATCCATTCCACAATCAATTACTCTCTCAAACTGAGATACCCGCACACCCCCTATAATTCCCCACACACAAAGGCCAAAACAAATAAAATTAACCCACAACCCCTATGTACACACATACCACACCCTTCCCATGAAACCAGTTCCTCTGTCTAACCTTTTACCTAGAATAGTGATCCTAACAATAGCACCACACAACTCAAACAAAGTTACAAAACTCAAAAGAACACAAAACTCAGCCACACCAATCAACATGATGTGTGTGTTTATATATATATATATATAAATATTCAGATTTATTAAACACCTTTCTTTAGTCCACTTGATAAACAAGGGTGATCATATAAGGGTTTTCATACTGATTCATCCATTTCAATTAACCAAGTGTACGTGTTTAAGCAGTTTTCATATTATGGAATATTATCAAACATAAAAACAAAACAAATGTTAAACCACCAGTGTGCAAGGAAATACCACCAAAGGACATGATTTTTATAAGGCATAAAACAACAATTAATCCATAAAGAAACAAATATAACAAAAAATAAAACAGGTGATCAAATATCAATCCACTCTCAGCCCGTTATTTCATTACCCCGTTATCTTTTGATCATATTGCCTTATTATTTATTTATTACTTTAATGAATTATTCACACATTATTCACAAGGAATCATTAGTACACCCACCCCACATGATGTATAATTAAAGAGAGATAGAAGGAATCCCTACTTGTATGATCAAAGGATCAAAGTTCCTCCTTGCACCAAGAATAAGGGATCACGTGAGTAGTAGGGAAGAACTCCAAGGAAACTGAACAGGAGAGCTCTAGAACAGGCAGAAAACTCATCTTGGGAGGAAGGCTCTAAGTTCACTAATGGGAAAAAACATGCAAGTAAGGGATGATCCAGGATTTGAAGAGTCAGATCCTATTTTAAAGAAAGAATAGTTTAAAAAGACATTAACGTGGGATCATGGTCAAGATCACACAGTTTGGGTATATCAAATCATTCGAAAAGTTAGGATATTTAAATATATAATTAATACCCTTTGAAACACCCTTAAAAACACTTTAAGAAGGATTTAAACTTGGTTTACATCTTATTTGATGTAAGAGGGTGAAACTAGAAAACTAGAAAAAAAACTGGTAAAATTGTAAAGGAGTCGCCGATGGGTGAGTCATTGATGGCTGAGTCACCGACGTGGAGCCATCGACAAGTGACCTATCGATGTGACATAACAAATTTGAGCCACTTGCGCTGATCTACCAATGAAATGACCTACCAACTCCTCAACCTACCGATGCCTCAACTAACCGACACCCGAACTCACCGACGCCTCGACCTACCAATGCCCTCACTCACCGACACTGATTCTCCCGACTCATCGATTCCAACACTCCTGAATCACTAATGTCAACACCTTTGACTAACCAATTAACTGAAATGATGATGAACTAACATGCGGACACACTGATATGTCGATACACTGACATTCCGATGCACTAACATGCCAACACACAAAGTTACTGATGGAAAACTAGAAATTTGGAAAACTCTGGAAATGATCAACCATTTCCTTCTAGAATACCCTAAACACTGGTTTCTCACAAAGAGAGGTCTTTGTTAAATCCAAGTCATCACATCAGATACCTATCAAACTATTCTCATCCTCAATAATTCAAAACTAAACCAGAAGAGAGAGGGTCCGAACAACCACCCCTTAAGATACCTATCAAAAGAAAACCACCTTGTGTTATTCTAAATCTAGAGTGAAAATATCAACATCCCAAAACACTACCTTGGCATATATCTCTTGAAAACTATGCAAACAATAAGGCCCCACACTTCCATAAACAACTATACAGACACCAAAGGTCACATCACCCATACACATGGATTAGGGAACTCCTTCCTCCATGTCAAGATACTATCCACTTTGGGTGGCACTGTCTCACCCGCATAGGTTTAATCGCATATGAATTGATGCATCTTAATTCAGGATCAGGTTCTACACCTCCCCATAGTTAGAAATTTTCACTCAAAATTAGATAATAGGGAAAAAACTTATCATACAGAAATCGAGGTCAAGCATTTCATCATAATCAAGGTACAAAAGAAAACATAAGAGAAAACTCATAACAGCTCCGGGTACTGGGAAAAAATCTATTCTTATCACTCCCGTGTACTCTCCTCAAGACCACCATGCCTCTATAACACACAAACCAATGGAATAGTCTATCCACACAACACCTTCTCCTCAAAATACTCGATTCTTACTAGTCGCTTCACGAACATCACATCGTCCCCAACATCTAACTCTTTTGAGTCTAAGACGTGGGATTGATTGTGTAGATACCTACGAAACTAAGATACATGAAAGATTTCATGGATTCTATACAACTGTGGTGGAAACTCCCTCTAATATGACACCTCTCCAAATCATCCCAACACATCTAAAGGTACGATAAACCTGGGAGAAAGCTTGCTTCTTCTTCCAAACCTCCATTTTCCACGCTAAGGGGAGAACTTTAAGAACACATGGTCCCCAACCTAGAACTACAAGGACCCCCTCCTGTGATTGGTATAGTATTTCTTCTGTTCCTGATCCAACTTCATCCTCTCATAAACAAGATGAATTATCTCTATTGTGCTCTGCACTACCTTTGGTCCAAGAAAGGATGCTTCCCCTACCTCTGTCTAGTATACGGGTGAGTGAAATGGTATTCCGTACAAGGCTTTGAAAAATGTCATGAAAATGGCAGGGTGATAGATATTATTTTAGGAAAACTCTAAAAGAGGAAATTATAATACCATATATCCCCCAAAGTCCAGAACATATGCTCATAGCATATCCTCCAACGTCTGGATGGTCCTCTCTGTTTGCCCATTCGTCTGAGGGTGAAAAGTAGTGATAAAGCGTAACTGGGTGCCAAAGGCATGCTGCAATCCCCTATAGACTCATGATGTAAAATATGTATCCCTATTTGAGACAATGAATCTTGGAACTCTATGCAGACATACCACCTCAACCACATACCTCCGCACTAAGGAACCCAATGCGCTCGACTCCTTGATCTCCAATAAGTGAGCCGACTTTGTCAACCTGTCCACCACTACCCAAAGAGAATCACATCCTCCCTAAGACCTAGGTAATACTGTGATGAAATCCATCGATATTTTATCCCACTTACACTCAGGAACATCCAAGGGCTGTAATTAACTGCCAAGAACACAGTGCTCAACCTTCACCTGCTGACACACTAGGAATATTTCCACAAACTCTACCACTTCCCACTTCACCCTGGGCCGCCAAAACTATTCCATTAGGCCTCAGTAAGTCTTAGAGACTCCTAGATTCATCACTGGGGGTGATCTATAGAAATCATGGAAAAATAACTCGCACATTTCCACTGGGACAAACAACTTCCCACAGAACAACATCCCATTCTGGCTATCCTCCAACCATCCTTACAGAGCATTACCCGGGACAACACGATCACACATTACTTCAGCCTCTATGTCTCCCCACTAAGACTCCTCTACCTATCACACCAAGGAAAAATTCACTATCATCTAAAATATATATCCTCTTCCATTATCCTCCCCAGTATCCAGGCGCAATGCAGAAAACTCCTCCATTGCTTTCCAAGAATTCGTGGAGTCCCAAACTACCTCCTTTTACGACTTCCTACTCAACGCATCAACTACCATGTTCCCCTTCCCTAGGGTGTAATAGATTTTGAATTTTTAATCCTGGAGGAACTCCATCCACCATCTCTTCCGAAAGTTTAGGTCTCATTATAAAAAGATATAAATCAAGATCTTGGGATCCGTGAAGACCACAAAGTTATCCCTGATGAGGTAATGCTGCAAAAAAGTCAGCGCAAACATGACCGATACAAACACTAGATCCTGGGTGGAATAATTACACTTGTGAGGAAGTAACTAAATTGACCAATAATATATTAATCCTTAATGCTATATCAATACACATCCCAAGCCTAGGATGAAAGCATCACCGAACACCTCAAACATCACCCCTTCCTCTAGAAACCTAAGCACTGGGGCACTGAACAACTTCCCCTTCAGATAGCTAAAAGATACCTAACACTACTCAATCCACATGAAGGCCTGATCTTTGGTGGTCAATGCTGTCAATGCAGATGAAACTCTATAGAAGTTGGGTACGGACCTCCGATAATAGCCTTCCAGTCCAAGGAAACTACTAACATCTTATATATTCTTGGGTGCTTCCCAAGAAACAACCAATTTGACCTTATATGGGTCCAATGATATCCCTTACTGAGACACCACGTGTCCAAGGAAGTAAACCTATCATGTTTATAAATTTCACTTGGACAACTTTATGTAGAGATGGTTGTGTCGGAGGACCTCCAAGACAGTCCTCAGATGCTCGACATGCTCCTATTATGACCTTGAGTAGACCAAGATGTCATCAATGAACATGACAATGAACTGGTCCAATAACTCATAGAAAACAGAGTTCATGAGCCCCATGAACACATTTTTTTCATTCGTGGCATCGAACGACATGACCATGAACTAAAAGTTTCTATACCTTCACTTGAAAGTAGTCTTCGAGATGTTATACTCATTTACCCTTAATTGGTGATATCTAGACCGCAAGTTAATCTTAGAGAACCAACCTTCCCACTTTAACAGGTCAAAAAGATCATCGATCCTCAGAAGGGGGAACAGTTCTTAACCATCACCTAATTTAGTCTCTAGTAGTATATACATAGTCTTAGACCATCATCCAAGTTCTTCTCAAATAAGACTAGAGCACCCCACAGTGACACACTTGGCCATATAAAACCCATCTTCATCAGGTCGTCAACCTGAATCTGCAACTCCCAAAACTCAGAAGGTGTCATCCGATATATAGCCATTGAAATCAAACGGGCATCAGGTTTCAAGTATATCCTGAAATCAACGTCACGTTGATGGGGTAGAGTCACAACCTATTTAGGTAAGACATACATGAACTCATTAACAACCCCCATAAAGTCCACCATCTTTGTTTCTAATGATTCCGTTGACAGTTCGACTAATAATTAAAGACAAGGCTCCACATGCTGGCTGCCCTCCAGACAACTCCTCTCGCCAACAAAAGCTATGCGCTGGACACCCATATCTGATAAAAAAACCCTTATATAGAATCAATTGATAATAGAATGAATAGAAAAAACCAGTTGATTCCTAGGATGACATCATATGGCTGCATTTGTAGCAGAAGAAGATCCCCACTAAACTGATGCGACCCCAACATTAGTCTACATCCTCGACAAACATCAAACAGACTAGTCTAACCTCCAACTGGCGTAATCAACACCAGGGGAATGTGAAGTATCTCTACATCTAGTCCCATAGCATGGGATAGACTGGGTGAAACAAAGGAGTGTGAAGCTCCTGAATCAAACAAAACACATGCAAGCGTACTAAACAGACTGGTTGTACCTCGAACAACCTTTGGACCTATTGGAACTGCTACCTTTGTGGAATGAACTTCCCATGCCCAATTCCTATACCCCTTATATGTCAAACACCTCCTCGAACATTCCCTAGTCGAGGTCCCTGAGGAGTCCCCTGAGGTCAGCCTCCTCTGGCACCGTCTACCCTCAGTGGAGCGGGAGCTCGCTGCCCCTGCTGCTTGAAGGGCCGGACCAAAAAGAGTTGCTGCTGAGGTGAGCACTAAACCTGCCCACCCCCACTGTACAATGCTCATACTAGGCATTGGTTCTGAAGATGTCCATGACCTCCACAGACAAATAAATTTGGTCTCGGACCCATGGGGAAAGGGTGAGGACCAAGAGATCGAAACTGGAACTGCTGGGGCCTACTTCCCGCTAGCCGAAACCTAGAAGGACCTAACATTAGAGACCTTATGCTGATGGCTTTCCCCTTTTACAAACTCGACTGGATCCCTTATCAAAACACACCCCCAATGAGTGTATCCTTTCCACTACCTTGACCATCTTCTGAACCTCTAAGTATGTCAGTAGAGTGAAAAGAGTAACAACATACTAATGGTAAGGTCAGAGTTCCTTCTCTAAGAGTCTCACTTGGGACTCCTCATCCATAAAGAGATATGGTGTGAAGCACATGAGATCTTTGAACTTTATCCCCAGTTACCTTACTAACATACTCCCCTAATGGAGGTAGAGTATCTCCTGCATCTTCTCGGCCTTCATTGTGAAAGAAAGGAATTACTCCCAGAACTCCTCTCAAAGTTATCCCATGAAACCTCAGTTTCCTTTCTCTCCCTGAGGTAAAGCGTCCACCAATAACATGCTTCTCTTAATATCTAGATCAATTCCATAGGAACCCAATAATATTTTAGAGCCTGAATAAAGATGAAATTTATCACCAACTCCTCAATCCAACTTTCTGTATCCTTGTCTGAGATGCCACCCTCGTACTTTTCTAGAGTCTTCCGCTAAAATTCATGAAGCGTCTTTTTCCAGAGATCATCATCCTCATCTCAATCATCACTCTACTGATCAACTTGGTCAACCTGTTGGGCCTCAACGGATCTTGCAACATGGGGTGAAATCCGGGCACCATAGTTTAAAAAGTAATGAAGGAACTCCTAATCCTGAGTAGTGTGGAAAATTTATTTTAATTTTATTAACTCTTAATTTATTTTAAATTACCAAAACACCAAAGACACACAAGAAAAAAAGTCATTATGATGCATGAAACTTTCCCAGGGTCTCTGTCCTACAATTGGTGTAGCCTCACTTGGTCATTCATTAGGTCCAGATTCCTTGCATCGGATCACAAGGGGCCCAAAAATCCTATGTTCTATCCGGTCTTCCCTGGCCTATCCCGCACACCAGGATTTCCTAACACTGTTTCCCTACCATCCCATACAATCCTCATTGTGCCTAAATATAAATCCATCCTACATCTCAAACTCCCAAAACCTTCCTTTGATACCATTTTTTCATGACCCACCTTCTTCAAGATGAAGGAGGGATAATGACCCTCGATTATCTCTTTCAATAGACCTAGGAGTGGAAACTAGAACCAAGGGTATGGATTCTCATATAATATGGAAAGAATTACCCTTTTTTATAGACAATATCAGAAGATAAGATGGTAAATACAAAGTAACTCCAAATACAAAAAAGAAAGAGTAAATCCAAAATCCATTCCCACATGCATGTTCAAAAGTAAATCTAATACAAAGTAAAACAATATCTTTAAGGGTAAAGTAAAAAAAGAAAAGAGACTAAGAAGCAAAAACAACTAATCCTGATGCCCGAGCTAGTAAAGTACAACATGGTTCTCAAAGTCCTCCTGGAAACCTGAAAACATTTTTATATACATAGGGTGAGTATACAAGTATACCCAATAGGAAAACTAAATACACCCATGCACAAGTGAGGGAATATACTAACTTCCCTATGAGAAAACAATAGAACCTCAAAGCACCTACCGAGGAATACTAACCAGCCCATCCTCACCAAGGCACCGTCACCAAATAAAGCAACTCAAGTAAAGTAGTAGCATAAGAAATCGATATTTGGGTACCTCGTACCACTTTCCTAATGGTTAATTGCTCACCCCTAATGGCTAACCTCTTGATGCTACCACTCTTACCATACACAGTACCACTGTCACAACCTTCCTGCACACACCTAGGCCTCAAATCACACACAATCCCACCCATAGACACCTGGGCCATAATAACCACGTCTCTCGCTGGAGGACACCTGGGCCTCATCCTGAAGATACTTGGGAAAAAAACTTGCCCCACAAACACCTATTCCTCTTATACAAAAAAAAATTTCCTGAAGGATCTTGGTCTATGGTAAGCCTCAAGCCATTAAATCTTTCCTGGATACACTCGAGTGGTAAGAAATTGGAAGAGGGCGTGAGGAAGAAAGTCAGTAACCATCCATCCTCCCCCCACCAATATGTTGGGAAATACACCCTACCCCAATAAATGGGGGTGTTTGGAACATGGTGATCAACAAGGGTGGGGTTTGTATAGAAATCACAAGGAACTACAATTTATACATATATATAAGCAAACACTCTGCCCAACCTATGGGTTTATGAACAAATAACCGGCCTACTCAGAACCACTTTTTTTGCCACCCCTAAATACACAACCACACAAATCCAAACCCTTTTCATTTAACCACATTCCATTTATTTATTTAAGGGATTAACTGTAATTTATTCCATCACTACTGGGAAACTACCAACCACAACCACACCAAAACAATAAGAAAAACCAAACTACAGTCCCACTTCAAAAGAGAACAAAACCAGATTTACAGTCCATTGCACAAATACCCAATCTTCCATGACACCTCTTTAGCTATTTCCCACAATAATTCTTAAAAATTATAATGAACAATACTTCTATCATAACCCAGACCCACAGTCCTGCTTCCCAACAATTCTAAGATGCAGTAACACTACATAAAAGTTCATAACCACACCACAGTCTTATTGCCCAACATCATTCGACGACCACGACACAAACAAAAGAAGTTCAACTACCTATAAGTCCATCCATTCTGTAATCAATTAGTCTCATAATCTGGGATACCAACACAACCCCTATACTTCCCCACACACAAAGCCCAAAAAAACTAATATTAACCTAAATACCCATTGTACACACATACCACACCCTTCTCACAGAACCAACTTCTCTGTCCAACCTTATACCCACAACCGTGATCCCAACAAAAACACCACACAACTCACACAAAGTTACAAAAATCAATAGAACACACACTCATACACACCTATCAAAAATATGTATATATATATATATATTCAGATCTGATAAACACGTTCTTTAGTTCACTTGATAAACATGGGTGATCATACAAGGGTTTTCATCTTGGGGAATCCGTTTCAGTTAACCAAGTGTACATGTTTAAGCAGTTTTCATGTTATGGCCAATTATCAAACATCATAATAAAAAAATAGAACACCACCAGGGTGCAAGATAAAACCACTAATGACCATGATTTTCAGAAGGCATACATCCAAAATCAATCCATAAAGAAACAAATTTATAAAAAAATAGGTGATCAAACATCAATCCACTATCATCTCATTATTTCATTACCCCGTTATCTTTTGATCATATCCCCTTTTTATTTATTTCTTGATTTAAGGAAGTATTCACCCGTTATTCATAAGGAATCATTAGTACACCCACCCCACATGATTCACAATTAAAGAGAGACAAAAATAATACCTACTTGGATGATCAAAGGATCAATGTTACTCCTTATTTCAAGAATAGGGGATCGTTCAAGTAGTAGGGAAGAACTATAATGAAAATAAACAGGAGATCTCTAGCATAAGTGCAAAACTAATCTAGGGAGGAAGGATCTAGGCACACCAATGGGAAACAGAAAACAAAAAAGGAAAGGAAGATCCCAGCTTTGAAGAGTCAGATCCTATTTTAAAAGAAGAACAGTTTTAAAAGACATTAACGTGGGATCATGGTAAAGATCACATAGTTTGGGTATCTCAAATCACCCGGGATGTTAGGATATTTCAAGGTATAATTAATACCTTTTTAACTTCTACAGTATGAGGTATGATATTTTTATCCTGTAATTTAGTGTCAGCTTTATTTAATACTGGCGTGTCATATTCTTTTATATCTATGGAAATTATAGAAAGTATTTTCATAGATATAAAGTATTTATATCTAGTGATGACTCTCGAAACTCCATTGGGAGTGAGATCTAATAGCATAAACTGGTATAAATAATGCCTCCATGAGATAAGCGGTTATAATTTTTTATGGAACCTCTTAATCCTCAAGATGAATGGTTTTGACATCATTCTTGAGATGCATTGGTTGGTATCATACCATGATAATGTTGATTTCTATCACTAGAGCGTGTTATTTTCATCACCATAGGGTGCTAATTATATTCATAAAGGTGAATGGGATGTCTGGGAGAGTTGAGAAAGACCCAAGCATCATGGGTTGGGTGGAGTTACAAGCCATATTTCTAGTCTTTATCTAGGTGATTAGGGAACATGGCATACATATTTCACTGAAGTAGTAGAACATTTCAAGGATATATTCCTTGATGTATTTTATGAACTATATCATGAGAGGGAGGTAAAGATTAATATTTATCTAATATAAGGAGAAACACCAATATCCATTCCTCCTTACAAGATGGATACTACTGAGTTACAAGAGATCAAGTGGTAATTAAAGGATTTGGAAGGCAATGGGATTATATGATCCAATACATCATCTTGGGGGTTCTCCTATGATTTTATCTAAGAAGGAGGATGGTAACCTTAGGACCTATATGAATTAATGAAAATTGAAACAACTTATGGTTAAGAATCAGTATCCATTACCACAAATAGATGATCTATTTTATCATCTTCAAGGAGCTCATATTTTCTTGAAAATTTATTTGAGGTTATGATACTATTAGGAAATGGTTAGAACCTCAAAAAAACCACCTATAATATTCTATAGAAGATATAGGTTATATGAGTATTGGTTAACACCATTCAGTCTTATGAACAGTTTGACTGCTTTCATAGATTTGAAGAATCAGGTTTTCCACTAGTATCTATATTATTTTAGGGTAGTCTTCATGAATTCCATCTTGGTGTACAAAAACACTCCAAAAAATCAAGAAAAAAAACACTTTTACTATTTTGATTACATTAAGAAAGCATATTTTGTAATCTAAGAACACAAAATGTTAGTTCTAGATTCATAAAGTTCACTTATTGGGCCTAATTATCTCCTAGGAAGGAGTGTATGTTGACGCATAGAAAGTGATAGATGTGACTTCATGAGAGAATCCGAAGAGCGTATTTGATATATAGAGTTTCGTTGGGATATATGGATATTTCATGCGTTTTATTCAGGAATTTTCAATCCTAGAAACACCTCTTACAAGCTTGAGCAAGAAGGGTGTAAAATTTGAATGGTTGAAATCATGAAATAAACCCTTTAAAGAGTTGAAAGGAATATTGAATTCAACACCAATTATGATTCTTCTAGAGCTAGGTAGAAGATTTATAGTTTATTGTGATGTGTTATACCTTGTTATGGGAGCTGTTCTGATATAGGGAGATTAGGTCATGGTGTACGAGTCTCACTAGTTGAGGCCTCATGAGTGGAATTATTCAATGCATGATATTGAGATAGTTTTAATTGTTAATTCCTTAAATTGTTAGTGGATTTATTTTTTTGAGAATGTTTTATTATATAAAACTACCCAAAAAGACATAAATATATCTTAATTCAACATTATTTAAACACCACATAATAAAGATGGGTTGAGTAACTATAGTCATTTGACTTTGATCTTGCTTATACACTTGAGAAAGGAAATGCAGTGGAAGATTCTATGAGTTGAAACACTCAGATATTAGCCATTCAAGATGCCAATAAAAATTGGTAGTTAATGGAACTGTTTTCTAAGATTCACTTGGAGGTGCAAGACCTTTATGGGAAGCATGTACTTGCATTGTTATCAGTGACCTCTTAACTTATATATAGAGTGAAGCTGAGGCACATTTCTAACCCTAAGGACCTAGTCTCAAGGGAGAGTGTTTAAAGAAAGGACCCACCTATTGGTTGTAATTTTGATAAAGATTAGATGTTTCACATTCATGTATGCATTTGTATATATGTAAAAATACTAGAGGAGTTTATGGAAGAGTATCATGCCTATTCTTGGGCAGTACATCCCAGTCTTATGAAGATGTACCATGATTTATGCCACCAATATTGTTGGCTTAATATGAAAAGGGTGATAACTAGTTTCATTACTCGGTGTTCCACCTATCAGTAGTTAAAGGTTGAAAACTAGTGACCAACATGCATTTTACAGTCATTTCCTATTCTAGAGTGGAAATGGGATGAAGTCACAATGGATTTTGTGATGGGTTTACCTAAGCCCCTCGAGGTAGTGATGTATTATAGGTTATCATTGATTGCATGACAAAGGTTTCTCACTTCTTTCTTATTTGATAGATCCTTGTAGTGGAATATCTAGGGAGGTATATGTCAAGGAGTTTATAAACCTTCATAGAGTTCCACATACCATCATCTCAGATAGGGATGCTCATTTTACCTCACAGTTCTGGTTAGGGTTGTAAAAGACTCTTGGTATAATGGTTCTTCTGAGGACAACCTATCACCCTCAGATTCATGGGTAGTCCAAGAATACTATACTGGTGTCAGAGGGAATTCTCCAATCATGCATCTTAAATTTTGGAGGTTCTTTGGAGAAACACATAACTCTTGTTGATTTTTCTTATAATAACTACTTCCAAGAAACTATACAGATGGCCCTTTATGAGGACCTATATGGTATGTCACGTAATTCACCCCTATGATGGTTAGAGGTAGGAGAGGTAGCACTATTGGGACCTTATATAATTTAGGAGACTTTGAAGTAGGCATAACTTATCAAGAAGCATATGGGTATAACTCAGTCTAGGTAGAAATATTATGCCAGTTACCATTGACAACCTATGGAGTTTGAGTTTGAGGATGAAGTATTTATACATGTTTCACCTAGATTGTGGAATAGATGGATTTTAAGGTAGGGTAATATTTCACCATTATTATTTGGACCTTTTGAGGTTTTCTTGATTGATTATTTGGAATTGGATGTTTATTCTTCTTTTGAGGAATATCTCGCATGTATCAGTGATCAAAATATGAAGGCTCTCCGAGTAAGTCCAGTTCCTATAGTATGGGTTCTATGGAAGCATGACCGTGTGTAGGATGAGACATGAGAGTGAGATTCCAACATACATACTCAGTGTCTGAAACTATTCTCAGATGATGTTTTACCACCCTCAAGGAAACTTGAGGATGAGTTGTTTTAAGGAGGTAAGGTTTTAACACCTAAATTTTTTGATAAGGTATAAATCCTTTAAATGATAGTTTTAATATGTTTTTTTCTTCAAATAAAAGTTCCTAAGAGTTTAAGGAAGGGTTTGGGAGCATCTGTGGAATCTTTGGAACCTAGAGATCTAGTTTTTGGAAGAAACATGTGAGCTAAATAGTTAGCACATAGTTAGTTCTAACCGTGCACCTCAACCGTATGAGCCCTAGAGGGTGTCACATATTTTTTTTAAATTGTGAACCCTAGTCCACACAACCATGAAAAATTGCATAGGTGCATTTTAGAGGAGATCCACATAGTCTATGCATGGTTTTTCAAACCATGCGACTTACTATCTGAGGGGGTGTCACCCTACACAGTGAGTGTGCATTGTTGGCACATGGTTTGGCCAACCATGTGGCCTAACCATGGTTGAAATAAAATTTCCACCCTTTCACTAAAAATATAAAACCCCCTTCTCCCATCTTGATTTCTAGAAACCACTCACATCTATATCTTACTCTTATATATCTTCTAGGATTTGAGATTCCTCCTTCATACAATTTCAGAACCACTTGTCGTTCATCACATTAGATTGGAATCAGTAAGATCTTAATTACTCTTTTCCTTTATTTTTTTCTTTTTCTATATAAAATCCTAAATCTGTATGAGAAAATATTCCTCATTTTCAGGGTATTCATCTATTCTTCCGATTTCTCCCATTCTAGCCTGGATTAGAGGCCAATATTGTATGAGGACTTATCTGCCTCTTTAAGGTAGGTTGTCTAATAATTTTTTCCTAAAATTAATGATGTATATATTATTCATTGTTGTGATGCATGCTAGACCCTATGGGTGGTGCCTCCTAAATGACTAATTAATTAAATGAACGGATTTCCCCTTATTTAGGATAGTCCTAGATACCAAATTTCATCATAAAAGAATGTTTTACTCAACACAATCCACCCCTTAGGGTGTTATTCTTTTGAAAAACCTTGATACTTATGATTTGTAATGAATTTGAACCACCAATTGAGGTGTGTTAAGTTTTCCATTATGAATGAAATGAAATTTGAAATAAACAAAGGGAGAATGTAAGGACATATGCTTAGGTCCTTATTTCTTCTTACTTATAGCTTGAGTTATCCTTATGAATTGAATGACCTAATCAAATTAAGTGAATTGTTAAAAGGTCTGGGTTATCGCTATCCCATGACCATCTAACATGTCATGCTAACAGTGATATAAGGGTTCCAACTCGTAATGACTTGTACAAGATCATTGAGCATAATAAATCTACTAATTTATAAATGGATTATATCATGATAAGGGAGATACATGAATTCTTATATATAATACCTTGTACGGGCTCACCTAGAGAGTGAATTTATATTATTCCATGAGATACACTTAGGTTAAATATGTAGAATGATAACTAAGAGATTAGAGGGAAGTTGACTATATTATTACATGAGTGAAACTTGGGTTCCCTATGTTGAATTGAAAGGGAATAATCAGGGGGAAATTCTATTATACCATTCCTTGGGTTATAGATGGATTCCCGTGAGGAATTCCATGGATGGGCTCATAGGGTGATAGTTCATAAAAAACATGGAGTGATACTTGGGTTCCCTATGTGGAATGAATTTTATGAGCTTAGGATACCAATAAATTAAATCAATTGATGCGTAAGCCAAGCCAAAGAATACACTTGGATTCAGTATATGCTTTAAATATTTAAAAACCTAATTTTACTTCCTTCTTGAGCTTATATGATATTAGAATTATGGAAACTCATATGATTATCATTATTACACGTAATCCTTATTTGTTAACCTTGGATCCTAGTATTATAAATATAAACTTAAAATGATAAGTGTTTAAAGACATTCTGACTTATGTCGAAGTAGGTAGTGTTGTTTAGGTGTCCCATGAGAAAATCAAACCGATGTGGCTATTCTAAATATTGTTTTTGTTTGTTTAAAAATATCATTTACTATGGATGGGGGTAGATTAGTTTTGGTATAATCTGAGTCTGAAGTTGGTATGAGAACATTCACTCCTTTTACTTGACTCTCTATTTTTTTGTGCTAGATTTTTTTGTAGCTTTGAAAGAATTAGTCACTTTATTTAAGTTCTCCTTAAGGATTTCAAAGGTTTTATTTTATATAGGATGCTCATTTTGAATAGTCTTGGTGTTTTATATGGTTATTTGGTCTACTCAGATATATTTTCTATATATGTTGGGGATTTGTTTGTGGGAGTGTTTTTTATTGAAATGGGTGACTTCAATTCTTTATAGGATGATTTTATTTGACTTTAACAGTTTTCTACTGCTTTGATCTCACATATTTATTATAATTTCGGTTCACTACTTCCAAGTGATTATTTTATAGAAATATGGGGTTTTTGTGTTTGAAAACTTGGTATGTGACTATTTTTCATGGTAGAATGATCAGTTGATTTTTGAGTACCTCATGATTAAGTATACCTTGAAATGAGTTTAGATCACTTTTGATCAACATTTCTAACTGGAGTTGTTCTTTTGATAGTACAACCTCATTTGAATTGCTGATTCCTAGAGCTGTTGTGATGTGATGATTTGGTTGAAAGTATATTTTAGATTTTTTTCTCCTTATGGTATGTTATCATTTTGATTTTAAATCATCATTTTTTACTTACTTTGGCTGGCTGAATAGTACATGGATCTTCAAGTGCTGAAGGATGGACTCTTTTAGAGTGAAATGATTTTTTTATGATTGATTATAAATCTTTATGTAATAACTTTAATTTTATTGTTGTTGTTAACTCATTACACCTTGTGTATACCTTTTAATTATTATTCTATTTAATAAATTTCATTGAGTTATGGGCCGAGTGTCCAACTCATTTCTTATTTATTATAAAAATAAATATTTAATGATATATGATATGCACAATATTATTTTTCTTGTGGATAATTTTGTGTATGTAGGTGATGAAGAATTATGTTGAAGAAAATTATGAGAGATAATAAATCCATTATACATGATAATTCTTAAAATATTGATATAGATTTGTATTGAAGAACGAAGGATTAAAATCCAAACAATTCTGAAAGAAGGTGATCACATGTGTACAAGTATTTGAATAATTTGAAGGAGTGTTTCGAGACTAGTGGTGCTGATATTTATTAGTTCCCATTGAGGATCTTGAAGACATATAAAAGTAAAGGGAACTCAAATTTCTTGTGGGGGAATAACATATGAAGAAGAATATATTTCTATCTCTGAATCATCATTTTAGAAGAAGCATGTAGCTAGGCTGTCTAACTAGCTATTTGAGTCTTATGATTAGGGTGTCTAACCAATCAAAGAGTAGTAATAGTTGGGGTGTATAATAGATTGATGATAGATTGTAACTAAATATTCTAACCAATTTTATTCACTTGTGGATATAATGGAGACTCCCTGTTGGGGGGACTAACTAATATGGTAAGGAGTAGTTTTTTAGATGAACCTTCTAAATACTGTATGATGATTTCTATTTTACTACTACTAAACATGAGGTGAGGATGTTAGATGAAAGTGTGTTGATCAAGAAATTAAAAAATTTAAAGAGGTTGGGATAAAATGGAATATCTCATAAAAATAAAAATAAATCAATTATTCACCCCTGACCCTCTTAGTGATTCTTTTGGCCTGGGGATCTACAATTCCCACTTCCCAAATCTGGAAAGCCTTCCACCACCGGTGTGATGAAGTTGACACATTTTTTTATAATGGGATAATATAGAGATTAATAATATCAAAAAGAAGATATCTTCCTATTCCGAGACTCCCTCATATATTTAATAAATGCTAGTGAATCTCATTCCCTACACTATCATTGGGGAGATCAGTTAATTACACCACTTACTACCTTATCAGGGTGATAACATTTTTTCCAGAGAGGATTAGTGTGTTAGGTGATGGGAATGATAGGTACCACTTTATCTTCCTCATGTAAAACCATGAGGTCTTCTTATTCTTTTCACATAAGGGAATTAGAGATGGTTTTTGGGTCTAATGCCAAGAAATAAGGTTGTTATCTTCCTCATGTCAAAGAATAAGGGAATCTTATTCTTATCACATAATGCATCCTATGATTTTCATATAAGGAATCCCATGATTTTCACATAAGGCATCCTATGATTTCCATATAAGGAATCCTATACTCATCATATAAGGATTCCTATGATTATCATATATGGAATACCATGTTTTTCACATAAGGTATCATATTATCATCACATAAGGCTTATTATGCTCATCACATAAGGTATCCTATGCTCATCACACGGGAGAAGATGAGTCATATTATACACATCACATAAGGAATCTTATGCTTACCAAATAGGGAAATATCTATTGATGAGTTTAAATATAGATAGTAAGTCACTCATAGTTTAGAGTATAGTGGGAAAACTTTTGGTTTAGAGTCCAGTGGTGAAACTCATGGTGTAGAGTCTAGTGGGGAAACTCATAGTTTAATGTTCAGTGGGGACACTTATAATTTAGAGTATAGTGGGGAAACTAATGGATTTGAGTACACTAGGGATACTCTATAGAATGAATCCTCATAAGTAGGGACTTTAGGAGGCTTGGTGATTGTAGAGACCCTAAGCTTATCGTACATGGACATTACATTACATTTGCGGAATACTTAGTACATAACAAAAACACACACACAAGGATCGTAATAGTTTAGTGTCTTTGGAAACTCGGAACGTAATCTTATAATCGTGGTGAAAGATCTTCAATATCTCCCATAAAGATCTCCCTTTTTTTTATACCTAAAACCTTTCTTTATATCCTGGGGAAAATAAAACATAAAAGGGTGAGCTCAAATGCTCAGTAAGGGTAAACAAAAGAAAAATCAATCACATCGTATTCATAAGAACATAACATTTTGGAAATCTTAACCTGCAAAAGGGAGTATAATTTCATAACATGGGATAAATCATAGTAGTGAAATGAAATCCCAATAATCATAACTTAAAACATGATACTTTGTGGCATACACACATAATCATAGAGAATCATTTCTTGTTAGTCAAGACTCATTTCCAAGACTATCTTAGTGGACAAAGTCCCTTTCTGAATCGAGTAACCCTCATTTCAGTCCTGTTTCACTGAACCGGTATAACCTACCATTTCAGCCATGTCTATCTCATGAGATATAAAATCTTTACCCAATGCATTGGAGGGAGATATAGGTCCCACCCATCTTATAATGAATCCTTTCTTATGTGTGCCACATAATCATAAATCATACATCATCGCATAACACATGTAACAAAAATGGGATTCTTGAAACATCATGACATCATAAAACAAATCATATAAGGTAAATGACTTCATAAAAATAATTCCCTTACAACATAATAAAATCATTGTAATAATAGGGATAAAAACAGAACCCTATATTATCTTATATGGAAAATAATTTTGATAAAACACTTGAACTCCATTCTTGAGGAAAATATCCTTTCTACTTCAAAAACATTTTCCTTTCTTAACATGTCATACAATTTTAAACTAAAAGAAGTTTATTAAAAATAAACTTGAAAACTTGTAAAGGAAGCTTCTTGAAAATAATGTTTTAAAAATCCATTCATACCGTATAAGTTAAAAAAAACATTCTTCGTACTTTTGTCGGAAAGTCAAAAAGTACCTCGTATGAAAAACGACAAAAGATTCCTTTCATATCTTTTACAAAAAAAACTCACCGAAGGTAAAAATTGATTTAAACAATTGTAGGTGGATGGAAGTAATATTACATATTGATGAAACATGGACGTGGATGATAAAATACACCCCAGTAAATACTTACGAATAAACAATCTCGGATAAAAATGAGATTGTGATATTTCCCTTACCTTAGGTCCGATTTGCTTTGTTCGTGTCCGAAGCTCCTGTATAATGGTTTAAATAATGTTATTGACTTATTCCAGAATCATACATATTGATATGATATCATATATGGTCATATTATTAGCTTCTTGTTAGTAATATTTCATTGTTACTTGTTACTCGGGTCTTTATAACTTTTTGTTCTTTTGCGTGTTTTGTCGAATAAATTCTTATTCTTATCTTTAGGTTATAGATAATTCATTTACAGAATGGTATTAGTGTAGTATATACCATATTCATTCATTCAATTCATTTATAAAATCATTATGAAATGAAGATCATGTAGAACGAGTCGCATCACATCGTGGAGACGGTATTCCGTACGTACGCACGAGTGATGATATCGTTCCTATGATCGTGGAATTGTATTGGAGTATATATATATTATTTCAGTATCAATATTACTTCATAATAATCATATATAGTTACTCATTACACCATTATACCCATCCTTGTAAAGTGATGGTGGAAAATAGATTACACCACGGCGTGGAGACGGTATTCCGTACGTACGCACGCGCGGTGATTTCATTTTTCCGTAGGATGGATAGAAGGTGAATTAGGGTTGTTTCATATTTATAATAACATATCAGTATGTAAGTAATAATGATGTTATTACTTTATCATGAAACAACTAAAGAAGAAGAAGTTGAAGAAGAAAGAAATTGAAAAGATCGGTAATGGATATTACCTCTTCTTTGGAACGCCTCTTTGAATCCTCCACATAAGGAACTAAGATTGGTCTTTTGAGAAGACCAGGACCTCTAGGATTATTCTAGGGAAGTGTAGAGGAGAAAATGGCAGGGGTTGGCCGAGCTTTAGTGCTCAAATTGGTGTGAGGAGGAGGGGGAGGAGGTGCCCTTTTATAAGGGAGGAGAGGGGCACCTTAGGAATATCTCAAAATATTATTTTATATTAAAGTCAAAATCGGTTTATAATGGTTCCAAAGGGTCTTATTTCGAAGATAAGGTGGGGATGGGTCGAAATACTATCAACCAATAGGATTTAGACAAGTTTATGGTATTATTTTAACCTTATCAATTAGATTTAACTCTAAGTTAAATAATTTAACTTTTACCGTGTCTTTTTGTTTTCTTTCACTATATGGTTAATACACTTACTATAACATGCCAAAAGAACCCCAAATTGTTTATTATTAATATATATATCCTTATCTAAGTCATTTGGCCAAACCTTAGATTTTTAGGAATACAATAACAATTAATAATATAATATTTGATTTAAAAACTATTTTGCGTCAATTTTGACACTATTTGATATATGATTTTTGTGAAAGTCATAACAGAATTATATGTTCGAACCAAGTTGATTAAATCAACTATAATATATCATAGTAACCTAGAAAATTAGTGTAATTCATAAAAAGGCTTAAATTACATTTATTTTGGTATTTATATTATCAATTATGTCAATATTTCATTAATAAGATAATTACTGCACCATCTTTGTGTCATAAATAAATTAAATTATTTGATGTCTAAAAATTAAAAATAAAATATCATTATGTAGGAAATCTTTTTAGCTTTCTAATGAATATTTATAGTCGAATTTATCTTATGTATAAACCCATATTAAAAATGTTTTAGTTATTAAACTTTGATTTTAACTATTTTAACTATTCATTAAATAAAATAATATTAAATGTCATAATCTAATCCAAGTGGACCTAAATGGTCATATTATATTCATAAGGTTGTTTTTGGTCGAATTACACTTATCCAATAGAATTAGGACATGTGTTAGGGTAATAGTAATATCATATTTACCCTTAGTTACCCTATTTACTATTAACCGTGGTAAAAAAAAGTAAAAAGTTACTATTCACCAAAAATTATTTTCATCTCATTGAACCACATTTTACTTACTGACATCAACCGTGTCTCTCGGATTTTTGAAATTCCATTCACAGAAGCGGTAAAATTAAGTTTTATGAAAAATTCAGTTTTTTTAACTACCACTTAGTAGTTTCACTATTCATCAAAAATTGATATTTTTCAGAATAATGCCAAAATTTCATCCTAAGCTATATTTCAAATTCCGAATTCAAAAATGAAGTCTATTTTACCAAATTCATAACATAGAAATTGCATTAATTAATTTTATAATTAAATCCCGTTGTTAAAACAAATAGCGTGTTTTTAAGAAACAATATCTATCAAAAGATTGACACTTGATTATGTCTGGTTTAAATGTGAAATTACATCCAATGACCAACATTGTATTAAATTGTAAAAATATATTATAAATATACTTTAAAACCACACAAATTAATAATTTATCACTATTAATTATTTCAATTAAAAAAGTTGTTTTTAATTATAATTTAGTAATTTTCACTATTCATCAGAATATGAAAGTTATCCAAAAAGTACCAAAATTTCACCTTAGGCTAAATTCGATACTCCGAATCCATAAATGAAGTACATTTTGAAAAATTAAATTTACAAAATTTCAAAAAGTGGTTATTACTATTCATAACGGCTAGTTTTAATAATATCTTAATAGCATATCGTTGTTTAGCGAAACTTGGTGTTGCGTACAACACACGCTATCGTGGAAGGTCACGATTGCATGTAATTCAAGCCAGGTCAAAGATGTGTGTTGTGAAAGCTCCTTTTGGTGTAGCGTATAACACAAGACATTAATGAAATTAAAAAAAAATATTTTTCATTAAATTTCGGGGTGTTACATTCTACCCCCCTTAAAATGAATTTCGCCCTCGAAATTCGTCGGCCTTATAAATTGTTTACTATTCGAAAGTTTCTTTAATAGAAACCCACATCTTAAAAAGGAATATCAAAACCAATCTTTAAAAACAAAAGTATGAAACGTAACGGTTACACAAATAAACTAATCATTGGGTTTCCACATAGGTGAAAATATGGATATGGAAGAGAAATCTAACCATCATGTTCTGATGGAGAGTGGTAGAGAACATGGCTATGGAAAAGCCAATAATCACAAATCCATAAATTTGTGACGATCTAAGGTACCATCCGATTCATCAGGTATAAGATCACTAGGACAACATTTTTGGTTTTCAAGATCATTTCCCTAAAGTTGAAAATTTGAATTGGAATAAATATTTTCTTTATTTTGGTACAATCTCACTATTGTTCGTGCCTAGAACAATTTCCACTTCATCTCTTAAATAAATGAAGTTGAATTTGTTATTCGTGAAGTGTTAGCAGATCATGTGATAGAATGACGGGTCATTCCATCTGTCTCAAACAAAAGGTTAGCAAAAATTATATACATAAGTCGATCTATAGTGAGATTAATCATATATAGTTCCTAAAATGGACTTATACTTCATATATCATACTGCTTAATATAATAAAACTAGTTTCTACTAAACAGGGACTTCCTGTAGGCCAGTGGTAGGTGATAAAGGCCAGTCGCACTTCGGTTGTGGGTTCGATTCCTACGACCTTGTCCGACGCGATGGGCTGTCGCCCGTCCTGCAGGTTGTCCCTTTTTCTAAAACTATATTACTATAACATCCCATCAATAATATCGAAAAAACTTCTATCCTTAAACAATACTAACTTATGTCCAACATAATCCATTCTAATCTTTAGGCTTATCCATAATACTGCAGTCCACTCTCATAATATAGTGAAAACGATTACCAGAGATTTAATACTATCGTTAATCCCCATATATATGTCTTGTTGGTCACATTCCAAACATTCAAAGGCCTTAATCTTGTACTCTCTTGAATACCCATTGAACCTTAGTGAAAACTTGAATGCAGTTAAAAGTTAACACTTTCCACATACCAAAATCTTCAAAATTCTATATACTCAAACCATGATATCACTTAGTCCTTATATCAATCATGAGCTCATGAATACTATCAAACATATTAGATTCTCTTTATCCCTTCATTATGCGCATATCATCCACTTTCCAAAAAAATATCTGAATAACCTTTCATTGTTACTCATACCATTCATCATAAACATTCAAAACTTAAGGAAAGACAACAGTGTAACAATCCTTAGATGTCTTTTTATTCTATAGTACAACATTACACTTGATAAACATGTAATCATTCCACTACCTTCTTAAACCATTGACCGAGCTTCAATAATTCTTTCATCTCACATATCATTTGTAGTCTCTTCATCATCATCAACATAAATACTTCCCATACGACCATACTGATTATCTTCATGAGACTTTCCCTTAGGGAATTGGTTTGCATAATGCCTGTACATTCCACATTTAAAACATTTAACCATTGTTGATGTCGTAGCAATACCATTATCCTCATCCATGGTGTTAACTGAACCTTTTCCTTTGCACTTACTTGCTTTGTGTCCTTCTTTTCCACACCCAAAGCATCTTCCAGTTCCTTTGAAACATTCTCCTTGATGCCTCTTCCCACATGATTTACATAGGGGAAATTGAACTTTCTTTCCTCTATGATCATCATAAAACTCCATCTTTCTCTTATTATCCGAGTCAGGAAACTTACCAAATTTTACTTTATTGATCATATTATGAGATTGCTGATTCGGCATAATAATGATGTTTGGACTTCCAAATCCCATTTCACTATGAAGAATATCATTCCATTGTCCATCATATCCTCCATTATCGTGAATCATCTTGTTTCCAGCCATTTTCTAAAACCCAAAAAAAGAATAGTGTGAGAGGCAAAAATCATGCTAGGGAAAACAACATAATAAAGGGGGAGTACCTTCAATATCTAACATCTTAGGTTTAATTCTATGATCGTTAGTGTAGTTCTAGTACTACAACCTATACGTATACTTAACCTTAGGGACATCCCTAGACATACCGTAGAAATATCTCTAGGGATCTCACTAACGTTTTCACATCCTAGTTTCCAAAGGTTGACTAAACCTTTCCTCTGATACCAACTGTAGAGACCCTAAGCTTATCGTACATGGACATTACATTACATTTGCGGAATACTTAGTACATAACAAAAACACACACACAAGGATCGTAATAGTTTAGTGTCTTTGGAAACTCGGAACGTAATCTTCTAATCGTGGTGAAAGATCTTCAATATCTCCCATAAAGATCTCCCTTTTTTTACCTAAAACCTTTCTTTATATCCTGGGGAAAAGAAAACATAAAAGGGTGAGCTCAAATGCTCAGTAAGGGTAAACAAAAGAAAAATCATTCACATCGTATTCATAAGAACATAACATTTTGGAAATCTTAACCTGCAAAAGGGAGTATAATTTCATAACATGGGATAAATCATAGTAGTGAAATGAAATCCCAATAATCATAACTTAAAACATGAAACTTTGTGGCATACACACATAATCATAGAGAATCATTTCTTGTTAGTCAAGACTCATTGCCAAGACTATCTTAGTGGACAAAGTCCCTTTCTGAATCGAGTAACCCTCGTTTCAGTCCTGTTTCACTGAACCGGTATAACCTACCATTTCAGCCATGTCTATCTCATGAGATATAAAATCTTTACCCAATGCATTGGAGGGAGATATAGGTCCCACCCATCTTATAGTGAATCCTTTCTTATGTGTGCCACATAATCATAAATCATACATCATCGCATAACACATGTAACAAAAAATGGGATTCTTGAAACATCATGACATCATAAAACAAATCATATAAGGTAAATGACTTCATAAAAATAATTCCCTCACAACATAATCAAATCATTGTAATAATAGGGATAAAAACAGAACCCTATATTATCTTAGATGGAAAATAATTTTGATAAAACACTTGAACTCCATTCTTGAGGAAAATATCCTTTCTACTTCAAAAACATTTTCCTTTCTTAACATGTCATACAATTTTAAACTAAAAGAAGTTGATTAAAAATAAACTTGAAAACTTGTAAAGTAAGCTTCTTGAAAATAATGTTTTAAAAATCCATTCATACCATATAAGTTAAAAAAAACATTCTTCGTACTTTTGTCGGAAAGTCAAAAAGTACCTCGTATGAAAAACGACAAAAGATTCCTTTCATATCTTGTACAAAAAAAACTCACCGAAGGTAAAAATTGATTTAAACAATTGTAGGTGGATGGAAGTAATATTACATATTGATGAAACATGGACGTGGATGATAAAATACACCCCAGTAAATACTTACGAATAAACAATCTCGGATAAAAATGAGATTGTGATATTTCCCTTACCTTAGGTCCGATTTGCTTTGTTCGTGTCCGAAGCTCCTGTATAATGGTTTAAATAATGTTATTGACTTATTCCAGAATCATAAATATTTATATGATATCATATATGGTCATATTATTAGCTTCTTGTTAGTAATATTTCATTGTTACTTGTTACTCGGGTCTTTATAACTTTTTGTTCTTTTGCGTGTTTTGTCGAATAAATTCTTATTCTTATCTTTAGGTTATAGATAATTCATTTACAGAATGGTATTAGTGTAGTATATACCATATTCATTCATTCAATTCATTTATAAAATCATTATGAAATGAAGATCATGTAGAACGAGTCGCATCACATCGTGGAGACGGTATTCCGTACGTACGCACGAGTGATGATATCGTTCCTATGATCGTGGAATTGTATTGGAGTATATATATATGATTTCAGTATCAATATTACTTCATAATAATCATATATAGTTACTCATTACACCATTATACCCATCCTTGTAAAGTGATGGTGGAAAATAGATTACACCACGGCGTGGAGACGGTATTCTGTACGTACGCACGCGCGGTGATTTCATTTTTCCGTAGGATGGATAGAAGGTGAATTAGGGTTGTTTCATATTTATAATAACATATCAGTATTTAAGTAATACTGATGTTATTACTTTATCATGAAACAACTAAAGAAGAAGAAGTTGAAGAAGAAAGAAATTGAAAAGATCGGTAATGGATATTACCTCTTCTTTGGAACGCCTCTTTGAATCCTCCACTTAAGGAACTAAGATTGGTCTTTGGAGAAGACCAGGACCTCTAGGATTATTTTAGGGAAGTGGAGAGGAGAAAATGGCAGGGGTTGGCCGAGCTTGAGTGCTCAAATTGGTGTGAGTATGAGGGGGAGGAGGTGCCCTTTTATAAGGGAGGAGAGGGGCACCTTAGGAATATCTCAAAATATTATTTTATATTAAAGTCAAAATCGGTTTATAATGGTTCCAAAGGGTCTTATTTCGAAGATAAGGTGGGGATGGGTCGAAATACTATCAACCAATAGGATTTAGACAAGTTTAGGGTATTATTTTAACCTTATCAATTAGATTTAACTCTAAGTTAAATAATTTAACTTTTACCGTGTCTTTTTGTTTTCTTTCACTATATGGTTAATACACTTACTATAACATGCCAAAAGAACCCCAAATTGTTTATTATTAATATATATATCCTTATCTAAGTCATTTGGCCGAACCTTAGATTTTTAGGAATACAATAACAATTAATAATATAATATTTTATTTAAAAACTATTTTGCGTCAATTTTGACACTATTTGATATATGATTTTTGTGAAAGTCATAACAGAATTATATGTTCGAACCAAGTTGATTAAATCAACTCTAATATATCATCGTAACCTAGAAAATTAGTGTAATTCATAAAAAGTCTTAAATTACATTTATTTTGGTATTTATATTATCAATTATGTCAATATTTCATAAATAAGATAATTACTGCACCATCTTTGTGTCATAAATAAATTAACTTATTTGATGTATAAAAATTACAAATAAAATATAATTATGTAGGAAATATTTTTAGCTTTCTAATGAATATTTATAGTCGAATTTATCTTATGTATAACCCCATATTAAAAATGTTTTAGTTATTAAACTTTGATTTTAACTATTTTAACTATTCATTAAATAAAATAATATTAAATGTCATAATCTAATCCAAGTGGACCTAAATGGTCATATTATATTCATAAGGTTGTTTTTGGTCGAATTACACTTATCCAATAGAATTAGGACATGTGTTAGGGTAATAGTAATATCATATTTACCCTTAGTTACCCTATTTACTATTAACCGTGGTAAAAAAAAGTAAAAAGTTACTATTCACCAAAAATTATTTTCATCTCATTGAACCACGTTTTACTTACTGACATCAATCGTGTCTCTCAGATTTTTGAAATTCCATTCACAGAAGCGGTAAAATTAAGTTTTATGAAAAATTCAGTTTTTTTAACTACCACTTAGTAGTTTCACTATTCATCAAAAATTGATATTTTTCAGAATAATGCCAAAATTTCATCCTAAGATATATTTCAAATTCCGAATTCAAAAATGAAGTCTATTTTACCAAATTCATAACATAGAAATTGCATTAATTAATTTTATAATTAAATCCTGTTGTTAAAACAAATAGCGTGTTTTTAAGAAACAATATCTATCAAAAGATTGACACTTGATTATGTCTGGTTTAAATGTGAAATTACATCCAATGACCAACATTGTATTAAATTGTAAAAATATATTCTAAATATACTTTAAAACCACTCAAATTAATAATTTATCACTATTAATTATTTCAATTAAAAAAGTTGTTTTTAATTATAATTTAGTAATTTTCACTATTCATCAGAATATGAAAGTTATCCAAAAAGTACCAAAATTTCACCTTAGGATAAATTCGATACTCCGAATCCATAAATGAAGTCCATTTTGAAAAATAAAATTTACAAAATTTCAAAAAGTGGTTATTACTATTCATAACGGCTAGTTTTAATAATATCTTAATAGTATATCGTTGTTTAGCGAAACTTGGTGTTGCGTACAACACACGCTATCGTGGAAGGTCACGATTGCATGTAATTCAAGCCAGGTCAAAGATGTGTGTTGTGAAAGCTCCTTTTGGTGTAGCGTATAACACAAGACATTAATGAAATTAAAAAAAAATATTTTTCATTAAATTTCGGGGTGTTACAGTGATCCTAGGGAAATGGTTAGGTTGGGGGATATCTCCTCTTGGGATGGATATTTGATAGTAATGATATTGGGATTGAACCTCAGGGAGGAATCCTATGTATCCCTATAGAATAGAAATCAAAACCCATGTAGTCCAAGTCACATAATTTAAGTTTGTATGATAGGAATGGTCTATGAAGTTTAACATCATGTGGTAAGGACACTTGAATCATAAAGGGGGATACAATAAGAGATTGATAAGAGATTATGCATTGGACTACCCGAACCTTGCTAGAAAGTAGTAAGGATATGTACGGGTCTTACGCATGAGCTTACCATCCCTTGATAAAAAGAAACAAAGATATATGTGGGGTTTATGAAAATTCTACCCAACCCTTAGATGATGAATAAGTCTTAGAGGTGAAATACCATAATTACAGTTGTGTATATATAGTTTTCATGAATGAATCCTGACTGGGAAGATATAGGGCCCATGTTCCATGAACGTTTTTTAATTTTTCTTCATGAAGGAGGCATAAAATTGATTTCCATGATAGGGGTCTCACACAAGATAGGTGTTTTATGAGACCTTGAATTTCACGAGTCTTTGAGACCTTGTGTGAAGGTTTTTCTTCTTGTAATGGAGTTTTACAAAACAATATTAAATGTTTTTCAACACTTTAAAGGGTTTAAAAGAGGAAATTCATATATGATTTCTCATCTAAAGGGTTCTATGAAAATTTCTTCAGTTAGGCTTGTGAAATGAGTAAAAGTTTAGGTTACATGAGTTGAGATAATTTGGATTCTTAAAAATAAAAATACCCAAAATCCAAAGGCCATAATAAAAAATAATTGAATAAGGAGGGCTAAGGGGTATTTATGGAATCCATGGGCTGTGGAAGTAGATGAATCATGGAAGAATTGCATTTTCATGGAATTCTAGTTTTATACAGTACTTGATGTTATAGACTCGCACAACTTGGAATGCATGAGATTTGAGAAAATTCCTTCAACTTCACTTTTTTTTCTATATTTATTCCTTGATCCTTCTTTGATGAATTTTTTAGAATAAAAAATACACCCCTCATAACTGGGTCCAATAAGGTTGAAGAGTATTAAATTATAAGAAATATTTATAAATTTAGAATTTTCCTCATTTTTTATCATATAACTTAGTTAATATCTTTACCTATAAATTTGGTCGGGGACCTTAGAGGGTACCATTTAGATTTCATGTAAATTGAGTGAATCCTATCTTTTCATAGAACTCAACTCTTGTGATAGAGTCCTGCGATGGAGTCCTTGGTTTCAATATCACACCTTAAGATATTATGTCATTATTTTTTTAGTTGAACAAGGGTCAATAAGTAAGTATAGTTTTGATCTTTCATTGGATAAAGAACAAAGTAGGGGTGGTGAGAATATACCAAGTGGTTAGGAAGAAAGATAAATATCACTCAACTCCCTAGAATTCCTAGTGTTTTATGGATCATTATCTCATGATTATTTGGGGGTGAAAATGGATGTTGATGATAAATAAATCTTAGTGGAATTGATGATTTTCCCACCATAGGGATTATAAAGTAAATTTAAACCCTTTTATTTTCTCTGAATACACTTGGGGTACTCTGTACTAACTTGATTTATTTTCCCTTTATAGAATCTTTTTTCTTAGTTGAGGAGACAAATATGGTGGACATTAGGTTTCCCACCAATTCCAAAGGTTCTTCGATAGAAAAGTCTACCTCCAATGCTTTGGGCCTCAATCTATTGGCTGGTGCGACAGTTGGGAAAGGGTAGGTGTTTGAGGAACCTATTTTTCTAGTAAAGGGAGAAGATGAACTCACAACTATTTTGTGGTAGGTAATCCATAATTACAAAATAAACCTTTTTATTGTCATATCTAGGTTTAATCTATGACTTTTTCTGGTAGTGTTTAGACCCATTGGGGAGAATAAGTTTTTGGAGCTTATGGATCTGAAGGAATTTTTCACCATCTTGATGGATGCTTAGGTGGACTAGGCACATGGAGTAACCACTTCTCAAGATGGTGAGCTTACTAGAGCACTGGTGGAGAAGAAATACATGGAGTATTCTATCACTCATGAAGAGACTTTCGTGAGCCCATATGTTGATTTGATGCCTATTTTTATGGAAATTGATGAGATGATCCCCCTTTCGACATTAGAAGCAAGCTCGATGAATCTTAAAGATGATCACCCATATCTATTGCTCAAGCAGTTCCTACAGTATGATATTTCTCTAAGAGATGAATCTGACTTAGGGTAGGGTGAAATTGAGGTGAACTAGGTGATCTGATGAAGGGAATGGAAAGAATATTTGGGGCCTCATAACTCACACACCACTAGATCAAATGGGTATCTGAATAGGAACTCTTCTCAACTAGCTGGTGAACTTGGGAGATAGTTGGGTTGATTATCATTACATACATTACATGACCCAAAAATTTATAGTTGAGTGGGATAAAATGGAGGTATGATAGTTCAAATTTTCCTGGGTTGTGTCTGTTACCCATGTTGTGGAGTCTCTTTAAGAGATCCAATAAGAGATCACTCATTAGTGAGAGGAGGACGGCTAGTTGTAGCTCCTCTCTCTAGGGAAAGATGAGGCAGTTGTTTGCGTAAGGAATTATCTAACTATGGTTAAAGTAAGCTATCTTAACCAACATCTTTAGTGGTGGAGTGTGGGGTTCAACATGAAAAAATCAAAGTATAAGTGACCGAGGTGCATCTTGAAGTGGATGATGAAATGGAGGATATGACTAGGATGATGAATCCTCCTGATAGAGGTTCATTGAATAAGGAAATGGTTAGAGAATTTCCATAAGCTAGTTTGTACTAAAGGAGAGGTTCCAATCTATAGATATCCCTATTATTTTTTTCAATGTAATAAAATTAATAATTATTCAATATCCCTATTTTGTACTTGATTTCATCTTGATTTTGTTAATTAAATAACAAAATAAAATCTCTAATACTGTATTACATGAAATTGAGTCATTCTTGGTGTGAGAAATAAGAGATAATATGAGATCACCAATATTACATGAGAGTGTGTAATAGGGGAGGATGAGTCAGGGTCATAATGTTGCATTGACCACTGAAAGGTAACATATGAGGATGTGGGGAACTATATTGATGAAATTACAAAATACATATTCACCCAATCAATGTAGAAAGATATATAGGGGTGAAACACCAAGGGTATTTGAATTCTAATTTATCCAAGGGAAGTGGGAGAAAGGTATGTTTTGATTATAAGAGTTTGGATCAAAGTATAAAGGGGTATATGGGTTGAGTGTGTCCACTAGAAGACTTGTTGAAAGGTGGGATCCACTACTACATCACTATAAATGAAGGAAATCAATGTTTAGGATGATCATTGTACATTTTTGTAACATGATTTATACAATATTGATACTGAGGATGTTTCCTCTAAGATGTATTCCCTAGAAGAGAGGTGGGATAAGATTGGGGCACTTGAGACATCACCATAGATCTAGGGGATTCTATTAAAGAAATAAAAGGTCCTCTAGGATGTGTGCTCTGTATGGGAGGTAGGAAAGAATGGGGAACCTATGCTATCATATTAAACCAATAATATTCTATTTGGAAATTAAAGGGGATGATGATTAAAATCATGGGATAGAAAGTTTATTTTTGAAAGAGGGGCAATACTTAGGAAGAGTTATAACACTCTTAGGGTTATGTCATTGATAGGTCAGACAAAAACTGATAAAGGTAATGTGGGATAGTAAGTTTTAGGGTAGAAACAAATGCCAAACTCATGAGAGACACAAGAATGGGATTCAATATTGCTATAGGGAGGGAACAATGTAATCCCTGAGGCTATATAGTTTAAGTTCATACAATTTGGACCAATGGTGGATACTGATTTATGTTTATGGAGATCAGACCATAGGATTGTTGGGCTTCAAGGACATACAAATTGGACAGTAAGGGTGTCGCTAGTTTAAGGTCATTCAAATTTGACTGTAAGGTGGTTGCTAATATTTTAAAGTCATAAAACTCATACCATAAGGATGGATACTAGTTTAAGGTCACAGATATTTGACTATAGGGTCAATGGAGTTTAAGTTCACAAATCTTGGACCATAAGGGTAGAGAGATAATCAATATAACAATGGGGGTATAGTAAACCCATCACAATTTGGGATCCTGATTCTAAAAAAATAGCCTTAGGGGAAGATTAAAAAAGTTTAAGTTCATGATGTGTGGACTAAGGAGATAAATTTTAATGTTATATAGCTTTGAAAAAATCCTAGTAGAATAACATCATCTTGGTGATAGATAAGAAAAGGGAACCTAATGGAGGGGAATTAAAAACAATGATGAAGTGGGGGTGATAGGTGATTTATGGATGTGACTAGGATAGGAGATCCAAGAATTACTATGAATCTTGTAAAGTAGGAATCAATTCACACATAGTTTGTTAGGTTCTACACATAGATATACCTTATATACATGAAATATTGAAAAAAATGATTGGGTTCTTTGGTGTGAAAATCATGATCCAAACTTGATGTGAATTGGTAGAAGTCTTTTCATGGGGGGAAGAGAGGGGCCTGGAGAAGAATTATATGGATGGTCCTGATATAAATCATTTGGGTTTCACTAAAAATACCATGAAATAGGAATCAAACCAAATGTAGTTCTTATTAGGAAGTATCTACACCAACCTAGATCATGTACATGGGAAGTTACGGGGAGATCATCCAAGTGCTAGGAAGTTAAAGGTGTCTCAATATAAGTTGACGAAGTGGCCCAAATACTAGGATGGAATGGGAATTAGATATTATGTATGATCTAGGATGAGGAATATATGTGTCACTATGTATCTTATGAAATAGAAATCAGTACACACATAGTTCACGGGGGCAGCGTGACAGGCGACTGACACCAAAAGTGGGGTGTGGTAGAAGACGAACAATGACACAAAGAGGCATCCTCTTAGGTATGGACAAAGGAATCACATAGTTATAAGTCATGATATAGGGAAAATTCCATGTAGTTTAATTCCATGTATTAAAGAAATTGACCATGCATTTTAATGTTATACAATGAAAATAAAGACTGTTCAGTTTAACACAGTACAAAAATGATGTGTGCTTTTATATTTAAAGTCATGAAATTAGGACTATATGAGGGTCATGTAGTTTAAAGACATAATGCTTAAATGAGTAAAATCCATAATTATAATTACAATCCATCTTAATCATGTTAATGAACAACCAACCAAAATATATAAACTCAAATGAGTCATGTTTGGTGTAATAAACAACGTGAAAAGGATTATTACTTACATTACATGAGAACACATGATAGGGATGGATGATTTGGGGTCATAGAAGTGCGTCAACCACTATAAGAAAACCCATGACGATAAGAAATTAGTTTATAATTAATATAATAGATAAATTAACCCTACCAATGTGTAGATATCCATGAGGGGGATAACAAAAAGGGTATTAAAACTCTACTTGAACAAATAAGGGTGGATAGAATGATAAATTGTGATTTTGAGAGCTTGAATTGAAGGAAATGGGAATATGGGATAAGTATGACTACCAACAGACTATTTAAAAGGAAGGATCTACTATAATATCATGAAAAATGGGGGTGAAAACATTGAGTATTACCATTTACCATGTTTAAAACATGGTTTCCACTACATTTGTACAAAAGATATTTCCTCTGGGACATGTGCCTTGGATGAGAGGCTGGCTGAGACTCGGGAAAATAATCCACCAAAATAGACCAAGGGGATTTTATTTGTAAGTGAAAGAGAATGGTTATTCAAACTATAGATATGTAAAGTGTAGATAAAAATATAATAAAGATTCTTGAGAAGAGTTCAATCACTCCAAGGGTATACCATCGTGTATTAAGCACGTCGATAAGGAATATCAATATAGGCAGAGGACATATATGAAAATGTATTTTTCGGATGATTGTTAATGAAAAACACATGATGGGAATGAAAATTAATTTAGATAATTTTTTGGGGGACTAATATGATCTATTATGCTATATATTTTAAGGTCATATAGCTCAGAATGAATCCGAATGGAGTTAAAGTTCATATAATTTAGACTATCTCCTTTGATAATGTCCATGTCTTGGTTCCAGGTGGGTGAAGGTATCCTTATAGGGGAATTGAGAACCGAGATGATCTAGGGGAAATGGAAAATCTATGATTTTTCTTAATACTAAATAGTTAGGGTGTTACTACATATCATATAGAATAGGAATCATGTAAATACCCATGTATTTATGGGTTATGAAATTCAGGGGGAATTATAATTTTTGTCTTGGAGTAGGGGATATTCAAATAATTGTAATTCAAATAAGAATTATGCAGGTTATAACATCTCAAAGAGACGTTTTTGGATGCATATCAAGGATCTAGAAGTGCATAAGGTTCTCAGGTGAGCATTGGATTGGGTTTGGGGTGATCACCTCCCTTTATTGGTTTTGCTGCAGGTAGCTGGCCGTGCTGCAATCCATGGGTCATGTCATGATAGATTTCCACAGGGGTAGTTTCATAGTGGGGTATGTGAAGGCCAAACTATAAAATGGGATCATGGGGAATCACATCAATGGAGAAAAATATGTTGTTCCATGAAGGCTGAATATAGCCTTGAAAGAGAGGCACCATTGCATGACACATAGGGGTCTCACTATGATGGTGTTTGGTGAGTAGATATCCCATATTCTTAGGTGGGGACACACCTCAAGACATTAGGGTCATTCCATGATAGAATTTGGATGGGGTTCAACCACTTTCCCAAGGAGGTTACTACATAGGCCAGGAGGGTCACACCATGATAGATCCTGGTGATTAGGTGTCGCGCTGCAACCCTCATGGTCTCACCATGATCAGAACTAGGGATATTTTTTTAATAGGGGTAAACTTATAATTTACCATTTAGCCTCATGGGTTCTTGGTTAAACAACTATATAGGGAGATACTATTCAGTGATCTATCCCCTACCCATATCCTCCCTTTAACCCCCTTCGATGTGGGTGTTCTTGCTAGTGGTTTTAGAATATTTAGAGGTATCATTTCCTCTTATTCTTTCTATTATTCCTTACCTTTCTTATATTCTAATTTGGGATGTTTTAATATTAGGTTTTGGAGAATATTTATATCGAATCATAGTAAAAATAATCTAAAATGATGTGAATTGTACTTGGTGTGGCTAGAGGACATCCTAATAAGATGATCACATGTTGTTTCTCATTGTATGGTTGAAGGTAATTTACCCTATTTTTAGGGTTTTTAGTAAAATTGGGTTTAATTAATTGATGATTCAGGTAATAAAATTGGGGATTTTGTGTGGCTTAGGTTCAGGTCTATGTTGGAAGTGTACCACACCCTGTTTCTCATGGTTTTGATGGTGTTATTCTATTGGTTGGGTTTTTAGGTAATTATACCTATTTGAATTAAATTTTGAAATTAATTATAAATTGTTATAATTAATTAATTTTTATATTATGGCCTAATATAAGGGCTCAGAAGATGACATGAGGCTTGGACGAGCTTGAACGATGGTGGATGAGCTTACATAAAGGGAATAGATCTATGTATGAGGTAAGTGGTCCCTTGAACATATCCCTTGGTTTATGTATATTTTTATGTGGAATGTGATATATAGTTTCACTAACATGGATGATCAACCTTTTTCATAAAATAAAAATTTCATTAAAATAAAATTCCTAAGGATCGATGAAGTTCCAAGGTTTATAATGTACCCTTGAGCATTATATTGGTCCCATGACCATTGATGGATCAGGTATTTATTATAAATATGTTACTCAAGATACATGGACCCTAGAGGGGTACTAGTGAGATGAGAATGAATATAGTGGTCCTGAGATTGGTTCCCTTAGTTAACTTGATTAGGGTTGAGTGATGGACTGGGAATGGATGAACTGAGTAAGCAATGATGGAACCGTGAGATACTATATAATCATCAGGATAGTTAATAAGAGAGTATGAAAAGTGTTCATCCCCCACTAATATGTAATTCCCTGCCTCAGAATCTATTAAATCAGTGCCTAAGGCTGGAGCACCATAATACATAAGGCATGCCTCTCTGTAGACCAAAGGATGCTAACTAGCGGTAAGGTCCTATAAAGTTACTATGGGGAGACCATGTCGTCATTATCAGAGTGAAAATAATAGTGGAAGTAATACCAAACATATATAAATCAATCCAAATAAGCATCACAAAAAAGATAGGTTAAGAGCTAATAAAATAAATTAAACACCAAAATTAAATAATAATGGGTATGTCATGCATGTCAAGCAGATCCCATGGGAAAATATCACATAATAATAAAAAATAATAAAATTAAACTTCCCTAAGACTCATCCCCTACTAGTCCTGATTCATTCCCAACCCCATCATCCTTACCCATGAAAGCATATTGGGCCAATTTTCCCTAATGTTAGGCCTTTCCCTATACCTATAACCTATGACCAAATAGTGATATCTGCTCAAGTACCCAAGTTCCATAGAATCCCAAGTAGTATGTAAGAAAAACTTAGTAGGTCCCCACCAATGATATCCCTAAAATAAAAAGTATATAATAAAAGTGAACAAAGAAGTTCTCAAAGAATTCTTTTAATAGTTACAAAAAAACATTATAAAATAAATAAAAACAACCACTAATTCCCTAGGCTGATGATGACACCCAAGGTTAGCTGTATCATTTTGACCCTCAAGTCTATGACCATGATCGAAACTACTTGATTCTTCTAGTGTCAAGGTATCTTTAAGAATACCACATGGATTGTTCCAACCATATATAACCACATGTAATCCAAGGTTTATCCTCAAATTCCTAGTATCATGAAGTATCGTGTGGAATTAGAGCACTAATCTCAATATTCCCATGGAACCTGAGATATCTTCCCAACTTTACCTAATCATAAATCATAAAATAGAATCCAAATTCTCATCCTATAATTCCCATGGAATCCAATCAATCATCCCAACATTCCAAATCATTAAGAATCATATGCGTCTAGGCACTCTTCCAAGCCTTCCCATATCATTATTCAATTCATGGAATCCGAAAACTCATCCCAACATTCCCAATCATCAAGAATAATATGGAATATAGGAAGTCATCCTAAAATTTTCAAGTATCATATATCATATAGAATCCATATATCTCATCCCAACATTCCTAATCATCCCACATCAAAGTCTCGATTTAGCATTTTCATCATATAACATGAGTTATCATTCCACTTATCAAGGAATAAAAATTAAATACTATATCAATATACATTAGTTTTGTTTTACTAAAGATATTATGATCCATAATCATCATATCACATTTTAACACCCATTACTAATTTCAAAATAGAATTTACCTTTAAAAAATTGATTTACCCAATTCACTTTCCAATAGATAATTGAGAATTTTAATTTACCAAGGCAATTAATCAATACCAAAACATAACTATATTTTACTTTATAGGATTATATATCAATATTTTATGTTTTATTTCATTATTTATAATGATCATGAAATTTAATTTGACAATCATTAATATAAGTCATAATTACTCACTTGATGTTTTCAAACCATTCCACTCAACTAATCTCACCATTGTATTCTTAGTAAGCCACAACATTTAATTAATCCAACCAGGGGTAAAGTTTAAATCCAAGGAATTCCACAAGGAACCAATTTTTTTTAGGCCTATAGGTCTTATACTAGGGTGTTTAATTAGGATGAGGCACAATTAAATACTTCAATTTAAATTAGGCCAACACATGGTGAAGCCAACATGACCGCACAATGCATTACTTGGATAATGAGACAATACTATGGGATAAGTATAGAGACCACCCACCTCATTATTACAGGAGTCTACATATAGAGTATCAATAATTGGTTTGGCTTAAAATTAGAGAAAATGGAAAAGTATAAAAATGACATGAAAGTATGGAATATTAGTAGAAATTAATGAAACACTACTCGACATCATAAGAAAACCAAAATGGAGGGAAGAATAGTCATATATTTACCTATATATCTTGAATGTAAGTGATAGAACTCGATTAAGTTAAGGAATGAGGGAGATCCACAAAAGGGAATATAAGAATTAAGGAAGGCATCAGGCATAGGGGTTCTGGATAGAGGAGAAGAGAAAAGTAGGGTTAAAAGATTAAAGTCCAGAGGTTTTTTTTTAAAATTTTCTCTTTTTAAATGGGTTCTTGGTTTATATGCATAGTTTTATAGACTGTACACCAACCATGCATACCTCACTAATCGAGACACACCTTTAGTATAGTTGGTAATCAAAATTTAAGAAATATTATACAAACATTGTGAAATGCCTCTGTAATTTTCTATTAATATCACATGGCCACTCGAAGCCCCTCACACAATTTACACAAATAATTCACCTAAAAAACCTAGCCAAATGGTTTGGGTAGACTATTATCTCTAATCAGGATCTTCCCTAGGATTATATCCATGAATTCAGAGTTTCATACCCTAAATCTCCCGAGACATATGTGAGCACCCAAGACACCTCTTGGGACTAAAAAAAAAATCCAAAAATACCCCTTTAATATCTTCAAAATCATGGATTATCCATCAAAAACTCAGTTAAAGAAATTTCCCATCCACTAAACTCAAAAACTCAAATTATTCCTAAACCTCAAGGCTTTTCCTAACCTTAATCCTCAAAACTCCCCACCATAACACTTCTCATCCCTAAGAAGTCTTGATGACCATCCAACCACATCACCTAACCTATACTGGTTATCAAATTGATTCCAAATGTTTAATTCCACTCTCGAATACCCAATTCACATTCAAAATACAACTCCTAATAAAATACCCAAGGTTTCTTGATCCCAAGTCGATTCTTATATTTCTCACTGAACATCTAGATAAATTTCCATATATAAAGTCTAAATTAACACATGTATGTTTCATTTTCTAGCTGATTTCTTGGCCTATGGTGCTCCCAAGTATTGTAATCAGATCAAAAATACAATTACAAACCGTGGAAAATCCCACAATAAGAATTTTCTTACCTAACCATGTTCTCAGTAGTCCACCAACCCACTCGACACAATTCTCAACACACTATACCTCCACATGTGCAAGAGCACTAGTCAACACTAGTACCAACTCTCACTTCCATCTTTGAATATAAAATGGACATAACCCTACCATCCCCACACATCTTGAAGATACAAATTTTTTCCTCATAAAACCTCAACCAAAACCTGAACAAGGTCTGTTATATCTCCAAGGACATTCTTGATGTGGTTCTGAGCCAACTGTATCAAATCCCATGCAAAAAATCTTGTTGGACCTCCTCCAACCAACCTGCCACAAGATAACTATTCTTCCATTGTAAAATCCCCATTAAAACTCCTAACTATGATACCCATATCTCTAGAGGCATCCTGTGGTCATCCCAAGAACACACTGAGGTCTAAATCTGACCTTGTAGTGAAATTCCATGGTCAAAACACCGACTACTTGAACTATTTACTATGATCCCACCTGAACACCAATGTGCCACCAGGCCTAATCAATATTGGATTACAACTTATCATCCCAAGCCCAAAACATTCACTTAATCTCTATTTGTTACAACACCTATAAAATTCCCAAAGGAATTCAGATTACATCAAAGGTACTTGTGTTCCAGCTTTTGGTTCCATCATGACTATCTAAGGACTGATCCCACAATCCAACAACCTATTTTTTCATAAGGGTCACATTTCCAAGAATGACATGATGATCCCCACTATAGGAGTGTACTTACTATAGTTCCAATGGGTAAAGAACCAAATCTTAGGGAAAATATCACATCCGTTACTGAATATTATGAGTGGGAATTCCCAAATTCATTAATACCTGAGTACCACCCAGCATGTCGACACCATACTAGTTACTCAATGAAATTCATCCAAATAAAGGGTAATTCTCTCCAATGGATTATGGTGGGCTCCTCAACATATTAATTCACCACATACCGATTCTAAATCACTAACCCAATGAGTCCTAACATTAACACATGTGTGTCGCTCCTCCCGATCCACACCCACCATCCTTTCAATACCTGACCTAGACTGACCACTTGGATCATCAATGTCCCAAAAATCTAATCCAAACCAAAACCACCCCTCTTAATTGGGGTTATTTTCTCTACTCTGAACAAACCCCATGAAACTATTCTTGCAAAATTTCCTCAAGGTCATTGGCACTCAGATCACACATGGACACTCACTGACCAAAAACTTGAAAGGTATCACACTCACTAGTGCACACTATCTTGATCCCTCAAATTAAAATGGGTAAACACACCCACACTACCCATTTACATAGCCTGAATAATACTCTCAAGATTCTTATCACAACCAAAGTAGGCTCAAACACCTAAACCATTAACCAAGCTCATGCATAGTTCATCCTTATTTAACATGGAATACCCTCAATACTCCTCTTTAAAATGGAACCTCACTTGTTCCAAGACCCATTACATGACCACCACCAACTAACGTCATTATATAACTGTAGGAATCCACCCCCACTATCATTAAGATACTGGAGGCATATCTTGAACTTGAATAGTCTAGAAACTTGACTGATCATGCCCTAAACCCCCAACTTTGACACCATGTGCCAGCACCCCAGGTGACTTCACATTTCAAAATCTCCACGACATTTCATTTATAAGGCCATAAAACTGATCATACTTCACGTGCATGATCCAATACTCATAAAACCACTTTAATTACATTAAAACCATGAAAATCACTCCCACTCCATCTGATCACTCTAATACCGAAGGGTTTCACACCAAACTATGAACAATTTCAAAACTGGACTCATCATCCTACGAGTCGACCACCACTGCATATCAAAAGAACATACTCACAATAGGGATAATAATCCACATGATCCTACCCTTACAAACTAGACTAAGCATGAGGTACTAGCACTCAGGGTGGTAAACCACAACCCTATCCAAATTGGAAACACCGAACATGTTCCATCAGATAAGCTGAAGCATCTACACAATTATACCTCCTGAAGAGCATCTCACATGAACATGTCAATCATCTCATGGGTTACTCTAAAATATCACTAGTAAAAGACTCACTAAATCCCTAAGTCACTCTCAAGGGTAAAAAATTATGGCATGGAATCAATATAACATACCTTCTAATCAGGTTTAGTGTGACAACTAGGTCCCGGTGACAGCTTGCCTTAACATGGCTGTTGGGTCCTGGCCCACCAGGTACCACCTAGTTGCCCCACAAACACGTGGGTCCACCCAAAGGTCCACCCACATTCCCGAACGGGTCATCTGACTAATGACAGTCCCTACAGGCCAACACATATCCTTTCCAGTGTGCTTTTTCCTCACTCACACATACCTTGGGAAACTTCCCAGAAGGTCACCCATCATGATCACTACTTCAGGCCAAGCACGCTTAACTGTGGAGTTTTAATCAGATAGGCTCCCAAAAAGGAAGGTGCACCTTGTTGACATGAATCTTATCATTAAGTCATTTAACCCTTTATCATTCTGGGGTGTTACAATCACCCCCCCTTTAGAGCACAACACCCTCATTGTGGGCCCTACATCTCGACCTAGGCAGTGCACCGCACTTAAGGCTGGGTTCCTCCTCTGATACCAAATGTGACAACTTGGACCCAGTGACAGCACAACCACCCCGCCTTAACATGGCCGTCAGGTCCTGGCCCACCAGGTACCACCTAGTTGCCCCACAAACACGTGGGGCCCACCTTGGGTCCACCCACATGCCCAAACGGGTCATCTAACTAATGAAAGTCCCCACAAGCCAACACATATCCTTTCCAGTGTGCTTTGTCCTCACTCACACACACCTTGGGAAACACATGTCCAAACGGGTCATCTAAC
Source organism: Viscum album (assembly GCA_963277665.1). Taxonomy (NCBI): domain Eukaryota; kingdom Viridiplantae; phylum Streptophyta; class Magnoliopsida; order Santalales; family Viscaceae; genus Viscum; species Viscum album. The sequence goes on along the minus strand of OY728143.1, from coordinate 267,413,242 downwards.
TAATGATAGTCCCCACAGGCCAACACATGTCCTTTCCAGTGTACCTTGTCCTCAATCACACACACCTTGGAAAACTTTCCAGAAGGTCACCCATCCTGATCACTACTCCAGGACAAGAACGCTTAACTGGGGAGTTCTAATCAGATAGGCTCCTGAAAAAGTAGGTGTACCTTGTTGAAATGAGTCTTATCATTAATTCATTAAACCCTTTATCATTTTGGGGTGTTACATTTAGCATAAGACACAAGGTTCACCACTACACCAAAACCCCAATAAGTGTAGCATTTACCATGTATTACACCAATTATCAATAGATGTTCCAAAAACTTGTCTCTCTTTATCGCCTCAACCACCCTTACTAGTGTCCAAAATATACATACTAGGTCACACCACCCACATAGGGCCTATCTCAACACATCTCATAGAGGGATAGAAACATGGGAGCTTATAGAAGCCCCATAAACCCCTACACAGGTCAAGCCTTATTCATAAGGTCCCTAAGTCACCATGGTAAACAAGAATTTACATCATATTTTTCAAGGAATTTTCATTATTCCTTAAGTTGTATAGTTCATACTTAAATGGGTTTCACTTTCCAAAGTTTTGGTTAAATAGAATTTGATTCACAATCTATAATGGAAAAAACTTTATAGGATTATTATAGGAGCTCTATTTAACCAATACCATCATTTAACATACCATTTATATGTACCTTTACATCAATGGATCATCTAAGGAATTGGATAAGTAATATTCCATCGTAGACTTGTATGGGAAGATACCATACATGACATTGCTAAAACTTTAAATGACCACCCCCTTTATCAACTAGTAGTCATAACTAAAGGTATATATAAATATAATAGAAATAAATAATTAAAAGTTGATATAAATCACATGTAGTATGAAATCTAAACCTGAATCTCATGTCCCTAGCATGATGTATGTCATGTCAATCCCTACATGCCTAAAATGATGCACGAATGCACTCACATCATCTTACCATACTAGGAAAAACAACATAAATCCCAAAAATTAAAACATAAAAAATCGAGTGTCTCACTCAAGGTGAAAATAAAATGAAAATGTAATAAAAATCCAAATAACAACCATTACCATCAATATAAACTTAGGTTTATCCCATGAATGGGTTAATCACTCCCAAGAACATGCTCATTACCAAGCTCTGAAACAATCCTAATCACCTGTATACCATCCCAAAATAGTAATAAAAGATAACACACTTTGATACTACTTTGTAATGCCCCTCCCTAAAAGTCATTGAACTAGTACCCTTGGCCAGTGCACCATAAGGCTTAAGGCACACCTCCCCATATACTAGAGGCTTTTAACTATCAGTGATGGCCTGTGAGGTTACCATGGAGAGACCATGACCTAATTATTAGAGTGGATATAGTATAAGAAGTAATACTATACATATATAAATGAATATAGATAAACATCACATATAAGATAGGTAAAGTGCTAATAAGATAAATTAAACAATATTGTAGTGTAATAATTGGTCTGTCATACTTGAAAAGGATGTACCATTGGTAGATCATACATAAGAAAAAAAAAGACTAAAATAAAACTCCACTTAGAATCATCCACAATTTGTCCTAAGTCCTATCCGGTACCATCATTTATGACCATGGAAGAATGTAAATCTAACTATCATCAACATTGGGCCTTGACCTATACCTATAACTTGTGACCAAATTGTTATTATTACTTAGGTACCCAAGTTCTATAGATTCCCGAGTAGGGTGTGAGTAAAAATTAGTAGGCCACCACTAATGATGTCCTTAAAATAACCAATATGAAATAAAATTTCATGTTTAAGTTCTCAAGTTAAATAGTTTAACACTTAAAAAAAAATTTATAAAAAAATAATAACCACAAATTCCTCAGGTTCACATTGACACCCAAGGTTGGTTGTACCATTGTCGATCCTTAGTTCCATGACCAGGATCAACCCAACCTGCTTGGGATAGTGTCAAGGTTTCCCTAAACACATCAAGTAGACCATACCAACCATAAATAACCACATGTAATCTAGGGTTCATCCGATAATTCCTAGTATCCTGAAGTATCATGTGGAATCCATGTTCTTAACCTAGCATTCCAATGGAATATAAGATCTCATTATGACATTTCCAAGCCTTAAGTCATCACATGAAATCCGTATTCTCATCCTATAATTCCAATGGAACATGATCACCCATACTAACATTCCTAATTATCATGAATTATATTAGTCTAGGCACCCCTCAAGGATTTCCCATTCCATTATTCAATAAGTAAAATATGATCACTCATCCCAACATTCCCAATCATAAAGAATCATACATTATCTAGGAACTCATCATGAAATTCCTAAGTAGTATATATCATTTGGAATCCATGGAGCTTATCTTGAGATTCCCAATCATCCTACATCAAAGTCCAGGTTTAATTTTTTCATCATATAACATGAATATCATTACACTTAGAAAGACATCATCTTAAATACTATATCACTATTCATTATTTTGGTTTTACCAAATACTTTGTAATCCATAATCTCCTATAAAATTTTAACACTCATTACCAATTTCAAAACACAATTCACCTTTAACCAAATGATTAACCAAATTCACTTTTTAATATATAATCATGAAATTTAATTTACCAAGTAAATTAGTCAATACCAAAACATAAATTCCTTTAATTTTATAGGAATATATATTAATCTTTTATGTTACATTTCAAGATCTTCAATGATTTTGAAATTACATTTCACAATCATTTATTTAAGACATAGTTTCTATAGTACCCCCAGTTTGAGGTATGTGGCCTTTTTATGCATTTTTATGTGTTTAAAGTACATGGGATGATTTGGGAAGAGGTTGGGAGATTTTGGAATGGTTTTGGATGAGTTTGGTGGCTTTTAAAGGGGTGCACAGTTTGAGCATGGTTAGTGGAAACCGTGCGTATTCTACAGGAAACCATGCAAGGGAGACAATAGGCTTCACATGGCCTGTGCACGGTTTTCCAAACTGTGTGGACCCTTGCTCTCGAGGCAGTAGCGTGCACACAGTTTGCCAAACTGTATGGGCTAACCATGCAGCCACTTAAAAATTGGGTTATAGGTTCCGGGATCCCTCGGGATTAACCTAAAACACTCCAATCTTCCTGCCACTTGAGCCTCACTTGGGATTTCGGGTTAGAGGGGGTTGGAGGGGCTCTCCCACTCGGTTTGGAGGGATTTTGAAGAGGATTCTTGGTGTTTTGAATGTGATTACTCCCGGGTAAGTCTTCTCTCATGGTTTCTTTGTGTTTTTCTCTAGATATTCTCTTCCCTCTTTCTTGGTTTTCTAGATCTACACTTGTTGTGTGTATATCTAGGGTTGTGGTTTCCTTGGATGATGATTTTAAGGCCTATAAATGTTAGGGTAAGGGATTTAGAGAGGTTCTGGTGGTACGTTCGCTGGATTTGAGGCGTGTTTGTTCGTGGGTCGATTTATCAGGAACCCTAAAGGTAGGTGGCTTCTCTATCGACTCCACTTGGTTAGAGATAATGGTTTTGGTTACAATTAATTTTTTTTTCTTGAAATTAATTGTAATTGATTTTCAAAATTGATTATAAATCCCTTGGGTGATGTTTTGGGGATTTTTGGGACGGGGGGGGGGGGGGGGGGCGTTATGGTGAAATGATTTTGTTGTGGATTTTAAAATGGAGATTTTAAAATGGGATTCTATGGTTTATTTGTGAAAATTATTGATGGAAAAGGGTTTTCAATAAAGAGGTTGATTTATTGAAATGTGGTTTGGCACCAAAAATGATTTTCAATAAATGGGTGATTTATTGAAGTGGATTGATATGCAATGGAATTGGTTGATTGCATGTTGTTGGGACCTTGGTGGGTTATATGATTGGTTTTTCTTGGTTGAAACATGGTGTGGAAGTGGGTGGGAAGTCTCACTATAAAAGGTGATGGATAGTGGTCGGAAGAACCACCATGTGGGTAGTGGTTGGGAAGTACCGCTAGTTGTGAATGAGTGAACGGGTTAGACAGAAGCTCCACCATTTTTTTGTGGTCAAGAAGTACTGATAGTTGTGAATGAGTGAATGAGTTGGATGGAAGATCCACCGTTTGGTTGTGGTCGAGAAGTACCACTAGGTGTGAATGGGTGAACGGGTTGGACGGAAGCTCTACCGTTTGGTTGTTTTGTTGTGCATTGCTTTGCAAGGTAGAAATTGTTGTGCTAATGTGTACATGATGATATGGCTTGTGGCATGTTTGTTTGGATTTCCCTTGGTTTCTTGGGTTGGGTGTGATGGCTTGGTAAGAGAATGGTTGGCTTATGGAAATGGTTTCACTTGTGATTATTTTATATAAATTGTTTTATACAAATGTGCTAACAGTTTTATCCTAATGGCGTGTGTAGGGAAGTCATTTGGGGAAATCCTACTGAGTTTTAGTACTCACCCTCTGCTTTGGCATGTTGGTGTATTTGCAGATGTCGTGTACCGTGACGTGGGAAAAGGTAAGGCATCAACCTCCTTTAGTGGTGCGTTGTGATGTCTTGGTAGATCTTGGAGCATGGAGCTGGGTGTGGAGCTGTGGAGGTGTCATGGATCATGGTTCTTTGGTTGTTTAGTTTCCGCTTGTACTCTGATGTCGGTGGACATGTCTAGTTGTATTGGTTTGGGGTTGTATTTTGTAACAACTTGGTTCTCTTTGGGAATACATGTTTGGGTGTTTTATTGACATTCTTCATATAGTGGTGGGTTTTATCTTAAGGGAAAATCGTTCCCCAACTTGTTCTAGAAGCCCTCAACATTTATTGCCAGCCTTGGCGCCTTGGGAACGTCGCTTAAGGCCAAGTAACCCTCACCACCTCCTCAAGACAATGAGGTAGGGGCGGGGTGTTACAGTTACTCACTTGAGGTTTTCAAACCAAGACACTCAACTCATCCCACTATTTTATTCTCTGGAATCCAAATTTTTTTATTAAGCCAACTAAGTGTCAAGTTCACATCCAAGGCATTACACTTAGAACTGCCTTTTTCTTGGGCCTATAGCTCTTATACTAGGGTGTTTAATTAATATGAGGCACAATTAAATACTTAAATTTAAATTAGGTCAACACATGATGAATATGAAATGAACACATGACACACAACTTAGGAAACTGAAAAATACAATGTGATATATATAGGGACCACCTACCTCATTCTTAGGAGAGTCTACATGTTGGGTATTGGCTTCTGGTTCAGTCTAAAATGATAGAAAATGGAAAATCCAATGAACACCCTGAAAATAGGGCATATAATAAAAACCAATGGACCACCACTCAGTAATATAACAAACAAAAATAGAGGGAAGGGTAATCACAGATGTATCAATATATCTCCAACGTAAGTGATAAAACTTTATTTTTCTAAGGAATGAGGGAGATCCACCCAAGGGTAGACAAGAAGGAAGGGGGGAATCATGTGTAGGGGTTTTGGCCAAAGGGGAAGATAAAAGGAGGGTTAAAACATAAAATCTCAAAGGTAATTTTTCATTTTTTAAAAGGGTACATGTTTTTTCTTCATGGTTTTCCAAAATGTGTACCAAAAATGTAGACCTCACTGTTCGGGACACACCATTTTGTATGTTGGCTATACACATCTTAACAAACCATGAAAAGACCATGTGAAATCAATATGAAATTTTATACATAGATATCATGGTCTCATATATCCCCTCACATGGTTTAAATAAACCATTCACATATAAAAATAAATTCACATGGTTGGGGTTCATGGTTAGCTCTAGTCATATACCCTAGACTGCTCTCCCCAAAGTCATAATTTCAAACCCCAAAGATCCTAATAATTATCTGAGCACCTTATACACTCATCAATCCTCAAACCAGATTAATAAACACCCCATATATGATGTTACAAACCCCATATTATCTATCCAAAACTTGGTTTTAAAAATAGACAATCAACCAAAATCAAAAACTTAAATTTTCACTAAACCTCATGGATTGTCTTTATACATAAGAATTAAAAGTATGTGAGTATCCATGTTGGAATAACCTGGGTATATATTATGTATATGTTGGGCATGATAGGACTATCCTAGGATTACTTGGGAAGTGAGATGAGAATTATGCCATCCCTTTAGAGCAACATCGGTGTAGTTTTTTCTGTAAGGCCGGTGAGGCCATGATATGGACATGATGATGTTGAGGGAAAAATACCCATAAAGTGGTGGTATTTATCTCAAGATTTGGGAGTAATATAGAGGAACCCATATAGTGTGTCCTGACTGTTATATGGCTTAGGGGACCTGGGTGGGTGCCCCAAACTTATAATGACCCCAGGGAGGGTTAGTGTAGAGGACTAGCCCATTAGAATCCCTATACACATGTGCTGAGGATTGTAGATTGTGAATATGGGGTGGAAGTTTTACCCTGTCTATTACATGAGACATTACCTGGTGGACGTTGGCCCCTAAAGTTTATATGAGATATTACTGAGTGTACACTAACCCCTGATTTTTATATGGGATATTACTAGGTATGGCACTTTCCACTGAGTGTTAGTTACCTTAGATTATGGGGTGGAATAATCTTAACCAATATCTCATTAATATGAGATTACAGGGTGAGATAATTCCCCCCTAATGTTATACATGAGATTTCAGGTGGGGGCACTTCCCCCTGACTATATACTTGCGATCATGAGGCATGCCACTCTTCCCCCTGAATGTTGTATACACGAGATGATCTTAGTAGGTTTCCTTTCCCAAAATTGATCATATTTACTCATATATATATATATATATATTAGATTATAGGGCATTCCATGTATCCCCCCAATGTTATGTATCATGTTCAGAGACATTCAACACTAGCCAAAGTGGGTATGGTCAATACCGGGTGTTACCTTAGAACCCAAGGATTTATGATATTTATTTTATCATGTTCACCCTTATTATTTATTTTTTAAGAATATCACTTGTGCATAAAATAAAGTATAGGTTGTTTTAGGGATGATTTTGGTGGTTCCCTACTAAGTGTGACTCACATTCTTCTTGGGTGATGACGAAATTTTGGTACCTGAGCAAAACTCACTATCACAGGTTCAAGTAGAGAAAAGTCATAGGATTGGATTATTTAGCTGGATAACCTGTATGAGGATTTTTAGATCAATATTCTATGAGGCTCAGAGATTATATTAGAACCTCTTCATATTTTATTTCCCTATTTTTTTGTATATGTGGTTAGTGTAATAGGAGATCAATTGATACATGTGCTTGTATTCTTCCACATTCATTTGATATAGCATGATTATGTTACTATTTTTCTTAATTTGATAATTATCATGGATGATTCTATTTTTTTACTTCTATATGAGTGTATAGTATCCCCATGGTAACACCTTAAACCTTTACTGCTAGTCAGTAACCTCTGGAACATGGGGAGGAATTCCCGAGGTCATGTAACACATCTCGTTCAGACATTGGTGAGTTTTATTGAGATGTGGTTGTTTTAAAGTGGTATCAAAGCATCTTTTAATTAGTTTTAATATTTTGGGATATGGTAGAGGAAGAATAGATATGTTTTAGAGCTTTTTATGGAACTTGGTTTGGTGTGTCGTATACACATTTTTTTATGGGAATTTTAGGTTAAAAAAGAAATGGTATTTTTGTTCTCTCATTTTTTCTATTATATTTTATATATTAATTCATGTATTATGTGTGTATTTGATATAGTTATTTATAGTTTTGAATTTTTTACCATTGGAAATAGGCTCACATACATGAATTATTTTTTACAGTAGTAGTCACATGAAATTTATGTGCTTTTGTGTGATTAATTAACTAAAAATGAGGGTTCAACTGTTTAAAGTATCAAAAACAACTTATATGATGTTCTCCTATATAACATGTTGGTAGAATTTTACTTAGATAAACCAAAAAATTTTATTCTGATTACAAGTCATGTGAACCTTGTGGTGAGATATTATCCGATGATGACTATACAGTCACTCTGTGCCAATGATATATATTGACACTTGGTGGATCAGTATAGACACTGGATTTCTTGGTAATGAACCCCTTTTGGGTGATGGTTATAATGGTTTGGTTACTTAAAGTATCAATAGTAAACTATATAGTGTTTTACCATATAACTTATTAGTGGAAGTATACTTAGCCAAACCATATGAATATATTTTTTTATTGAAACCTTCCATTATAGGATGATGCTATTATATACACATGGTTAAGACCTGGTCTTCTAGAGGATAAGTCTTGTAAGTGGATGATTGTAAATGATGAGTGACCAAGGAGGGGCGGTGATTCGACATGCGATGATTTATTTGTATATGTAGAGACCTTAATGTGGATGTGTTGGAATATGAGGTGCCTTGTGATATTTTATATGGGAGAAGAGGTGTTTACCCATGAAATGTATCCTACGTGAGACATGGTTTATGCACTAGGTGAGAGATCCTCATGTTGTTGAGATGGAGATCTGGATATTGGTGAGTTGAGTGTTTTGATGGAGTAACATGATGTTTTCCTACTATTGTTGAGGTGATTTTTGATATGTAAGTGTAATCTGAGATATGGGTTAGCCCATACTCGTGAGTTCCTTTAGAGATGGTAATAATGGGAAATTCCCTGTATTTGGGATTGATGCATGTGAGGTGATATCAGTTATGTGGTTAATGCATGAATTTTCATTAGGATTTCATGATGTAAAGAACTTTGTGTAATTTTGGTATTTAGTTTGGGTTTTGGAAGGAATTATGGGGGGGATAATTGACCTAATTGATTTTGATTATGGATCTTGATAAGGTTGAGAATCTTGATCCTATATGTTTAGGTCTATCATGGATGGAGAATGGGTAGATTCTTTGTCACACATCGACCTAACAAAACCCTAAATTTATTTATTTTGATCTATTTTGGGTTCTTTGAGTTTTATCATGTGTTTTTTGAGAAAGGGTGGTTTTAGATCCAAGAAGAGGGTGTAACATGCTTTTCACACAGTTAGTATAAACCACATGTCATCCCTTTTCAAACCGTGCATCCCGGAAAATGGGCCTATCAAGGCCGCACGACTAGATGCACAGCCATGCACCATCTCCCTTCCAACCATGTGGCCTAGAAAGAATAAATGTACACCCCAAATGATTATCCGCATGATGTGTGACCTCTCCTAGTAAGATTTGAGTCTTTCTACTCCTTTTTTAGATCCCCAACATGGTTAGCGTACAATTTAGATGACTGCGCGACCAAACCAGGTGGCATGCCATGTCACTTAAAAGTGATATTTTACAACTTTTACTTCTTGAGTTTTAACCCAAATCCCTATATTACTCCCCCATTAGACCCCCATCACCCATGGGTCCCCTCCCACACCTCTTCCATTGGTTCTTCTCCTCCTCTATGGCATGATCTTGGGTTTTCTTCAATATTTTAGGTGAATCTTCCAAGCCAAGCTATCCTTGCTCCTCCTCCTTCCTTATTATTCAATTTTATTCTTTTTATTCTTCCTCAATGGGTTACTATGACCTAGGGTTCATGCTTATTTGATTTTTAATGGGGGGTTTTAATATTTTAGGGTTCTTCTTAGTTCATTTTTCTCCCTTGGGCTCCTTATATTTGATTTTGAGTTTCCACCACCGTGCGGACCAAGATTTTTGGTAGGCTTCCCTATGTCCTTTCTTTTAACTTTATTACCATGATTTATTAGTGTTTTAATGTGTTTTTTTATCATTATATGAAAATTATATGCTATTTAATTATGTTTATATTTGGAATTGGGTTCTCATTGGTTTTTTTTTCTAAATTTTCCTTTTTCCTTTATCATGGATTTAATTGGTTTCAAACATTATTCAAAGATTATTTTGAATGGAAATAAATTTTAATCATTGAAATTACTTCTTAAAATGGGTTTCTTTTTTTGAAAAGGTTTAAAATATCTCCCACATGGGTTATTCACATTATGAATGTGTTTTTAAACTTTCTTTGAAATGTAATGTGTTTCCATGAGGTGATGAAACTTGATTGTCACTTTGAATTATTTTAATGGAACTGGAAAACCCCTCTTATGGAAAACCCCTTGGTTTGGAAATGAGGTGTGTGTTAAATGTGTGATCTGTGCTATGTTCTTGGTGGAGAGGCTTGTTCCTTGGGTGGGTAAATTGAAAAAGGGGCTTCCTTTAAGGTGGTATTTCATAGGTGAGTAGGGCGATGGGTTTTTGTGTAAAGAAGGTGATATATATATATGTATATTATATATTGATAATTACCAAATACATTTATTATAATGGGAAACCTTGGTTATTTTTGTAGGAGCCTTAGGTACACATGTTTCACTAGTTGAGATTACACATTGGCTAGTGGCCCTAAGTAGATAACCTGAATACTTTTGTTATTCACCCCTCGGTTAAGATAATGAGGGTGTCACCAAGTGTTTGGGATGTGACTATGGGTATCCCAGTCTGGTGGGGATTAATTATGAGATATTATTTAAATACTTTTCCAAGGATGTCTCGAAGTACACTTGAGATCCCATGACACCCATTTTTATGTACGTTATTTTCTCGCTTCATTCTAGTTTCTTTATAAAATAATATCTCTATTGTCAAGACCTGTCCCAATGTGGATCATGTTTCAAATACCCCAATCCTACATCTAATAGTCTAGGGTATGGAAACTGTCACCATGTAGTAATATCAATCACATGGGATTTAACACCTAGAAATTCTAAAGTAAGAACATTGTATTTAATAACATTTGTGACATGAAACACCAAGAGTAGAAAGGAATATAACTTCACAAGACTTCATGATATATTTAATATTTTAAATAAACCTATTATATATATTTTAATGCACAAAACACTGAGTTATCATTCATTACACATAATAACGACTTTTTTCGATAGTTTGTGTTACACGGAAGACCGAGTTTTATCTAACAACAATATATTCTTAAAATATAATTATATAATATAATAAAATATGACCTAGCCATTAAATTGGAGGTTATGAATATTATTAACATAATTATAAAAATATATGGTTCAATTTATTGGTTACCAATTATTTATAAATGAATATAGAACCTAATTGAATAAAAAGGAAATGCTTTTATAGAAAAAAATTTTATGTGCAGAAGGTGTTTTATCTTAATAAAATAAAATTAATTACTATTATTGGGTTATTTTAATTAAATTTATATATTATATATATAATAAAATATTTTCACATTCATCCAATATATTTTATGGGTATAAGATAAGGAAAAACCCCATTTTACTCTTAAAAATCTATATTTCTATAAAACAGTTTTACCATCTTTTAATGGAGAAACTATATTAAATATAAATTTTGGAAATTTTATAAATTTTATTTGTCAAAATAAACTCTATTTTTTAAATTGGAGATCCATAATCATATTATGGTGAATTATTTCTATCTTTTGGTGATGTTTTATTTTTTTGATGAATAAGGAAAAATACTGAATTTTAATTGAAAAATGCTTCTTTTTATAAATTTATTTACAAGGATAAATTATATTTTAAATTTGTTTTAAAGTAAAATTATAAAAATTATATATCAATTAATACAATTTAGGTAATTTTAATCATTTTTAATTTTAATTTTAATATAAAAACATAGTAAACTTTTGAACATTTTTACTTTAAAAACCCGCTTGGTCGTCCCATCCACATGATTAAATTTAAATTAATTTATAAAACTTATATAATTTTAATTTAGAAAAATGGATTCCATATTTGTAATAATCATAATTAATAATTTATAACGAGTTCAAATTAGTTTTTGACCAAAAATATTAGTGAATGCGGTTAAAATTAATTATAGTAGTTAAGGTAAAATTAAGCTTAACAAGGGACTAAAATTTAATCTTAAGGGACAAAAAGACCTAAATGTTTTCCCAAAACCCATTGTATGGACATATTTAGATATTATAATCCCTTTTATCAAATGTATTTTATTATTGGATCCAATTTACATGGGAAAAACTTGGGTGGAATCCCTTTTTCAAAAATTTACAAGAATGTCACTCCTCCTCCACTATAAAAAGGCACTCACCCTCTCATTTATTAATAGATATAAGACCTTTGGATCTTCCAAACTATAAAAAAATAAGATACCAAAATACCTAAACTCATCCTAGAATCATTACTTTGGAATGAAATCAAACCATTTAAGTCTTCTGGTATAAACCAAATGGAGTTACCCAAATAAGAGGTAACGTTCTTCAACGATCACTTTTATTTCATTTACCTCTCCACACCTTAAATTATTTTTATATAATTATTATATAATAAAATAATTATATTAAATATAAGGATTTTTTATTCTAATATTTCAACCCAAACATTCAGAAACATCCATCAAATGAGATACACAATCATCATTTTTGTGTATGACGGACTACTGCTTCACGAACCGATGTCGTTCGTTCTTCAATTTACCACATTTTAAGGATGAAATAATGTTGTATTTTTTTATATGATATATATTTTATTTATAATGTATTTATTCTTTTTTAACTTTTTATATACCAATATCTTCATGCATTCCATTTTTTGGGAATACGATAACATCATTTATGGACGTATGGACTACCACCTCCTCACAATGATATGATTTGTTCAGAATTTACATGGAATGTATTAAGTATAGTTTTAATAGATATATGTGACAAATATTACATAAATAATATAATTGTATTATAATATACATCTATATCATTTACTCTTTATTATTTAAATACAAAAAATAAATGCAAGTAGCGTTCATGCGTACATACGACCTACTGTCTCCATGAACAATACATTTTATTTATTATTCCAAAATATTATGGATTATTATAAATAAATATAATATATATATATATGATATTTAAATAATTTTTTTCATTCTTTATATTATGAAATAATTATATAATTAATAGAAAAAATAAGTGACAAGTCAAAACATACTCGAAAAATTAGGCAATTCACACCCAAAATAGTGAAAATAATGAAAGATTATTAATAAAAGGGTAATAATATATTATAATAAGATAATATATGATATTATAAATATGATCATGGTTAATTTATAAGTTAATAACATGATTAAAACCATTATACATGAGGTTAATGTATTTTCACCCAAAAGGAAAGGCCTGTTAATAGATTTCATCTCAATTTACATTCCACTGAGACTTATTTGTTATTATACTCCAATTAACTTTAATGTGATGTATATATTGCCCATTTATCATTTAATATCATCATTCACACATACTTAATGGTATTTTAAACTTCAATTTGAACTATATCATCCAAGGGGGTCTGACTTGAAAATTACCAAGTGGTAAAAGTTATCTTTGAAAAATCAATTTCTTTTGTGATTGTTAACTTTTTCTTGAAAAAATAAATTCCTTATGATAATATTTATTATTAATTAAATTTTTGTTAAATATCAATATTATCATTCAATTTATATTATTATTTTCTAAACCGTATACCATTTTTACATATAGTGTTCACTTTGATATTTATTTTGTTAACTGGGGAATTATTGATAAATCATTATCTTATAATCAATAAATATATTTTATAAGGAATGCTGTTCATTAATTAAGTTGATTATTTAATATATGATGAATTATTTGGACATTCACTATAAGGTTTGGGGAATGGTTAATGCAAGCCCTATGGGTTGGTAACCGGTTAATGCAATCCCCACATTGCATGGGTAGTCTTATGAGATGAATCAGTTGGCTAAATCAGAGTAGTTTGAAATATATTGAGAATAAATATTGATAGTAAAGGTATCATGTTCCTAGGAAACATTTCATCCAATAATTAAGAACTGAATTTATTTATAATTTAGTTATTATTATTATCCATGAGATTTTTTCTTTGAAATTATCTATTTATTCATTTGATTCTTAGTTTATTGATTAAATGGAATATGTTTTAGTTATCTACCATGACATATTGATTATATGTTATCCATATATTTCTATGGAATGTGTTCTTAGTTATTTACCTTTCCATGTTGATTTATTCTCATTGATTAATTTTTTTAAAAGTTTGGGGTCGAAGCCTCAATTAATTATTTAAAGAAAACACCTCTTTAGTGTGGGTAGAGGGAGACCCATTACATTGCCCAAAGGCCCAAGTCCTAGTGGCCTAAATATAAGGCTTGAAAGCCCATTTTTTGTCCTAAAGGACCCCTTGGTGAACAGTAATGCTATAGTACTTTCACTGCTACAGTACCACTTCCGCTACAGTGCCGCCACCGCTACAGTGTCATCGCCGCTACAATGCCACCACTGATACAGTGCCGCCACCACTATAATCTACCACTGCTACAACACTACTACAGTACCCCCAAATTTTTTTCCCTGCCCAGATTTGATCCTAGGTCTTTTGGATGCCAAGCAGGAGCCTGTACCACTTGGGTACATGCTCGTTGGCTCTTATTGATTAATTATAAATTTAACTGTACTTATCCTTATTGAGTATTTGTGATCACCCTTATTTTTTTCCATTCCCCAGGTTATGGAGAAAAGATATTTAAATGAGTTTCCAAGGATCAAATTTATTAGGTTTTGTTATGTATTATGTTTCATTTTCTATTTCCCAATATAAAATGGAAATCATGCATGTAATCTAGTTTTCCAAAACTACTAAACATTTAGTCCTTCTGGATTTTATTCCTTATAATCATACCAATGTAATAAATTAAGCCACTAACTCCAGGATACTAGGGTCAGAGCATTATAGTTGGTATCAAAGGAATTTTAGTAGAAAACATGGAAAATAGATTTATGAAAACATATATTATGGAAAATAACCCTAAGGAAAATTTTGATGATAAGTATAGAATAATGTCCTTGAATTTTGGTAAGGTAGAGATTATGCGGGTGTTCAGAACAACACATACCTACCTGGATACTACAAGTGGACGATGTTCTGACATAGATGTACCTAGGGGTAACAACTCCAAAAAAGGTGTGTCAGGCCTGACTTGAGCATAACCTGGTACACAATAATGGGACTTACTATAAACCTGATTTGGAACTCCTAGGGTATAATCTTAGGATAATTCTCATTTTATTTACAAGGTATTATGAAGGATTTTAAAGTAAAGATATCCCCAAAGAAACCATGTTTATTATTATGATATTATATACACAAATTTTTTTCAATTTATGTTATGTATTTTAATCATTCCAGGATTATACATTATGTTACATAATGTTATGATCTAATACAGTATATTACATTGTTTAAAAATGGTTCTTAGAAGGAATAATGGTATAAATACTCAGACAATGTAGAGGTTTACCTACTGAGGAAGACAATATAATTGGTATTGGAATTGGGAGATTTATGGATATATTAGGGAAGATTTATCAAGTTATGACACATAAAACTTTCCCAGATGGAGTAACTAATTCCACAACAAGGTTACCCAATGTTGGATCACTTTATGTGAAATTAGTCCCTACATTTAGTGGGACTATTGACCCAATGTTGGTAGAGCAATGAATTAAGTCTTTGGAGAAGATATTCAGGGAATTTGTATTTGGTGAAAAGGAAAAGGCCACACTTGCAATTTATTGTCTCAATGACAATTCTGATCAATGGTGGTTATTGATCCGAAATATTAGGATGGAATAGGAAATAAAACTAATGGATTGGAAATATTTTAAGGATCTATTTTTTTTGATAAATACTTCTCTCATGATCAAAAAATTTAGAAGTAGAAAAATTTCCTTAGATTAAAGAAAAAGGAATAAGAGAATGTTGCATATTATGAATCTACCTTTACTAGGTTATCCAAGTATTCTACACATTATATATGAAAAAAATGAAATATTGAATACTTTTTTGAAGTTCTTAAGATAAAAACCCAAAGGGAACTAGTTTCTCAAACTTTTTCATCATATGAAGAGACAGTTTTATGTGCCATAAAAATAAAGAAGAAATTCATAAGATCCTACATATTAAAATTAATCCAAGAGAAGAATAGGTATCTTGAATACCATGAAAAAGGGAATGATTAAATTAAGAAGAATGGAAAGAAGGATCTTAAAACATGCGATAACTGTGAAAGGAATCACCCTGGGAAATGCTTAAAAGGGTTGGGAGTTTTTTATAAGTGCAGAGAAAAGGGTAACTAGGAAAAAGAATACAAAGGGAAGATGGAAAATGATTCTATTTAGTGTTAAAAATACAAGGATATGGGGAACTATATAAATGAATTCCCAAATATTCAAGGTAATATACCTTATAAAAAGATAAGGGATCAAGGTCAAGAATATGTTATTAGCACAATCGAAGTGGAATGATTAATGTACTTCAGTATTTGGATCTATAAAATATGTTATAAAATTATTTTATTGATGATGTTCTCATCAAATGAATTATAAAATACATAAGTATTGTAATTAAACAATTATTCATTAAATATTTGATATTATATATTGAATGGTACCAATAAAAGTGATTTTGTAGCAAGTTAAACTTTTTTGAAAACACATAGTTGAGGGAAAGATAACCCTTAATTTGTTCCTGATGTTGAGACATTGATATTGGGATAAAAACATGATTTATTGGGATAAAGTAACTTGGATACTAAAAAATACCTTGGAAATTATTCTAAAGTTTTTGATCACAATACTTGGAAGGGTCATAAGGTTACCCATTTATGAAATGGTTTAAATTGAACTTTAGACAAGGTTTTAGATATTATTACATCACTTCACCATATGATGGAACCTATGATAAGACAATAAGTATAAATAGTTCAAGTCACAACCAAAGGATAATATTTTACTTATATAAATGTATCAAGTAAGTTTATTTACTTATATTCTTCTAGAATGAAATAATTCTTCAACTTTAGGAAAAATGGTCTTGAAAAAAATATTTCCCAATTATTATAACAACCCAGATCATTATTTCAACTTAATACATGATTTATTAAATAATATTACACTTAATACAACTAAGAATATAGATAAGTATAGTGTATTTGGGAATTAGGTACAATACATAACAATTTAAAACAGAAAAAACATCATCTTTATTAAAAACATCTTAACATGCTCGCACTTAAAACTTTATGGGATAACCCAGGGTAATACATAAGAAAGGGGTGAGATATAAAGCCTAGTAAAAGAATAAACATGGACTAAAATGAATAAGGTAATAAATTTTAGACAATAGGAATACCAATGGGTAATAAAAGGACTGGGAATCATAAACATGAACAATGAGGCATGATATAACATGATAACATAAAGGAAACATTAGAAATGTGCCGACAACTTAAAAAACTACATCATAAAAATAGTTCAAGGGTAAATTACAAGACATCATGATGGAAAAATTTATATTAAGGAATAATTTTTACTCCCTATCCCAATATGATGTCTCATGAGACTACACCTTAACTAATGCATTGGAGCACTATATAATTCTGGGTGCACTTGTCACTTTCATTTAACTCTCATGCTAAAATGTGCCACATATATCATACAACATGGATTAATTCATCATAATAGTTTATTACCTGTAAATTAATGTGGAATAAATACATGTAAGTCCCCAATAAAATAGGTATAAGTGTATAAATGTGAACACCATTGATAGGAAATGGGTATGGGTATTCACTACACAATTTTTTTTTCATGGAAAATCGCTATGGAATTTCGACAGCATAACATGGGAATATAAATGTTCATGGAAGGAATTTATGAGATTGAAATGGGTATCTAATAATTTATACATAATAGGGGAAGTTAGGGGTTATATATGAGCATGTCCCAATATTAGGAATTGGAGAAAAATGGTATAAGATAAAGAAGATACTTGAATACAGAGGAAGAAAAGAACCCTTACTTAAGTGTGTGACTCCAAATACTTGGGAGGAGCTTATTGAGAGATTAAGAAAACATTAATAGGAATATAAAGAGGCTAGTATAGAGTAAGTATGTGATACAATAATTCTTATTGAAGATAAATGGGATCTTTGGTGGTTTTATATAGTAAATGACTGTGAAATATTTTATTATTTCTCAAACTTAGGTTTTGGACTCTATATAATAAAATTACCAAAATGAAAAACCATACCATGGTTTCTACCAAATCAGGGTGGTTTTTATTATTTTATAATTCTAAGGGATTAACTTAATAATTAATACCCTTTATTATGTGGAAGTGAGTCATACTCTTAAAGAAATGTTTTTAAAACCTTAAAATATATTAATGGTTTTGGAGGATTCATAAAGGCTTTATAAAAATAATAAAATAAACATAAAATAAAATAATTTTAAATTTAAAGTATATATTTGGTTTTTGATACCATTAATAGTATTTATTAAAACACTTTTGGGTCATTATGATGTCATAATACACACCGTATATTTATACCATATTTAATTTTTACCAAGAAATTTGATTGTCTTAGAAAATTATGAAAAATTAACCATTGTATAATTTTGATATTATTATTCCAAAAATAATATTCTTTTTATATAAATAATATTCTAAATATATTAATTTACACTTTTAAATTAAAAATCAACATTTATTTAGAGATGATGGCTTTTTAACAATAGCAGTTTTTGAACCCTTGTAAAAATTATATTTGACATCATAAAACTTATATGATCATTTATATTTAATAAAAATTATTTAATAATAATATTTTATTAAAATAATATTTATTTAAAAAAATCATTAATTCATCAAAATAAATTCCTTAATTGAATTTAAATATTCCAAAAATATTATTTGTGTCTTATTGTATCAAAATCAAAATCATTTATATAGTAACAATAATAGGATCAAAATATATTAATAATTCTATAAAAAACAACATACATACTCATATTTCTAGGGTCTTGATACATATATCTTTAATACACCAGAAAACACCCTAAGAGTAAGGTGTGTGATAATGAGACTTTCATGGGGTGGTTCAGTGCACATGGTTTGGACCGTGATCTTGATGATATTAAAATTATCCAATAAGCAGTTTTGATCATAATTAAGTTGTTTTATCTCATCTTGGTCTTGTTCAAGGGAAAATACCGATGATACTATCTCCCTAAAAAGCTCTGATAAATGAGCTTCATAGGGTATGGTCCTACTAGTTGATACCATCACTCTCTTTGTCTGTTTCAATTGGATTTGTTAAAACCATATATTTATACTAATCATGTGATCACTGTTCAATGACTATATATAATAAAACCAAATAAGTTCATATATTTTCTATAAAAATATTACATAATAATACATTTAATTAAATCACAAGTGGAATTTTATTTATAACAGTTTGGGTCGTTACAATATTCCAACCTTAAGAATTTATGTCCTCAAAATTTTCATTTACCACAGTAAAACAGACGAGGGTAACTCTGTGTCATCACTTCCTCTAGTTCCCACATCTCTTATTTAAACTTTTGGTTTCTACACAACACTTTTAATAGGTTCATTGTCCTATTTCATAGAAATTTGTCTCTATGATCTAAGATCTTCACTGACTACTCTTTATATGATAGATAATTGTACAAAAGTGTCACCTCTAGATTGAGTACATGTGAGGGGTCTATTATGTACTTCCTAAATAGGGATACATGGAATACATCATATAATTGAGATAATTTAAGTGTTAGTTCTAGTAGACATGCCATCACTATGATGTGATCAAGGATCTTAAAGGGGTCGATGTATCTTGGACTAAGATTTGACTTCTTCCAAAATTTTATGAATTTATTCCATAGAGATATATGGAGGAATACCATGTATCCAACATAAAACTCTAGGTCTTATCCACGATTGTAAACATAACTCTTATGTTGACTCTGAACAGCCTTGATGTGATGCTAAATGGTCTTAACGATTCCCCCCATTTCCTCGACCATTTCAGGACCTAGCAGTTCCCCCCAAAATTTATCCCAACATGCAGGTGTTCTGCACCTCTTCCCATAAAGGGCTTCATAAGGGGACATTTTGATGCTTTAGTGGAAACTGTTATTGTATGAGAACTCCAACAAAAGAATATGTTGATCCCATCCACCTTTGAAGTCAATTGAGCATGCTCTCAACATGTCCTCAAGTGTCTAAATTTTATTCTTATATTGGACATTAGTTTGAGGGTGATAAGCTATGATGAAGTTAAACTATGTATTTAGAGCATGTTGGAGACTCCTCTAGAATATTGAGGTAAATCTAGGATCTTGATCAGATACAACTGATAGTGGAGTTCCATGTATCCTCATCACTTCATAATGTATATCCTTACAAGATGATTGAGTGATAAATCATCTTGTATCAAAATTAAGTGTGCAATAATTGTAAGAAAATCATTTACAAACCATATAGTATTATTTCCTCTTGATGTCTTCATAATACCAGTGAAAAAGTCCATGATGATTTTTTCCATTTCCATGTAGGTATGGGTAGTAGTTTCATCATCCCCTTTAATTTTTTCCTTTCCACTTTCACTTAATATCATACATGACATCTTTATGTATATTCCATGATATCCTTCTTCATATTGTCCCACCAATAGTCCTCTTATAGATATTGATACATCTTTTTGCTTATTTGGTGGATAAAAAAGGTTGAGCTATGTACATCATCAAACAACTCCTTATATAACTCCAGATTTGATAGTACACATTGTCTTGACCAAAATATCACAACACCTTCTTCATTAACATTGAACTCATAGGATTTCCCTTTTATTATAGTTTCCATTTTCTTATGAATTCCCACATCAACTATTTGAGAATACTTTAACCTCTCTAGAAGGGATGTTTGAGCAATCATTTGTGAAAGTATTGATGATTTTCCTTCCTTTATGATTCCCATTTCCATCTTTTTCAAATCCAAGAAGATCAGATCCTTATCAATTCTCATCAATGATAAACATGTCAGATCCTTTTTACTTAGATAATCTGAATCTTTATTCACTTTACTAGGATGGTAATGGATTGATCAGTCACATTCCTTGATCAGCTCTAACATTCTTCATTTGCACATATTCAAATCTTTATGTGTGAATATATACTTGAGGATTATGTGATATGTATATATTTCACTCTTCTCTCCAAAGATATAATTCCACCATATTTGAAAAGAAAAGATCACTAAATACAACTCTATATCATGCATTGGGTAGTTCAGTTTGTGAACATTCAACTACCTTGAAGCATAGGCTATGACTTTTTCATTCTGAACTAACACATATCCCAATCCCTTTTTCAAATCATCACTAAATAACAAAAAAATTTCTCCACTTGTAAACTTGACTCCCTTCTAAGTTATCTTGGTTAGAGGGTTTGAAAATCATGAGAAATTTCTCACAAATAGACGATAATACCCAAATAATCCAAGGAAACTATGGATATCTATCACATATGTTGTCCTCGACCATCCTTCAATTACTTATCTATTTTAATGGTCCACATATATATAATGACCCAATGTTTTTCAATGGAAAAATTACCTTCTTATATTTATGTCATAAAATAACATGAAAACACAAAATAATGAACTACTAAGTGATAAGTGACCTTTAAACATAAGTTTGTCTCTCCTATGTTTGGAATTTTGAAAATCTGACATACACAGTTGTGTTCAAGATGATTTTTGGAGTCTAATGAAACAAAAATAATTTTTGGTGAATAGTAACGTACCCTTAGGAATAGTAACATACCCTTATGAATAGTAATATGACCCTTATGAATAGTAAATAATCCAACATAAGAGTAGCATTACCTATGAATAATAAAATAAAATTTAGACATCTTAGAAAGTGACAATTTGACCTTAGTAAACGTTTTGGTATTTTGTAAGTCATAAATAAATAATTATAATTAATTAATTAATTTAAAAGAATATTTATTTACCTAAAATTTATTCACAAATTATTGAATCAATGTATTAGAGTTTTTAGATAATTTTATAAGACCCTGCGTAATTTTTGAAAGCACTATAAAATCAGTTTTAATCTTAAAAACTGTTTTTAAATAAATTATGATTTTAATTAAATATTAAATTAATAATATTTAGAGAATTATTTTTGAAAAATTGACTTCATTTTTATATTCTACATGTCGAAAAATGGTTGGGGTAAATTTCTGGGATTTTTCTGAGATACTTGAATTTTTGATGAATAGTGAAATACCGTAATTTACAAAATAAGCTAAATAAGCTAATTATAGGGTCATGGGTGATGTTCTGATGATTTAAGCTCACTTGGTTCGGGATTAAATTATTAAATTACTATTATTTTTCATTCAAGACTCACTATTCCTTGTCTTGTGGGGAAATAATAAATTAATGAATTTTATATTAAGGGAACCCCTCTCCCCTCCACTATAAAAGCCACCCTTCACACCCTCATTTCCTCACACCTCTCAAGCTCCAAGTATTCTCTAAACTCTACCCAAACACCTTCCCTATCCCTCACCCACGTCCAAGAGCTTCTGGTCTCATCAGAAGATCAATCTTAGGCCCTTAAGGAGGTTCTCAAGAGAAGGATTCAAGTGGCAATTTCCCTCCCTCTTCTCCTTTAATTTCCTTTCAAGTTCAAGTTCATTTCTTGATCTCTCCCCACCTATCTTCATCCAAATTGTATTTTAACTCCATTATTATAAATATAATATAATTTTATGATTCTAATGTGATATTATATCATCCAACCCCATTTACCTCTTCCTTTTATTTTATTAAAGAGAACGTTGTTCGTGAGTTGTTAATTTATCACCTTCAAGAACAACATGCTTTCTTCTTCCATTTCTACCTTCATATCTGGTCATGAAATCATTTTTATGGTTGAAACAGAATATTTTATGTGTATTATGTTCTATTTAAAGTTCTGGAAATAACCTATGGACATATTTCTAAGTGATAAGTAAAAACAAGTTCGTTGTGATCCAAAAACCGACCAAATTGACCCAAATAACCATCATTTAATTATTATCTAATGATTCATCCACATTGATCTAATATACTTCATTATAAAATCATTAAATCTCCTGTAATATCATTAATGTCATATAATATCATTTCTGGATGTTTACTCATGTTCTACCCAAACTTCAATTTAAGAATACAAGTGAACCACCCAAGAATAACCATAAAAACGAACATCCCCGAACAATGTTTTTAAACTCTATAAGTCATACAAAGGAAAATAGTATGACATAATGAAACCAGAATGAACCCTATTAATGTACACATGGTTATGGATTTCTTATTAACGAATATAATTTAATTATACAAGACATTAAAGAGAAGGAAGCATTCAGGTACAAGGTAAGGGGAAATCTCGAACCCAATTTTCATCCTTTGGGTTCTCCCTCTTTCACTCCATTTTTGAAATGGTTACGCCTTAAAGATAATTTTTTCATCATTGTCTTTACTTTTATGGGATATAAACGTTTTTTTACTGGTTTTTATGTCCAACAAAAAAATGTTTTCCAAAAGAACTCTTCTTTTAAGAACACCCCTTTTTACTTCTCACTCAAATCGGACGGTTCATGTAACATGTATGTTATTCCCTATTTATTTTGGGAACCCAAAGCTTATGAATGTGTTATTATGAGATGAAACCCATTAATTTCCATGGGTTAGTTACATAAATTTTTGATATGTGTTCTATGTGGCAAGCATGATTATGATAATGTTATGATGTGACAGGTGCACCCGGAATTATATAGCGCAATTATGAATGTTTCAAAGTGACAGGTGCGCCCGAAATTATACAACGCTCCAATGAATTGGGTAAAGTGATAAATCTCATGAGTAAATGTGAAATGATGTGTGAACAAGATTCTAGCTTGGTTCACAAGTATGTGTGGTAGTTAACCACTAAGACATGATGTTACATTTTTATGCATTGCCACATTTCAAGTCTTTTATTTATGCTCCTCTCATATTCATGATCTTTTACCTATTTTATGATTATGATCACCCCATGATATATTGTTCATATCTATCCTCTTACTAGGATTCTATATCACCCCTTTTTATGTATATCCTCAGGTGGATACATGTACTAAGGGGAGGACAAGTTCCAATAAGAAGCTAGAGAAGAATAAATTAAATAAATGTTTATGCTAGATGTTATATTTGTTATGTGTGGAATTAGTTTTCCCAAGACACCAAGCCTTTGGATCCTCTTTGTGTAATACTATTATGTTTTTTATATTTTAAATGATGTAATAGTAATGTAAGAAAAGGCCGGGTCTCTATATTTGGTATCAAAGGCAAGGTTTAGTTAATTTGAGAATTAGGATTAGTGAACCCTAGAGAAAACCTCTAGTATGAGACTAAGTAAAAATATGCACATAAGAATATTTACCTAGGGATCCCATATGATATGTTTTTGGTATAATTTTTTAAATGAATAAGTTATTCATGACTTGTTTACTTATGTTTTGTTCTAACCTTTTCTATTTTAGAAAATGGTGGGAACTAGGAGACATCGGGCCAACAACTCATGCGAGGGACAATGCAACGATTGCCCAAACGACATCCCTAATGATTTGGGAGGTGGAGTTAAAAACTTCATGGAAATGATTACCCAATTATCTTAGGTTATGAATAATAACCATAATAATGGGGAACATCCTCCTTCACCAAAGAGGGAGAAACTGGCTATCGAATGTTTTATGCGGCAACGACCACCGACGTTTTGTGGATCTTCTGATCCACTAGTTGCGGAATAGTGGGTCAACTCCATGGATAAGATATTTTTTGTGCTTCACTATTCCGATACAGAGAAGGTGACTCTAGCCGTTTATCGTCTAGATGGAGAAGCTGATCAATGGTGCACTTTGATTAAGAACACCAAGCCAAGGGAGGAAATTGAAGAGATGGAATGTGAAGACTTTAAGATACTGTTTCTTAATAAGTATTTCCCAAAAACTCTTCGCACGAAGATGGAGAGAGAATTCATAGAGCTCAAGAAAAAATAAGGAGAATATGTCACAATCTATGAAGCGAATTTCACAAGGCTCGCAAGGTATGCTTTGGGTTTTGTTATCAACAACGATAGCAAAATTGATAGATTCTTTAGTGGATTAAAACCACACCTTCAAAAGGCTCTTGAAATTAGAGACTTTGGGAGTTATGAAGAAGTTGTTCAATGTGCTCTCAAAGTGGATATGGAGTTTGGAGAATTCTCCCATGGCTATGGGGATAAGAAAAGAAAGATGGAGTTTCAAGCCAGTGGATCTAGTGACAATAGTGGGAAGAAAAATCAACGACCCACATGCCAATAATGTGGGAAGTTGCACCATGGGAACTGCCTCAAAGGGATGGGGAAATGCTTCAAGTGTGGGAAAGAAGGACACCATGCTCAAGAGTTTCGAAAAGACATGAAAAGAAAAGAGAATGTAGCCTATGAAAGGAGAGAACCACTCATGGTCCAATGCTACAACTATAAGAAGCTAGGGCACTATGAAAACTAGTACAGTAAACCTCGAGTTCTCGAGGGTAATCAGCGTCAGCAGCCACCAAATCCAAAGGAACAAGGGAAGTATTATTCCATCACTACTATGGATGTGGAGCATGATAATGAAGTCGTACTAGGTACACTTCCTATTCACTCAATAATGGAAAGAGTCTTATTTGATTTTGGTTCTACACATTCCTTTATATCTTGCAAGTTTTCTAGAACTATAGAATCGAAGCCCCAAAACCTTGAAGTAGAGATATCTATAAAAACACAAAGTGGTGGAATCATTGCAACCCAAGTGTTTGACTCTTCTCCTATTAGTGTATGTGGGAAGATTCTTTTTGAAAATCTCGTAATACTTCCCTTTGTGGAATTAGATGCTATAATGGGAATAAACTGGCTCTCATTATAAAGAGCACATATAAACTGTTGGGTAAAGGAAATATCTTTTTATATTACAAACCATCCCATGCTCCTCTACAAATTCAAGGAAGATCATGAATCTACATTGAAAAATCCTTCAATGGTGTGGGTGTTGATTCCCTATGAAGAAGCATACCTCGCCCAAATGGTTGAGTCGAAGGAAAGTTCCAACCTTGAGAAAATTCCCATCGTGAGGGAATATAGCGATGTATTTCCCGAAGAGTTACCCGAAATTCCCCCAGATCATGAGGTAGAGTTCTCAATCGAACTCATACTCAGAGCTACTCCTATCTCGAAGTGCCCCTATAGGATGGATCCTATAGAACTGGAGGAGTTAAAGAAGAAACTGCCAGAGCATCTGGATAAAGGGTTCATACACCCTAGTGCATCACCTTGGGGTGCGCCAGTTCTCTTTGTGAATAAGAAGGGTGGAATCGTGCGGCTGTGTATCAATTATCGGGAACTCAACAAGATCACCATAAAGAACAAGTATCCTCTCCCAAGGATTGATTACTTGTTCGACCAGTTAAGAGGAGATCAATACTTATCAAAGGTGGATCTTCATTCTGGATATCATCAGGTAAAGGGGAAGAAGGAAGATATTCATAAGATGCCTTCCATACAAAGTATGAGCCCTATAAGTTTTTGGTGATGCCCTTTGGACTTACTAATTCCCCTGAAATCTTGATGGATTTGATGAATAGAGTCTTTATACATTACCTCGACAAATTTGTGGTAGTGTTTATCGATGATATTCTCATCTAATCCAAGAGAAAGTAGGAACATGAGGAACATCTACGACTTGTGTTGGAGACATTGAGAAAGGATAAGTTGTACGCCAAGTTTAGCAAGTGTGAATTTGGATGAATCAATTCACGTTCTTGGGACATGTGATCAAAAGTGAGGAAATTTCTGTGGATCCTTCAAAGAAAAAGGCAATTGAGGAATGTCCCAGGCCCTCTAGTGTCACAGAAATCCGTAGTTTTCTTGGATTAGTTGGGTACTACCGATGTTTTGTGAGAAACTTCTCACGATTGTCAAACCCGCTAACTAAGTTAACAAGGAAAGGGATAAAGTATGTATGGACAAAAGAATGTGAGGGAAGATTCAAGAAGCTAATGATAAGGCTGGTCACTACACCTGTACTCACACTACTGAAAAGTGGAGAGAGTTTTGTGATATACAGTGATGCTTTAAAGAAAGGCTTGGGTTGTGTACTCATTCAAAATGATAATGTGATAGCCTATGCCTCACGACAGTTGAAGACCCATGAGAAGAACTACCTGACACATGATCTAGAGCTGACATCCATGTTTTTTCCTTGAAAATATGGCGGCACTACCTTTATGGAGAGAAGTGTGACATATACACCGACCACAAGAGCCTAAAGTATATATTCACACAAAAGGATCTCAACATGCGTCAAAGGAGATGGTTAGAGCTAATCAAGGATTACGATTGCTCTATTCACTATCATCCTGGAAAGGCGAACAAGGTAGCTGATGCTCTAAGCAGAAAAGAACATACTACTCTATCCATGTTGCGGATTGAGAAAGACCCTGTCTTCATGGATATGCAAAGAATGGATTTGGAAATCATAATGGCAGGGGATACATCCTACCTTTCCCAAATGATTGCACAACCATCCATCTAGGAGAAGATTAAGGAAGCACATAGGGAAGATACGGAGATACAAAAGGGGGTGAATGCAGTAAAGGAATGGAAGCTGCAAGAGTTCCATATCTACGATGATGGCGTGATTTGGTTTGGAACGCGGCTTTGTGTACCTTCATCACCCGGGATAAAGAAGGAGGTATTGGATAATGCACATATCTCAACTTTCTATATCCATCCTGGGAGTACCAAGATGTATCGTGATCTTAGAGAACACTTATGGTGGGATAACATGAAGAAGAAGATTGGGGAATATATATCAAGGTGATTGGTATGTCAGAAAGTTAAAGCTGAGCGACAAAAGTCCAAAGGTATGATGCAGCCTTTGCCTATACCCATGTGGAAATGGGAAAATGTTACTATGGACTTTGTCACAGGTCTCCCAAAGACGTCCAAGGGAAATAATGTGATATGGGTTGTGGTTGACCAACTCACCAAGACTGCCCATTTTATCGCTATTCGATAAGACCTCTTGCTTGAAAAACTTGCAAAGATATATGTGAAGGAAGTGGTGAGACTGCATGGTGTTCCACTCTCAATTGTCTCTGACCAGGATCCAAGGTTCATATCTAAATTCTAGAGGATCCATCAACATACTTTGAGTACTGAATTAAATTTCAGCATGGCCTATCACCCCCAAACCAATGGCCAATCTTAAAGGACTATTTAGACGCTTGAAGATATGCTAAGAGCCTGCTCTCTTGAATTAAAAGGTGGTTGGGATCAGCATCTCTCATTGGTTGAGTTCTCATACAACAATAGCATCCACTCGAGTATTCAGATGTCTCCATATGAAGCTCTGTATGGAAAGCGATGTATAACTCCAACCTGTTGGGATGAAGTTGGAGAAAAAAAGCTACTTGGACCCGATCCTGTTTAAGAGATGACAGAGAAGGTTCAAGTCATCCAAAAACACATCAAAGCTGCTCAAAGTCGGAAAAAGAGCTATGCTGACAACTGTCGAAGGGACTTGGATTTCGACGTTGGAGATAAAGTCTTCCTTCGAATATCTCCATGGAAGAATTCATGCGATTCGGGAAGAAAGGGAAGCTAAGCCCAAGGTATATTGGCCCCTTTGAGATCCTTGACCACATAGAAGTCATGGCTTATCATCTTACACTTCCACCGAATATGGCTCAAGTTCATGATGTATTTCATGTATCACTACTGAGGAAGTACATACCAGAACCCTCACATGTACTATACTCAGAGGTGGTGCAGCTGGAAGATGATCTCTCCTATGAGGAGCATCCAGTAAAAATTCTAGATCGGAGAGATAAGGTTCTACGAAACAAGACAACCCATCTTGTAAAAGTGTTGTGGAGGAACCATAAGTTTGAGGAAGAAACTTGGGAACCAGAAGAGGCAATGAAGGAGAAGTACCCTCACCTGTTTGTGTAAAGTGAAATTTCGGGGGCGAAATTCCTTAAAGGGGGAAGAATGTAACGACCCAATGTTTTTCAATGGAAAAATTCCCTTATTATATTTATGTCATAAAATAACATGAAAAAACAAAATAATGAACTACTAAGTGATAAGTGACCTTTAAACATAAGTTTTCCACTCCTATTTTTGGAATTTTGAAAATCCGACATACACGGTTGTGTTCAAGATGATTTTTGGAGTCAAATGAAACAAAAATAATTTTTGGTGAATAGTAACGCACCCTTAGGAATAGTAACATACCCTTATGAATAGTAATATGACCCTTATGAATATTAAATCATCCAACATAAGAGTAAAATTACCTATGAATAATAAAATAAAATATAGACATCTTAGAAAGTGACAATTTGACCTTAGTAAACATTTTGGTATTTTGTAAGTCATAAATAAATAATTATAATTAATTAATTAATTTAAAATAATATTTACTTCCCTAAAATGTATTCATAAATTATTTAATCAATGTCTTATAGTTTTTAGATAATTTTATAAGACCCTACGTAATTTTTGAAAGAACTATAAAATCAGTTTTAATCTTAAAAACAGTTTTTTAAGTAAATTATGATTTTAATTAAATATTAAATTAATAATATTTAGAAAATTATTTTTAAAAAATGGAATTCATTTTTGTATTCTACACGTCGAAAAATGGTTGGGGTAAATTTTTGAGATTTTTCTGAGATACTTGAATTTTTGATGAATAGTGAAATACCGTAATTTACAAAATAAGCTAAATAAGCTAATTATAGGGTCATGTGTGATGTTATGCTGATGTAAGCCCATTTGGTCCGGGATTACATTATAAAATTAATATTCTTGGTCATTCAAGACTCACTATTCCTTATCTTGTGGGGAAATAATAAACTAATGAATTTTATATTAAGGAAACGCCTCTCCCCTCCACTATAAAAGCCACCCTTCACACCCTCATTTACTCACACCTCTCAAGCTCAAAGCCTTCTCTAAACTCTACCCAAACACCTTGCCTAGCCCCTCCCCCACGTCCAGGAGATTATGGTCTCATAAAAAGTCCAATCTTAGGCCCTTAAGGAGGTTCTCAAGAGAAGGATTCAAGAGGCAATTTCCCTCCCTCTTCTCCTTTAATTTCCTTTCAAGTTCAAGTTCATTTCTTGATATCTCCCCACCTATCTTCATCCAAATTGTATTTTAACTTTATTATTATACATATAATTTAATTTTACTATTCTAATGAGATATTATATCATCCAACCCCCTTTCCCTCTTCCTTTTATTTTATTAAAGAGAACGTTGTTCGTGAGGTGTTAATTTATCACCTTCAAGAACAACATGCTTTCTTCTTCCATTTCTACCGTCAGATCTGGTAATGAAACCATTTTTATAGTTGAACCAGAATATTTTATTTGTATTATGTGCTATTTAATGTTCTGGAAATAACCTATGGACATATTACTAAGTGATAAGTTAAAACAAGTTCGTTGTGATAAAAAACCGCCCAAATTGACCCAAATAACCATCATTTAATTCTTATCTAATGATTCATCCACATGGATTTAATATAATTCATTATAAAATCATTCAATCTCCTGTAATATCATTAATTTAATATAATATCATTTATGGATGTTTACTCATGTTCTACCCAAACTTCAATTTAAGAATACAAGTGAACCACCCAACAAAAACCATAAAAACGAACATCCCCGAACAATGTTTTTAAACTCTATAAGTCATCCAAAGGAACATAATATGACATAATGAATCCAGAATTAACCCTATTAATGTACACATGGTTCTGTATTTCTAATTAATGAATATAATGTCATTATACAGGACATTAAAGAGAAGGAAGCATTCGGGTACAAGGTAAGTGGAAATCTCGAACCCAATTTTCTTCCTTCGGGTTCTCCCTCTTTCACTCCATTTTTGATATGGTTACTCCTTAAAGATCATTTTTTCATAATTGTATTTACTTTTATGGGATATACATGTTTTTAAATGGTTTTTATGTCCAACAAAAAAATGTTTTCCAAAATAACTCTTCTTGTAAGAACACCCCTTTTTACTTCTCACTCAAAGTGGACGGTTCTTGTAACATGTATGTTATTCGGTATTTATTTTGGGAACCCAAAGCTTATGAATGTTTTATTATGAGATGAAAGCTATTCCTTTCCATGGGTTAGTTATGCAAATTTTTTATATGTGTTATATGTGTAAATCATGATGATGATAATGTTATGATGTGATGGGTTCACCTGGAATTATATAGCGCAATAATGAATGTTTCAAAGTGACGGGTGCGCCTAGAATTATACAGCGCTCCAATGCATTGGGTAAAGTGATGAATATCATGATTAAATGTGAAATGATGTGTAAAAAAGATGCTATCTTGGTTCACAATTATGTGTGGTAGTTAACCACTAAGACATGATGTTATATTTTTATGCATTGCCACATTTCAAGTCTTTTATTTATGCTCCTCTCATATTCACGATCTTTTTCCTATGTTATGATTATGATCACTCCATGATATATTGTTACTATCTATACTCTTACTGGGCTTCTAGCTCACCCCTTTTTATGTATATCCTTAGGTGGCTACATGTACTAAGGAGAGGACAAGTTTCAATAAGAAGCTAGAGAAGAAGAAATTAAATAAATGTTTATGCTAGATGTTGTATTTGTTATGTGTGGTCCTAGTTTTACCAAGACACTAAGACTTTGGATCCTCTTTGTGTAATACTATTATGTTGTTTATATTTGAAATGATGTAATAGTAATGTAAGAAAAGGCCGGGTCGCTATAATATATCCCATTTATTGTGATGATATTCCCTAAAAATGATACTTCCTTAAACAAGAACTCACATTTTCTGTACTTGGCATAAAGCTTCTCCTTTCATAAGGTATTTAACACAGTGATAAAATGATCCTCATGCTCCTACTTAGTTTTGGAGAATATTAGAATATCATATATAAATATTTCTAAAGAATTAGTGAGTCCGAATAGAATTACTATGAACTCATAGTGTCTGTACCTTGTAAGGAAATTATTATTGGGGAAATCCTCCTTCTTCACCCTAACTTGGTAATATCCTAACTGAAAATCCAACTTGGAGAAGTATTGTACTCTATATTGCTGATAGAGAAAGTCATCAATCCATGGAAGATGATACTTATTCTTTATCTTGATCTTTTTGATCTCATGATAATCAATTCAAAAGAACATTGACTATCCTTCTTCTTGACGAAGAGAATTGGTGCACCCCATGGTGAATCACTTGGGAGTATGGACCCTTTATCCAGATTATCCTCTGGTTGTTTATTCAGCTACTCAAGTTACACAAAAACCATTCTATATAGATTCTTGGATAATGGTAACACACTAGGTATAATCTCTATTGAAAATTCAACCTCTCAGCTAGGCGGAAGACCAGTCAATTATTATGAAAAAACTTCAGTGTATTCCCTCATAATGGGAATGTCTTCAAGGAAGATCATTTCCTTAGACTCAATAATTTGAGATAGATATTCTTTCTCATAGGGAAATAATATCCATTTTTGAGATGTTGGTGCTAAATAAGATTCATCCATCTCCATGCATTTGTATAGAATCAGAGGATAATTCACAATACAGAGAGTAATTTACTTATTGTGGAAATTTATGTTGGCTCTATATAGGGAAGGACCACCCATACCCATAATTTCACTAAATCCCACAAAAGGGATTATGAAAAGGTTAATTGGTAAGTTTAGTTCACAAATTTTTATAGGGGAGGAGTTATATACTTGGGATTAAATAATTTCTCCATTTTTTGTTTTCACTGACAAATCTACTTCCATGATTTACGGTGGTGTTTGAATAGTTTTACTAAACTTTCATGATATGAAGGAATGAGTAGAACTATAATAAAAAAGTACATTTGATATCCTTTAATAAATAACTATCATACCTCTCACCACTTTATTTTTAGGATCTACCTCATCGGTTGTGATGGAAAAATCTTACCCTTACTACCTTGGAGGTTGTTGGTTGTCTCTGAAATCCCTTGGATTAGTGAATTGGTTTGAAAAGTTTCATGGTTACTTGAAGTTAAAGAAATGAAAAATGAACTAAGGTTTGACCAGATCATTTCATTCCTCCAACCCATTAGTGGTTTTCTCCTATCTGCAATCCATAGTTAGGTGTCCTTCCTTCCCGCACCTAAAACATTTCCTCATCCCATTTAGGTAATTTTCAGGGTACTTATTTCTAAAACTTTGACAAGTGGGATGTTGAAATTTCTTGGAACCATTAGATTTATCAATTAGACTAACATAATTAAAATATAATTTCCACTTATTATCCCCATGATACCCTTGAGATTCATCGATCTCTATTTTGATTTTGAGGGAACATCAGGAAATTTTATCATAACTATCAAAGTCTCAGATCACCATGGATTTTCATAGACTAGGTTTTATCCCACCAAAGAAGTTGTCAACCTTTCATTCAGGGGTACTGGCAATGCTAGAGGCATATCATGTAGGCCTTGTGATGTTTTCCTCATACGTCCCGATAGATGTTTCATCTTTTTGATTGAGGGAAAGGAAATCCCATTCCATTTTAAGCTAGAGAGTGTGAGGAAAATATTTATCAATTTTTTCCCTGTAATTCCTTCCACCCCATTAATTTATCTCTTCCTCAGGCTTTGTATTATTGATCTATAACCACCACTAATAAAATTATCCCTCCATACAATAAACAACCAGTAAAGACTTATCTTGTTTAGAACATTGAAGGATGAAGAAGATCTTCTCAATAGACTTGATCCATTATTCAATGATTAAGGGACCATATGATCCATTGAAAGTCATATGCCTTTTTCACATAAATGAATAAATTTTAGGATTTTCATTATTATGGGGATTATGAAGCTCCTCATGATCTAGATTTCTATTCTTAACCTGATTCATATGAGAGAATATCATTACAAATTTTATGATTCTCGCTCCCATCGGGTTGAGAATCTTATTGGGGCAGTCATCACATTTCCCATCACGTTGGTTTTTTATCTGATTCCTCATATTTTAGGCCATTGTCTAGAATAAAGGTAAAATTAAGGATGATTATTTTTAAACCATTAAACACAAAAATAGGAATCCAATGACATTAAAGGGATAACTTATAAACTACATGTATCTTCTTAACTTATGAATTTATAGGCTTTTATTTATGTCATCCAAGATCTATTTCATAACATATATTATTATGGATATTCTTGTTCAATTAATAATTATTAATAAGGAGATTATGAAGCTACCAAATAATATCCACTAAAAGTGTCAAACTAGGTGTGCAACAAGACCTATTGTCGTGGACCAGTTCTCGGTTGAGTCTAGCTCAATGCAGTGTTTTCGTGTGTTACCTTAATATACATTTTTACCAGAGCCACATCCAATTATAATAACCATAAAATGATGTATTTTCTTTATAAAATACTTAATATGTACTTACAAAAATTTAGGGATGTCTTCTTATACTTAGTATTATCCCTAATGCTTTCACTTGCGTTTTCCAATCCTAATCCAAAAAAATAGCTAAACTTTTCCTTTGATACCAACTATAACAACCCTTATCTTTATTTAACATTAATACATGATTTATTACATAATATTACACTTAATACAACCCATAATATCAATAATTATAGTGAATTTTTGAATTAGGTACTTTATATAACAGTTCAAAATAGAAAAACATCATCTTTATTGAAAACTTCCTTAACATGATCACACTTAAAACTACATGGGTTAACCGGGGGACATACATAAGAAGGGGGTGAAATATAAATCCCAGTAAGAGAATAAACATGGAATAAAATTACTATGGTAATATATGTTAGAAAATATACATATAAATGGTGAATAAAAGGATATATAATCATAAACATTAACAATGAGGCATGATAGAAAATGATAACATAAAGGCAACATGGTAAATATGACAACAACTTAAAGCACTACATCATAAACATAGGTCAAGGATAACTACCAAGGCATCATGATGGAAAAATTCCCATAAAGGAATCTAGTTTACTCCCTATCCCAACATAAAGTACCACGATACTAAACATTACCCAATGCATTGAAGCACCATATAATTCCGGGCACACCCGTCACTTTCATTACATTATCATGCTTATGTGTGCCACATAGATCATACAAAATGGATTCATTCAACATCATATTTTATTAAATTATTAAGGAAGGTGGAATAAAAACATGTAATTACCCAATAATATAAGTATAAGTTAATAAAGGGGAACACCCTTTATAGTAAATGGGTACATGTATTCACTACACAATTGTTTGGCATGGAAAATCGAAGTGTAATTTAGGCAGCATAAGAGGGGTGTATAATTGTTCATGGAAGGACTTGATGAGAGATAAAAGGGTATCTAATAATTTAGGAGTCATAGAAGAATTAATGAAGATATATAAGAGAATATACAAACATTATTAATTGGAGAAAAGGGGATAAGATAAATAATATACTTGAATAAAGAGGAGAAAGAAAAGAACCCTTACTTGAGTGTGTAACTCCAAATACATGGGAAGAGCTTCTTGAGAGATTTAAGGCACATTGGGAGGACTCTAGATAGGGGAGTATAGATTAAGGACATGATTCAATTATTATTTTTGAATAGAAATGGGAGTTTATGTGGGTTTATATGGGAAATGAGATGGGGATTATTTATTATTTCTCAAACTTAGGTTTTGGACTCCATATTATAAAATAACCAAAAACACAAACCTTACAATGGTTTTTGCCCATGATTTTTTCCAAATAGGAGTAGTTTTCATTATTTTATAAGGAAAAGGTAAAAAATTGATATAATAATAACCTTTATTATGTGGAATTGAGTCATACTCTTAAAGAATTTATTTTAGAATCTTAAAATATACTAGTGGTTTTCGTGGATTCTTAATGGATTTATAAAATTAATCAAATAAACATAAAATCAAATTATTTTAAATGAAAAGTAAAAATTTATTCATTAATACCATTTATAGTATTTATTACATCACTTTTGGGCCATTATGATTTCATAATATACACTGTATACTTATACCGTATTTAATTTTTACCCGAAAATTTGATTGTCTCAGAAAATAATGAAAAATTAACCACTGGATAATTTAAAAATTATGTTTCCAAAATAAATAATTGTTCTATCTAAATAATTCTATAAATATTTTCATTTACACTTTTAAATTTAAAATCAATATTTATTGAGAAATGCTGGGTTTTTAACAATAATAGTTTTCGAACCCTTATAAAAATTACATTTGACTTAATAAAAATTATATGATCATTTATATTTAATAAATATTATTTTATTAAAATAATATTTATTTTAAAAAATTCATTAATTCCTAAAAATAAATTCCTTAATTGAATTTGAATATTACCGAAAAAACTATTTGTGTTTTATTGTATCAAAATAAAAATCATTTATAAAGTAAAAATAATAGGATGAAAATATATTAATTATTCTATAAAAAATAATGTACATACTCATATTTCTAGAGTCTTGATACATATCCCTTTAACACACCAAAAAACTCCATAAGAGTAAGGTGCACGATGGTGAAACTTTCATAAGGTGGTTGAACATACATGGTTTGAGCTGTGATCTTGATAAGCTTGAACTTATCCCATAAACGAGTTTTCTCATGCTTAAGTTATTGGATCTCAGATTATTATTGGTCATGGGAAAATTACAGTGATTTTATCTCCCTAAAAATCTCTGATAAATGGGATTTATTAGGTACGATCCTGCTGATTGAGGTAATCACTTCCTTTTTCTCTATCAATTAGATTTTTTAAAACCCTATATTTATAATAATCATGTGATCACTGTTCAATAGATATATTGTCAATGGTAATTATTATTAAAGATTATTGAAATATAATAGGATATAATAAAACCAGATAAGTTCATGTGTTTTCTATAACCATATAACATAATAATACATTTAATTAAATCACAAAAGAAATTTCATTTATAATAGTTTGGGTCATTACAATTATTATCATTTTTGATGATCTAAATGAAATTTATTCACACCTTCGGTTTATGGTTTTGTGGTAAAAAAATTTAAACTGAACTTGTTCACTATCACTCTCCATCAGAACTTGATATTTATATTTCCCTTCCATATCTATGTTTTCACTAATGTTCTCCCATTCGAAATCCTAGTTTTATGGTGACCTTCAAATTTTCTTTTCTCTCTTATTAAGAAGATGTGTTATTATCCCTATTTACGATGTGGATTTTTCAATAATAATTTATTTTCAAATATCAATCCCTTGATTACTAAGATAAACATTAAACTGTGAGGATGCAATTTAATTAAGGTGGAGAGAATGAAACACCCCGAAATTCTAAATTATGTACATTATACTTAATAGTGTGTGTGACACACAACACCAAGTATGGAAAGGAATGTAAATTCTATATATATTTAATATTTTAAATAAACGTTTTCTATAGATTTTAATTCACACAACATTTAGTTAACTTGCATTACATACAATAATGACTTTGTTTGATAGTTTGTGTTGCACACAAGACCGAATTTTACCAAACAATAATATATTATTAATTTTTTATATAATATAATAATATATAACCTAGCCATTAAATCAGTTTTTAGGAATATAATTAAATTAATTATAAAAATATATGGTTTAATTCATTGGTTACCAACTAGTTATAAATGAACATAGAACCCAATTTTATATAAAGAAAATGTTTTTATAAAAACCATTTTCATGTGCAGAAGGCATTTTATCATAATAAAATAAAATTAATTACTATTAGTGGATTATTTTAATTAAATTTAAATATTATATATCCAATCAAATATTTTTACATTCATCCAATATATTTGATGAGTATAATATAAGAACTAACCCTATTTTACAAATAAAAATCTATATTTTTATAAGAGTAGTTTTACTGCCTTTTAATGGAGAACCTATATTAAATATAAATTTTGGAACTCTTATAAATTTTATATTTAAAAATAAACTTATTTTTTTAAATCATAACTCCAAAATTATATTATGGTGATTTTTTGGTATTTTTCTGTGAAGTTTCCTTTTGTGATGAATAATGAAAAATACTGAATTTTAATTGAAAACTAATTCTTCATATAATTTATTTATAATGATAAATTATATTTTAAATTGGTTTTAAAGTCACATTAAATAAATTAAAAATAAATTAATAAAATTTATTTCATTGGAATCAATTTTAATTTGAAATTTAATATAAAATATAGTGAACTTTTGAATATTTTTTATTTTAAAAACTTACTTTGTCGTCCCATCTTCATGATTAATTTTAAAATAATTTATGGCAATTTTTTGATTGTAATTTAAAAAAATGGATTCCATATTTGGAATAATTTTTTTTTATAATGGATAATAAATTAAAATTAGATTTTGACAAGAAATATTAGAGAATTCAATTAAAATTAATTACAACGATTAAGGTAAACTTAAGCTTAACAAGGGACTAATCCTTAAACTTAAGGGAAAAATGGCATATAAACTTGTAAAAAATCAATTTGATGGAAATATTTTGACCTTATAATACCTATTATATGATTTTGATTATTATTGGATACAATGGACATGGAAAAAATGTGGATGGAATCCACTTTTTAAAAATTTATAAGAATGCCACTCTTCCTCCACTATAAAAAGACACTCACCCCTCCCATTTATTCGCATATATCAAGACATTTGGATCATCCTAACTCTACCAATATAAGCTTAAAAAAACCTCCCCAAAATCTAGAATCACCACTTTGGACATAATGAAAACTAAGGAAGTCTTTTGGAATAAACCAAAAGGAGTTACCCAAATAATAGGTAATATTCTTCAACGATCACTTTTGTTTCATTTACTTATAAAACCATTAAATTATTTTTTATCATTATTTAAAAATAAAATGAATATATTAAATATACTAAGATGTTTTTAAGATAATATTTCAAGATAAAATTTTACACACATCCATTAAATGGGATACACAATCATTGTTTATGAGTACGGCAGACTACCGTCTCGCAAACCAATATCATTCATTCTTCCATTTACCACATTTAAAGGTTGGAATAATTATGTATTTGTAGTTTTTATATGATATATATTATATTAATAATTTCTTTATGCTACTATAACTTTTTATATAACCATATCTTCATGCCTTCCATTTTTTGGGAATACGATAATATCATTTGTGGACGTGCGGACTACCACCTCAAACTGATGTGATTTCTTCAGAATTTACATGTAATTTATTAAGGATTATTTTAATAAAAAAATGTGACATATATGAAATAAATATGTTACTTTAATTATAATTTACACATATATCATTTACTTTTCATTCTTTTAAATACGACAAAGAACTGGAAGTAGCTTTTATGTGTACGTACAACCTACCATCTCCATGAACAATGCATTTCATTTCTTATCTCCAAATATTATGGATTATTATAAATACATATATAATGGATATATATGATATTTTAAATCATGGTTTACATTATTGATATTATGAAATCTTGATTTAATTAATAGTAACAACAAGCAACAAGTCAAAACATACTCGAAAAACTAAGCAATT
The DNA here is from genome assembly GCA_963277665.1 of Viscum album. NCBI lineage: Eukaryota > Viridiplantae > Streptophyta > Magnoliopsida > Santalales > Viscaceae > Viscum > Viscum album. The sequence goes on along the minus strand of OY728143.1, from coordinate 267,373,513 downwards.
AACACCTAAAATACTAAAAACAATGAAAGTTTTTTAACAAATGAGTAATAAGATATTATAAAAAGATAATATATGATGTTATAAAAATTCTTATGGTTCTTTTATATTTTAATAACATTCTTAAAACCATTATATATAAGTTTAAATAGTGTTCATCCAAAAGGAAACATAAGGTAAGACATTTCGTCACAATTTACATTCCATTGTAATTTTTTTTTGTTATTATACACCAATTAAATTTAATGTGGTGTATATAATTACAATTTTTAATTTAATATAATTATTCAAACATACTTAAAGTTATTTTAAGTTTAAATTTGAACTATTTTATCCAAGGTGTTTTTAATTAAAAATTACCAAGTGGTAAAATGTATCTTTACAATATCAATTTCTTTTGTGATTGTTAACTTTATCTTGAAACAATAAATTACATATAATAATCTTTATTGTTAATTAAATTTATGTTAAATATACATTTTATCATGAAATGGATATTATTATTTCTTAAACCGTATACCATTTTTACATACTATGTTCACATTGACAGTTATTTGATTAACTGGGGAATTATTGATAAATTTGTATCTTTTATTCAATACAGATATTTGATAAGGCATGTTGTTCATTAACTAAATAGATTATTAAATATACGAGGAATGATTTATAAATGAACTATATAGGTTGGGGACCAGTTCATGTAAGACCTAGGGTTTGGGGGATAGTTAATGCAATCCTGATGATGCATCAGTAATCCCATGAGATGAATCAGTTGTCCAAATCAGAGTAGTTTAAACTATCTTGAGAATAAATCTTGATAGTAAAGTTATCACATTCCTGAGAAACATTATTTCCAATAATTAAGAATTTCCTTTGTTGAGAGTTATGTTATTATAATTATCCATGATATATTTTCTTTGAAATTATCTATGGATTCATTTCACAGTTTATTGATTAAATGAATTGTGTTTCAGTCATCTACCAATCCATATTGATTATGCATTATCCATATATTTATATGGAATATGTTCTTAGTTATTTAACATTATATGTTGATTAATTCTCATTGATTCATTATTTATTCCACTATACTTAACCTTACTAATAATTTGAGCTCACCCTTATTTTGTTTCCTTTCCCTAGGTTATGGAGAAAATATATTTGAATGAGTTTTCAAGCATGAAGTGTATTAGATATTGTTATGTATTTTGTTTCATTTTATATTTCTAAATTTAAAATGGGTATAATGTATATAATCTAGTTTTCCAAAACTTCCAAACTTTTGATCCTTTGGGATTTGATTCCTTATAATCATGACTATGTTATAAAGTAAGGCACTAGCTTTGTGCTCCTGGGGTCAGTGTGTTATAGTTGGTATCCAAGGAATTTTAGTAAAAAAATTGGAAAATAGATTTAAGAAAACAATGATTATGGAACATAACAATAAGGTAGAATTTTAGGATAAGTATAGAAGAGTGCCCTTGAATTTTGGAAAGGTAGAGATTATGTGGGTGTTCATAGAAACACATACCTTTTTGGATACTACAAGTGGACGTGGTTCTAGAACAAATGTACCTAGGGGTAATAACTCTAAATCGTTGCATCTTGTCTCACTTGAGCAAAACCTGGTACATGACAATAGGACTTACCGCACACCTGGTTTGACACTCTCTGGGGATACTATTAGGATAATTCACATTTTATTTACAATCCATTATGAAGGATTTTAAAGTAAAGATATCCCCAAATAATTTTTTTATGATTATGAGATTAGATTCACATAAAATTTTCAATTTATGTTATGTATTTCACTAGTTTTTAGATATTAAATTATGTTACATAATGTTATAATCTAATCTAGTATATTCCATTTTTTTAGAAATTGTTCCTAGAATGAAGAATGTTATCAATACTCATGGAAAATGTAGAGGTTTCCCTACCAATAAAGCCGATATAGCTGGTATTAGAAGTGAGAAAGATATGAATATATTAGGATAAGTTAATCAAGTTATGCCTCATAACCTTAACTAGATGGAGAAACCTGTTCCATAATGATATTCTAAGATGTTGTATTTATTTATGTGATAGAGGCTCCCATAATTTAGTGGGACTACAGGCCCAATGGCGACATAAAAATTGATTAAGTATTTGGAGAAGATACTAATTTCATTGGGATATAGTGAAAAGGAAAAGGTTACACTTGCAGTGTATTGTCTCAATGGTGGCCATTAATACAAAATACTATGGGGAAGAGGAAATATAACTCATGTATTGTAAAGATTTCAATGAAATATTTTTTTCATAAATACTTCCTTTGTGATCAACAAATTGAGATGAAGAGGATGTTCCTTGGATTAAAGAAAAAGGAGAAGAGAGTGTTGTAGATTATGAATCTACCTTTCCAAGGTTATCTAACTATTTTATGAATTATATATGGAACATGGAATGTAATATTGAAAACTCCTTTTAGATTCTTAATCCAAATCTCTAAAGGGTGCTGGTTTCTCATACTTTTTCATCATACAAAGAGATAGTTTTATTTTCCATCGAAACAAATTAGTAATTATCAAGATACTATATATTAAAAGGAATCAAAGAGAAGAAGAGGTCTCCTAAACACCATGAAAAAGATAATTATTCATTGAAGAATAATGTAACGAAATATTTTACAGCATGTGATAATTATGGAAAGAATCACCCTGGTAAATGATTAAAAGGATTGGGAGTTTGTTATAAGTGGGGAGAAAAGGGTCACTAGGAAAAATAATGAAAAGATAAGAAGAAAAATGATACTATTAAGTGTTAAAACTGTAAGGAGATGAGACACTATGAAAACGAATTCCCCAATAGTAAAGGGAATATACCTTAGAAGAAGCTAAGGGATCAATGAAATGTAAAATTTATTGACCCAAATGAAGTGGAATGATTAATGTGCTTTTGTATTTAGATATATGAAATATGTTGTACAAGTATTTTTTGATGTTGTTATTATCATATGAATTATGAAATATATAATGATTTTACTAAAATACTTCTTCATTAAATATTTGAGATTATACGTTGAGTGGTACTAAGAAAATTGATTTGGTAGCAAGTTAATTTTTTTTGGAAAACACATGGTTGAGGGAAAGATAAACCTTAATATTTTCCTGATTTTGAGATAATTATTTTTGGATAAAGAGATGCCATATATGGATAAATTAAAATGGACACTAAAAACTACCTTGTAACTGATTCTAAAGTTTTGGATCATAATAATTGGAAGGGTCATAAGGTTACCCATTTATTAAATGGTTTAAGTTGAACTTTTGACGAAGTTTTAGAGATTATTTTATTAATTCACCATATTATAGAACCTTTTCTATCAAAATAAGTAGAAATAGTTCATGGCACAACAAAATAATTTTTTTTTATAGAAATGTATCAAGTAATTTTATTTACTTATATTCTTAAATAATAAATAAATTCCTCAAATCTGGAAAAAATGGTCTTGAAACAAAATTGTTTTTATATTATCATTATTTTTAATGATATCAATGACCTTTATTCACGCCTATGGCTTATAGTTTTTTGGTCAAAATTTTTTATAGGAATATGATCTCTATCACTCTCCAGTAAAACTTGATAGTTATATTTCTCTTCCATATCCATGCTCCCACTAATGTTCTCATATTCAAATGCCCAGTTTTTTGGTGACCTTCACATTTCATTTTCCCTCTTATTAAGAAGATGTGTTATTAACCCTATTTAAAATTTGAATTTTTCAACTTAATTTTATTTTCAAATATCAATCCATTTATTACCTATATCAAGTTTAAATTGCGATCACACAATTTAATTAACGTGGGGAGAATGTAACACCCTAAAATTCTAAAGTAAGAACATTGTATTTAATAGCGCGTGTGACACACACCACCAAGAAAAGAAATGAATATATATTTCTGAAGATTTATGATATATTTAATATTTTAAATAAACCTTTAATTAATGTAATAATTAGTTATATTATGTTACATGAAATAACGACTTTGTTCGATAGTTTGTGTTACACACAGGACCGAGTTTTACCGAACAATAATATATTATTAAAATATTTTAATCTAATATAATAAGATATAACTTTGAAGTTAAATTTAAAGTTATGAATATTATTTAATTACTTATAAAAATATATGGTTTTATTCATTGGTTACTGATTATTTATAAATGAATACTAAACCCAATTGAATATAATGTAAATGTTTTTATATAAAACTATTTTTATATGAAGAAGGTGTTTTATCTCAATAAAATTAAATTAATTACTATTAGTGGATTATTTTAATGAAATTTATATATTATATATCCAATCAAATATTTTTACATTCATCTAATATATTTAATAGGCATAGGATAAGAACAAACCCCATTTTACATATAAAAACATATATTTTTATAAAAGTAGTTTACTTGACTTTTAATGGAGAACCTATATTAAATATAATTTTTTTTACATTTTTAAATTTTATATGTCCAAATAATATTAATTTTTTAAATATTAACTCCAAAATCATCTTAGGGTGATTTTTTGGTATTTTTTTGTAATGTTTATTTTTTTATGAATAATGAAAAATACTGAATTTTTATTAAAAATCGAATCTTCAAATAATTTATTTATTATGATAAATTATATTTTAAATTATTTTTAAAGTAAAATTATATCAATTATACATCAATTAATACAATTTAATTCATTCTAATAAATTTCAATTTTAAATTTAATATAAAAACATAGAAAACTCTTAAACATTTTTACTTTAAAAACCAGATTTATCGCCCTGTCTGTGAGATTACATTTAAATTAATTTCTTCCAATTATTGATTAGAATTTGGAAAAATGGATTCCATATTTTGAATCAAGATAATTTATAATTTCTAATAAGTTCAACTTAGTTTTTTTCTAAAAATATCAGTGAATGCAATTAATATTAATTACAATGAGTAAGGTAAAATTAAGTTAACAAGGGACCAAACCTTAAAATTAAGGGAAAAATGACATAGAAACTTGATTAAAATCCATTTTTGGACATATTTATAATTTATCCTCCATTATTTAATTTTTTTTTCATTATTTGAGCCATGTGAAATGAAAAAAACGTGGGTGGATTCCCCTTTTTAAAATTTTAAAAGAACAACACTCCTCCACTATAAAAAGGCTCTTGCCCCTCCCACTTATTCAAACCTATAAATCCCTTTGAATCAAACAAAATATAAAAAAAAATCTCTCAAAATCCCTCCCCTAATTTTATAATCATAACATTGTATATAAAGAAAACCAAGAAGTATTTTTTTTATATAAATCAATATGAGTTACCCAAATAAGAGGTAACATTCTTTAATGATCACTTTTGTTTCATTTACTTTTCCACCACTTAAATTATTTTTATATAATGATTATATAATTAAATAAATACCTTCAATATTATGATATGTTTTTATGATAATATTTTTACCTACACTTTCACATACATCCGTAAAATGGATACACTATCATCGTTCGTGTGTATGGTGGACTACCGCCTCGCGAACCGATGTCGTTCATTCTTCAATTTACCACCTTTAATGGTTGGAATAATTATGGATTTATTGTTTTTATGTGATATATTTAATATTTATAATATATTTATTCTTATTTAAATTTTTATTTAATTATACTAACATGCCTTCCATTTTGTGGGAATACAATAACATCATTTGTGGACTTGTGGATTACCTCCTCCTTAAAGGGATGTGATTTGTCCAGAATTTACATAGAATGTATTAAGGACTATTTTAATAAAAATATGTTACATATATGACATAATTATGATACAATAATTATAATATACAAATATATAATTTACTTCTCATTCTTTTAAATATGAAAAAAGGGAAGTAGCAATCATGCTTATGTACGACCTATCGTCTCCCTGAACGGTGCATTTCATTTATTATCTCCAAATATAATGGATTATTATAAATACATATATACTGTATATATATATTATTTACATCTTGTTTTGAAATATCTAGATGATTAAACAATGATCTAATTAATAATAACAACAAGTAACACGTCAAAATATTCTCGAAAAACTAGGCAATTAACTCTTGAAACAGTGAAAATAATGAAAGATTGTTAACATATGAGTAATAAGATATTATAAAGAGATAATATATGATATTATAAATATTATTATTGTTTTAGTATAATTTAATAACATTCTTAAAACCATTATAAATGAGGTTAAATGACGTTCACACAAAAGGGAATGCAAGGTAATATATTTCATCTCAATTTACATTTCCTTGAGACTCATTTGTTATTATACACCAATTCACTTTAATGTGGTGTATATAATGTCACGTTTTCAGTTTATATAATGATTCAAACATAATTAATAATATTTTATGTTTTACTTTGAACTATATTATCCAAGGGTTTTTGACTTGAAATTTACCAAATGGTAAAAGCTATCTTTTTAATATCACTTTCTTTTGTGATTGTTTAGTTTCTCTTGAAATAATCACTTAATTATGATAATATTTATTGTTAATTACATTTATCTTAAATATCTATATTCTCATTTAATTTATATTATTATTTCCTAAACCTTATTCCATTTTTATATAATTTGTTCACTTTTATAGTAATTTGATTATTGAGGAAATTATTGAAAAATATATATCATTTATTTAATAAAGATATTTGATAAGGAATGCTATTAATTAATTAAATAGATTATTTGATATATGAGTAATTATTTTTTACATGAAATATATGGGATTAGGACTAATTAATGAAAGCTTTATAGGTTGGGGACCGGTTAATGCAATCCCCATGATGCATCAGTAGTCTCATGAGACGAATTAGTTGACCAAATCAGAGTAGTTTACACTATCTTGAGAATTAATATTGATGGTAAAGGTATCATGTTCCTAGGAAACATGAATTCAAATAATTAAGCATTTACTTTATTTAGAATTCAATTATTTTTATTATCCATAAGATTTTTTTCTTTTACATTATCTATGGATTCATTTCATTCTCATTTAATTGATTAAATGGAATGTGTTTTGGTTATCTTCCATTCCATATTGATTATACCTTATCCAGATATTTATAAAGAATGTGTGCTTAGTTATTTACCTTACCATATTGATTTATTCTTATTGATTCATTATTTATTCCATTGTATTTACCCTTACCGAGCATTTGAGCTCACTCTTATTTATTTTTTGTTTTCTCAGGTTATGAAGAAAAGATATTTGAATGAGTTTTGAAGGATAAATTTTATTATCTTTTGTTATGTATTATGTTTCATTTTTTATTTCCCAATGTAAAATGGGTATCATGTATATAATATAATTTTCCAAAGTATCTATACTTTCAATCCTTCAGGTTTTTATTCTTTATAATCATGATAATGTAATAAAGTAAGGCACAAACTTTAGGCTACTGAGGTCAGGGCATTATATGGGAGGCATTAACCTAATGTACCTATACACATGAAAACATCTCCAATACCATAAAATGATGAAATGTAAACTACTGATAAAACATGCATGCATACATTTAAATCCCACCATCAGATTACGACAACAAGTAATGGAAATAAAAAGGTCCAAATACAAGACCACCATAAAGAAAATTGAAAACAATTCCAGCCTAAAAGTATAAAAGTGGAATTCTATTAAGATAATTTTAGGAACACACCTTAGTATATCCAGATCACTAAGCACTTCTTGGTCCTGCTCCATATAGTACTCCATCAAAAGTTTGATCATATTAATAAGACACAACACATGCAGGTAAATCTGAGGTAGGGGTGAGTATAACAATACCTGTAACACCCCAAGATTCTACGGTACACTTATCTTTGAATAATACAGTAGCGTGTGTTGTACGCAACTTCGAGTTCTAACACACACCACGACCAATCAAAATAGCCGTTATGAATAGTAATACCCACTTTTTGAAATTTTATAAATTTTACCTCTCAAAATGGACTTCATTTTTGGATTTAGAATATTGAAATTATCCTAGGGTAAAATTTTGGTACTTTTCGGATAACTCTCATATTTTGATGAATAGTGAAAATTACTAAATTTTAATTAAAACAACTTTTTTAATCGAAATAATTAATAGTGATAAACTATGAATTTGAGTGGTTTTAAAGTATATTTAGAATATATTTTTACCATTTAATACAATTTTGGTCATTGGACATAATTTCACAATTAAACCGAACATAAACAAGTATCAATCTTTTGATAGTTATTATATCTTAAAAACACGCTTTTTGTTTTGACAGCGGGAATTAATTTTAAATTAATTTATTCCACTTATGTGTTTTGAATTTAGAAAAATGGATTCCATATTTGGAATCAGGATGTCCAAATTGTGTAAATAGTTAACTTTTATTTTTATACATTTTGAATAATTACTTCGGTAAATATTTTATTTACCATGGTTAAAGGGTAAATCCGGTAAATAAGGGTTAAACAATATTATTATAATAATACTAAATTACCCTAAAACGTTTTCTAACCTTATTGGTGGATACATGGCCGACCATGGGCATCTTTGGGTCGATTTTGGGACCCCATGGAGCCACTTGTAGGTGATAGGAACACTTTATTAAGTTAAAATAAATACAAAAACGACATAAGCATATATCTTTTAGCAAAACAATTTTTACATACGGTCATATATGTTGTATTTTCAACTATAAATATTCATTAGAAATATAAAAAGTTTTAATACATAATGGTATTTTATTTATAATTTTTAGACATTATATAATTTAATTTATTAATGACACAATGGTGATGCAGTAATTACCTAATTAATGAAAAATTAGAATAATTGATATTATAAATACCCAAATAAATGTAATTTGAGTATTTTTATAAATACAAATAAATTTATAGGATAATATGACATGTTATTCTTGATTTAATTAACTTTTTTCTAAGTAATCATTCTGTTATGAGTTTTACAAAAATTAATTATTGAATAGTGTCAAAATTGACATATTAGAATTTTTAAAACAAATATTATATTATTAATTGATATTAAATTCCTAAAAATCTAAGGTTCAGCCAAGAGACTTATATCATGATAGGTGTATCATTAATGGACCACTTTGGGGGTCTCTTGGATGTATATAGTAAGTTTATTAACCATATAATATAAAAATACAAAGAGACATTGTAAAAGTGTAACTAATTAACTAAGATTTAATACTTAAAGATAAGGTTAATATAGTAACCAAAACCTGTCTAAATACTATTGGATGAGTGGTTTTAGACCTATCCCCACCTTAAACTTTAAATAATACACTTTTTAGCCATTAGAAACCGATTATGAATTTATTATAAAATAATATTTCTAGCTTTTCCAAAGGTGCCCCTCACCCCTCTTATAAAAGGGCACTCCCCCTTCTCATTAATTCACACCTTCAAAGCCTTTTGGCTCGGCCAAAACCTGCCAAAATACTCTCTCAACTTCCATTACTACAACCTAGAGGCCTTATTTTGATCATAAAGCCAACCTAAGGAGCCCTTTTGATCAAATCAAAAGGAAGAACCCAAAGAAGAGGTAATGTTTTCACCACCCTTTTTCAAGTTCATTTCTTCTTCAACTTCTTCTTTCTTTGTTATTCCCATTATAAAATAATAAATCCAATATATCCTATATAATGTGATATTATTATTAATATGGTAAAACCATATTCATTATTCTATCCATACTTTTAATGACATGTCACCATACGTGCGTACGTACGACTTACCGTCTCCACGTCGTCGTGTAATTGTTATTCAATATATTATTATTTGGATGGGTATAATAATGATGTGTAATTAATGTAAATAATAAATATAACATGATAATTATTCTTTATATATGATATATCATCCAATTATATATTATATTAATATCAAAAGAATGATATTTTCGATCGTGCGTACGTACGGATTACCATCTCCATGACGCGATGAGATTCATTTCCAAGTTCACCATTCATCGACGATTATAAAAATATATATTACTAAAAAGTATTTAATATATGACATAATAATGATACTAGAAATATATATATTTATATATATAAGTATTTATGTACTTACATATATCTTATTCAATACTATGTAAAAAAGGAAAGAGCGTTTATGCGTACGTACGGACTACTGTCTCCATAAGCGGTGTTTTCCATTTCATATATACGTCTATTATAAATTTTTATATTATAAATATATATGATAAATAAATCATTTTTTATATTCTTAAAGTATTTAAATCATGATCTATGTGATACAATCAATAGTAACAAGTTAAAACACGTACGATAAGGAAAACGATTATTACCCGAAATATTAATATAACATGGAAATTATTATTAAATGGGTAGTATAAAGTCATAAATGAATAATGTATGATATAATAAATATTAATATGGTTCTGGTATAATTTAATAACATACTATAGTCTTCATACAGGAGTCTAAACTTACTCTCGACTAAAGTAAAGTGCAAGGTAAGAGGTTTTCATCTCACTCTTTATTTCCGTGAGATTCATGCCATATTGCCACTATTACCTTTTGTGTGGTGTATGTACTGAACATAATTGTATTCTTTGTGTAATACACTTTAATTTATGTGTATTTACACATTCATTGTATGGTAGATCTTTCATGGGTTGTATGTTTCGTAATTTACTAAATTGGTAGGGGTTAATTTCACAACCTCTTTATTATCCGAGGTTGTTTTTACGTAAGTATCTTCTGGGACATATTTATTATCCATATCCTTTTTTTATGAAAGAGGTTTCAAAGGGATTATTTTAAGGGACTTTTTACTAAAACATCATTTCAAATGTTTTAAATATTTATTCTTCTAAATATTTCTCATTAATGTCTATGTCTTCAAAATTGTTTTTAAGGATTTATTTATATGGAAATGAATGTTTTTAAAATGTTAATTCCATTAAAAAGTTTCAAAGTGGTATGGGACACTTTGATTCAAAAATTTCTTTAATTGAATTCTTTTCCAAATTGTGTGACATTTAAATGTTTTCATGAAATAGAGATATTTCTCTCAAATAGTTTTGATTTCATCTATGTCAACATCCTTTGATAAATTTTACAGTTGTTTGAAGTTGATTTATTTTGATACAAATCTTCCATATTGTATTTAAGGTTTTGTGATATGTTTGACTATGGATGAGTAATCTTTATGCCATTAATGGTTTATGATTAATGTTTTTTCATTTCTTATGCTAGTTTTAATACGAATGTTTATGTTATATTTCATCCTCTTTTCAAGATGAATGTGTTGGACTAGTATGTTCTGGGTTGGGGACTGGTAAAAGTAAGCCCTTCGGGTTGGGGTCTGGTTACAGCAGACCCTCCAGTTTGGTGTCCGGTTATTAGAGGCACTCCGGGTTGGTGTTCAGTTATTAGAGGCACTCTGGGTTGGTGTCCGGTTATTAGAGGCACTCCGGGTTGGTGTCCGGTTATTAGAGGCACTCTGGGTTGGAGTCCGGTTACAGAGGCTCTCCGGGTTGGGTTCCGGTTACAGTTATCCCTTAGGTCTTGGCACGAGGCCTTGACACAGAAATTAAAGTTCGGTATTATGGATTCCATCATTATAAAAGTGGTTAGTGATATTTCTTGTGATTATTAGACTAGTAGAATATCCATGTGAATAAGTAAATGGAATTACTTCATTTTATTTTTGCCATATTATGTTGAAGTTGAAGTTTAAAAGGCTTTTGTTTTAGTTATATATATCCTTAAATGTTTATACTTATTTATAAAAGTTTCCGCTGTATTGTTATCCTTACGGATCATCTGAGCTCACCCCTTTCTATGTTTTATTTTTCTCAGGATTCCAAGAAGTGTATAGTGATTGATATACAGGGTTAAGCCAAGGGAATAATGGAATTCGTGAAGGATTATTTATGTTGTTTTGTATGTTATGAAGTTTAATGTAACATTGATGTATGTAATATATTTTCCAAGATTTCTAAACTGATTGGTCCTTCGGGACTTGATTCCTTTTAATCATGCCAATGTATTAAAATAAAGCACCGAATCTGGGTAACTGGGGTCAGGGCATTACAGTTGGTATCAGAGGAAGTTTAGAAATAACCTTTGAAACTAGATTTAGATAAAGTCTGATTATATCACATAGCACTAAGATATACTTTGAGGATTAGTATAGAAGAACTTCCTAAAATTTTTGTATCGTAGAGATTTTGTGATTTTTATGAGCAATACATCCCTGTCTGGATACGAGCAGGTAGAGGCGGCTCTAGCACAGATGTACCTAGGGGTAAAAACCAAAAACACCGCTTTGAGCTAGACTTGAATGGGAACTGGTGCACGACAATGGGCCTTGATGCACTCTTGGTTACGACACTCCCAGGGGATATGCTTAGGATAATTATCATTTTCTTTACGAACCATTATGAAGGGTTTATGAGTATATACTTTCTCAAAGGAAATTTTTTTATGATTATGGATTATATCCATAAACTATTTAATTTATGTTAAGTGTTTTACAAGTTAGGGATCAGGTATTCCTATTCATAAACTAATATATTGAATGTCATTGTTTAGAAATGGTTCCCAATAGAATGATTGAGAACTCCAGCAATACACACGATCTAAAGAGTAAGTAGGATCATATCTTTCATGGCCCTAAGCCAGAATTTAGAAGGGAAATAGTCTCCCACGTATTATCATTATATGAAGAAATAGTATCATGTGTTGATAAGATAAGTAAAGAGTTCTCGGAGTCCTATGGCTTTGAAGGGAAGTGAGAGAAGGAAAGGATGGTAGAGAGAAGAACAGATAAAGGGAATAAGGTAAAGACGGATTTTCCCATATGTGATAACTGTAGAAAGAATCACCTTGGGAAATGCTTGAAGGGAATAGGAGTATGTTATAAGTGTGGAGAAAAAGGACACCAAGTACGTGACTGCAAGAGTAAGAAAAATGTTTCAAATGTACAATGCTTCATCTGCAAGGAGTTTAGACACTACCCGAACCAATGTCTGAGTCATCAGACTATGCCGCAAATGATGCTATTGGATAATAATCAAGTTATGATACTACCACAAATGAAGAGGAATGACTAGTGTTCTTATGTTGTTATTTTGTAATTATTTCATTTAAGTGTTGTATCAATTATGTTCTGGAAATAAATAAGGATTGTACTACAGTACTATTTCATTGAGGATTTGAGATTTTATAGTACTAAGAAAAGTGACTCTATAGCGAGTTAAACTTTATGGAAATTACATGGAAAAAAATAATCTTCATTATGTTTAACTTCCTTATAAATTTTGGACTGTGAGTTTGGATAGTAGTATTTTGGATAAATCTATATGTTGGAATGGATTAAGTTTGAAAGGTTATTTTTGGATTTTTATAAAAGGACAACACACAAACCGTGTGACAACCCGTCGCATCGGATAAAGCTGCGGGAATTGAACCCACAACTATAGTGCGATTGGAATTTATCGTCTACCAATGGACTATCTGAATTCCCTAGATTGTATAATGTAGTTTCTTTTTTTAATGGGTCTGATATGTGAATTATACATTCATTATATTTGGAACCCTATACGATTAGGATAAATAGAGTATTTTTGAGTTGCCTTATGTTTTGTAGTGAAAGATGAGTTTGTGGTAGAAATTTATTAATGGATAAAACTCTAATTATAAAGTAAGTATATCTCATTATGATATTATCCAATCTCATAAATAAATTCCTCAACATTAAGAAAAGGAACTTTGAATAAAAATGTTGTCCTAGATGGTACCTTAGATAACCACAAATTTATGGCTTTGGGATTGTTGGCCTTTTCATAGCCATGTTCTCTACCACTTTCCATCAGATATTAATGGTTATATTTCTCTTCCATATCCATATTTTCCTACATTTAACCCTAGTATGTGTTATTTTCGGTAACCTTCATACTTACCACTCTTTATTTTCAATAGAGGCCTCATTAATCCATTTTTCCGATGTGGGATTTCAACTAAGATATTTTGAAATGTCAACCCCAACATTCCAATACCGAGTATAAATTACGAGGACGCAATTTATTGAAGTAGGGGAGAATGTAACACCCCAATATTCTATGATACACTTCTCTTTGAATAATATAGTAGCGTGTGTTGTACGCAACTTCGAGTTCTAACACACACCACGACCAATCAAAATAGCCGTTATGAATAGTAATACCCACTTTTTGAAATTTTATAAATTTTATCTCTCAAAATGGACTTCATTTTTGGATTCAGAATATCAAAATTAGCCTTGGGTAAAATTTTGGTACTTTTTGGATAACTCTCATATTTTGATGAATAATGAAAATTACTAAATTTTAATTAAAAACAACTTTTTTAATAGAAATAATTAATAGTGATAAATTATTAATTTGAGTGGTTTTAAAGTATATTTATAATATATTTTTATCATTTAATACAATTTTGGTCATTGGACATAATTTCATAGTTAAATCGGACATAAACACGTATCAATCTTTTGATAGTTATTATATCTTAAAAACACGCTTTTTGTTTTGATAGGAGGAATTAATTTTAAATTAATTTATGCCACTTCTCTGTTTTGAATTTGAAAAAATGGATTCCATATTTGGAATCAGGATTTCAAAATTTTGTAAATATGTAACTTTTATTTTTAGACATTTTGAATAATTACTTCGGTAAATATTTTATTTACCATGGTTAAAGGGTAAATCCGGTAAATAAGGGTTAAAAAATAATATTATAATAATAATAAATTACCCTAAAACGTGTCCTAACCTTATTGTTGGATACATTTCCGGCCATGGGAACCTTTGAGTCGATTTCGGGACCCCATGGAGCCACTTGTAGGTGATAGGGACACTTTATTAAGTTAAAATAAATACAAAAATGACATAAGCATATATCTTTTAGAAAAACAATTTTTAAATAGGGTTATATATGTTGGATTTTCGACTATAAATATTAATTAGAAAGAAAAAAATATTTCCTACATAATGGTATTTTATTTATAATTTTTAGACATTATAAAATTTAATTTATTTATGACACAATGGTGATGCATTAATTACCTAATTAATGAAAAATTAGAATAATTGATATTATAAATACACAAATAAATGTAATTTTAGACTTTTTATAAATACCAATAATTTTATAGGATAATATGACATGTTAGTCTTGATTTAATTAACCCTTTTTAAGTAATCATTCTGTTATGAATTTTACAAAAATCAATTATTGAATAGTGTCAAAATAGACATAAAAGAGTTTTTAAAAAAAATATTTTATTATTAATTGATATTAAATTCCTAAAAATCTAAGGATCAGCCAAGAGACATATATCATGATAGGTGTATCATTAATTGACCACTTGTGGGTCGCTTGATTGTATATAGTAAGTTTATTAACCATATAATATAAAAATACAAAGAGACATTGTAAAAGTGAAACTAATTAACTAAGAGTTAATACTTAAAGATAAGGTTAATATAATAAAAAAACCTGTCTAAATACTATTGGTTGAGTATTTTTCGACCTATACCCACATTAACCTTTAAATAATATAATTTGGAGCCATTATAAACCGATTATTAATTTATTATAAAATAATATTTCTAGCTTTTCCAAAGGTGCCCCTCACCCCTCTTATAAAAGGGCACTCCCCTTTCTCATTAATTAACACCTTAAAAGCCTTTTGTCTCGGTCAAACCATGCCCAAATACTCTCTAAACGTCCCTAAATACAACATAGATGCCTTATTTTGATCAGAAATCCAACCTAAGGATCCCTTTTGATCAAATCAAAAGGAAGAACCCGAAGAAGAGGTAATGTTTTCACCACCCTTTTTCAAGTTCATTTCTTCTTCAACTTCTTCTTTCTTTGTTATTCTCATTCTAAAATAATAAATCCACTATATCCTATTTAATGTGATATTATTATAAATATGGTACAAGAATATTCAGTATTCTATCCATCCTTTTAATGACATGTCACCATACGTGCGTACGTACGGCTTACAGTCTCCACGTCGTGGTGTAATTGTTATTCAATATATTATTATTTGGATGGTTATAATAATGATGTGTAATTCATGTAAATAATAAATATAACATGATAATGATTCTTTATATATGATATATCATCCAATTATATATTATATTAAGATCAAAAGAATGATATTTTTGCTCGTGCGTACGTACGGATTACCGTCTCCACGATGCGATGAGATTCATTTCCAAGTTCACCATTCATCGACGATTATAAAAATATATATTACTAATAAGTATGTAATACATGACATAATAATTCTACCTGAAATATATATATTTATATATATAAGTATTTATGTACTTACATATATCTTATTCAATACTATGTAAAAACGGAAACAACATTTATGCGTACGTACGGACTACCGTCTCCATAACCGGTGTTTTCCATTTCATATATACGTCTATTATAAATTTTTATATTATAAATATATATGATAAATATATCATGTTTTATATTCTGGAAGTATTTAAATCATGATCTATGTGATACAATCAAGAGTAACAAGTTAAAACACGTACAATAAAGAAAGCGATTATTACCAGAAATATTAATATAACATGGAAATTATTATTAAATGGGTAGTATAAAGTCATAAATGAATAATGTATGATATCATAAATATTAATATGGTTATGGTATAATTTAATAACATGATATAGTATTCATACAGGAGGCTAAACGTACCCTTGACTAAAGGAAAGTGCAAGGTAAGGGGTTTTCATCTCACTCCTTATTTCTGTGAGATTCATGCCATATTGCCACTATTACCTTTTGTGTGGTGTATGTACTGCCCATAATTGTATTCTTTGTGTAATACAATTTAATTTATGTGTATTTACATATTCATTGTATGATACCTCTTTCATGGGTTGTATGTTTCGTAAGTTACCAAATTTTTAAGGGTTAATTTCACAACCTCTTTATTATCCGAGGTTGTTTTTACGTAAGTATCTACTGGGACTTATTTATTATCCATATCCATTTTTTATGAAAGAGTTTTCAAGGGGATTATTTTAAGGGAATTTTCACTAAATCATCATTTCAAACGTTTTAAATATTTATTCTTCTAAATATTTCTCATTAATGTCCATGTCTTCAAAATGGTTTTTAAGGATTTATTTATATGGACATGAATGTTTTTAAAATGTTAATTACTTTGAAAAGTTTCAAAGTGGTATGGGAAACATTGATTCAAAAATGTCTTTAAATGAATTCTTTTCCAAATTGTGTGACATTTAAATGTTTTCATGAAATAGAGATATTTCTCTCAAATAGTTTTGATTTCATCTATGTCAACATCCTTTGATAAATTTTACACTTGTTTGAATTTGATTTATTATGATACAAATCTTCCATATTGTATTTAAGGTTTTGTGATATGTTTGACTATGGATGAGTAATCTTTATGCCATTAATGGTTTATGATTAATGTTTTTTCATTTCTTATGATAGTTTTAATACGAATGTTTATGTTATATTTCATCCTCTTTTCAAGATGAATGTGTTGGACTAGTATGTTTCGGGTTGGGGACCGGTAAAAGTAAGACCTCTGGGTTGGGGTCCGATTACAGCAGACCCTCTGGGTTGGTTTCTGGTTATTAGAAGCACTCCGGGTTGGTGTCCGGTTATTATAAGCACTCCGGGTCGGTGTCCAATTATTATAGGAACTCCGGATTGGTGTCCGGTTATTAGAGGCACTCCGAGTTGGTGTCCGGTTATTAGAGGCACTCCGGGTTGGAGTCCGGTTACAGAGGCTCTCCGGGTTGGGTTCTAGTTATAGTTATCCCTTAGGTCTTGGCACGAGGCCTTGACACCGAAATTAAAGTTTGGCATTATGCATTCCATCATTATGAAAGTAGTTAGTGATATTGCTTGTGATTATTAGACTAGTAGAATATCCATGTGAATAAGTAAATGGAATTACTTCATTTTATTTTTGCCATATTATGCTGAAGTTAAAGTTTAAAAGGATTTTGTTTTAGTTATACATATCCTTAAATGTTTATGCTTATTTATGAAAGTTCCCACTATATTGTTACCCTTACTGAGCATCTGAGCTCACCCCTTTCTATGTTTTATTTTTCCTCAGATTCCAAGAAGTGTATAGTGATTTATATTCTGGGTTAAGCCAAGGGAATAATGGCGTTCATAAAGGATTATTTATGTTGTTTTTTATATTATGAAGTGTAATGTAACATTCATGTATTTAATCTATTTTCCAAGACTGCTAAACTGATCTGTCCTTCGGGACTTGATTCCTTGTAATCATGCCAATGTATTAAAATAATGCACCGACTCTGGGTAACTGGGGTCGGGGCGTTACAATACCCAGTAGGAAACCTCAAAATCACTAAGAATATAACATCAAGAATGAATTTAATATCATTATAGATATATGTATACAACACATATAACAATAATATCCAGATATAATCAACAAAGACCCACAATCCCAAAGAAAAGTCACAACCGTAATGACATTCTAGGATTCCTACTCGAAGGTTCCACATAGCTATAGTTTGTGAGAACACACTCCATGAGTCACATAGAACTAATGGAATCCATCTGAGATATCATGATCATTGGGCCTTTCCATAACAATTACACATTTTAATTCTTAAGAAAACAATACTTAGATGAGGATCACACCCAAGGACATGAGGTATACCAACAACTCAATATAGAATAACCCGTTAAGTAGAGGATTGATGCCTGTATAGTGTTGGTCACGACGATACTAAGAACTCCACCCAGGGAAAGATGATAATATAGGATCTCACTCTAGTCCTCATAGAAGGATTCCAATAAATCTATCTAATATTGAAGACCATATTAAGGGATCACCATCCTTTTTATAGGACATGATTATATACTAAACCCTAAGGGAATGGATCATGAGAACACAAACTAAAAAAACTTGTCTAAGATGAAGATGATAGGGAATCTAATCCATGTTTTAAGGAGTACACAAAATGTACTAGTAGTACATGGAATGTTACTTTGGAATCGAGTCCTACCCATGTATCACAAATCATTCCCATGTCCTTGTCAAAGTACATGGCATGTTTGATCCTATGTACTATTGACCGTGTCTAAGTACATGAATTTTCCCATGTACACCTGACCTGGCTGTGTTCATGTTGGAGTACATGGAATGAAAAATATCATGTACTCATTTACATGTCCATGTACCATTTTAGGTACACAACGATCTTCCAGGTCGAGTTACACACCATATGACAAGGGTCCCATGCTGTGTGATATTTAACTTTTTGCTAAAACCCTATAACCGCATCTAGGTCCCCACATGCTATGTAATCATGTATTACATACTGTGATCTATGGGATTTCACAGATACCATGGTTATTCCTATATATATGTCATGATTTCATTTTCATTGATTCCATCACCAGTGTATTTGGGGATTTCAGATCAAGGGTCATCCTCTACTACCGTCCCTAGTTGGTGGGATTTCAAGTTCCAATTCATTGGAAAATGTTACCTGAATCCAAAATTTCATTGTATTTCGAAACCCCACACATTAATTCCTCTGATCCAAATCCAACCCATTATTTTCATCATCATAGATCAAACTCACATAAATCCATACCTATATCTATGGTGTCAATTCGTTATGCTAATAAATAGTTCACAACAATTGATTTCCAAGTATTCATCGAACCGTGGTCCAAAGGAATTGACCATGATGAACTAATAATGGGGGAAGAAATGAACATAGAAAAACATGAGGAAAAAAACTTATTCATTGTTCATGTTGGCCTCAATTCATTCCTATTAGAATGAAGAAAAACAGATAATAAAATAACTAAGAAGAAATCACTAAATCCTGGATAATATCTATCTCATACCCATAATATGCATTATCTATGAATCAATTCGTTAGTTGATTGATTCACATTCACCATTAGAATAAATCAACAAGGATAAATCAAAATAAAAAAACATTCTACCTCGATTTGGATCAAATTATAGTGAATAATGGTTTTATCTCATTATTGTTGGAAAGATCCTCAAGTTCTGTTGCATGCCATTCAATGATCCATTATCTGGTTGTTTCTCACGAATGAAAGCTCCTCCAATGATCTCCAATGGATCCTTTACATTTTCATGGTTTTTAATCTAACCCTATAAATTTTCCATAATATCATTTATATATAAAATTTATGAGTTTTGGGCAATTTAATTAAATAAATTAATTTATTCAATTAATTTATTTAAATGTTCTCCCATGACCGAGCCCAACCTGAATGTCTAACTCACTCCAAGGTTATGTAATTCCTAGGGTAAAACCTATGATCTAAAATCAAGATCAATCTTAGATTTATGATTAGATCCTCTATCTGATAAATTATTCCAATTTTTTAGGAAAACTATGCATATGTGTATTTATTATATTTAAACAATTAATTCTAGGAACACCGAGCCTTAGATTCTCACTCCATATCAGCTCCTAGCTCTGTAAACAATTCATATAATATTCCAAAACAAAACATTGAAAAATTAGTTTCGTTACATTATACCCAAATTGTAGATTTACATCCATTAAAGTCAAAACAAAATGGTACTCAAAGATATGTGGGTGCTGATCATGCTTCTGGGTCTCACACTCTTAGGTTCTCTCCTTATGATTCCTATGGTGCCACTAGACATACACTGGGGGAATTGATATCCCATGAAGAAAAATATAATGCTAATACTCAATATATATATGGTAATCATCAAAGTTATCTCTATATTCAAAGTTCATCTCTCCCCA
The DNA here is from genome assembly GCA_963277665.1 of Viscum album. NCBI lineage: Eukaryota > Viridiplantae > Streptophyta > Magnoliopsida > Santalales > Viscaceae > Viscum > Viscum album. The sequence continues at coordinate 267,352,599 of OY728143.1, read as the reverse complement.
GTTGATAACATGTGACATATATTTCACATACTTCCTCATATATGACATGTGGAAGACATCATGTACCCTATCTAACTGTGGCATTAGATATAAGTAGTACAACACCTCACCATTTTTTTTGTTTATCTAGAAAGGGCCAATGATTATCGTAGTTATATTTCCACCTCAACTAAATCTTCACAATCTACATTGAGTTGAAATCTATAGGAACACACGGTCTCCATCCTCAAACTCCAAAGGCCCTCTTTATCTGTCTACATATGACTTATGATAGATATTTGTAGTCCTTATATTCTACTAGATAACCTAGAAATTCTCTAGAGTGGATCTCACCAACTCTGGGCCCATAAGTGATGAATCTATTGGGTAGATCCAATATATGGGTGACCTGAAAGGTCTTCCGTACAAGACCTCAAATGGTTCCATGAAAATGGTGGAATGATAGTTATTTTTTTCTGAAAAATCCACTAATGGTAGGTGATCCTCAAAACTATGGACAAATCCTAACATGAAATCCCATAACATTTACTTTAAGACAAGAATGGTCCACTCAGTCTGACAATCAGTATGGGGGTGAAAATCCATGCTCAAACCCAGCTAAGTCCCAAAAGACTTATACAATTCCTTCCATAACTAATATGTGAAGCGAGAATCATGGAAAAAAATGATCATTGAGGGAACTCCATGTTGTCATACTAATTCTTACATATAGATTCATCCCATGATCTCTACCAAACTCTACCATCGAATAGATTACAAGTGGGATGAGTTGGTAAGTCAGTCTATGATCACCCATATGAAATCACGTTATCTTGAAATACATGGTAACCCCATCAAAAATTATATGGATATCCTATCCCAATTCCACTCTGGAAACTCCAGGGTTTGATCCAAAACCACTATAACCCGGTGCTCAAACTCTACTTGCTAACAAGAAAGGCATTGAGAGACAAACTTAGTGACTGCACTCTTTATCCATGGAGACCAAAAATAACATCGAAGGTCCTAGTACATCCTTGACACAATCTAATATACCACCAAGGGAGATGTATGAAAATACATTAAAACCTCCTCTTGAAACATCAATGGTACCATTTTCTGTCCTATAAATAAAAAAAATGATCCCCACCTTCAAAAAATCCATCAGAAGCATGTCTAGTGGATATGTGAGTACATAGGTCCTCACAGTCGGTATCCCTAATCCATGCCTCCTTGAATCACTATAAAATAAAAGGGATAAAAAAATTGACTGGAGGTAATCTAATTCATTCCCATCCATAAATGATAACTGCAACAAGAAAAGCAACTCTGATTCCTTGCTCAGAAAATATGAAAAAGATCTCCTACCGAGTGAATATGCTACCACATTACACTTTCTATGAGTATAGATAATGTCAAATTCATAATCCTGGAGGAACTCTAGCCATCACCTCTATCGCAAGTTAAAATCCTTCTAAGAGAAGATATACTTGAGAATCTTGTGGTCAGAATGGATGATAAACCACTCACCCAACAGGCAGTGTTTCCCCATCCTCAGTGAGAAGACTACCACAACTAATATAAGATCGTGGTTTATGTAGTTATTCTCATGTGGTCTCAAATGATGGAACCTTAGGCAATCACTTACCACCTATGCATTAGAAAACAACCAATACTATTTTTTGATGCATATCATAAAACTACATACTCGACACCCTCCTCTAGAAATCTCAAGATGGGTGTGCCTTTCAATATCTTCCTCAAATTATAGAAATCCTCCTAGAACCTCTATGTCCATATGAAAGGCTTACCCTTTCAGGTCAAAGCTGTCAAGTTAGATGATATCCTAGATAAATATGGTATGAATATCCGATAATAGCCTAACAACCCATGAAATCTTCAAAACTCTATCATGCTATTGGGTGGATCCCAAGATAACATTACCATGACCTTTACTGGGTCTACAACTACACCATACACTGAGATAAAATTTCCCAGAAAGTGGACCTACTAAATCTAGAACTTGAACTTTGAGAGCTTCACATAATTATGGTGCTCTCAAAGCATGTTTAGAACCATCCTCAAGTATCCAACATGCTCCTACTTAGAATCCTATTATACTAGGATATCGTTGATGAATACTAACATGAACTGGTCTAGAAAAATCAGAAAGACCCGATTCATGAGTCCCATGAATATTTATTGGGTGTTGATCACACCAAAGGGAATCACTAAGTAATCATAGTTACTGTAGAGATATATGAACACCATCTTCAGTATATCCTCAACTCGTACTCAAAAATGGTGATAACATGATCTGAGGTTGATATTCAATAACCATCAGGCCCCTATCAACTGATAGAAGAGGTCATAGATCCTCAATAGTGGATAGTTTCTCTTTATCGTCACCTAGTTCAGGAAATGGTAATCCATACACAACCTCAAACACCCATAATACTTCTTGGTGAACAACAGTGGGGTTCCCAGGGTGACACCCTAGGTCTAAAAAATCCATTCCTATGAAATACCTCAATTGCACCCTCAGCTCGTGAAGATTTGGGGGAGACATACGATATGCTAGCATAAATATAGGGGTTGTCCTGAAGTGTAGATCAATGCATTATTATATCTCTAAGGGGTATTAAAGCCTAGAAAATCTGCAATAAAGACAACCTCATACTCGAAAACCACTATATGGAACTGAAAACTCATATAATTCATTTCACCAAGGGCCATGCTAGTAAGATGATGAGTAATCAGCTACACCCTCTTATACATGAGTCCTTCATGCACCACCAGGGTCTCCTTTTCAACCATAATGGAAAACCTTGTCCCCTAATTGTGGAAACACCACATCCTTCTCCTAAAATTGTCTATCTAGTCATGAAATATAGATAACCAATACATACCCAATATAAAGTCATATGGACTCATCACTGCTATAAAGAGACCCCAATAGAAACTCTCACCTCTAAGAGTCAGGTCACACCATCAACACAAGTGTGTGATCATTGATTCACCTCCCATAAAATTCTCCAAGCATAAGGGTCATGCCAAGGGATCAACCATAATATCTAAGTATTGAACCATATAATTATAGAAAAAGGAATGATTCACACATTTATTTATAAATACCGTTTCTAAGGTAGAAAAGACATAAATATTACCTCTTATCATCCCTAGATCCTCAGGGTCATAAGCCTCAACCATATACAGTTGTTGTTTCCCTTATCATCTGGCTCTCTGAGCCTGGCCTGGACCACCTAGGGGGGGGGGGGTAAGAAGTAAAAACATATACCACCTATAAATAGTCTCCCATCTCTTGTTCTATATCCTCAACCTGGAGGACATATCTTCTTCTTCCACTACCTATACCTAGTAAGTCCATCCACTTTCTCTCTATCAACCATAAGTGGGTTAGAAAATATCACACAAGATATCCTCTTACATCACAAGTGCATAACCACCTATTTCTAAGCTAAATAGATCCATCCCATGAGCCCAAAACTGTATACTCTCTATCCTGGGATCACCTCCTGAAATGTCTCACACATCCAAGACCTTGAGTCTGATGTCAACTACCTGCTACCAAAGTCTCTTCTCCTGAGTTCCCAATGCCAGAACCAATTGTATGCATATGATTATCTAAGAAACTATTGAACACCAATGCATGATCTATCACCCCAACATAGGTAAGAATGCATAGATGTATAACACTAGCTTGGATGACTCTACACAGTCTTTTCTAAAAAGTCTAAGAATGAAAGAACTAATCATGAACCATATACATTGATCACCTAGAGACATTGGTGAACCTAGTTGAATACCCAACCACTGTTATAGTGCCTTTCTAAAGCTATAGAAGCTCTTATATGTGCACAAATCTAAATGTATTTGGTGAAAAATACTTTATTAAAATGAAATTGAACTCTAACCATGATAAAGTCTCCTTATCATATTATGGGTTCACTAAAACCCACCATCCTTCTATAGATCCAAGGAGAAGAATCACTACAAGGACCACCATATGATTTTATAGTGTCCTGAAAAGATGGAAAATTCAAGTCAACACCTCAAGATAGTCCTCAGCTGCCTATGTGTTAGACTCACCTTAGAAGACGAGGGGTCACTATCACTGAAATTCATTGAGCATGCTCATCCTGCACACCTCATCTTAAGGTACTATAGGTACCAGCTGCTTCACGATAGGTGGTGGTATAACTAGTGCACCACCCATAGGTAACACCTCCAAAACAAGTCCCTATATCAAAACATATTCATTTAGAGGATTATTCTCATGATCATACTAATGAATCCTAGCTAGAATTTATCATAGAGGCATCCTAAAATAGACAAGATATACAACGATTAATGAGTATATCTAGAGAGCTGACTCGATAAGGACATAAAAACTAAAAACCATTCCTATATGATTCATGTACCAATGTTTTTATTTGAAACCAATTTCTACATGTACCAATTCAAAATGAATGTGATCAGAGTCCTAATGTATAGATTCATCGGTTTCCACTCTAACACTGAAGTCCCAGGTTGGAAAGTTTATCTCAAAACACTTAATGTTGTTTCCCCAAACCAATCTCATAAACTTAGTTCCTAAGGTAGAACCAAATCCTATGATACCACTAAATCACAACCCATAACAATGGGGATTGTGTTAGGACTATCCAAAGTTCACCTCAAATAGTCCAGGGGTTGGTGACTAGAATTGAGTAGGAATATCACTCACATGGGAGTCCTTAGTCTAACATACACACACACACATCTACAATCCCATACAATGTTGAAATGTTAAAAAACTAATAAAACATGAATACATACATATAAATCCCACCATCAGAGTATGAAAACAAGTAATGGAAATCAAAATGGACAAATATAATCCCACCACAAAGAAAATTGAAACAATTCCAAACCATAAGTATAGAAGGGAAATGCTATCAAGGTAACTGCAGGAACAAACCTCGGTCTGTCCAAATCACTAACCTACACCCAGTCCTAGTTACTCTATGACTCCACTAAAAGGTAGATCATATTTATAATACACGAAACATGTTGGAAAATCCCATTCAAGGGTTAGTATAACAATATATAGTAAGACACCCCAAAATAACTAAGCATATAACATCAAGAATGACTGTCAGATCATCACAGGTACATCTATACATAACATATTACAAGAATATCTAGATATACTCAAGAAAGACCTAAAGTATCAAGGTAAAGTAACAACCATAATTCCATCCTAAGATTCATAATTGATGGTTCCACATTACTCTTGTATGGGATAACACACTCTATGAGTTATATAGAGATGATGAAATCCATCTGAGATGTCATGCCCATTGGGAATTTCCATAAACATTACTCGCTAAAAGTCTAAAGAGAACATTGAAAATATGAGGATAACACCCAAGTACATGGGGTATACTTAAAAATAAATCTAGAATAATCCACTAAGTAGAGGATTGACACCCATTTAGTATTTTTCATGAGGATAACAAGAACTCCACCTTGGATAAGATAATAATAGAGGATCACACTCTAGGCCTTATAAAAGGATTACAACAACTTTATCCAAGACTTAAGTTATTATAAAGGGATAACCATACTATGTATAGAACAAGATTACATTTTAAACCCTCAGATAATTGATCAAGGTAATTCACCATAATGAAAAATTTCCAAGATGAAGAGGAAAAAGGATCTATGACATGTTTAAAGGAGTACACAATGTGTGATAGTAGTACATGGCATCCTCCTTTGGAAATGAATCCTACCTATGTATCACGAACCATGCCCATGTCAATGTGAGAGTACACGTTGTGTATGATCTCATGTACACTTGACCATGTCCAAGTACATGGCTCTGCCTATGTACACCTAGATGGGCTGTGTCTATGTTAGAGTACATGGAATGTCTGAGCCTGTGTACTCCTGAACTTTTCCATGTACCCTCCGAGGCACACACCAAACTTCCAAGTCGAGTCACACATCATGTGACAAGGGCCAAAAACCATGTGGAAATGGTAACACACCCTATGATAAGGGTCACATGTCATGTGATATTTAAATTTTCAATGAAACCATAACACCATAGTCAGGGCCCCATATGCCATGTAATCCTAGATTACACATCATGTTCTATAGGATTTCATAGAACCCGTAGTTATTCTTCCACATATTCCACACCACCATTTCCACTTATTACATTTCCAGTGTTACGAGGGATCACATATCTAGGTCCATATATCCTCTACATTCACTGGTTGGCAGAATTCCATGTTTTTATTCACTAGAAAATGCTACCCGAATCCACACCGCCATCACACGCCAAAACGCCACACACGAATGCCTATGATCCAAATCCAATTTATCATTGCTATCATCACAGATCAAAATATCATCAATCTATACTCGTATCTATGATATCAATCTATTACACCAACAAATAGGTGCACAACGATTGATTATTGGTTATTCGATGAACCGTGGGCCAAATGAATTACCCAAGATGAACAAAGAATAAGGGAAGAAATGCACACACACAAACATGAGGGAAAAAACTTGGACAATGTTTGTGTTGTTCTCGATTAATTTCCATTAGAATGATGAACAAAGAGATAATAAAATAACAAACAATAATTCCATAACACTCAGACAATATCTATCCCATACCTGCAATACACAAGATTTGTAAATCAATTCTTTAGTGTATTTATTAAATTTCATCATAGGAATAAATTATAAGGGATAAATCTAAATTAAGAATCATCCTACCTCGATTTGGATTGATTTATAGTGAATAATGATTCAATTTAATTGTCATTTTCAAGATCCTCAAGTTCCATCGCAAACCAAATGAAGATCCACGATATAGTTCTCACTCTCCAATAGAAGCTCCTCAAATTATTTCCAATAGATCCTCCCGATTTACATGGATATTTGACTAACCATAATTTTTTTTGATAAGAGTGACTATATAGAAAAGAATTTATGTCTTAGAAATTTTACAAAGTAAATAAATTTATTAAATAAATTTATTTAAATTTCCACCCATGATCGTGCCCAACCCGAATGTGTAACGTGCTCTAAGGTTATATCGCTCTTAGAGTAAAACCCATGATTTGAACTCAATGAAGGAATAATATTTATGATATGAGACTCCATGTAGATGTTATTCCACTTTTTAGGAAAAATGTGTGCATGTGTGTTTAAAATATTTAATATATTTTAAAAATTAATTCTGGGCACACTGGGTCTCGGAATCTCACGATGTCTTAGCTTATATCTCTATAAGTAATCCATATAATATTCCAATAAAAAATAAAGAAAAATTAAAGTCATTAATTATCTTTTATTTTCTTATTATGATACCTTTTTATGTATTAAATTTCCTTTTTAAAGAACTCAACTGGATTGTTTTTATTTATTTATTAAAATATTGTTTGAGGATAGATTGTGAATTTGTTTTCTTCTAAGTGAAATTTTTTTGTTTAATATTGAAATAAATAGAAAACCCTATTATCATATATCTTACTTTAAAACTAGAAGGAAATGGATTTCACCTTAAAGGTGAGGCATAGGGTGTTTCTTATCCTTGGTATCCCTAATGAGAATCTCAGTGATCACCCCTACTTTCTTTATCATTTTTTTAGTATAGGTACTTCTTAGATCTGGTTCACTCTCGGAGCAAGCATCATTATTTGGTTGATGGTGACCCATGAGGTCACATGGAGGTAAATCTAGTTTACTTATTTTAAGCTTCCAGTTATAGTTTTTTTCTTCTTCTATTTATCTGTTTTTTATAGCATAAATCATTCCCAATTATGTTGTGATTTATTCCCAACAAATTGTTTCCATCCCGATAGAATCAGGAATTCCTCTCAGTCCTTTTTGTGGGCCAGACCAGGTGACCAGTTCAGGGTTGGCCCAGATTGGTTTGTGAAAAATTTTTATTAGAGCCAAGTAAACCCTTTTTTTATTTAGGTATGTTTAGTAGTTTGGAGCTAGGATTTTTAGAATTAAATTGTATAGTCATAAGTGGGTTCTTGATGAACACCTATTCAAAAGGATTATTGAATTTCTAGGCTGGTTCGGGATGGTTATGCCTCAAAATATAATCTTGGATCATGTATTTTTTTTAGGATTTTGATTTTTGATGGAGTGTTTCGTTTGGCTTTGAGAATTGTTGGGTTAATTGAGAAACTCCAAGGATGGGGTGGTTGTTTTGGAGGAGTTCAATGGGGTTCATGGTTTTTGTGAATTGTCTAGAAATCCATACACATACCATGTGACTACCTATGTTGACCTCCTATATTCTTACATAAATGTCACACGGTCCACAAACCATGTGGCCAAGCCATTCATAGAGGTTGTTTTTCTAGGGTCTAGGATTTTTGACCCATTAAGTGTCAATTTTTTCTTTTTTAATTATGGTGTGGGTTTGGGTTGGTTTTGAGGTGTTCTTTTTGTATTCTAAATTAATGTTTGGTTTATTTAAATTGATCTCAAAAATGAAAATTAAGGTTTTCGGAAAATTTAATGGTCTTGTTTTGAAAAAATAAAGGAACTTTTGTTGGATCTTGAAGGGTTTCATAAAATGGGTAATGGGATAAAAAAATTTGAAATTGAAATTGGGGTTGAATACCATGTTTTGGAAATGGGAATATGTTTTTTAAACTTTGGTATTCTTATGAACACTCACATATATAGAGGGAAGTGCAATATTTGGATGTGAAATTGAGTTGGAATAGAAAGGTATATGTATATGGATTCATAGGGTACCTCTAGTCGAGATCCAAAACTTTTTGAATTTGTCTTGGTTTACAAAAAGTTTGTTATTTTAGGTTTTTCAACATTCATTTTGGGTGTTTTAAGATTTCATTTTTGGTCTGTTCAGTTTTTTTAAACTAGGTGTGATGTTGGAATGATGGTTGATCATGGGATGCAGATTTGTGATTGAGGTGCCGAGTTTTGGTTTGTGTTGTGTTTTTTATTTATTCTTGCACTTCTTGTTTCTAGGGTGTTCCCCTATAGAGTTATATAGTATTATAAAAATAATTTACAGTTTGTTCTCCCATCACATGAATTTTAGTTGATCAAGTATTTCCTCAGTCATTTTGTTTGTTATGAACATGTAGATCAGTGGTCCTCAATACCTAGAATTTATTTGAAAGTTTCAAGAGTTGAACCCTCATCATTTACTTGGGAAATTGGAGACTATAAAAGATGAATAAAGGTTACGAAATATTGAGGATATTTACATTCATCTTGATCTTCCCAAACCTCTTAAGATAAAGTTTATGACCTTTATACTAGAAGACCCAGGATGGAAGTGGTAGAAGTCCTTTTACCAGTACAAACCATAGAAGGGACATTCATGGGAAAGTTTCAAAGCCATGTTCATCTAGAATTATTTCTCCAAATCCTTTTACCAGTACAAACTATAATGGTGGTGTGGTATTTTTTTGGGAATAAGGGAAGTGGTTGTATTTTTTTTTTGAAATTCATGTTCTTAAATGAGATGTCATTTGGAAAATTTTGAATATTGTGGTTGTGGAATATCATTGTTTCTTGTTTTGTGCAACATCAACCATAGGTTTGGTTTCTATTTGAATTTTTGATCTTTTCCCTTTTTGGGGAACCAATGTTTAAATAGGGTTTTTAAAATGGTAGGGTGACCACCCTTGGTGAGCTATTGGTGAGCTCATCTCTCTATACCTTGTTCTTTTCTTTTTGGGAATTTCAAACTCCAGTTTCCTATGTGACCCTCTGATTCTTCCCTACCCAACCTTGAGAGGTTTCCTCTATGATTTTTATGTTAGGGGTTGAGGTGTTCCATGATTTTAGAATTCATATAGATTGGTGTATCCCTCATTCCTTGCTCTTTCTTTTTGGTAGTTTGAGTTCTCCAAACTCCTTTGTTGTTTCTATGGATATCGGGTAAGTTCCATAAGGATGTTCCTACAAGCTTCTGTGGATCTCAGAGTTATGGGTTTTTATGGGGAATTAAATATATGTTCATCAGTCTTCCAATGGTTTAGGTTTCATTTGTGTGGAGTTCATTTTTGCCTCATGTATTGGTTGGCCAGACCTTTTGGGACTTTTTAGGGTAGAAAGTGCTAATGGTGTGGAGAATTATCACACCCAGACTTTAAACAACCATTTTTTTTATTTTAATCTATTTTGGTTTATATGAGTTTTACTAGGAATTTTTAGAGAAATGGTGGTTTTTGGGTGGGGAAGATGGTGGCACACGGTTAGTAAAAACTATGCACCATCCCATTTTAAACCGTGCATCCAAACCATACTACCTACCATGTCACTTAAAATGTGATATTTTACCACTTTTTTGCTTCTATATTTTTAATACAAATCTCCCATATTCCTTTCCCATTCAACCCCCAGTACTCGTGGAACCCCTCCCATGCCTCTCCCCTTAGTTTCTCTCCTCATATATGGTGAGATATAGGGTTTTATTCATGATTTGAGGTGGATCTCTCAAGGTATGTCCTCCATGAACCCCCTCCTTCATTATCCTTACATTTTATTCTTGTTATTAATTCCCTTTGGGTTCCTATGACCAATATTTCATATTGACTTGGTTTTAAATTGGGGGTTTTTATCTTTTAGGATTCTCTTTCATACCTTTTTCTCCCTTTGGAACCTTAGAAGTGATTTTCCATTTCCACCACCTTGAAAACCAAAATTTGGGGATGGTCTTTGAATGTCCAAGATTTTAACTTGATTACCATGATTTATTGGTGTTTTCAATGTGTCTTTTATTTTTATATGAAATGTCTATGCTAGGTAATTATGGAAATATTTGGAATTGGTTTCTCATTGGTTTTTTTTCTAAAATTTCCTTTAGCATTTATTATGAATTTTATTGGTTTCAGACACATTTTCAAGATTCTTTAAATTGAATGATAGTTTAATTATTCAAATGACTTATTCAAATGGTTTTATTTTATTTACATGGTTTTCCTAATCTCCTGGATGGGTTATTCATATTAAGAATGTGTTTTAACCTTATTTTTAAATGAAATGTGTTTCCATGAGGTGATGAGGCCCTGTTGAAACATTAAATCATTTTAATGTAAATGAAATACCCCTATTATGGAATGCCCCTTGGTTTGGAAATGAGGTGTGTGGTAAATGTGTGATCCATGATATGTGTTTGGTGGAGAGGCCTATATCTTGGGTGTGTAAATTGAAAAGGGGTTTCATTTAATGCGGGAGTTTGAAGGTGATAAGGGGGATTTGATTTTGTGTAAAGTAGGTTTTATATATAAGTATATTATAGATTGATAAATACAAAATCCATTTATTATCATGGGAAACCATGGGTAGTTTTGTGGGATCCTTTAGTACACATATTAGACTAGTTGAGATTACACACTATCTAGTGACCCTGATTAGATAACCTGACTATTTTATTGATGTTAACATTTTTCGAGCCTGTGAGGGTGTCTCCGAGTGTTTGGGAAGTGACTGTGGGTATCTAGAATTAGTGGGGATTGATTATGAGATAGTATTTATAGACTTGTCATATTCTATCTCTACCAACACCTGAGATCCCATGACACCCATTTTATATGTACTCTATTTTCCTACTTCATTCTAGTTTCTTTATAATATATACTCTCTATTTTATTTTCATATTATGATACCATTATATCATTAAATTAATCTTGTAAAGAACTCAAATAAATTTTTATTAATTTATTTCTTAAAATGGTTTTTTAGGATTCAGTGTGAACTTTCTTTCTTCTAAGTGACAACTTGTTGTTTAATCTTGAAAGAAATAGAAAACTTTATTTTCATATATCTTAATTTCAAACTATCGTGAAATGGATTTCATAATTAAGGTGAGGTATAAAGAGTTATTTATCCTTGGAATATCTATGGAGAATCTTAGTAATTACACCTACTATCATTTCCCTATTCTTAGTTTAGGTCTTTCCCAGCTCTAGTTAGCTCACTAAGTGAGCATTGTTCTTTGGTAAATGGTGACCTGTGAGGTCCCTTGAAGTTACACATAGTTTATTTCTTTCCCATGATATTTATAGTTATATTTTATTTATTTATTAATTAATATATTGTTTATAAGATAAATCATTCCCAATTGTGTTGTACTTGATGCCTAATATTAGTTTCTAACCCGGGAAGACTAAGAATGCCTCTTGGGTAATGTCGCGGTCCAGACCGGGTGAATGGTTTAGGGTTGAACTCAGTTGGTTCATGAAATTATTGTGGGTTTATAATGACACATAGGTGGTGAGAGATCACATGGTATGACTTGTCATGAGCTTGAAGCCTCAAACATGTTGGAAAGAATTGAATGAGATGCTTATGGATTGATGAGACAAAAATAAAGTGAATCGTGGTCATTGGTTAAGTGTGAGAGCCTATGTTTAGTGAGACAAAACTCATGGGAGTGTGATTTGAGTAGTGAGATTGGGTTTTGTAAGAGAGTATTCTTGTTGAGGTCAGATGTGACTGAGATAGAAAGTGAGTAAGAACCCATGAGAAGGTTCTTTATAGGATCACTCTACCTCAAGAGAGGAGAGTGAGGGTATAGATTTTTGGGGAAAGACTTTATGGATGAAGTAAAGTGTGTTCTCATTATACATGAAACTATTTGTTTCATGGATTGATGAGTATCCTGGTGTGGGAAAAGAACTATTGTGATTGATGAAATTCTTGTAGGAATGGTAGATCAGGGTGTTGTATGAGAGTAATAGGTGTCTCCTTAGTAGTAGATGGTAACATAATGCATTGAGGGTATCAGGGGTTGATATGACGTGTGGATTTGTTTTGAGAGGAGAAACACACATGACATGATGGAACCCAATTAAGTTAATTATCTAGGAGTGGTTTAAGGTAAGACACTTGGTGGGTATATTAACATTAGTGGTTGGAGGGTGTGACCCTTGTTTTAGATTGGATTTCAATAGATGATGAGGATGATGTTCCTAATTATATGATAATTAGTAGTGATTACTATTTTGATTTTGTGTTCAGGTATGAGTGGGATGGAAACATTGAGTTATTACATGTGATAATGGATGAAACATAGGCAATGGATATTGTATGTTTTGGTAAAGTGTAGTGATGATATGGATAATCCTATAACGGGGAGTATTGTATCAGTCATAGAGGTGTGACCCTTGTATGGAGGGGTCATGGATGTGATGAGATCATTCATTGGACGGTCAAGATGGGACTATGATGTTGGAATGAAGAAAGGTTAAATTTTATTTGGGTCCTAGGGAAATATTATATTTGAGACATGGATGTGGTGTTGGATGGAGTTCATATGATAACATCAGGATTGAGATGGATTTTATGTGATCTAAAGATGTTTCAGATCAGAGGTGGGCCAATGATTTTTGTGATAGCATGATGAAAAGTGTGAGTGGTTGGTGATCCAACCATGGAATTACTTTGAGTGTTGGGTTAAAACTTTAGTGTGGCTGTTTAGATGTCCTTGGGATGCCTTTAAAAGTTGAGGAATCATGATTGGGTGGTGAGGTTTTATGTTAGTGGGAGAAGCTAAGTGTTTTCAGGAAAGGTCAGATAGAGGAGGTCTAACCAATGTTTTTTCATTATATTAGGTGTGGTTATGTGGAAACATCATTGAGTGCTTTATTGGACCATTGAAAGTGTGTTTTGGTTGGTTATTTCTATGGTGGGAAGAACCATGAATCAAAATTGGAATTTGTAAGAAGATTCTTATAGTGGGAAGCAGCATGATCCTAAGGATGAATCAATCAATGGGGATTTAGTGTCTTGAGATAGAGAGATAAGCATGAGTACCATCTCGGTATTAAATATGGTGATGAGAGGATAGTTTGGGTTTTGGTGAATAGTGTTCCCTAGTGTTTTAGAGATTTATAGTGGAAGAAAATTTGAAATTAATGGATATAATGAGGTGAGTTGATTATTAATTAGAAATCAAGGTGGGTCAGGAATTATGGTTGAAGAATATTGAGCATTATCAATGATGAGAACTTCTATAATTGAGAGTTTATAAATAATCATGTATTTATAGGTTACAAAATTCAGTAAGAATTTATATTTTGGCATTGAAGTAGGGTATGTTTGGTGAATTGTGATTTAGATATTAATCCCAAGGGTTCAAACATCTCAAGAAGATTTTTTTGGATGCAGATCATGGATTAAGAATAATATCGGGTGATCGAGTGAGTGTTGGAGTGGGTTCGAGGTGAACCCATCCATTTTATGGTTTTTATTTAGTTATCTAGTTGTGTTGCAACCCATAGGGTACACTGTGATGGATTACTATGGGTGTTTGTCACAATGGTTTGTGCAAAGGCCATTTCTTGAAAATGGAGCATGGTAAGTTGTTCCACAGGATAAAGGGAGGAAATAACATATTGTCCAATCCATTCCTAAAAAGAGATAGATCATGCTAAAATCATTAGGTGTCATTCCATGATGTTTTTTTGGTTATGGGATAACCCATATGCCCTGGGGTGGTCATGCCACATGACAGGGGGCTACGTCATGATAATGGTTTGATAAGGGTCCAACTTTCTTCCTAGGGAGGTTGGGTCATGGGCCAGGAGAGTTGGACCATGACAGATTCGGGAGAGGAGGTATAATGCCTTAATTGGTGCCCATGATGGGGTTTTTAATGGGGGAAAACTAGAAATTTACTAGTCATCCCCCTTCGGTACTTGGTTGAATAGTTACACGTGGAGAGAGCATTCAACTATTCCCCCTATCCTTCTATCTTTATCCCCTTCAATGTGGGTGTTCTTGATAGTGATTTAATGTAATTTATAGGTATGATTTTCTCTTATTCCTTCAATTTATCACCTCTAATTTGGGATGTTTTCAGTTAGGTTTTAAGAAATTATTTCCACTAGAGCATGGGGGAAATCATTCGATATGATTGGGATTTTACTCATCATGGATAGAGGATATACCGAGAGGATGATCACATTACATTTACTGCTATTTTGTTATAGGTATGTTAACTGATGTATTTTTCTAAGGTTTTTGGAAAAATTTGAGTTTAATTGACTGATGATTCAGGTAATCAAATTGGTGATTTTGCATGGAGTTTGTTAGGGTTTATGTGAGGTGTAAACTACACCTTTTTTCTCATTGTTTCAAAAACATTATGCTATTAAGTGTGTTTTTAAAAAAATTTCATATTTGAATTAACTTAATATTATTAATTATTAATTATTACAATTAATTAATTTGGATATGTTATATTGAGATTGGGGCTCAGGAGATGATGTGTGGCTTGAACAATCTTAGGTGATGGTAGATGAGCTTACATTAAGAGAATACCTCTTTGTATGTGGTAAGCGATCCATTAAATATCTATATTAGTTTATTCATATTGTTTATGTGGCATGTGATACAAGGTTTCTCCACTATGGGTTATAGACATTTTAAATTGAATAAATTATTTCATTAAAATAAAATTGTTGAGGATAAATGAATTTCCAAGGGATAAGATGAACTATTGATAATTAGCTTAGTGCCTCATCAATTGATGGGTGGGGGGTTTATTATTAATACATTCCTCAAGATACATAGATTCTAGAGAGGTACTAGTGAGATGAGAATAAATGTAGTGGTATTGAGATAGGTTCCCTAAGTTACCTTCAGTATGGATGAGCAATGGATTGGGAATGTCTAGATCAAGTATGCCATGATGGAACTATAAGATACCTTATATTACTTAGGCTAGTTTATTAGAGAGTGGGGAAAGTGTTCCTCCCCAACTAGTATCTTATTACCCTAATGGATGTACCCTGGGTAGGTTTTATATATACGTTGGGAATGTGAGGACCAAACTATCATAACTTGGGAAGTGAGATGAGAATTATCCCATATCATTAGAGTGATGCTAGTGTGGGTTTTCCTATATGGATAATGATGCTATGATATCAACATTTTGATTTTGAGGGATTCTATTAACCATGAGTGATAGTATTTGAACCAAGATTTTGGAGTGAGATAGAGGATACCATGCAATATTTTTAGGCTATGACATGGCCTAGGGGACCTCAGTGGGTTCCCTTTCCTTATGATGACCCTAAGGAGGGTTAGTATATAGGATTATCCAAGTGGTATCCCTCTATTCATGTGGTGATAAATGTAGATTTTGAATATGAGTTAGATACAGACCCCCATCTATTACATGATATATTACCTGATGGATGATGTCCCTCAATGTTTATATGAGATATTATCGGGTGGATGTTGGCCCCTGATATTTATATGGGATATTATAGGGTAGTGATACTATTCACATAAGTGTTATTTATATGAGATTATGTGTTGGGATCCCCTTACCCCCAATTTAATTCATCTGATATTCTAGGGTAAATTGGTTTCCCCCTGACATTATATATGATATTATAGGTGGATATTCTCTTCCCACGATTTCATTCATATTTGAGTATGGTGTGGGATATTTTCCCCTTGACTGTATATGTGATATTCTAATGTGGGACACTCTTCCCCCAAATTTTTTTATATGAGATGATCCAGGTGGGATTCTTTTACCCTGACTGATCATATTTACCTATATATATATATTTATATATATATTAATGAGATTCAAGAGAAGGAAATGTATCCCCTTATTATTATGTATCATTCTTAGAGATTACAAGAACTGGTCGAATAAGGTATAGTCCATCTTGGGAGTCACATTACAACCCTAGGATCGACAATATTTATTTTATCGTGTTCATCATTTTTATTTATTTTATAATCATATCACATATTCATACTATATAGTATATTTTATGTTATTGATGTCGTTGGTGTTTACCTATTAAGTTTTAATCACACACTTCTCAGGAGGCTATAACACTTTTGGACTTGATAAAACCTCATTATCATAGGTTTAGGAAGGATATAATCCCAGACTTGAACCATTCAGCTTAATATATTAGATAGTTATTTAGATATTAATATATTATGAGTCTTAGATATGGGTGTAGATCTTATTTTCATTTTATTTCTTTGTTTATTTTGTACATGTGGTCGACCCTATGGGTGATCATTTGAGTCATATTCTAGTATAATTTTTCATTAATTTGATATAGCAAGGTTATATTATTTTTATATATACTCTAATTATTATCATGGATTATGTTTGTTTATGTTCAATTGTTTTATACTGATATAAGGGTATAGTCTCCCCATGACAACACCTTAAACCCTCCCTACTAGTTGGTAGTGTCTAGAATACAAGGAGGTACACCTAAAGTCACGTAACACCTTCAACTTGGACACTGATGGGTGGTATCAGGATGGAGATATTACAAATCAATCCAAATATAGTTCTTAAGAGTGGAGAAGTAGGTGAACGACACTAATAAAAAGGGGAGTCCTCTCAGGTGAGGTCTCCAACACATTTCTATCATTTAATAATCATATATAAATACATCATTCAAACAGTTTAGGGTTATATAGTGAGTACCAATGACAATGTAGTTTAAATTTATGTGTAAAGGACATTATCCATGCAGTTTAATGTCATAGGATGTGGATAAATACTATACAATTTAACATTGAATGATGAGAATGTTGTGTTATGTAGTTTATATTTAGGTAACTATGATTGATTGGGTCATGTAGTTTAACACCGTACGGTGAGGATGAAGACTATTCATTTTATCATCAAATGGTGAGGATAAAGATTGCGAAGGTTAATATTATATGATGAGTATTTTGAGAGGCTATTATAGTCTATTCATGGTAGTTATTAAGAAATGTTGCATTAGTGTGGGGATATGATGCACTCCCCATCCATGGTTTTCAACTCGTATGCACTATTAGAGTAAAACTTGTGAATACAAAATCCCCCAACCAATTAGTCTTCAACATTGGTGGTTTTATTCCTAGTATCATTGGAATCCGTAATAATAAAACCAAATCACCCTAAAGTAATGAGTGAAGATGATCCTTATTGTTTAATTCTTGGGTCACTCAATTCCAATAAACCTAGAGATTATATAACCCCTAGAAGATGATTTCATCAAGGGATTAAAATTTATCTAGATGGACTTGAGTCCTTTTATCCCATGTAAAATAGTCATAGAGAACTATCTAGAGTGCTGAGAGTTGAAACTTAATGGGAAACATTTCCTATTTTCCATAGATCAGTGGGTGAGGGGCCACCTCGGTGTAAGTCCAAGTCATGGTCTGATATGGTCACAATTCATTAGAGATATTTTCAGAACATATATTTTTGTTTTAATCTAATATCTTCTACAAAATGTTATATATAACCTTATTGAATTCATTGATCTATCTATTCTCTGACTTGTGATAGTTGGAAGTCTAGTTGGAACAAATTCCATATTTTGAATAGAACTTATTCAACTTAATGGATAATAAATTGGTTCTATTATCCACAAGAATAGTTTTAGGTATCTCAAATCAATGGATCAAAAAATCATTCATGGATATAGCCTTAAAATCTTTTAAGGGAATAACTTTATACCAGTTTGGGAATAAATTGTTCACAATAAGAATAAACTTGAACTTTTTCACCATCATCGATGGGTAGGGACCCATAACACCGAATCCCCAAACAAAAATGGTTAAGAATTATTGGTGGTGTGGAGAAGATTTTGAGGTTTATTAAAAAAGTTTTCCTAAATTTGAAATGTAAGAAACTTCTAGGTGAATTCCATGCAGTCATGAACCATGGTGGGAAAAAAGTAGCACAACAATCAAATATAGTGGGAGAGATTAAATCATATCTAATGAGCTCCACACATCCCAACATAAACATCTGATAATACCAAATTAATTTACCTTCCTTTTATGCAATGTAGAAATATTGCATCAAATCCATGCTTATAGAGGAATTGATCTGAATTGGGGCTATCATAGAGGAATAAATTCACTACCCACCTACGGATATTTTACCTCTTAGATTTTATTGATTAAAAATTCTCATGTTGAAAGTATTTAATCAAGGGAAACTTTAAATCATATTCTTCTTCAATTTTAGGGGTGATTGAGGGTCCCACCTTGGAAAATCTAGTATCGATTTAATTCAACTCTCACTCTTTTACATTGATGGTAGGAGAAATAAACTTAGATTCACCACCTAGATGATATTTTCATTCTATTACAGATTATCAAGTGTTGTTGCCAAGTTTTCCAAAATATAAAACCTACCATTTTGAGACCACCAGATATAAGACACCTTCGGTTAAAAGGGGAATATAGCCATCAATTCATGAGTGTGCTCATTAAATGGGATTATCTCCTACTTATTGATAGCGTAGTCACCATTTATTTTATGGATGATTAGAATAGAGTCTCACTTCTAGTGTAACTAGGAGACCCATATCTCAAGGGATAGTTCTACTCTGATAATGAGGGATTTTTATTCCACTTAATTTTCAGCATGCCCATCCAAAAGTAGTAATGATCACAACATGAGATACTTTGAGGGATTGAAAAGGGAAACTCTATATCCCACCCTATTTATTTTAGGGTAATTTATCCACTTACCAACGAGGCTTTAAGAGGCACTATAAAAGTGAATATTCTAGTATGGTGCTGCTTCATCGATAAAGATAATTACCTTATTAGGAATGTTAAAATCCATAGGAAAAAATTCAGGGGTTCAATAGTAGGAAAAGTAGATTTTGTGTTGGTATTTTAATGTCGTTTATTGTATAAACAATGTTAGAACTTGGGTTTTAACATTAGTTATTATATAATTGATGTTGAAACATTTTTTTTAAAATTAAAACACATGATTATTTCTTTTCTTCTCATTCTATTGATGCCTAATTTTATGTAACCCTAGACTCTTAAAATCACAATATCCATCCCTCTAACAAAATTCCTCATCGTTTTATAGCATTCATCCTCACTTGGCTATTTTTTGGCTTATTATCCCTCATTCACCCACCCTTGATCTCATTTTCATGACCTCATCCACATCCCTCCTATGAGTTCTAATATCCTTGCCCTATGGTCTCCTTGTTTAGCTGCTCTCATCCTCTATTGTATAGAATCTGATGTCCAACTATCACTTTTTTCCTCTCTCAGTTATGAATCTACTACTACATATCTATTTTTTTGAGTTAAATTTTTATTTTCAAATTTTAGAAGATTTTCTACATGTTTTTTAGTTTTAAATTTTACTCATTTATTCATTTTTGATATAAATAATGTTTTGATTTATTATATTATATTAATTTATTTATTTCACTCATATTTATATTGTATAATTGTTTATTTTAATTAAATTTTGTAAGTTTATATTGTATTAATTTTTAGATATGAATGCATGATTAAATGTTTTTGTAACTTATTATTAATTTATAATGTTTATAATTTTTACATGATTACATGTTTATATAAATATTTATGGGTTTATATTTTATTGTTTTTTAGATTAGTTTACTATTTATTTATGATGACCCCAATGGATGGTGATGAGTGTCATATATTTTGTTAATAGTTGAACAACCCAATAGATGATGACAAGTTTCAATTGTTGGTAAATTCAATGGTAAGAAAAATTATAGTGAAGGATAACACTGAGATTCATATAAAATTTCTAAAAGATAGTAGTCTATAATTTACCACACCTGTAGATTGGAAGAGTTCAACCTTACTTACAGAAGATACACCCTAAGGTGTCCTGATGATTTACTCGAATGACCGAGGACATGGTTTCCAAAAGTAATAAAGTAGATCTTAAACATCATATGATCTTTGAGCTATACTTGTGTGTAAATATATGACAAGTGATGAAGTTTTATGAAGTCACTATCAGCGACAATATTCTTAATAGAGTTCATGAGAATCCATCCTTGTGTTTAAAAACTATGGAATGATGATGTTAAGATTTGGATTAAACTTGGATGATGATGAAAGAGAAAAGTTTTAGGAAGCATATCTAGTAGTTAAACATTCCAGAACTTACACTATTAATAAGTAACTTATAAAAGAATAACTATGGATGAAAGAATTTGTAACGTACCAGTTCCAGAAGCCAGCCATGGATGCCCCACACCCGGTTGGTCACATGGCCTCAAGCGCATTTCCCCAAACGCCAGACGCTTCCAACTAGCAGCGTGGGACTTGGGTGTGAAAGTGGGGAAACTATAACCTCATTGGCAGAGTACACAGTGGAAGTAAACAACATATACAATAGCGAAAGAAGTAAACATCCCACAACATGAATCATCGGAAGACTAAACAATAAAATACTGAAGCACATATGTATATATGAAATGATGCACGATACATATGTCCAGGAAAGTATCCAAAAAAGTCACAATGATGAATACAATACTAAACCAAAGTACATAAGAAAAACGGATAAGAAACTCCTCAGCATCACAAGCCTCAGCTTGGTCTGATGCTCTCCTGCTCCAATGCAATCAAGTACTTTAAGTCGAAGGGTGCTTTCCCTTGTCTATACCTGCAGAAATATAATCTGTTTGGGCCCAAAAGCATGACCCAAACAGGGTGTGATACTAAATCCCAGTAGTCAACCACACGAAGATCTCTGCCAAACAGTCAATGAGTATATGGTAGGTTAATTACAAGAAATAGTAAACAATAAGCAATGAACAGGATAATACACAGCAGTAAACAATCCACAGATCAAAAAGCAGTAGTGAAGCAAAAACCTATCAACAAACAGAAAACCCTATGGGAAGTACCCACAACCATCCCCTCTGGTCCTAACCAAGAAGTACCAACAACCCTCTGGGAAATAAACTCATCCTAACCCCTCTGGTTTGGTTATAAGAAATTATTAGACTCTCTGAGGAAGCACGCTCAGTAAATTCCCCTTATATTCTATGGTAATATGGGACTATCTAAGGAAGATCACATGGTTTAATCCATGTATAACCCCAAGGTATAGAGAATCTATGAGGAAGCTCACTCGGTCAATTCCTTCTATAGCCTCAGGTCTATCACATACACTTTGAGGAAGCTCACTCGGTCAATTCCTCCTATATCCTAGAATGGTTTAAGGAAATTCAAACAAAACAAAGACTCTCTGAGGAATCTCACTCGGTCTATCATCCTATAGTCTATAAATCTCAAGAATCTCTGAGGAAGCTCACTCGGTCTACCCTGATATAGTCTATAATATCCAATACTCTCTGGGAAGCTCACTCGGTCTATCCCTTATAGTATATAATGTCTGAGACTCTCTGAGGAATCTCAATTGGTCTATCCCCTTATAGTCTATAACACCGGTTTCTCACGACCCCATTCCAGTCAGTGCATAATAATTCTATAAGGACAAAGTAAACCTACAGAGCTACTTGGATAACCAGTCTAGAGCATAACAAGCATGTCAGGGAACAACACTCCATCCTATGGTCACAAGGCATGGAAAATAGGTATAATGACCAATGGATGAACAATACCAAAAGGTCGTAAATAGAAAAAGGAATGGGAAAAAAATCCAAGCATATAAATTATCCTCATACATAAACAAATTAATTCTACACAAGATTACATGCAATTCATGAAAACAACAAAGGTAAAACAGTAAACACGCAATACCCCGTTCATGGGTATTGGTGGAATTTGCACATAAAACTCAAAGACATTGAACGGAAAGGCACAAACCACCTACCTTGATGTTAGGAGATCATTATACTTGAACCATGAGGCTGAAATCTCCTTATAACGACATAGATCATCAAAAATGCACAAAACGTTCAACCCCCGATAACTTAAGAAAGAGGAGGAATTGGAAAACAAGACTCTAGGAGAAGGAAGAGCTTACTGCTACGGTTCCAACACAATCTACAGCGGTCGATTCAGAGAAAGGATGTAGGCTTGGGGGCTCGAAGGAGATTCGCTACCATACAAGATGCTCTCTGTGGAAGAAGTTGGAGAAGAGGACAGTTCTGGGGTTAAGACGCGAACCTCGTCCATTTAATGAAAAAAAAGAAAGTACACAACGTGTACTTTTGGAGTACATGGTGTGTACTAGGATTTTCTGTACTCTGCTTTAAGTGTCCTCCACATCACCCCTACATGGCCGTGTGTGTGGCCCGGACATGGCCAGTGCACGACCTCACGTGGAAAAGGAGTACATGTCATGTACTCATAAAGTACACGACGTGTACTTCAAAAATTTCTAGAAACTCCTCTTTTCTCCAAAAACTCCAGAAAAATAAAAAACATACTTGAAACGAAGGGCCAAGTTCTTAATAACTTCCCCCCTTAAAGAAATTCATCCCCGAATTTCCCTAGCGAGGTGTAGAAGAAGAATCCTCGAAGAGCTCCGGCCGCTGTGATTGTACATCGACCTCCCTCTCCCAAGTCTCGTCTTGCACTCACCCGTGCTTCCATAGCAACCATACCAGAGGAACAGACCGGCCATAGAGAAAATTCGTACTACGAATGAAAATACGAATAGGATACTCGTAAAACAATGAATCTGCTTCAAGATCAACCTCCTCGGGTTGAAAGACATGAGACAGGTCTGAAACGTAACGTCGGAGCTGAGAAATGTGGAAGACGTTGTGAATAGCTTGGTACCTCTGAGGTAACTGCAACCGATAGGCAACCAACCCAACTCTATCTAACACCTCAAACAGCCCGACGTACCGTGGTGAAATTTTACCCTATCCTCGAATCATCTTGGGTCCCAACCTCAGTACGACACGCAAGAAAACCTGATCCCTGACCTTAAACTCTAGAGGTCATCTCCGCTGATCAACATAAGACTTCTATCGAGACTCTGCCGTATCCATAATCTTCCGAATCAACTCTATCTGCTATGAGGTCTCCTAAACAAGACGAGGTCCTAGTAAAGTTGCATCTCCTGCCTCCACCTAGCATAAAGGTGATCAACATGACCTACCATACAAATCCTCGAAAGGTGCCATCTGAATAGTCATATGAAAACCATTGTTATAGGTGAATTCAACAAGAGGTATATGCTTCTCCCAAGAACCTCCGAAGTCTATAATGAAATCTTGGAGCATATCATCAAGCACCTAAATCATATGCTCGGATTGGCCATCTGTCTGGGGATGGTATGCGGTACTCAAAACTACCTGTGTACCCAAATCTTTATGAATCCCCTGCCATAAATGAGAAGTAAAACACACATCTCTGTCCAAAACAATGGAGTGTGGAACTCCATGTAGACGTATAATCTCTCAGATGTACAACTGTCCCAGCTCATCAACACTGAAGGTCTCCTTAATCAGCAAGAAGTGAGAAACCTTCGTAAGACTGTCGATGACAACCCAAACAACATCATTCCCTCGAGGTGACCTCAGAAAACCGGTCACGAAGTCCATCGCGACATCGTTCCACTTCCACTCTGGAATCGGTAATTGATGTAAAATAACTGCTAGTCGTTGATTCTCCACTTTCACCTTCTGACAAGTGGGACACTTCATGACAAAACCAGTAATATCTCTCTTCATACGTGGCCACCAATACTGGCAGTGTAGATCATGATACATCTTGGTGATTCTAGGATGAACTTCCCAAACTGAGGAATGAAAATCCCGCATCTGCTCCTCACGTATGTCTGATAGCACCCATATGCGTCCCTGGAAACACAATATCTAATCCTCACCCACTGTCCATCCAAGAAGAGGGTCCTCTCCTGACACACTCTCCCATAGTACAATTCCTTCTGATTCTGATAACCTCCTCATCCATACCCGATCAAGAAGTGTAGAGGTAACAACTACAGAAGATAGAAAGGTCTACCCCTATCTGTCGTGCACCTCCAAATGCATCTCAGAGAACAGAGCCATAAACTGCTACTCACTGCTGGCCTCTTAAACTGCATGTATCTGTGTTCTCCTACTCAACGCATCAGCCTCTCCATTGCCCTTTCCCGATGTATAGGCAAGCTCAAAGTCAAAGTACGATAGGTATTCGACCCACATGCGCCATCTCAAATTCAGATCACGCTGAGTGAAGATGTATTTGAGACTCTTGTGGTTGGTAAACACTACAAAGTGATCTCCCAGAAGATAATGTCTCTAAAAGCGTATGGAATGAACAAAATTTTCCAACTCTAGATCGTGCGTCGGGTAATTCCTATCGTGTGGCCTCAATTGCCGAGACCCTTACACAACGACTCCATCTCCCTGCATCAGCACAACTCCCAGACCGATACTTGAAGCATCACTGTAAACAGTATAGATCTTTCCAGACTTTGGAAAGACTAGTATCGGTGCTGATGTGTAACACCCCAAGCTTCTACGGTACGTTTCCCTTTGAATAATGCGATAGCGTGTGTTGTACGCAACCTCGAGTTCTAACACACACCACAACTAATTAAACTAGCCGTTGTGAATAGTAATACCTACTTTTTGAAATCATATATATTTTATATTTCAAAATGGACTTCATTTTTGGATTCGGAATATCGAAATTAGTCTAGGGTGAAATTTTGGTACTTTTCGGATAACTTTCATATTTTGATGAATAGTGAAAATTACTAAATTTTAATTGAAAACAACTTTTTTAATCAAAATAATTAATAGTGATAAATTATGAATTTGAGTGGTTTTAAAGTATATTTAGAATATATTTTTACCATTTAATATAATGTTGTTCATTGGACATAATTTTACAATTAAACCAAACATAAACAAGTGTCAATCTTTTGATAGTTATTATCTCTTAAAAACACGCTTTTTGTTTTGACAGCGGGAATTAATTTTAAATTAATTTCTGCCACTTCTGTGTTTTGAATTTAGAAAAATGGATTCCATATTTGGAATCAGGATGGTCAAATTATGTAAATAGGTAACTTTTATTTTTAGACATTTTGAATAATTACTGCGGTAAATATTTTATTTACCATGGTTAAAGGGTAAATCCGGTAAATAAGGGTTAAAAAAATAATATTATAATAATACAAAATTACCCTAAAACGTGTCCTAACCTTATTGGTGGACACATAACCGACCATGGGCATCCTTGGGTCAATTTGGGGACCCCTTGGAGCCACTTGTATGTGGTAGGGACACATTTTATCAATAAAGTTAAAATAAAAATAAAAATGGCATAAGCTTACATCTTTTAGAAGAACAATTTTTACATAGGGTTATACATGTTGGATTTTCGATTATAAATATTCATTAGAAATATAAAAAGATTTACTACATAATAATGTTTTATTTATAATTTTTAGACATTAAATAATTTATTTTATTTATGACACAATGATGATGCAGTAATTACTAAAATAGTAAAAAATTAACATAATTGATATTATAAATACCCAAATAAATATAATATGAAACTTTTAATGAATTAAACTAATTTTCTAGGATAATATGATATATTAGGATTGATTTAATGGACTTTGTTCGAAGTAATCAATCTGTTATGAGTTTCACAAAAATCAACTATTGAATAGTGTCAAAATTGACATAAAAGAGTTCTTAAAAAAAATATTATATTATTAATTGATATTAAATTCCTAAAAATCTAAGGTTCGGCCAAGAGACTTATATTATGATAGGTTAATCATTAATGGACCACTTGGGGGTCTCTTGGATGTATATAGTAAGTTTATTAACCATATTATATAAAAATACAAAGAGACATTGTAAAAGTGAAACTAATTAACTTAGAGTTAATACTTAAAGATAAGGTTAATATAAGTACCCAAACCTGTCTAAATTCTATTGGATGAGTTGTTTTCGACCTATCCCCACCTCAGACTTTGAATAGTCAACTTTGGAGCCTTTGGAAACCGAATATGAATTTATTATAAATTAATATTTCTAGCTTTTCCAAAAGTGCCCCTCACCCCTCTTATAAAAGGGCACTCCTCCTTCTCATTTCTTCACACCTTCAAAGCCTTTTGGTTCGGCCAAACTCTGCCCAAATACTCTCCCAACATCACTCACTACAACCTAGAGGCCTTAGTTTGATCAGAAAGCCAACCTAAGGAGCCCTTTTGATCAAATCAAAAGGAAGAACCCGAAGAAGAGGTAATGATTTCACCACCCTTTTCTAAGTTCATTTCTTCTTCCACTTCTTCTTCCTTTGTTCTTACCATTCTGAAATAATAACTCCATTATCTCACATATACTGTGATGTTATTATAAATATGGTACAATCATATTCAGTATTCTATCCACCCTTTGAATAACATGTCACCATACGTGCGTACGTACGGCTTACCGTCTCCACGTCGTGGTGTAATTGTTATTCAATATAATATTATTTGGATGGGTATAATAATGATGTGTAACTCATGTAAATAATAAATATAACATGTTAATGATTCTGTATATATGATATACCATCCATTTATATAATATTTTAATATCAAAAGAATGATATTGTCGCTCGTGCGTACGTACGGACTACCGTCTCCACGAACGCGATGAGATTCATTCTCCATCGTATCCATTCAAGTATAATTATCATTTGATGATTTAAAAATGATGTTTAAGGACTGTATATTATTCTGGATATGAATAAGATACAACAACCATGGCTTATGTAACAAAACATATAAAAGAAAATGAGTAAGTTAACTCCCGAAACGACGATAATTCTAAGATATTATTAACAAATCAATGTTAAAAGATCATATATGATATCATATTAATATATATGATTCTTGTATAATTTAATAACAACTATTTCACCATTATACAGGAGGTTAACCTACCCCAACCAAGGAAAAGTACAAGGTAAGGGTTATTTCACAATCTCTTCATTATCCGAGGTTGTTTATATGTAATAATCTACTGGGATCTCTTTATCATCCACATCCATGTTTCTTAAAAATGTATTTCAAAACATTTTTACTATTTACAAGAATATGGGTTAAAGTCATTTATACCTTTTTTTGACTTTTTATAAGAGGTTTATAAAGGAATCTTTCCGTCGTTTTCAAAACAAGGTCCTTTTTAACCTTTTCGACAGAATTGAGGTAAGAATGTTTTTTTTAACTTATACGGCGGGTGCGGTTATTTTACGCCGTTATAAAATCTTCAAAGCTTTCCTTACAAGCTTATAAGAATATTTTCAAAGAAAATGTTTTATTTTATATGGATCTTAAATGATTTCAAAATAAAAGGAGATATTTCTTTAAAAAGAATTTTGATTTCATCTATGTCAACATCCTTTGATGGATTTTAAGATTATTTGAAGTTGATTTATTATGATACAAAACTTCTATATTGTATTGAAGGTTTTGTGATATGTTTGACTGTGGATGTGCTATTTTTATACCATTCATAGTTTATTGTGAAAGTATTGACATTTCGTATGCTAGTTTTAATACGAATGTTTATGTTATGTTTAAACCTTTTCATATGGGAATGCATTGGACTTAATAAGTGACGGGTGGAGCCCGCTATAGCTCCTCGATGCATCGGTAGGTCTCATGAGACAAACTAGTGTCTTGGCACAAGGCCTTGACAAAATATTATTTGTAGTCTTGGCACGAGGCCTTGGCTATGTGGTTATGATAGTCTGGCATTATGCATTCCAACATTATGAAAGTGGTTATTGATATTGCATGTGATTATTCGATTAGTAGAATATCCATGTGAATAAGTAAATGGCATTATTTCATTTTTATTTTTGCCATACTATGTTGAAGTTCAATTTTAAAAAGGCTTTTGTTTTAGTAATTCATTGCCTTAAATGTTTATGCTTATTATGAATGTTCCGCTATATTGTTATCCTTACTAGGCATTTGAGCTCACCCCTTTTCTATGTTTTATTTTTCCCAGGTAGTGAAGAAGTAAATTATGAATGACTTGCAGGGATATTATGAGGGGTTAATAGTGTGGATATGAAGACTTTGTTGTTGTAGTAGTTTTTCACTTTGAAATGTAATGTAAAACTTTATGATTATATCTAGTGTTTCCAAGGCTACTAAACCAATCGGTCTTTCGAGATTTGATCTTCTTGTGATCATGCCAATGTTATGTAATTAATGCACCGACTCTGGGCAACTGGGGTCGGGGCGTTACAGTTGGTATCAGAGGAATTTTAGTACAAACCTTGGAAACTAGATTTAGATAAACTCTGATTGGAGCACGTAGACCTAAGATGAACTTTGAGGATTAGTATAGAAGAACTTCCTAGAATTTTGGTATTGTAGAGATTTTGTGAGTTTTCTGAGCAATACATCCCTGTCTGGATACGAGCAGGTAGAGGCGGCTCTGGCACAGATGTACCTAGGGGTAAAACCCGAAAACACCACTTTGAGCTAGACTCGAACGGGAACTGGTGCACGACAACGGGCCTTGCTGCACTCTTGGTTACGACACTCCCGGGGGATATGCTTAGGATAACTCTCATTATCTTTACAAATCATTATGAAGGGTTTATGAGTATATACTTCCTCAAAGAAAACATTTTTATGATTATGGATTATATCCATAAATAGTTCAATTTATGTTAAGTGTTTTATAAGTATGGGATTATGTATTTTGATTCATAAAATGATCTAGTTTATGCCATTGTTTAGAAATGGCGCCTAGTGGAAGAAATGGAAACCGTATCAATGCACGCACTCCATGTAGGGATTTCCCTCCTGCTCAAGATAATTATAGTGGGGCTGGTGATGCAACTGGTGCTGATCAGCTAATCACCATACTGGGACAACTTACTCAGGTTATGAATAATAACCTTACCCGTATGGAGCACCCTGATCCGCAGCGTGGAGGATCAATGTTAGATCGATTCATGAGGCAACAACCACCAACGTTCAATGGGAATACAAATCCCTTAGTACCTGAGCAATGGATATTTTCCCTAGAGAAAATATTTCAGGCTTTGGGGAGCAGTGAAAGGGAAAAAGTTATCATGGCAGTTTACCGCCTCACTGGAGATTCTGATCAATGGTGTTCATTGATTCAAAACATGAAGGAAGATGATGAAGTATCAAACATGGAATGGAGGGAGTTCAAAGATCTGTTTTTAGAAAAATACTTTCCTCGCGACCATCGAGCAGATATGGAAAGGCAATTTCTGAGTCTGAGACAAAAGGAGGATGATAATGTCACAAAGTATGAGGCTAACTTTACAAGGTTAGCGAGGTATGCTGGAGATTATATTCGCAACCCAAGAAGTAAGATTGATCGTTTCTTTGTTGGGTTAAAACCATTTCTCCGTCGAGCATTAGTCTCACAATCCTTTTCGTCGTACGAAGACATTGTCTCATGTGCTATCAAGACCGAAAAAGAATTCTCTAAGTCTTATGACTTTAAAGCGAAGCAAGAGAAGAAGAGACCTGCTGATCAATCTGGGAATGGAAATAAGGGGAAGAAGGGAAAGGTTGAATATCCATCTTGTGGTAAATGCGGGAAGAAACATCCTGGTACTTGCTTGAAGGGAATGAGAGTCTGTTACAAGTGTGGTGAAAAAGGCCACCAAGCTCATGATTGCAAGGGGAAGAAGGAAGCTACCAACGTTCAGTGCTACAATTGCAGGGAGATGGGGCATTATGCAAATGCATGTCCTAAGCGTCAGGAGAACTTACCTCAGAAAAGGCCAAGGGATCAAGGCCAGGCTTATGCTATCACTACTGCTGAGGTAGAAGCTCCGAAAGACGTGGTGGCAGGTAATTTAATGGTTTCTTCAAGTTTAGCAAATGCATTATTTCATTCTGGATCATCGCATTGTTTCATATCTTCCCAGTTTGCTAAGAAAATTAGATATTTCCAATTTGATTTAATAAGGGAGTTGTCAGTTAAAACTCCTAAGGGAAGTATCGTTGCAACAAAGTTTTGTGAATCAGTCCCCATTAGAGCACATAAATTTTCTTTATCTGCTGATCTCATCGTCATACCTATGATCGAGTTTGATATAATCCTCGGTATGGAATGGCTTTCGGACTATGATGCGAAGATTTATTGTAAGAAGAAAGAGGTTACGATTCTTGATGATAATGATAAGGAACACCTTATTTTTAGAGCAGAATCGTCACCACCTAATTCTTATTTAGATCCACCCTCAATAGCTCAACTAAATTCAATTATTGGGGAGGAAGAGAATGAAATAACTGCGGGTGAGGAAAGGAATGTTCAAATAGAGGATGTACCTGTTGTGAAAGAATTTGTAGATGTATTTCCAGAAGATTTACCTGGACATCCTCCAGAACGAGAAGTTGAGTTTTCTATTGATTTGATTCATGGATCAAGGCCTATATCGAAGACCCCTTATAGAATGGCCACTGTAGAGTTAGTCGAACTAAAGAAACAACTAGAGGAATTGAGTAATAAGGGATTTATTCGCCCTAGTGTTTCTCCATGGGGAGCCCCTGTTCTTTTTGTTAAAAAGAAAGATGGATCTATGAGGTTATGTATCGACTACAGGGAGATCAATGCTATAACGATAAAGAACAAGTATCCCCTACCTCGTATTGATGATTTATTTGACCAACTGCATGGAGCTCAATACTTTTCAAAGATTGACATTCGATCTGGATACCATCAGTTGTGTGTGAATAAGGAAGACATTCCGAAAACAGCATTTCGAACCAGGTACGGGCATTACGAGTTTACTGTAATGCCGTTTGGATTGACTAATGCACCCTCTGTATTCATGGATCTGATGAATAGAGTCTTCAAGGAGTATCTCGATGAATTTGTGGTGGTATTTATTGATGATATCTTGGTATACTCCAAAACCTACGAAGATCATGAAAATCACTTGCGCATTATCTTGAAGACTCTGAGGAGGCATGAATTATATGGGAAGTTTAGAAAGTGTGAATTCTGGCTTCAGGAGATTTCTTTTCTTGGCCATATTGTCTCTAAAGATGGAATCTCTGTTGATCCTTCTAAGACCAAGGCAATCCAAGAATGGCCAGCACCTACGAGTATAACTGAGGTGCGTAGTTTTATTGGTTTGGCAGGTTATTATCGACGTTTCGTCCAGAATTTTGCCCGATTGGCTAACCCATTAATGAAGCTCACACGTAAAGGGGTTAAATTTGTTTGGACAAAAGAGTGTGAAGAATGTTTCGAAGAACTGAAGAGAAGATTAGTCAATGCTCCTATATTGACTCTACCATCGGGGAATGATGGGTTCGTTATTTATAGTGATGCATCAAAGAAAGGACTTGGCTGTGTCCTTATGCAGAATGATAGAGTTATTGCCTATGCATCACGACAGTTGAAAATTCATGAACAAAACTATCCTACTCATGATCTCGAGTTAGCAGCAGTGATCTTTGCTTTGAAAATATGGAGGCACTACCTCTATGGTGAAAAATGTGAGATTTATACTGATCACAAGAGTTTGAAGTATATTTTCTCACAAAAAGAACTCAACATGAGGCAAAGGAGATGGCTTGAATTACTCAAGGATTATGATTGTACGATACACTACCACCCAGGGAAGGCAAACAAGGTGGCAGATGCTTTGAGTAGAAAAGACCATGGAGTTTTGAACAATATGAGAATTGAAAGGGATCCAATTTTCATGGAGCTAGTGAAGATGGACATGGGAATAACCAGGGAAGGTGAAACATCAATGCTTTTTCAAATGGTTGCCAAACCATCTTTACTAGAAAGGATTAAGAGTTCTCAGACTGATGATGAAGAATTCCAAAAGAAGATTAAAGCTGTGAATGATGGGAGATTGAGAGACTTTGCGTATGAAGGTGGAATTTTGAAATTCGGGAAGAGACTTTGTGTTCCCAATATACCTGATCTAAAAAGGGAATTGCTGGATGATGCTCATAGTTCCAATTTCTCTATACACCCTGGGAGCACCAAAATGTATAGAGATTTGAAGGAACATTTTTGGTGGGACAACATGAAGAGGGAGATTGCTGATTTTGTGTCAAGATGTATGGTTTGTCAACAAGTGAAAGCTGGAAGGCAACAACCTGGAGGAGTCATGCAACCTCTTCCCATACCGGAGTGGAAATGGGACAATATTACAATGGACTTTGTCATGGGGCTACCAAAGGCTCCTAGAAGGAACGATGCAATATGGGTTATTGTTGATCGTCTTACCAAGTCAGCACATTTTCTTGCTATAAGAGAAGATCTACCCCTGGAACGTCTAGCAAGACTATACATTAATGAAGTTGTGAGACTTCATGGAGTACCCCTATCGATTGTTTCTGATCGTGATCCCCGTTTTACTTCAAGATTTTGGAAAAGTCTTCAGAAATCCCTGGATACTGAACTTCATTTGAGCACTGCTTACCACCCTCAGACAGACGGACAATCAGAACGGACTATTCAAACCTTAGAAGACATGTTGAGATCTTTCTCACTTGACTTTCAGGGTATGTGGGATCAATATTTACCACTAGTAGAATTTTCCTATAACAATAGCTTCCATTCGAGTATTCAGATGGCACCATATGAAGCGTTATACGGAAAGAGATGTCGTACACCAACCTGTTGGGATGACGTTGGTGAAAGAAAACTTGTAGGCCCAGAAGTGGTGGAGGAAACAGTGGAAAAGGTGAAGATAATCCAAAATCACATTAAAGCAGCTCAAAGTAGGCAGAAGAGCTATGCCGATAATCGAAGGAAGGATTTGGAATTTCAAGTCGGTGATCATGTTTTCCTGAAGGTATCTCCGTGGAAGGGAGTCATACGTTTTGGTAAGAAAGGTAAATTGAGTCCCAGGTACATCGGACCTTTCGAAATTTTAGAACGAATTGGGGCTGTAGCTTACCGATTGGCAATGCCGCCAAGTCTCTCCAAAGTTCACGATGTGTTCCACGTATCTCTGTTGAGAAAATACATGCCTGACCCAACGTATGTACTCACCTATGAAGATTTAGAACTGGAACCCGATCTGTCTTATTGCGAAGAGCCCATCAAGATTCTTGATACGAGAGAACAAGTGCTGACAAATCGGACGACGCGTCTGGTAAAAGTTTTGTGGAGGAATCATAAGATGGAAGAGGCAACGTGGGAACCCGAGGAACTTATGATGAAGAACCACCCAAGTCTTTTTATGCAGTAATACCCTAGAAATTTCGAGGATGCAATTATTTGAAGGAGGGGAGAATGTAACACCCCAAGCTTCTACGGTACGTTTCCCTTTGAATAATGCGATAGCGTGTGTTGTACGCAACCTCGAGTTCTAACACACACCACAACTAATTAAACTAGCCGTTGTGAATAGTAATACCTACTTTTTGAAATCATATATATTTTATATTTCAAAATGGACTTCATTTTTGGATTCGGAATATCGAAATTAGTCTAGGGTGAAATTTTGGTACTTTTCGGATAACTTTCATATTTTGATGAATAGGGAAAATTACTAAATTTTAATTGAAAACAACTTTTTTAATCAAAATAATTAATAGTGATAAATTATGAATTTGAGTGGTTTTAAAGTATATTTAGAATATATTTTTACCATTTAATATAATGTTGGTCATTGGACATAATTTTACAATTAAACCAAACATAAACAAGTGTCAATCTTTTGATAGTTATTATCTCTTAAAAACACGCTTTTTGTTTTGACAGCGGGAATTAATTTAAATTAATTTCTGCCACTTCTGTGTTTTGAATTTAGAAAAATGGATTCCATATTTGGAATCAGGATGTTCAAATTGTGTAAATAGGTAACTTTTATTTTTAGACATTTTGAATAATTACTGCGGTAAATATTTTATTTACCATGGTTAAAGGGTAAATCCGGTAAATAAGGGTTAAAAAAATAATATTATAATAATACAAAATTACCCTAAAACGTGTCCTAACCTTATTGGTGGACACATACCCGACCATGGGCATCCTTGGGTCAATTTGGGGACCCCTTGGAGCCACTTGTATGTGGTAGGGACACATTATATTAATAAAGTTAAAATAAAAATAAAAATGGCATAAGCTTACATCTTTTAGAAGAACAATTTTTACATAGGGTTATACATGTTGGATTTTCGATTATAAATATTCCTTAGAAAGCTAAAACGATTTCCTACATAATGATGTTTTATTTATATTTTTTAGACATTAAATAATTTATTTTATTTATGACACAATGATGATGCAGTAATTACTAAAATAGTAAAAAATTAACATAATTGATATTATAAATACCCAAATAAATATAATATGAAACTTTTAATGAATTAAACTAATTTTCTAGGATAATATGATATAGTAGGATTGATTTAATGGACTTTTTTCGAAGTAATCAATCTGTTATGAGTTTCACAAAAATCAACTATTGAATAGTGTCAAAATTGACATAAAAGAGTTCTTAAAACAAATATTATATTATTAATTGATATTAAATTCCTAAAAATCTAAGGTTCGGCCAAGAGACTTATATTATGATATGTTAATCATTAATGGACCACTTGGGGGTCTCTTGGATGTATATAGTAAGTTTATTAACCATATTATATAAAAATACAAAGAGACATTGTAAAAGTGAAACTAATTAACTTAGAGTTAATACTTAAAGATAAGGTTAATATAAGTACCCAAACCTGTCTAAATTCTATTGGATGAGTTGTTTTCGACCTATCCCCACCTCATCCTTTTAATAGTCAACTTTGGAGCCTTTGGAAACCGAATATGAATTTATTATAAATTAATATTTCTAGCTTTTCCAAAAGTGCCCCTCACCCCTCTTATAAAAGGGCACTCCTCCTTCTCATTTCTTCACACCTTCAAAGCCTTTTGGTTCGGCCAAACTCTGCCCAAATACTCTCCCAAAATCCCTCACTACAACCTAGAGGCCTTAGTTTGATCAGAAAGCCAACCTAAGGAGCCCTTTTGATCAAATCAAAAGGAAGAACCCGAAGAAGAGGTAATGATTTCACCACCCTTTTCTAAGTTCATTTCTTCTTCCACTTCTTCTTCCTTTGTTCTTACCATTCTGAAATAATAACTCCAGTATCTCACATATACTGTGATGTTATTATAAATATGGTACAATCATATTCAGTATTCTATCCACCCTTTGAATAACATGTCACCATACGTGCGTACGTACGGCTTACCGTCTCCACGTCGTGGTGTAATTGTTATTCAATATAATATTATTTGGATGGGTATAATAATGATGTGTAACTCATGTAAATAATAAATATAACATGTTAATGATTCTGTATATATGATATACCATCCATTTATATATTATTTTAATATCAAAAGAATGATATTGTCGCTCGTGCGTACGTACGGACTACCGTCTCCACGAACGCGATGAGATTCATTCTCCATCGTATCCATTCAAGTATAATTATCATTTGATGATTTAAAAATGATGTTTAAGGACTGTATATCATTCTGGATATGAATAAGATACAACAACCATGGCTTATGTAACAAAACATATAAAAGAAAATGAGTAAGTTAACTCCCGAAACGACGATAATTCTAAGATATTATTAACAAATCAATGTTAAAAGATCATATATGATATCATATTAATATATATGATTCTTGTATAATTTAATAACAACTATTTCACCATTATACAGGAGGTTAACCTACCCCAACCAAGGAAAAGTACAAGGTAAGGGTTATTTCACAATCTCTTCATTATCCGAGGTTGTTTATATGTAATAATCTACTGGGATCTCTTTATCATCCACATCCATGTTTCTTAAAAATGTATTTCAAAACATTTTTACTATTAACAAGAATATGGGTTAAAGTCATTTATACCTTTTTTTGACTTTTTATAAGAGGTTTATAAAGGAATCTTTCTGTCGTTTTCAAAACAAGGTCCTTTTTAACCTTTTCGACAGAATTGAGGTAAGAATGTTTTTTTTAACTTATACGGCGGGTGCGGTTATTTTACGCCGTTATAAAATCTTCAAAGCTTTCCTTACAAGCTTATAAGAATATTTTCAAAGAAAATGTTTTATTTTATATGGATCCTAAATGATTTCAAAATAAAAGGAGATATTTCTTTAAAAAGAATTTTGATTTCATCTATGTCAACATCCTTTGATGGATTTTAAGATTATTTGAAGTTGATTTATTATGATACAAAACTTCTATATTGTATTGAAGGTTTTGTGATATGTTTGACTGTGGATGTGCTATTTTTATACCATTCATAGTTTATTGTGAAAGTATTGACATTTCGTATGCTAGTTTTAATACGAATGTTTATGTTATGTTTAAACCTTTTCATATGGGAATGCATTGGACTTAATAAGTGACGGGTGGAGCCCGCTATAGCTCCTCGATGCATCGGTAGGTCTCATGAGACAAACTAGTGTCTTGTCACAAGGCCTTGACAAAATCTTATTTGTAGTCTTGGCACGAGGCCTTGGCTATGTGGTTATGATAGTCTGGCATTATGCATTCCAACATTATGAAAGTGGTTATTGATATTGCATGTGATTATTCGATTAGTAGAATATCCATGTGAATAAGTAAATGGCATTATTTCATTTTTATTTTTGCCATACTATGTTGAAGTTCAATTTTAAAAAGGCTTTTGTTTTAGTAATTCATTGCCTTAAATGTTTATGCTTATTATGAATGTTCTGCTATATTGTTATCCTTACTGGGCATTTGAGCTCACCCCTTTTCTATGTTTTATTTATCCCAGGTAGTGAAGAAGTAAATTATGAATGACTTGCAGGGATATTATGAGGGGTTAATAGTGTAGATATGAAGACTTTGTTGTTGTAGTAGTTTTTCACTTTGAAATGTAATGTAAAACTTTATGATTATATCTAGTGTTTCCAAGGCTAATAAACCAATCGGTCTTTCGAGATTTGATCTTCTTGTGATCATGCCAATGTTATGTAATTAATGCACCAACTCTGGGCAACTGGGGTCGGGGCGTTACATGATGTCAACCTCCCTTTCAGCTCCTGAAAGACTGACTCATAAGAATCTGACCATAAGAACTCTGCCCCTTTCTTGGTCAGACCTGTCAGTGGTGATTCTAGGTGAGAGAAGTCCCATATGAAATTCCTGTAGTATCCAGCCAGCCCTAGAAAGCTCCACACCTTAAAGACATTCTTTGGTTTCTCCCAGAAAACTACAAATCTCACTTTCTCTGGGTTTACTAATACTCCTTTCTCTGAGATAACATGACCCAATAAGTGAATCTGATCTATCCAAAAGTGGAATTTCGAGAGCTTGGCATATAACTGATGCTCTCTCAGTGTACTCAGAACAATCTCAAGATGGGTAGCATGTTCATGTCGAGTGTGAGAGTACACCAAAATGTCATCCATGAAAACCACCATGAAGGAATCCAAGTATGGATGGAACACTCGGTTCATTAGTGCCATGAAAACTACATGCGCGTTTGTGAGACCGAACGACATAACCATATACTCATATAGACCATACCTACTCCGGAAAGCTGTAAGAGGTACATCAGATGGTCTAATGAACAACTGATGATAACCAGATCTCAAGTCAATCTTCGAGAACAATCAGGCTCCTCGAAGCTGATCAAAGAGATCATTGATTCTTAGAAAGGGATATCAGCTCTTGATCGTCAACTGGTTCAACTTCTAAAATTCCACATAGGGACTAAGGGTACCATCTGCCTTCTTCACGAACATGATATGCGAACCTGAAGGAGAAGTACTGGGTGAGATGAAACTCTTTGCCTGTAACTCCTCCAACTGCTTCTTGAGCTCCTGCAACATAGGTGTAGCCATCCTATAAAGAGGAATGGACACCGGTGCCACTCCTAGGATGAGATCAATCGAGAATTCTACCTCACACTCTGGAGGAAAACCTGAAAAGTCCTCTGGAAATACATCTATGAAATGATCCACCACTGGATGAATGTCTAACTGTGAAGTCCCCTGGTCATCCAGATAAAGAATAGAAATATGGGTTGTAACTCTTCCTAGCCCATAATGCTCGGGTCCTGCTCAACTCGCCTAGACATCCCACTCGCCTCTATAAAGAAAAGATCAACCCTCTGGTGATACGAAACTCACCCTACGAAGATAGAAATCGATGAATTATTGGAAGGGAACTAACCAGTCCATTCCAAGAATGACATCATAGCTTGTCATCTCTTGGACATAGAGGTCCCATAAGAAGTGACACCCTGGAACCTCAAGAGGGAACTCTCTGCACAGACGTACGCTAACCATTCTAGTCCCCAACAGTGTGTCTAGAGTCAAATTATTGGGAGAGGAAAAGATACAGATCCCAAGGATCTCCATAATAGAAATAGAGATAAATCTATGCGTAGCACCAGTATCGAAAAGATTTGAAGATAAAACTGAGGCTACTAAGATCGTACCTCGAACTGTAGAAGGTCCGGGATCCTACTCCTGATGGGTTTTCTCCACAGTGAAAGTCTAGCCTGTACCGCGGACATGTGACCCTGACTGACCACTTTGAGTTGGACCACTCTGCTGTCGTTGGTAACCTGGTGATTGAACACCGCAGCCGCTACCTCCTCCTTGACCTGAACGGCCGGAATAACTCTAGTTCTACGACTGGTGAGAAACTGGCGATGCATCCCCTGAACACGGGGTCATAGAAGAACCCCTACCACCAGATGTAGGTGAGAAGATCTGACAAAAAAGCTGAAGATGGACCATCTTACCGCAAGATTGGCACTCCATCGGGTCTCTCTGACACTGAGGCCTAGTATTCCCGCTCCTCCTACATTGGTAGCATACTACCTGGCTGCCCAAAGATACATTCTACCTACTCTGATCTCCTCGAGAAGACTCCCTGTGGTGCTTCCTACTATTAGTAGGAGGAACACTGACTCTGGATGTCAAACCACCCTAGCTCACTGCTCCAGAATCCCTCAGATTGCGCTCTGTGATCAGCGCTTGGTTGACGATAGAGGATATCGAAGTCAACTTGAATATGTTCACCTGAGAGTAGATGTCATTCCTCAGACCATCGTCAAACTTCCTTGCAAGGAACAACTCATCG
Source organism: Viscum album (assembly GCA_963277665.1). NCBI lineage: Eukaryota > Viridiplantae > Streptophyta > Magnoliopsida > Santalales > Viscaceae > Viscum > Viscum album. Next base: position 267,312,745 of record OY728143.1, on the reverse strand, counting down.
CCTAATGGAATCAGCGTGAAACACTGCAGCTCAGTAACACAAGATGAGTACTCTATAACCAAAAGAGTACCATGCTACAGACTCATAAAATCCCGGGATCTATCGGCCATCAAGGTCTCTAGGTATAAGTAATCGTAAAATATGCACAGAAACTCATCCCAAGTCATACTCTGCTGGTGCCCTGACTGTGAGATCACCTCTCACCACCTCTTGGCGGAGTCTCGGAGCATATAGGTAGCAAGATTCACCCTCTTCTCTGGGGGCATCACCAAGTGCTCAAAAATTGTCATTGTGGCGTCTAGCCACAACTCTAAAGCCTGGGGTCCCCCATCCCTTGAGAAAGTAGGAGGATGCTACTGCTGGAAAACCCATGTCAATTATTCCATCAATGAGGCAGGACACGACGCTCCCTGGAAGGTCTGTATCATCCTCATAAATTATTCCCTAAACTGCGCATCGACGCGTGAAACTGGTATAACTGATGGTGACAAGGCTGTCATAGCAGGAGGATATGCAGGAGGTCCCTGATCGGCCATATCCAGTGTATGGTCACCATCCGGTAGCTAACATACAACTGGAGGATGTATCGGTGGCAAAGTTCTGAAAGGTCAAAAGCAAACCTTAGATCAAGATTATCAAAGAATGAAGAGTAAAAGATGAGAACAAGAGAAAGAAACATTCATGTTTTACAAAACACGACTACATGACTTGTATAAAGACTACACGACATATTGTTTTAAGCCATTCACATGGGGGTGTACTTCTACCACAACTGGCCATGTAACGCCCCAACCACACGACGTGTTGTCCCCACACACGACATGTAGTTGAACTCTATTCCCCTGCCCAAGTATCCTTACATGTCTAACCCACATGATCCTCTTAATCCTAGACTACACGGCGTGTTTACGAAGGACACGACATGTACTAGACATGGTTTCAGTGACCCATGTTGTTATTTACATCATCGAATACACGATTCACTATACATGGGATGCTCCCTGAGAACAAGACGTGTACTTGACGGTTTTCCCCGACCCGTGTTGTTTGTGACACAGCCAGGTACTTAGGCTACATGACACGACGTGTAATAACAGGACACAACATGTAAATTCAAAGATTCATCCATCTGTGTCGTTAGCCACACGCGTAGACACACGATCACTACAACACGGCTTGTACGTACCGTACATGGCATGTTCCTGAAGATTTTTCACAACACCATGTTTCTACCCACACAATCAGTGACACAGTTTAAAAACTAAAAGACAAGTATTAATAAAGTACATGACGTGTATTCTGGATTTTTTCGGGAAGTAGCTCAAAAACTGCTCCGAAGCCCAGAAAACACAGAAAACAAGGGTTATGGTGCCAAATTCTGATCCTTGAGGGCCCATACTCCCTGTGAATCAAATATTGGAATCTTATACAAGTTATAACAAGGCAACCAGGAAATGACCCACCAAATTACTATCCATGAGGGACCATAACACCTCAGGAACCAATGTTTGGCATCCATTTAAGAAAAGTACTATACAAACAAATTCTCTATCGAATTGTAGAGATTCTATCAAAGCATCTATCACAACAGCATTCATAATCTACACAACATCTATCACAACAACATGAAATCGCTAATGCATCCTAGATGGCATGTAAAGAATGCATGGAATGTGATTTCTAACAAGTTCTTATATGAGGCATGAGATGGCATACCCTCATCTCATCGGGTTAGGACAGAAATAGAATCGCATTAGCAATAATGGAAACATCACAAGTCATTTGAATCACCCAACGGTGAAATCATATCAACTATAAAATTGCAACCAGTAAAACTGCAATAAATTAGGTAGTATAGATTTTCCATGTACACAGGTTAGCTACTCCCAAGTACATCTTATTACCAAGTACCTATTCCGTCCCACCCTTGACTATAGGATCGAAATAGTAAGTCAAGAGAAAATAATTCCTCTGATACCACTTTGTAATGTACCAATCCCGGAATCCACCCAGAGGTGCCCCATACCCGGTTGGTCACATGGCCTCAAGCGCATTTCCCCAAATGCCAGAGGCTGTCGACTAACAGCGAGGGCCTTGGGTGTGACAGTGGGGACACTATTCCCTCATTGGAAGAGTACACAACGGAATTAAAAAACACATACAATAGCGGAAGCATTAAACATCCAAAAATAGGAAACATAGGAAGACTAAACAATAAACAACTGGAGCACATATGTATATATGAAATGATGCATGATACATATATCTAGGAAAGTAGCCAAACAAGTCAAAATGCTGAATAAAATACTAAACCAAAGTACAAAATAAAAATAGATAAGAAACTCCTCAGCATCGCAAGCCTCGTCTTGGTCCCATGCTCTCCTGATCTAATGCAATAAAATACCTAAAGTCGAAGGGCTCTTTCCCTTGTCTATACCTGCAGCAATATAATCAGTTTGGGCCCAAAAGCATGACCCAAACAGGGTGTGAGACTAAATATCAGTAGGAAACCACCCAAAGATCTGTGCATAACAGTCAGTGAGTATATGGCAGGTAAAGTACAGGAAACAGTAAACAGTAAGCAGTGAACATGATAATACACAATAGTAAACAATCCACAGATCAACAAGAAGCAGTGAAGCAAACAACTAACCAAAAACAGAAAACCCTATAGTAAGTACCCACATCCATCCCCTCTGGTCCTAACCAAGAAGTACCAACAACCCTCTGGGCAGTACACTCAGCCTAACCCCTCTGGTTTTGTCATATGAAATTATAAGACTCTCTGAGGAAGCACGCTCAGTCAATTCCCTTTATAGTCTAAGGTAGTCAGGTACTCTCTGAGGAAGATCACGCAGTCTAATCCCCTTATAGCCCCAAGGTCTAAAGACTCTCTGAGGAAGCTCACTCGGTCAATTCCTATTATAGCCTTAGGTCTATCACAGACTCTCTGAGGAATCTCATTCGGTCAATTCCTCATATAGCCTAGAATGGTTTAAGAAAATTCAAACAAAACAAAGACTCTCTGAGGAAGATCACTCGGTCTATCATCCCGTAGTCTATAAAGCTCAAGACTCTCTAAGGAATCTCACTCGATCTACCCTCCTATAATCTATAATATCCAAGACTCTCTAGGAATCTCACTCGTTATATCCCCTATAGTCTATAATGTCCGAGAATCTCTGAGGAAGATCACTCGGTCTATCCACATAACATATAGTCTATAGCACCGAGTTCTCACGACCCCATGACAGTCAGTGCATAATAATTCTATAAGGCCAAAGTAAACCTACAGAGCTACTTGGCTAACCAGTCTACAACATAAAAATCATTTCAGAGAATAACACTCCATCCTATGGTCACAAGGCATGGAAAACATGTATAATGGACAAAGGATGAACAAGGCCAAAAGGTCGTAAACAGAACAAGGCGTGGGCAAAAAATCCAAGCATAGATATTATCGTCATACATAACCAAATTACCTATACATAAGCATACAAACAAGGCAGGAAGACAACATGGGTAAAACATGTAAACATGCAATATCCCATTCATGGGTATTGGTGGAATTTTCACATAAAACTCAAAGAGTTTGAACGGAAAGTCACAAAACACCTACCTTGATGCTAGGAGATCAATATACTTGAAACACGAGGCTTTAATCTCCTTATAAATTTGTAGATATATAAAAATGCACAAAATGTTCAACCGACGATAACACGAGAAAGAGGAGGAATTGGAAAACAAGGCTCTAGGAGAAGGAAGAGATTACTGCTGTAGTTCCAAAGCAATCGACGGCGGTCGATTTAGAGAACGGATAGAGGCTTGGGGGATCGAAGGAGATTCACGACCGTACATGATGCTCTCGGTCAAAGAAGATGGAGAAGAAGATGGTTCTGGGGTTAAGACGTGACCCCGATACGTTTAATGAAAAAAATAAAGCACACGGTGTTTACTTTTAGAGTACACTGCGTGTACTAGGATTTTCCGTACTCCACTTTAAGTGGCCTCCACATCAACCCTACATGGCCATGTGTGTGGCCCATACACGGCTATCACACGACCTCACGCGACAAAGGAGTACATGAAATGTACTTTAAAAATTTCCAAAAAACTCCTCTTTCCTCCAAAAACTCCAGAAAAACAAAAAACATACCTGAAATGAAGGGCCGAGTTCTTACAGAATGTATAGTGACATTTTTTAGAAGTTTTTATCTGGATGTTAAAAGATTGTTTGTGAAGTTAAGATGAAGTTATCTAGAAGATACACTCATGGAAGATACATTGCCGGTATATATGATAATCGAAAGATGCACTCAAAAAAGTAATAGGACGAATCATAGAATAAAAACTCACAAATATTGGATATTGAGCACCAAAAGTTACATGAAGAAATAGAGAGAGGATTATCAGAATCTAAGGAATATAAAATTTAGATGAGCTGAATATGTTTTATGTTATAGGATAAAATCAATAAATGAAAGAATATTACAAGGATTCATATTATATTTTTCATATGAAATATATATTTTCTAGAGAAGAATGAAAAAGAATTTGACAAAGGAATGAAACTCATAAATAATTGTAAGAGTTATAAACTCTTATGAAAGTATTACTGAATGAAATATTTGAAAAATATTGAGAGTCATAGTGGTTTTTAAGAGTAACTTACTCTTTTGGAAAGGGAAACCCATGAATTTTTTGAGTCATTCATTAGAAAAATCAAGGAGATGGAGAAATATAAAAGATACCTTTGAAAATTGGGTTTGATGATGATACAATATTTTTTCAAAATATTGAACCTAAAAATGAATCAAGGGGATATTATGAATAAATTTGAGTTTAATTTGAAAAAGGAAAAGGAATATAAAGTTATGAAGGAAAGAGATAAACATTATAAGTTGTCCTGTGGAATTATCTGAAAAAAAGACCTTTGTGGAGATGATAAATTTTGAGAATTAATGAATTTATATAAATAATTAACCTGTGATTTTTTATGTTTTAAATGATATATAGTTTCAACATTAGTATAAATTTTAGAATCTTTAAAACTAATAAAAGTAAAATAATCTAAAGACCAATCTTGAGGGATAATATAAGATAAATAAAAAAATAGAAGAAATAGTAATTAATAAGGCTATTATAGACATAATGTTAAACATTAAATTATTTTTGGTCCACAAGGGTAATACCCTAAGTGTGAATGTGTGTGTGGTGGGGGGGGGGAATCATGGCATGATTGATTAAAACAATTCCCCTTGTGGTTCCTATCTCGTAGTTAAACCAAACTCTCTTCTATATCTTTCCCTTAACAATGGATAAATTGAAATGAAAACATGGAAAAGAAAAACAATTTTACTTGGCCCACCCTTTACTATGATAGTCCAAATATTATAAAAAGGAGATGTGTTAATGTACTAAATCCACTATAGTGCATTGTTGTTACAAATTTTAGAGTGGACTCACTATCCCTTTTATTTTACAACCATTCATGTTTTGATAATTCATTACTCTCTCAACTAACTTGAATTCACAAATCTTCTAGAATACCCTTATGATGATCTATATTAGTTATAATTTGGTTTACACTAAAATAGGCATAACATGAAGCTCCATTTTCATCTAAGAGATGGAATCATCCTTTTCACATAATATTTATTTCCTAGAAAACTCCTTCATGAAATGTTATTACCATACAATGTTTACTATTCACCACATGATTCCACCATGTAATGTCATCCATGTGATCTATTTTAATTATTTACACTATGTGTTTCCTTACATGTTATGTCTCATATATTCTCCTTTCACAAAATACCTTAGCTATCACTATTTACTGCATGATGCCATATGCAGGCTGATTTTACATACAACCTTAGGTGGTTTATGTTAACCACATAATAATTTATGACTAAGATAAAAATCTAGTAAATTAAATCCATTAATTAATCTCTATTAGTCCCAAATAATGTGATTAAATAGTCTTTATATAGTAAAGAGATATGAAAAAGATTCTAATAACAAAATACTATTCACTCTTTCACTATCCTATTTGAATAATTCTTTATACCTTTAGACCATGAATGGCGGCCTTATCATTTGTCACTTCATTATGATCCTTATAGTATAAAAACCACCTCTATGTTTTTACTGAAAATTAATTCCTTCTCATGTGATCACATGATGATTTTACAGGGTTTGACAAAATCTTATATGAAAATCAATCTTTGCTTGGTATTTTTTATACCTAAAAATTTAGAAAACACTGGGAAATGTAACCACCATTAAAATATTCTTCCAAAAACCATTGAACCTTTTTCAACCATCATTTTTCAACAAAAAAATCCATTTTAAAACTCTTAAATATAGATGAAGGGTATTTTCCCCATAAATACACCCCTTTAGTTTTTTAAAAAAATTATTTATAACTATTCATAATGTATTGATGTTGGCTCATTGAAAATTTCTATACCCTTTTACAATCAACCATTATTCGCACAATGTGACTCTATATAGAGATAACAGTCTCACACATCACACACTTTAATCCCATATGACCTATTCTTGACATTAGAAACAAGATTAGCATAAAAATCCATAAATGAATCATTTAATTATAAATACCAAATATTGAACCTTTCTTGATACTGAATGTTTAATTTATCTCAATTTAATTTATAAATTTACACAAAATGATATTGGTTATTGATACCAAATTATTAAAAATTACCAAAAAGAGTGTAACTATCAATAAAACCACTTTATCAACCCTAATTGCTAACTAATTTCATCCCAACCCCATATTAATCCATTATTGATATGTCTATATTAATAAAAAAACATAAAAATTTCCATATTTACACTCCCCTACTTTATTTTCTCCTCACGATTATTGATAAAAAATTTCTCCACCTTTAAATAACTTTTCCCTCTTAATCAACATGATTTATCTTTCTTTTTAAATAAACCTAAAGGTAACTACATTTTTGGTATGTGGTAGGGTCAAAAACACAAGGTAACTTATCAAGAAGGACACACCATACATTGGGGAGTGAGGGACACTGATCTATACTGCTCAAGTGTGGGGAGTATACTATAATCAAAGAGACATTCGATTTCATTCAAACACCTTTTAAGGTATGGTTTTTGTAAGGATGTTTACAAAATGTAGTTCAGTAAGTAGATACTAGAGATTAACTATAAAATGTTCCAATTTATCTTTGATAAAGTGATATTTGATTTCAATATTCTATGTACTTGAGTGATGTAATGTATTTATGATAATATTTACAACACTTTAATTTTCAAAATGTATTCTAATTAGAGACATTACTTCAACTAACATATCTTTAAGTTCTTAATTTATCTATATTAACTACATGTAATATTTATTAGGAAAAATATATTCAGATTCTTTGGTTCTCAGATAAATGAAATCTTATTTCTTGAATATCCAATAAATATATATTCCTTTAAGATAGAATGTACTTATTGAGGTTATCGTTTTTTTTCATCTACTAAACCATCCTAATTTTCATCTATATAACCCAATAACCCTTCCTGAGATTTGTTTAATTATAGTAGACCAAAATACACCATAACTTTGACATACGATAGTATTATTTTCATCCAAAATAATTATATTTACTTATTATTTCATAGATATCATGCTTCCTAGAAGGTGTAAAAAATAATATCAGGTCATGTTTCTATTAAGTAATAAAAGATCCCAATGACATGCTTGTATTCTTTGACATTGACCGTTTTCCCTTCATCATCCACTAACAGTTTTATCTAGGCAACAACTCGATTAGTCATCTCCTTAGAATCCACCATTCTGAATCTTATTATAACTTTTTAGAATATTTGGATTTAGAAATGAATGTAACTTAACTTCCTTTTATCACCTACAAAAAAGGAAAAATGTTAGTTTACCAATCATTGACATATTAAACTTATATTTTAGGTACTTTTCAAACTGTTTTAATTGTTCTTCATTTGATCCACCAAAAATTATGTTGTCTACATACACCAACACTATCATCCTTTTCCTACTCTCATTGTTTATATAAACATTGTAATCAACTCCACCATACTGAAAACCAATATTTTTCAAGTATTTATCACGTCGTGAATACCACAATCTTCATTCTTGCTTCAACCCATACAATTACTTTTTTCAGCCAATAAAAATTATTCTCATATTCATGGGCAATAGAACTATATATATGATCAATGTACACCTCTTAATATAAAAATACATTTAGAAAAGAAAATTTTACATCCATCCATAAAACATTGAATTTCATTTTCACAACCATGTATTTCAATAGTTGAATAGTCTCCAACCTTATAACAAGTACGATTTTCTCATCTACGTTGATTCCCTTGATTTGGGAGTATTCCTTGCACACTAGTCATTATTTTTTAATAACCATTCTATCTTCACTGAATTTGTTCCAAAATACGGGTTTGGTTTTAATGAAATTATTATCTATTAGCCTCAAAATAATAACCCAAGTCTGATTCATCTCAATTTGTTCAATATCTTCATTCATGGTTTGAATCCAATTATCTTTCATTACAGACTCTTTAAAATATTTTGGCTTTACTTATGATTGGAAGGATGTTTTCTATAGAGGCATTGTTCTCTTTGTTTTTACTTGCACCATCTTATCACTGATGGTATTATGCTTATCAATTTTAGATGAACTCTTTGAATTCTATAAAGATATAGGTTTTACATTATCTTTATCATCATTATTATCTTATTCTAAATCATCCTTTTCCACTTCTTCTACCCTTGAGTTGATTAACTTTTCATCACTATCATTAGGGAACTATTCATCATGTTGTTAGATATTCTATTCATTTTACACTATAGTGACATCATTGTTTTTGTCTACTTTACCTACCCTATTATTGAAGTATTTATATACTTTTATTATACCTAATTATCCAAGAAAAATCCCATCATCTCCATGGGATTGAAAATTCCTTTTTTATCCATATTGAGAATAAAACACATAATTTTGAAGACCCAAAAGTACTTCAACACCAACTTTTTTACATACCACAACTCGTATAGAGTCTATATTCCACCAGAGACAAAAATATTAGTTAGCTATGTAGATTTATATTAATAATTATTATTTACAAAAAGTCTATGGAAAGTCATTATCAGTAATAATTATTCTAGACAAGTTATTAATGACTAGAATTATTCTACTAACCACCCCATTTTATTAAGGATTTATCACTGTTAAGACTTGGTTCTTTATCCCATGATTCTCTAGATAATACTTCACTTGGATATTTGTGAAATTTGTCCCATTTTATATTTGAATATATAAAATTTTATATCTAAGAACCCTTTCATCCACCCTAAGGTATTATTTTACGTAACTGAACACCTCATACTTGTGGGTAAGGATGAATATCCATTCTATTCTACTATAACAATCAATGAATATAATATAGAGTCTCTTCCAATTAATGGATATTAGTGAGGTAGTTCCACACAAAAAAATATTCACCAGTTCCAACACTCTTACAAAATTTATTTTTTACCTTTTATATCTTTCAAATATTTTTCCCTTATTATAAATAATCACACATGTGTTTATGATCACATGATAGATTACAAAGATCTTGATATCCACCAATTTTTATTAAATATCTCGAGGGAGGTTGAATAAAATGACTAAGGTGTTTATGACACAAACCATTCTATTATTTCTTGTATAGAAATCAAACATATTTTTCTCTACAAAAAACGTAGATATTTACCTTCATGCACTTCCCCTATATCACTACTGCACCATATTTTACCGTGAAAAAACATATCTTCTTGGTAATGATTATTTCATTCCCTGAGGCACACAATTGACTAACACTAAGAAATTTGTGACTGAGAACTTAAAAAAAATACATCTATACATCATATTTAATTTCCTCTAAATTTATATTTTCCAGAACCAATAATCCTTAGGTCTTAATCATTGTTGAATTTTACTACACCTTCCTTTTAATTATTAATGCAATTGAAAAGATCCTTATTTCCCATCACATGGGAGGTGAATCCACTATTAATGATCCATAAACTGATATGATGTAATATTTTTAGGGAAATATCTACATCCACTACCAACTCAACTCTTCCATTATTGATCCATGTATTTGGTTTTACACCAAGTATTGAGTGAGATACTTGTTATTATTTATAGTAAGATGGACCAATTTTATCTTGAAATGCTACAAATCTATTTTTCATTCATATATCACTTGATGATATATTGAGCTTTGGTGTGATAACACTTTTGATTTACTTTGGTACATTTTTATAATTTTTTGATGAGAAATATCATCCATATGTACAAATCCTCTACACTAAAAATAGTGACCATTAAAATCATCCCTATAGTGCTAAACTCTTCTCAAGTTCCTTTTTTCTACTATACCCTTAAATACCTCTTGGACATGGAACAATGGTTTTTGGGAATTTACTATCCTTCCACAAAAATAACAACTGATTTAGGGTGTACTTCCATGTGTCATTACTGTAGCACCAGTTTTCCATTAGGATATTTTAATATTCCAAGTCATACCCAAACCATTATTATAATTTAGAGAGGGTTATTATGGTCTTCAAATAACTATAACTATTTTTTATTTATGATCAAGAACCATAACAACATATTCCTTCAAATATGATTTTTTCTTCTGATGATAGTCCTTTTTAAATTCACCTTGACCTCCATGACCCACTTTCATTTTTTATATTGTATGTATAATATAATTTACCAATTTCATATCAAGAGTCAAATTATTTATCAATATTAAAAGTTTTATATATTCCCAAAAACATCCAACTCTTTCTCCTCAATAAATTTTACCTGATATTTCACTATCTTTGTCAAACCATTGAAAACCCTAGTTATTTTTGAACTTTGAGCATGTACTAAAAAACCATCTTTGAGTTTTCTAGATTTTTATATTTTAGATTCTAAATTTATGCCTTTAAATTACACTTCTCCTATTATTAATAAATTATATAAGGTTTTGAAACATAAACCACTCTACTATATTTCTTTGTTTTGGATCTTCAAGAATTAATTTCATCAAGAGAGACCTCAATATTGACTTAGAGATCAACTCTTCCTTCCTCTTCTCCTTCATCAACATCACTCTCTTTCCTTGTCTAATAATTTCTCACAAATACCACTATAGAATTTTCTTTACGGTCTTCAATTTTTGTTTCCTTGGTCTTTTTTAAACTATTATTTTATTTTGAACATAGGTTCTTCTACTTGAATTAATTTTTCTTAGTGTGTTTACTACCTTTCATATTTTTTAATAATTATTCATAATAATTTTATCATCCTCAGCATCTTCTTAAAATTTATTGGGACACATTATTGAAAGGATCTACAAATTTATCCATAAAAAACATGTGATTATTAGTTTTCATTTAAAATTTCCTCTTACACTTGGAATATTTGAGGGTAAGAATGACATGAATTCATCCAATTCACTTTCTTCCAGGCCATCCTCTATAGTGAGCTTATTCATGGCCTTGAATGCCACATACTTATACTTCCTCATTTCTGAAACCTCATTATCATCATTTCATATCTCATATGATAAAATATTATTATAGAAACTATTTAGTGTTAGCTCATTTGGATCTTTATCTTAAATCTCAGAGACTTAAATATTGAATCTAGGTTAAAATATTCTCACGATGTGTTTGAAAATATTCATATCAACAAGGACTTATTTATGACCATGAATGTCCTCTATAATCACAATCAACCAATTAAATAATAAACCAATTGATTCATTAGGGTGTATCCTCAAGTCCTTATACTTGTTCCATATAACTTTAAACATAGCTTCTCTAACTTTTTAATCACCCTCATATATGTTTAATATAATTTCCCACATGACATGTGAAGATTTACTTGAAATTAATTTCGTGTAGATTTTATTGGACAATTCCCCCTTAAAACATTGATTCCTATAACATCTCTATACAATTATATTCATTTAGAATATGATAAATCCTTTATATCCATAATGACTGAGATACCATACATTATAATATTATACACATATATACTTAAATATTATAAGTAGTGAATCATTTGATTCCTCCACAGTTTGAAATTGTTTCCCTTAATGATCAAAACCCCCTTATGATTAATGGCTGCCATGGATTCAATTGAGAGAGAATCACCCACATTAAATTTTAACACTAATACCAATGTTTTTAACCACTAGTTTAAATACCCTTGGGAGGGGGGGGGGGGGTGAATCAGGGTATGATAGATTAAAACGCTTCCCATTATGGATATTTTTTTCTATTAAATGTAGCCTCTTTTCTCTCTCCTTTATTTATAAATGTACAAGATGAAGTGAAAAGATGCATGATACACAAGAATTTTACTTGGTTCACCATTATTTGGTCTATTAAAAAGAGCATACAAAATTCAATATGATAATGTACCAAATCCACTATAGCGTACTTCTGTTACACAGTTTGGAATAGACTCACTTCCCCTCCTTGTAACGACCCACTTATTCTCAATGTCTTTAGAACACAATGAATCATTACTAGGACTTAAGTGACATCCCCAAGATGCCAAAGGCTGGAAATAAATTCCAAAAGGTTTCAAATGAAAGTGGGGGACTATTTACCCTTTATGAAATAAACCACTAACCAAACACCCATAACCAAAAAACCACTATATGATACATGATAAAAACAAGAAAACTCAACCATCATGTTTATAACAAAACCAAACCAAAGTATTCTATAATGGAAGAAAAATAAAATATAAAAGTAAAAAGTGGAAATACAACTAATAAACTCTAAGGTTACAACAAGACTTCATACTCGATAAGACCTGTGCTCCATCATCACCAAACATCCCAAGTATCATGATGCGATGCTAAAAACATATGATACTTTACCTTTTACCGATTCCCAGAAGATAACATATGAAAGATCACCAAAGTTCCAAAGCATGGGTGAGTATAAAACTTAGCAGGTTCTCCCCAATGACTTCCCAACTCATTCCAATATGATAGAAAAGTTATAAACATTTAAATAAAATAGTTTATATTAAAAATTTACCAAAATAATTTATAACTAAATATAAACAAGTTACAAAACCATTTATAACAAAATATGAACAAGTTCTTTATTAACCCATTTTATAGAAAGTCATAACTCTAGAAAAATAACCAAAAAAATATTTAAAACAATTTATCAAGATCATTGTTTCATAAAAACTCCATTCCACTTCCTTACACACCCAACCATGCATGCTTCGTTAGGAAAATTCCATACTCATGAGTGGTCTCTCATCCAATTAAATTGTTTTCCAATGACACACACCCCCAATCTAGGTTCACACACCTCATACCCCAATGGTACACATCTCTTATTGAGGGGCACATCTAACATGAAATCACACAACCAAATGCATTCCCAAACCATTTCAAATAACCATTTCAAACCATTTTAATAAAACCATTATTTTATTGAAAACCATAAAAAACAAATTCCAATCAACCATTCCATTTCAATAAAACAATTAATTTCATTGAAAACACTTTTGATCAAATCCATTTACCATTATTCCATAAATATACCATTTTAAAATATTCATTTTAAAATCAATAATCAAAAAATTTAATCAAAAGAACTAATTTTCCATATTTTACCCAACCATCACCAAAGAGAGTTTATAACAAACATAAATCATCCAATTCATAATGAAATCCACTCAAATAAACAAATTTAAAAATATTCCATTCAGTTATACTAGGAGGAGTTGAGAGTGAAGCCACCTACCTCAAAGGTTCAGAAGAAAACTGAAAAAGGGCGAAGAATGCTCATGAAACAAGGTCGATTATCCATAAAACCACCTTAGATATCTTACGCTAACAAAAATAAGAACAAATATCAACATATTTAGCACCCAAAACCTTAGATCTATCTATAAAGGGAATAGATATAAGAATATGATAAGAGAGGAGAAGTATATCTAAGGAAACCTGAAAAGAACAGTGAAGAATGATGACATATCTTAATAATTTGGATTCAAATCACCAATGGAAGCCTTCGAATTGCCTCAGCATCAATGGGAGAACCTTCTTTAGACTTATGAAAAGAAAAATCTTGATTTAGAGATGGTTTGGGTAAAAAATTATTGGATTAAAGGTAATGAAATATTAGATCCACTTTTTAAGAGGTGGTTTTTAACCCACACATGGTTTGGTCGAACGGTTAGAAAAACTGGGCACTAACCATGAATTAGAAACTATCTCAAGAACAACCTCGCATGACATTCTCATACAGTCTTCATAAATATTCACCAACTATTCCAAAGCTACTACCTCAAGCCTTCTACTGTGCACAGTTTCTCCTAAGATTGTCGCATGGTTTGGATAAACCATGCCTAGCCTGTTCACCTCTCCTTTAGCCCCCAAAAATTATTAAAAATTCACCAAAATCTAACAACATTCAACCTTAAACATTATATAAAAAAAATAAAGAAAGGGTCACATGCTAGAAATCATAGGTACTAAATTCTTCCCACCATTGGCCTTTCTGTTCTCAGAAAGTAAAAAACCATTGTTACCCTGAAAGAGTTCCAACCATTGCTATTTCATTTCATTCTTACATTCCCAAGTATCTTCCTAAAAATGACCATTTTTCCATAAAACCCACACTTGAATGATGATTTTTCCATGGAATACTTTTTCCTACCTATCCACAATCTGTACCAAGATATGTACTAATGGAGCATCAAACTCTAGGTCAACATGATCCCCTATGATCATATAGTCAGGATATGGCTGATACTTTTTCAACTAAGATAATTAGAACACATTATGTACCGAACTATTCCACCTCTCCAACTCATTACAATATCATGAAAGGGCCAATTTATTAAGGAGATAACTTTCCCTACTTCCAAAAATGATGATGGTCAAGACTTGGAGAAATCTACAAGAATGCATGATCACTCACTGCGAACGATAATGGTCTTTAACGATGATCCACATAAAATTTATAAGGACTATGAGCCATCTCCATCCATTTCCTGTTGAAATGGATCTTCTCTATTGTTTTTAGACAAGGATAGACCCAAGTTGTGAAGTCTCACCTATTTCCACCCAAAAAGTGAAGAATGACATGAATTCCCATACAATGCTTCAAAGGGAGCCATATGTATCGGGGCTTGATAACTGTTATTAGACAAGAACCACACTAAGGGTATATTCTCTTCCCATGAACCACCAAAATCTATTACATAATCCCACAAAATGTTTTACAATGTATGTATCATCCTTTCCGATTTCCCATCCATCTGAGGATGATACGCCTTGCTCATAGTAAACTGAGTTCCAAGGGATTTCTGTAAGGATTTACAGAAATGATACATGAACCTCAGATATCTATATGAGACTATCGAAACTGGTATTCCATGCATCTTTATCACTTCTTGGATATATATTTTGGAAAGTTCCGCCACTGTATGAGTTTCTCGAACAAGGATGAAATGGGTTGACTTAGTAAGTCGATCCACTCTGACCCATATGGAATCATGTTTCTGAAATGTTATTGGGAGAATTATAACAAAATCCATCAATATATACTCCCATTTCCACACCAGAATATGTAAATATTAAAACATTATCGTTGGTCTATGATGTTCTGCATTAACTTGCTGACAAGTTGATCACTTTTAAATGAACTCATCCACTTTCCTTTTCATGACTGTCCACCAAAAATGTGCCTTCAATGCCTTATAAATCTTCTATATTCTCGGATGTACACCCCATCTATAATGGTGGTAAGGATGAATATGTTTCTCTTGAAAAAACATAGGTATAACCATCCGATATTTGAAACACAAAACCAAAATCCCATCATGTTTCTATCCCTTAATGGTCTCCTCACTATTAAGTTTTGAACTCGTAATCAGACATTCCGTATCAGATGTATGTTCTTCTTTGACCATCTTTAGCAAATAAAGAACCATAGAGACTGAAAATATTACTTCGACTTCACCTTAGTCTTCACATTCGACATGCATGTCGTCTGGGACCGACATTAACTACCACTCATCTAAATCTTCCTTCACCAGCTATGCATATTATTTTCTACTTAATGCATCAACCACCAAATTACCTTTTCATGGTGCATACATCAAATCAAATGAAAACATCTGAAGATACTCTACTCATCTCCTTAACCTCAGATTGAAATACCATTGTGAGAAAATGTGTTTCATACTCTTATGATCCATACAAAAAATTTCTCACAAAAGAGATAATGATGCAAAGTCCTCAAAGCATGGACAACCACAACTAACTCTATATCATGTGTTGGGTAATTATTCTCATGAACTCTCAATTTTCTTGAACCATAAATAGCCACATGGTCTACTTTCATGATAAAAAATCCCAACCTAGATCCCAAAGATCATAGTACACCACATACCCATGTTATAATTCTTGAAGAATAAATATAGGTGATGATGTAATATGAACCTTCAACTCATGGAAATACTTTTGGAATTCCTTAGTCCATTGGAATGGAACATTATTATGTGTCAAATCTGTTATTAGTGAAGATAGTCATGATAAGCCACACAAAAAGAAATGGTAACAACCAAATGGACCAAGAAAACATTATATCTCAAAGAAATTCTTTAGGGGTTACCAAGAGATAACAACTTCTATCTTTTTAGGATCCACTGAAACACATTTTTCATAAATAACAAGGCCAATAAAGCATACCTCTTGTGTCCCGAAATCACACTTTTATAGTTTTAAATACAAATGATGGTCTCTCAAGATTCCCAACACTGTCTCTAAGTGTTTCTCATGGTCATACTTTGTGCTTGAATACACCAATATGTCATCCAAAAATAGTATAAAAAAAGAATATAGATATCGCTAAAATATCTGATTCATCAATTCCATAAAGACCGCTGGTGAATTCATCATTCCAAAAGGCATTACTACCTATTAGTAGTGTCAATATCTACTTATGAATTTTTTTAGAAAATATTCCCTACAAACTCTCAATTAATGATATCCTGGTCATAATTCAATCTTCTAGAACCACTGGGCCCCACTCAATTGATCAAATAGATCATTAATGCGTGGAAGTGAAAATCTATTCTTTATTATAACATGGTTAATCTTATGATAATAAATGAAAAATTGAAGAGTTCCATATTTTTTTCTTTATGAACAAGATCGGTGCTGCCCAAAATGATGTACTTGGAAGAATTAAACCTTTTTTTTCCAACTCCTCCAATTGCACTTCCAGTTCCTTTAACTCTGTTGGTGCCATCTTATAAGATAGAAGGGAAATAGGGCTGGTCCCTGAATGGAGATAAATCATAAACTCCACTTCCCTTATAGCTGGTAACCTTGAGAAGTTATTAGTAAAGACATCTGGAAATTGATCCACGACTACTAGAAAAGTGTTATCCTCAATCTCTTCTATCGATTCCAAAGTCAGCGCTTCCAAATGGAAAGATATTGTTCCCACTACTCGTGCCAAAAATCATGTTTCACATATCTTTACAATCCTTTCTCCTTTAAATAGATTCTTGATTCCATCCTTAGTCACAAAAGTAACAGTCCTTATATAACAGTCGATGTGATCCTTGAACATTTTCAACTAATCCATACCGAGGATTACCTCAAAACATCAATATCAAAGACTGAGAATTCCTATTTCAACTCAGCTCCATCAACAGTTACAGAAGATTCTCTACAGACAAAGGCTTGACATTCTCTTTCACTAAGATCAGTTTGATGTTTTATCACAGAAGACATCATCTCTACTTTTAAACTTATCGAATAAATAGCAGGAGAAGCAATGAAAGAATACCATGAACCAGTATCAAAAAACACTTATGTAAGGGTATAATTTTGAATAATCATACCTCTCACCATAGATGGTCCAACATGATCATCTACCATTATCTTCTTATCTCTATACAATTGCTTAGTTGCTACACCTTGCTCTTTATTTCCTTGATGATATTCCCCTTGATTAGGATTCATGTTGCTCCTATAATCACCATGGATATCCCTTCTCTGTTGGAAAGACTAAGTCTACTGTCCTCACCTCTTCGAAAAATAATATGTTTATGACACCTGAGAAGCATCTCAAGCACTTGAACTCGGAGCACTATGAAAATAACACTGAAGGAAAACTATCTTCTTACAACTGTGAAATTCTCTAGGTTGTGTTTTACACACTCTCTTTATGAGGTCAAGTGAACCACATTGGAAATAGCCCGCTCTACTCGTGGGTCATGGAGGAAGGTTCACTAATCCCACTGTCTAATTTTTATTCCCACTCCCACCTTGGAAATAGGTGTACTTTTTTCGCTTTCTCACAACATTCATGTTCCCACCATTTCCCATAGGTAACATCATACTTCCTCCTCCTATAGCTCCTGATATATAACATTCATCCATAGTCTCTTTGTTCACCTTCTCTATATAATCTATAATAAAAATCATTGCAATCTTCAATTCAATTTCCTTCTTTATCCATGATTCGTAGATGCATTCCTTCAAGGATGTACTAGTCGCAAACTCTAGTGCAAAGCACACTGGATTCATGAATTTAGTCGTATACTCGGTGACATAGAGATTTTCTTACTTCTGTATGAAGAAGTCTATCGTTCTCTAGATCCAAAATGTGTGTGAATTGAATTTTTTGTTAAAAAATTCCTCAAAAATTCTCCCAACTAAGACTATTATCCAGTTTAGTCTGCACTGCCAAATCCCACCGTTGGTGTGTGAGATCCTCATACATATTAGTCTCCATCTTGACTTGCAGCTCCAATGGACTGCTGATGAAATCAAAGATACAATTCATCCTATTTAGATACACCTCCAACTTTTTGGGTTCAAAATCACCCTAGACGATGGGTGGATTCATTTTCATGAAATTGATGCAATGATCCACATGGCTTGGCTCATCCCTCCAGTTCCCTATATCCACAGCTTGGAATTCTATGACAATACTCAAAACCAACTATTGGTTCACCTATGGCTTAGGTGCAACCACATTCTTTGTAGATTCTTTTGGTTGGGTTCTATGATGCCTACTATGTGCCATTTTCTAATCATACAACAAAATATATATGTCACATTCTCTAGAAACAAATGGCTTATCATTTCAAATTCTATCACATCAGCTATCATATAATTTCTTTATAAAACATCCTCTTCTATGTTTAACCGTATTTGAAAAATAATATTCTTTATTTTGAAAAGTAAATCATTTTCAAAATGCATCAACCATTATCTTTTCAAAATATTTCATTTGAAAATAATTGAAACATTTTTCAAAAATTTCCACCTCTGCAAAAAATCATAAATCTTTACTAAAATTGAAATATGAAATCCTAGTGGGAATTTATTCCTCTAAAATTAATTTCATGCTCATATCATTGGATAAACCCATGAAAATGATATTCCAATATCCTATAAGTGTCTCCAAAACACTTATGTACCCAACTCTTTAGTAACTTGAAGTTCAACATAAAAAGGTTAGCTACATATTTTTATGCTCTACATTTCAAATCCCAACAATACTAATCATTTATAAGATCATAACCCAAGGAATAGACACAAATGAATTTCAACTCAAAGACCAAGAAAATGGATGACCACTTGTCCCATAAGGAATGGAACTAATTCATACCACTTATCTCAAACAAGATTTTGGATCGAACAGACTCATAACATTGGTAATGACCCACTTATTCTCATTATCTATAGAATAAAACAAATCATTACTAGGACTTAAGAGTCATACCCAAGATTCCAAGGGTTGGAAATAAATACCAAAGGGTTTCAAATGCAAGTGGGGGATGATTTAACATTTAGAAAATAAACCACTAACCAAACAACCATAACCAAACAACCACTGTATGATTCATGATAAAAATAAGATAGAAAAACCGTCAGCTTTATAACAAAACCATACCAAAGTTTGATACCAAGGAAGACAAAGAAACTATAAAAGTAAATAGTGGAAAGACAAATAATAAACTCCAAGACTACAACAAGACTCCATGCTCGATAAGCTCTGTGCTCCATCATCACCAAACATCCCAGGTATAATGAGTTGGTGCTAAAAACGTGTGATACTTTACCTTTTCCCATGCTCTAGAAGATAGAATCTGAAAAATCACCAAAGTGAAAAATAATGGTGAGTATAAAACCCATTAGGTTTTCCCCAATGACTTCCCTACTCACTCTAATAGGATATAAAAGTTAGAAACATTAATATAAAATAGTTTATATTAAACAATTTCCCCAAATAGTTTATAAATAAATATAAATAAGTTCCAAAAGCATTTATAACCAAATGTAAACAAGTGTTATGTTAACCAATTTCCAAACAAGTCATAATTCCAGAAAAACAACTAAAAAAATATTTAAAACTATTTTTCAATATCATTTTGGCATAAAAATTCCATTCCACTTCCACACACACCCAACCTTGCATGCTTCGTTATGACAGTTCCATACTCCTGAGTGGTCTCTCATCAAATTAACTTGTGTTCCAATGAAACATGACCTTGATCCAGGTCCAAACACCTTTTACCCCAATGGTACATGTTTCTTATTTATAGGAACATAGAACATGAACTCACACAACAAAATGTATTCCAAAACCATTTAAAATAACCATTTCAAACTATTTCAATATAATCTTTCCTTTATTAAAAAACATAAAAAAACCAATTCCAATAAACCATTACATTTAAATAAAACCATTACTTTTATTGAAAAAACTTTTTATCAAATCCATTTACCATCATTCCAGAAAGATACCATTTCAAAATATTCATTTTAAAATCAAGAATCAAACACTTTAATCAAAAGATCCAATTTTCCAAATTTTCCACAACCATCCCCAAAGAGGGTTTCTAAAAAACATAAATCATCCAATTCCAAATCAAATCCACACAAAGTAATCAATTTGATACTATTCCATTCAGTTCTACTAAGAGGAGCTGAGATTGAATCCACCTACCTCAATGATTTTGACGAAAACTGAAAAGGAATGAAGAATGCTCATGAAACCGGGTCGATTATCCACAAAACCACCTTATATATCTTCCTCCCAATATAAAAGAGACCAAATATCAACATATTCGGAATCCAAAATCTTATATCTACCCATAGCATGTGTGGATATGAGAATCTGAGAAGAGGGGAGAAGTAGTATAAGTAGATCTAAGGAAATGTGACCAGAACTGTGAAGAACGATGACATACCTCAATAATCTGGATTCTAATCACAAAGGTAAGACTTTTTATTACCTTTGGAACAATTAGATATACTTATTTGGACATAGGAGAAGAAAAATCCCAAGTTAGAGATGGCTTTGGGAATAAACTAGTGGATTAAAGGCAAGGCTGAACTAGATCATCTTTTTAAGGAGTTGGTTTTTAACCCGCACACAATTTAGTCACACAATTAGACATACTGTTCACTGAAAATGCATTAGATACTACCTTAAGAACATCCTCACATGGTCTTCCTAATTGTGTTCCAACTGTTCTAAAGATACTACTTCAAACTTGCTATTGCGCACAGTTTCTCCTAGGATTTCCGCACGGTTTGGAAAAACTGTGTGCACCCGATGTGCCTCTCCTTTATCCCCCATAACTTATTGAATGTTCACCAAAATCTCCCAAAATTCAACCTTAAATTTTATATACTAGAAAAAAATAATTAAATAGTTACATACCAGAAACTGTGGGTACTAAACTCCTTGTTTACACCTATTCATACTTTAAGAACACACCTCTATCTTAACTGAAGTGAACAAACTTCTCCTCCCAAAAATCCACCTAATAATCTATATCAGTTTTGATTTAGTTCATATTGAAAAATAAGTTCCATGGAGCTCGGTTTTCACATGAGAGATGAGATCCCCCTTTCAGTGTAAGATTTCTTCCATGGAAAACCCCTTCTCCTTAAACAAATTACAATTCACCACATGATTCCACAATGTAACTTTCTCTATGTGATGCCTCTTTGTGATTTCCACTATTTGTTATCTCATATAGTATGCCTCACATATTATCCTTCTTTGATAAACCTCACATGGTCACTATTTTTGACATTATTCCTTATGTGTGCTGATTCCTCCCATACCCATATGTGATTGATATTCATAACATAACAATTTCCAACTTAAAAAAAATTACAAAAAATTCAATCCTCCCATTATTTTATGCTAGGTGAAAATGAATTGATTAGAAGGTTTTTATATATGAAAGTGATCTAAAAAATCCATAAATCAAAAATTTATTGTTCAATCCTTCACAAAAAATCCCATTATAATATGCTCTATTCCCTTTTTCTATAAATGAAAACCTTCTCACATGACACCATATGATTCTCCTTGTAGTCTACAAACTTCCATCATCTTTCGACTATAAAAAATGAACTTCTCATGTGATCACATAATTATTTTACATGGTACACATGAACCTTATTAGAAAATCAATATTTTCCTTGTATTTTTTGTACCGAACAATTTGTAAAACACTAGGAAACATTTCCACCATTGAAACCTTCTTCCAAGAAACCATTGGAACCTTTTAGCCAATATTTTTCAATAAAAAACTATAATCCAATAAATTTAAAATTCATATGTGGGGGAAATATTTCCAAAAATTAGGTTGATAATTATGGTTGATGCAAATACAAATGTGAGTGATTGTTGCAAATTCAATTAACCAATCCAAATAATTAATATGTTCAAGAGAATAATTGAAGTTCAGATAATTCATTAATGTGAAATAATGACTCTAATAATACAGAGTTATAGTATATAGATGTTGAGTTCCTAATGGAAGGTGATTCAAGATGATAGAATCTATAAATTCTAGGTAACCAGATGTTATGAAAGATAATAAATTTCAGATGTGATGAATCCAAGTTTATCAAAAGTTAAAAATCATAAGACGATTCAATCATACATTATGGAAATTTTAAGCTAAACCATAAGGTGAGATTCTATTTTATAGAGTTCCAACTATGTTTTGGTGTAAAGAAAGTTGAACACTGAAATATCTGGAGGAATTTTTGAGTTAGTTCAAAGATATGAAGGTTTCATATTACTAAGTATCATATAGGCAAAGCTATATCCAATGGATAAAGAAAATTGAATTCTATAGAAGTTGTAAAACTAGAAGATTCTAATATATTTCACATATCATTTATGTGAAGAAAAATTCAAGGTGATGATGCTAAGTTAGATATTCAAATATATAAATATAACGATTCACAATTCTTGATTCATGTCGATTTTAAAATAAGTGGTGAAGTTGTTTGACTAGTGAATTAAACTAACAAAAATATTGTTCATGGAAGATTTAACATAAGGGAGACTATAAGATTATATAAGAACCAAAATTCACAGTGTTTTCATTACTTATTTAAGCCTATAATTTTAGGAAGAGCTGATACTAATGAGAATATGATGAAATATAGGAAGTATAGAGTCTATAATAAAGAGAGAGAGAGATAGAGAGCTGTTGAAAATTAAATTATTAATATCATTAGGCTTAAAGTATTTATGATCTAGAGCGATAAGTTATGAAACATCAATATGTGGTTTTTGAAAGATAGGAAAACAGAAGAGGAAGATTCAAAATTTACATTTCTATAAGATATAGTACATGGATGATGTACATATTAGAGTAGATTATTCATTGGTAGTTAAAGAGACGTATAGGGTAAAAAGTTCTTAAAATTGATGTAGAGATATCCTATAGATGAAGGAATATATTATATTAGAGTTATTTGAGAAGAAAAAATAATAGCGTCTACTAGTATAATCCATGCCAAAAATAATCAGAAGACCAAATAACATGAGGGAGTAAATATAAAGAAACTTCAAAGAGACAATAATGGATTATTAGGAGATATCCTATCCACTTATTTAATTTTCTGAATATATGGGTTATGATAAAAATTTTCCAATGGTTTAGTATAATAATTTCACTATTTTAATCCACATCAATAATAGTGATATAATATATGCTTTAGGTGATTATGAATGTAGAAATAAGTAGGTACCCACATTGGGACTAAACCATGTAAAAATATAGTGTACTATAATCTATTTACTTTATATTATCTCATGTGGTGTGAATGTGTCTTGGAATGATTAAAAAAATCCATATAGATTAACCAAGACACAAGTTCAAATTAAAAAGAGGTAAAAAGTTTTAGTTTGAATAATTTGGTAAAATTAGTTTATATAGACTCACACCCATCTTAGTGCAACCATAAGATCAATTTTTCGCTTGAATTAGTATAAAATAAAGGTTTCTTATAATTTGATATAAATTTTTTCAAGTATTACTAACTACTTTACATTAATTATAGATTTTCATAATTCACAGAGATGCCTCTATTGAAGAAAAAAAGTTACTTATGTTAGTGCCACCATGGAGGTCTCGATGAGAACATTCAAAATAGGAAGAAAAGTGAGGCTAAGAAGTTAATGAAGTTAGCTTCTCATAAGAAGTTATAAGACACACCACTTTTTTATAGTAATAAAATTGGTAATTTTTATATGCTAAATAAGTTGATTTTTATCCACTAGAAGAATATAGTTTGGGTTGTGAAGTGTATGAGAAAAGTAACACTATTAAATTTGGGGAATACCTCAATGATAAAGTCATAGACTATTTAAATAAAGTTCCTTCATAAGTTATCATCTATATATTTTAGTTTATCTAGGAATTACATGATGAAAAAACATAAAAGGAATGGAAAGATGATAAAATGGAGAATTAATTGGCTAAAAAGTTACAAAAGTGTAACACTCTCATTAATTTTTTTGATTCCAATTAAGAATCTGTATTACATTTCAATGAAAGGTTTTACCTCATTAAAGAGTAATTTTAAAGGAATGTTTGTGAGAATGTTGTGATTCAGAAAGTTCTTACAGAATATATCCATACACTTAAAGTTACACATAAAGGTAAAATTTATGTTAATAATTATTAGTTGTATATTAATGCTAAAATAGTGAACGAGATTGATATATATTTATAATAAAATTGTAAGCTACATAAATATCAGATTTGTAAGATTAAGAAATAATGGGAAGGAAGAATATTTCCGATTGAAGATGATAAAAATACTCTCAACATAAAATGTTTTTTACATGAGGTTAAATTCAAAAATCTGAATGAAGTTCAACCTGAACCTTCTCAATAAGGTGAAAGGATTACTATCATAAAAGTTTTTTGAAAAATAATTATTTCTAATTAGACTCAATAAAGTAGAAAAAAGATATTAATTCATAAAAAGTTAAATCCAATATAGGATCACAAAATAAGGTGACCCTAAGTTCCAAAAATATGTATGAATTAAATCTGATTCTTTAAATAGTTCAAGCTACAAGTTAAAACTAGAAATTATATGAGAAAATAAAAGTGGTAAAAAACCCACCAATTCAAAAAATTTGTATATAAGAGGAGGGAAATATAGTTCCATGAGTAAATATCATAAGGAAGGAGTCCTTACATGGAAAAAATAAAGAAACAAAGTTGGGTAAACTACAAGACAAAGTAACGAATAATATTTTCTAGGATATTTTTGGTGATAAAAAAATTCATTCTTAAGGTAGTGGAATATTAGTATAACATGTTGTTTATTAAATGAAAACTGAGGCCTATATTAAGGTGGAGAAAATAGAAGTTAAAAGAAATCCTGCTAACTTCAACTAACCTACACAGAAGAAGGTAAATCTATTTACTATAAAAAAGTTTGGATTTGTTGATAAATTCTATAAAATAATTAATAAAAGTGGTCATTGTGATAATGAGTGTTGGGTAAATCTTACAAAAAATTATTTAGTTTTTACTAATAGAATATATATACATTTGTTTATGAAAATTAAAAAAAAGATACATGATAAATCTTCCTTATGGTGAAAAAAATAAATATACAAAACATAACTCACCATTAAATAAAGTAAAGGAAGATATCACACATAAGAAAAGATGCATATTTTAGGGAACTAAAGGCCACATATTGGATGGGTTCAACCAATATATGAGTTTTAAAGTTTATGAAATAATTATAGAACACTTTATTGATTCAATAAGAGTAATAAAAAATAAAATTGGTTTGGTAGAAGACATATCTAATGAATAAGTTGAGATTCATAATAGTTTTCCAATTAAATAAATATTTAATAAAATTGAGAAACTATGGGTAATATTTAAAAAATGGTTACATTACTAAAATTTATATGACTATTCTATCAAGATTGGTGAATCTACAGAAAAAGGAAGATAATATCAAGAAACTAATGTGCTTAAAGGCATTTGTGAAGAAGAAATATTCATAAAAATAGAATGTTTAGAATATTTTGAAAGTATTACAAGCCAATTGTCTTTAATAGTTGGACAAGTAATATGAAATAAAATATTAATAACTCATGATCCTTGATAGCATAAATGAAAAATAAAGTTCCATGAAAATTGAATGTCGAAGGTAATCGAAATAATCCTTTTCTTACCATGAAAGTTAAAACATGGAAAATAATAATTGAATCACACATGGAGAGTTATTATGGAGATAGAGCTGATTTGAAAGAAGTTTCTTGGTTGAGAGATATCTCTCAACCTTTTTTCTTTAACCAGGGAGAAAAATTGACACCACTGAATTCCCATATATACTTGTTTATCTTCATTACAAATGTAATATAATGTGATTCAATTTAGGGGGACAGATTATTGATAACTAAAATCTATGTAAACACTCTACATCTATAAGAAGATATCTATAGTGGAGGACTTTTTTTGATTGGAATCTTGGTGCCTCCTTTTCACACTTCAATTGGAATCCACCTCAACATTTAGTTGGTACATGCCCTGATGATGAAGTTGGATAGAGTTGACCCCTTTATGGGGATTTGAATTGAAGATACATAATAAATTTACAAATCATGAAAAATATAGAGCTTTGGTAAGTCTTTGAGTGGGTAGTTTTGAAGATTTATTAAAGTGTAGTGAAATATTTTAAATTCTAGACAAACAAAGAATTTAAGAACCCATATATTATAGTTCATGATATTGTAGATTATAGACACATAGATACTATATGATTATGGAATTATATATGTTAGAATTTTATAAATTAAATATTCTGTCATAGGTGAGGTGTTTTGAATATGTTATCCTATTTTTATAAGAAAAATAATTCATAAATAAAAAGCGAAGGAATTTATTATTTAATGGTAAAATAAAAAAGAATTAAGAAATAGAGAAACCTTATTTTGTGTTTGAATGATTTTCACCTATTTTTTGAGATGGATGTAGGAAATAAGTTTAATGAAAATATTTTGAACAACCCTATGAATAAAGTATTTGATGTAGAATTACATTATGATTCATTTATGAAAATATTTGATATCTAAGTTAGTCACTATTTTTGTCTACATCGAGGGAGGATCACATAGACACAATTTTGATTAATTTATTGGTCATTTATTTAGGAAAATTTATTCCACTCTTCTCTTAATAATCATGTTTTACTATCAGAACAAAGGAAGATATAGGGGGAATATGAACTGTGCTGGAGTATGATATGAGATTTATTTCTAGCTACCTATTAAACCTTTGAATTTAATGTTAATAAGGGTGATAAAGACACATTATAAAATATTGAGGAATAATTATCTTTATTTAGATTGAAACGTATTGGGGTTTGATAAGAAATCTGAAGGGGAATATTAAAAAATCCAATAGATGATGGTGAGTGTTGTATTTGTTAATAGTTCTTCAATAGTTGAGGAACCTAATAGATAATGACAAGTTTTAATTGTTGGTAAAGTAAGTCAAAAAGAAAAAGATTATTTAAGGAGAATATGGATCTACCTATAGGAATCATATAAGATAATAGTTCAAAATTTATCACATAAAAAGATAAGAATTTTTTTTTCATACTTATAAATGATATACAATAAAGGTTTCCTGATGATTTACCTAGATGATAAAAGAGATGGTGTTTGTAAGTAATGAATTAAAGTATAAACATCATATGATTGTTTATATTTACTTAAGTATAAATCCATTATAAGATCTGAAGCCTAATGAAAGTACTGTTAAAGACATATTCTTTCTAGAGTTCATGAGAATCCATCCTCGTGTTTAAAATTAATTGAAAACTAATGTTAAGATGTGAATGAAACTTGGATGGTGGTGAATGAGGTAGGTTGGAGGAAACCACATCCAGTATTTACACTATCTAGAAGTTACTTATGAATGGAAAAATGTGGATTCAAGCATGTATCAGGATGTTATTTAGAAGTTATTAACTGTACATTATAAGGTAGATTTCCAAGCTAAGTTGAAGTTAACTAGAATATGAACTCACAAAACATACACTCACAATATATATGATAACCATAAGATGAAATCATAGAATTTACATGATGAAATTCTAGAGGATTATTCATAAATGAATCTATTGATCATGAAAACATACATGAAGTAGTGGAGAGTAGATTCCCTGTATATAAGAAGTTTGGAAGATAGTTGAGTTGAATAATTTCTATTTTTTCTGCTAAAATATACAAAGGAAAGAATATTATGTTGAAACATATGATATTTTTCATCTTAAATATATTTTCTAAAGAATAATGCAGATGAATTTGAAAATGGCATAGAACACACATAGAATCATAAGTTTTATATACTCTTATGAAAGTATTACTCATAGAATTATTGGTAAACTATTTAGACTCCTAGTGATTCATAAGAACTTACTCTTACAAAAAGGATAACACATGAAACATAAGGGTCATCTATTATAAAAAAAAGAAGATAAATAAATCTATAAGATAATTATATAAATTGAGTCTGAAGATGCTACACTATTCTATCTAAATATTGAACATCATAATGAATCAAGTAGATATTGTGATTCAGGTTGAGTTAAATTTTATACATTAAAAAGAGACAAATGTTGTGAAGGTATAATCTTATAATAATAAGTTGTCTTATATAATTAGCTGAAGAAAAGGCCTTTGTAGAGATGGGAACGTTTTAGGGTTGAGGAATTCACATGAATAATTATCTTTTGATTTTATGTGTTTTGTAATGATAAAAAAGTTCAATGTAAGGGGAAATTTGAGGTGCCTAGGAACATAGAATGGGAAAAATTAGAAGACTAATTCTAAGTGATTCAAGAATATAATTCCATAATCTCAAGTAATGGTAATTAAGAAAGCCGATGTGGAGGACCAAAATATGAAATAGTAAATTATTCCAATTATTTTTTTTGATGTAAATCCAAAAGGTTTAGGTTAATGAAAATTAAATCAATTTATCCAAATAATGAATAAGTTCAGGAGAAAAAGTAATGTTTGGATGTTTTACTGAGGTAAAATAATATCTCCATAATTTATAGTTATGGAAGATAAATAATGAGTTATGAATATAAGTTGATTCAAGATGATATAATTCCTAAAGTATAGATAATGAAAAGTCATAAAAGATGAGGAATTTAATATTTAATGGAGTTAGGTTGATCAAAATACAAGGACTGAAATAAAAGTCACTTGAAAGTTATGGAGATCAAATGCATGAGTGGAAGATGAGATGCTATTAACCAAATTTTGAACTAAGTGTTGAAGTAATTAAAGGTGAACACCCAAATCTTACGAGGAATGTTAGAGTTAGTTTAAAGATACAAAGGATATTGATGACCGAGTAGTGTAGAGTAAGAGTAATCTAATAGATGAAGTAAAGTGATGTTTGTATAATTTTGGCAACATGAAGATACCAAGATATTTTACTTATCATTTCTGTGAATTCAAATTCAATGTGATGATACTGAGAAGAATTTTTAAAAATAAAAATATCACAATTTACAAGAAACTATTATTGTTGTTTTTTATTGAAGTAGTGAGAATGATTGACCAATGGATTAAAATCAAATAATCCATGGTCAAGCTAGATCTACTAGAAAGGTGACTGTAAGATTGAGTAAGAAACAAAGGTCATGGATGTATCATTACTTTAAGCAGGTTATAAATTGAGTAAGAGATTGTGTTAATGATAAGATGGTGAAATATAAGAAGTAAAGAACTTATAATAGAACGAGTGATATCTTTCATCTTGTAAATTATAAATATCATCAGGGTTGATGTTTTTAGGATATGAAACTATAAGTTTTGAATCATCAATAGGAGGTTTTCAGAAGATAAGAAATCACTAGAGGAAGATCCAAAAGTTAAATTTTCAGGAGATAAATTACATGACCTTATTATGTATAGTTTGTATCAGATCATTAAGTGGTAGTCAAAGACATATGTTGAGGAAGAAGATCTTACACTTGATGTAGAGATATCTTGGAGATGAAGGAAGATCTTATACATGATTTCTTTTAGGAGAACCATTGAATATTGGAGGATACCAATATAATCCAAGCCTAACTAGCTGGGAGGATGATGAATTGGTGGGAACTAGTATAAATAACCTATTATGAGATATAAAATTATTATATAGAGATATCATCTTGAGTTTCAAAATATAGTGAAAATTTAGGTTAGGCTGAAAACTATCGAAAGGTTTAGGATAATAATTTCCCTTTTGAAACCACTATCGATAATAGTGATATAATTGGTGTTTTGGTGATTCCAAATACAACAAGGTGTAGGTACCCAAATTGGGACCAAACCTAGTAAAAATATTGTGTGCTAAAATCCATTTACTTTATATTATTTCATGTGGTGTGAATGTGTGTCAGGAATGGTTAAATAAATCCACACATATTAAATAAGATCTAGGTTTTAATAACAAAATGGGTTAAATTTTTTATAAAGGAATAATTAAGTAAATCAATCTACATTAATTAAACCCCTCTTAGTGTGACTACATGATCTATTGGGAACTTCTATTTATATAAATATTTATAAATACATGACTATTAGATTGTTTGTTTTTATTACATGTTTATATAAATTTATATAAGTTTTTGTTTTCTTTTTTTATATATTATTCATATTCAGTGTGTGCTTAAATATTTTGTGTTTTTATTTTCATTAATTTATATATATAATATTATATTAGTAACTTTTTATATTTATATATTTTATTTTTATACATGTATACATAATTTTAATCTATATGTTTTAAATTTATAACTTCTTATATGTTTATATGTTATAAATTTATATAATTATATATATGTTTAAAATTTTATATGTTTTAATTTATTCATATATTGTTTGATGGGTTTTTAATTAATCGATTATAACTGGATAAATTCATATATAACTAGTGATGAAAATGATAAAAGTCTTGATGATATCTTGGAATTATCTAAATAAAATATTTAAAATAAAGACACAATTTTCTATCCCAATATGAAGTGTTTCAATTTGTGAAAATTAGGGTCTAGATAAATAAATTACCTTATGATTTTATATTTTTTTATTTATATTAATACACATTGGATATGGCATGGAAAAAAAAAATTAGTCAAGATCAAACATTTATTAAGTTTTTTTGTTATGAGATAGTGTATCATCTTGATAAATTAATTCACAATATAGGCATTGAGACCCTTAAAAAGGTTAAAGTGTTGAATGATTTTATAGATATATTGAAAAGAAAGTGTTACTAAGTTATAAAATATTTATATTATTATCATCAGTTTTGAGTTTGGTTAACTTAAAAGAAATAAATAGTTGGAGGAAAACAAGTTTCAATGAATTTCATGAATTTTATGTGTTACTTCTATAAGGAAATGTTTAAGTTGTTTTCTTCTCTCAGGTATATTCCTCTTTATGTTTTTGGTTTAACCTATTTATGTTTTGTGAAATGTTTTTTAACTTGGTAAATAATCCTTTTTCGTGGTGTAAAATATGGTTTTAAAAGTGTTCGGGGGGAGGGGGTCAGAGAAGCTGGGTTAATGGATGATAGCAGTGGATTATAGCGGTTTTCATGTTTTTAGAAACTATAGTACCACTACATAGTTGGTGAATTACACTATCCATATAATGGTTTTCCTAAAATCCTAATGATTATACTATAGTACCAATATATAGTTATCGGAAAATGGGTATATTGGGCCTCTTACAGGAGACCCACCGACCATCCGGTGTGGTTCTTAGCCGTGTAGTGGCACTGAAGGACACCACTAGAAAACTGGTGGTGTCCGTATAGGCAGATATTATGAGGATAAGAACAATATTTATTCCCACATAACCTCTTTTAAACAATTAAATACCCTTAATTTATCTCTAAACCCATTTTGAAAACAATAATGTTACTCGTGTGTACTGTAGAATACCGCTATGTGAGCAGATGTGATGTGTTTCTTCATTTATGATTCAATTGGATGGTAATAAGGATAGATTAAATGAATATATATAATATTATAAACATATTTAAACTTATTTAATGTTTATATAACATATTATATGTTAATTCACATTTCATGGGGATATTATAACATCGTTCGTGTGTGCGGTGGATTGGCACCTCGCAAAGTGATGTGATTTAATCACTCATTACATAGAAGGTAATAAGGATGTTTTTAATGAAAATATGTTATATATATAAAATAAAAATGATTATATAATGATAATATATTATTTACCTTTATTTCTTTTAATCCGTTGAGAAAATGGAAATGATGTTCACACATATATACAACCTACCGTCTCCATGAACGATGTATTTAATTTTATATCTCTAACTTTTATAGATCAATATAAATACATAAATAATGAATATATATTATATTTATATAATGTTTAAAATTATTGAGTTTATGGAACCATGATCAATGTAAGAGGACTAAAAATACCAAACCAAAAAACACATGAAAAACAAAGCAGTTATTACCCAAAATGTAATTTTAACAAAGGAATGTTAATAAATGGGTAATAAATTGTCATAATTAAATAATATATGATATTATATATATAAAAATGTTTCTATAATATATGTATAATAAACTTATATTTATTATAAAATAGCATCGAATGTGTATGAAGGAATTCGAGACGTAAGGTAAGGGATTTCCATCTCACTTTTACTTTCTGTGAGACACATGCCATATTCACAAAATGTTTTTATTATGTGGTTTATATAATACCAATGAATTTATTTTATTATTATTATCCTGAAAATTATTATGATTTAAATATCTATTTTAGGAAATCTCTTTCATGGGGTTTATGGTTCAAAATTTACCAAATCAATAAGAGATTTTTGTCTCAAATTTCCTTCTTTGGGGAATAAGTTATATTATGCACCTATAATATTATATGTGGGGTATATATTTACCCTTTGAAATTTTAAGTCAAAAATCTACTTCTTAATAGGATATTCATAGTTTAATTTTATGTTATTCTTTAATGATACATATAATTCAAAAGATACCAAAGTTGTAAGGGTTTTATGATACAATCTCATCGTTTATCAAGATTGTTTATGGTTTTGTTTACTATGATAAAGTATTATAATAAATATCTCAAAAAAATCATGAATTTTATTCCCCTATGGTTATTTCCTAATAATATTTCCCCCCTTAATTTTCCTCTCTCAATGCACTCATGCTTTCAAAAATAATGTTGTCATGAAAAAGCACATTTATTTATTTCTTAGAATGAAAAATCATTTTTCTTCCAAAACCATGTTTTCAAAAAATGTTTTCAATTTTTTTTATAAAATTAGAAAAATTATTTATTAATTAAATTTTTACCCATTTTTAGAAATTATTTTGAAAGAAAAATTCATGTAATTTTCCAAAAAATTCCCATTTGAATTTTACTAAAAAAGGGAAAGAAATATTTATTTTAATGTTTATGAAATGAAAAATATTTTCTAATATCTAGGACACTCAATGTTTTAAATATTAATTTATAAATTACAAATTTTATTTTCAAATAAATGTTTTTTAAAACGTTTTATAAAATTTTAGTTTTAAAAAGTTATCTTAAAAGAAATAATATTTTTCTCAAGAAATGTTTTAAATGATTTTAAATATTTATTTATAAATTTCAAAAGTTATTTTAAAAAAAATTATTTGGAAAATGTTTTAAGTTATATTTTTTTAAATTGGATATGATAGTTTACTCCAGAAATGTTCCAAGTAATCTTAAAAAATAATTTTCCATCTAATATGACACCCTTTTATGTAACCTATGATTTATTGGGGATATGATCCAAGGACACCATTATTATTCTTTATCTAAATGGTTTTTGTTTGTGATGAAAATATTTTTATGAAACCTTTTTCTATTCTATCGGTTATACCAAGATAAAATTCTTTTGAAAACCACTTATTTTTCCATGGGTTATGCATGGATTAAATAATGAAATTATTATAAAATATGTTACTTTTCCATAGGTTATGTTATGATGAAATGTTTATGAATCCCATAACTCTTCATGGATTTTGATATGATGATTTTTTATAATATTTTGGCACACATATATATGATTTTTATTATGTTGTTGTTGAGTCAATAAGGTTCTCCTTATGACTTTTTCCATTCTTTATTGTTTTGAAAATCACAAACACCTTATACTTAAGCAAATATATATCTTACTTATATAAGGAAAATTACCTTCTCAAAGGAATTTATCCCTACCATGTTTTCATTATTCATATCAATATTTTTCTTAAGTATAAAAATCAGATTCATATCTAAAACATAAGAATCATATAATACATAGATATGAAGCATTCTGTTTTAGGATCTGAATTCTGGATACGAACTCTCATGAACATCCACTCTAAATTCTGGATATGAACCCTCACGAAGTTCAACTACGAAATATGGATATGAACTCTCATGAAGTTCCACTCCGAATTCTGGATATGAAATCTCATGAAGTTCCACTCCGAATTCTAGATACGAACTCTCATAAAGTTCCACTCCGAATTCGGGATACGAACTCTCATGAAGTTCCACTCCGAATTATGGATACGAAATCTCATGTAGTTCGACTCCGAATTCTGATTACAAACTTATCTGAGTTCAGACTCCGAGTTCTCTGAATTCAGACTCCGAACTCTTATGAGTTCTTACTTCGAATTCCCATGAACACTGACTCCGAACATTGTAAGTTCTGGTTCCAAATTCTAATGAAACCAGACTCCGAATTTCCTTGAAATTCAGACTCCAGATTTCTACAGAATTCAGGTTCTGAATTCCTACAAAACAGAATTCGAATATCTCTTTATTATAGACTCTGAATTCCATTTTGGTTAGACTCCAAACTTTTATTTTCTTACATTTATAACTTCAGTTTTACTAATGCTTACACTTGTTTCATTACAAAACTATGTCGTACTTTTAGTTATTGACTAACCGTTGGTAGAGTGACACGTTTACAGGTCCCTTTGAAATTCAAGGAGAAATATGACCGTTGGAGGAGGGAGCCGACCGTTGGAGCTTCACCTATAAATAAGATCTCATTTGAAAAGAATCAATAAAATTGACATCATCTATGCTTACATGATGTTGAAGTGATTTCTAGAGAGAGAGAGGCTCTAATCAACTCTCAAAGCTTCATGCAGAAATTTTGAACAGCTTGTTCAAACATTGCCTTGTGCAGACTTGCTTCGTGCGACTCCGATTGTTTCTAATTATAATTGATGGATTCCGGGTATAGAAAGACAGAGGTTCCAACACCTTGAAGTTGAGGTATTACTTGATGAAGAAGACAGAGGTACCGACTACCTGATAGTTGAAGGTTTGCGGGGATAGCAAGACAGACTCCGATCTTCATATCGAGGGCTTACCCTAGTGTTGGTAAGACAGACTTTCTCAAAAGTATAAATCAAGGGAGCTCTTATCTAGGGTTGTTGGATACCCTTCTATTTGGGTTAAAAGAGTTATTTTTTGTTACTTGTAGTTTTTACTACTTTTTTTTCCGCTGTATTTTGTATTGTTAAGGAAAGTATAACTTTATTATAATTCTTTACTTGAACTCTGAATTAGTTAGATTTTATACGCTTTAAGGTAGAATCTTAGTTGGTGTGAAATTTTGTTAAGTTTCATTTCCAAAATCACTTTTCCAGAATCCAGCAATACTTTAGAACTTAGAGGTGTTTTGAATTTTGTTTACCCAAAATTTCCTAAGGGAATTTTTAAAAGGTACAATTCACCCCCCTCTTGTATTTGTATCTCATTGTACTTATTCAATCCTAAGTTTGGTATTATAGAGTATATCATACTCAGAGTCATACCATCCTAAAAACTGTTATCAAAGGACTTGGTTCAATCTGAATTAATCTCACAATTAGATTCAGAAGTTTTTTTTTCTTAACATTTGGAACTCATCATTCGGGTTCATATTTCCGGATTCATACTTTTCAGAATATATTTTTCGGAATAATAGTTCTGATTCACCTTTTTTCTTAGAGAAACAATTTTTCTTTCTTAGGATATTTTCTCTTGTTTACAAACTCATACTTCTAACAAGTTTGTGTGCTAAATTTTTTCTTAAGGATGGCAGGTTTAAATGTTGGTTCTATTGAAAACATAAATCCTACTAGACCACCCATTTTTGATGGTAATGATTATGAATATTGGATAGATCATATGAATATATTCATTATCAATACTGGGGTAGATAACTTTGTCATTCTTACTGGAGGATATAAAATTCTTGACAAAGAAGTAAGTGCTTTTACTAATCAAGAAAATAATGAATACCAACTCAACTATAAAGTACACAATACTTCTTTTGTTCAATGACTAGGAACATATATAGCCAAATTTCTTCTTGTGAAACAACTAATTGTATATGGAAGAAACTTTAAGTTACAAATTTTGGTACATCTAATGTGATTGAGACTGGAAGATCCATGCTCAGAGCTAAGTATCATGGTTTTAATTTTACTTATGGAGAACCAATTTGTAAGGTGAAACAAAGATTCATGACTATCGTGAATAGCTTACAATCTATGGGAGAGAAAGGTATAGATGATTAACCTCTTGTTTAAAAGATTATTGACATTATGACCAATGAGTGGGAATCAAAGAGAAACTCTCTCGATGAAAGCAGAAAGGTTACTCAAATTTCTCTTGATTAACTGTTCAGAACTCTTCTTCAACATGAGACTAGAATTAAGAGAGATGTTGACAACATAAAGAAGAATAATGCGAATGGTAGTGTTTATTTTACTACAACTTCAAATCACATGAAATCTAAGAATCATGAGAGAGTTACTAGATTCAAATCTAAGAAGGTTATTATTCATTCCGAATCTAGTGAGAGTGAAGTCTCAGAAAATGAGTTAGCTAATCTTGCTCAAAGGATGAACAAGATAGCTGGACAGAGAAATTTCCAATCCAAGTATAAGAAGAATGAAAAGAAGGATAAGAAAGATTCAGAGGTCACATGCTATGAATGTAAGAGAGCTGGAAACATATGACCTGATTTCCCTATGCTCAAAAGAAAAGAAAGAAAAGGGAGGCATTCTGAAAGGAACAGAAAGAAATATTACAAGTCCAAATCTAAGAAAGTTTTGAAAGCTAATGACACCTGGAGTGCCAGTGGTGGTGACTCTTCAGATGAATCTTTGGATTATGAATCTTCTCGACAGAACAATATTAGTCTTATAGCCAAGCTACCTATTGATAATCATTGCTTTATGGATAAGGAACACAATGCTGAATCCTTGACCAACATTTCTTTAAATTCTAATGATAGTAAATATTATAACCCTTCTGATGAAGAATCCTCTTCTGATGGAGAAAACACTTTACCTACCTATGAAGAAGTTTCTAGGTTTTCTAAACTTCTAGAGATTGAGAAATCAAAACTCATGAAAAAGATTGATACAAAAAACTATAGGAATATTATTCTTACTAAGAAAATATCAGATCTTTCTAAAGATATTGATAGGGAAAATTATTATTTTGAAATAACTTCAAAAAATATTGAGGAATTAAGTTCTGAGAAGAACAAACTTTCAAAATAACTTGAAAATGTAGTTTTTGAGAAAAATGTTTTTGAGCCTAGATCTAGTTCAAATTTTTTTGAAGATAAAGAACTTAGTTATCAAACTCAAATTTGAAATATTTTCCTTAGGGAAGTGTTGGTCAAATTTTACCCATGGTAAAGAAAATATTGATAAAATGTATTCAAAAATCCAACCTCGAATGAATACTTCTGTTTTTGGTTACACTAGTTCTAAATTGATTTTTAGGAACAACTACTTTGTTCCCCAAAGTGCCCCATTTTTCACAAAGTGTCAATGTGGTGGTCACTGGGCAAAGAATTGTTCTTTAAACAAAACCCAATCTTTATCATTTCATAAGGCTTATTTTTCTAAGAAGATGTGGGTAACCAAAATTTTACTTTCTGAAATTTCTGGATCCAAGAAAGTCTGGATACCGAAAACCTAAATTCTTATCATTTTCAGGAAAATAAGGAAAGTACCAACAATAATACTTAGTACATGGATAGTGGATGTTCCCAGTATATGACTAGTAACAAAAACTATTTTGAAAAGATTATCATGACTAAAGGAGGAAAAGTAACTTTCGGAGATAATGCTCAGGGAGAAATTATTGGTATAGGTAACATTGTTCTTCTTGAAAAAACATTGATTTCAAATGTTTTTTTTGTTATGGGTATTAAGCATAACCTCATCAGCATAATTCAATTATGTGATGAATGCTACCTTGTGAATTTTAGGAATGATAAGTGCTTAGTACACAATTCCAAGAAAGAATTTATTATTTCTGCTAATAGGCAAGAGAAT
The DNA here is from genome assembly GCA_963277665.1 of Viscum album. NCBI lineage: Eukaryota > Viridiplantae > Streptophyta > Magnoliopsida > Santalales > Viscaceae > Viscum > Viscum album. The sequence continues at coordinate 267,273,898 of OY728143.1, read as the reverse complement.
TTTTACACACTAAACTTAGAAGACCTTAGGAGTCAAGAATTACCTTGCCTTAGTGAAATGGAAGATCCTTCTTGGTTATGGAATAGAAGGTTAGGACACTGTAACCTTAGTAACTTATGCAAACTCTCTAAGAAAGGTTTAGTTAAGGATCTACCAGAGCTTAGATTTGATTCTTCAAATGTTTTTGATCCTTGTCAATATGGAAAGAAACATAAATCAAGTTTTAAATCAATCGGTTAAGTCTCAACAACTAATGCATTACAGCTAGTGCATATGAATCTTTTTGGTCCTACACAAATTGGAAGCATTGGGGGAAAATATTATGTATTTTTCTTAGTTGATGATTAAACTAGATTTACATGGGTCTATTTTCTCGCAAAGAAGTCGGAAGATTTTTCTTATTTTAAAAGTTTTAGAGCCCAAGTCAAAAATGAGAAAAACCTTCCATTGAAAACTATTCATAGTGATCATGGAGGAGAATTTCAAAATTCTGATTTTGAAACTTTTTGTAGTAGAAAAGGTATTACTCACAACTTCTCAGCACCCAAAAACCTCAAAAAAATGGAGTTGTTGAAAGAAGAAATATAATTCTTCAAGAGATAACTATAACCACGTTGAGTGAGTATTCCGTAGCTAATAATTTTTGGGCTAAAGCTATAAGTACTGTTTTTTATACTATAAATCATGTTTTGATTAGACCTTTTCTTAATAAAACATTTTATGAGTTATGGAATGGTAGAAAACCTAGACTTTCCTACTTTAAGGTTTTTGGATACAAAGTATTAATTCTGAATACTAAAGATAATTTACACAAACTCGCACCAAAATCTGATGAAGGAATTTTCTTAGGCTACTCCACAACTTCTAAGGCTTATAGAGTTTTTAACAAAAACACTTGTACTGTTAAAGAGATAGTACTTGTCATACTTGATGAAACTGATCCCTTTGTTTTCAAACAACCCCAACCTATATCTTCGGATGTGTTTTCAAAAACTGATTATCAACCTTTGATAGAAAACCCTTTTGATAAGGAAAATGTTCAAGAAGATACTTCTGAAACATTTACCCCAGAAGATTTCCTACCTTATGTTGATGAACAGGTTCTTCAAAACCCAAATCAGTCGTTTCTTAAGAATCATCCCAATGATAGTATCATTAGTGATGTCAATTAACCTGTAAGGACTATAAGTTCCTTAAGAAATGAAGTATAACATCTAGCATTCCTTTCCCAGTTTGAACAAAAAATCACTAATGAAGCTTTAAGTGATGATGATTGGATAAAATCCATGCAAGATGAACTAAATGAATTCGAAAGGAATAAAGTATGGACCTTAGTTGAAATACCTAAGGAAACTTCCTTCATTGGAGTAAAATGGGTCTTCATAAATAATTGTGATGAAAATGGAATAATCGTTAGAAATAAAGCTAGATTAGTTATTAAAGGCTATAATCAACAAGATGGAATAGACTATGAAGAAACCTATGCTCCAATATCTAGACTTGAATCTATTTGTATTTTACTTGCCTTTGAAGCATTATTTAATTTCAAACTTTTTCAAATGGATGTGAAGTGTGATTTCCTTAATGGTTATGTTCAAGAAGAAGTTTCTGTTGAACAACCTCCTGGCTTTGAAGACACAAAATATCCTAATCATGTTTTTAGACTTACCAAATCTTTTTATGGCCTTAAACAAGCCCCACGAGCTTGGTATGATAGATTTACATTATTTTTACTTCAAAATAACTATGTTAAGGGAAATGCATATCCAACCATTTTTATAAAGAAATTCAAGAAAAATGTTTTGATTGTTCAAATTTATGTTGATGACATTATATTTGGTTCAACTCAATAATCTTTAACTGATTCCTTTGCGGATCTAATGAAATCTGAGTTTGAAATGAGAATGATGGGTGAGTTAACATTTTTCCTTGGTTTTCAGATTTCTCAAAAACCAGAAGGAATCTATATATCCCAACATATATATATTAAAGATATTCTTAAAAAGTACGGATATGACAACACTAAAAGTATTAGTACTCCCATTGGTACCTCAAACACACTTGATCTTGATGAAGCTAGGAAACCAGTGGATCAAACATCCTTTAGAGGTATGATAGGAAGCTTACTATACTTAATAGCTAGTCATCCAGACTTGATGTTTTCAGTATTTTTATGTGCAAGATATCAATCCAATCCTAAGGAATATCATTTAAAGGCAGGGAAAATAATTTTTCGCTACTTAAAGGGAACCATGGATTTAAGACTCTTTTACACTTCTGGAAATGATTTTTTTTAAAAATCTTTTTAAATGCTAACTTTGGTGGATGTAGAATGGATAGAAAATGTATTTCCTAAACTTGTCATTTCTTAGGAGATTCATTAGTTTCTTGGTCTTTCAAGAAGCAACACTTAGTAGCACTCTCCACTACTGAAGCTGAATATGTAGCAGCTGGAATTTGTTGTGCTCAATTGTTGTGGATGAAACACACAGTCACATACTATGGCTTGAGCTTTACTAAGACTCAAATTTTGTGTGATAACACAAGTGCCATTACCCTTAGTAAAAATCTTGCACATCACTCTCGTGCAAAGCACATAGATATTAGGAATCACTTTATTAGGGATCACACACAAAAAAGAGATATCATTCTTCAATTTATCGGAACACAAGATCAACTTGCAGACATTTTCACAAAATCATTACCTTCTGATAGATTTGAATACATTAAACAGAAGTTAGGAATGATAACCATGAGGTAATCTTCGTTCATTAACTTCTTTCTAAACCATTCTCCGTACAATAATAAACTCATTTTTATAGGGGGAGTACATCTCCTTCTAAAATGTTTCAAATTATTTTTCTTACCTATTTTTTCTAAATTTTCGTAATGAAGTTTAGGTATTGAAAATTTTCGTAATGAAGTTTTCTTACTGAAAATTTTCGTAATGAAGTTTTCGTACTCAAAATTTTCGTAATGAAGTTTTCGTACTAGAAATTTTCATAATGAAATTTTCATACTGGAAATTTTCGTAATGAAGTTATCTTACTAAAAATTTTCGTAATGAAGTTTTCATACTAAAAATTTTCATAATAAAATTTTCATACAGGAAATTTTTGTTATGAGGTTTTCGTACTGGAAATTTTTGTAATTAAGTTTTTGTACTGAAAATTTTTGTAATAATGTTTTCTTACTGAGATTTTACGTAATGAGAATTTTCGTAATGATAATTTTCGTAATGAGAATTTTCGTAATGGGAATTTTCATACTCATACTTTTCGTACTAGAGTTTTGGTACTCAAAGCTTTTGAAATAAACTTTTCAACTTTAAGTTTTTTCGTAGTAATTTTTTTGTTGTTAGTTTTTCATACTGAGTTTTTCATACTGAGTTTTTCGTAGTGTGTTTCTCGTAGTAAGTTTTTCATAGTTAAAATTTTAATCAAGAAAAATATCACCTATTATGAATAAAAATTCGAGCCAATCTGAAAGGTATGAATTCTTTACTTAAGTTTTCATAATCATTTTTAGTTGCTGGTACTTTCTTTTTCTTATAAAATTTCTCGGATTCGTTTTTTCTTAAATCCGAATGATTTTTTTAAACCTCAAAAGATCGGATTCAAGATTTCTTTGCGGGTATGTTTTCATCCGTCAGATCAGATCAAAGAATTTTTCAACCATTAGATTGGTTTTGGAAGTTCAAAGGTCACCACCATTGCCTATATAAAGGAGACCCCCGATGGTTGTACCACATCGTTTTCAAAGCCCTCACGTGTCGAAGCTCTGCCCCAGTTCTTAAAGCCCGTTCCGAATCTTTCAATGCTCCTCCATTCCAAATGTCTGTAGAAGAAACTTCCCAAGATATGTCGTCTATGAAGCCAATCTCAAATTGGTTAGTCTACAGGGAAAGGTTGGTCCATCCAGACTTTTTCAGTGAGTATGATTCTCTAATTTCTACGAATATCAAACTCAATAAATGGGAAGATTTCTGCGTATCGAAACCAGGGAATCAACATGCTGTTTATACAGATTTGTTTATAGAATTTTATGATCCAGTTTCCTTCTATGAAGAAGATGGCATAGAAAAATTTTCTATTAAGAGATATGTTAATACTTACAAGCTCTCTTACACCAAGGCTACAAGCTTGGTGGGATTATGATATAATGGTGAAGCTGAATTTTGTTCACATAAGCTACTGGATGTGCAAGGTAGTTTCAGCAAAGTGAAGGCAATGGAATACCTCAGACTCAAAGATGATAAAATAGCTAAGATTTACCATCTCTCTACTAACAACCGGATTCTGTAGTTGTGGGTTCAAGGGTTTTTTGTTCTGAGAAGAGGTGATGAGGATAACCTAATGAAGAGTGATATTTACATCTTGGATTTCTTGGTAAATATAATAAAGATCAATCTGATGAGTCACATTATTATTACAGTTCATATTATCAAGAATGGCACTTTGAAAGCTCAAATTATTATGTACCCTGCTCTTCCCTCCAAGATTATTATTCGGTGTCTTGATTCTTTCAAGGTTTCTTGCACCTCCAAGCCAAGAAATTGTAAGGTGATGCTAATAAGTGATGGCACCTTAAAGAGTATGAAATCCAGTTTTTCAAAAGAGTCAGGTGAGTTTTACGATCTTCCAGAGGAGGAGGCAGAAGCCATTCTGAAAAATGTGGATAAAGATGAGCCAGTGAAGAAGGTTGGTAAGAAGAGGAAATTTAAGTAAGTGGTGGCTGAAGACAAGATCCCTAAAGCTAAGTAAACCCAATCCGAACCTCCCAAATCGAAGAAAAAGAAAGCATATCCAGATGAGGTGGTTACTAAATGGTGGGAAGATAAAGAGAAAAGGAAAGAAGGGGAACCTCAGTTCGGATTGGACCCGGTTGAAGCTAAATCCTTAAGGGAGAAGAATGATGAATACCTTGAGAAGGTAGAAAAGGAGAAGAAGATGAATAAGAAGTTGTCTGAATATGAATTTGTACAATATCTTTTGAGATACATAGAAGTAGCTTCTGAGAAGATTCCAGTTCCAGAAACTTTTTTTGTCCAACCATTACCGGAGACCCCTGGAAAGAAAAACTTCACTCCAGAAAAATATAAAGAGAAATAAGTTGTTGAAAGAGTAGAATAACAGGAGGAACTAGAAGAATAAAAAGAATTATAAGAATTCAGTGGTGATCTTGATGACTTGATTAAAAAAGTTGAGGATTATCAAGAAAAGACCGAATCCTCAAAGCTTATCACTCCGGGAAAGGGAGACGAGAATGACGGTAAGAAAGATTATTACAAGGAAGAAGAGAAGGAAAATGGATTATCTAAGGAAGAAAGCTATGAGAATCATTTTCTTCAAGTAGTAGAGAAGGAGAAACCAGATGGAGACAAAATTGTTCAACTATCTGAAAGTGAGGAAGAATCTCCTGATGAAGAACCCATTTCGAAAGTTGATAAGGATACGAAAGTTCTTATGGAAACCCCAACAAAAGATATCATAAGGAAGAATCATGTTGGTGGCTCTTCTAAAACAAAGTTGGTGAAAATTGAAGAAGAACAATCCCCGAGAAAGGTATCTGATTCGGAATCATCAGCACTGGGTCAGGATTTTGTTGTTGAGTCTTTGATGAAATTTGTGGATACAATTCCGTTCTTTCCCACCATAGACTCCAGGTTCCAGTTTCTTTAACACAACCTAAATTATAAATCAGAATCAGTATCCATGGTGATAGATAAGTGTGTGAAGATTGAGGCTGAACATAGAAATTTTCTTATAAATTATGATGTTCACAGAAAATCATGCAGAAAAATCACTCTATGGTCAAAGAAAGTTGATGATGACTTGGATGAGTTTGATCATTTTTAGAATTATGTAAAAGATGATTTTCATGCTGAGGATACCAAGATAAAGAATCTTCAGGAAAATATGACCCTTGAGCAAAATACTCAGAATCAACAAGTGAAGGATCTGGATGGAAAGCTTAACTCGGTTGATAAAAGTTGGAAAGGGGAAAGTGATCTCTGGATTGAGATCGAAGAAAAGATTGTGAAGCAGAATGAAATTCTTAAGGTACAGTCTGAGGCTCTAAAGGCTCAAGATTAAAGGATTAAGGCCTTAGAAAAGCAAGCTGAGGAGGACTAAAAAGACTTGAAGAAGCTAAAAACCTTGTTGAAGAAGTTAATCCCCAAGGAAAATGAAGACAAATAGACCAGTCTGATTTTTTGTTGTAATGTATTTCCTTGTAAAAATATTTTCAATCATAATGAAAAGTTTGGTTTCTTGTGTTATTTGTATGTCTTTACTAATGTTTCAGGTACATTATTGTTTTTCCATTCCCTCAATTCTTTTTGAAAATCACAAAGGGGGAGAAGGAAAAAGAACTACTGAAAAGGGGGAGAAGGAAAAATCTAAAAGGGAGAAAAAAAATTCTAAGTAAATAAGAACTATCCCTAAGTAATGGGGAGCTTATCTAAGGTGGAGTTTCTCGTTACGAAGTTTTTCATTCTCATGATAATGAAAATTCCATTCCGGAAATCTAGAATACAATCCTTAGAGTTCCAAACCCTAAGGGGGAGTTATTTGTATTCACCATCTTCCATAAACAAAGGGAGATAAGCTTTAATTTCAAAGTCTAGAAAATTTTATAAGTTCTTATATTCTTTTTCGAAAGGTTGTTTGTGATTTTGAAAAAGGGGAAGATTGTTGAGTCAATAAGGTTTTCCTTATGAATTTTTCCATTCTTTCTTGTTTTGAAAATAACAAACACCTTATACTTAAGAAAATCTATATCTTACTTATATAAGGAAAATTTCCTTCTCAAACGAATTTACCCCTACCATGTTTTCATTATTCATATAAATATTTTTATTAAGTATAAAAATTGGATTCATATCTAAAACCTCAGAATCATATAATACTTAGATATGAAGCATTTTGTTTTAGGATCCAAATTCTGGATACAAACTCTAATGAAGTTCCACTCTGAATTCTGGATACAAACACTCATGAAGTTCCACTCTGAATTCTAGATATGAACTCTCATTAAGTTCCACTCCGAATTCTGGATACAAACTCTCATGAAGTTCCACTCTGAATTATGGATACAAAATATCATGAAGTTCCACTCTAAATTCTGGATACGAACTCTCATGAAGTTCTACTTTGAATTATAGAAACGAACTCTCATGTAGTTCGACTCAGAATTCTGATTACAAACTTATCTAAGTTCAGACTCCGAGTTCTCTGAATTCAGACTCCGAACTCTTACGAGTTCTGACTCCGAATTCCCATGAACACTGACTCCAAACTTTGTAAGTTCTAGTTCTGAATTCTGATGAAACCAGACTCCAAATTTCCTTGAAATCCAGACTCTGGATTTCTACAGAATTTAGGTTCGGAATTCCTACAAAACAAAATCCGAATATCTCTTTATTATAGACTCCGAATTCCATTTTGGTTAGACTCCGAGATTTCATTTGCTTACATTCCAAACATTAGTTTTACTTATTCTTACACTTTTTTCATTACAAAACGATGTCATACTTTCAGTTATTGACTAACCATTGGTTGAGTGACACATGTACAGGTCCCTCCGAAACTCAAGGAGAAATAAGACCGTTGGAGGAGGCAGCAGACCGTTGGAGCTTCGCCTATGAATAAGAGCTCATTTGAAAAGAAGCAATAACTTTTACATCATCTGTGCTTACATGATGTTGAAGTGATTTCTAGAGAGAGAGGCTCTTATCAACTCTCAAAGCTTCATGCAGAAGGTTTAAATAGCTTGTTCAAACTTTTCCTTGTGCAGACTTGCTTCATACGACTCCGATTTTTGCTGATTACAATCGATGGATTCTGGGGATAGGATGACAGAGGTTCCAACACCTTGAAGTTGAGGGATTCCTTTCTGAGGAAGACAGAGGTGCCGACTACCTGATAGTTGAGGGCTTGCGGGGATAGCAAGATAGACTCAGATCATCGTATCGAGGGATTACCCTGGTGTGGGTAAGATAGACTTTCTTGAAAGTGTAAATCAAGGGACCTCTTATCCAGGATTGTTGGATACCCTTCTCTTTGGGTTAAAAGAGTTATTGTTTGTTACTTTTAGTTTTTACTACTTTGTTTTTCCGCTATATTTTGTATTGTTAAGGAAATTATAACTTTCTTATACTTCCTTACTTGTACAATGATTTAGTTAGATTCTATACGCTTTAAGGTAGAATCTTAGTTGGTGTAAAATTTTGTTAAGTTTCATTTACGGAATCACTTTTCCGGAATCAAGAAAGTCTTTTGAACTTAGAGGTGTTGTGAATTTTGGTTATCCAAAATTTCCTAAGGGAATTTTTAAAAGGTACAATTAACCCCCCCTCTTATATTTTTATCTCATTGTACTTATTCAATCCTACGTTTGGTATTATAGAGTATATCATACTCAGAGTCATACCATCCTAACAGTTATGGTGGTTACGTTATACCAAGAATTTTGGATATGTTATAACTAATAGGGGGATATATCTCTCTCCAATGAATTGGGTAAGGATTAATATCTAATGAGATAAATAGGACTAGAATAGGAAGTGATCCCAATTCATTAAGGGAATCATCCCACTATAAAATTATTGGGAGTGATCCTTGACTTCTATGATGGTTTGGGGAGTGAACCCATTCCACTATGATAGTTTTGGAAATGAGCCTTTTCTACTAAAGAAATGATTGTATATACTTATTTTTATTCCAAAAATATATGTCTTATTCCAATTTTATGGTCTCATGGTTCATGTTTTTGGATTCCATTATGATTCATGTCTCATGAAATACCACGATTTTTTTACAATATTCACTTTTATGATCTATGATTTGTAGGGTATGTTTTTAAAATGTCATTCTCATGTTATTATACCCATATGCTCATGTTATATTTATATCTCCCTTGTTTACCCTTAATAAGAATCTAAGATCACCCATTATTATGTATCATTTCCCCATGTTATGAAGAAATATTTTAGGTAGTGTAGGAATAATAAGAGTACTATGTTGGAAGATCTTTACGGGGGATGGTTTACATATTGCAACAAATATGAATATTTTTTGTATAGTCTCCAAAGACACTAAACCTATATGGTCCATGATCATGTATTTGTGAAATTTATTTAATATTCAAATAAAAATATGTAATATCTATGTATGATAGGTTTGGGTATTTACAGTTTGTATCAGAGGAAAGGTTTAGTTAAACTTTGGAAAATATGACCCTTAGGGATATATCAAAGGATATTTATAAGGATACGTCTAAGAATAAGTCTAAGGATGAGTCAAAGTATATGAAAATGTAATGTATTTTTGGTAAAGGATAGAATGAGTGGTTTCCAATCAATTACACCCCTATAAAGATATTACAAGGGGATGAAAATTTATAAAAAAGGTACTTATGGGTAATAAATCTGAAAATGGAATATTGATTTGGACTTGATCATCACCTGGTGCATGAAAATAGTATGTGTTTCAAAAATTGTTTGACACTCCTGAGGGATATGCTTTGAAAAGTCACAAACTCTTTATGAACCATCATGAAGGATTTGAATAATGACCATGGATGACCTTGGTTAAACCCATGGAACCATATATTATAATTAAGTTTTTCATGATTTAGATATACTATACGTGATTTACATGATTAGTTGGTTTTAAAATATCATTATCATTATCACATTATTATTTTTGGTTTTAGTCAATGGTAGGAACTAGAAGAAACTACTTTAACATTAAATGTGATAGAAAATGTGTCGATGAGAAACCAAATGGGATGATGACTGGAGTGAAGGATATTTTGATTATTATTAATCAGTTATCATGGTATATTATTAATAAATTTCACCATAAAAAACTATTAGACTCACCAAATAAGAAAATGATAGAGTCCATTGAGATTTTGGGTGGTCGAGCCCATGGAGGAAAGAAGATTCAGTTTCCCATGTGCCAATAACATGGGAAGAAGAACCCTAGTGGATGTCTTAGAGGAATTAAAATATGTTTTGAGTGGGTAAAATAAGGACACAAATCAAGTAATTGAATAAGAAAAATGAAAAGTTTTATTAATGAAATGGATAAGAATAATAGTCTCCCTAAGATATAATTTATGATTGGTTGTTTAAAATGTGTAAAGTATGAGAATCATAAAAATTGATCTTCTAGGGGGAAAGATCATGAAGATAATTGTCATGGATATATGATTAATGGTTTTATTTCTGATGATGAAGAGACTAAAAATTAAATATGAAAGGAAATAAGTGTTAAGGAATAAGATTAAGAAGGTTTGTTAATAGTGTATGAGGAAAGTGGAATGATTTATGTGTTTATGCATTGGGATTCAAAGAATCATATTTTTACCAGTGTTATTCCAGTTATTAGAATATTGAAATATCAATAGATTGTTCCATAGTAGTTTTTAATTAATTATTTAAAATAATATGTTAAATGGAACCAATGACCTTGAAATTGATTTATTGTAAATATTATATATTGATTATGGGAAGATAACCCTTAATATGTTCCTGATGTTGAGAAAATGGGGTTTAGTTTGAATAAAGAGATGATTGAGATGTATAAAGTAAATTGGATAGTATTTATTACCTTGGAAAAAATTGTTGATTTGATGAAAAAAGTTTTTATGTTATCATTTATGGAGTTTAAAACATTTTTGGATTTATGGAATATATTCAATAATTTGTTATTTTATTTAAGGAATTATGAAATAGTTAATTTTTGAAAGAAGGTTTCATTTCATTAATGTTTTATGGAAATTCAAGATATTACAATGTTTCAAGATTATATATGAACAATGTATTCACATATTGTTTTTGTGAAATTAAGAGATAATTTATATTTTTTGGTGGATTAATGCTATGTTGGTTTTGGAAATTTCATGAAATTATTTAAAAAATTTTGGTTTTCAATTTTTGAGAGACATGGAGGAGCCTTATGGTTAAATATTCATGGAATGGATTATGTTAAACTTTGGATGTTATTGGAAAACCTGTGTTAAAAAATCTATTTTTGATAATATTTAGAGATACAAGGGATGAATTATCATTATTTTGTGGATAATATTATCCATTAGTTCTTAAGGTATAAAAATTTCATCTCTTAGAGTAAAGAGATTAAATGGAAATTGATCAAAGAACAACTAAAGGATTTGATTGTTCTTATGAAATTGAATTAAATCATGTAAGTGTATATTCTCATGAAAATTACCCAACTTTAGGAAATTGATCTTGAAATAAAATTTTAAACATTTAACTTTAGATTTGATAAATGAATGGGACTTTAAAATATCATATATTTATGGATTTTTGGTCATTAACTTTATCATTACCATGTTATCTATCAATATATATCATTATTTGGGTGTTAGTTTTCTTTTCCATGTACATGTTTTCACTTCTCATCATTTTTCTACTATATGGAAACCAAGATATGTGTTATTTTAAATGACCTTAGTATGTACCTATACATTTTTCGAATATGAATATTTATTAACCCTTTTTACGATGTGGGTTTACCATAAATGGATTTTCAAATGTTAAAACCTATTTTATCAAGAACAAGTTCAGTTTTTGAGGATGGAATTTATTTGAGGGGGTAGAATGTAACAACTCAAGATTTTGTGACATATTTTTTCCTAACAAATTTTTTTGATGTTTTGTATTATATGAAGTAAAGTTTTTAATTTTCATTATACACAACACTATATTTATCTTTCATTACAGGAAACACCAAGCGTATCTTTCATTACACGCAACACCGAGTATAAATGAAACATGTCATACTATTGAAATATTATTATTTAATAAGAGAGTTATCACATAGGAATTAGAATAAAGACTATGAATAGGATTAAGTAAATTATGAAAATATATTATTTATACTTGTATATATAATTAATTTATTTTTTTACCAATTAATTAGAAATTAAAATAAAAACCATTTGAAAATAAAATAAATCATTTTATGAAAAACCATTTTTATTCGCAAAAAAATATTTTAGCTAAATAAATTTAAAAAATAACTGTTGGTGAATTATTTTATTCAAATTTATATATTATATATTCAATATAATTTTTAACATTTATCTTTTGTGTTTTCTAGACAAGAGATAAAAAAATCCAATTTTACCCTTAAAACATTATTTTTATATAAAGTAGTTTTTCGCCTTTTGTGTACTTATTTTAAAAATAATTTTTTGTCTTTTAGAAAATTTATTTGAAAAAAAAATATTTTTTTTGGAATCATCATGTTAAAGTATAGTAAATGTTTGATAATTCTCTAAAAAGATAATTTTTTTTGATGAATAGTAATGAATAGTGATTTTTATTAAGAGTTGTTATTTATTTTAAAGCATTTAAAAACTTCCAATATATTTTAATATGGTTTTAAATCTAACATAGTTAAATATATATCTATTAATATAATTTAATTCATTGTAATCAATTTCATATTTAATTTTTATTTAAAAACATTAATTTTTTTGAAACTTTTCTCTTTGGAAAACCACTTTCTCATCGCTTCTGTGGGATTAATTTTAAATTAACATTTTATAATTAAATTAATATAATTTAGAAAAACTGATTATATATTTTTAATCATTATAATTTAAATTTTCAAATAATTTCAAATTATTTGTTCACCATTATGAATAGTAATAGTGGTAAAAATTAATTATCGTAATAATGGTAAAAATGAGTTTTTCCGGGTGTTAAACTAAAATGATAATGGTTAAAAATGACCAAAATATTTAAAAACAATAATTTTATGATCATATTTCTACCTTATCTATTATTTATTAAATAATGGACCATTTGCAGCCTTTTTTCATGTGAAAAATTTGATTATACCTTTTTATTTTAAAAAATTTCAAGTGTTCCACACACCTCACTTATAAAATTAAACCCCTATCATCTCATCTTTATACTTTCAAAATCATTTGGTTTGAAATATAAATACCCAAATACCTTCTTTAATTACGTCCTCTAATTTTATAATCATTATTTTGGTCATAAATTCCACCTAGATAGTCTTTTTGTACAGACCAAAAGAAGTTCTCTGAAGAAGAGGTAACATCCCTAACTGAGTGTTTTATTTTATTTATTCCTCCAAATCTGAAAATTATTATTAATAAATGAAGATATAATAACCTCAGAATATTACATAAACTTATATTATTTTATATAATGGTGATGACCTATATCTATCTCTCCTTCTATCAAATGGGATACGAAATCTTCATTCGTGTGTACGGTGGATTACCGCCTCTCGAACCGATGTTATTTATTTTACATACCCACCTATTAAAGATGGATATAATTTTTTATTTATTATTTATATAATATATTTAATATATCATTATACCTATGTAAATATAATACCACTTCTAACTTTATACCTCTAAACCTATTGAGAAAATAATAATGTCAATTGTGTGTACGATGGACTACCGCCTCACGAACCGATGTGATGCGTTTTTCATTTTTTATTTAATTTGATGGTAATATGGATATATCAAAAAAAATATTACATTTGAAACATAAACATACTTTTGGAGTAATTAAATAACATATAACTTCTTACATTCCATTCTGTGGGGGATACGATAATATTGTCCATGTGTACGACGAACTACAACCTCACATAGCGATGTGATTTTTTCAAAAATTAAATGGAATGTAATAAGGAATAATTTAATAAAGATATAATATAAATATGAAATAAAAATTATTATAGAATGATAATATATTATTTAACTTTTTATTTGAATCCATCTTGAAAATAGAAACAACATTCATGCATACGTATGACCTACTGTCTCTATGAATGATGTATTTAGTTTTCTCTCTATAACTTTTACAGATTACTATAAATACCTAAATAATGAATATGTATGACAATTATATAAGTTTTTAACAATTTTTAGATGAAGTAACCATGATCAAAGTAATAGGACTGAAAATACCAAACAAAAACATTCATGAAAAACAAATTAGTTATTATTCGTAACATAATTTTAACAGGGAATTTTTAATAAATGGGTAATAAGGGGTCATAAGAGAATAATATATGGTATGATATATATAATTAATATAATTTAGTTGGTTAATAATAGAATTATATTTATTAGTTATGAGTTTTGAATATATATTAAAGAAGTTTAGACTTAAGATATGGGATTTCCGTCTCACTTTTACTTTTTCTGAGACACATGCCATATTCACCACATTTTTGTTTTATGTGGTGTATATATTTCTGATGAATTTATTTCATGATTACTATCCCTAAAATTAATGTGATTTACATATCCATTTTATGATCTCTCTTTAATGGGGTTTATGGTTTAAAATTTACCAAAGCATTAAGGGATTTTTACCTCAAATTACTTTCTTTGGGACGTAAGTTATATTATGAACCTATCTTATTTTATGTGGTGTATATACTACCTCTTTTACATGATATAACATAAATCTAATTCTTTTCATTATATTAAATGTTTCATTTGATTTATTCTTTAATGAGGATTATGATTCAAAGGAGACTAAAGTGGAAAGAGTTTTATGATACAATCCCATCATTAATAGGATTATTTATGGTTATGTTTGAAATGATAATGTTTTATGATCCATATCTCAGGAAACTAATTTTTTTTATTATCCTATAGTTATTTATTGGTAATACATGTTTTTCTTTCTTTTATTAACTTTATATACTCAAGATTCCAAAATATTTTGTTTTAAAAATCAGCTTTATTTCTCTCTTCAATCAAAATACCGATTTTCTTCTAAAATAATGTTTTTTTATTTTTTTTTCAAAAATATTTATAAAGTTATCTATATGATTTATTAAATACATTTTTAACCATGTTTAAATTTTTAGAAAACTTTTTAAATGGAATATTCATGTCATTTTCTAAAAAATTCATGTCTAGATTTTATCTAAAACATAAAATGAATATTTGTTTTAACGTGTACAATATGAAAAATATTTTCTACCATCAAGAACCATAAATTTTTTATAGATTAATTTATAATTTTTAATGATTATTTTCAAAGAAATGTATTTGTAAAATTATTTAGGTATTTTTAGTTTTAAAAATTTATTTTCAAAGAAATAATATTTTCCTCAAGAAATGTTTTAAATGATTTTTAAAGTTTCCTTTATATAGTTCCAAATTTATTTTTAAAGAAAATGATATTCATTTATTTTTATGTATTTATAAGTGTTTTTAAATGAGGAAGGGCTATTTTCTTTAACAAATGTTCCAATTAATATTTCAAAATCGTTTTCTATCTAAGATAAAATCCTTTTATTTAATCTATTCATTACTAGGGATATTATCCAAGGAAACCATTATTATTATTTATTATAATGGTTTATTTTTATGATGGAATTATTTTTATAAAACCCATGTATCTTCTAAGGGTTATACAATAATAAATTTATTATAAAACCCACTTATTTTTTCCATGGGTTATTCTTTGATTAAATTATGAAATGATTATGAAACCTGTTTCTTTTCCACATGTTATGTTATAATGAATTGTTTATAAAACACGTTTATTTTCATGGGTTTTAATTTTATGAATGTTTTATGATCTTTCGGCACACATATGTATGATTTTCATTATGTGATGGTGATTATGTTATAAACAAGGATGGTGGTTACATTATAACCAAGATGGATGGGACCTATTTCTCCATCAAATTAATTGGGTAAATATTGATATATCATGAGATAAATTGGACTGGAGTGGAGAGTGAACTCAGTCCAGTAAGGGACTCTATCCACTATAATAGTCTTGGGAGTGAACCTTGAATACCTTGATGGTTTGAGAAGTGAACTCATTCCACTATGATATTTTTGGAAATGATCCTTTCCTACCAAGTATATGCTTTTCTATACTTATGATTATGCAAAAAATCTATGTATTATGCCAATGTTATTTTCTCATGGTTAATTTTATCTGATTTGATTATCATTCATGTCTTATAAACTTCCGAGATTTATTCCATGACTCACTTTTATGATCAATTTTATGTATAGTATAGTTTTCAAATGTTATTCTCATGTTCTTAAACAAAATCTTCAGGTTATATGGATATGTAACTTTTTTACCCTTACTGAGAATCCGAGATAAACCTTTATTATGTTTCCTTGACAAAGTTTATGAATAAAGGTTTTAGGTAGGGTGTGTCTAAGAAGAGTACTATTCAGGAAGGTCTTTAAGGGAGATGTTGAATATAATTCAAGAAATAATAAGATTTTGTGTCTAGTTTCCAAAGTCCTTAAACCTATATGATTAAAAATAATTTATTTGTGAAATGTATTGAATATTTATATGAAAAGATAAAATATCTATTTACGATAAGTTTAGGTTTTTACATTATCCGCTTAAATTATTAATTTATAAATGATTATGAGTTTGATAAAAATTAGATTTTAATATGAAAAAATAAAAAATGTATTTTTGGGAAATATATATATATATTTAATTAAGAAAATATTTTTGATAATTCAATATTTTATGGAAAAAATATTTTTTTAATAAAATATCTTTTTTAAAAAATATTTACTTAAATATAAATGATATATTTTTTGAATAAATTGATCCCTTGGTCAAGAAAACCAAAATCTTTCAATATGTAAAAATAACGATCAGGAGTTACAATAATATAAAAGAATAAGTTTTGCGAGAATATATTTCAAAAAGATAATTTAAATAAATTGGTAGTCCATCTACCTATACAAGGATATTAAAATAAAATTCCTTGTTTTCAAGTTCCACAACTAGGGAGTTTTCCTTTCATTAGACATGGGTGATGATGAAGTCAATAGATGATATAAAATCCTAGAATATTATCAATATTGTAGTTAAACTCTATGATAGGTGAGTGTTATTTATTATAATAGATTACATGATGGTATTGGATTCACTATTAAGTCATACGTTGGACCATCCATTTTTATTGGGATAGAGAACGACATTGATGATACCAAGAATTTCAGATTCAAGAGAAGAAATGATTCTACTTGGACCATAGAAATAAGAAAACATTATCCCATTATGATCTATAAAGACACCACCACAACCCAAGGGACCAAAATTCTATTTTAAGGCTTCATTCATGTTTATTTTGATCCAACCTTAGAAAGGGTAATATAAAATAACATAAAAAGTACTATTAGGGGGTTTAAACTTACCATCAACACCAAAGCACTTAAACATTGGGAATTCATGTATATATTTGCGAAAATAATAATTTTGGAGGGATATAGAAAATATAGAAGGAATTATAATTCATGAATGATCCATTTGAAGGTTTAATGGAATTTAATGGTGTATTAATACGTTTTGATCATACCAGACTATGTAGGGGATCTCTTCAGAAGCTTCATAAAAGTGGTTAGCTAGTTGTAAGTTGAGCGAGGCTTGGGGAAACTTTGAATAATGTTGGGGAGAGACATAGCATGAATTTATGGGACTTTTAATAGGTCAACCAAGTCTGTCAACACAACCTATTCCACTGCATATCCTAGAATTAAGTGGTTAGTATCTGCTATGTGTTGGTTGTAAAACACACACTTTTAGTAGAGTGATATTCCAAACCATTTAAGGAAGGCCTTCATAAGAAAGTTTTTTATGGGAAAAAATATATACGAGGGTCAATATATAGGGCCTGATCAAAGGACAGTTTAATTTAAGGAACCATGTCAAGTAAAATTTAGTTGGTCTTGAAATGAATGGTTAATAATTCTTGATAGTCATATAAACATGTACGGTAGGTTCCCATACTATAATATCATAAAAAGGAAAATTTCTAATACCTTATAATATTTTCAATCCCCATGGGTAGAGCTAACTGAGATTCAATTTTATCATTAATTGATACATGTTGATTAATATTAGTATCCATAGAGTGTAAGGAATTAATAAGAAGCAGTCATGTATAATTATCCAACACAAAATCAAGGGATTAGTTTTACCTTTCAATCCCTTTTGAGTGGGAAATAATGTTGGAAATTTAACTGAAGTTAACAAATATAAGTTTCCTTAAAAATATAGACCTATGGAAGACAAGAGAATCAGGTTTTTCATTGAGAAATCTATATATAAATTGTACTTGAAGAGACTCATTGGATTCATTTAGGTTTTGATACCAATATTACTATATTTAATAGGTTTACAAAAGTTCTTCCAAGGAAAAATAGATATATTCCTTTCAAGGATACTCCCACTCCAAATGAATTTTTTGAAACTGACATTGATTATTTTGATCAGGTCAGGGGGGGATCTATACACCATGAAAGAGTATATAAGTTTGAACATGATGATATATTTCACAAGACTTATCCTATCTACCATATAAATATATTTTCCATTATATTTAGTGAGATATTTACTAACATTCATGGAAATTTATTTATTTAATTGAAATTAGGTTTTCCCAAAAATATAGGGACTCCAAGATAAGCAAAAGGTAGAACACCTTATTTGTTACCCAGACCATTAAAGATTCCAAATTTATTAGGAGGATAAATGTTCTTCCAAAAGTATAAAAATGATTTTTCCCAACTAATAACATAACCGAATAAAATTTCATAATGTAATAGGATCTATTTTAGAATATGAATATTCTTTTTTTCACCCTATAGGAAAAGGAAAATGTAATCAATATAGATGAGATGAGAGGGATCCACAAGGCCTCTTGCGGAATGGATGATTTTGTTTTTGTTTTGTACAACTATATTGGTAAGAATCTTGTTGAGGTAGTATTAAAAAATTAAAAATATAAGGGAAGATAGGGATTCACCTTGTATGACACCCTTTAAACATTAAAAATAACCTTTATGGTAACCATTAAGATGAACTGAGATTGTGGTTAATAAAGTTAAATTAAATTTTTATAAGGATTAGAAAGTGGATAGCATTGTAAAAACTAGTATTTTTTTAGTAAAAAATATTTTTTATTTAAAAGTTTAAATTATAATATTTATAGAATTATTTTTTTAAAATAAATATCATTTTTTATATAAACACATCGAAATTATCCAATAGTGAATTTTTCAGTATTTTTTGAGATAGACGAATTTTTAGGTAAAAATTAAATATGGTATAAATATGTGTTATGTATTATGACATAATTAGATCCCAAAAGTGATGTAATAAATACTATAAAAGGAATACAAGACTAGATATATATCCCACTTTAAAATAATGTGTTTTAAGTCAATTTATCAGTTTTATAAACCTTTAATGAATCCTCCAAAAACTATATTACATTTTAAGGTTTTAAAACCAATTATTAATGAACATGACTCAATTCCACATTACCAATGGTATTATTTTAATATTTTAGGTTTTTGGACTTATAAAATATTAAAAAAAACTCTTTGTAATAGACCATGGGAAAAACCCTGATATGTTTTTTGGTTTTGATGATTTAATTACATAGATTCCAAAACCTTTGTTTAGACATTAATAAAGAATTCCACTCTATTTTTCTATAAACACCCACCAAGCTCCCACTCATATTCACTCAAAACACATTTATCTTTAATTACTACTTTCAATAACTCTCTAAATCCATACGAATTTGTAATCAAGCACTTAATAGTATCCTCCCAATATTTTAGAAGAACCCTCTCAAGGTAAGGGATTCTATCCTACTCTTTATTCAAAAACATTATTTATATTATACCTTTTTTATTTCCAATTTTTCATGTTTTAATATGTTTTTACACATCCAATTTACCATAATTATGATTTATAAGTAATAAGATATGAACTTTCACTCTCATTAAACCCTTAAATTAATCCTTATGTACATTGGATTTGCTTTTGGAATTAAACTTTTATTTTCTATTCCAAATATTTGTGTAGTGAATACCCATACCCATTTCCACTCAAGGGTATGAAACTAGATTTACCTATCCTTCATTGATTGGGAAATTTCATATATTTAACCCATATTTCTTAATCGTGGGATTACAACTGATGAAAGGAGTTCTTATTTTGTATAATCTATGTGGAACATAAATTCATATACATGGATTGAATGTAATGATTTAGACTAAAATTATATATCCCTTCAATGCATTGGGTAATCTTTTTTATTTCATTATATCCATATATTCTACATAATAAGTTGTACTAATCATTATATGTTATGATGTATTAAGGATTAGAATTTATTTATACTTATAATTTTATATTTTTAGTTATTTCCACATCCCAATGTTTCCTTAATATCATCATCATCTTATATCAGGTTTCGATGTTCATATTTATTATTATCACCCTTTTATGTCACCTAGATATTCCTCTTGGACCACATTTATTACTTACATCATGTTATTATTTGATTATAAATTTATTATTCTTCGTATCCCACCTCTTTCTTATATACATCCCAGGTTATCCCATGAAATTTTATAAGGGAGATGGAATTTAAAATGCATGTTAAGGAGTTTTAATTAATTTCATTGAATCTCTATTTTATGTTATTGTTATATATAATTAATTTTCAAAAAAAACTAAGCCTACCAATCTTCTAGGATTGTTTTATATGTGTCTTTATTTAATAAATCATGAAATAAAGTGTATAAATAACATGGTCTCTCAAAACTACCCAAGATATACTAGAAAATAATAGAGAAAACTAGATAGCAAGAGGAGATAACGTAGAAGGACTTTGAGGTGAATATTTTGAGTCTATTTTATCCAGATATTCTAAGGTATGAGAGGGATCATGAGATACTACACATGACATAGGGGAGAATGGCAGTGATGGACTATGCTGCATATTTTACCATCCTGTAATATTTTTCTCCATCTCTGATAGATGATGAGATAACTAGAGTGAATAAATTTAAATATAGGTTTTTTATGAGATCAAGTCATAGTTGAACATATGTTTCCTAAAACAAATTCCCTGACATGATTAATTATGATCACATCATGGAAGAGAACATGAAGGAGTCATCGAGCAGTGGGATTATATTTTTAGTAGGAAGATCAATGAGATCTTTTCCAATAACTAAGAAGTGATTATATGACAATTTATTCTAGGGAATTAGTGGGAAAAGAATCCATGGGAGTGAGTATCCATCTCAGGACCATAGCCAGGGGTAATAATTTTAGTGTGGCAGGGCTAACCACATGTGCTTAAAGTTTCCTTTGCCTACCATGGAGTACTCTGATTGTAATAGTATGATCTTTATATATATTTTCTATAGGATAACTTAGTAGTCAAGTGGTGGAAGAGGATTTGGGTATGAACCATATTCTAGGAAGGACTCAATTACCCATCTATTGAAAGGTAGATGGATTTCCAATAGTCACTCAGGACGAGGTAAGGGATGTGGTAACCTGACACAGGGGAGACAATACTAGCTAGAAGGAGCATATTAGGGGAGAAATACTGGAGTCTAGGGTAGAGGGGAAATTTATATGCATGTTATACAATATACTTCTAACATTCTGGATATTGGACCTTCCATATTCATAGGTACGATTCTTATATCATTAACACTTGACTGCATTTTTTAGTTCATGAGCATCACACTCCTTTATATCTTCTCAATTTACCAACAGTTTATGTTTAGTTGTGGAGAGCCCATATGGGATTATTACAATCAAAAAACTGATCGGGGTTTTATCATGTGGTATTTTTTTTTGTAAGGTGAGTTCTATTGAAATTAGTGGTTACCATTTCTTTTAAGATCCATTTGTGATATAAATGGAACAATTTTATTTGATTCTAGGAATGGATTGTCTAGTTTTGTACCAAGATCATATTGAATGTTATCAAAGAACAGTTACTTTTCTATCTATTTTAAGGGGACTCTATATCCATTAGGGATAATGGGATCTTCAGGCTGGTCATGCATGACCAATTCAATCCATATTAGATTGTCTCATGGTTCATATACCCATCCTTGTTATGGATGATGGTGGAATTATGTAGTGTGTATTTCCTTTTATAGTGTAACACTTTCAGGATGTATTTCCTAAAGAGTTCTCTGGATTACCACTCGATTTGGATATCAAGATTACTATTGAGCTAGTGTTAGGTGTCAAACCAGTTTATATCCCTCCTTATAGAATGAAACTAGTGGATATTTGAGATTTGAAAGTGTAGTTAGAAGATTTGGAATCTAAGGGATTCATATGATCTTGTACTTCACCATAGGGTTCTTCTTTTATTTTCACCAAGACGAATTATGAGATATTGTTTGTATATGTAGACTATAGGATATTGAACCATATGATAAAAAAGAACCGATATCTCATTCCATGCATCAATGACCTCTTCTATTAGCTAAGAGGTGTCTAGATTTTTACCAATATTGACTTAAGGTCAGGGTACCATCAGTTGAGGGTGAGACTCTTAGACATACCCATGAATGATTTTTGGAACTGGTATAGCTTTTACGAGTTTGTGGTGATATCGTTTGGTCTGATGAACACACATATGGTATTCATGACCTTGATGAATAAGATCTTCCATTCATTCTTGTATTAGTTTTTGTGGGTTTTCATCAATGAAATCTTAGTGTACTCCCATTATATATATGATCATACCCCACTTCTTTGATTTTTATTGACTACACCGAGAGAGCATCATATTTATTCCAATCTATTGAAATGTTAATTTAGGATTGATAATGTGCACATCTTAGGTCATATTATCTCAAAGGCTAGAGTGTCAATGAACCTAAAAAATGTGTAAGATTTTTTATCTTTTAAGTGGATTAAGATTTTTTTGGACATTTGAAACCTTATGGGTTTAGAAGGCTATTATCAATGTTTAATATAGGAATAATCCCATCTAGAAGCACTGATTTATGGGATAACCAAGAAAGGGATGAAGTTTCTTTGGTTGGATTCCAGTCATGAGTCATTCCATAAATTAATGATAGGTTGAAATCAACACTAATCCTAGCATTACCTAAGCTGGATAAGGAGTATACAATGTGTTGCGACACATAAAGTTTTGGTCTCAGAGAAATTCTAATACAGGAGGATCGAGTTGTTGCGTATGTCTCTAGAAAGATGAGGTTACATGAGAATAATTACCCAAATCATGATCTATAGTTTTATTTAGTGGTACATGAAT
This sequence comes from Viscum album, assembly GCA_963277665.1. Lineage (NCBI taxonomy): Eukaryota > Viridiplantae > Streptophyta > Magnoliopsida > Santalales > Viscaceae > Viscum > Viscum album. The sequence goes on along the minus strand of OY728143.1, from coordinate 267,250,745 downwards.
TGATTTTCTAGAAACATTATATTTTTTTGCGATAGGTTCATGGTGTACACAGATCGCAAGAGTATGAAGTATATCATTTCACAGTGGGCCCAGAACCTTCAACCAAGGTGGTGGGTAGAGTATCTATAGTCTCTTGTCTTTGAGTTAGAATACACTATCAGAAAGGGAAATGTTGTTTCAGAAACCCCGAGTAGGAAGACACTGACAAAGTTAGTGCAAGAATCTTATGACGATGGAAGGATGATGGAACTCTTTGTAGATATACATATAGATATTCAGGAGTCCTAGGGATGTGTGATTATTAATTATACATCTATTTTTCCATGATTAAAGACCAAATCAAGAGAGGAAATTTATCCAAACAAAATATTTTATCCTTGATAGAAAACATAAATGGTAGGGATCCACTATCAGGGTGTTCTCTTGGCAGCGATGACGTTAATCATGTACATTTCCATATCTAGGTACCTACATGTTTACATGAGGAGATGATTTAGGAATTTCATGCCTCTAAATGGGTTGTATATTTTTGTTTTATAAATATATATTTTTAGGAAATATTAGTTTATAAAGATGAAGAAGGAGATAATGGTCTTTGTGGGGAGATGTTTCACCTATCAGTAGGTGATGGATGAGTATTAGAGGCTTTCTAGGTCACGAAATGATTTTTCAATTCTATAATTGATGTGGGGTGAATTAACCAAGGACTCCAAGATATAATTACCCAAGATAACTTAAAAGAATGATGTATTATGTGAGAATGTGGATCAAATAATGATGGCATGACAATTATTTTCTATCAGGTAGACCTTCACCATCGACGGTCTGTGTAATTTTTATGTGTGGTATATAGTTTATTTTTATAGTGTTATGAATAGTGTTATTTCAGTATTAAATCCCTATTTAATGTTATGATTTTGGAAAGTCATTAGATGTATTTGGAATCATAGGTTATTTTGAGAAGATCATACCATACTTAGACTGATGGATAATCTAAGTAGATGATTTAGATTCTAGAGGATATGTTACAAATTTTTGTTTTGGATTTTGGTTGTTCTTGCGAAAAATATATAGCCCTCATGGTTTTCTCTTAAAATAATATCTTTGAGTAATCAATCCAAAATTATATTTTAAAAGAATTATATGGGAGGATGTTACATTCACCATTATTTCGGATAGTGGTAGGTGAGTTAGATCTCTTTGGACCTAGTCTTGTAAAGGAGACTTTTATGTAGTCCAGTTCAATAGAAAGTAGTTGGTGATCATAAATGATAGGTCCATCATGCCTTTTGAGATAGAAGAGAGGTCCAGTCTAGTGGCACACTGATTAGATTTTATACAGTGTTACAGTGCCATAAATGATATGTTTTACATTTCATAGATTCATAGATATCACCCTAAACCTTCTCATGTTATATATGTTGATGATGTTGAGATTGATGTTGATTATTCCTTTGAGGATTATACGATTCGTATCATGGATCAAACTAAGAAGAATATTTGAGGGAATACCATGCCTCTAGTGAAAGTGCAGTGGTAGCATGGTTGAGTTCAGGAGTAGAACTAAGAGAGGGATTATGATATGTGGGAAAAGTGTCCAAATTTTTCTCTAATACCTCAAAATTATTCTTGAAAGAAAATCTTGGGGATGAAATTTTATATAGTGGTGAGTTTATAAGATCCAATATTTTTTCAGGTACGTTCCACTTTAATTTTTTAATTAAACCTCTTTAAGTTAGGTTAAATTGTTTTAAAATTGATAAAAAGCCTTGTTCCAAGTGTAAAATAGGGTTTTCGATGTGTTTAAGGGGGATTAGTGGTGGTATGCTTATTTGGAGAAACTAAAGTACCACCAGATAGCTGGTACAGTCCACTGGACAACCATTGGGATTCCCAAAATCATAGTGTTATCGACTAGCTAGTCCGAAATGGGTAGATTGGGTATCCAACATGCAACCCACTGGCCATACAATAGGGTTTCTATCCATGCAATGGTAATGGAGGATACTATCATCTAGGCAGTGGTTCCCACTAGCCAATTGGTGGAATTAGGGAAGAATTTTATTTTTTCCCCCATAACAGCTTTTAAACATCAATTAGCAATAATTAGAACCTAACTTAGGTTTTAAGAATTTTTAAGGCTATCTATGTCTTTTTTATACTACTATAACACCTTTCCTTGATCAATTTATCAATTCTTTGATATGGTGATCCAAAACTAGGGATCATTGTGTTGCACGTTGATCCGATGGTTGATCTGAGTTTCTCTTCTTCTCTATTCTTGAGGTTGGTGGTCTAAAAAAACTCTCTAAATTCTATTTTGTTTCTCTAGTAGGTGAAACATGTATGATCGTGCCAAAAAACTATGAAAAAGAATTATTCTAATTGTAAACCCACTAAAATTGATAAATCCATATGCTTAAACATCCCTCAGATCACATTGGGTCTTTCGACATTGAGGTAGGACATGTGGCCACTTGATAGGTTTTCCAACCCTTAACCCTAGGTTTATATTTTTATTTAATAAACATAAATCCATATTTTTAATTGGAAATTCTCAATAGATTGTCATAATAGTGTGAATTGTGTTAACATATGAATTATGGTAATTATCTTGATAGGAATCACTTGGATTGAAAGTGGTTAATTGGAATGTAATTGACATTAGCACAATAAAATGATAGAATATATATATATAATGGATTGATAATGGTAATTGATCCTATTTGATATGTTAAATAGAACTATTATAGTTATTATTATAATTGGCAACTTGTTATAATGGAAGTTAAATGGTTGATAATTGGTAATTTGGATAAATTAACTAATGTAGAATATGATCACATGTTTGGAATGTTTGATAAAATATAATTCATTAGATCCTATTTTCATTTGATATTGAATTGTGAAATTAGATATATCATGCTAATTCACATAGATTTTGATGTCCTTCCAGTACACAAGTGACCCTAGCTTGGGAATTCACACTAGGTCCTATGATATTTTTTCCCTTGGTATGGTATTGTTTCAAAAGGAAAAATAATTTAATTTAACATTAGAATTTTCATAGAGTTAAGTATTACATAGTTACTTTTTCCCTTAGCATGGTCTTTAACTTTGAGAACACGTAAGTGGATCTATCACGATAATTCACATAGATCCTGAATTTTATTGGTTACATGATGCATGAGGGTGAGATGTTTAGTTACATGACATGATATGGGTCATTCTTACTAGGTAAGGTAATACACCACAATAAATTTATACTAGTTACTTGATACAAGGTATAGCTGATTAATACATGGTAGGAGAATTCACCAATGGATAGAGATATTCAGTATCATACCGAAGAAGGTTTCGATGACCCTAAGTTTCAACCCAGAACTTGAGGGTTGATGAGTTTATTTGATGTTCTATATTAATTTATGATTTCTTTATTTGGTTTATTATACTATTTCAGGCATTATTATTTATATTGTATTGTTTAGACACAATGGGTGTTGTGATACTATGTTTTACTCACACCCGGTTTTGGATACTATTTGGTACTTGGGTGGACTTCAGGGATGAAGTTTTGGAAAAAGGAAAGGGGCATGATGATTTCTTCATTGCTTTGCGGGATGTGATTAGAGCATGGAGATGGGACCAAGTACAGGGTTCAGAACTGAGGTTTTTGGAGTCTTTATTATAGAGCCTATTTTTAGTTTATTACTTGTATGATATTCAGCATAATATTTAGTTTGTAATACAATATAGAATGACATGGATTATTATTATTATTTGGATGATTTTTATTAATCTATCATCTACTTGAGTTTTATGTCATATTTGGTTTTTCTTATTTATATTGTGATTGTTACACTATTCTGTAGGGTATAGTAACCCCAATATTTTCATTAGACCCTTAATACAAGTAAGTAGCCTTTGTAATATGGGGAAGAATGCTTGAGGTCACATAACTACCTATCCTGATCACATGAGGGAGTACCAATCTTGGGAAATTACACAAAGGGATTCTAGATTATAATTATGAAGAGAAAATATTTTTTTCAATGGGACTAAGGCATAAGAAAATACATGATAGCCTCCATGATTATGTACTATATATAAAATAATATAAACATTTATCAAAATTCCATAAATTTAATATATCATGATATAAAATGAATAAGAGATCCAACTGTGATTTATTATCAAGGATATTCACCAAACCTCTTTCTGATGAAATATATTATCCTCTAATAATTCATTATTTGAAGAATTTATTTGAAAATTAAAATGATTCATAGTGGATGAGATGGAATACATATGAGTGATTATATATTGGAGACCTATATAATCATGTTGATTAACTATAATAGAAGAGATTTTAGCAATAATTTTTTGATTTAGTAAATGAAGTTAGAAATATTAGAATGGGACTCTGTACAAATAGAATGAATCTATATAGAATCCTCCATAACAAACATAGTTCATGTCCTTTAATTTTAATAGTTTACAACTTAGCCCCATAGATATGTATAATGAAAAATTATATTATGATGAGATTTTTGATTTCTAGAACAAAAAAACCGAGAGATGATATTAATGTTTATATATCACCATTGATTGATGATTTGAAGTTTATATAGGAGAAGGTGCTAAACTTTTTGATACATTCAATAAAGAGTATTCTATTTTTTATTCTATGGTAATGTTATTTATAAATTACTTTTCTGTACATGGAAACCTATCTAGATATAGTATTAAGGTACATAAAACTTATCTAATTTTCAAATGAAGGACTTTATATAATTAATTTTAGAATGGGATAAATATAATATACCCGGGTTGTCAAGTATTTTTGAAAATAGATAACCATTATCTAAGATTAAAAATAAAATTAAAAATTTATAAGAGTTTGATTTACCACATAAAATTTTACAATTGAAGAATATTAAAACAAATTATAAAACAAAAATGACACATTTGGGAAGACAAATAGTTTAGGTCATCAAAACAATAAATGGTAGAAATAATAAATCTTATTCAATCTACTTGATTATATATTTTTCGATGTAAAACATAACATTGATGTTATGAATGTTGAGAAAAACATATGTAATAGTTTGATCAAAAAAAATTTTAACATAAAAAGAAATAAAAAAAGATAGATTGAATTCAATACTAAACTTAATATCTATTTGAATAAATTTAGATTTAGCCCCCCTTCTGATATTTACATGTTAATAAATAGTGAGAAAAATAATTTCTATCAATTTCTTCATGGTATTAATGTACCTAGTGGGTATTCTTTAAATATGAAAAATTTGGTGTCAATGAAGGCTTTTATGTTTAGAGGTATGTAATCTCATCACTATCTTATATTGATAAAATAACTACTACCAATTGTATTTCATAGAATATTATAATTTCTTGTAAAAATATTCTATCATACTTATGCTACATTTTCAATTCCATATGTTTCAATGTTGAGTATCCAAATTTATTAACTATATTGAAGAATATTTATGTACACATAATTTTCCCACTAGAGATATATTTTCCACCATTATTTTTTTGATAAAATAGTACAATTGGTGATTCATTTGGAGTGAGAGATAAGAATAAATGGGCCTATATATTTATATTAGATGTATCTATTTGGAGTATATATAAAAATTCCAAAGGGATATGTTAAAAATCAATATTGAATAGAGGCCACTAATGTTCAAAAATATATATTAGAGTAGTAGATTGAGTTATGTACTGACTAATTTAATGAATTGGAGAATGTTCGTCACCCTATACGCCACCATCTAGAATTTAATAGTGAATGTAAGAGTATTCGCAGATTAAAATAAAGTTTAATTTAATGTGAATTAGAAATGAAGGAACATTAATACAGTTTTAATAGAATAAGTGAGGTTCAACCATATATCATCACATATTGTTGAATTTATGGAATATTATAGAAAAATAAATGAAAAGTGGTTTATGAATGATCAAAAAAATATATTTATTTTATGGTTTGAGGAGAAATTCAACAATTATTTATCTACATAGAAAACCTTAAAATGGTCAACTGGGGGACTATATTTTAATGTGATGATATGGTCTGGTTTTTACGTTAATGGTTACAAATTTTAAAAAAAATTAAAGACAATAGGAGTACCATTAAAAATTGTGGAGTAATTGTCACCATTGAAACAATGAAATTTTCAAGTGAAAAAGATAAGATCCTTATTTCTACATCAGGAACATATTTTGGAGTTGTTTTAGATATATGTGAAATTTATTATACTAAATTTCAAGTACTAGTGTTTAATTGTAATTGGATTGATCATAAAAGTGATGTGAAACATGTTGATTATGGATTTATACTTGTTTATTTGAAAATATTAAATTGCAAATAGATAATATTTATTATGTAAAAACACACAAAACAAATATTTTAGGTTATTTACTCGTCAAATGATCAGTGGTCCATAAAATCAACAAGTATAAATCCATGGGTGTCCCTAATGGTAAATATTTATTTTTTTTCAAAACACACACATCTAAAAGTAATTTTTTGACTTGCATATTTAAATATATAGATGATGATCAATTTTTTTGATTTTGAGTTAATTTTTATATTCATCAATTTTAGTTACACGTTTTTTTGGTTGAATAAAGATAATATCATTTTCTTTTCTTCTACTATTTATTTTCAATCATTTTTTAGGCAAGCACTTTTTTTTTTCAGTTTTATTAATTAGAATAATAAATATAATTTGATTTTTTTGAAAAATAAAATTTTAATTCTAATAATAATTTAATTAAGATCCAATATAAGCACAAACAATTACATATTTTTAGATGTTGATAATTTCTAAATTTTTTGTATTATTATTTTTATATATCATTTTAGGTTTTATGTTTATTTGGTTCAATAATCTTGGATTTTATTGTGAATATTTCTTTATATTCATCATTTTTAGGTATTCAATTTTATTCACCTATATTAGTTAAAAAATATATATAATTTTATTTTTATTATGAACAAATAAAATTTTAATTCCAAAAAAATTATTTTAATAAAACACAAGTACAAATAATTTCATTAAATTATTATACATCTATTTAAATTATTTCCATAGAGGTAGAGGTAATTTTATCAAATTATGTGTATGTTTTTTTTCAACTAAACATATCTACAATAATTAAATTATTTAATGAAATTAAACTTATGTTTGTTAAAATTACATGAAAAACTTATTTTTCTCTAGAGAAGATGATACCCAAAATTAGCAGATGCGGGATTACACCTTTACTAAAACTTTCACTTAATCATGGGGAGAAGAATTTGATAATTTAATTTTATGATAATAATAACTCGGTTGTTTCAAATTAATATCAATTTAGTAGTTTTATGTCCTTGTGGAGTTTTTTTAAGATTATTATATTTTATCATGATTAGTGTAGAATTAACGAGATAGAGAATGGACATCCATGGGTGTGACTAATGGTAAAATATATTATGTAATTTATATATTTTTCCCAATGGTTCAATTATTATATATTTCATATGACTCACATTTGATATATTAAATTATAGAATAAATTATTATTTAACGATACAAAAGAAATTAATAAGATTTGGATGTATTTTTTGGTAATTATTCGGAGAGATTTTAAAAAAAATTGACTTCAGTTTATATTTTTGGGAATAAATAGAATGAAAATATATTCTTCTAATATGGGTTTATAGATACAGAGACATGGGAAATGTTTACCATTAGCAAGCAGGAGTAAACTTTTCTGGTATGATAATTTTTGTTTATAAAATAAATTTGTAAAATTATTTTTTAATTACGTGATAACATATTCATGTATTCATATGTATTAGGCACCCAAAAGATCTTAAAAAGGGATCTAATTAAAAAATTTATACCCTCATACCTTGTGAATTGGGGGTATCCTTTACTGAAGGAGTAAATTATTTTTGAAAAGTTTGATAAAATAAGAGCTAAATCTAGTAGAAGCTATGAAGAGGTTCATTTTTTTCCTACATAACACCCACTCTACATGAAAATTAGAAAAGCATGGTACTAAAAAAATGGTAAGTTTCTTACTAATCCATAAAAAGAAGTATACGATATGATTGTAAGAATTTAATTAGTATTTTTCTTTAATATTAATATTTTGTGACTTCATCCACTAATATAACATTAATATATATCTTTTTAGGATTAAATGTAGGAGTAAGTGACTTATCAGACCTTTATACTTGATGGTAGGATGAATATTCTTGTGACTGTTTTAGGAAAAAAAGAACACTTAGGTCATGTAGGATGATATGAGGTAGGTTTTGGTATTATTTTTTTTTGAATGTATTAGTATGATATTGATGGAGGTAGAATAAAAGGGTGAAATAAATTACTTTAAGGTTGATATTTGAGAGATTAGTTAGTCAATAGAATATCACATTAAATCATATGTATAAAATTTGTTTGTATAAATGATAATATATACATAAAATATATATCTAGAGTATCCTACCTATCAAGATCCACCAACTCATCTAGACTTTACCGTGTACTTTGAGTTTCATTATTGGGATCCTCGTTTACATATTATAACATACAGAATCATAAATACTTTAGGGGACTATATAAACCATCATATTATGCATCCAAATTAATTCAGAGTAATGATACATGATATTATTGAGACAACTACTCCAGTATTGTTTCCTATAAAGGAGGTTCCCACAGTTAGAGAGAGTATGGGTAATTTTTTACTCTTTCTAGTTATCCTTTCTCATTAGTTGACGTATAAGGATTGTGTTGTTTTTAAATTTCAATTTAATTTTAAAATTTTCTTATATTTAACATATATTGGAGTATCTGAAATATAAATAATCATTACATGAGAAAAAAATAATAAACTAAGCCCTTTAGATATTCATTAAGTTTCTTAAGGGATAACTAAATTAGTCATGAATAATTTTATATTGGACTATTATGAGGTTTTGATAGCTAATTATATATGTGGTAGATAGTATTCTTTAATAATATTTAGAAAATACATCTTGGATATTAACTATAATGTAGATTTTTATATGTATGTAAAGTTAAATTTTTATTTCATTATGTAAATATTACTTATAATGATATAATTTATTACTTATCTAATTAGGTATCTCCACAATATTTTTATAAAAAATGATAACACTTCCCTTTATTATTTTATGGATCCAAAATTCATTTCAAAAGTAGTTAAATACTTGAAGAAGTCCACTAGAGGTAAATATGTAACACCCCGAGATTTTATGAAAAATATTCTTTTTTAATTTCATTAATGTCTTGTGTTGTACGCTACACCAAAAGAATCTTGCACAACACGCATCCTTGACTTGACTTGAATTACACGCAAGCGCGACCTTCCGCGATAGCGTGTGTTGTACGCAATACCGAGTTTCGCTAAACAATGATATGCTATTAAAATATTATTAAAACTAGCCGTTATGAATAGTAATAACCACTTTTTGAAATTTTTTAAATTTTATTTTTCAAAATGGACTTCATTTTTTGATTCGGAACATCGAAATTAGTTTAGGGTGAAATGTTGGTACTTTTCGGATAACTTTCATTTTCTGAATGAATAGTGAAAATTACTAAATTTTAATTAAAAACAACCTTTTTAATCGAAATAATTAATAGTTATAAATTATTAATTTGAGTGGTTTTAAAGTATATTTAGAATATATTTTTTACAATTTAATAAAATTTCGGTCATTTGATGTAATTTCACATTTAAACCAGACATAAACAAATGTCAATCTTTTGATAGTTATTATCTCTTAAGAACACGCTATTTGTTTTGACGACGAGAATTAATTTTTAAATTAATTAATGCAACTGATATGTTTTTAATTTGATAAAATAGACATCATTTTTGAATTCATAATATCAAATATAGATTAGGCCTAATTTTTGGTATTTTTCTGGAAACTTTCATTTTTTGATGAATAGTGAAACCACTAAGTGGTAGTTAAAAAAACTGAATTTTTCATAAAACATTATTTCACTGCTTCTGTGAGTGGAATTTCAAAAATCTGAGAGACACGGTTGATGTCAGTAAGTAAAATGTGGTTCAATGAGATGAAAATAATTTTTGATGAATAGTAACTTTTTATTTTTTTTTACCACGGTTAAAAGTAAATAGGGTAATTAAGGGTAAAAATGATATTATTATTACCCTAACACATGTACTAATTCTATTTGATAAGTGTAATTCGACCAAAAACAACCTTAGGAATAAAATATGACCATTTAGGCCCACTTGTATTAGATTAGGACATTTATTATTATTTAATTCAAAGAAGAGTTAAAAGAGTTAAAATCAATGTTTATTTACTACAACATTTTTAATATAGGATTATACATAAGATAAATTTGATTTTAAATATTCATGAGAAAGATAATAAGATTTCCTACATAATGATATTTTATTTATAATTTTTAGGCATTAAATAAAGTAATTTATTTATGACACAATGATGATGCAATAATTACCATAACAGTGAAAAATTAGAATAATTGATATTATAAATACCCAAATAAATATAATTTGAGCCTTTTTATGAATTCCACTAATTTTCTAGGTTAATATGACATGTTAGTATTTATTTAATTAACTTTTTTCGAACTAATCACTCTGTTATGATTTTCATAAAAATCAATTACTAAATAGTTTCAAAATCGAAATAAAATAGTTTTTAAAACAAATATTATATTAGTAATTGTTATTTTATTCCTAAAAATCTATGGTTCGGCAAAATGACTTAGATAAGGTTATATATATTAATAATAAACAACTTGGGGTTTTTTTGGCTGCTTATAGTAAGTTTATTAACCTTATAGTATAAGAACACAAGAAGACATGGTAAAAGTAAAATTATTTTACTTAATGTTAAATGTAAATGATAAGGTTAAAATATGAACCTAAACTTGTCTAAATTATATTGGATGAAAGGATTAGGACCCATACCTACCTTAGCTTCTAAATAAATCAATTTGGAGCTATTTAAAACCGAATTTGTCTTTATAATAAAATACTATTTTTAGTTTTTCCAAAGGAGCCCCTCTCCTCCCTTATAAAAGGGAACCCCCTCCCTCTCTTCCTCACACCATGCCAAATTCCATTCTCCACTTCCATAGAAACATCCTAGAGTTTTTGGTCTTCCTCAAAGACCAATTTGAGTTCCCTAAAAGGAGATCTCAAAGAGGCGCTTCAAAGAAGAGGTAATGTCTATTACCGATTCTTTCAACTTTATTTCTTCTTCCACTTCTTCTTCTTAGGTTGTTTCATTATGAAGTAAAAACATTAGTATCACTCATATACTTATATGTTATTATAAGTATGAAATAACCCTATTTCACCATCTATCCATCCTATGGAAAACAAAATCACCGCGCGTGCGTACGTACGGAATACCGTCTCCACGCTGTGGTGTAATCTATTTTCCACCACCACCTTACTTGGATGGGTATAATGGTGTACATAATAACTATATATTATTATTGTAAAGTTATATTGATTCTGAAATATTATTCATACACTCCAATACAATTCCACGATCATGAGAATGATATCATCACTCGTGCGTACGTACGGACTACCGTCTCCACGACGCGATGAGATTCATTCTCCACGTTAACCATTCATGAATAATTATAAAGTATATATAATAAGTAATCATGAAATATATGAAATAATAATGATACTTTATTTATGTGTATATATATGTATGTCATCTACTTAATTCCATTCAACTCAATAAGGAAACGAAAACAGTGTTCATGCGTACGTACGACCTACCGTCTCCATGAATGGTGTATTTCTTTCCATTTACTGATCTATTATATATATGTATATTCTGAATATATATTATATAAATCATGTTTTATATTCTATAATTAAGTAATCATGATCTAAGTAATCATATGAATAATTACAAGTCAAAACACGGACAACAAATGAAACGATTTTACCCAAAACGCTCTTTAACATGGAATTTACAAAAGAACGGGTAAAATAAAGCCATAAGTGAACCATATATGATATCATAACAATGAGTATGATTCTGGAATAAGTCAATGACATTATTTAAATCATTATACAGGAGGTTCGGACACTTACGAAGCAAATCGGACCTAAGGTAAGGGAAAATCTCGCAATCTCAGTTTTTATCCGAGATTGTTTATACTGTAGAATTTACTGGGGAATATTTATCATCCACATACATGTATCCTCAATATGTAATATTTATATCCTTATACAATATTTTATATCCAATTTGACCATTAGGTGAGTTTTTATTAAAAGATATGAAAGGAATCTTTTGTCATTTTTCGTACGAGTTACTTTTTGACTTTTCCGACAAAAGTGCGAGAAGAATGTTTTTTAACTTATACGGCATGAATGGATTTTGAAAACATTATTTCCAAGAATATTCCTTTACATGTTTTCAATTTTATTTTTAATAAACTTCTTTTAGTTTAAAATTTATGACATGTTAAGCAAGGAAAATTTTTTTGAAGTAGAAAGGATATTTTCTTCAAGAATGGAGTTCAAGTGTTTTATCAAAATTATTTTCCATCTAAGATAATATAGGGTTCTGTTTCTATCCCTATTATTACATGGATTTTATTATGTTGTGATGGAAATTTTTTTATGAATTCCTTTATCTTATATGAATTTTTTTATGATGTCATGATGTTTAAGAATCCCATTTTTGTTACATGGGTTATGCAATGATGTATGATTTTTGATTTTTTGGCACGCATAAGAATGGTATCATTATGAGATGGGTGGGACCTATATATCCCTACAATGAATTGGGTAAAGATTATATATATCATGAGATAGACATGGCTTGAATTTCAAGTTAAACTGGTTCAGTGAAACAGTACTGAAACGAGGAGTGAACTCAGTTCAGAAATGGACTTTGTCCACTAAGATAGTCTTGGAAATGAGTCTTGACTAATAAGAAATGATTCTCTATGATTATTTGTGTACGCCACAAAGTTTCATGTTTTAAGTTATGATTATTGGGATTACATTTCACTGCTATGATTTATCCCATGTTATGATATTATGATCTTTTTTTCAGGTTAAGATTTCGAAAATGTTATGTTCTTAGGAATATGATGTGATAGATATTTCCTTTGTTTACCCTTACTAAGCATTTGAGCTCACCCTTTCATGTTTTCTTTTCCCCAGGATATAAATAAAGGTTTTAGGTTAAAAAAAGGAAGATCTTTATGGGAGATGTTTAAGATCTTTCACCACGATTAGAAGATTACGTTCCGAGTTTACAAAGACACTAAACTATTACGGTCCTTGTGTGTGTGTTTCTGTTATGTACTAAGTATTCCGCACAATTAATTTATTGAACTTGTACGTCAAGTTTTGGGTTTCTAAAGTTGGTATCAGATGAAAGGTTTAATGAACCTTTGGAAACTAGGATGTGAGAACTTTAGTGAGATCCCTAGAGATATTTCTAAGGCATGTCTAGGGATGTACCTAAGGATAAGTATACGTATAGGATATAGTCCTAGAACTATGGTAATGATATTAGATTAAACCAAAGATGGTAGATATTGAAGTTACTCCCCCTTTATTATGATTTTTACCTCTCACACTATTCTTTTTGGGTTTTAGACGATGGATGGAACTCGAAGGAACCGTGTTGATCAATGTAATGGACAATGCAATGATTTTCCTCCTGAACAAACAAATGTTATGGGAGATGGAGTGCAAAATCTTATTGTTATACTTACACAAGCTATGAATCATTATGGAATTCCAAATGAGCAGAGAAGGGAACAATATTCTATTGAGTCCTTCATGAGGCAACGTCCACCTTCTTTCAGTGGGTCTTCTGATCCACTTGTTGCTGAACAATGGATCAATACTACTGAAAAGATATTTTCAGTTCTTCAATGTTCTGAACATGATAAAGTCATATTAGTAGTGTATCTTTTGGAAGGTGATGCTGATCAATGGTGGAATCTTATCAAGAATACGAGGCCAAGATATGAAATTGAGTCAATGGAATGGGACGAGTTCAAGAGCTTATTTTTAAATAAGTACTTCCCTCGTATTCTTCGAACAAAGATGGAGAAGGAGTTTCTTGAACTAAAGCAAAAGGATGAGGAATCTGTTGGTATATATGAAGAGAATTTTACAAGGCTTGCAAGGTATGCATCTGGATTTATCATCCAACCTGAATGTAAAGTTGATCGATTCTTCAGTGGCTTAAAACCAAATATTCGAAGGGCATTAGCTATAAGAGACTTTAGTATCTATGAAGAAATTGTGTGTTGTGATATCAAGGTAGAAATGGAAGTTGGTGTTACTTATCCATCTCATAGTTTTGACATGAAACGAAAGATGGAGTTCAAGGAGAAATCTCAGAATAATGGTGAAAAGAAGATGAATGTTTCCTTATGCTCAAAGTGTGGAAAGAAGCATGGTGGAGATTGTCTTAAAGGGACTAGAAAATGTTTTAAGTGTGTAAAAGAAGGTCATCGAGCAGCTGAGTGTCGAAGTAATGGAAAAAGGGTTTCTAATGATGTGAATAAAGAAAAGACTACAGAGAACTCACCACCAACACTTCAATGCTTCATGTGCAAGGAAATGGGGCATTATGCTAATAAATTTCCTAATCCAAGGGTTAGTGATGATCGATATGAGCAACCACTTAAGGCAAAGGATAAATGAAAGTCACATGCGATCACTATTGGTGATGTTGAATATGACAACGATGTGGTGGAATGATTAAGTGTTTATGTAATGGGATTCCAAAATAATGTTGTATATAGTATCGTGGAATATTTGAATATTTATGTATTGGTCTATTGTGGTTTTCAATGGTACTGGTAACCATAGAATGAGATTGATATATTTTTGGAAAAAAAGATGATATGCGCATAATGAAAGGAAAACGAGAAAATGAAATGTTTGACCGTATTCATGAGCTCATGACTAATATAAGGAGAAGGTTATATCATGGTTTGAGTATATAGAATTTTTGGATTTTGGTATGTGGAAAGAGTTAAATTTTGACTGCATTCATGTTTTCACTGTGGTTCAATTAATGGGTATTCATTCTTCAAGAGAATACATGATTAAGGTATTAACATGTTTGTAATTTGACCAACAAGATATATCTTATGATATATGGGGGATAAATGATGGCATTCATGTGATTGTTATGTGACATTTCAAGTAATCATTTTCTTTATAATATGAGCTTGGACCGAAGTATTTTAGATAAGCCAAAAGATTGGAATGGATTATGTTTGACATAAGTTAGGATAGAACTTTTTTCGACATTATTGATGGGATGTTATAGTAATATAGCTTTAGAAAAAGGACAACCTACAGGACGAGCGACATCCCATCGCGTCGGACAAGGCTGTGGGAATCGAACCCACAACCGAAGTGCGATTGGCCTTTATCGCATACCACTAGCCTATAAAAAGTCCCTGGTTAGTAGAAACTAGTTTTATTTTATTATGCTGTATGATATATGAAGTATAAGTTCATTTTTGCAATCGTATATGATTAACCTCACCATAGATGGACTTATGTATATTTGATAACTTTTGCTAACCTTTTGTTTGAAACAGATGGAATGACCCATAATTCTATCACATGATCTATTAACACTTCATGAATAACAAATTCAAATTCATTTCTTTAATAGATGAAGTGGAAATTGTTCAAAGCACGAACAACAATGAAATTGTACCAAAATCATGTAAGTATTTCTTTTAATTCACCAACTTTAGGGGAATGATCTTGAAAACCAAAAATGTTGTCCTAGTGCCCTTATATCCGATGAATCAGATGGTACCTTAGATCATCGCAAATTAATGACTTTGTGATTGTTGGCTATTTCATAGCCATGTTCTCTACCACTCTCCATCAGAACATGATGGTTAGATTTTTCTTCCATATCCACATTTTCACCTATGTTCTCCTATGTGGAAACCCAGTGATGAGTTAATTTGGGTAACCGTTACATTTCATAATTTAGTTTTTAAAGCCAAGTTTGGGTATTACTTTTTACGATGTGGGTTTCTATTAAACAAACTTTCGAGTAGTAAACCATTTAAAACCCCGACGAATTTCGAGGGCGAAATTCATTTTAAGGGGGGTAGAATGTAACACCCCGAGATTTTATGAAAAATATTATTTTTAATTTTATTAATGTCTTGGGTTGTACGCTACACCAAAATAAGCTTGCACAACACGCATCCTTGACTTGCCTTGCATTACATGCAAGCGCGACCTTCCGTGATAGCGTGTGTTGTACGCACTACCGAGTTTCACTAAACAATGATATGCTATTAAAATATTATTAAAACTAGCCGTTATGAATAGTAATAAGAAATTTTTGAAATTTTGTAAATTTTATTTTTCAAAATGGACTTCATTTTTGGATTCGGAATATCGAAATTATCTTAGGGTGAAATTTTGTTACTTTTCAGATAACTTTCATTTTCTGAATGAATAGTGAAAATTCCTAAATTTTAATTAGAAACAACCATTTTAATCGAAATAATTAATAGTGATAAATTATTAATTTGAGTGGTTTTATAGTATATTTAGAATATATTTTTACAATTTAATACAATGTTGGTCATTGGATGTAATTTCACATTTAAACCAAACATAAACAAATGTCAATCTTTTGATAGTTATTGTCTCTTAAGAACACGCTATTTGTTTTGGCGACGTGAATTAATTTTTAAATTTATTAATGAAACTGATATGTTTTGAATTTGATAAAATAGACATCATTTTTGAATTCATAATATCAAATATAGCTTAGGCCTAATTTTTGTTATTTTTCTGGAAACTTTCATTTTTTGATGAATAGTGAAACCACTAAGTGGTAGTTAAAAAAACTGAATTTTTCATAAAACTTAATTTTACCACTTATGTGAGTGGAATTTCAAAAATCCGAGAGACACGGTTGATGTTAGTAAATAAAATGTGGTTCAATGAGATGAAAATAATTTTTGGTGAATAGTAATTTTTTACTTTTTTTTACCACGGTTAAAAGGAAATAGGGTAATTAAGGGTAAAAATGATATTATTATTACCCTAACACATGTCCTAATTCTATTGGATAAGTGTAATTCTACCAAAAATAACCTTAGAAATAAAATATGACCATTTAGGCCCACTTGGATTAGATTAGGACATTTATTATTATTTAATTCAAAGAAGAGTTAAAAGAGGTAAAATCAAAGTTTATTTACTATAACATTTTTAATATAGGGTTATACATAAGATAAATTCTATTGTAAATATTAATTAGAAAGATAATAAGATTTCCTACATAATGATATTTTATTTATAATTTTTAGACAATAAAAAATTAATTAATTTATGACACAATGATAATGCAGTAATTACTATAATAGTGAAAATTTAGAATAATTGCTATTATAAATACCCAAATAAATATAATTTGAGACTTTTTATGAATTAAACTAATTTTCTAGGTTAATATTACATGTTAGTATTGATTTAATTAACTTTGTTCGAACTAATCATTCTGTTATGATTTTCACAAAAAATCAATTACTAAATAGTTTCAAAATCGACATAAAATAGTTTTTAAAACAAATATTATATTAGTAATTGTTATTTTATTCCTAAAAATATATGGTTCGTAAAAATGACTTATATAAGGTTATATATATTAATAATAATCAACTTGGGGTTCTTTTGGCTGCTTATAGTAAGTTTATTAACCTTATAGTATAAGAACACAAGAAGACAAGGTAAAAGTAAAATTATTTTACTTAATGTTAAATCTAAATGATAAGGTTAAAATAGGAACCTAAACTTGTCTAAATTCTATTGTATGAGAGGATTTCGACCCATACCCACCTTATATTCTAAATAAATATATTTGAAGCTATTTAAAACCAAATTTGTCTTTATAATAAAATAATATTTTTTGTTTTTCCAAAGGAGCCCCTCTCCTCCCTTATAAAAGGGAACCTCCTCCCTCTCTTCCTCACACCACTTTGAGCCTTCAAGCTCGGCCAACAACTGAAAATTTCCATTCTACACTTCTATAGAAACATCCTAGAGGTTTTGGTCTTCCTCAAAGACCAATTTTAGTGCCCTAAAAGGAGATCTCAAAGAGGCGCTTCAAAGAAGAGGTAATGTCCGTTACCGATTCTTTCAACTTTATTTCTTCTTCCACTTATTCTTCTTAGGTTGTTTAATTATGAAGTAATAACATAAATATCACTCATATACTGATATTTTATTATAAGTATGAAACAACCCTATTTCACCATCTATCCATCCTACAGAAAACGAAATCACCGCGCGTGCGTACGTACGAAATACCGTCTCCACGCCGTGGTGTAATCTATTTTCCACCACCACCTTACTTGGATGGGTATAATGGTGTAAATAATAACTATATATGATTATTGTAAAGTGATATTGATTCTTAAATATTATACATACACTCCAATACAATTCCACGATCATGAGAATGATATCATCGCTCGTGCGTACGTACGGACTACCGTCTCCACGATGCGATGAGATTCATTCTCCACGTTAACCATTCATGAATGATGATAAAGTATATATAATAAGTAATCATGAAATATATGACATAATAATGATACTGTATTTATGTCTATATATATTTATGTCATCTACTTAATTCCATTCAACTCAATAAGGAAACGAAAACAGCATTCATGCGTACGTACGACCTACCGTCTCCATGAACAATGTATTTCTTTCCATTTACTGATCTATTATATATATGTATATTCTGAATATATATTATATAAATCATGTTTTATATTATGTAATTAAGTAATCATGATCTAAGTAATCATATGAATAATTACAAGTCAAAACACGGATGACAAATGAAACGATTTTACCCAAAACGCTCTTTAACATGGAATTTACAAATGAACCGGTAAAATAAAGTCATAAGTGAACCATATATGATATCATAACAATGAGTATGATTCTGGAATAAGTCAATGACATTATTTAAATCATTATACAGGAGGTTCGGACACATACGAAGCAAATCAGACCTAAGGTAAGGGAAAATCTCGCAATCTCAGTTTTTATCCGAGATTGTTTATACTGCAGAATTTACTGGGGAATATTTATCATCCACATCCATTTTTCCTAAATATGTAATATTTATATCCTTCTAAAATAGTTTATATCAAATTTTACCCTTCAGTGAGTTTTTAGTAAAATATATGAAAGGAATCTTTTGTCATTTTTCGTACGAGGTACTTTTTGACTTTTCCGACAAAAGTGCGAGAAGAATGTTTTTTTAACTTATACGGCATGAATGGATTTTGAAAAAATTATTTCCAAGAATATTCCTTTACAAGTTTTAAAGTTTATTTTTAGTCAACCTCTTTTAGTTTAAAATTTTATGACATGTTAAGCAAGGAAAAAATTTTTTGAAGTAGAAAGGATATTTTCTTCAAGAATGGAGTTCAAGTGTTTTATCAAAATTATTTTCCATCTAAGATAATATAGGGTTCTGTTTCTATCCCTATTATTACATGGATTTGATTATGTTTTGATGGAAATTTTTTTATGAATTACTTTATCTTATATGAATTGTTTTATGATGTCATGATGTTTAAGAATCCCATTTTTGTTACATGGGTTGTGCAATGATGTATGATTTTTGATTTTTTGGAACACATAAGAATGGTATCATTATGAGATGGGTGAGACCTATATCTCCCTCCAATGAATTGGGTAAAGATTATATATATCATGAGATAGACATGGCTTGAATATCAAGTTAAACTGGTTCAGTGAAACATGACTGAAACGAGGAGTGAACTCAGTTCAGAAATGGACTTTGTCCACTAAGATAGTCTTGGAAATGAGTCTTGACTAATAAGAAATGATTCTCTATGATTATGTGTGTATGCCACAATGTTTCATGTTTTAAGTTATGATTATTGGGATTACATTTCACTACTATGATTTATCCCATGTTATGATATTATGATCTCCTTTTCAGGTTAAGATTTCCAAAATGTTATGTTCTTATGAATATGATGTGATAGATATTTCTTTTGTTTACCCTTACTAAGTATTTGAGCTCACCCTTTCATGTTTTCTTTTCCCCAGGATATAAAGAAAGGTTTTAGGTTAAAAAAAGGAAGATCTTTATGGGAGATGTTGAAGATCTTTCACCACGATTAGAAGATTATGTTCTGAGTTTCCAAAGACACTAAACTATTACGGTCCTTGTGTGTGTGTTTTTATTATATACTAAGTATTCCGAAAAATTAATGTAATGACCTTGTACGTCAAGTTTTGGGTCTCTACAAAATATATATTTTAATTATTGATAAAAGTGATTATGTATTGGTTTCTTCCATTCAATGATTGGTTAGAAGGCTTATATAATTATGAACTATTGATTCAGAAGTATTAATTCTTAATTTTCCATTCCTTTAGTTTTAGAAATCAAAAAAACTTTCTTAAAACACGTTTACTAACTTTTTTATGTCCCAAGTATTTTAGTATGTTTTTTTAGAAAACATTACCTTATACAATACATAGAAAATGTTATAATGAATTATTAAAATAAAAATACTCTTATTCATTAAGGTTAATAGATTAAGTATGAATATGATTATAATATTTAACTTTTATCAAACTATGAGTTATAATTTTTTCTTGTCTTTCATATTGACAAAATTCAAGACTATTGGGCTGATTCTAGTACCGATTCACCGTATTGACTCTCAAAAGGATTATCTTATTGAAAATTAATAAATAAGTACATTGTACTCACCAAATTTTATAATCAGAATACATAAAATCATCTCTATTATAAGGAATAACTTTAATACAATAATGGTGTTAAAAAATGACATTAGACTTTTAGTTACATATGAACTGTCAAGGCCCTACACTCTTAGGCCGTTCAACAAACTAAAAAAATATAATCTTTAGAGAATACATTATAAATAGAATATCATTTGAAGAGTTTAAAGTATATTTATTTCATAACTCAATCCATATAAATATCGATAAGCATGAATTTCTAATGATTTGTTTTTTTAATTCCTTAGAGAGCTGATAGTTATAAACAATCCTTGTGAGGGTTTTTTCACTATGAAAATTTTCTTTTGTAATAACATATGATCATTGTTACGATTGAGGGATTCTAAGGATATGAAGATGGTGAATCTGATCCATCACATCAAGTGATTTTTGGGATAAGAAGATAGACATTGATCATCATATTGATGGATTCAAAGGATAGAAAGATAGAGCTCTTCCAATCATCGAATCAAGGGATTTCCTCGTAAGGAAACACAAACTTTACTATAAGTAAAAAATAGTGGATACCTTTATTCAAGATTATTGACTACCTTAGTCTTAAGTATAATAGAGTTAAATCCATTAATTGATTATAATCCATTATTAATTTTTTGATCTATTGTATTACTTGTTTTTACAAGTTACTTTTCCACTGTGCATGTTATAGAAAGGTAGTCATTATACTATTCTTTATTTAGAATTCGGTTTATCGGTATAACTATGAATATGATAAAAAAATACTTTGAAATTTAATCAGATACTTTATGATTAAAATTATTTTACTCGGATATAATCAGATGGTTTATGATTTTGATTTTGTTATTAGGATAATGGGGCTGAGTCTGAGTCTGATATAGTTACTTTAAGAGGCTTTATGTTTTGTTTAGTTTAAATATTTTTAACTATGTTTTTAAGCTAAAATACACACCATATTGTAAGTATATCCATCTAACATAAATTTTTCGATCCTACAATTGGTATTAGATAAAGGTTTCTACTACTTATATACTTACTGATTTTTTACTTTTCTTACATATTTCAATTTGTTTAAGTCTTGATATAATTTTTTTTATAAAATCTGTTACACTAATGTGTACTTATAGAAAAATATTTTCTATTGTTTTATGATGGTAGGTATGAATGTTATTTCTCTTGAAAAATTTAATCCTACTTGACCACCAATTTTTTATGGTAATGACTATAAATATTAGAGAGAGAGAATGAACACTTTTGTGATCAATGATGGAGTTGAAAATTTATTAATGCTTAATGAAAAATATAAGATCCCAGATAGGTATGTTTATAGTTTTAAAAATTCTGAAAAAAAGGAATATAAATGGGATTAAAAAGTTAGAATACCATACTATATTCTATGAAAGGGAATCTCTATAGTCAAATACCATCTTGTGAAGATACAAATAGTATCTGGAGTGTTGGGAAAAATCCCTCAAGGTAACATTGCAGTATTTTTGGGTTGATTTTGTTTGTTGACAAAGCAGGTTTCCATGAAGAAATTTTCGAGTTCCAGAGAAGTTGTTGACAATCCATGTTGACAAAGGACAATGAAAAAGGAATGGACGATCTGGAGATGGTACAAAAGAGAAGTACAAGGTGGCGCCGTTTCCCAGTGTTTGCCAAATTTTTGGGGTCCAAAATTTGGAATTTGGTGAGCATCGCGAAAATAGGATTTCCATGAAGAGCATAATTTAATATGGCAAAGGCATGAATTTTGCGAAGATAGGATGCATGGATTGGATTTCGCGAAGGCCAGAAAAATGGAGGCAGTGATGCTTCGGGATTACGTCAAAAGCTTCACGAATGTCAGAGTTGAAGCGCATCGCGGCGGTGAAGGGCTTTGCGAGGGAGCTTCGCGGCGAAGGCATGAAGGAATGTTGACGGTGATGCTTCACGATTACGTCATGCTCCGCGAACGGAAAGTTGCCGTGGTGCTTCGCGATTTGGACAGAATTCCGGCGGAAACTTAGGAGATTCGCAATTTGCAATGACGTGGTGTTGACTTCCCGCAGAAAGGTCAAGGGGCGGTGGAATCTCCTATAAATAGAGGTCGACCCCCTCGAGAGAGATAGAGAGATTTTTTAGAAAAAATCCATTGCTCTCGGTTCGCAGAGGTGGTTCGCGAAGGCAGTGTGCTTCACGAAAGGGGAGCTTCACGGCGGCTATTCTAGCTCCGCAAAAGGCGTGTGCCCTGCGTTGGCTCAGTGAGTTTCGCGGAGAGGCAGGAGCTCCGTGACGGTCTAAGCATTGCGAAGGTCTGTGCATCGCGAGAGTGCTTCGCGATAGAGCTTTGCGAAAAGGCAGGAGCTTCGCGAAGGCTTGTTTGAGCTTCGCGAAATTGGGAGCTTCGCAAAGTAGGGTGATTTGTGAAGGTGTTTCCAAAAGGAATTGCCCAATATTCAGAGGCAAATAGGTATTCATCAATGTATGAAAGTTGGACTTCAATAGAGCATATATCAATAGTTGAAGATGCATTATTTCATGCAAGTGAAGAGACCTACAGGTCTATAAACTGTGAATGGATTCCCTTCTAGAGCAGTGAGCTTAGGAAGAGGAAGAAGGCGATCCTATCCACTGGTAGTGAGCCAGAGAGAGAGAGAAACATGGAGTGACCCTTGGGAAAGCAGTGAGCTGACCCTAAACTTTGTAAGGGCAGTGAGCCTGGGCATAGAAGTGATCTAGCCATAACTTTGTAATCCATAGCTAGTCAAGTTTAGTGGAATTGGTACGACCGGTAACTTGTCGGCGTATGCTCCTTGGACGTAGCCCTTTGCGGTGAACCAAGTAAAATTGATATGTCCTGTGCATGCTTTACTTTCTGTTTACTTTGTGCAACAGGAAAGGGAGAGAAGAGTGTTTTGCTTAATAGCGAAACAAGATCAGAACAAGCGTTAATTTTAAATTAGTCATACCCTGATTCACCCCCTCTCAGGGTATTCAGCCTTGTGGACCTAACATGGAGTAAATTGGATGTTTCACATTTTGTTACATCCAAATTATTAGAAACCAGAATAGGTATGATTAGATCCAATTACCCAACCTTTTATTTTCTTCGTACAAAATCATTTTCCAAAATGAATCAAAGTTTCATGAAAGTTATTAATAGTTTACAATATCTTGAAGAAAATTGACTCGTTGATGAGATTAGTATTGAAAATATCATCAATATTATTTCCAATGACTCGAAATAAAAAATAACTGATGTTGATGATATAAATAAGTTAAAGAATCTTACTCTTGATGATTTGATTGGTACCCTTATACACTATGAGGTAAGATATATAAGAGATGTTAAGAAATCAAAATAAAAAAATGGTGGTGTTCCTTTTTCTAAAACATCTACTATTTCTTCTAAAGTTCAGTCAGTCAAGAATGTTTTAAAATCATTAAAGAAGAAGAAAGTTTTTGTTTAGTAAGATTTTAACACATCAAAAAATTCATTGAATGAGCTAGATAATCGATCCATAATAATGAATAAGACTATTGGAAAGAAATATTTTCAATACTAATATAAAAAATATCATAAGGATAAAGGTGACAAGAAATATTCTGAGGTCACTTTTTATGAGTGTAAGATAGATGGAAATATCCAAAATGATTTTCCAATGATTAAAAGGAAATATAGAAAGAAAAAAAATTCATAAATAAATTTTAATAAGTATTTTAAATATAAAGGAACTTTTTTTTAAAATCGTCTAACACATGAAGTTCTATTGGCACAGATCCTTCTGAAAGTTCATCTGGTAATGAAAGTTTCGGATAGAAGAAAAATGTAATATTTTCAAAAGTACCCATAGAAAATCAATGTATCATGAAAAAAGTACACACAACAAAATCTCTTACTAAGATTTCTGTAAATTCTAATTATCCAGATTTGAAAAATTATACATCTTCCGAGGAAGAATCTTACCCAACAGAAGATAATTCTTTACCCAATAATGATGATGTTTCCATATTTACAAAACTTATAGAAAATTAAAAATTTAATTTTTTTTAAAAACTCGATAACAATAAAGCTAAACATACTAAGGTTAAATTGAAGAATAACTATATTTACTAATGAAGTATCAGATATTTCTAAATATCTTGATAAGAATATTTCTGAAAAGGAAACTATTTTAAAATATTTTGAAAAATTTATTTCTAAGAAATATGTTTTACAAAAAAAACTTAGTTCCAAAAAAATACCGAAGAGGATTGAAATTTAGTTATCAAACTAAAATATAAAATTTATTGTTTGAAGAAACTTTTATCAAATTTTTCCACTAGAAAGGAAAATTTGAAAAAATGTATAAATAGATTATACCTCATGGTAATAATTTTGTAATGGGTTTTACAAGTAAAAAAATTGTTTTCAATAACAACTATTTTATTCTAAAATTTTAACCTTTTTGTACTAATTGTCAATGTGGTGGGAACTAGAGGAAAAATTTTTCTTTAAAAAAATTTCAATATATTGCATTTTAAAAAGAATATTTTTCAAAGAAAATATGGATACCTAAAGATTTATTTTTTGATAATACCAGAGCCAAGAAAGTTAGGGTTCTGAAAAAATAATTTGTTTGATTTTAGGAAAATAAATAATGTAACAATAGAAAAAACATTTGGTACATGGATAGTGGATGTTCTAGGAACAAGACTAGAAAAAAATACTTCTTCAATAAGATAATGAAGATGAAATATGGAAATGAAAATTTCAGAGATAATGCTCGAGGAGAAATTATCAAAATATGTAACATTGTTCTTCTTGGAAAATTCCTTATTTTAAATGATTTATTTTTTATTGGTATTAAGAAAAAACATATAATCATAAGTCAATTATGTGATTAAGGTTACCTTTTGATCTGTAGGAATAATAAATGTTTAATATATTTTTTCAAGGATGAATTTATTCTTTGTTCCAATCAGTATGAGAATGATTATACACTAAACTTATAAGACCTTAGGAGCCAAGAATTACCTTGAATTAGTGAAATGGAAGATCAATATTGGTTATGAAATAGAATTTTAGGACATAATAACATTATAAAATTATCTAATTTTAAGAGGAAAGGAATTTTTAAGGATCTAACATAACTTAGGTTTAATACTTCTTAAGTCTGTGACCTTTGTCAATATGGTACGAAACATAAGTCATGTTTTAAAAATATTAGTGAACTCTCAACTTTTGATTATTTACAAAGAGTGAACATTGACTTATTTTGATCTATATAAACTGAGATTATTGGTGGAAAATACTAATATATTTCTTAGTTTATTATTACACTAGATACACATGGGTTTATTTTATCACAATGAAATATGAATCCTTCAGTTATTTTAAAACATTTGTAGCCAAAGTTATAAATGGGAAAAAAACTCATTTATAACTATATATAGTGATCATGTGGTGTAATTTTAAAATTATAATTTTTAAACTTTTTGAAATAATAAATGTATATAACATAAATTTTCAGTAACTAGAACCCACAAAAAAAGGGTAGTTGAAAGAAGAAATAGAATTCCTCAAAAGATTACTTAAACCATGTTGAGTGAATACTCAGTTGCTATTTTTTTTTGGGATGAAGTAGTTAGTAATTCCTAATATACTATAAATTGAGTTTTAATTAGACATTTTCTTAATAAAAATCCTTATGAGTTTTGGACAAGAATAAAATAAAAAATTTCTTACATCAAGGTATTTTTTTGGAAAGTATTAATTCAGAATACTAAAGATAATTTACATAATATTTCACCAAAATATGATGAAGGAATATTTATATGTTATCCCACTACTTATAAGGCATATAACATTTTTAATAAAAAAATTGTATCATTGATGAAACAACGTGGGTTATGTTTGATGAAACAAATCATTTGGTTTTCAAACAACATCAACCGACATCCTCAGATGTTATTTCTAAAACTAATTTTCATCCTTTTTTAAAAATTTATTATCATAAGGAAATAACTAAAGAATTAGTTTCTAAAGTTATTCATCAAGGGGATTTTCTACCTACTTTTGAAGAACAAAATTTTGAAAACCCAAGAAGTCAATTTTTTATTATGAATCATCCTAGTGAAAGTAGCATTTGTGATGTAGACCAACTAGTTATGACTAGAAGTTACTTATGTAATGACATTTAATATCTATATTTCTTATCCCAATTTGAACCTAATGACCCAAATGAGGCTTTAGGATATGATGATTAGATTAAGGAAGTGCAATATGATCTCAATGAATTTGTTAGGAACAAAGTCTTGACTTTAGTTGAATGACCTGGAGAAACTTCTATAATTGAAGTAAAATGGGGTTTTCAGAATAAATTTGATGAAAATGGAATAATAATTATAAATAAAGAAATACTTGTTTCTAAGGGATATAATTAAAAATAGGGAATATGTTATAATGAAACGTATGATCTGGTAGAAAGATTTGAAGCTATTCTAATTCTTCTATACTTTACAACATTCGTTAATTTCAAACAATTTCAAATTGATATTAAGTGTTATTTTCATAACACATATTTTTAGAAGGATGTTTATGTTAAAAAACCACCTAGATTTAAAAATAAAAAACATCCAAAACATGTTGATAAACTTACTAAAGTATTATATGGATTTAAACAGTCCCCTAGAGCTTGGTAAGATAGCTTAACTTGATTTTTTAACAATTTTTTATTAAGGGGGTTATTGATCCAACTATTTTTATAAAATAAGTTAATAAAATATTATTATTATATAAATTTATGTTTATGAAATTATATTTGGTTCTACTAAACAGTATTTAATAGGTTCTAGTTTCTGATCTTATAAAGTATGAGTTTGAAATAAGTATAATGGGTGTGTTAAAATATTTCATTGGTTTTCAAATTTCACAAAAACAAGAAAGAAATTTTATATCTCAACATAACAATATAAAATATCTTATAAATATGGATATGATAATACTAAAAGTATTATTACTAATATTGGTACCTCTAGTGTTTAAGATCTTGATGAGGTTGAGAAACCAGTTGATCAAAAATATTTTAGAGGAATGATAAATATTTTACTTCACTTAAATACTAGTCAAATAGATTTAATATTTTCAGTATGCATATGTGAAATATATCTACCCAGTCCAAAATAATCTCATATTAAATTTGTGAAATAAAAATTTCATTATCTTAAGGGAACAATGGATTTAAGACTTTTTTAATCCTCTCAAAATATTTTTTTAATTAAAATGTTTTTTGGATGCTGACTTTGGTGGATGTAGAATGAGTAGAAAAAGTACATTAAGAATTTATCATTTCGTAAGAGATGCTTTAGTTTCTTCTTCATATAAGATACATCGCTTAGTATCATATTACACTACTAAATCAGAATATATAGTAGCTGGAAGTTGTTGTACTCAAGTGTTATGAATGCAACACACACTCCCTAACTATTACATGAGTTTTACTATATCTCAAATACTTTTTGATAATACAAGAGACATTTATTTAAGTAAAAACCCATCACATCACTCACATGATAAAAACATAGATATAATAAATAATTTCCATCTAGATTACACAATTAAAGAAGATATAATTTTAAAATTCATCAGAATGTAAGAACAACATGATAAAATTTTTACTAAAACCATTAGTTCTGATAGATTTGAATATATTAAACAGAATCTTGGAATGATCAACGTAAATTAATAATTCATATGTATATATTTTACTAATATCCTTATATTAATATACTCTTTTTCATAAGGGGAGTATATATTTTTTTAATTTTCAAAAACTTTTGTTTTTTATTTTTTTTAAATTTTTATTTTTTCTAAAACTTTTATCGCAATGAGTTTTTGGACTCACAATTACTATAAATTTTTTTGAGTTATAATTATAAAAATGATTATAGGACTCAAAATTGTTATCAAATTTCAGATCTCAAATTTTCCTAAAATTATTTTTTCAATAATATAATTTTATATCAAAATTTATATAATTCTATTTTAATTCAAAATTTTAACAATCAGTTTTTTATTTCAAAATTTTCACATTCAAAATTTATTAAAAAACTATCATAATATTTTTTTTAGGAAACCAATAATAATAGTCCAGTTATACCAATAAAACTTTATACTCTGAAAGATATTAATATATTATTTTTGTTTTTTCAATATTTCACTACTTTAGTTTATGATTGTTGTTGTTGTTATACTTATTAGTTTTATAATTTTTCTTTCAAAATTTTAACATTTTTATTAATCAGAATAAAACTCATTCCAATAAAAGGATTAAAATATAGACAGTTCAAAAATTATTTTTAAACATTCTTTGGATCAATCTTGACTGTCATATTAGAATGTTTTTTAATATCAATAATAAATTTTGTTATAAAATATAAACCAATTCCCCCATTTGATATAGAAGGGTGGGTAACCCTGTGTACGAAAATAGTTCTTGAATATTTTCACCCCAAGATGCTTCAACCTTCAATGGCCTCAGTATGAAATTTTTCCTTTTCATTTGATATTTAGTTTTAGAATCCAGATCTCATGGTGACCAAAGAATATTATGATAAGTGGTTTGTCTTTAGGGAATGATTGGTTGAAATAATGTGGTTTAAAAAATATGATTCAAAACTCAATAATATAACTTCATTTAAAGGTTGGGAATCTATGTGTATCAAAAAACCTGATAAAGATTTTGATTTGTACTTTCTAGAAGTAGTTCTAGAGTTTTATGTTTTATTACAGTTTGTTAAGTAGGATGAGAAAGATAAACTTCCTTTCACAATGTTTGGGAAATGGTATGAGTTTTCCTAAAAAATAGTTTCAAGACTTGTTAGACTTCATTTAGAAGGATAAGCATATTTTCATTATCATAAGATTCCTAAAAATATCAGTACAATTAACAATAATATGGTATAAGATTCATTGTTTTAGGAGTATGAAAAGGTTATAAAGGTTTCACACTTAACTCTGGACAACCGAGTAGTTGCCCTGTGGATTTAAGGATAGTTGATTTCAAGAAAGGGAGATAAAGATACATTAAGGGTATTTTATTTTTTCATGATTGATTATATGGTGAATACGAGGAATTTTAACTTGGTAAAGTTCATCTTTATAATAGTATAGGATATCAAATATTCCTCAATCTATTTGAATACTATAATGTCTTCTGATTTCAAAAGAAAAATGGTTATAAAATTTTTGGAGATCTTCAAGGTGTAAAAAACATCATATACAGTCTAAGAAAATATTTCCTTTATCAGGGATAATAATATGTCTATGATGAATTTTTTTTGATGTACAACAAGTTTATATAGAAATTTTATGGTACTGCCTCTAATTATTAGTCATCAAAGAAAAAAGATGAGGCTGATTAGAAGAAAAATAGAAAGGGAGATACATCTCCTACTATCAAGATAAAGAAATTAGAGAATATTAATGATGAAGTTTTTTATAAAATGATCAAACATAATACTGAGAAAAATCTAGGGATTTGGCATTTAGAATCAAACTCACATATGCTAAATATTTAAAGACTCTGGCTGTCAAATAGTTAGAAGAAGAAGAGATTTGAAATATAAAAAATAAAAGGTTACAATAAGAAAAACTTTGTGAAATTTTATTGAAAGTAATAGAAATAGATTCAGAGAAAATAGTGCTATAGAACCGATCAAAGAAATACCAAATCAGGTTTTGTTTTTGAAGAAACAAATGTTGTTCATGATGAAATTAGTTCTATGGTTTATTTGGGAAAAAAATTAGTTGAGGAAAAATCGGTCTCCGTCATCCCATAGAATGAATATGAACCAGAGGTAGCTGGTTAGGGAATATTTAGAACTTCCAAGTAATTAAAAAAAGACTAATAAAGAATTTTATAACGAATTTTATGGAAAATAAGGAGAAGTAAAAGAAGGAGAAGATATGAAAAGTGAAGAAGAATATGATTAAATAGAAGAAGAGGAAGTTGAAAAATAATAGCAGGAATAAAAATATAATTAAAAATATGATGATAAAGAAACTAAATCCGATAAAGAATCATCAAAATAATCCTCATCCATATCAATTTTACCCTATAAGTTTATAATGGTTGAAAAATATTCTTGCTCTAAAGAGGAAGAATCTTTATTAGAATAAGAAGCACAATCTTCATCAAAGAAATATAAAGATGATCAATATTCAAAAAAAGTTGGTGATAAATCCAATACTGATAAGGATGTTGATATTATTGAATTATAATATAAAAAGGATGTTTCCAATGAAGTTTAAAAGGTAGTTTTAAAGAATAATAAAAATAAAGGAATGAAGTTGACACTGAAACCAGAAGAATCAAACCTAGAAAAAACTTCTTTAGGATCATTAGATTTGGAGGCTACAATTTAAAAAAAGGTTTTTGTTTTAATGTTCAATATTTGAGGCGGATAGAAGAAAAAAATCACATACTTTCCAAAACATGAAGCAAGGTGTCAGATGATTCAGAATAGTCTTAGTGAGAAATCAGAATCTATAAAAATTTTGATTGAACCAGTGATTTTTATTAAATATGAATTAAAGGTTTTTTACAAAAATTCCCAAAAAAGAAATAGGTAATTTAATCATATGGTGAAGTGTTCCAACAAGATTTATTATCATATTTATATGTATGATGAACACCTTCATTAAGTAAAGAATATCTTGTCAAAATCAGCAGATTATTTTAAAAAACTATCATTATACATGGAAGATAGTGTAAATTTTGTTGAAGAGTTCAGAGATTATACTGATGAAAAGAATAATGATATGAAAGTTATGAAATTGAAGATCCGAGATATGGAGTTAGTGATGAGTAGACACAAATATTGTGAAAATGAAGTGATTCTATTGAGTGATCAGAATAAATTTTTTTTGAGGATGTTTAATAGATAAATTTTTAAGACCGTATACAAGATGAAAAAGTTATGAATCTTGAGAAGGATATGACTGAATTTAAGAAGATGAAATAATTTTCAAAGACTTTACGAAGAAATAATTAATTTCTTTTCTTTTCAACTCTTGAATGTATTTTTTTTGTAAAACATTTGAATTGTCTGTTAGGAATGAATTATCTTTTCATCTAATTACTTTATGATTGAATTTTTTATGATTACAATTATATATATGTTCTTTAATATTTCTCATAGATAATTATTTAGTTCAATTCCTTGTTTCATTTGTTATATTTTCTAACATTTTAAGAAATATCATATCCCATTATTTTGAAAATCACAATAGGGGAGAATATTTTACAAAGGGGAATAATTCAATATTAACAAGGATAAAGTTTTATCAAAAGGTGATATTATTTAATAAAGGATGATATTTCTTTTAAAACGAGATATACTATCCTTAGGGGGGAAATATTCTTAAGGGGGAGAAGTTTTCTTTATAGAATAAATTTTCTATTACTATATACATTATTCAACATCATATTCAGAAGAAATAAAAACTCATTAAAAGTTATGTTTCAAATAATAACTCAAAATAAAAAGTTATTAAAAGAAAAAATGGATATATGTTTTTCAAGTTATTTTTATTTATTTTTTTGGGTTTGTGAATTCCAAAAGGGGGAGATTGTTGAGTCAAAAGTATTACTTCTTAATTTTATATTCCTTTTGCTTTTGATATCACAAAAACTTTCTTAAATTTTTTTTAATAACCTTATTATGTCCCATTTATTTTAGTATGTTTTTTAGAAAATATTACCTTCTACAATACATAGAAAAAGTTTTAATTAATTATGAATATAAACTTACTATTTTTAGTTATGGTCATCAGACTGAGTATGCATCCCATTATCGGATTTACCTTTTATTAGAATAGGAGTTAGAATTTATTATTATATTTCACACTGAAAAAATTCATGACTATTGGAATGATTTTGGTACCAATTCATATAATTTACTCTTATAAGTATTATTATATTAAAAATTAATAAATAAGTCCATTGAACTCACCTAAGTTTTTAATTATAATACATAAACTTGTTTCTATTATAAGGAATACCTTTAGCACTATAATGGGGTTGAAAAAAACAATGTTAGAATTTTAGTTATAGAGGAGTTGTCAGGAACTAACAATCCAAGTCCATTGCAAAATACTTAGAAACATGACTGTTGGAGAATCAAATATAAATAACGAGTCATTTGAAGAGTTTGAATTAGATTTAATTCAAAACTCTAGTCTTTTGAATATTTTTAAGCATGAACTACTCATTCTTAGTCTTTGTAATTATTTTAAGAGTTGATAGTTCTAAGGAATTATTTTCAGGGTTGTTTCCTAACAAAAATTTTATTTTGTAATCATGCATGATCATTTTTACGATCGAGGGATTACTAGGATAATAAGGTAGTGAATTTGATCCATCAGATCAAAGGATTCTGGGGATAGGAAGATATACACCAATCATCGTATCAAGGCCTTCTAGGGATAGAAAGACATAGCTATTCCGATCATCGTATCGGTGGATTTTCTATTAAGGAAAGAAAAACATTACTCTATGTATAAAAAAGTGGATAACTTTATTCAAGGTTATTGACTACCTTAATCTAAAGTTTTCAAGTGTTAAATCCTTTTAATAAATTTTATATCATTCTTTCTTTTGTGAGCTATGGTATTTTTTTTATAAGTTACTTTTGAACTGTTCATGTTATAGAAGGTTACTCCTTATACTATTCTTTATATAAAATGGGTTTTATTAGTATAAATATGAATATGTTAAAAAAACATTTGATATTAATCAGATACTTTGTGATTACGATTCTTTTACTCTAATATAATCAGATGATTTTCAGTTCTAATTCTTTTACTCTGATAATCATATTGATTCTCATTCTGATAAAGTTACTTTAAGAGGATTTTTGTTTTGTTTCATTTAAATATTTTAAAATATGTTTTTGACTACAATTTACCCCCCTCTTGTAAGTATAACCAACTAAGATAATTCTTATGATCCTATATGAATTACTATCAATTATAATTTCATTTATACTAAAATTTTTATATATTGGTGGAAATTGTATGTTATTCATATTCATTATACCTGAATGCATGACATATTGGTTATGTTATTTACTAAGAGAAGTTTGGGAAGATTTTCAAGATTTTTTGGATTCATAAATTCTATTTTATTCTATTAGTTTTATAATCTTAAAATATTTTTATTAAATATGTTTTGATAAATAATATAAGAAAATAAAATAGGTCATTGAAGGTGTTTCACATGGATCACTTATTCATAAAAAAGACAATCCAAATTAATTATATGCAGGTGAATATGGATATTTTTTTTATTATTGAATACATGTTCTATATTATTTATATAGTGTTTCTTATTTTCAAATTATTGTTTCTTAATTATAGTTTCATCATTAAAGTGGATGTGTAGAATGTGTTTATTATTTTTTATGATTCATTTATGATATTACCATGACCAAAATGATAACATATTTTCATAGGGTTAGTCCCATTATATGTTATATGTTTTAAAACAATATGAAATATCATTAATTTTGAAACATTTATTGTTTTTATAGTTCTTTTATAATGTTTCATTATATTTGGAAGATGATTTAAACCACTATTGAGGATTATTTTCAGACTACATTATAGATTTTTTTTTTGAAATTTATATCTAAAATATAGATGCTGTAGTGAAGTTTAAAATGAGCATTTTCAACTATTTTATACTATTTTCTATTTTTTCTGCTATTGGTTTTATGTTTACAAGTCATGGATTATTTTATTTTAATATATTTAATTTTTAGGTTTCAATTTCTTTTATTATTAAAACATATATTGAAATTACATCTATATGTACATATCTTGAGACTTTAGAAATCTATTTTTTAGTAACCGATATCAAAATTAATTTTCAACATTGGTTTTTTATTAAAATTTATGTTTAAATCAAATTTTGAAATCTATTCATTAATGAACTGAGTATAAAATTCTCTCGACATGTATAGATGGATAGACTATATATGTAAATTTTTATAATAACTAACAATGATAGTTACGTTGAATGATTTTTTTAATAAACAACATTTAAAAAATAAATTTTAATTATGGATGTATTCATATCACCTTTTAAATGATGTGAAAAATTTAAATTAATCTCCATTAAATGGTAACATTCTAGTAGGTTTGGGTGATCGAAAAGGAAATCCACCAAAAAATGTCTTTTGAGAACCTTATAAGGGATGAACCTAATATAAAATTATTGGAGAATTACTACCCACCATACCAACTATTTATTCAGAATTGGATGATCTAGGAAGTACTTTAATGGGTTGATATGAGAGATAAGCTAAACTTATTGATATTATGGACAATTATGAAAATTAAAAATTATAAAAACCAAGGAAATTAAATTCTTATCAATAAGAGAATATCTAACTTTAGTTTATTTCATCATGAGACTGAGGTGGTATAGAATATTCTTATTACCCTCTTTTTTATTTTGGTATATAAAGGAATCGATAGATCACTCCAGGGCTATCACATAGAGGATCAAATGTTTCCCTTAGAAAGGATACTTTAGAACTGGAGGATGTTGAAAATATTTCATGATGATAGTGAATGAATTCTAGAATTATTAATCCCATTTGTAGGTAGATCCTTTATTTATTAAATTTATAAATTACATAAACTTACCTACGAGGTTGGAAATAAAATTTCAGATATAGGAAATTCACCATTAGAAGACTCTCAAATATTGAAAATTACATTGAGGTGGAATATCCATTCCGGTCGTAATATTATTTAAGTTGATTTATATTCCTATATACCAAAAAAAGAATATAAATAATTTCTTATATGTGAACTTCAATGCACACTTCAAGGGGTTCATATTTAGATTGTGGGAATGGTGAATACTGAACACTTTCTCAAGATCATTGAGTTAATTCTATCTTTGGATGGATTTAACTATCATATAATCCACATAGAATCCACTGTCCTCCCTAGGAGGTCTTAATGATGTGATACACAACTTTTTTGTATGTTTCATAAGAATTTATTAAGAAAAGGGGCATCACTCGATAATAGTATGTTTTATTGGAGACATGGATTCAATGACATATTTATCTTTGGGGTTTATCTGGATTTGATTATATCTAGAGTATCCATCCATGATGAATATGGCCTAAAAGTTTGAGGTTACATCAACTAAAAAATCTACGACCACTATGGGGATATTTACCTTTGTTAAGTGGTGGTTGAGGTCACAGAAGTAGATAAAGTCTCCTATATGCTGGTTTTTTTATTTTATTGTGACAACTTTGGCCAAGTAATTGAGTTAATCTACCTCTTTACTAAAGATGAATTTTATCGTCTTATCAACCTCAACCTTTTCCATGGAATTGTGGGAGGTGTTCATTCTCCTTGGTGAATAATTATATCCATAATATTCAATATGAAGGACCATATAGTGGATAAATACATTAGGGTTGAGCCTTATAATATACTTATATCTCCATGAAAATATATCATAGTTTAACTTAGAAAACACAACATACTGCTTCTATTTTTTAAGAGGCATGGTGTCAATGACTAGTGTCATCATTGGTTCTTATTCTATACCTAAGTTTACCTATATCATCTCATTGATGGTGGTGTAAAACTTCTAATTTGATGGTTGGAGGGGATTTATCTAGTTCTCCTTATAAGAAGTGTGAGGATATGAGGGAGGGGAAAAATCATTAGTTATAGTTGGTGGAATAACATCACCTTCCAATATATGTAAATAATATTTTGAAGCATCTATCCGACCTTCTTATCCTATGAAAACCATGTTGTTAGATTCCCTAATTTCTTGTATATATAATCTTTTCCCACATAGTCTACTCAATATGTCCAAGAAATATATCCCAATAGAGAACCAGTTGCTCAACCCTCAACTCCTTGATAATAGGTTATGGAAAATAATCACCTTACAATATAGTGAAAGAATATTTAGAACAAATTTTTTAACCTTTTTATTCTATGAAAACCATTTTGGTGGATTCTACAGTTCTTAGCCATTGAGATCATCACATGTGTGGTATGATTAGTATGTCAAAGAACCACAGATTAATCAACCACTAGTTAATCAATCATACTCTATAATATACATGGTGAAGATTCAAATTAATACACATAGAGAGAAATCTTTGATATGTGTTGGGATAGGAATCCTCTAGAATTTGTGTCAACTGACTTTAATATGAGTAGAAGGTGATTTGAGATCACTTCTTTTCTCCATCATAATGAATTGGTGTCAAAGGTCGAGAGTTATTTCTTCCAAATGGTGGATAAGTAGCATAAAAATACTCTTTAGGTTATTTTAATTTTTATTTGAGGTGGTATTCAAGTCGTTAGGGCCATTGTCTTGCTCTAATCTATCAACATGGGGTTTCTTTCCACTCTTCTTATAGAACCCAACATTAATATAATGGGTTTCACCTGAGTCAAATGGGTAAGAATCACTATGTAACACCATTACTTGACTATTCAAGTTGTATTTTAGGCAATGGTGATATGATGATGGGATGTCTACATGCAGGTGTAACCACGTCCTCCACATAAAGGCATTGAAAGTAGTGTTTTATGAGACTATCATGAATTTATTATTGGATACCAAATCACTAAAGTAGGAAATCAATAAGACCTTATTGAGTTTTTTTGTCTCACACTTATCATATCCCAAAATTTTTAGGTTATATGGGAATAGATCAAATTGTACACATCTCAGATTATGGAGCATTTGGGTCGGGAAAAGATTGATCACTAATCTACTACATTATAATAATTGATGGGAATCAATTCCATTAAGCTTTCCTAAGATAAAAAATAGAAGTATTTGGCCCTATATGACTATAAAATCATCTTCCACATGGAAGGATATGAGTACATGAAACTCTTTATGTTGAAATTCTTCTACATGGTAGGATTTAATTCCCTCCATTTCAGTCTCAAACTACAGAGATCACTTTAGAGCCTCTATAAGGGCCTCCCAAAGGTCCCTTTATATATGGAGTGCATTGAGTATTGATAGTCAATATAGAATACTCTAGAAGTACTTGAGCACATTTTTCTCCAATTCAAGGTGAATTTTTTACTCCCAATGGGTATTTACTTCAATATAAGTGTGTAGGGACCAGTTGGATATGGTATAGGTGCTTGGTTAGAAAATAGTAAATTTTATCAATAATTGTATGGTCATGAATTAGCGAGATAGTCAACTAGTCGAATTGGGCATGTATCTTCGGTGGAGGATATTTCCCTAGATTATTTTTCTTACTGATCCTAGAGAATCACTTACCTTATTATCTTGGTAAAATAGTGCTTTAAGGGATAACACCGTAGGCATTGTGATTTCATGAGGATCATATTTCCTTTGCTTAAGAATTTCAGTTATGGGATTTTGGGGGATCTGGTAGGTGTGTTTGATCCTTGGGATCAATATAAGGATGTACCAATCTGATAAATTTGAGATAGGAATACTACAGTTTATCATTAGAGGATTATGGTAATGTTTGATGAACCATGTAATTTTCTCCCAATACGGGGGGCATGAAATCCATGAGGTTGAAAACCCTATTTTAAACTAACATGGTCTCCTTTTCATCCATTTGACACCGATGCTGGATTTTTCAAGATTTAGAGGGATGTGAAGCTGGTGGTGTTTCTAAAGAGAATGAACTGAATGAGGATGGTGTTGGATAATTTAGTCGCACCCAAATTATCCCATGGTATAGAGCAGTTAACTTTTAGGATATTAAATCATTGAAATTCTGTGTATATTGACTCACAACCTACTTTCTTTTCTCGAAACCTTGACCATCATTGGGGGTGGAAGAAACACATATAGTATGTCCAAGAAAACTATGGTATCGACAATAATTGGGGAAATTATTCTTCTTAGCTTCTAAGGGAACCCTTACCCTCACTCTCGAGTCTAGTGCTAAAAACTCTTTATTCCAACACTAGATTTTATACAAAGTGATATGTCTCAAGGTAAATAGACACACACACACACACACACACATTTCCATAATTTAAACATTACATCTCACAATAATAAAATAATCCCATGAATAGAAGGTTTAGTGTATTTGATAACTATCTATATAAGAAACTTATTTTACCACACTTGAGAATATTTCTACACAATTGAGCCACAAGAGACTCCTTTATTGACTTAACACAAGTTATAACCATATCCATAAACTAGGGAATAGAAACATAAGAAAGGGGTGAGATAAAACACTTAGTAGGGGAAAACTTATCAACATGTCATCAAGGTTTAGATTATAATCGAATGATTAAACATGAGCATGAGATAAATATATTTTTAAAAAGAACATTGAACAAAATATTTTTCCATATGTCATGATTTAAGTATATGCAATCTCAAATGAAAAAAATATACCATGAGGTAATAAAAATGATCCATAAAGAATAATCATATTAATATGTCATGGAAATTTAACACACCCTTGGGAAAGAGCATACCAAAAAAATTTGGAATAATCATATGAGGAATGAACATAACCTTTGTGAGTTATTACTCACACCCATGATTAGTGGAAAAACTTAATTACACCCATATATACATATCTCATGATATATAAAATATAACCAATGAACTGGATAGATTTAATAGTCCCAAACCATATTTGGGATTTATTAGACCCAAAATATCTCAAGGATTTATTGGACCGAAAACACCTTAGGGATTTATCAGACTCAAACCCTCTTAGGGATTTATTGGAACCAAATAATCTTAGAGATTTATCAGAGCCAACATATAATTTAATACCAATCCATACATGTTTGTGCTATATATGAAATAAATAATGAATTATATCATAGAGAACCCATGGAAATAAAATGGTTTTTGAAAATTTTAAAAGTTGTATCACCTAAAATTACTTCAAGAGTTAGATAAGTCGATAGAAAAACTCAATCACCAAAATGGAGTATTTAAAAATGGAATTTATAGGGTGATTCATGAATCATAATTCATAAGAGAAAAATATTTTATAGTTAAAGATTATAATTTAAGTAAAACTTAAAATATTAATTAGAAAATACTTCTTAACATTTTTATAAAACTAAGAAGTTATGATTCACTTTCAAAAATATCACTTCTGAGAAAAAAAGGAATTTTAAAGATAACTATTTAGAAATAAATCTAAATAATTATGCTTATAAAAATAAATAAAGGTTTAAAAATTGTGGAGTGAGAAAATTTTGAAAACATTTACTTTTTAAAAATAATCATCAATAATGGATACTTAACAAACATAAATGTTTTCCAAAGGAAAACTGGAGTGAAAAAAAAATACAAACCTGAAAGAGAAATACTTTTTAATATTTTAAGAATACATTTATTAAAACCTAATCACAAATAGAGTGAATAATATTTTATGTAAAAATAGGTGATAATAAATTTAAATATTAAAAAAAATAAAAAAAATTAGATTCCAAAATAATAATGGAGAAAATTTATGGGAAGAGAAAATAAGGACATGAAAGAGAAAGAGTTTATTTAGAGATAATGAGAATTATTATTAACATCATAAAATAATATGAATAAGTAAATTAATATTTGTTATTCAACATAATATAAATTGGAAATAAATTATAATATCATCATATAATATTAGAAAACTAAATTATAAAACCATAGTCAAAGAAGAATCATTATGTCTTAAAAAAATATGTTGAGTCAAATAACCCCTTACGACTTATTTTTTTAATAAAAATACCTTGAAAGGGAGAACTTAAAATTGATGTTCAAATTAAATTATTAAAATATAATTCATGATATTATATATATAATAGGTAGTACACACACCTTTCAAAGAAAATTATACATATAAACACAACATGTCTTAAAGAAACGAAATTTTGAGTAAACTCCCTTACCTTAAATCCCACTTAGCCAATAATGAAACATCATATTGTATAAAAAATAGCCACATTAATAACCTATATAAGAATATTATTCATACCTATAAAATTTTATAAAATTTATTTATAATTATTTCTTACAACTATATTTTTTATTTATATTTTATTTTCATCATATGATTTTATTAGCTTGTATTGTTTTTTTAATAATAGTTTTAGAATGGAAGTGTTAATTCCTGTTGATAGATTAAAATTTAATCATTAAAATATCATTATTGGTACTGAAATAGATGTTTTATAATTATTTATAATGTTATAATTTCATTTCATAAGTATTTTTATCATGATTCATGACAATGAAGTCGGGGAAGAGATTGTTTGGAAATTTTTTAATAAAAGAGGGAGGCCATTAATAATAAGTTAAATATTAAAATAATATTTCTTGAAAAAAAAATATTTTCTCATTAATTTCTAATAATATAAATGGTTAATTTTCTATAGTCATCCATTATATATATTCATATAACTGTTCTTGGAGGTGGTAACTCACCCAAACCAGAAAAATCTATAATCTTTGGGTGAGTATGATTAAAAAAGTGATTATTTTGGAATAATATCATTATTATAGAATCTTAGTGAAATAACTTATATGTTTAAGGTAGTTAATCATACTTTAAAAAGGTTTGATCAAGAATAAAATACTATATAAAAAAATAAAAAAATCACTTTCATAGCGGTGGTAGTTCGTACGTACGAATGAGTGGTGCGTTTGTTTCAATAAAACAATAGGATGATTGGGAATTTATTATATTTTAATAATATTAGAAGATTTATAAAAATAATATTTATTCATTTAATACAGTATTTTAACCATACGTGAACGTTATTTATGAAAAATAGATCATGTCACTTATGGTGGTGGTTGTCCGCACATAACACAAATGACTTTTCATTTTTCGAATGGTTGAGAGAATGGTAGAATATGGTTATATAAGAAAAATAATAACATTTTAGAATACTTATGACAATAATTTATTTATTTAAACATGTTTTGGTTATATTATGATGAGGTAGAATATAAAACAAATAAAAACAAATAAAATAGAATTTATTGAGAATTTCACCTTACTCCTTGAAATAACTCCTTTGTAAAATGTAATAAGGATTTAGAAGGTGGTATTTTGAGAATATAAAAACATATAAGAATTATATAAGAGTGTTGGGGAGTTATTTGGGGAGATTTTTTTTAATCTAAGAGTCTTGGAATGTGAGGAGAAGTGGGGTAGTGAAGGTTACTTTTATATGAAAAAAGAGTGGCTTTATTTTAATAATATAAAAGGTAATGGCACTATTCAAAGGTCACATGAATCCAATAAAGAAACTAATATAGTGGGTTTAGGGTTGAGGTTGATAAAGAATCAACAATACATTTTTAAACATGTTTTTGACATATTTTTAATCCATTTACTCTGGTATTTTCCCTTTTATCATTTTTGATTTTTACTATGGTTACTAATTTTTCCCAATTAATTTAATTTTAATACCTATAAATAAAATGGGACTTATATCATAATATATAAATTATTAGTCCAAATATGAGATATATATTTTCAAATAAAATATTTATTGGTGATTAAAATCAAACTTATTATTAGTGAACGTAACGCGTAAAAACCATTTTTAGAAATATTGTATTTTTATGCATAAAAATAATGATTAAGATACAATTATGAAGGTTTTCTTATTTATATGAAATTAATTGGTTTATTATAAAATATATAAGAGTTATCTGGATTTAAAAACATAAAAAAACCAAATTCCACCATATAAATACTTTATTAAATGAAATAGATCCAAAATAGTTTTATTAAAGTTAAATATTACTTATGTTTCCAAAATGCTAAAAAAGGGATTTATAAATTTAAAATTGTATTTTAATTTTTTTTAAAATTTATAGGATTATATATATTTTTTAATTTTTTTTTCATAAAATTTCAAATCATTCTTGTATTATGACAATCTCATAAAAGTTACTCTATTTGAAAAATCAGAGTTTTCACTATTCACCAAATATTTGACATATTCAGAAAAATATTAAAAAATAATCATAATAAATTTTTTACATTTTGAATTCAGAAATAAATTTCATTTTATAAAATAAAAATTATAAAATTTTTAAACCTAGTTTTTAAAGGAAAATACAATATATAATGAGAAATGTTTTTATTGAAAAAATGATGCTTTAAGTGCTCATAATATTATTTCATATAAATTTACAATTTAAATTATTTCAATATATTTAATCATATATAATAATATTTAAAAATTTAAAAATTTTATTTTTAGGATAAAATATACAACACTTCAAAAATAGTTTTTTAGGAAGAACAATAATTTTTAATATTAAATCACATTAAATATTTATCCTCTAAATGTAAGAAATTTTAGTTGAGAAAAATATTTAAATTTAATAAATTTATTATTATTATTATTATATTTTTTATAATAATATTATTATAATATTATATAGCTCATTTTATTTTTGTGCTGTGGGTGAAATAAACTATCACCATAATGTTTATTTAAAAGGAAAAAATATTTTTAAAATATTAGGGTGTAACATTCTACCACATTAAATAACTCACATCATCACAATTTTCATTATTTTTCACCAATGAAAGAATATAATAGATCCATAAGAAAATCAGGATATATTTTCTAGTGATATATCTACCTTAAATGATTAGATTCTTGGAGACTCATCATTTCCCATACAATAGGAATTAATTGAGAATTTGTTTTATCTCAGAAATTTTTACCAAATACGATTCCTTGGTTGGCTTATAAAACATAGAGGTTTACTGAGAAATAACTTCCACAAATTAATTTTCATTATCTTGATTCTAATAAAACACTAAAACTAAAATATTATGATAATATACAATAATATCAGAGTAGATGACCATATAA
This sequence comes from Viscum album, assembly GCA_963277665.1. Lineage (NCBI taxonomy): Eukaryota > Viridiplantae > Streptophyta > Magnoliopsida > Santalales > Viscaceae > Viscum > Viscum album. Next base: position 267,206,968 of record OY728143.1, on the reverse strand, counting down.
ATATGAAAAGTCAATCCAAAGATGTATTCACCCATGACATATTCATTTAAACCAATGACACTTTTGGTTCAATTTGATATAGTTGAATAAACCTATAACTCCTTAAGTTTATCCTAGGTTATCCATGGTCATATTTCTATTAGGTTCTCTATCTGTACTAGTTATATATTATATCCTAAAATTCCATTTAAATCCTTCATAATGGTTTATTAAGAGTGTGTGAATTACCAATGAATATCCCCTAGGAGTGTTAAACCAAGTTTGATGTTAGGCCTTTTTCTCATGCACCAAGTGAATAATGGTTTAATACTGAACCATACTTTTCAAGGTTATTACCCCAAGGTTCATTTGTACTAGATCCTATACCCACATGTAGTATATATATAGGGATTCCATTAATACTAAACCACAAACTCTATACTTTTCCAAAACATCAGGGTGTTATATTATATTTACACTTTTCCCTAGGGTTTTTTTTCAAAGTTTATCTCATAATAATCATAAATAAAATAAACTAACCCTAAAAAATAACTAAACCTTTCTCTGATACCAACCGAGGTACTCCAGACCCACACTCTCAGATTTGGTGCTAAAAACACTTTCTTTAAAAACCATATTTGATGAAAATTGGGATTTCCGAAGATAAAAATACATATATTTCAATAATTTATACATTAAATCTCACAATAATAAAAAAATAACAATATAATAAGGTTTAATGTATTTGATAACTATCTATATAAGAAAATTATTTATACCACCTGTGAAAATTTCTTTATAATTTATCTACACGAGAATCACTTCTTGACTACTCATAAGATATAATCATATTTATAACATGGTGAATGAAAAAACCGAGAAAGTGATGAGGTAAAATAATTAGTAAGGGAAACATTATCTACATACCATCAAGGGATATATCATAATCATTTAATAAAACAGAAACATGGGAGAAATATCTTATTAAAAATGACATGGAATAATAAGATTTATCTATAAGTCATGAGAGAAGGAAATGTAATATAAAATGATCAAACATATACCATGATGTAATAAACCTGAGACATGGATAATAATCATAGTCATATGTCGTGGAAATGTAATATACCGTCTGAAAAAAGAATAATAAAAAACATTTCCACAAACATAATCACAAAAAACATGACCATATTGAGTCATCACTCGCACACACACTTAGTGGGAAACAAAATTACACCCATGTATACATATATCATGAGATATAAACTTCTAACCAATTAATTATATGGATTTAATAGACCCAAAACATTTCATAGTTCTATAAAACCCAAACCATCTCAAGGATTTATCAGACCTAAACCATCTTAGGACATTATCTGACCTAAACTATCTCAGGATTTTATTAGTCCCAAACAGTCTTAGGGATTTATCAAACCCAAAATATATATTAATAATAATCTATAAATGTTTTTATTCAACATTAAATCAATATTTCATCATATAATATAGAACACATGGATGAAAAATTATTTTTACTACATTTATAAGTGGTATCACATTGAATAAATTTAAGATTCAGATCAGTTGATACCCAAAATTCAATAACCCAAAAAGAATATTTCATAGGGAAGTTTAGAGGGTAATTAATAAAAAATAATTATATAGGAAATAAATATTTTATAGAAAAATTATATAATATAAGTTAAAGACAAAATATTCATTAGAAAACATTTCTTAACACTCTCTTAAAAATAAGATGTTATTTATCACTTTTGAAAAAACCTCTTCCACGAAATTTAAAAAAGGAATTTTAAAAATAATTATTTAGAAATACATATAAAAAATGATGCATAGAAAAATATATAATGGTTTAAAAAAGGTGAAGTGATATTTTTTGAAAAATTTACCTTTAAAAATAATATTCAATAATGGAACCTTGAAAAACATAACAAGATTTCAAAGGATATGTGGAGTAGAAGACAAAATTAAAATCTTGAAAGGGAAATACTTTTTTAATATTTTTAAAATAACTTTATTGTAAAAAATATTGTAAATAGAGTGAAAAATAATTCATTTTAAAAAAGGAATAGATAAATTTGAATATTACATGAAATAAAATATATTTTGTTTTTAAAATAATAAAGAAGAGCATTAGCAAGAAGAGTTTACATGGATATGGAATTGAAAGAGATAATTCGGAGAGAATAAGCATTATTATTAACTTCATAAAATTTTATGAAGAAAGAAATATATCAATGTAATCCCATATAGAAAAGGAGTAAAGGAATAAAAAAACCATCATATAATTTAATAAAACCATTTCATAAAACCATAGTAAAAAACAATGATTATGACTTAAGAAAAGTAGTTGAGTCAAGAAAACCCCTTGCGACTTAAGAATTTTTTTAATAAAAACACCTTGAAATAGATAGATTGAAATTGAACATCAAATACCCAAAATAAAAGATAATTAATGATTTTATATATCTAATAGGAAGTATACACAAAATTTTAGTTAAATTAGGTGCGTAAACAAATTATGTCTCAAATAAAGGAAGTTGAGATGAAGGACCCTTAACTGTAATCCTTCTTAGATGAGTGTGATCAAACCTCCTATATAATAATAAAAACTATACTAATAACCCATTTTAATACTTTATTTATATATATAACCTTTTATAAACTTAATTTATAATCATTTATTATAAATATATTAGTGAGTTATATTTTAATTTAACCATAAGATATTATTGGATTATATTGTTTGTTTAGTATTAGTTTCATAATTTATGTGTATATTCTTTTTTATAGATTAAAGTTCATAATATTTTGATCATTATAAGTACTTTGGTAAATTTATTATAATGAATTATAATTTTATAATTTAATTTCATAAGTATTCTAATTATGATTTGTGATGATGAAGTCGGTGAGAAGCTTATTATGGTAATTTTTATCGAACAAAAGGGTGGTACATTAATAATAAGTTAAATATTAATATAGCATTTATAGAATCAAATAAAACACATTATTTTATCATTAATGTCTAATAATACAATTATTTAAGTTTACATAGTCATCCATTATATAAATTAATATAATTGTTCATGTAGGTGGATAAAAAGACCTAAACTAAAAAAACCAATAATCTTAGGGTGAGTATGATTAAAAAGGCGATTATTTTGTAATAATATCATTATTAAAAAATAATAATGACATTATTTAGATTTTTAAGGTGTTTAATCACATTTTAAGAGGGATTTTAAATGTTATTCATGGAGGTTGTAGTATTCACATATGCACAAGAGACAAATTTGTTCCCATAGAATGGGAGGACAATTGGGAATGTTGTAGAATTTAATAATACCAATAATGTTATAAATATCATCTTATTTCATCAAATACCCCCATTAAACCATCCTTTTAAGGAGGTTATGAAACAAAAGTCACATCGCTTATGGATGTAGTAGTCCATATGTAACACAAGCGATATTTTTTTTATTTTTGAATGGTTCTAGGGAAGTTATACAATGTTATTTAAATATTAAAAAAATTGTTTAGTTATATTTTTAGGATGTATAAAATTAAATAAAGTAAAATAATTGAATTTGGAGTCATTAATAATTTTACATTACTCCTTGGAAGAGCTCCTTTGTAAATTGGGTTAAATCCAAAAAATTTATAATTTTATCTTAATCATAATTTTTAAGAATAAAAATACACTTTTCTAAAAATGGTTTTTAAACTATTATTTTATTATAATAATTTCATAAAAGTGATAGTATTTGAGAAATTGGTATTTTTCACAATTCACCAAAAATTTAACCTTTTCATAAAAAATATAAAAGACAATCTTAATAAAATTTTGACATGATGGATTCACAAATAAGGTTTATTTTATAAAATTCAAATTCCAAAATTTATAAATTTAATTTTTTTATAAAAATACAAAATAAAAATAATAACTATTTTTATTGAAAAAATGACGTTTTAAGTGTTCATAATATTATTTTATATAAATTTAAAATTTAAAAAAATGTTCATATATTAATTCATACATAATAATATTTTAAAAGTGGTCAAGTTAGATTTGTTATAAAATATAAAACACATAAACAAAGATAGGTATTTGAGGTAGAACAATAATTTTTAATATTTAATCACACTAATTTTTTGTCCTATAAATGTAAGAAATTTAATTTGGGTAATATATTAGTATTCACTAGTAGTTTTATTATTCATAAAATATTCATAGTAATATTCATCTAATATGTTAGAGGTCATTTTAGTTCTGTGTTGCGTGTGAAACAACCCATCAACACAATGTTTATTAAAAAAATAGTAAAATATTGGGGATTGACATTCTATACCCTTAAATTAATTATGTACTTGTAATTTTAATTACCATTCACTAAGGAAAGTATCTAATTGATATATAATAAATTCCATATATATTTTATATTCAGATATAAACCTTACAATATTAGATACTACGAGACTCATCATTTATCATATAATAATAATGAATTAATATTTTACTTTATCTCAAACATTTATACATAATATGATTCCTTAGTTGGTTTGTAAGTCATACGGTTTTCTGGAGACATACCTTTCACTAATTTTTTTATTATCCTGACTCAAAAAAAATATTAAAATCAAATTATTATGATAGTATCTAATAATGCAAAAGTAAATGGCCATTTTAATATGAAAACTATATCTTGAGATGTATTTTCCCATGAAACCTTTATTTAAACCTATGAAACATTAACTGTGATATAATTATATCAACATATTACTCTTTTAGTTTATATTATGTTTTCCACGGTCATTTTACTATTAGGTTCTCTAGACTAACTACCTATATATTAAATCCGTAAATTCTTTTTTAACGATTCATAAAGGTTTGAAAATATTGTGTGAATTACCAAATCATACACATAAGGTGTGTAATACCATCTATATAGTTAGGAATATTTTTCATGAACCATTTGAAGAATGAGTCAATAACCAATCAATGTTTTAGGTTTATTTACCTTAATTGAATATTCTCTTGATACTCCATTAACTTGTAGTATCTTGATGGGGATTTAATTTCTAGGAGAATAGAAAGTCTATATTTTACCAAAATATCTGGGTGTTATCCTATACTTAGACATATACATATGGGTTTTACCGAAGTTATATCACCCTAATAACTAAAAATAACCAAAGTCATCTTAAAAAATAACAGAACCTTGTTTTGATACCAACTGAGGTTCCCCAAACCCACACTCTTGGGAACAGTGCTAAAAAAACTTTCTTTAAACACTATCTTTGATACAAAGTAAGAAATACCAAGCTAAAAATATATATATTTTAATAATTTAAGTATTAAAACTCACAATAATCACACAATACCAGGAATGATAGGTTTAGTTTCTTTTAGAACTATCCATATAATAAATTCATTTTACAACACTTGTGAACATTAATCCATAATTGAGACACACTATACTCTATTGTATACTTCTAATAAGTTACAATAATCTTCATAACCTGGGTAATGAAAACATAAGCAAGGGTCAAGATATAATTATCAGTAATGGAAATCTTATCAACATTTCATGAAGGTTTATATCATAATAATATGATAAAATATGATAAGTGGAGAGATATATTATTAAAAAGAACATTGAATAATAAGAGTTTTCCATAAGTCATGATAAAAGGGAATGCAATATGAAATGAAAAAACTTATAATATGAGGTAATAAGAATTAACCACGAAGTATAATCATAGGCATATGACTTGGAAATGTAACATTCCCTTGGAACATAAAATAAAAAATAAATTTGGAACAAACTTAAGCACATGGAACATCACCTTCATGAGTCACTACTCATACCCACACATGGCAGGAAAAATTAATTTTCACCATTTTATACATATCTCATGAGATATAATCTTCTAACCAATTCACTAGAGGGATTAAATAGATATAAACCATCTTAGGGATTTTCAAACCCAATATATCTCAGGCCTTTTTCAAACCCAAACTGTTATAGGTATTTATAAGACTGAAACCATCTTAGGGATTTATTAGACACAAACAATATGAAGGATTTATCAGACCCAACCCATACTTTAATAATCATCTATACTTATGAGTTTTCCACATAAATTAAACTATTCATTATAACATATAGAACTATTGGAAATAAAATTATTTTTTGAACATTTTAAAGTTATATTACATTAAATGACTTTAAGAGTTAGATCGGTTGATACCTAGAATTCAATAACCCAAAAAAGTATTTCACAAGGGGATTTAGAGGGAGATTCATGAAACACAATTCCGTAAGAGAAAAATATTTTATATTTAAATATAAAAATGTAAATGAAATGTAAAAGGTTTAATAGAAATAATTTTGTAACATTATCATTAAAATATTAAGTTATTATTCACTTTCTAGAAGATCAATTTTTAGAAATTAAAAAGAATACATTTTCAAAATAAGTATTTGGAAATATATCTATAAAATTATGAAATAAAAAAAACATAAATGTTTACAAAAATATAATTGAAAACATTATGAAAAATTTTACTTTTTAAAAAGTGTCTTCAATAATTAATCCTTTAAAAACATAAGTGTTTTCCATAGGAAATGCGGTGTAGAAGATAAAAACATAAACTTGAAAGGAAAATATTTTCTAATATTTTAAAAATAACTTTATTTAAACCCAAATTTTAAAGAGAGTGGGAAAAATTTATTTCAAAATAGATAAAAATAAAAATAAATATTACCAAAAATAATATATATTTTGTATTTAAAAATAAGAAAGGAGAACATTATCTTGAAGAGTGAACTTGGATATGGAAGAAAAATATCTCATTTGGAGAAAATTATAATTATTTTTTAACATCATAAAATCTTATGAATAAGTAAACCCATAAATGTGATTAACTATAAAATAATGAGTAAATTAAATATAATATCATCATATAATATAATAGAAATAATCTCATACAATCATTTTCAAAGAGGAAACATTATGACTCAAGGAAAGAAGTTCAGTCAAGAAAACCCCTTACGACCTAGAAAACTTTTTAATAAAAACCCCATGAAAGAGAAAACCTTAAATTTTACTTCAAATAAGATGAATAAAATAAAATTCATTATATTATGTATATAATATGTTGGATTAATACTATTTAAATGAAAATAGGTTTGTAATAAAAATATTTCTCAATGAAAGGAAATTGCGATGAAACACCCTTACCTTTAATCCCACTAAGCCAAATGTGATCTAACATCCTATATAAGAAAATAAATATCTCAATTACCCATTTAAGAACCTTATCCATAAAGATAAATTCCTATAAATTTCATTTATAATAATTTATTATAAATATATTAATTAATTATATTTTATTTTAATGATTGGATGTTAGCTTCAACTGTGTGTTTTGAATTAGTTTCATAGTGGATGTATCTATTATTGTTAATAAAATCAAATTTTATCATTTATATATGAATACAGGAACCATAATATATGTTTAATAATAATTTATAACGTTTTAATTTTATTTCATATGTATTTTCATTATGATTCCTGATGATGATGTTGTTAATGGGCTGGTTTCTGTAATTTTTAATGAACAGAATGGTGGTACATTAATAATAAATTAAAATTTAATATAACATTAAAAAAATACAAACAAAATTTCTCCTTAATTTCTAATAACACAAATGGTTGTGTTTCTATATTCATCCATGATATAAATTTATATCATTGTTAATGTAGGTAGTTAAACCGACCCAAACAAGAAAAAACTATAATCAATGGGAAAGTATAGTTAAGAAAGTGATTATTTAGGAATAATATAATTATTAAATAATAATAATGATATTATTTATATTTTTAACTATTTTAATCATATTTTTATAGGATTTTATCAAGAATAAAATACTATATAAAAAATAAAATACATCACTTTTGTGGAGGTGGAAGTTCACACGTACACATGAGTGACATGTTCATTTCCATAGAATATGAGGAGTATAGGGAATAATTTATAATTTTATAATCTAAATAATTTTATAAATATAATATTTATTTATTAAATACTCTCTTTTAATCATCCATATAATGCAGTTTCGAAAAACGATCATGTCACATATGGAGGTGGTGGTCTGCACGTAAGACAATCAAAGTTTTTATTTCTCGTATGGTTTAGAAAAAGGTACAAAATAGATATCCGTTACAATAATGAAATTTTAGAATAATTATGATACTTTTTAATTATTTCAGCATTATTAGGTCATATTTGGAGGAGGTAAAAGATGAAATAGTTTAAAATAAATAAATGAAGAGTAATTGATAATTTTACATTACTCTTTGGAAGAGTTCAATTGTAAATTTGATTAAGAATTTGAGATATGGTATTTTGAGAATACAAAAACTTATAATACCTATTTAGGAGTGTTACAAAGTTATTTTGGGAGATTTTAGTTGAATCTAAGAGGATTGGGGTGTGAGTATAAGTGGGGTATTGATGGATCCTTTCATAAGTAATGGGACAACCATCTTTATAATAATAAAAAGGTAAAGTTAATATTTAAAGGTCATGTGGATCCAATAATGGAAATAATATAATGGGTTAAGGGATATGGTTGAGAAATCCTTTTATATGTATTCTCAAAAATGTCTTTAACATGTATTTAAGTCTTTTAATATTATATTTTTCACTTTTTTCATGTTTGGTTTCTACTTTGATAACTAATCTTTACCCAAGTAATTTAATTTTAATTACAAAAAATAAAATGGAATATATTAAATAATTTGAAAATAATTATACTAAATATGAATTTAATATTTTTTAAAAAATTATAAGGGTGATAAAAATTATTTTTAATATTAGTGCACATAACCCATAAAAACCATTTTTAGACAAAGATTTTTTTATTACAAAAAATTATGATTAAGATAAAATTAACATTGTGGATTATTTATATGAAATTAATTGGTCCATTATTAAAAAATACATGCTATTTGGATTTAAAAATTTATCAAAATAGAATTTCACAGTGTGGATACTTATTTAAAAGAAAAAGATCAAAAAATAATCTTTATTAAAGTAAAATATTACCTAAATTTCAAAAATGTTAAGTATGGGTTTTATAAATTGGATTTTCTTTTAAAATTTACAAATGTTTAATTTTTTTGTAGAAAAGGTTTCATAGACTTTCAAATAATTCTTGTTTTATGAAAATTTCATAAAAGTGATAATATTTACAAAAAATTCCATTTTCACTATTCATAAAAAACTAAACATTTTTAGAGAAATCTCAAAAACTAATTTGAAGATAATTTTTACATGATTAATTCAAAAATAAATAACATTTTATAAAATTGAAATTATAAAATTTATATATTTATTTTTTTAAATGAAAATAAAAAATATAAAGAAAATAGTTTTTATTGAAAAATGATGTTTTTAAGTGTTCCTCATATTATTTAATATCAATTTATTATTTAAATAATCCTAATATATTTTTTCATATATAATAATATCTTAAAATTGGTCAATTTAATTTAGTAGGATAAATTTATAATACTTTAAAAAACTATTATTGGAGGAAGAAAAATCCTTTTTAATATTAAATCACATTAATTATTTATCCTATAAATGTAAGTAATTTTAGTTTAGTAATATATATATATTTATATATTTACTAGATGTTTTATTATTATAATAAATTTTAGAATAAATTTCATCTAATATGTAACATCTTATTTTAGTTTGATGTTGCATGTTAGACACGCTATTGGTTCAGTGCTTATTTAAAATAAAAAATATATTAAAATATTGGGGCCTTACAGCTTTGTTGGAACTTCTATTAATTATAAGTTTTAGAAATTAATTTTCCATGTAATAAATATAAAATCAAAATAATTTATCTTCCATAATAGATTCAACCTTGTTCTTCTAAAAATAGAAGGGCCAAGCTATCAATCTTGGATAGGATCCCTAGGCTACATTTCTATAAACATAATGTACTTGATGGGGTTTGATTAGTGGGGCCACCTTAAGCTATATTGGACGAGGTGTCAGATTAAATATCATAATAACTTTTTCCACTTTTAAAAACATAAATGTGGGTGAGGGAAGTGGAAGATGAGGCCTTTTATTGGTCTAATACATAGCCCCATCTAGAAACTGTTTCCTCTTAGAGAACTCTTAGAATCCACCTAGGAACTCTAGAAAAACTAGAGTAAATACCAGCTCACCCCAGAAATTCTTGATGCAGATTCCCTAAAACTACTGTTATGGGAGTTGAATATTTATTGATTACATCAATCCCTTTTATTTAGTGACGATTTTTCAACACATTCATTCTCTCACAATTTTCACTTAAATAAGTCTACGAAACTTTTTCTATACAAGGTTAGGATAAACTTGTAGAGAAATTACAAACGAATATTTTCCCAACTAGTGATGGAACATAGTTATAGATTTCTGTACTAGACTATGGAAGGCCCTTCCAGTGTCAAGAAAATAAGATCTTGATATCCTACTAATGCTTTGGGTACCCAGTATTGGGCCAAATTAGGTGGAAAATTTCACCGTGTTATGCTCTAGGTCACTAGTTCCATTGAATAACATGATTATTTGGTTACTAAAATTTAGAGGTGGGGTGATGTGGTCCACCAAATCAGGACATGACTTTATTTTTGGGCTAAAATAAATCTCATTGTATCTATATGTCCTCCATGTGAGTGGAGAGGGTATCAAACATCTTATTATGTGAGGAATCCAAATAAAAATTTCCCCTTACTATACATATCAATCTTTTAGTGGAGTGGATGTTGTCTAGTGGTAGGCATTCATGATTATTGATGGGAGGGGGATCCACGAGAGATACTAGGATCTACCTCAGGTAAACAGAGCACCCTACTTTGAATCTGGTTGATCAATTGAGGGGTATCTGTTGAAAAAAATATAGGAGGTGTGACAGGTTCATCTTAAACATTATCCTAAAAAGGATGGTATCCCTTGAGGCTCTCGATGCTGAGTTGTCTAATGAACTCAATCTCTGGGATAAAAGTGGTGATTCTAGAATCTATAGATATTTTATCGTCAGTTTTTGGTACACCAAAAGGATTAATCATAAACCTTCCTTTATTAGAATTATGATGGGAATTTGGGAGTGTTATAATAGAAAGACTCTTAATACTCATGCTATATCATTGCTAATGGATGTAGACTACACTAAGGGGATTCACATATCTATCAAACGATCAGGGAAAAGTCCTCCTTTTATACTTTATCATCATTATCCCACTATTGATTGTTAGTGTAATTGTATATGATTATATTCACTATGGAGTTGGTTGGAAATGAGGATTCATTAACACCATTTTAGGACCAGATTTGAGAACTTACTATTATCACCTAAGATGGGAAAACTATAGGGTATCATAATACCCCTAGACTCTAACATTCACATAAAGAAATTCATCTTAAATGATCAAGTTTAGTACTCTGAGACTTTTATTATATACTCAATTAATGATATAAAGACATGAACTAGTGTTAAGATGCAAAGCCATTGGAAGTGTTGTGAGGTTAAACTTTTGAAACTGCTGCTTGAGGTCTTGAAGGTTCTCGAAGATTCTGAGATAGTAAAATAATTTTATGTGAAAGTGGTTGAACATATCTTATATATTTTTATAAAGGGAAACTATATGGTTTTTATAGAACAACATTGGGATATAGAATTAAGGGATTACATGTGGCAAGAAAATGAGAAGAACCTATTCCGTGGAAAAGGACTCCCAATTTTTTTTTCATCCTCCTCATCCTGTTTGGAAGGAAATTCTTAATCTTGGTTACTCTGGACTTCTATATAAGGTTGGTAGGAATCCAAATGAGGTAAAAATGAGGATATTTATTGTTAAAAACCCCTGGGTGGCAGTTCCTTCATCTATTTCATCTTTCCATGAGTTGAAGAGATATACTAAAAAATTATCTTAGGCTTAAAAAAAATCTCCATTTAGGATGAGGACCACACATAATAATTTTTATGAACCTTTTAAGTTACCTATATCTATTTTGTAAACTATTCCCAATCCAAAAACATATTATTAATTCCTGATGTGTCCCCCACCTATAATGTTAAGGTAGAGGGGATGGACTTTTATGATGTTAGGGATGGAATCGTGAATAGTCCCTAAAAGGAAGACAAAACATCTTCCATTCATAAGAACATGTTGAGGGATTTCATTTTGTTGTGAACATTCTTCTCTATAATAAATATCCATAATCACTGAGTTAGTTACCTAAAGGGTTTTTGTGGAAGAGGCATGAAAATTTCCTTTAAATCCTAAATATTTTATAATTCTGAAATATTGTGGGTTATTTACCAACAATACCCCCTGCGATCCTTCTAGTTCCAGTTTGAAAGTTCCCTAAGAATGTACTTATTTAATTCATGGGGATTATTTCCACAAGCATCATTATTGGTGTCATGAGGAGGAACTCCATGACATACATTGGCCACTTAACCGTTGGGATGACCATACAGGTGGTACAATTCTTTATTACGAGGAGGACTTCGATGATGGTTTTTGGTGGTGTTATGGTCATGAGAGTCGACCCGATACACTTTCTAGAAAGATTGGGTCTTGATCTTAGGATGATAAAAAAATTTCCCCATGCAGTTGAAATAGTGGGGAGTAAAATTACAGATGTGAAAGATGCATGCGTGACCTCTCATGAAGTAGGGATGGTTTTCTTCCCCCAACATTGGAACCATTTGGTTTTAACTGAGGAAACCTAAATGAGAATAATCTCAAAATATTTAGATTATGGTTTGGTCTCCCTATAATGAAGTGACATAGGATGGTGAGAGATATCCTTAGTGACTCATAGTTGGTAGTTGGTGATTCTTAACCCTGAATATCCTCTCACATCTCAACATAAGGGTAGGTGGAATCAACATGCTCTTGGGAAAAACTTATAAAGAGGTTGGTAGTGGTGATAAGAGGTACCTTATCTCAAGAGTATCCTTGTTTCTTTTGGTATCTACATGGTTCCAGGGTGTAATGACTCAAATTTCCATGTATTATTTTTTCGATATTAGGTGAAATATTTTTGGGACCAAGCACTGAGGCAACATGTGATTCCAAGACCCAGTGTGTATGAAATAAATGATTGAAATATATTAAGAATATTAAATATCATGCGTATGTTATTTTTTGAAAAAATTTAAACACATTACAAAGGGGGGGGGGCTAGATCATAAAATGATGGATTTGTTGTGTCTATAATTTGGGTTTTACCATAGGCGCAACATAATAATTTTCGTAATGAGGAGTTTTTTAAAAAGTTTTCATAGAAAAAATGAATAAAATAAATATTTTTTTTTTATTTTTTTTTATGATAGAGTTGTCTATAAATCCATGGTTATACATTTTGTTCCAGGGTTTACTGTTAAACCTTTGAGACCAAGAGAACATTGGATAAGAGCATTATTGGAGAATGATGATGGATCATGAATGGACAAAGGATCATTATGACAATAGAGTTTTTGGATATCATAAATGATGAAAACACATAACCATTATTAATCAATGATATATCCAAAATCTAGTTAGGATGTTTGATTTTGTGTTTTCCATCCCATTCCTTAATCCTAGATGAATGAAAATGAATTCCATTAACAAAATTGATATGTGAATCATCAGTAGATATAAATTGATGGGATTTTATTTTTTCACTGTGTTTTATTCCTTTCCATTCATATTTTTCTATGATAATGAATTGAGGATGAGAAAAAATACTGAGGTTCATTCCTCACATATTATGGATTGGGTTTTTCTTCCCAAGTTCTTCATACATTCATCATGGATATTTATTTTGGCTTGTTGTTTGATGAATGCCTAGTATTTGATCATTGAATTACTATTCTTTAGTGAAACTGATCAATTCCACAGATGAGTTCCATGATAGATAATGTGATTGAGGTGTGAGGAAGGATATGGAATATTAGTGGCAGATCAAATAGATTTTTAAGTTTCATTCATCCTATTTTTGACGCATGATAACATATGGATCAACGATTTGTTTTCCGAATAGACCGAGGACCTTAATACTTGATAGCAATGACAACATGGGTTGGATTGCCATAGAGTTTTGAATTATGGAGAGGTTGGTGTCTCTGATTATGTGTAGGATGATATATGGGAATATATAGAGGGATCTATAAAATCCTGCTATAAATAGAAAATATTTCAGGATTATAGGTCACGTGGGACCCCTGGATATAACGACCCATACTTTACATACATTGTTAATACTTCAAAATTGAAACACACTTATTACAACATACGACAAAACCACAAAGGACCGTATAGGTATAGTGTCTTTAGAAACTGGGAAACATAAACAACTGGATCATAAATCTTCTACAGTGTCTCCCATTTATTTCATCATATCTAGGGTCCCTTTTAGCATATTCTACTTAATATCCATCTTCCTGACCTGGGGAAAAGAAAACATACAAAAAAGGGTGAGCTCAAATGCTCAGCAAGGGAAAATAAAGGAAATAAAAATCATATCATATCTTCCTGAAAATCATAACCAGCAAAAGAGATCATAATATCTTAACATGGAATAAATCATAGAAGTGAAAATGAGATCCCTATAATCATAACATAAAACTTGAAACTTTGTGGCATGCACACATAATCATGGAAAATTATTTCTTGTTAGTCATGACTCATTTCCAAGACTATATTAGCGGACAAAGTCCATTTCTGAACCGAGTTCACTCCTCGTTTCAGTCCTGTATCACTGAACCGAAATAACCTTCCGTTCCAGCCATGTCTATCTCATGAGATATAAATCTTTAACCAATGCATTGAAGGGAGATATAGGTGCCACCCATATTATAATGAATCCTTTCTTATGTGTGCCACATAATCATAAATCATACATCATCGCATAACACATATAACAAAAATGGGATTCTTGAAACATCATGACATCATAAAACAAATCATATAAGGTAAATGACTTCATAAAAATAATTCCCTCAAAACATAATCAAATCAATGTAATAATAGGGATAAAAACAGAACCCTATATTATCTTAGATGGAAAATAATTTTGATAAAACATTTGAACTCCATTCTTGAGGAAAATATTTTTTCTACTTCAAAAACACCTTTCTTTTCTTAACATGTCATACAATTATAAACTAAAAAAAGTTGATTAAAAATAAACTTAAAAACTTATAAAGGAAGATTTTTGGAAATAATGTTTTAAAAATCCATTTCTTGCCGTATAAGTTAAAAAAAACATTCTTCGTACTTTTGTCGGAAAAGTCAAAAAGTACCTCGTATGAAAAACAACAAAAGATTCCTTTCATATTCTTTACTAAAAACTCACGGAAGGGTAAAATTGGATTTAAACATTTGTAGGTGGATGGAAATAATATTTCATATTCAGGAAACATGGATGTGAATGATAAAATACACCCCAGTAAATACTAAAGTATAAACAATCTCGGATAAAAATGAGATTGTGATATTTCCCTTACCTTAGGTCCGATTTTCTTTGTACGTGTCCGAAGCTCCTCTTCTTTGAAAAGCCTCTTTGAATCCTCCACTTAGGGAACTAAGATTGGTATTTGAAGAAGACCAAGACCTCTAGGATTATTCTAGGGAAGTGGAGAAGGTATTTTGGCAGGGGTTGGCCAAGCTTGAGTGCTCAAATTGGTGTGAGGAGGAGGGGCAGGAGGTTCCCTTTTATAAGGGAGGAGAGGGGCACCTTAGGAATATCTCAAAATATTATTTTATATTAAAGTCAAAATCGGTTTATAATGGTTCCAAAGGGTCTTATTTCGAAGGTAAAGTGGGGATGGGTCGAAATCATATCAACCAATATGATTTAGAAAAGTTTAGGTTATTATTTTAACCTTATCAATTAGATTTAACTCTAAGTTAAATAATTTAACTTTTACCGTGACTTTTTGTTTTCTTACACTATATGGTTAATACACTTACTATAACATGCCAAACGAACCCCAAGATGTTTATTATTAATATATATATCCTTATCTAAGTCATTTGGCCGAATCATAGATTTTTAGGAATAAAATAACAATTAATAATATAATATTTGATTTAAAAACTATTTTGTGTCAATTTTGACACTATTTGATATATGATTTTTGTGAAAGTCATAACAGAATTATATGTTCGAACCAAGTTGATTAAATCAACACTAATATATCATAGTAACCTAGAAAATTAGTGGAATTCATAAAAAGTCTCAAATTACATTTATTTGAGCATTTATAACATCAATTATGTTAACATTTCCTTAAAAGGGTAATTACTGCATCATCGTTGAGTCATAAATAAATTAATTTATTTAAAGTCTAAAAGTTATAAATAAACTATCATTATGTAGGAAATATTTTTATCTTTCTAATGAATATTTATAGTCGAATTTATCTTATGTATAACCCCATATGAAAAATATTTTAGTTATTAAACTTTGATTTTAACTATTTTAACTATTCATTAAATAAAATAATATTAAATGTCATAATCTAATCCAAGTGGACCTAAATGGTCATATTATATTCATAAGGTTGTTTTTGGTCGAATTACACTTATCCAATAGAATTAGGACATGTGTTAGGGTAATAGTAATATCATATTTTCCCTTAGTTACCCTATTTAGTATTAACCGCGGTAAAAAAAGTAAAAAGTTACTATTCACCAAAAAATTATTTTTATCTCATTGAACCACATTTTACTTTCTGATATCAACCGTGTCTGTCGGATTTTCGAAATTCCATTCACAGAAGCTGTAAAATTAAGTTTTATGCAAAATTCAGTTTTTAACCTACCACTTAGTGGTTTCACTATTCATCAAAAATTGAAAGTTTTCAGAAAAATACCAAAATTTCACCCTAGGCTAATTTCGGTATTCCGAATCCAAAAATGAAGTCCATTTTGAAAAATAAAATTTATAAAATTTCAAAAAGTGGTTATTACTATTCATAACGGCTAGTTTTAATAATATTTTAATAGCATATCGTTGTTTAGTGAAACTCAGTATTGCGTACAACGCAAGCTATCGAGGAAGGTCGTGATTGCGTGTAAAGTAAGCCAAGCTAGTGTGTAGTGAAAGATTCCTTTGATGATATATATATAACATAAAAATAAAATATTACTCATAAAAATCTCCGGTGTTACAGTCTACCCCCCTTAAAAAGAATTTCGCCCTCGAAATTCGTCACTTTGTAACAAACAAATGAGGATACTTCTCCCTCATCATATCCTCAAGCTCCCATGTAGCTTCTTCAAGTTGGTGGTTCCTCCATGAAACATTCACCAATCGAGTGGTCTTGTTTCGTAGGACTTTTTCGCTACGATCCAGAATCTCTATCAGTTGTTCTTCATAAGAAAGATCTTGCTTTAGCGGTACAACTTCTAAGCTGAGTACATGTGAAGGATCAGGTATTTACTTTCTCAGGAGAGATAAATGGAACATATCGTGAACTTGAGAGAGATTCGGTGGAAGAGCCAATCGGTAAGCTACCTTTCCAACACGATCCAGTATTTCGAAAGGACCGATATATCTAGGACTCAACTTCCCCTTCTTTCCAAATCTCATAACCCTCTTCCAGGGAGATATTCGTAAGAACACTTTATCACCCACTTTAAACTCTAGGTCATTTCTTCGGTTGTCGGCATAACTTTTCTGTTGACTCTGAGCTGCTCTTATGTGTTGTTAAATAGATCTGACCTTTTCTGCCATTTCATCAACGAGATCAGGTCCTAATAGCTTTCTTTCCCCAACTTCATCCCAGCAAGTTGGATTCATGCATTTCTTTCCATAGAGAGCTTCATAAGGAGCCATCTGAATACTGGAGTGAAAGTTATTATTATAAGAAAATTCCACCAAAGGTAGGTGTTGATCCCAACCTCCTTTGAAATCCATAGAGCAAGCTCTCAACATATCTTCTAGGGTTTGAATTGTTCTCTCAGACTGACCGTCTGTCTGAGGATGATAAGCAGTGCTGAAACTCAACTCTGTATCCAGAGTATTCTGAAGACTTCGCCAGAACTTCGAGGTAAATCTCGGATCCCGATCAGATATAATAGAAAGTAGTACTCCATGCAATCTTACCACTTCCTTTACATATATCCTGGAAAGCCGATCTAGAGAGAAATCCTCTCTAATAGCAAAGAAGTGTGCAGACTTTGTAAGACGATCAACTATGACCCAGATAGCATTATTGCCTTTGGATGTTTTAGGAAGTCCTGTGACAAAGTCCATAGTGATGTTTTCCCATTTCCATTCGGGTATGGGTAATGGTTGTAACATCCCCTTAGACTTCTGTCTCTCAGCTTTAACTTGTTGACAAACCAAGCATCGAGAGACATATTCAGCAACATCTCTTTTCATGCCATCCCACCAGAAGTACTCTTTCAGGTCCCTATACATCTTCGTGATTCCAGGATGAATAGAGAATGAAGAACTATGAGCCTCATCCAGCAGCTCCTTCTTTAATTCGGGGATGGGAGGAACACAAACCCGATTCCTGAACTTTATTATCCCATCACAATCAAGGTTGAATTCAGGAACCTTTCTCACCTTCTTTTGTAACTCGACATCTTCTTTCTATGCCTCTTTAATCTTCATATGTATAGATGGTTGAACATTCATTTGAGAAAGATAAGATTTTTCCCCTTCCATTATAATTCCAAGATCCATCCTTCGTAAATCCATAAATATTGGATCTTTTGTGATCCTCATCATGGATAAACTAGCATGGTCTTGTCGACTTAATGCATCTTCCACCTTGTTTGCTTTCCCAGGGTGGTAATGGATTGAGCAGTCATAATACTTAATCATCTCCAACCATCTTCTTTGACGCATATTCAGATCCTTTTGTGTGAAAATATAATTTAAACTTTTATGATCATTATAAATATCACACCTTTCACCATAAAGGTAATGCCTCAAAATCTTTAATGCAAAGATTACCGCAGCTAACTCCAAATCATGTGTTGGGTAATTTTGCTCATGGATTTTCAACTGTCGTGAGGCATAAGCTATCACCATATCATTTTTCATAAGAACACACCCCAATCCCTTCTTGGATGCATCACTGTAGATCACAAACCTTTCTACACTACAAGGCAGTGTGAGCACAGGTGCACTGGATAACCTTCTTTTCAAATCCTTGAAATTCTCTTCACATTCCTCTGTCCAAACAAACTTAACTCCTTTCCGAGTCAACTTGGTGAGTGGATTAGATAATCGTGAAAAATCTTTTACAAAACGTCGATAATATCCAGCCAAACCAAGAAAACTTCGGATCTCAGTTACTGTTGTTGGTCTCGACCATCTTTCAATAACCTCTGTTTTTGCTGGATCCACAGATATCCCCTCTTTTGAGATTATGTGACCCAAAAATGGAACTTTTTGAAGCCAAAATTCACACTTGGTAAATTTGGCATAAAGCTTCTCCTTTCTCAGGGTCTTCAATATAATTCTCAAGTGATCTTCATGATCTTCCTTGCTCTTTGAATAGACAAGAATATCATCTATAAAGACTACCACAAATTGATCAAGATAGTCTCTAAAGACTCTATTCATTAGATCCATGAAGATAGAAGGGGCATTAGTAAGACCAAATGGAATCACTATAAATTCATAGTGTCCATACCTTGTACGGAAAGCCGTGTTTGGTATATCCTCCCTTTTGACCCTTAATTGATGATACCCTGAACGAAGATCAATCTTGGAAAAGTATTGAGATCCACGTAGTTGGTCAAATAAGTCATCAATGCATGGGAGAGGATATTTGTTCTTGATAGTGATATTGTTAAGTTCTCGATAATCAATACAGAGTCTCATTGATCCATCTTTCTTCTTAACAAATAGAACAGGTGCCCCCCAAGGTGACGCACTAGGGCGTATGAATCCCTTATCAAGATTCTCTTGGAGTTTCTTCTTCAATTCCTGCAACTCAATTGGGGCCATTCTATAAGGTGTCTTTGAAATATGCAAAGCACCCAGTACGAGTTCTATTGAAAACTCAACTTCATGATTTGGTGGAAGACCCGGTAATTCCTCCGGAAAGACATCATCAAACTCCCGTATGATGGGAATATTATTAATCGCGAGTTTCTCACCAACCATTTGAGATAAATAACCTTCATTTAGTGGAATCAATACCCATAAAATGGAAGAAATTTCCATTGGAAGGTTATGTTCATCCTTGCATTGATAGAAGATCATAGATTGATCTGGAATATGAAATGTGACTTACCTTATTTGGAAATTGATATGATCTCCGTATAAAGAAAGCCAATCCATGCCAAGAATCACATCAAATTCCACTAAAGGAAGGATCACCAGATTTGCAGGAAGCACTTTCCCACAAACTTCGATCGGAGAAGAATTATAGACTTTTGATGCGATTGATGTGCCATTAGGTGTTGTCACAGCTAACTCAACATCTAATTGTTGAGGTAATACGGTGATACCCTTAGAAAATTCTTCAGAAATAAAAGAGTGGGTGGATCCAGAATCAAATAAAACATTTTCTACTTTAGAGTGGATGGTAAGTGTACCTTTCACCACTTCGTTATCATACTCCACATCACTGATAGAAATTGCATGTGACTTTCCTTTGCCTTTAGCCTTAAGAGTTTGTTGACGTCGACCATCATCATCAACCCTTGGATTTGGGCATTGATTGGCATAATGTCCCATATCCTTGCACTTGAAACATTGAAGTGTAGTAGGTTCATTATGTGTATCCCTTCCTTTGTTTGCATCATTAGACATCTTCTTCCCATTATCGCGGCATTCAAATGCCCAATGACCTTCCTTTCCACATTTGAAACATTTACTTGTCCCTTTAAGACAACTCCCTCCATGTTTCTTTCCACACTTTGAGCATAAGGGAAATCTCATCTTCTTTTCAGTGTGATCTTTAGATTTTCCTTTGAATTCCATTTTCCTCTTCTTATCAAACCCATATGACTTATGGGTTACTCCAATCTCTATCTCGACTTTGAGAGCACATCGAACGATTTCCTCGTAGCTATTGAAGTCCCTTATGGCTAACGCCCTTCGAGGACTTGGTTTTAAGCCACTAAAGAATCGATCGATCTTACTCTCAGGTTGGATAATAATACCAGAAACATACCTTTCAAGTCTTGTAAAATTTTCTTCATAGGTACCAACAGATTCATCATCCCTTTTCTTCAGTTCAAGAAACTCTTTCTCCATCTTTTTTCGGAGAATACGAGGGAAGTACTTATTGAAAAATAAGTTCTTGAACTCGTCCCATTCCATGGACTCAATTTCATCCCTTTGCCTCGTATTCTTAATAAGATTCCACCATTGATCAGCATCTCCTTCCAAATGATACACTGCTAGGATGACTTTATCATGTTCAGAACATTGAAGAACTGAAAATATCTTTTCAGTAGTACTAATCCATTGTTCAACAACTAATGGATCAGTAGACCCACTGAAAGAAGGTGGACGCTGCCTCATGAAGGATTCAACAGAATGTTGCTCCTTCCTTTGCTCGTTTGGAAGTCTTGCATGATTCATAGCTTGAGAAAGTTGTGTGGGAATGGCTACAAGATTTTGCATTCCAGCACCCATATTGTTTGGTTTCTCAGGGGGACAATCATTGCATTTCCCATCACATTCCGCATTAACACGGTTCCTTCGGGTTCTAGCCATTGACTAAAACCAAGAAGAATAGTGTGAGAAACACTAATTATAAAAGGAAAACCACATAATTCATGAATAAAATTTTCACGCTTAAGGTCTTATCCTAGGTTATTCATGGCCATTTCTAAAACACTATGATTGTGTTCTATGCTTGGAATTATCCTTAAGGTTCTTACTAAGGCTTTCACATCCTAGTTTCCAAAGGTTGACTATACCTTTCCTCTAATACCAACTATAATGACCCATACTTTACATACATTGTTAATACTTTAAAATTGAAGCACACTTATTACAACATACGACAAAACCACAAAGGACCGTATAGGTATAGTGTCTTTAGAAACTGGGAAACATAAACAACTGGTTCATAAATCTTCTACAGTGTCTCCCATTTATTTCATCATATCTAGGGTCCCTTTTAGCATATTCTACTTAATATCCATCTTCCTGACCTGGGGAAAAGAAAACATACAAAAAAGTTTGAGCTCAAATGCTCAGAAAGGGAAAATAAAGGAAATAAAAATCATATCATATCTTCTTGAAAATCATAACCTGCAAAAGAGATCATAATATCTTAACATGGAATAAATCATAGAAGTGAAAATGAGATCCCCATAATCATAACATAAAACGTGAAACTTTGTGGCATGCACACATAATCATGGAAAATCATTTCTTGTTAGTCATGACTCATTGCCAAGACTATCTTAGCGGACAAAGTCTATTTTTGAACCGAGTTCACTCCTCGTTTCAGTCCTGTATCACTGAACCGAAATAACCTTCCGTTCCAGCCATGTATATCTCATGAGATATAAATCTTTACCCAATGAATTGGAGGGAGATATAGGTCCCACCCATCTTATAATGAATCCTTTCTTATGTGTGCCACATAATCATAAATCATACATCATCGCATAACACATATAACAAAAATGGGATTCTTGAAACATCATGACATCATAAAACAAATCATATAAGGTAAATGACTTCATAAAAATAATTCCCTCAAAACATAATCAAATCAATGTAATAATAGGGATAAAAACAGAACCCTATATTATATTAGATGGAAAATAATTTTGATAAAACATTTGAACTCCATTCTTGAGGAAAATATCCTTTCTACTTCAAAAACACTTTTCTTTTCTTAACATGTCATACAATTATAAACTAAAATAAGTTGATTAAAAATAAACTTAAAAACATATAAAGGAAGATTCTTGGAAATAATGTTTTAAAAATCCATTTCTTTCCTTATAAGTTAAAAAAACATTCTTCGTACTTTTGTCGAAAAAGTCAAAAAGTACCTCGTACGAAAAACGACAAAAGATTCCTTTCAAATTCTTTACTAAAAACTCACCGAAGGGTAAAATTGGATTTAAACATTTGTAGGTGGATGGAAATAATATTTCATATTCAGGAAACATGGATGTGGATGATAAAATACTCCCCAGTAAATACTAAAGTATAAACAATCTCGGATAAAAATGAGATTGTGATATTTCCCTTACCTTAGGTCTGATTTGCTTTGTACGTGTCCGGAGCTCCTCTTCTTTGAAACGCCTCTTTGAATCCTCCACTTAGGGAACTAAGATTGGTCTTTGAAGAAGACCAGGACCTCTAGGATTATTCTAGGGAATTGGAGAAGGGATTTTGGCAGGGGTTGGCTGAGATTTAGTGCTCAAATTAGTGTGAGGAGGAGGGGGAGGAGGTGCCCTTTTATAAGGGAGGAGAGGGGCACCTTAGGAATATCTCAAAATATTATTTTATATTAAAGTCAAAATCGGTTTATAATGGTTCCAAAGGGTCTTATTTCGAAGTAAAGTGGGGATGGGTCTAAATCCTATCAACCAATAGGATTTAGACAAGTTTAGGTTATTATTTTAACCTTATCAATTAGATTTAACTCTAAGTTAAATAATTTAACTTTTACCGTGACTTTTTGTTTTCTTACACTATATGGTTAAAACCCTTACTATAACATGCCAAAAGAACCCCAAGTTGTTTATTATTAATATATATATCCTTATCTATGTCATTTGGCCGAATCTTAGATTTTTAGGAATAAAATAACAATTAATAATATAATATTTGATTTAAAAACTATTTTGTGTCAATTTTGACACTATTTGATATATGATTTTTGTGAAAGTCATAACAGAATTATATGTTCAAAAAAAGTTTATTAAATCCACACTAATATATCATAGTAACCTAGAAAATTAGTGTAATTCATAAAAAGTCTCAAATTACATTTATTTGAGAATTTATAACATCAATTATGTTAAAATTTCCTTAAAAGGTTAATTACTTCATCATCGTTGAGTCATAAATAAATTAATTTATTTAAAGTCTAAAAGTTATAAATAAAATATCATTATGTAGGAAATCGTTTTAGCTTTATAATGAATATTTATAGTCGAATTTATCTTATGTATAACCCCATATTAAAAATGTTTTAGTTATTACACTTTGATTTTAACTATTTTAACTATTCATGAAATAAAATAATATTAAATGTCATAATCTAATCCAAGTGGACCTAAATGGTCATATTATATTCATAAGGTTGTTTTTGGTCGAATTACACTTATCCAATAGAATTAGGACATGTGTTAGGGTAATAGTAATATCATATTTTCCCTTAGTTACCCTATTTACTATTAACCGCGGTAAAAAAAGTAAAAAGTTACTATTCACCAAAAAATTATTTTTATCTCATTGAACCACATTTTACTTACTGATATCAACCGTGTCTGTCGGATTTTCGAAATTCCATTCACAGAAGCGGTAAAATTAAGTTTTATGCAAAATTCAGTTTTTAACCTACCACTTAGTGGTTTCACTATTCATCAAAAATTGAAAGTTTTCATAAAAATACCAGAATTTCACCCTAGGCTAATTTCGGTATTCCAAATCCAAAAATGAAGTCCATTTTGAAAAATAAAATTTATAAAATTTCAAAAAGTGGTTATTACTATTCATAACGGCTAGTTTTAATAATATTTTAATAGCATATCGTTGTTTAGTGAAACTCGGTATTGCGTAAAACGCAAGCTATCGAGGAAGGTCGCGATTGCGTGTGAAGTAAGCCAAGCTAGTGTGTAGTAAAAGATTCCTTTGATGATATATATAACATAAAAACAAAATATTAATCATAAAAATCTCGGGTGTTACACAGGATCTAGCGCCAGGGATTCACAGTGGGATAAATATAACACAACATGTGGCATGGTCATATGTCATATGACCCTTCTCAGTCATCTCAATAAGTTCCTTAGAGGGTACACATGCATGACCAGGTGTACATGGGATTTTAAACTGGTATAGACACGCCGTTTACTCAGATATGGCTAGGTGTACTTGGGATTATACATAGTTATGGCTAGTGTTACACACACATGAACATATGGCACCTAAAGGGTATCAAAAAACCTCTACACACCATGTGTTTCACTCACACCCTATGTATGTTGAGGTTTACATACCATGTGAGGAAGAACCACATGGGAAAATCCTGGTTGAGCAAGGCATACTATGTAATCTACTTATAGACTGTGTACTCACTTAGAGACAACATGGAGCTCTTCATCTCTTCAGTTCAGACCAGTGTTGGTTGAGTGGTTTCTCCCTGGTCCTCACCCTCAATGGTATAGTTCATAATTACATCCTTATCCATGTATTGTGATCCCCTCTAGAGGATGAATCCTAGATAGAGTTCATGGAATCCCTCCACGATATTGGAGTGAGATCCTCTACCATCTTTATAACCAATGTGGGGTTTATGGAATCAGTGTAACCTCCTTGATAAGGGTGTTGATACTCTTTATAGAAGGACATATTGGTAGGTTAAACAATACGATTTTCATATGATCCCCTAAATTACAGGATGATCCAAATTGGATTCATGATGTCCCCAACGGTTCTGGGAATGACCCCCTATCTGTGTATCGAGGTATTTTAAGACTAATGATATTTCTTGGGTGGGGAACAATGATCTTGACCTCTTCGATGAGAGTCTCTGGTGATGGCATGGCCTGTGGGGTAGATTATCCCAAAACAAGCATTTTTTTTATGAATAATACTATGGCTAAAAGTTGGTTGTGACCTCATGGTGGTACAGTATCCTACCTCATTATATTTGGGAATTTTATGTAATACATTGATTGTTATCACTGTACTGAGCTGACTATACTTGATGCTTCATGTTTAGTATTTTCAGGGTGTCCTACTGGGTATTGTTATACTCACCCCTACATAGGATCTTCCCAAACATGTCATGTCTTATGAAGACGATGATCCTTTTTACAATGTCCTATGAGGACATATAGTAGGTGTAGTACAGCTTGAGCTAGACTGACCATGGTGTTTTCGAGAGTTTTCATTTGATCGTTGTCCTCACCCATGGAGCAGGTTGGAATCTTTATAGTTTTTGGTTGGGCTTGTATTTTTCCCCCTTTTCACTTTATGTACATAATATAGTTCTATGGTTTTTATATTTTAGATGCCTTTATGAATTTGTTTTAGTTTTTTTACATTTCAGCATTGTATAGGCTTGGAGATGTGTGCTTGTATACAATTACATTAGGCTAATGCCTCCCATTTGTGGGATACACCAACTTATCACTGGTCTCAAGCCTCTGCCTATTGGACATGGGATTGGGGTAGTTAGGGGTTGGATCCTGATAGGTCGGGTCATGACTGAGTGGTATTAGAGGAGTTTGTTCTGACATAGGGCTGAAGTTGGTGTGATTTGTTTGGGGAAATAGTGTTTAGATTTTAAAGTTTTCCTTTCAGAATAGGAAATCTAGTGTTGGTTCGGTAGCCAATATATCCCAAAACAAGGAATCTGATGACATTCCTTTCAACTCGGTACATTTAGACATTAGTTGCAAGGAAAATGTTGGTAAACACATCATATAAGAACGAGTTGGGTTTTCCATATAATTATTGTGTTATCTCCCCAAATATACTCTTTCACTCTGGTATATATTGTTTTATTCCAGGATTCCTCTGTGAGGACATCCCAACAGTATCCTACTTAATGATCACAAGGATGACCCTATGAGTGGAAATGCATTAGTACATGGGCCTAAACCAGTGATAGCACCTATGAGTAGTTTACCTGTAATACCACCACCCTTGGAGAAACATCTAGCACAAGAAGTACCAGCTGATGATGAACACATGATTATTTCACTGTACGAGTTCTAGAGGTGAAAACCTCCCAGGTTTCAGGGTGATCCAAACCCCTAGGTAGCTAAGGAATAGCTAATTGAAGTCACTCAAGTTTTTCACCTTGTGAGAATGCCTGCATATCAGATAGAGATCCTCATTGTGAGACTTATTTAGGGATCTAATGTGAAATGGTGGAGTTTAGTGACTCAATCACATGACGAGACAACTATTTCCTGGTTATAATTCAAGCGTCTCTTTAGGGAGGAGTTTCATCCAACCAAATTTCAATTAATGTTCATAAATGATTTTTTTTCATATGTAGTAGGACAACATGACCATGGTAGAGTACTCAATGAGGTTTAGTGATCTCTTGAGATACTCCATGAATATAGTTTGAGATCTACTTTTCAGGTAATGGAACATCGAGAAGGGATAATGCTAAGAAATTAGGTATTCATTAGTATCACTTTTCATTACCATCTATACTGGAGTGATTGAGTGCGATTTGGTGGTGGATATCTTCTTGACAGAGTAGGAACCGATAGTGGGTGATGGTAGTGGGCACCCATGAGATGAGACCTCGGTAGTATATAGCTGATAGTATTTGTAGGGATATAAGAGTGTTAGATACTTAAGGAGGTGACTATAGGACACATAGTTAGTGGTGCAGGGCTCTCAGGATGTCTTGAATCAACTGAGGGAGATGCAATGTTTCTCTTATGAATACTAGGGACATATAGACAAGGATTGTACGAATTTGCAAATAACTGATCGATAGACTATTGAGGGACCATCAACCTAGATGAATAGTAAGGATCATGTTCTTCTATAGTGTAGAAGATGTAGTAGAGAGGACAAAATAGAAGTATGAGGTGGTTGTAGGTTTGGCCTATTACCACCACCAACCCAAAGTGGTCCATGCTAGGCTAAGGGAGTAGGTGTTTAGGAATGAGGCCAACTGAAGGAAATAGAGTCCTATGACCCTGAGGATCCAGGTATTATATGAGGTATAATATGTTTCTTTTTTTACATTATATTTAGTATTTATAAACACTGGTTTTAGTCATTACATCCATTAAAATTATCTGGTTCGAGATATTGAGATTATGGTTGAGCCATCGGTTCAACCCTTACGGTTTAAGACTCCAATATGTGGTACTTAGTGATTACACACTTGTTCCTAAAATGTGATCTGATATTTTTAGATGATATTTTTTCATAGGATCTCTTTTTAGAGGTGATGAGGCCTTATGAATTCATCTTAGGTATGGAAAAGCTATCCAAATTTCATGAACAAATCAACTATTTCATGAGGATGATATGATGTATCCACACTGATGGGATGGTGATATCCTTTATTGGTGAAAAGGAAACCTTATAAAAGATGGATTTGATTAGGCATAGGATAGTTTAGAATATTACTCAACGATTGGATATCATGAGTCTTGGAGAAATGGATGCTATGGGATACTAGGTCCCTATGGTGGTGGAAGAGAATGAGGGAATATTTCCTTAGTTCATACTAAGGTAACCTCCCCATCAAGATCTCTACTTCTACATTAAATTACACCCTAGGAAGAATCTGATATCTAAACCATCATATCAGATGGATCCTATAGAGCTTCATGAGCTGAGGGTATAGTTGAAGGACTTATAGAAGAAGGGATTTGTGAGACCCGATGTTTCACCCTAGACAACCCTAGTGTTGTTTTAAAAGAATGTGAACATGTGCTTGATTTTATGTGTGGAGTATAGGTTCTCGAACAAGGTGACTGCGAATAATAATTATACACTACTGAGGATTGAATACCTCTTACAATAGTTGATAGAGAAAAATGGTTCTCGAAGATTTACCTCAGATCATGCTATCTCCAGTTGCGATTAAATGATGAGGATAATACAAATACAACATTCAAATGTTTCTACAATCATTATGAGTAATTGGTGATTCCATTTGGAATGAAAAATTACCCATAGGTGTTCATGGTACTCATAAACCAAATCTTCCAGCTTTTAAGTTAACAATTCCGAGTGGTTTTCCTCGAAAACATTATAGTGTACTTGGAATCCAAGGAGGAGTATGTGAGACAATTGAGGAAGGTCCTAAACACACTCCAAAAACACTATATTTATGGGAATCTCTTGAAGTGTTAGTTTTGGATTTGATAGGTCCACTTCCTGGGACATGTCATCTTAGAGGTAAGAGTAGCAATGAACCCAACGAATGTTGAGGGAGTTCTTGCATGGGATCCACCCAATAGTTTTACCAAGGTGTGGAGTTTTATTTTGTTGGTAAGATACTATTCGAGGCTTATACCTGATTTATTTAGAGTTGTATAATCCTTGATAGATTTGAACTATAATGGTAAACCTTTCATGTGGAAACAATGTTTCCAACAATGATTTCAATAGTTGAGATAGAGGTTGACTAGTGATCCCATATGGATATTGTCAAAGGATGATGTAAATTACTCAGTGTTCTATGATGCATCATAATCCAGAATCAGTTGTGTTTTGATGTAGAGGTAGGTAATTATTTCCTATGGTTCACATTAGTTGAGAACACATGAACATAACTATATGACCCATGATCTTGAATTAGCAGCGGTAGTCTTTACACTGAAGATATAAAAAAACTACCTTATTGGTGAGTAGTTTATCATTTTCTATAACCACAAGAGTGTCAATTATATCTTCTATCATAAGGATCTTAACTTGAGATAGAGGCTATGACTAGAGTTCCTCCATGACTATGAATTCAAGATTTTCTATACTCCAGGGAATGGGAAAGTGGCGGTAGATGCTCTCAATAAGAGATATTGTTCTTTGTTGTTGGCTACGGTGTTAGAGAAGTTAACCTCATTGAATGTTTTTAGTATAAAATGATGGTTCTTTATATATTCAGTCTATGTTTTTACCCCACTTCTTTTACATCATTCTAGGAATTCTTAACATGGAGATACTGAATGTGAGACCTTATATTTTCAAATATCCACTAGATGTGCTCCAAATGCATATTATGAAGGCGGGGAAAATACTATCGTTTTAGAGGGTTGGTGATGGTACCTTTTAATTTGTGGTCTGAGGCGATGTGGGAGTTTTATACATTCACTTTTTTTATACATCCATTTGTGGAAAAGATGTAACAAGACTTCCAACATCAGTTTTAGTGGCCATACATGGAGAGTTGTGTTGCAGAGTTTGTCTCTAGATGCCTCAATTTTCAGAAGGTGAAGGATGAGAAAGACGTTTTAATAGGTTTAGATTATCCACTTGAAGTTATAGAATGGAATTGTAATGGGATATCCATGTACTTCAAGACATGGATACCACATACATCTAGGCGACATGATGCCATCTGGGTGATCGTAGAATGACTCACCATGTTTGTCCACTTCTTATCTATATGAGAGTAGAGTAAAGTAGAGAGTTTGGGATGACTCTACATGAAGAAGATAGTTTGAATCTATGGAGTTCCCTCAATGATTACTTCAAACCATGATAATCGATTCACATCATAGACATGGAGATGATTATATGAGGACTTTAGGGATCAATTATGCTTGAGCACAATATCTCACCCCCATATTGATGGTCAGATAGAGTGGACCATTCAGTTCTTGGATAACATGCTCTGGGATTTCATGTTAGTCTTTTTTTTATAGTTGGGAGTATCATCTAATCTAAGTGGGATTTCTATACAACAATAGATACCATTCCACCATTTTTATGGTTCCATTCGAGGCATTGTACATGCGTCCGTGTAGGTCACAAACTTTTTTGACTGCTCCAAGAGAGTCAAAACTCATGGGCCCAGATTTGGTGTGGGATACTATAGAAAAGGTTCATATCATCTAGGATTATATGAGTACTTCATAGAGAAGTCATAATTATTATGTGGATCGATGATAGAGACATCTAGATTTTTAGGAGGGAGACCATGGGTTTATGACGGTCTCACCTAAACATGGATAGTAGAGATTTGGATATATTAGCAATTAATATATTAAATTCCTTTGTTCTATACAGTTACTATGTAGAGTTAGCATGGCGGTATTTCACTAAGCTCTACCACCAAATTTTGACTAGGTACATCTTCCATGTGTCATAGATGGGAAGATACATGCACAACCCATCACATGTTATCAATTGGGGCGAGCTGGATATTGAGGATGGAGAAACCATTACGGAGTAACCAGTGGAGATCAAGGGTATACAAGATAGGATCTTTTATAGATGATTTATTCCACTCGTGTGTGTATTGTGGTAGCATAAGAATCTTTAGGAAAGAACCTGGGAGTAGGAGACACAAATGTGAGCCCAATACCCTCATCCTTTTTAGTAGTTTTTTCTCTTTTTGGGATGGAAAGGCCCAATGTAGGGAGAATTTAACAACTTGGATTTTACATGTATTATTTTTTTGATATTATATAGATTATTTTTTGGACTAGGTGATGAGACGACATGTGATTTTGAGTCCTGGTGTGTCTGGAATAAATGTTTGATATATATTAAATATATTAAATAACACACACACACAATTTTCTTAAAAAATCGGAATAACTCCAGAAAAGGTGTCTAGATAATAAATCCAATGGCACTGCTGAGTTCAGAATTTGGGTTTTACCCTAGGTTCAACATAAACTTTTTTGGTATTAGGAATTTGAGAAAAAAATTTAATGGGAAGAAATGAATAAAACAAATAAATAAATATATTTTTTGACACAAAGACTAACATGTCTATCAATCCATAGTTATAGATTTTGTCTTAGGGTATGCCGATAAACACTATAGAACTAGAGATCATTGGGTGGGATTATTCTTTATGAATAACGATGGATCAAGACTAGATCGAGGAACATTCCAATAACAGAGTTCACAGATCTCATCAATGATGGCAGTGAAAAATAGTTCTTTGTTAATGATCAATACAAATTATAGGTATGATGTTTGATTTTTTGTTTTCTAACCCATTAAAAAATACCAGACTAATTTAGATCAATTCCATGAATATAATTGACACATACATCATAAGTATATTTAAATTAAAAGAATTTTAATCATTCATTTTGTTTTATTTCTCTTCATTCATCTTTTTATATGAAAATAAATTGAGTCCAATTGAAAAATACAGAGGTTCTTTCCTCATATTTTATGACTTGTGGTTTTCTTCCCCCATTCTTTGCACATTCCATAAAAGAATTTCTTTTGGCCCATGGTTCGATGAATTCTCGGTATCTTATCATTGTACGACCATTATTTAGCGAAAAAAATCAATACCATAGGTGTTGTTCATGATCAATGGTGAAATCGATGTGTGATTATGGAAGTGGATGATTGGAGTTGGATCATATGGATTTTCAATTACCATTCTTCCTGATTTGGATGCATAGTGATGGATATATCGATGGTTTATTTTCTGAGAAGATCGAGGACTCGCAACTCAACTAGTGACAATGACATGGGTTGGATGACCCCAGATCTGTGATTTCGGTTAAGGAATTGGATCTGGAGACATGTAATAATATACAGAGGAATATCCCAATATATCTAGAAAATACCTCTATACAAGATATATATTTTAGGATTACATGCTATGTATGACCACTGGCTGTGGAGCTAGGGTTCTATGGTTAGATAAATATCACATGTCATGTGACATGGTAACACGTTGTGTGAACCTTATGAAGAATCTCAGTGGGTAACTTAGAGGGTACATGGAGATATCCAGGTGTACAAAGGCTGGTAAATTTGTATAGATATAATGTGTACTCGAACATGATGAGGTGTACACGAGCTGGTGCCCATGCATAACCAATGGTACACCAATATGGCTAGAAGGCACAAACAAGAAGTTGGGAAACCTATACATGCCTTGTGTTTCTCTCAGACACTTTGTTAGTTAAATTTAACATTCCATGTGAGGCATCACTACATGGGAAAATCCAGGTTGAGTAAGGAACACTATGCACTCTACTTATTTGTCATGTACTCCCTTAGAAATATCTTGGATCTCTTCATCTCTTTAGTTCAGACCAGTGTTGATGAGTGGTTTTCCACTTAGTCCTTACCCTTGGGCATAAAGTAAGGATTTATATCCTTATACAAGTATTGTGATCCCCTATAGGGGATGAATCCCATATAGAGTTCATGGCGTCCCTCCATGAGACTGGAGTGACATCCTTTATTATATTTATACACTAGGTGGGGTTTGTGGAATCGGTGTGACCTCCTTGAGTAGTGTTTGGATCTTCCATCTAGTAGTCTTTATTGGTAGGGTTTGCTGTATCTTTAATATACAATCCTATATGTAGTGGGTTAATCTAGATTGGGTTTGTGGTTTCCCCCAATGGTTTTAGGTGTGAGCCTCAATCTAAGTATCAGGTTATTCTAAGACTAGTGATATTTCTTGGACGAAGCCCAATGATCTAGACCTCTTCGATGAGAGTCACCACTGATGTCATGGCCCATAGAGTGGATTCTCCTAGAACAAGAATTTAATCAAGATGAATCCTATGGAAGACAGTTGTGTTTGACTACCTGATGGTACGGGGTCCTTGCTGAGTATATTCGGGTGTTTTTTTGTTATACATTGATTGTTTTCCTTGCATTGAGTTAACTATATTTGATTCTTTATGTTTAGTATTTTTTGGATATTCTAATGGGTATTTTTATACTCACCCATTCATGGGCTATGCCCACACGTGTCACGTCTTATGAATATAAAGGCGCTTTTAATGGTGTCCTCAGATGATGTAAAGAAAGTGGAGCATATCTTGAGATAGAATAACAAGGGGTTTTCCTAGAGTTTTCATTTGATCATATTCATCACCCTTAGAGCGGGTTGTAATCTATATAATTTTTGGTTTGTATTTTATTTGGTCCATTTTTCAATTTCAATAATTTGTTTTCGTAATTTGGTTTTTAAATTATATATGTATACATGAAATTGATTTAGTTGTTTTATATTTTATCATTGTATGATCTTCGATATGTATGCGTGTGTACATGTGTATTAGGCTAAGGACTTCAATATGTGGGATCTTCCTACTCAACACTGGTTTCTAGCCCATGGACTATTGAAGGTAGGTTTGGGGTAGTTACGGGTCAAACCTTGTTTTTTTGAGTCATGAAACATAGCTTCAAGATTATCTCGAGCCACCTGTAAGGTGAGGATGATGTATTATTCCTCATAGTGGAGTATAAGGACATTTATTACCCTCTTTTGTAAGACCCGCTTTAGGTAAATGGGAGATGTAACCCAAGAGATGTGGAAGATGTAATGGTTACATCCTGGGCATGAATATATAGAATCATCACATGTTGTAATCTATGGATATCAACATCATCGAGGGAACCCTTCCCAACCCCACCATAGTTAGTAGTGGTAGGAACACCCTATCTGGGGTGCCCAATGTTTTGAACTATATAGGGGTTGAAAACAACTATGAATATATTTTTATGGATGATGTTTCCCAACATTACTCATCATCTAAATTTTGAAGAATAAGTTATTCACAAAGAGATCACCACTTTAGTTTTTGATGATTTTTTTACGATCACTACGTTGGATAAACCAGAATGGTTATGATCTAGGTACCTTGGTCCCCCTTTAGAAAGGTGGGTGGCTTGAAACCATTAGGGTGATAATGGAAACACATATGATAGGAATGATAGGATGGTAGATTGGATCATCTCACTAGAGATCTTTTTTACTATTCCAGGACTCTCATGTATTTAAGACATGCTCAAGAATCAAAATCATTATGACATCATTGTGGAAATCAGTTAATTATAGAACTTTCTTACATAATAGTGTGAAAACATTTTATTCAGAGTGGATGAGTGTGTTGGGAATTGAGCAGGATGGTTGATTCTTTATCATCCTCATGTCAAGCTATGATAAAATCTTATTCTCATTGCATAATTAAAAAACAGATGGTTCTAAGAGTTTAAATCTTGTCAGGAAGGATATTATATTCCCCATATCAATATACAAGGGAATATTACACTAATCACATAATGAATCTTATGTTTGTAATATAAGTCATCCTATTATCATTAAATAAGGTATTATATTCTCATCAAATAAGGTATCCTATGATAACTATATAAGGAATACTATGATAATCACATAAAGTATTATATTCTTGTCACATAAGAGATCCTATAATCATCACATAAGAAATCCTATTCTCATCACATAAGGAATAATATGCCCATCATACAGAGAAATATATGTTATCTTACACTCATCACATAAGGCACCATATGATCATCGCATAGAGAAATATGGTGTTTTGTGTTTAAATCAAAATAGGACGTCGCTCATGATTTAGAGTATATTTGGAACACTCACTATTTAGAGTCTAATGGGGAAACACATAGTTTAAATTATGGTGGGTTCACTAACAGTTTAGATTTCAGTGGTGACACTCATGGTTTAGAGTCTAGTGGATATTTTCATGTTTTAGAGTCGAGTGAGGATATTTTATAAAATTAATCATCATAGGTAAAAAATATAAGATTCTTAGTGATCCCTAGAAAGTGGTGTGGTTTTGGGGTTACCGCCACTCAATAGGAAGAAGGTTTGGTAAATATATTGGATTTAAAAATTAGGGAGGAGTCATATATATATAATTGGAATAGGAATCTAAACACAAATAGTTATTATCACAAACTTTAAGACCCTATAATAGGTCTGTACTTTGCTATTTATCGTTATATGGTATGGATTCTTGTGTTATAAATGGGGTGGAATGATACAATGAGCATCGCTTATGTATTAGGCTACCAAAACCATACAAGAAAGAAACAATGATATGTGTGGGGATTATTAATAAATTTATTGAACTTTTATTGGAAGAAATATGGATATGTGTGGGTCATATCAAATTTCCACCTAACCCTTAGTTGATACAGAGGGGTCAAAAGTGAAAGTCCATAAATTCAGTTGTGAATATGAATTTTTCGAAAAATAATATAGGTCTGGTGTATGCGGGGCTCATATTCCATCCACTTTCATAAAATTTTTCTTTATAAAGAGGCATCAAATGGGGCACCATGATGGTTTTCACCAATAATATAAGTTTTTTATAAGTGCTTGGATTGTTTCTAGATTTGAGCCCTTGTGAAATGGGTTTTCTTCATGGAAAAAGTTATACAAAATGGTCTCAAGTGTTTTACAGTACATTAAATGGTTTATGTGTAAAGGCCTCGACTCCAGTAACCCAGAGCTAGTGGTTACTTTATTACATTGGAACAAGACACAAGAGATCAAATAATTATGGACTAAATAATTTAATATTCTTGTAAAAATAGATAAATTCTTGAATCCCAAATTACATGTGAGAACATTAAATATAACTTTTCTTTGCTTTGAGATCATATTTATTCCCACTATCATATATATTCATATCAATCATAAAACACTTCCTAGTATCATGGGGAAAAGAAACATAAGAAAAAGGTGATATCATATTCTTAGTAAGGATATGCATACAACACAATCTAACAAGACATAAATAATATAGAAAGAATAAATGACTATAAAATAATGTCATATAAATAATAAAATAAGCTAGAAACTTATCCATAGATATAATAACAAATAAAATAATCATCAGACCATCAAAAAATGAATTAATAATGATAGAATTCATAATACAAGACATTTGGAACTTACCATCTTGGACTTGTGCTAAGACATCTGAAAATAAATTCAAATAATTGTAAAAAGATATATATAAAAATGGGTAAGGCCTTGGAAAAAACCAAATCTAGTATATCTCATGATATCTACTGATACATCCAGGGGTTATAGTGGGCCCCAATTTTCACTTACAAAGTCCAAATAATTTATTATATGAATAAATAATACAATTTAATCAACATGACCTAAAAATCAATAATTACCCATATTGGAAGAACTATCATATGAAATATCAACACTCTCCCTAGTTAAAATGATCATAAAACTTCTAGAGATATATATTTTATGGTATAATTCTATTATATCTTGAATATACTATTCAAAAATTCATGTTGATATTGATGAAGATACATTAAAAATATCACTGGAAACTTTCTTGGGGAAAATACCCTTTTTCACGTTGAAATAAATTATTTAAAATATGAAAATTTACCAAATATTAAAGAAAAACATTATATGAAAATAATATAGTAAAATTTTAAATAAATAATCAAATCAATGAGTGTTAATGGAAACATTAAATTCTTCCCAAGATGTATAAGTTAAAAACATTCCTTTCATAATTTTGTCAAAAAGTACATCTTTTGGAAAATGAAAAGAAGATTTCTTTTTTTTAAATTGAAGCATGGTTAAAAATTTATTTAAAAATAATTTGATAATATTAAAATTATCCTTTAATACATTTTAAGGAAAATATGGATATAGAATAAAAATATTTCCGATTAAATAAAGAAATAAAATTTGTTTTCCTTAAAAATATGATTTTGATATCCTGAGAACTGAAAGACTACAAAATTAAAGGAAAAATTATAATTCATAAAAATAAATAGAACATAATAAAATATATATGTTTTAATAAAGGAATATAAAATAATTTCCCTGGTGGATAATATAACTTAAATAATCCCAAATGATGATAATATTTTGGAATAAACCTTTACATCATGTTCGAATTCCTTTGTATGTTTATGAACCTCCTATATAATGAATCAATATTTATTGAACATATATTAAAAAAAATATTCAAATATACTGTACCATATATGATTTACTTATAATATTTTATCACCATTTTATTTAAAATTCTTTGTTAAAATTACTCTTCATTGTAATAACTACTTTAATTTTCATGTATGTTTTGGTTCAGTAATTTCAGTACTTATTATTTTATTATTATTCCATTATATCGAGAATTTAAACTATGATATAAATATTATATATAGTAATTATATATTTATTTATAGTATTCCATAAAATTTTTAGATATAAAAATGAATTACATCTTTCATGGAGATGGAAGGTCGTATACACACATGAACACTGTTTTCACTTTTCCAAAGATGGAAAAAATAAGGATAAATAATAATTAATGTTTAAATAATAATTTTTATATCATATATATATATATATAATATATAATCATTAAATATTTTCTTATTACCATCCACATAAGGTATAAATAAAAAACGGATCACAACGCTTCATGGAGGTGGTAGTCCACATATAAGCAATGATAACGTTATCATTTTCAAATGGATTAGAAGGTAAAAAGGTAGATATGATATTATAATTAAAGAATAATATTTATTTCATAATTATTATATATATTAATTATTTACATATTTATAACCATCCAATTAAAATGGTGATGAAAACCGAATTACATTAATATATGGAAACAATAATTCTCATGTATGCATGAGTGATATTTTTTCATTTCATAGTATGAAAAAGAGTTGGAAAATGGTTTTAACATAATAATAATAACATATAATTATATTATTGATACCATAGTTATTATTTTATGGTGGTTACAACATATTAATATGATGTAGAAGAAGAAAAAGCTTGAAAGGGTCAATAAAGATGTTTACCTCTTCTTCTAGAGACATCCGTTTGATCCTTTCTTATGGAACCTAGGGTTGGTATTTCAGGAATTAAAGAAACTATTTAAATTGTATATGTAATTTCATAAGATATTTTTCAATTTAATGGTTGATATAGAAGGATTAAAGTGGTGTGAATAAGTTAATTAACGGTTATCCTTTTATAAATAAAGGAAGGGACACACATGGAATTATTAAAAATGTTAAAATATAATTAAGTCACTCTAAAAAATGCATAAAAATGGCCATATATTCGAACCTATGGTAGGATATGATTGAAATAGTATCAAGAAATAAAAATTTTATAGGTTTATGTGGTAGTTTTAACCATATATTTTGGTTTAACCCCATAGATAACATATTTTAACCATAATCGTGTTAACGCCTTTTCACACTCAAGAAGATGTAATTTTTCTTATAAGGTGAAAATTTGATTATAAATGGACAAGGGATAATTTTTTTTAAAATATAATATCAACCAAATCCTATTTCATGTTTTTTTATTATTTTTGAATAATTTAATAAAGTATTATTTTGATTAAATTTCATTAATGTCATGTTTGAAACTATTAATTTAATTTGGATTAAATGACAAATATACAATGTTAGAATTAAAATACAATACCTTTAAATAATAATAATATGTAATATTAATCTATAAAATTCATGTAAAACTATAAATCAATCAAATTATATCACTTATATTATTTTTAAAATCATTTATTTTGTTTTTTATTAATTTAATAAATATATTTTTCAGCATTATGTAAGCATTTAAGTTAATTATTTAATAATAAAAATTTTGAATAAATTAAAATTATGGAAATAATTTTATTATTCTATAAATATCCATTTATATAAACTCACCACTTTTTTCCCTGTTTTAATACTTAAGAGACATTTAAAACTAAAAGAGAGACATTTTGTAACTTTCTTTGATTAAAATATTATATTGCTCATTTTCAGTAAAATGTGTCAATTAAACAAACAAATTTGATTATAAGGTGATAAGGATCAAATTAAACTCATCAAATAAAAACAATGATGAAAAAAGATGACCATATCACTTAGTTTTAACCTTGATTAACTTGACTTACCCTTTACCGAGGTGATAAATTTTTCTAAGGTAACAATTCCTATTGACTAAAAATAAAAAAGGCGTATTTAAAAAATTTAAATCCTCTAAATCCAAATATATAATAAATTTTATCAAATAAAAAAATTTTATTGGAATAAATTAATTTTTAAATAAACACACCAAATGTGATGAATTTGTTTTTAGTAAAATGGTTTATATATATATATATAAATGTTTTGAACTAATTTATATAATTAAATTGATTGAAATAAAATTAATTGGATTATTAATAATATAAAATAACTAATTTTAGTTTTAAATAATTTTAAAACAAAAAATAAATTTTAAATTATTGAAACCAAAATATAGTTTTTAATAAGAATTTGTATTTTCACTATTCAATAGAAAATAAATCCTTTTAGAAGAATATAAAAAATTCACC
The DNA here is from genome assembly GCA_963277665.1 of Viscum album. Taxonomy (NCBI): domain Eukaryota; kingdom Viridiplantae; phylum Streptophyta; class Magnoliopsida; order Santalales; family Viscaceae; genus Viscum; species Viscum album. The sequence continues at coordinate 267,166,918 of OY728143.1, read as the reverse complement.
CTATGAGAATGTTGATATTATAATTTAAAAAATAAAATCATTTTTAAAAAATAAATTTTTTTATGTTCTATAAATTCATTACAATATTTTCTAAAAAAAATCAATAAAAATAATTTTTGAGGAAACATATTTCTCAAGCATAAAAAAACATAACTAAAAATTGTGTACTTATTTCTTAGGAATTAATAAATTAATTTGTATTTATTAGGTACTTTATATATATATATATATAATAGCTATATCAATACTATCAATACCTACCAATTAAATTACTAAGTTATAATTCTCATATTTAAATAAAAATATTTCATGGTTTGATTAAGCTCGGTGTTGCGTGTCGTGTAAAATATCAAACCTAGTTTTCTTATTTTAAAAATACTAGGTTTATACATCCCCGCCCTATTAATAAATTAAATCATATAATTTTTTTAATTTTTCTCAGTATTCAAGTATTTTATATTTAAAAATTCATTTTTCGAAAACACACATAGTAGAAAGGGTTCAAAATTTTTTTTCTTGAAAATAGGTAAAAATAAATATGAAGGTCATTTAGAATAGAAAATATCTATTTTTACAGATAAGAAAAAATTAGTGGTAAGTGAAAATATTTTCATGGAATAAAAATATAATGTCCACATAATGATGGAAAGTGATAAAGTATATTGGTCATAAGAAAATGAATGATTATGAGAATGTTGAAAACCATAAAACCAGAAATTGATGTGGTAAAGATGATCAATTCATAATAATTGAAAGTAATAGGACAATTTTTTTTCAAAATAATTTTCCTAGATTTTGGGAATTCCTTTAACATCTAGATTAAAAACATAAGGAAATGTACTTACTTGAGTTCAATAACATCCTTTTTTTTCTTCGACGAATTTCCACTTCATCTCTTACTCCAAAAAAATATTCAAGAAATTTTTTTTATGGCTAACATGCTAAAATTAAAATTTAATGAATCATAAGATCCATACAAGAATAAAAATTACTTCATCATGTATCTATAAATTTTTCAAAACCAAAATGTTTATCATAAGTTATTCAATATTATATACATCTCTAAAACTTAAAAATAACACCCAATTTTCTACATAATATATTCAATAAATGGTTAACCTTAAGACACTTCCAGAATATGTATAAAAAAATAAAAATCAACTTAACATTAATCCATAATGTTCCTATTAATTTTCATATACTAAATATGTGAATAACTAGATGATATATTCTACTAAAACATGGTAATTACCCTAAATCCTTAATTAAAACATACATTATTCCTTAAATTAAGTCTCTACTAATTCCTCAAATAAAATATCATATTATAAAGTTTATTTCATAAATCTAAAAATATTGTGAACCATATAATAAATTAATTTGTGATCAAATCACTAACCATTTTCAAGGTCATCAATACCATCGCAACTAAAAATTATTTATTCAACACTAGGAACATATCAAGGGTTATCCTTCCCTTGTTCATGTATTCTCAAAATTATCACCTTACCACTAAATAAAATTTATTAGTTATCTATACCATTCATTATTTGATTTAAAATCCTTACAAAACTACTTAAGTATAATCCTTATAAATATAACTATAATTATAAATATAATATCATTAAAAAAAAATATTACAACATTATTCTTGAATGAAAATAAAAAATAAATTTAATTATTAAACTTTTGAAATAATAATAACATAATATTAACCTTGAACCTTTATCTAATTCTATGTTATATTCCTTTGATGCTTGGGAAATTTGTTTTCGTAGTGCCCAAACTACTTACAGTTGAAACATTGAATGTTATAGTTTTCTTTCTTACCCTTTTATTCACAAGCTAGATGGGAGTTCTCTCTACACATGATTTAACTACTATTCCCTTCAATAAAGTACAAGGGTGTTTCATTACATAATTATCACATGTGGGGAAATCATTATTTCTCTTATTCCCCTCATCCATTTTATTTTCTTTTATCCTCTTATTCTCTTTCTTTAATTTAAATCCATATGATATGAATAAATATTTCTCTCTAATGATAACACATGATACTATATCCTCATATTATGAGAATGTTTAAGAGAATAGTTCCCCTTAATGGATTGGATTTACCCCATTAGGGAAATTACTAATATTACACTTTGGATTATATACATAGTACACAGAATTCCTTGCTAATCTTGTAAAGTTTTCTTCATACTTAAAAAACATTTCATCATCTTGTTGTCTTAGAATCAAGAAGTTTCTATCCATATCCACTCTTCTTTCAAAAGGAAAATACATTTCTAAGAAAATTTCTATAAAATCCTTTAATTTCATGCACACCATTATTTCCTCATCCATAGTGTTTTGAATAAAAAACCACCATTGATATAAATCACCTAAGAGATGACAATTTTTTATGAAAACCTTCTCAATTTCATTATATCTTGATGTAAGAAATATATTCTCTAGGGAAAATACACATTACTTAGCTACAAATGGATTTGTAGTCCCATTAAATGATGGAGGTTTCTGAAGCATAGAGTTGTATAACATGGTAACAATTCATTTTGGATTAGTAGGATGCACCATAAAAAAAGATTATTTCTCATAAATTGAGTTAGCTACCCCAAAAAATTATAATGTTTTTAGATCCAGCTACAAATTCATCTTTACCCTCATTATCTTACCCAAGAGAAAAATCCCTACATGGATTACTTTCATTGATACAATTTCTATTCCTTTATCTAGGAACCACTTAAAAAATGTAATACACTAGATTATAACATTATAAATTGTAATGTATAATTTCAAGACTTTTGAAACACTTAACATAAATTATAATTTTATATATAATTAATCTTAAAAACAGATTCTCAATGTTAGTCACAAGGCTATATTCGCTAATCTACGTTTTCATAAATCCAATTCCCAAGGTTTATACTAATCATTATATAATACCAACTATAAATTCCACAAATAAAGAAACCTAAAGTAGGTAGTTACTTTATTGCATTATTTAAAGACACTAACAATCACATCCCTAATGGATGGATAGTTTAGTAGTCCTAGAAAACTAAACAAATGCTTCAATCCCAAATTACATTTGAAAACATAAAATAAAACTTTTATTTTCTTTAGGATCATCTTTATTCCCTCTAACATGTCATTTAATATCAATAATAAAACAATTCTTTGTATCCTAGAGAAATGAAACACAATAAAGGGGCATGATTAGATGCTTAGTAAGGGTATGCATACAACAAAAACTAATAAATATGAATAATATGGAAAGAATAAATGATTATCAAACAATATCATATAAATAATAACATGGGCTATAAAATTATCCATGTATATCATAAGAAATCAAAAAATCACATGGAAATAAATATTTTATTTCATAATGATGGAATACATAATTTCAGACATCTGAAACTTACAGTCGAGGCCTTGTTCCAAGACATCGAAAATACCTCAAGGCATTGTTCCAAGACATCTACATAAATCTGTAAGGCCTCGGCCAAAACCCAAAATATTTTATCTCATGAGACTTAATGATGTATCAAGGGTCTATATTGTACCTAACCCATCACTTAATAAGTCCAATCCATTAATTTTATAAATAAATAATACAACTTAATTAGTATACCTGAAAAATGAATACTCGTTCATATTGGAAGAAATAACATACATAATATGAGTAATTTCCCCAGTCCAACAGATCATAAACCATCCCGAAAAATATAGTAGATAATATCATTATATTATATCCTCAATATAATATTCAACAAAGGATTTTGACATAAATTAAAATACTTTCAAAATCACATTAAAAAATTTCTTGACGAAAATACCCATTTTCACTTTAAAATCACTTATTAAATTATTAATTAACCAAATATTATGAAAAAAAATTATTTAAAAAAAACATTTAAATTTTTAAAACAATATAAATATAAATTATATTTCATGATGGTGAGAAATTCTATTCGTTCCTTATAAGTTAGAAAATAAAATTACTTTCATACTTTTTTCAAAAAGTACCTCATTCAGAAAAAACAAGAATATTCCTTGAGAAACGTTTTTTAAAAATTCAATCATGGGTAAAAATTTCTTTAATACATAATTAATGAATAGAAAAAATACTCTTTAAAATATTTTAAGGGTAATATGTATATGGAATAAAAAGATTCTCGGCTAAGTCAAAAAAAACTGGGTTTCCTTAAAAACATGATTTTGATATATTGGGTAATTAAAGAGAGGAAAATGAAAGGAAAAAACATTATGTTTTATAGAAATAAATGTAGGATAATAAATGAGATGGTTTTTAATATATTAATTCTAAATATTTTCCCCAGTGGATACTTATACATAAATAATCACAAATAATGAAAAGATTGTGAAAAAACACTTACCTCAGGTTTGAATTCCTTCATATGATCTTTAAACTCATATTTAATATATTTAAATATATTATAAATATATTTAAGAACAATAATATTATATATCATACCATATATTATTTACTTATAATCTTTTATCACTATTTATTACCAATTCTTTGTAAAAATTACAATTCTAGGTAATAACTGTTTCAATTTTCTTGGATGTTTTTCTTTCATTGTTTCAGTACTTATAATTTTATCATGGTTCCATCATCAAAATAATTTTATACATGAAATAAATATCATGAATATTCATTATATATGTATTTATTGTTATCCATGAAATTTATATAAAAAAAATGATTTACACCGTTCATGGAGACAGTAGGCCATATGTACGCATGAATGCTGTCTTCAATTTTCTATAGATAATAAAGAGAAATGTGAATAATATTAAATAATTATATAACCATAATTTTATCATTTATATCATATATAGTCATTATAACCATACATATTACCATCTACAAAAAATATAAATGAAAAACAAATGACATCATTTATGGAGGTGGTCGTCTACACGTACGCATGAGAGATGTTATTGTTTTCCAATAGATTGGAAGGTATGAAGGTAGATATTATATTATAATTACCAAAGAATATTTATTCTATAAATTTAATACATAGTAATTATTTTTAACATTATAACCATCCATGTATAGTGGTCATGAAAACTGAATTACACTGCTGCATGGAGATGGTAAGTCAACGGGGCCCTGCAATCCGCCATGCAGAAAATTGAACATTTGGAGAGTATTTTGTATGATATATGGGATGATATAGATTTTGAGGATCTCTATGGGAAAATAGATATGCCGGCAGACTTACTTCTCAATCAGGAACTCCTTGCTAGAGAGGGGGTGAGGATCAAGTGGCTCAAGGAGGGTGACAGAAACACCGCTTTTTCACACATATATAAAAGAGAAGGAAAGGCATGAAAAACCAAATATCATGATAGAATATGGGTCTTTCATGGAGGACATGGATGTGGTGGGAGGCTTGGACAATTCCTTCTTCATAGAGCTCCTTGCTGGCCCCTATGCCATTTTACAAAATGGTTACCCCTCAGAGAATACTAATATTTTCAATGTGCTTCCCTCTCTTGATTCGGACCAGGATAATGATCTTTTGAATTTTATCCTGGATGAGAAGGAGATTCGGACAACTATGATGCACCTGAACCCAGACAGCACGGCAGGACCGGATGGCTTCCAAGGGGTGTTTTATAATACTTCTTTGAACATCGTTAAGAATGATTTAATTTCTTCCATCCAAGACTTATTCAGAGGTGGAAGTTTACCTTGTATTTCTTGTGCCACTAAATTATTGCTTCTATCTAAGATAAAAAACCAAAATTCTATTCTACATTATCTCCTGGTGAGCATGTGCAATGTCCCATATAAAATTCTGGCGTGCATCATTAACTCAAGGTTGGCCACTCACCTCCCATGATGGGTCTCATTGGAGCAGCATGGCTTTGTAAAGGGGCGTTCAATCCTGGAGGCTATTACCCAGGCCCAAAAAATGTTCAGGGACATTAATTTCAAAACTCGTGGCTCTAATGTGGCCATCAAACTCGACATGAATAAATCTTTTAATAGGGTCGAATGGAGCTTCATCAACGGTGTGCTTGTAGGTATGGGTCTTAGTCCTCATAACATGGATAATATTTTTCGGTGTTTCAACTCCACTTGGATCTCAGTGACCTTCATGGGGAAAGCCTAAAGCTTCTTTAAAACCACTCGCAGCCTAAGGAAGGGGGACCTGTTCTCCGCGAGTCTCTTCATTAATTTCCAGGAGGTTCTGAGCCGTCTCATTCAGCGAGGTATTAATAATGGGGACATTCTACCTTTGAAAAGGAAGAGGAATGCTCCAGGTGTGTCTCACCTCATGTTTGTTGATTATACAATTTTGTTCCAAATGCATCCAATCGTTCCTTACATTGCTTGAAAAAAATGATGGATAAGTATGGTCAATTGAGTGGGCACGTAATCAATTACCACAAGAGCTCATTCTACCAGTCCAACGGGTGCAATCCCAATCGGGTTTCGGCTGTGAACTATGTTTTGGGTATAACTATAGAGTCTCTATGAATGGATTACCTAGGCTCCCCATCTCATCTTGAAGGCTCTGTTTCTATGACTTCAACCCCCTCCTTAGTCGGATTAGCGACTGGGTGCTCAACTGGAAAAATTGCTTTCTATCTTTTGGAGGCCAGATTGCCATGATCAACAGTGTGCTCGTTGCTACTCCAATTAACACCCTCTCAGCACTTCATGTTCAGAAAGGTGTCATTATAAACATTGATCGAATCCTGGATAAGTTGATCTGGGATCCAAATTCAAGGGGAAAAAACACTGGGTCGCTTGGAATAGGATGGCGCGACCGACAAGTGAAGGGGGAGTTAATGTCTGAAATCTGGAGGACACTCTTTGTAGCATGAATTCTCGTCTTGCCTGGAGTGTCCTAGAACATCTTACCCTTTGGGGTATCACCATGCACACCTATTCAGAGTAGTAGTTCTCAGGGTCGGGGTCGCCCTCCCCCCTTTGGTCGATCATTGGACCCCTTGCCTCCACTCTTCACCCACACTCTCGCAGGATGGTTGGGAATGGAGAGATCTCCATCTAGAATCATAAATGGTGTGGTCATATTGTTGGTTTTCCTTGGTGACCTGAAAATCAAATCTTCTTCAGGGAAGCCAACTACTTTCCTTCCATTATCAGGGCAGTTCTAGACAAGAAGCATATGGAAGAGTTCAATCTTATTGAGATCAACATCGACTCTGATAGACGTGTCTTTACTCCCTCCACCTCGGGTTTCTTAACCTCAAAAGATTTTTGCTGCATTAATAACATGCAGAATGAAGATAATGCATGGGACGATGTTCCCAGGATTAAAATTATTCCAACCAAATTCAATTTTCTTACCTGTAGAATCAGGAAGGGGGAGTTCCAACTTAGTAGAACATCTAACACTACGGGATCAATCTTTCCTCCAAGTGCGTGTGTTGCCAGGTCCATAAGGAGGAAAGTACGGACCACCTTTTCTATATGAGTGAGTGGGTGCATGATGTGTGGAAATTATTTGGTGATTTTAATGATATATCTATTTCCTCTATGACAGAATATTTCTTCCTTGATAGGTGGAATCATGGCTCAGGTGAAGGCGGCCCCGAAAGAATGGTCCACACAGTGATTCTCCAGGATAGTTGTTGGTGTATTTTGAAGGCGAGGAATAAAATTATCCCTGAAGGGGGATCCATGTCGAGTCGTACCATTATTGATGGCATGAGAAATCTCCTCCTTGTCTTAGCCAGAGTCATTTATAACTGGAAGTTCTCACCTTCGTTTTCCCGACTTCGAGGTGAAGAACATGCTTTCCAACAGGTCAATAAGAATATTTTCAATAGCTGGGTTTGTTGGAATCATCCTTCTGAAGTTTTGAAGCTCAATACAGATGGCTCATTTGCCCTGGGTATCATGTATGGTGGGGGTGTGGTTCGGGATTCCTGTGGATCAGTCCTCTTGGATTTCTATATCAATTTGGGTCAAGGATCTTCCCTCCAGGAAGAGGCCATGGCGCTGTACGTTGGGATAAGTCTCTGCAAGAATAGGGGTCTTTCCATTCTTGAAGCTGAAACTAACTCCTTATTGGTGTACAATTCCTTTCATGGCATTGGCGTCTCTCCATGGTCAATACAAAACATCATTAGAAAGTGTTGGAGCTTACTGGATAACATAATCACTATTAAGCATACATGGAGAGAGGGAAATAAAGTTGCTGATCATTTGGCCTCATTTGACGTCCTAGGTTTTGAGGTTATTTATTTTCACATTTTGAACAACTTAAATGTCACAAACCAAATCTGGTTGCCAACGAACCCAGCACCAAACCTGGACTGTGACAAGGCCCGAAGGGCGTTCTCGATCCCCATGGACTGACACAAGTGCCCGAGTATTATAAAATGAGAATTGGGAACAATTTACCTGAGTTTATAAACAGAAAACAACAAATGAATTCAATAATACGAATCTGGATTTTTCAAACCAAACAATCTTTTACAAAAATTCAGAATTGAATTACATATTTTAAAACAACTCCACAAAACTATAAAAAATGTACAAAAACAAAAGGAAATATCCCAAGAACCCTCATGGAAAGGGGCACCACCATCAAGACATCTCCACAAGATATCTCTACCAAGGAACTACTAGAAACCTGAACCATTGGCAATACAAACTGTACCCAAACTGCAACAACAAAAATAACCAAGTCTACTTACAGCCAAGGGTGTGAGTAGGTTGTGAGCCAATTCCCAGTAGGATGCCACAACTAAGATATTCCATGTGATAAACATTCAAACATGAAAATCTTGCAAGTTTTCATAAACAGGAAATTAGAGTTACAATTTCTAAAAGATGAAACATAAAAAATTAAAACAGTTTTCAAGAGGGCTATCAATAAGAATCAACACTTTTAAAAATAATGTCAACACCACTGGATTTTCCGTCAAACCATACCATATGATGAAGGCAAGCACAAAGTGTAACAGCCCGACCCCAGTTACCCAGAGTCGGTGCATTATTACATACCATTGGTATGATCACAAAAGATCAAGTCTCGAAGGACCAATTAGTTTAGTAGTCTTGGATGTAATAGATACATTCATAAGGTTTACATTACTTCATAAAATGGAAAAATACAACAACATTATTTCCATAGAAAAAACTGAGATCCCATAGACTATTCTACAGGTTAGTGAAAATATACTTCTTTTCATCCTGGGAAAAATAAAACATAGAAAGGGGTGAGCTGAGATGCTTAGTAAGGATAACAATATAGCATAAACCTTCATAAATAAGCATAAAAATTTAAGGAAATGTATAAAACTAAAACAAAAGACTTTTCAACATAAAATTCATCATAATATGGAAAATATAAATTCAAATAATTCCATTTACTTACTCACATGGATATTCTACTAGTCCAATAATAGGATTCAATATCAATAGCCACTTTCATAATGATGGAATGCATACTGCCAGACTTCATAACCACATAGTCAGGGACTTATTGCAAGAATACTAATAAGATTTTGTCAAGGCCTTGTGCCAAGACACTAGTTTGTCTCATGAGACCTACTGATGAATCGAGGAGCTATAGTGGGCTCCACCCATCACGTACTTAGTCCAATGCATTCCTCATATGAAAAGGTTTAAACATAACAAAAACATTCGTATTAAAACTATCATACGAAATGTCAATACTTTATCCATAAACCATGAATGGTATAAAAATAAAACATCCATAGTAAAACATATCACAAAACCTTCAATACAATATGGATGTTTTGTATCATAATAAATCAACATCAAATAAACTTAAAATCCATTAAAAGATGTTGAAATAGATGAAATCAAAAAAAAAATTCAGAGAAATATCTCTTTTTATTTTGAAATAATTTAAGAGTCACATAATTATAAAGATAACATTTATTTTGAAAATATTCCTTTAAGCTTTTAAGGGAAGCTTCGACGATGTCATAATGGTGGAAAATAGTTTCACCCACCGTATAAGTTAAAAAAAATACATTTTTACCTTAATTCTGTCGAAAAGGTTATAAAGGGCCTTGTTTGGAAAACAACGGAAAGATTCCTTTATAAAAATATTATAAAAAGTAAATCATGGGTATAAATGACTTTAACCCATAGTCTATAAAATATTAATAATGTTTTGAAATATTTTTTAAGAAACATGGATGTGGATGATAAAGAGGTCCCAGTAGAAAGGTACGTAAAAACAACCTCGGATAATAAAGAGATTGTGAAATTAACCCTTACCATGTACTTTTCCTTGGTCGAGGGTAGGTTAAACATATGTATAATTGTGAAATAATTGTTATTAAATTATACAATAATCATATACATTAATATGATATCATATATGATCTTTTAACATTGCTTTGTTAATAATATCTTAGTATTATCATTGTTTCGGATGTTAACGGATTCATTTTCCTTTATATTATTTGTTATGTGAGTCATATTTGTTATGGATGAGATGTATCTTATTCATATACATAATGATATAAAGTCTTTAAACATTATTTTTAATCATTAAGAAAAAACTATAATTGAATGGATACGATGGGGAATGAATCTCATCAAGTTCGTGGAGACAGTAATCTGTACGTACGCACGAGCGACAATATAATTATTCTTATATTAAAATAATATATAAATGGATGGTATATCATATATAAAGAATCATTATCATGTTATATTTATTATCTACATCAATTACACATCATTATTATACCCATCCAAATAATAATTTATTGAATAACAATTACACCACGACGTGGAGACGATAATCTGTACGTACACACGTATGGTGACATGTCATTAAAAGGATGGATAGAATAATGAATATGGTTGTAACATATTTATAATAAAATCACATTATATATAAAATACTGGAGTTATTAATTTATAATGGAAACAATAAAGAAATAGGAAGTGGAAGAAGAAAGGAACATGAAAGAGGTGATGAAATATTTACCTCTTCTTTGGGTTATTTCTTTTGATTTTATCAAAAGGGCTCTATAGGTTGGCTTTATGACTATAGGAAGGATTCTATGATTAAGGGAGGAAATTAGAGAAGGTATTTGGGTAGGGGTTTGAAGAGACAAAAGGCTTTGAAGGTGTGAATTTGATAGAACGGGGAGTTCCCTTTTATAAGAGGGGTGAGGGGCACCTTAGGAAAAGTTAGAAATATTATTTTATAATAAAATAATTTCCAGTTTCTAATGGTTCCAAAATTACTTATTTAAATTCTAATATGGGTATGGTAAGAAAACCACTCAACCAATAGTTTTTAGATAGGTTTGGGTCACTATATTAACCTTATCTTTTAGATTTAACTCTTATTTAAATAGTTTGACATTTACCATGTCTCTTTGTATTTTTATATTATATGGTTAATAAAATTACTATATAGTTACAAGAGAACCCCAAGTGGTTCATTAATGATACACCTATCATTATATAAGTCCTTTTTTTTGAACCTTATATTTTTAGGAATAGAATACCAATTAATAAAATAATATTTGTTTTAAAAACTCTTTTTTTGTTAATTTTGACACTATTTGGTATTTTGCTTTTGATAAATTCATAAAAGAATTAATACTTAGGAAAAAATTCATATAAAAAACCCTAACATGTAATATTAACCTATAAAATCAGTTTGATTCATAAAAATTATCAAATTAAATTTATTTGGATATTTATAATATCAATTATTTTAATATTTCATTAATTAAGTAATTACTGCATCATCATTGTGTCATAAATAAATTAAATTATTTAATGTCTAAAAAATATAATTAAAATACCATTATGTATTAAATATTTTTATCTTTCTAATGAATATTTATAGTCGAATTTATCTTTTGTGTAACCTTATATTAAAAATGGTTTAGTTATTAAACATTGAATTTAACACTTTTAACTCTTCTTCAAATTAAATAATAATAAATGTCCTAATCTAATCCAAGTGGACCAAAGTGGTTCATATTTTATTCATAATATTGTTTTTCGTCTAATTATTCTTATCCAATAGAGTTAGGATATGTTTTAGGGTAATAATAATATCATTTTACCCTTAATTTCCATATTTACTTTTAACGGTGGTAAATAAAAGTAAAAAGTTACTATTCAACAAAAATTATTTTCATCTTATTGAACCAAATTTATTTACTGATATCAACCATCTCTCTCAAATTTTTGAAATTCCACTCACAGAAGTGGTAAAATTATGTTTTATGTGAATTTGCAAAATTTCGTAGAAGGTGGGTAAAAGACGGTGAAATGTTCAATAAAATTTTTATATATCTAAAATTATTATAAATTAACTTCAATGAATTAAATTAAAATTATATAGGTATTATGTATCTATTTTTACCTAAAATAAATTTAATTAAAATAAATAATTATTTAAATAAAAATTCGGTTTCAAACTATAACTCAGTGTTTTTTACTATTCATCAGAAATTTAATTTTTTTAGAAAAATACAAAAAATTCACCTTAAGCTAATTTCGATACTCCGAATCCAAAAATGAAGACCATTTGGAAGGTTACAATTTATAAAATTTTAAAAAGTGGGTATTACTATTCATAACGGCTAGTTCGGTTGGTTGTGGTGTGTTAGAACTCAATGTTTCGTACAACACACGCTATTGTATTATTCAAAGAGAAACATACCATGAAAGATTGGGGTGTTACATTCTCCCCTCCTTCAAATAATTTCATCCTTGAAATTTATAGAATATTACTGCATAAAATAAAATGACTCAGGTGGTTCTTCATCACAAGTTCCTCGGGTTCCCACATTGCCTCTTCCATCTTATGGTTTCTCCATAGAACTTTTACCAGACGAGTCGTACTGTTTCTAAACACTTGTTCTCTTGTATAAAGAATCTTGACCGGATCTTCGCAATAAGACAGATCGGGTTCCAGTTCTAATTCCTCATAAGTGAGTACATGCATTGGTTCAGGCATGTATTTTCTCAACAGTGAATCGTGTAACACATCATGTACTTTGGAGAGACTTGGAGGCATTGCCAAACGGTACGCTACAACCCCAATTCGGTCTAGAATTTGGAAAGGTCTGATGTACCTGGGACTCAATTTACCCTTCTTACTAAAACATATAACTCCCTTCCATGGAGTTACCTTCAATAAAACATGATATCCTACCTGAAATTCCAAATCCTTCCTTCGGTTATCAGCATAGCTCTTCTATCTACTTTGAGATGCCTTGATGTGGTTTTGGATTACCTTCACCTTTTCCATCTTTTCCTCCATAAGTTCTGGGCCTATGAGTTTTCTTTCACCAACATCATCCTAACAGGTTGGTGTGCGACATCTCTTTCTATATAACTCTTCATATGGTGTCATTTGAATACTTGAATGAACACTATTTTTATAAGAAAATTCTACCAGAGGTAAATATTGATCCCACATACCTTGAAAGTCAAGTGAGCATGATCTCGACATGTCTTCTAAGGTTTGAATAGTCTGTTCTGATTGTCCATCAATTTGGGGGTGGTAGGCATTTCTCAAACGGAGATCAGTTTCTAGGGCTTTATGAAGACGTTTCCATAATCTTGATGTAAAATGTGGATCACGATCAGAAACAATCAATAATGGTACTCTATGAAGTCTTAAAACTTCATTAATATATAGTCTTGATACACATTCAAGTGGTAAATCTTATCTTATAGTAATAAAATGTGCTGACTTGATAAGATGATCAACAATGAACCATATTGCATTGTTCCTTTTAGGAGTCTTTGGTAGACCCATGACAAAGTCCATCATAATATTATCCCATTTCCACTCTAGTATGGGAAGAGGTTGCATGAATCCTCCTAGCTGTTGCCTTCCATCTTTCACTTGTTGACAAACCATACATCTTGACACAAAATCAGTTATCTCCCTCTTCAGGTTTCACCACCAAAAATGTTTCTTCAAATCTCTATACATCTTATTACTACCAGGGTGTATAGAAAAATTGAAACTATGAGAATCATCCAACAATTCCCTTTTTATATCAGGTATATCAGGAACACAAAGTCTCTTCCCAAATTTTAAAATTCCATCTTCATACATAAAGTCACTCATTCTACCATCATTCACAAATTTAATCTTCTTTCGAAACTATTCATCATCGGTCTGAGAACTCTTTATCCTTTCTAGTAAAGATGGTTTAGAAACCATTTCAAATTGTATTGATGTTTCACCTTCCATGGTCATTCCCATATCCATATTTAATTGGTCCATGTATATAGGATCCATTTTAACTCTCATATTGTTCAAAAATCCATGATCCTTTCTACTAAAATCATTTTCCACCTTATTTTCCTTCTTCGGGTGGTAGTGTATAGTGAAATCATAATCCTTGAGTTGTTCAATCCATCCCCTTTGCCTCATTTTGAGTTCTTTTTGTGAGAAAATATACTTCAAACTCTTATGATTGGTATATATCTCACATTTTCACCATAGAGATAGTTTCTCAAAATCTTCAAAGAAAATATTACTACTGCTAACTCAAGATCATGATTAGGATTGTTTTTCTCATGAATTTTTAGCTATCGTGATGCATAGGAAATAACCCTATCATTCTGCATAAATAGACAACCAAGTCCTTTCTTTTAAGCATCACTATAAATAACAAACCCATCATTCCCCGATGGTAGATTCAATATAGGATCATTGACTAATATTTTCTTCAGTTCTTCAAAACATTCTTCACACTCTTTTGTCCAAGCAAATTTAACCCCTTTTCATGTGAGCTTTTTTAATGGGGTAGCCAACCAAGAAAAATTCTGGACAAGACGTCAATAATAACCTGCTAAACCAATAAAACTGCGTACCTCAGTTATATTTGTTGGTGCTGGCCATTCTTGGATTTCCTTGGTCTTAGAAATATCAACAGAGATCCCATCATTAGAGAAAATATGAGCAAGAAAAGATATCTCCTGAAGCCAAAATTCACACTAGCTAAACTGCCCATATAGCTCATGTCTTCTAAGAGTCTTTAGAATAATGCGCAAGTGATTTTCATGATCTTCGTAGATTTTGGAGTATAAAAAAATATCATCAATAAATACCAATAAAAATTCATCAAGATATTCCTTTAAAACTATATTCATTAGATCCATGAAGACGGAGGGTGCGTTAGTCAGTCCAAAAGGCATTACTGTAAACTTGTAATGCCCGTACCTAGTTCAAAATGATGTTTTCTGAATTTCTTCCTTCTTCACACACAACTGATGATATCCATATCGAAGGTCAATATTTTTAAAAGTATTGAGCTCCATGAAGTTGGTCAAATAAATAATCAAAGCGAGGTAGGGGATACTTGTTATTTATTGCTATAGCATTGATCTCCCTATAGTTAATGCACAACCTCATAGATCCATCTCTATTCTCAACAAAAAGGACAGGGGATCTCCATGGAGAAACACTAGGGTGAATAAATCCCTTATTACTCAATTCCTCTAGTTGTTTCTTTAGTTACACTAATTCCCCAGTGGCCATTCTATAATGGGTCTTCGATATGGGCCTTGAACCCAGAAATAAATCAATGGAAAACTCAATTTCTCATTCTGGAGGATGTACAGGTAAATCCTCTGGAAACACATCTACATATTCATGTACAATAGGCACGTCCTCTATTGGAACATTATTTTCCTCTCCCATAATTACTTCATTCTCATCCTCCCCAATAATTGAATTTAGTAGAGCTACTGGAGGTGGATCTAGATAAGAATTAGGTAGTGACATTTCTTCTCTAAAGATAAGGTACTCCTTATCATCATCAGAAACTGAAACCTCTTTCTTCTTACAATATATTTTTTCATCATGGTCCGAAACACAATCCATAACGAGTATTATATCAAATTAAATCATGGGTATGATGATGAGATCAGCAGATAAAGAACATTTATATGCCCTAATGGGGACAGATTCACAAAACATTGTTGCAATGATACTTCCCATAAGAGTTTCGACCGAAAACTCCCTTGTTAATTCAAATTTGAAGTATCTAATTTTCTTAGAAAACTGGGAAGATATGAAATAATGCGATGATCCAGAATCAAATAAAGAATTTGCTAAACTTGTGGAAACTATTAAATTACCTTCCACTATGTCTTTCGGAGCTTGAAACTCAAAAGTAGTGATAGAATAATCTTTGCCTTGATCCCTAGTTCTTTTCTGAGGCAAGTTTCCTTGGTGCTTATTCTCATAATGACCCCTTTCTATACAATTATAGCATTCAACATTGAAAACCTCTTTCTTCCCCTTGTAATCATGATTTTGGTGGCCTTTTTCACCACACTTGTAACAGGATCCCATTCCTTTCAGGAAATTAACAGGGTTTTTCTTCCCACATTTACTACAGGATGGATATTCAACTTTTTCCTTCTTCCCCTTATTTCCATTTCCAGAGTGTTCAACAGATCTCTTCTTCTATTTCTTTTCTTTAAAGTCATAAGACTTAGAGAATTATTTTTCT
This sequence comes from Viscum album, assembly GCA_963277665.1. NCBI lineage: Eukaryota > Viridiplantae > Streptophyta > Magnoliopsida > Santalales > Viscaceae > Viscum > Viscum album. The sequence continues at coordinate 267,150,397 of OY728143.1, read as the reverse complement.
ATCTTTATAGCACATGAGACAATATATTCGTATGACGAAAAGGATTTTAAGACTAATGCTTGATGGATAAATGGTTTTAACCCATCAAATAAATGATCAATATTACTTCTTGGGTTATGTATATAATCAACAACATGCCTCTATAACCTTGTAAAGTTATATTTATACTTTGTGACATTCTCATCCTCATTTTGCCTTAGACTTAGAAATTGTATTTCCATATCCTCTCTATGGTCATGAGGAAAGTATTTTTCTAAGAAAATTTCTATAAACTCCCCCCATTCCATATTTTATACTTCATCACATTCCTTTGTGTTTTGAATCAATGACCACCATTTATCAACATCTCCAGTGAGGTGGTAAACTTCCATGAAAACTTTTTCCCTTTCGCTACTCCCCAAGGCGTGGAATATTTTCTCTAAGGAATTTATCCATTTCTCAGATACTAGTGGATTTGTAGCCCATTTAATGTAGGTGGTTGTTTCCCCATGAAGCAATCTAACATTGATCCTCCATCCTTTGGATCAGGGTACTCCATACGGTAAAGGTTATTATTCATAACCTGAGTGAGTTTTCCCAGTATGGTGATTAGCTGATCAACACTAGTTGAATCACCATCTCCACGATAATTATCTTGAGTAGGAGGGAAATCCCTACATGGAGTGCATGCATTGATATAGTTTCCATTCCTTCCACTGGGCACCATTTCTAAACAATGGCATAAACTAGATCAGTTTATAAATCAAAATACATAATTCCATACTTGTAAAACACTTAACATAAATTGAACGGTTTATGGATATAGTCCATAATCATAAAAATGTTTTCATTGGGGAAGTATATACTCATAAACCCTTAATAATGGTTTTTAAAGAAAATGAGAATTATCCTAATCATATCCCCCAAGAGTGTCGTAACCAAGAGTGCAGCAAGTCCCGTTGTCGTGCACCAGTCCTCGTTCGAGTCTAGCTCAAAGCGGTGTTTTCTTGTTCTACCCCTAGGTACATCTATTCTAGAGCCACCTCTACCTGCTCATATCCAGACAAGGTTGTATTGCCTGGAAAACTCACAAAATCTCTACAATACCAAAATTCTAAGAAGTTCTTCTATACTAATACTCAAAGTCTATCTTAGGGTAATTTGCTCTAATCAAAGTTTTTCTAAATCTAGCTTCCAAAGCTTGTACTAAACCTCCCTATGATACCAACTGTAACTCCCCGACCCCAGTTACCCAGAGTCAATGAATTATTAAATAACATTTGCATGATCACAAAAGATCAAGTCTCGAAAGACCGATTAGTTTAGTAGTCTTGGAAGTACTAGATACATTCATAAGGTTTACATTACATCATAAAATAGAAAACTACAACAACATTGTTTCCATATACAATAATGAGATCCCATAGACTATCCCTACAGGTCATTTAGAATATAATTATTCATATCATAGGAAAAAAACATAGAAAGTGGTGAGCTCAGATTGTCAGTAAGGATAACAATATAGCGGAAACATTCACAAATAAGCATAAACATTTAAGGTAATGTATAAAACTAAAACAGAATCCTTTTCAACATAAAATTCATCATAATATAAAAAATATAAATCAAAATAATGCCATTTACTAACTCACATGGATATTCTACTAGTCTAATAATCACATGCAATATCAATAGCCACTTTCATAATGATGGAATGCATAATTCCAGACTTCATAACCACATAGTCAAGGCCTTGTTCCAATACTACTAATAAGATTTTGTCACGGACTTGTGCCAAGACACTAGTTTGTCTAATGAGACCTACCGATGCATCGAGGAGCTATAGTGGGATTCACCTGTCACTTACTAAGTCCAATGCATTCCTCATATGAAAAGGATTAAATATAACATAAACATTTGTATTAAAACTAGCATATGAAATGTCAATACCTTATCCATAAACCATGAATGGTATAAAAATAACACATCCACAGTAATAAATATCACAAAAACTTCAATAAAATATGTTTGTTTTGTATCATAATAAATAAACTTCAAATAAACTTAAAATCCATCAAAGGATGTTGACATTGATGAAATCGAAACCTTTTTTTAGAGAAATATATATTTCTATTTTGAAATCATTTAAGAGTCACATAATTATAAAGAAACATTTATTTTGAAATATTATTATATTCTTGTAAGGGAATCTTAGAAGATGTTATAATGGAGGAAAAGAGCCGCACCCGCTGTATAAGTAAAAAAAAAGACATTTTTACCTTAATTTTGTCGAAAAGGTTATAAAGGACCTTGTTTGGAAAACAACATAAATATTCCTTTATAAAAATATTATAAAAATTGAAACAAGGGTATAAATGAATTTAAAAAATAGTCAATAAAATAGAAAGAATGTTTTGAAATATATTTTTATGAAACATGGATGTGGATGATAAAGAGGTCCTAGTAGATACTTACGTAAAAACTACATTGGATAATAAAGAGATTGTGAAATTAACCCTTACCTTGTACTTTTTCTTGGTCGAGGGTAGGTTAAAATCATGTATAATGGTAAAATAATTTTTATTAAATTATACTATAATCATATACATTAATATGATATCATATATGATCTTTTAACATTGCTTTGTTAATAATATCTTAGTATTATTGTTGTTTTTCATGTTAACAGATTCGTTTTCCTTTATATTATTCATTATGTGAGTAATATTTGATATGGATTGGATGTATCTTATTCATATCTAGAATGATATCAAGTCTTTAAACATTATTTTTAATCATCAAATAAAAATTAGTCTTGAATGGATACGATGGGGAATGAATCTCATCGCGTTTGTGGAGATGGTAATCCATACATACACACAAGCGACAATATCATTCTTTTGATATTAAAATAATATGTAAATGGATGGTATATCATATATACAGAATCATTATCATGTTATATTTATTATTTAAATCAATTATACATCATTATTATACCCATCCAAATAATAATTTATTGAATAAATACTACACTACGATGTGGAGACGGTAAGCCGTACGTACGCACATATAGTGACATGTCATTCAAAGGATAGATAGAATAATGAATAGGGATATAAAATATTTATAATAACGTCATAGTATATATAATATATCGGATTTATTATTTTATAATGGAAACAACAAAGAAAAAGGAGTGGAAGAAGAAAGGAACTTGAAAGAGGTGATGTAATATTTACCTCTTCTTCGGGTTCTTCCTTTTGATTTGATAAAAAGGGATCCATAGGTTGGATTTATGACTAAAGGAAGGATTATAAGATGAATGGAGGATAGTTTAGAGGGTATTTGGTCAGGGTTTGACTGATCCAAAAGGCTTTTAAAGTGTGAATTTTAGAGAAGTGTGAGTGCCCTTTTATAAGAGGGGTGAGGGGCACCTTAGGAAAATCTAGAAATATTATTTTATAATAAAATAATTTTCAGTTTCTAATGGTTCCAAAATGAATTATTTAAAGGATAAGGTAAGGATGGGTGTAAAACCCCTCCAAAAATATGTTTTAGACATGTTTGGGTCACTATGTTAACCTTGTCTTTTAGATTTAACTCTTAGTTAAATAGTTTGACATTTACCATGTCTCTTTATATTTTTATATTATATGGTTAATAAACTTACTATATACTTCCAAGAGAACCCAAATTGGTTAACTAATTATAAACCTATATTTATATTATTCCTTTTTCCTAACATTATAATTTTAGGAATATAATATCAATTAATAATATAGTATCTATTTTAAAACTATTTATGTCAATTTTGAAACTATTTGGTATTGTGTTTTTTCTAAATTTATAACAGCATTAATACTTCAAAAAAAATTAATCTAACCAACCCTAACATGTAATATTAACCTATAAAATTAGTGTAATTCATTAAAAGTCTCAAATTATATTTATTTCGATATTTATAATATCAATTATTTTAATAATTCATTAATTAGGTAATTACTTCATCATCATTGTGTCATAAATAAATTAAATTATTTAATGTATAAAAAATATAAATAAATTACCATTATTTAGGAAATATTTTTATCTTTATAATGAATATTTATAGTCGAAATTATATTATATGTAATCCTATATTAAAAATGGTTTAGTTATTAAACATTGAATATAACACTTTTAACTCTTCTTTGAATTAAATAATAATAATTGTCCTAATATAATCCAAGTGGGCCAAAGTGGTTCATATTTTATTCTTAATAATTTTTTTGGACGAATTAAACTTATCCAAAAGAATTAGTACATGAGTTAGGGTAATAATAATATCATTTTTACCCTTAATTGTTCTATTTACTTTTAACCGTGGTAAATAAAAGTAAAACGTTACTATTCATCAAAAATTATTTTCATCTTATTGAACCACATTTTACTTACTGATATCAACTGTGTCTCTCAGATTTTTGAAATTCCACTCACAGGAGCAGTAAAATTACGTTTTATGTGAATTTCCAAATTCTCATAGGAGGTGGGTAAAAGACGGTAAAATGTTCAATAAAATTTTTATATATCTAAAATTATTATAAATTGACTCCAAGGAATTAAATTGAACTTATATAGGTATGATGTATCTATTTTGACCTAAAATAAATTTAAATAAAACAAATAATTATTTAAATAAAAATTCGGTTTTAAACTATAACTCAGTGATTTTCACTATTCATAAAAAATTGAATGTTTTCAGAAAAATACCAAAAATTTACCCTAAGCTCACTTAGATATTTAAAATCTAAAAATGAAGTCCATTTTTCAAGATAAAATTTATAAAATTTCAAAAAGTGGGTATTACTCTTCATAATGGCTAGTTTGATTGGTAGTGGTGTGTTAGAACTCGAAGTAGCGTACAACACACGCTATTGTATTATTCAAAGAGAAGCATAACGTGGAAGATTGGGGTGTTACAAAAAGTAACTAATGAGCATAAGAGATAGGAAATAACCCCTAGGAACTAACTTGTTGTGGGTCCCAGGTACCTCATATCTCAGTGAGAGTAACCATCACAATATCTATTCTAGTGCATGAGCCACAAGTAGGGAACATACCCATAACCTAGTGGTCCCCAATCATCATTATCATAGTTTAGTTAGTGTTGTAAGTGTCAATAATTCTACATGAAACTGAGGCCAAACCCTACAGATTCACTAGCATACTAGTACACATCCACCCACCTAGATACCCGAGTTTTCCCTTGTGCTCAAACAAGTTCAACAAGTTAAGAAATATACTTTTCACATTCAAATATAATTTCCGCATCACATGTTCACAAAAAATCCCACATGTACATCACACAAGTCTAAAAATCCACTTTTTTCATTCGAATGCATTTTGAAATCATACTCACACCAAAAATAGCGCACAACAAGTTTTTCACATATTTCACAATTCAAAAAATCTGTTAACAATTTTATAAAATATTTCCCAAGATACAAAACATCATAAAACAGCCCACTCACATGTTATATAATACCCCTTTCATAAACAAAGTCCATTTTTTACATCACACTCACACAAAATAGCCCGAAAATATGTTTCACACCCACATCACAATTTCATAAATCACCTCGACAAATTATAAAACATTACCAAAATGTTTGACAACATAACTGACCACTTTATGTTTCAAAAACTCAATTTATGAACATACTATCACCAAAACTGTACATAAGCAACCATTTCACACTTTCTGCAACTCATTAAATCATTTACAATTTTCATAAAACCAATCCAAGAGGTATAATCGTGGTTTGAATACAAAAACCATTTAAAACCCCTCATTCAAGACCAAAACCATACCAATAACAATCCAAACCAGAATTGGCATCCCTAACAACATTTATTAAATCACCCCCAAGTGTTATAAAAATACCTCAACACTACTGGAAATGGGGTTTATCCCCACACATCTATTCCCACGGTTTAAAGAACCGTGGGGATAAATAGTTTTTAATTGTCTATACCCATGGTTTTATTAAAACCGTGAGTATTCAACCCCTAAGTATCAGGCTCCTCCTCACTCTTCAATCATGCTCCCCCCACTTCAACCCTACCTCCCCGACCTCCGACTCCCGGTCCTATCCTCCCCTCCCCGACCACTGCCTCCCAGCAATCCAACCTCCACCACCTGGCCCTCTCATCCCCTCTCCGACCTCCACCTCCCGACCATCCGACCTCCACCTCCTGACCATCTCATCCCCTCCTAGGCCTCCACCTCCTGGCTTAGCCTTCGCTCCTGACCTAGACCTCCTAGCCTTTTCCTCCGCCTCAACATCCCGGACTTTTCCACGCTGCCCCCAGCTCCGGCGACGTCCCTGCTCCCCCCTCTCGGCTCCCTCTCCTTTGAGTATCATAAAATTCAACTCCGTCAACTTGCGAATAGCCTTTACACACTAATATTGATTTATTTATCACTAATTCTCCTTTTTCACTCAATTTGTTTCCAAACACCCACACTATCCCCATGAAATTATTCTCTTTAAGATTGGGTACCAACTCCTAAGTCTTATTATTGTCAATATTTTATAATTAATCATTTATAGCATTAGAAAAATCCAGATTCTTTAGTGATTCTCTAGTATTTGTATGTTCTACTTAAGAAAATAATGTTGTATGATTCGTTATCCTTAAATTTCTCCAACTTTGTACTTACTATATTTGGTCTTTAATGATATTTTTGAGATTCACTTATATTTTTTGACTTGTATAAGATGAATGATATTGTTCCTCATCACTTGAAATAGATGAATCTTCCTCTCCAACATGTATACTCTCAACACCTTCTTCTCATCACATGATTATTATGATCAAGTCTCACTTCTTAATGTTCTTCTTGTAATTTGTCAAGGTAAAACCCCATTTATGAAACCTCACTCCCAAGCTCAGATTACTGTGTTTAAAAAATGTTATTTCCTACTAGTTTAGGCCATCATTTACCCCTATATATAAATTATATCTCATAATTACCCTTAATATGCACCAATTCTAATTATCACATTCTAACAACTACATCTCTAATGTCTATAATAGACAATGATCATATTATGGACATGTAATGTTCTGAATTTATAATAATCTTTAGTTTATATTTTATGAAATATCACACATATAATTTATTAAATGGGCAATTCCCATATAAAAAGTAGGGGTCATTACAACCATGATGTAGACATGGAATTTGATGCATTTTCTTTATTAATTTTTCTAAAACTTATCTCGAATTCAATTATTACCCATAAATGAGTATGATTCCAGTAAATAAAACAGAAAAATTTCATTCAATATCCCTAAATGGATTTCATTCATTAACAATTTAATAATAATCAAACACTAAAATTGTTTTTAAACACTGAAGTATTGTAATGAATAATGGTTTTTCTAATTATCTAACCCTCAGAGTAAAGATCAACACTATAATAGCAATGTTTTAATTAATATCTAATCACCACCCCCTTAATAAATTAACTTAATGATGGATATTAGTCTCTAAGACATGTTAAGTTTTCTTATCATCAATGGCTCTTCAATATCCTTCTTTTTGTTTGTCAAAAACATGGGGAATAACACATGAAATCTTCTCTAAGTTTCAACTACCAACTCCCTAAGTCTCCCCAACAAGGAAAAATCTCTATATATTCTCCATTTATCATCTCCTATAAAAATAAAAAGAGATTCCATCTCCTTTTTAAAAAATATAACATTTATATTCTCTAATCCTCTGATACTATAATTCATTCTCTTCATTCATGCTTAGATAACATGAATTTTCAACATCACCCACTTGGAATAAATTGCCTCTAGAACTCTTATCCTCTTTTAACAACTAGTCCATCCTCAATGTTCTCATCCAGTAACACATAATTCCTAAAAAATATATTTCCACTATCATTAAGTTGAGAAACACTTAATATATTGTGTTTTAATCCATCAACATAAATAGTGTTTTTTGATTTAAGCTTCTCTTTCCCAATAACAATTAAACCAACTACTTTAACCTTTAGTGACCCATAATTTTTGAAGGTAACTAATAATCCATTTAATTTTTCAATAGATTTCAATGTTTTTAAATCTTTTATCATGTGAGCAGAACATCCACTATCCAAGATCTATGGACTTTCCCCTTTAAATACTTTGGGTGAAACTTCAACAACTAATTCTTTCTCCTTCACTTTTCAATTCTTCTTTTGAGGATTTTGAGTATTAAAACTCAAATTTTTTCAGTATGGTATAATGATGAGGCATTCACTTTCATCATTAATAGGATGGTCACAGCTTCCATAGACTTATTCAAGAATATCAAACATGCTCTGTGATTTCTATATAGAATTTACAATACATTTCTAACTTTTATTACATTAAAGGGGTTGAAACCCCCAAACATTAATTCTCAATACTCCTAATTATATCATGATTTCTATTTAAAAAAAACATATATTTTCCATATGAAAAAATATTCCAAAGTTCTAATAGAATCCATAAAAAGTATATCTTTTAAGCATCATGTTGTACAAAATTTGTAGGATACCTTGATCCCTTATTTCAGTCACTAATATTAGATATTTTTGTAAAATCAAAATTATTTTGAAATCCTAGAAGCTTAATCTTCTTCATATAACACTTATTATCATCCTTTTTATATTCATAAATTATAGCAGTTTTTGACTTCAAGATGGCATTCCCATAATTTCTAGATTTCTGACTATCATTGAATTTAGAAACAAACTTAGCCTTCAAGACTTGATCATTACTATTTGACTATTATAATATATTTTCAAACTTATTTTATTATCATAAATATATTTTTTAGAATTGATTATCAATCTTCTTTAAACATTCTCTATCTTTTAAAATAGAACTCTAAAAACTAGATCTTCATTTGTTCAATTATTCTTCTATTTTGATCAAATTCTATTGAATATGATCAAAATCATTAACTTCATTTTTAAAATTTTATTCTATACTGTTGTTAAGATTCTTATCATCACAAAAAATATTATTAAGATCATCCATATACTTTATAAATATGGATCTTCCTTCTGTAAAAACAAATTCCTTATTGTTGGATGATTGATTTCTTTTCTTCAACCTTATGATCTATTTTCCACTTTAATGATCTTTAAGAGATACTATTTTAATTATTTATTTAATAAGAAATTCATCTCAATATTTTCTTATTCAATTTTATAACTATATTCATCATTTCTAATATTTTAATCATTAAATTTCACAATAAGTAATTTTTCACCATCTTCATCTCTAGAAAATACATCAATGTCATTATCTTCACAACCATAACTCTCTTTATATAATAAGTTACTTATTTTAAATTTATATAAAATTTTACCCTTCTTATTAGAATAAACTGTTGAATTATTGGATTTCTTCTTAGATAATATTCCTGTAATTTCTTCTTCCTTGTCACTATCCTGTTTAATTTTTTATTTTGGATTATTTTCAATGAAATTCCCAATATCTCGACACATTAAATCTTTCTTAATATATGAATTGATTCCTATATCTAGAATCCCTGAATGATCGTATTCAGATGTATTTTATACCAGTTCAATAACTAATACCTTATCCTTCCACTAACACTTATTTTTTTATAATTTCAAGCATTAAAATTCATAATTATTTGCGAATGTATTTTTTTTTGACATTTTTTAGCATATTGACCAGAATTGGAACACCTTTAAAAAAAATCCTCTTATGGTTGAAACATTTTTTCAATATTAATTCCAAAACATTAAAGTTATAACTACTCTATTTTCATTGAATGTTTTATTCCCCATAAAATAACCCATACCAAATAATCTATAAAATTATAAATTCATATTATTAAAATGAAATTTCCTTCCCATGTGTATAATGCCTATATATATATAATGGAGTATTTTACATTGAAATTTTCTTTTTTATTCCACATCAATGACCACTTGGGAGTGTCTTTTTTAACTTTTATCTTTAGTTTACATCTCAAGGTATACCTTTTTTCCTTTTTTCCTACTTATTCAATCATGGACTCCTCTTTTCATTAAATATGTTTTCCTAGATACTAATATGATTTGATTAGTTTAATAATAAAATTGATTGTAATGAATTTTTTAAATATGATTTACATTTTTGATTGAAAGATAATTTTTTTTCTTAATATAGAATGGATAGAAGCTGGATTTATCGTACCGATCAGATTTCAACCGAGTTTTAAAATAATTTGGAGAATTTTTTAGATTTTTCATTTAACAATGTGTCAGATGGAGGTTGTATACAGTGTCCCTACTATAATTGTGCTGGAAGACCATGGTTAAAACGAGAAGAAGTTAGTTACCATTTAATGAAATTTGGATTTCAAGAAAACTATAATGTTTGGTTTCACCATGGAGAGATGAGTTAATATTTGACTGTTCATAAACGAAATGAACGAAGTGACATAAAGTATTTGATATTTGATAAGTTTCCATATGTGTGTCATTTCGAGAGAGATAACATGCCAGTGCAAGAATAAAATGATATCAATACACATGAGGAAAATATTGAAGACGATGATGTTGAGAGAGTGAAAAATTTATTGGATGATGCATGAACTCCAGTATATCAAGAATGTACTAAAATGACCAAGTAGGAATTTTTAATGTAGTTATATCATGGGAAAACCATGTATGGGATTTCTAATACCGCCATTGATTATATTCTTACATTTTTGAAGGACTTGATTCCTAATGGTGCATATATTCCCTCAAATCATTACATGGCATGTAAGTTAATTAAGAAGCTTGGATTTTCTACTAATAAAGTCCATGATTGTACGAAATATTGTAGTTTATTTTTCGAGGAAACAGATGACCGTAATGACTCTAAAGAATGTGGTACATCTCGATGGAAGAAAAATATAGACGGAACACCATCTCGTGTGCCACATAAAGTCATGTGGAACTTTACATTGATTCCCAGACTTAAAAATGTATTCATGTATCCAGAAATCTTAGTTAGTATGCGATGGAACGATGTTGAGAGAATTAAAGGTATTGATGAGCTGGTCCATCCTTCAGATGGATTATCATGGAATACATTTGATGCATGACATCCTGATTTTGTAGCTGAGGTGCGTAATGTCAGATTGGGCATATGATGTGATGGTTTTAATCCGTTTGGTCAGATTCTTACTGCTCATAGAACGTGGCCCATTTTTATTCATGTTAATAATCTTCCTCCATGGATGTGTATGAAAAAACCTTTCACTTTCTTGGGTATACTAATATCTGGACCTTCAGATCCTGTTAATGATATAGATGTCTACTTGTATCTTTTAATAAAAGAGTTGAAACAACTTTGGGATTTAGGTGTGCAGACATTTGATGCTTCTACAAGGAATACATTTCAGATGCCTGTTACCCTTCTATGGGCCATAAATGATTTCCCTGTATATGCAATGATGTCTGGGTGGAGAAAGAAGGGAAAACTATCATGTACCGTTTATATGAAGAATACACGACCGAGAAGGCTTAAATATCGTCCTTGTTTCAGTTTCATGGGGAATCACCGATTCATGCCAATGGATCATCAATACAGGAAGAATCATTAGAGGTTTGATAATAATGTTGACATAGAATAACCACCTCAAAGTATTTCAGGAAGTGATGTGCTTAACAAATTGAAATATTTCGGCTTTTCATTATGGAAACGATAGTTGAAATCTCGAAAGAGGAATAATGCTGATACTGAAGTCACTTACAATTGAAAAAAGAGAATTATTTTTTTGTATTCCCATACTGTTCTACTAATTTGTTAAGTCATTATTTAGAAGTAATGAATATTGAGAAAAATATATGTGAAATATTGCTTGAAATTATTTTGAATATTAATGGTAAGACCAAAGATAACTTCCGATCTCATTGGGATTTATTGGATTGGGGTATTCGACCAGAACTACATCCTGTTTGTATCAGTGAAAACAAATGGAAAGTTCCCTGGGCTTCTTATGTGATGAAACCAGAAAAGAAAGATCAATTTATGGAAATATTAGATAATATCAAGGTTCCATGTGGTTATTATAGCAACATATCTAAATGAGTCAACTGAAGACATTTAAAATTGAAATCCCTAAAAACTCATGATTATCACATCCTTATTCATGAAATGATTCTAATAGAAATTCAGCATTTTCTATCCAATAATGTAAGGGTGGCAGTGATTCGGTTGTGTCATTTTTTAGAGTCCTTTGTTCTAAAGGGTTATCCAAATCATTGTTGATAAAAATACAGCAAGAGGCACCATTAATTATTTGTGAGTTGGAAATTTTTGTTCCTCCATCCTTTTTCACATGCATGTTGCATTTAACAGTTCATCTTTCATCTGAGACACTTTTTGGGGGACCAGTCACTTTTTGGTGGATGTATCCCACAGAAAGAAATATGTGAACAATGAAATCATATGTCCGAAATAATAATTATCTTGAAGGTTCCATTATGAAGAGTTATCTGGCCCAAGAATGTATATATTTTTGTTCAATGTATTTGTATAATGTGAGAACAAGTTATAATCTACCAATGGGAAATTAATATGAGCAATATGAGGAAATTCAGCCCTCGTTTCCATCTCTTCCGCAAATAGGTGGAATTGTCGGGATATATACATTGGTTACATTGAGGTTTGAAGAGCGGAATATCGAACATCGTAAAGTCTTGTTTAATTGTGGTTTGTTCGATGCCTATATCAAGTAAGTAATTTGAATATATATATGTTATCTCATACGATATCATATCACATATACCTTATACTTTTATTGTCATTTTATGTAGAGAACATAAACAAATTAGAAGTAGATTTCATCAGTCTTTTCTGTTGAGAAGGAGAGAGGCTATGCAAAGCCAAGAGTTCCCATCTCGGCTGAAATCAAAGGTAAGAACATTCCATTAAATACTTTAAAATATAGATATATATTTAATTATATTACTCATATGTATTCCAGGTATTGAGTTTACCTACTAACTTCATTTCTCAAGAATTAAGAGAGTTGGCTTTTGGTCCCAATTCTTTGGTTCGTGACTGCAAATCCTTAATAATCAATGGATATAAATTTGTTACAACTGATAGAGCGGTGAAAATGAGAACACATCATGATGGAGTTATGTCAACTGCTAGGACGGATTGTTATGCCAATTCATCATATAGTCGACCTCGATATGAAGAGTGTATTATTATGGGCTGGTTGAGAAAATATTGTTATTTGATTACTACACTCAAGGTTGAGTCACTATGATGAAATTTTAATGGTTTGATTTAATGACGCGACATGGTACTTTTATTGATGATTATGGATTTAGAGTTATTGACATGAGTCGATTCTTGCATACTGATGAACCATACATTTTGGAATCAATTGAAAACAAGTTTTTTATGTGAAAGATCATCTAAAACCTGATTACGGTGTCATCAATGAAGTATTACCAAGACATATTTTTCATGATGTAGGGGATTAAATTGTCACCACTGATGCCCCATCGGTGTTATCGAAAATATTGTATTTTATGAAACAAATTGTCCCATTGTGAGAGATGATGTTGAACCTGAGGTAGTGGAGGGTAATATATAAAAGCAACCATATATATTCAGAGATCATTCAGTTCACTTTGACACGAGTTTCTCAGGTTGGTACTAATGTAATTACATTAATTTAGTTTTAGTTTGGAATGATATGTATGTTTTAGTATTTTATGGTTTCATTTCATTTAATTATATTTATTTCAATTCAGAAAACGTAGATTAAAATGTGGTTTTAAAAATTGTTTAACTTGGTTGTAAATTATCATTACTGAAAGATGTTATTAAATTTTTTGTCTTCTTTAGACTCTAAGTTGTATGTACGATTTGTAAAAATTGTTTCTAAAAAATATTTATTTCATTCTTATGCAGATTATGAAGAAAACTACAGAAGCTCGCAAGAAGAGATTATTTGATATTGATCCTATTAGATGAAAGAGTGATTTGTCTTTAGTGAGTATAATAATTCTAATATTCATCTTCTGCAATACATATAATATCAAGTTCATATTTTTGATCAAAATATTTTAAGGATATATAACTCTAGAGTTTTCTCATCATAGTATGGGACCGAGTAGGGATCCTTCTAGACCTCGGTGGAGATCCCGTCTTACCACTCCCTACACTAACCCATCAGTGGACATCTAATCTACCACACATGTCCACCCTCTGATTCAGAGCCCTAGGATATTCCCATACATGCTGCTGTCATCACCCCATTTACCCTCATTTTCCCATTCCATGTCCACGATGACTCGACCGATGTTCTCTAATGCACAATTTCCAAATCCATTCATGTATCCCCAGACCTAGTATACATATTCTGACAAGTCTACTCCACATCCTTTTCCTACCATCCATCTTATTCATATTGAGTTTGTTACTTCAATTTCCACTCATGTTCATGAAGATCAGTCGGAGCATTCTGTGGAACAGATACTTCCTTTGGAGGATGCTAATCCAACACAGTCCACAGATGCCTCACAACCTATTCAAGAGCTTGCATCAAGTTTCTTTATTATAAATGTTTCAAATTATATCATTTCACTTTTTTCTTATTTTATTATCAGTTAACTCTTCTCTTTTCAAATCTTATCTTATTTAGTGGGATCTTCTAGTAGGCGATGTGGGCGCACTCGAATGCGGGATTCCTGGAATCATGAAACTCAGATTATGCTGGATTACAATTCTCAAAATCAAACGGTAGGTAAAAATGATAAGGTGTGTAGAAGTTTCATGGATAATTTATCCAAATATCATGATATCATTTCAGTGGAACCGGTCTCATGGAGACATATCAGTGGTGACCTCAAGTATAGGGCATGGGCACAAATATGGGTACAGAAATTTTATAAATTTATATTTGTATTAGTAATGTATTTATATGACTTAACATGTTCGTTGTAGAGTCAATTTAACTTTCCTAATGGTGAAGCTACCAAAGATTCTAGGTTGAGTGATCTTGGAGAGTATTGGTTGTCATAAAAGCATGAGTTAAAAATTGGTTGGAGGGGCAGAGTGGGTACTGAGTTAGAGGGTGTACCCACAAACCCTGACTATCCAAAAAGTCAATATCAAAAAATGATCTTACATTGGAGGACTGAACAATATAAGTTACTACCCATATTTAATGGTTTTTATATAAAATTTAATTCTTATTACTTGTATTGTTTTTTTGTTTCTTAGGAATTGTAAGTGAAAAAAAGATGAAATGACATGTCTACACACATTGGGGCGCACTATAATGCCAGAGCATGAGAAGTGGATGGTAAGTTCATCTAAATTAATATAATTTTTAAATTTATAACATGTCATCATAACTTATTCATGCATTCCCTTGGTTATTCCATGTATCCTGGAAATCATATCTTATACTAGGATAATTCTTGCCTATTTTTCCTAAACAGGTAGTATATTTCCTTAAAACCCACTTCAGAAAACCATTTCAGAAAACCACCAATCAGTTATGATTTTCATTTACCTCAATGTTTATAGGCCTTTGTTGCAACTCACTTCAATCCATTTTTTTTTCATTTATCATATATGTTTGTAATCCAAATTTGTGTATTTCTCATATGAAGCAAGCTGTATCGGGCATTGTAGGACATGTACCGTGTGAAAAATTAGTAGGAAAAAAATATAGAACTGTAGTTAATTAAAAAAAAGATAAAATTGTATGTTTTTTATTTATATTTCAAACATTTATTTGAAATTCATAATTTAATATGTTTATAATTTCAAAAAATTTCCTTGGAGGCCATGGATGGGAAGGAAGATGACAAATTAGATCCAAATGATCATTTGAGTTAGGTGTTAGGTGTGGAGCATCCATGAAGAGCCCGTTGTAGACCAGGGAAAAACATTGTCCCTTCTAGGTATTGGTCATCATCGGACTCCTCTAAAGAATCTAAGGCATCTGAGTTGGAAAGTTTGTGTGCTGAATTAGCTGCGACACAGAAAATAGTATTAGAGGAGCGTGAAAAAAGTAAGCTAATGAATGAACATTTCATGAATGCTATGTCAGTTTTGAGTCAGTCACTACCATCAGAGGTTGTTGCCACTTTTCATTCATTTATGACATCAATGCCCTATTTAAATAATGCCTCGGGTGATTCCCATGAGGGTCCTAGTGGCGATGACGGCGGTGGCGATAGAGCTGGCGAGGATGTTGCTGATGCTGTTGTTGGTGTTGAGATTGCTGATGATGATGTTGATTGTGCAGTTGGTGATGATGTTGATGATGATGTTGCTGCCGATGTTTCTACTGATGATGATGATGTTGGACATGGGGATGATGATGATGGTGATTGGGGGATATTAATCCCCTCCATTTTGGACTTATCATAGATACTTGTGTTGGAGTTTAAATTTTTTTTATTGGTTGGCTGCTTGAATGTGAATTTGTTTATACAATGAAATGCATTTTGGATTATGTTTTCATCAGGGGTGTTATTTGACAATTATTTAGGTAATTTTCACATTCCATGTATTGTTTTATGGTTTGGTGTGTTTATTATTATATCGCTATCTAATCTTGGCCTTAGCAGTGCAGGGGAGGCTTGGGATGGGGGGGCTATAGTAGAGGGCTGGGGGAATACAGTGGAGGGTTGGGCAGGGGGTGGGGCTGGGAGGGGAAGGTTGGGAGGGGGGGGGTAGTGGAGGGCTGGGAGGGGAGGGGGCTACATTGACTTAATCTCTATTTCATATACTCGGTATGCATAGGATGTTCATCAGGCGAGTATGACTGTGTCCTCCACTTTAAAGCAAAAAAGCTCATTTATTGAAGGTGTTGAGAGGGTTTAGTTGCTTCTGATATTTTTCTTTAAACGTAAAGGTACTGATTTTTAGTTCCTGGAGTGATTCACATTTTTTTTGTTTGGTTTCTTTCTAAACAGTGGCCTTACGAAGCTGAAATAGTTTCTTTTGAGGCAATACCTAGAACCTTGGGAAAAAATTGTGGTGTTAATATGATCAGGACAATGATTGATCTACAGGAAAAGGAAAGTAACCTGTGATCATTTCCCGTTTCCCCTTTCGGTCATCGATTTATGATTATATTGTTACGCAGTTCAGTCATGACACAAAAAACTAAAACACTTTCCCTGTGTATTTTATTTTCCTAAAAAAACTATATGCCTTGGGATGTCAATGAATCTCATATTTGATTGGTATACAGTAAATATAAGGGGGAGGAGGGGCTAGGCAGGGGGTGGGGGAGGAGGAGGGGCTGGGAAGGGGGGATCTGGTCATGAGCGCGGGGGAGGGGGAGGGGCTAGGCAGGGGGGAGCTGGGCATGAGGGAGGGGGAGGGGGAGGGGCTGGGCATGATGGAGGGGGAGGGGGAGGGGCTCGACATGAGGGGAAGCTGGTCATGAGAGAGGAGGGGGAGGGGCTGGGCAGGGGGGGAGATGGACATGAGGGAGGATGAGGGGGGGGGGGGTGGGTGGGCAGGGGGAGTTGGGCAGGGGGAGCTGGGCATGAGGGAGGGGCTGGGTAGAGGGGAGGGGGAGGGGGAGGGGAGGGGAATTTGATGGGAAGGGGTGAGATGAGGAGATTATTTTTTTAATATTGATTACGTGAACAAGCCTTTAATATTGATAACATTTTCTATTTCTGGTGGATACTTTGTATTTCTATCAATTGTTGAATGAAATTGCGATATGTGTTTGTGTATTTTATTTAATGGGTTTTTATCAAAACTTTTCTCTAAATATGTCATTGTACTTGACTGATTGGTATGTGATCTGACAGTTATATGAATATTCGGAGTTGAATAACTGATTTAGATGTTTCATATTCTATTTGTTGTTTTCATCTTTCCTTTATCTGATTTTTTAATGTGGTTTTTGTGTTTTAGGAAGACTCTAAACCCAAAAGAAAAAGCCTATTCAGTGGAATCCTAATTTAGGTTTTACTCCAACTTTTTAATTTTAATATTCAGCTATATATTTGTGTATGTTTTGGATACATTGAACTGTCATTGCATTTGAAAGGGCTTATGAGATTATTCAGAAATCATGGATCACGGTGTAATTTCAGGAGGTATGCACCCTTATGATTTTTTAATCTTTTAACACAAGAAAGTCTTGAATATTGATAACATTTTATTTTTATGGTGGATAATTTGTATATATATCAATTATTGAATGACATTGAAATGAAAATTTGTGTATTTTATTTCATGTGTTTTTTATCAAAAAGTTTCTCTAAATATTCCATTCTACTTGACTAAGTAGGGGGAAGGGGCTGGGCAGGGGGTGGGGGAGGGGGAGGGGGAGGGGGAGGGGGATGGGGATGAGCTGGGCAGTGGGGAGGGAGGGGGAGGGGATGGGAAGGTGGGGAGGGGGAGGGGCTGGGGGAGGGGCTGGGCAGTGGGGATGGAGGGGGAGGGGCTGGGCAGGGGGGAGGGGAAGGACTTGGGAAGTGGGGAGGGAGGGGGAGGGGTTTGGAAGGTGGGGAGGGGGAGGGGCTGGGGTAGGATCTGGGCAGTGGGGATGGAGGGGGAGGGGCTGGGGAGGGGGAGGAGCTGGGCAGTGGGGAGGGAGGGGGAGGGGTTGGGTAGGTGGGCAGGGGGAGGGGTTGGGAAGTGGGAAGGGAGGGGGAGGGGCTGGGCAGGGGGGATGGGGGAGGAGTTGGGCAGTGGGGGAGGAATGGGGAGGGGCTGGGCAGGGGGGAGGGGGAGGGGCTGGGTAGTGGGGAGGGAGGGGGAGGGGGAGGGGGAGGAGCTGGGCAGTGGGGAGGGAGGGGGAGGGGTTAGGTAGGGGGAATACACACAATTTATATGGGACCCTCAGTAGGTTTACCCACTATGTATGAGGAGTACACACAATTTACTCGAGCGTCTTAGACTTTAGTGGTGCTGGGTATATGGGATGGTATCCATGAAGGGGTTCACACTGTATACCAGGAGGGAAATTCCATGTAATTTGGAATAGTTCAAACCAAGTGGACCAAGGGACATGGTCTATGAGGGTTATTCAGGTTACAATTCATTAACCCCATTGTACACATTGTTTACAATTTCTCCATAAATCTCCATTGCCTATTTTCACCCTAATTTCAAAATTGGACTTGTGAGTACCACATTCTGCGAATTTTTACACATAGATCATATTGGTCAGATCCTATCACTTTTAGAGTCCATTTAAATGGGGTTGTTATTTTTGAATGTTTAGTAGGATAATTTCTATATGGTTTGGTTTTAGATTCTTCATGGGGTTGGTTTCTGAGCTATAAAGCCTATGTGAGGGTGTGAGCTCATTATTTAAAAATGGATTTTTGATGCCAACTAGTGTTGTTTAATGGTCAATTGAATGGATCATTGTTGGAGAGATCAAGTAGTTTCTATGAGGAGATCGTTGTTTTACTTTGTTTATTGGGACCATTTGCTCAAGATTAGAGATATTGAGGTATAACTCTTGAGTTTGGGGACCACATATATTGGATTCTTTATGAAGGAATGACTCCTTTTGATGGAGGTTACTATCGAGTGCCATTATACTACTGATGTTAGTCTAAGGGACTCTTGAGGATGCCATTGTTGGATAGTTTCTGATAAATTGATTAGTGGTTGTCATAGAAGGATATTAAGAATTCATGTATTTAAGTTCAAGTTGAGGAAACATAAGAACCATAATGAGCATATTTATTACATCAAAAGAACACTTTTTGGAATATTACAAAAGGGAATTACATTATTATAAATCTAATCACTATGGTGATGTTGAGATAAACATTAAACTATAAATATTCAAGGAAGGAATGTTCATGATCAAGATGAGATTTTAGGATGAGTTAAATATAGCCAATGCTGAATTTTGTGGGAGTATTGACAAAGTCAAATACCAATATCCTTGGAAGATAATAAAGTAGCCAATTCATGAGGTAGTCAGAATTTAAAATTGAATCCCATACAATCCCACATCTATAAGAGGAAAACTTTATATATAATGGGGTAACATCACATAAGTTAAGTATATGAAAAAGAGGGAATATTGAGAATGAGATATTGAGAGTTACTAAAAAAAGGGTTGAATAAGGGGATTTTATGATCTAATTTCATTGGAAGTGCATTTGGGTCAAAGGAGGTATAAAGAACCGAAAGCATAGAGTTTTGTAAGAAGAAGAACTAGAAGGACAACATTTTGGATAAAGTTTCATAATGTTGAAAATTGAGTGGATCCAAATCATCCCAGATCCAGAGGAAGTTTCAAGACAAGTATACCTTTCTCAAAAGATATTAAAGATATCTAAGTAGTTAGACACAAGATATAGTGATCCAACATTCTTGTTGAGGAATACCCTTTAAAGAATTCTATTTTTCTACACTTGATCAACTCTAAAATGGAGCTTGTGGATGGGGTACATAAATAGTTGTAGGAGGATTCTAGAGGGGGTATATAACCAATCACTGAAGGAGTTTAAAATTGTGCTATATAACTAATTTTAGAATAAAGTATAGAGTGTATAAACATTTGATGGATTTTATAGTCACGGTGTATAACCAATTAGTATTTATATTATTAGAGTATCCATGATGTCTCGTATAACCAATATGGAAAGGAGTAGGCTTTTCCCTAAACTTTGTAAATCATCTTGTTTCGGTATTGTGCTTTCATTTTCATATGTATGAGGTAAGGATGATATTTATATATACATAGGATCATGTATTTAACCATCCATATAGTGGATTGACACTTCTAGTTTAGCTGTTTAGATGTTGGGGATTAGGATAGATTATCGAACATCCAGTTTGACATGCCATGTATATGTGCTAATACAGGTGTAGAATTGAAGGGAGGTATAGATGCTCGGCCTGGGGAACCTGTCTATACCCACGGTTTGGTAAACTATGGGTAAATATGGGGAACTTTAAATCATTATACCCATGTTTTGAAAACTGTGGGTAATATCAATTTTCCTTGGTCTATACCCACGGTTTTCAGAAAACCGTGGGTATAGACCTTTTGTGATGACACTGTAGTGCACGGTTTCTGAAACCCTGGGTATATCCTATACCCACGGTTTCAAAAGCTATACCCACAATTTTAAACCATGGGTATATGTGATATTTCCAGTAGTGCAAACAATACCACCAAAGGTACACATGAAAAACACATGTTTTCACAAATCATGTTCAAGAAGTAAAACATGGTTTCACACATTAAACCCATTCAAAAACCCCCTTAAAATGCCCACATGACATTAAGTCATTAAAAAAACAGAATTTTCAGCCCATTTCAACACAAATAAATCACTTTCATATGTTATAAAATATACCCAAACATTTCTCCAAGAGCCACGCATGAAAAGCACCCAATTCCATGAAAAAATGAAACTACAAAATTAAACACCTACCCAAATCCATCAAAAATAGTTTTCGAACCACACACAACATATTGAAAACATACTAAATTAATAAACCAAGTAATCTAACTCATCATAAAATGGTTATACATGGAATCACCTACCTTTTGAGTCAAAACCCTTGAATCTTGGTGCAAAACCTCAACAACCCCTCCACCGTACCAAAAGGAAGTGAAAACAAACCCTAAACCATAAGATTTCACCAACAATACCCCAAATAAAACCCTAGGAATGAAACCTAACTTCTAGAAACTCTATAAATTTTGTAAATAGGGAGGAAACCTGAAGGAGAAGGAAGGAATTTAAGAGAGAAACACTTATCCAAAACAAATTCGAAGAAAACGACCCAACATCCACCAGTTTCAGAATTTTAAAATATCGAAAAATTTAAGGGAAGTTCAAAAAATATAAAGAGATCATTTAAAAAATAGAATGGGGGAAAAATAGTAAAAATAGAAGGATTTATGAAAGGATCAATTTACCTCTTCAAATCTGGGTGATTTGTGAAATCCATAGAAGTTTCGCCCAATTTTGTGATTCATTGAGCTCCAAATTGAGGGATAGAATGGGGGTGCACCTTAGGTAAGTGGGCTCGGGTGATATATTTAATCACCGAGAAAACACAAAAATTGAATGAGTTATTAAAAAATTAAAAAATATTTTTAATGCAGGAAATGGGCTTTTGGGTATGCCCAATCCCTTAAATAAAAACACAAATTCACCATGATTATAGATTTCTTAATGGTTAAAATTAATTTTTTTTGTGTTCATAGGTCAGAGGATGCCAAGTTGGAAATGGAATGGATGATTTTTTTTGAAAAATTAAGGAGTTATACAGGAATCAAAATTTATTTTTAAATCTGGAATTGGGCTCACAGTTTGGCCCAAATCATGAAAATTATCCCATTTCTCAAAAAAATGCATAGGAAACCCCCAAATCAAAGAAATAATGGAAATTTAATTAAAAAATCCTTTAAAGAAATTTATGTATGTGAAAATTATCCCCAACATGAAAAATTTCCACCCCAGAAAGTCATAGCAAGGCCAAAACAACAACCAAACCCAACTGAGAAACCAAGAAGTACTCCCTTACCAGGTTTCACCTCCAAAGGCCAAAACACCTATAGTGATCCATTAAGGAATAAACTATCTCAAAAACCAAACTGACACCAATTTCATGAAACAATAAATTATATTCATATTTTATCCCTAAAAAACTCTTCAAACACTATCCAAATTGGATTCCATCAATTTACCGAAACAGACAAAAACAACAAACAAGGTTACACTTACATTGCTTTAACCAGACCATTGGGAATTATCCACTCCCAACATTTACCCAAGGAATGTGTAGGTAGTTAGATAACTCAAAAAAAGACTACCTACTGCCAATGCAAGACCAAGGACCAATCTATGTTACTAGTATGGGGAGACACAAATGGGCTCCCCACCATAAGAGACAACTTAAAACCTCCCGTGATAGAATTGGGACACTAAAAGGGGTAGACCAGAATGGGCTCCCGGTACAAGGAGATAGAGTCCCATTATACATTTCCAAAATAACACACATGCGACTCATAGTGGGTATCCCCACTATAAGATCATACCCTCTTAACAACCATCATGGGAAGGCATAGAAAGACCCCAAAATTTAAAAAGTTGGGTCGGTCGCACGGTTAGTCTACATGGTTTGGGAAACCATGCACTAACCATGGGGATCATTCTTTCTGCATGGATTTCTAGCACATGACAACTACTAATCATGCACAAACCATGTGTTCAACCATGAAGACACCAGAGGTTTGAACTATTCCCATCTTTCATACTAAGGGTAGGACTTTTTACAAAGTTCTAAATGACCCTGGGATTTCCCGTAACTACGTGCCAGCTTCTCTCTGAGACCTATGGTTTGAGCTCAATGGATTGAAGCATTTTAGGCCTTGTAGTTAGGCCTTGGGAAACCTCTAAACAGAACTTCTTCTTCCAGTGAGACAAACAACCACATCAAAAACCTGGATGGGTTTACCAAGACAACACACAATCCAAAACTCACTTTACCCTAACCCGACATTTCACTAAAGCAAGTGATTCGAAGATGCACACACATCACCCCTTATTTCCTCAGATGAGAAACGAAGGAGGAAAGGATATATAGAAACACCTTCCTCCAAACAAAGGATTTTAGGATCTCCCGAAAGGAGAAACACTTATGACCAAATGAAGACTCACAAAAGATTGTACAACTTCAGCTTTACAATAAAATGAGAATGAGGCATCACAATGCATCATTGAACATGACCAATGCGACTGATAGAAAAAATACACGGAGGGGGACCTTATACAACATACCTAAACATAAAAGAATTCCAGAAAGTGGCCATAACAGCCTGTCATGACCAGATTTCCCACACTAGTGGTTGAACGTGAACTCCTTCTTCGAAGAGACTATGTATGACGCAGAGGCTCTCTTAGGCACCATCCAGGCACTCATCCACACTAACAGCCCTAGACCACTTCCACCTTCAACGAATCAAGTAGCTTAAGAAACTAAGGCCTCTTTCAACCTTCCATGAGCACTCCTCTTCTATAATAGGATTAGAAAAACCAAGAAAGGCAATGGTGTAGACTCAATCTACAGAGCTAGAAAAAAAATTATTCCTTATATTGATCAAACGGAGGATTTTACCATAGAAACAAAATCCGGGTTTCACTTCAGTCGTGAACTAACCCTTAATGGGGGTGTACCTTATCCAATGAGAGAAGCCAAAGACCCAAAAAATCTGGTCCATTATTCAAAACATTCCATAAACCAGATCAAAAAACATGAAGGGAACCACCATAATGGTGTCCCGAAACATATCTCGGAAGAGACTACTAACTCGTCCCTGTACCCAGCTTACTGACCAAACACAAACCCAAAACATAGTTCAAACAAGAAGGGTTCTTGAACTCAAAACATCCCACAACATCAACATTTTCCAAAAACACATAATATTCACCATCCCAAACAATTAATCAATTCATAATGTTTTTATTTAAAAACATTTCTTTGAAAACAAACGGTTCAGCGGTGAGCGTATCCACCAATGGTACCCCATGGGCTCACACATGAAAGTTTTTACGCCACACCGGGCACCCTCCTCATATCTGTCCCGAAACTCATCCAGTCATGCCATTAACCATCAATAATCCCATATAACCCCATTCTTGTGGTTTCTCATGGAAATACCAAAGGTTAAAAAAAAATTATTTCCATTTTTCAAAACCAAAACCATTAACCAACACATCCATTTTTCTCAAAACCGCTAACCAAGAGATCAAAATCCCAATTCACATCTTACTGAACCTTTTAGAAAGACACAACCATTTAGATAATAACTCACTTTCATGTTATTCACATCAATTTCATAACATCTCATCCCATTAAAACACCCTTTGATAGTTTAGAAAACTCTATTGGAAATACTTTTTCAAAACCAACATCAGTATAGTTTCTTCTTTCAAAAGGGGTATAAGCACACCATTTTCTATTTAAAAACAATTATGAAATTTCAGTTCCCCCATTTCATAAATCAAACCATTCCATATTTATTTGAAAATCATTTCACAAAAACATTACACTTCTTAAAACCAAGTCCCTTTAAAACCAAAGTTTCACGATTTCAAAACTAAAGAACACAAGACAATGCGAGGGGAAACTAGTCTTAGGGGGTGAATTGGACATATGGTTGGTGGCCATATTCAGTTCACTTCACCATCACATAGAGTGTTCTAGGGAATATCCTTGGCTTTAGATGGCTTTCCAGGCCCTGTAAGCTCACTGAGACCATTAACCCAACTCTCTTTTCATTTTCCCTAATCATCATCAAACAATGAAAACCAATGGAATTAGATAATTCCCAAATTCCATTTGCGACTTGAATCCTATCATGAGGTGTGGTGATCATGCACACTACCCAAAACCATAATACCATGTCCTGACACTTCTAACTGCAGACTATTCCGACTATTCCCCAAATAACGCGACCCAAAGAGATAACCTGAACCTCCTTTTATACCATTTTTTCACGAACCAAATATGGTCTCCACCGAACCCAGCACCAAACCTGAACTGTGACAAGGCTCGAAGGGCATTACCGATCCCCAAGGGCTGGTAAAACTACTCGGGTATCATTGAATCAGAATTGGGAACGATTTACCTGTGTTTATAAAGTTAAAACAACAAAAGAATCCAATAAAATGAGTCTATATTTTTCAAACCAAACAATATTTTACAAAAATTTAGAAATGAATTACATATTTTAAAACAAATAAAAAAGACTATAAAAAAGGTACAAAAACAAAAGGAAACATCCCAAGAACCCTCATGGAAAGGGGAACTACCCTCAAGCCATCTCCACAAAGACATCACCACCAAGGACCTGCTAGAAACCCGAACCATTGGCAATAAAAATAGTACCTAACCCGCGACAAAAAAATAACCAAGTCTACTTACACCAAAGCGTGTAAGTATGGTGTGAGAAAAGTCCTAGTAGGATACCACCACTAAGATATTTCATGTGATAAACATTCAAACACGAAAATATTTCATGTTTTCATAAACAGGAAATTCTAGTTATAATTTCTAAAAGATGCAACTTAAAAATTTAAAACAGTTTTCAAGAGGGTTATCATTAAGAATCAACACTTTTAAAAATAATTTCAACACTACTGGATTTTCCATCCAACCATACCATATGCTGATGGTAAGAACAAAGTCACTAATGATCACAAGCAATAGGAAATAACCTCAAGGCACTAGCTCGTTGTGGGTCCCAGGTACCTCGTATATCGGTGAGAGTAACCATCACAATGTCCGTTCTCATGCATGAGCCACTAGTAGGGAACATAGACATAACCAAGTGGTCCCCAATCATTATTATCATACTTTAGTTAGTGTTTTAAGAGTCAATCTTTCTATGTGACACTGTGGCCAAACCTCACGGATTCACTAGCACACTAGTACACGTCACCCACCTAGATACCCATGTTTTCCCTTTTGCTCAAACAAGTTCAACAAGTTAAGAAATATACATTTCACATTAAAATTCCATTTCCACATTAAAAGTTCAAAAAAAATCCCACATGTATAAAAATCCACTTTTTCATTCTAATGCATTTTGAAATAATACTCACACAAAAAATATCCCATAACACATTTTACATATCTTTCACAATTCAAAAAATCCGTTAAAAATTTTATAAAATCTTTCCCAAGATGCTAAACATCATGTAATAACACACTAACATGTTACATAATATCCTTTTCATAAAAAAAGTCCATTTTCACATCACACTCACACAAAATAGCCCGAAAACATGTTTTACACCCACATCACAATTTCATAAATCACCCCGACAAATTACAAAACATTACCGAAATGTTTGACAAAACAACTGAAAACTTTATGTTTCAAAAACTCATTTTAAGAACATACTATCACCAAAACAGTATACAAGTAACCATTTAACACTTTGTGTAACTCATTAAATAATTTACAATTTCCATAAAACCAACCCAATAGGTATAACCATGGTTTGCATACAAAAACCATTTAAAAACCCTCATTCAAGACCAAAAACATACCAATAACAATAAAAAACATAATTTGAAGACCTAAAAAAATTTATTAACCCACCCATAAGTGTTATAAAAATACCTCAAACAGTACCACAAAAGGTACACATGAAAAACACATGTTTTCGAAAATCATGTTTAAGAAGTACAACATGGTTTCACACATTAAACCCATTCAAAAACCCCCTTAAAAGTCCCACATGACATGAAGGAATTAAAAAAACATAATTTTCATCCCCTTTCAAAACTAATAAATCAATTTCATATTTTATAAAGTATACCCAAACATTCCCCCAAGAGCCACGCATGAAAAACACCCAATTCCAAGAAAAAATGCAACTACAAAATTAAACACTCAACCAAATCCATCCAAAATAGTTTTATCACCAACCACAACAGATTTGAAACATACTAAATTAATAAACCAAGAAATATAACTCATAATAAAATGGTTATACATGGAATGACCTACATTTTGAGTTAAACCCCTTGAATCTTGGGGCGAAACCTAAACAACACATCCACCGCACCAAAAGGAAGTGAACAAAACCCTAAACAATAATATTTAACCAAAAATACCCCAAATAAAACCCTAGGTATGAAACCTAACTTATAGAAACTATATAAATTTTTGAAAGAGGGATAAAACCCTAAGGAGAAAGAAGGAATTGAAGAGAGAAACACTTACCAAAAACAATCTTGAATAAAACGACCCAACATCCACAAGTATTTGAATTTTAAAATAGGTAAAAATTTAAAGGTGGTTCGAATAAGGATTAGGAGATCATTTAGGAACTAGAATGGGGGAAAAGAGTAAAAATAGGAGGAGTTATTAAATGATCAATTTACCTCTTCAAATATGGTCAATTTGTGAAATCCTTAGACGTTAATCCCAATTTTTTGATTCTATTGTTCTCCAAATTGAGGGAGGATAGAATGGGGGAGCGCCATAGGTAAGTGGGCTCGGGTGAGAGTTTTAATCACCGAAAAAACATAAAAATTTAATGAGTTATTAAAAAATTTAGAAATACTTTTAATGTAGGAAATGGGCTTTCGGGCAGGCCCAATCTCTTAAAAAACTCAAATTCACCATGATTATATATTTTTAAATGGCGCAAATTAATTTTTTGGTGTTCATAGGTCAGGGGATGCCAAGTTGGAATTGGAATGGATGTAAAATTTTGAAAAATGAAGGAGGTATAAAGGAATAAAAATTTATTTTTAAATTTGGAATTGGGCTCACGGTTTGGCCCAAATCATGAAAACTCTTTCATTTCTCAAAAAAATGCATAGAAAACCCCCAAAACAAAGAAATAATGGAAATTAAATTAAAAATACCTTTAAAGTAATTTATTTATGTGACATTGAAGCATGAGGGTGTCAACTTGATTAGAGGGGATGCCCTGAGACTTCACTATTTCAGACCTCCTTAGTTCATCTCTTGGGGCCGAGGGCTGCTCACCCCTATATTGTTCTTTCTTTCATTCATTCAATAAAAATAAAATTATGATGATGATTACTTATTCTTTGAGAGACCTCTTTTGGATCCTTTCTTGTGAAACCTAGGGTTGGTATTTTGGGAATACTAGTACCCCTATAATGTGTATAATAAAGTTATTATGGGATTTTTATGGGAATTCCATTCTAGAAGGCTTAAAGTGGCATGATGAAGTGATGAAAGGGGTATCCTTTCATAAGGGAGCGAAAAGACACACTTGGAAGTACAAAAAATATTAAAATATAGTGAAGTAATTATCAAGAAAAATGCTTCTAAATAGAATGATATTTGATCATAGAGTATTACATGGTTTTAATATTATCAAGAAATAAAATCAGGATAGATTTTAATAATTTAAACCTTAATTTTGGTTTAACCCCTTAGTTAACCTATTTTATCCTTAATTGCAATGATATATTTTCACCCTTAAGAGGTTATAATTTTATAGAGAATGTGTAAATTGGATCATAAAATAATAAGGGATGAAATTTTAAAAAATATTTTATCCACCTTTCCCTCTTTCATGTTTTTATGATTTTTAAATAATTTTCAAAAATATTAATTTGATATAATATAATTAATGTCAATTTTTACACTATTCATTTAATTTGACTTAAAGAACATAAATAAAAAGGTTGAATATGAATATAATACTTTTAAACAACACTAATATGTCATATTTATCTAAAAAATCATTTATCACTAAAAATCACTCAAACTATATCACATTAAATATTTTTTAAATCATTTATTTTATTTTTTATTAATTGAATAAATATTGTTTCAAAATTTTGTATGAATTTAAGGTAATTATTTAATAATTAAAAGTTTTAAATAATTTACCATAAATATAATAAGTTTATTATCCTAAAAATATATATTTATATTCATTCACCACTTGTTTTTGTGTCTATATGAACACATAAGAGAAGTTTGAAACTACGAGAGTGACATTTTGCAACTATCTTTAATTTAAATAATATGTCGGTCATTTTCATGAAAAAGTATTCATAAAAAAATAAAATTATAGAATAAAGTGATAAGGTTATAATTATATTCATCTAAATTAAATAAAAATGAAAAAATTATAACCTTATCACTTAGTTTTAACCTTGATTAACCTGATTTACCTTTTACCAAGGTCATAAATTTTACTATGGTTACTATTCATATTGTCCAAAAATAAAAGGTTACCATTTAAAAAATTTTAAAGTCATGATACCAAATATTTAATCCATTTTATTAAATTAAAATTCTATAAGAGTAAAAAATTAATTTTAAAATTAACGCACAAATCGTGTTGAAAACAGATTAAAAAGTGGATTTTTTATGTATAAATATGTTTTTATACTAAATTAATAATGAAATTGGATCACATGAACTTAATTGAATTATTAATAATATAATATAACTAATTTTAGTTTTAAATTATTTTTAAACAAAATGTTTTTTTAAAATTATTGAAATAAAAATATAGTTTTCAATAAAAATTAGTATTTTTCACTATTCACTAGAAAATCAATCTTTTCTGATTTTTTTTTAAATTTTACCCGAAGAACATTCAGAAATAGTGATTTAAATATGAAATTATTTTTATATTATATAATTTAAATATGTTATATAAATTAATTATAATAATTTCTCACAAAAAAATAAAAAAAAGTTCTAAAGAAAACATATTTCAGACGAATAAAATAATGTTATTGAAAATTTAGTTTTTATTTCCTAGTCATTAATAAAATTTTTAATTATTAGGTCATTTATACATATTTCATAATTTGGTTAATACTATTCCTACCCTCTAATTCAATATATTGGTTATAATATTCATATTTAAATAATAATATTTCATGGTTCGATTAAGCTCGGTGTTGTGTATTGTGTACGATATCGAACCAAAGTTTATTGTTTTAAAATTATCAGGGTGGTACATTGTTTGTGGTAATTAAAATATAACATATCACATATATGAATCTATGGAAATTTATTTTTATGGGTTTGTGAGATGTATGTAAGTTGTGGTTGTGCAAGTTAAGATGCTTCACCTTCCTCAAAAATCCAATCCCTGAATCCAATTTAAAAAATCTTTGAATATGTCTAGATAAGGGGTAATTATATAATCTATTGTTTCTAAAATTGTATGGATCTTGGATATTTTCACATTATGGGACTCTATCTTTTTGTTTCTAAAAGTTATGGACTCCCGCAAATTAGGTTTCATGAGAATCTGGAATCTTCCATCAACTTTTCTTCTTTTTTCTATCTTTCTTACATGATCCTTACTTGAAGTATTTTTTAGAATCAACTATTTTATAAGATAGAATTTTTGGGAGAATTATTAGATTATGGAGACATAAGTTTTTCAACCACATGCATAATTTTGATATTTTATAATGTATGATTTAATTCATGATCATTTGTGGAGCATACCAGAGGGATATATATAAGGAGAAAATGTTATTAAGATAGTGATGATTGTGTATTCCCATGCTCCTAATAATTCAAACACAACCGAATCTATATTCACTACTGAAAAAATACCCTATACCAATGGTTTGGAACCGTTGGTATAGGCCTCCAAACCATTGGTATAGCCTATACCAACGGTTTGGAGAACTGTGGGAAAGTAAACTATTGGGATAGGTCTATACCAACGGTTTAGGGAAAACCGTTGGTATAGACCTATAGCAACAGTTTTGAAAACTTTTGGTATATGTAATACGAAAATCTATACCAATGGTTCCATAAAACTATTGTTATATGTATTTAAAAAAAACATTCGGTGGGATTTGATCCTAGGACCTCTAGTTTATCTTTCAACGACCTAACCACTAACCTAACATGACTTTTGTGAACATAATTTCATATATATATATATATATATTATCATAATTAATTTAAATTTTTATTTATATAATTTTCTCAGTAAGAAGATTCGATAAAAATTCAAAGGACCTATACCAACAGTTTTGACAACCGTTGGTATAGGTCCTTTGATTTTGGGAACGATGTTGGTATATGGGGGAATTTTCCCAATGGTTTGGCCAAACCGTTGGGAAAAGTGGCCAAAAAGTACCCTTTCCCAATGGTTTTGGAAAACCGTTGGGAAAGCCATACCCTTTCCCAAAGGTTTGGCCAAACTATTGGGAATAGTGGCCACAAAGTGGACTTTTCCCAATGGTTTGGCCAAACCATTGGGAAATCCATACCCTTTCCCAACAGTTTTGGCAAACCATTGGGAAAAGTGACCTCAAAATGGGATTTCCCAATGATTTGGCCAAACCATTGGGATAGGGGACCTATACCAACAGTTTTTACAAACAGTTGGTATAGAAGCGTTGGGAAAGGTGAGAATTCTAGTAGTGATTTTCCTCCTCCCTTTAGTAACCAAGGTACCATCATATCTTTGAAGGTATGAGAATACCTTACAAGGATCAAGTGATTTTTTTGATCTGTGGATACACTATAGAGGAGGGATTTTGATAACCTAATCTTAGTGATATTCATAAAATAGGTTATTGAAGAAAGTATAAGAGGATCTTTACATTGAATTATTTTCATTAAATCCTTAGAAACTCATCTATGGTATCTGAGATTCACCGTGTTCTTTTATTTGTAAATTCATATAGAAAAATAAAGAAAATATCATATCATATTGAATTTGTATTGTTTATCATTAAAAACAATATGAAATTTAACTACGAGTCATTTTATGATATAATATATCATAAGAAATGATATGTAACTTGTTTTGTTCTTTTTGTTATGATATTTGATATCATAAGGTGTAAAAGTGTCACTTGAAATGATATTTTGTATCACAGTAAGTGATACACTATTATTTCTCAAGTTTTAACTATATCACAATATATGATATATGATTTCACAACCAATGAGAGCACCATTTTGAGTATTAATAAAAAATAATTGTATCATATTAACAATATGATGTGTTTATCAAAGTATGATTGGTATTGACTGAATTCAATATCAAAGGCTGGATTACCTGTTATTGAATATAATAGATAGTTCCTTAAATAATTTATTATTGCATATCATTCATACACATCAATCATAATCGAAAACAAATGAGTCGTAAGACATGATATGATTTTAAACCATTTCATGGATTATGATATCAAGATACTAATAAATATGAATTTATAAAGGAATTTTATAATACATATATATATATATATGTTTAAAGGTTCTTATAAATTAATTAATTTAATTTTTTTATAATCAATTAATTAAATGTTTATGAAAAATTTATTAAATAAATTTATATATTATTAATTATTAATATTAAACACAATTTGAATTTATATGGAATGACTTATAATTTGGATATTAAATGTTTATATATAAATTATAAAGCTAATTTATAATGTTTTTATAAATTAAAAAATAAGGGTAAATATGTTGGACTTGATATTTAAATTTAGGGATTGTTCATAATTATTAAATTTAAATTGTTCAAAATATTAGTCTTATTTGATAAATTATTTAAACATATCAAAATAGTTTTAATAATTGATGTTATCATGTTTCAAATATCAAATATGAGATATTTATAATATGAAATTTTTTTAGATAATAGAAATGGAATATAAAAAGTTTGTATTTCATATAATATTATATGTTTAAAATAAATTCCATATAAGTAGATACCATGAAGTAAGTATTATTCAAAATAAAAATAAAGGGTTTATGTTTATTTAATTATGAAATGTCCATAATGCTTTCCCTAATTATGAATTGTTTATAATTGTATAATTTTTGAACTTTTCATAAATAGTTTATGACATGTTTAAATATGATAATTATTAATTTATTATATTTGTTCCTTAATTTATTCATGAATATATTTTTTTATATTATGAATCTATGTATTATTTATTTAAAAGAGTTTTAACACTTTTTTTCATACATGCATCTATGGAGATATGTGATAGGTATGATAATTGGTTGATTTTTATTCTATATTTTATTTGGATTGTGTTGAGTAATGAAATTGAATTTAATGTTATATTTTAGTTTATACGTATTAGGTGTTATAGTTAGGATGGAATTGAAGTATCTATTGAGTAAATCATACTTGGGTAGAGTAAATTTGGGTTAGATTGTTCACTAACCTGGAAAATTTTGCATTGTATAGAAAAGTGGAGGGTTAACTATATATTTTTCCAAGATTTCTCTTATAATGATATTTGATTAAATATGATTATAAGACTTTACATTAAAGGGTTTCATGTTCCTTATGCATGAGATGAATTTGGATGTGTATAAATATAGTAAAATTTTTATTTGAGTTAATAATACAAGCTATGAGTCGGTAAAGAGTTACACATCAATATGGATTGAAAAAATTGATTTATATGGAGAAATAAGATTCTAAAACAAGTCATTAAAAGTATTCATACATGTAAATGGAATAAAATGAGATAATATGGTGAGACTAAATTCCCTTATAAAGTACCAAGTGTCAGATTACTTTCAAAGTAGACACTCTTCAAGTAATTGTATCATTCAACTAGGAAGGTCATTCAAAATTTGGGTGCCTAGGTATTATCTTATGTAAGGAAATAAAGAAATGGGTGACTATAATAGGACTATGTTTCTATTCTTATCATTTTTTTGGGTTATAGTTAACTGGGAAACCCTAATAGGATTATGTTACTAGATGAATAAGATAGATTTTATCTATATGATGGATCGGAAAAAGAGATAAATGTTTAACCATAAATGATTCACATATGATATGATTGTCTAGATGGTCTATTTAAATAACAATGTGTCTAGAGAAATTATAAAGAAGAATAATTTATTTGTAAAATATGGACCTTGAACTATTAATGGATATGATGTAAAATTTTAAAAGGTTGTATTATTTTTGTGGGAACAAATTTAATAAAATTTATTATTAAATGAATTTAAAACATGATAATAGTATTATAAAATGTTTTATTTTAGATAAATAAAATAATTATCTTCAAATATTTCTTTCAGACAAATTATTTAAAAGAATAATAATAAGATAAGTATAAGGACTCTACCTTATTACATTACATGATCTTGAATTTTAGTTAAGAACACACTTTCTTTCACATTTAGGTTCTTCATATGTTTAGAGTTTTAGAGAATTGTGATATAACACATACATAACATTACACATTTATACAGTATGGATACTCCAAAAATAGTATCCATTTGTTCCAAAATATAAAACTTTACAAATAAAACATGTTTTTTTGAAAAATATTTATAACATTTAACTTTGTTTTCTTTATTTGTCTTAAAAAACATTTATAACATGTGAAAATAATTTAAAAACCTGGGATGATAAAAAAATATCAGTAAGGGATATAAAAATAAGGAAAGAAAACATTAGTCCATGAATACTTTTAATGTATGAAATCATTTTAAAATAAGAATTCTTGTTACCCATATAAAGATACATTGTGAAACTTGAGATTCCCAAGAGATTTAAAAAAAACATATATAACATAAATAGAACCATAAATTTATCTTGGGGAATTACTTACTTGGTGTTTTAACCATCAAGGCTACCTTATGGTTTGTAACCCTCACAACTAACTTACAATGTAACCCACACAACTACCTTATGGTGTAACCATCAGAGTTACACATGGAGCAACCATTAAACTAACCTATGTCTTAAAAATAAACAATAAATTAGATTGAGAAATAGGTCCCACATCACATCAAAAAAAATTCCCATGAACCAGAACATATTCATACAAAATGAGTAATTGCATAAAAACATTGCTTTTGAATTT
The DNA here is from genome assembly GCA_963277665.1 of Viscum album. Lineage (NCBI taxonomy): Eukaryota > Viridiplantae > Streptophyta > Magnoliopsida > Santalales > Viscaceae > Viscum > Viscum album. The sequence continues at coordinate 267,115,045 of OY728143.1, read as the reverse complement.
TGGGAAATAGAATTTTAAAAAATGATTTAAAAAAAAGCCTCTTACAAATATCATATAATTGAAGTGAGAATTAATAGAGTGGATGAAATAAGTATATAAACTATAAATAAAAATAATTAATCATAATATAATAAAAATTAATCATACACTTTTTTTAATACTACGTAAATAATGAAGTATAAGGTTAACCCAAAGAATAGAAATTGGGAAACGAATTCTATTACATCAGGCTTGAATTACATAAAACTTGTTTAAAAGTCATGTATACTGGTTAAAATAGTGTTATTTATATATTATAAAAATAGTTTATTTTTTATAACACCTTATATGATAATTTTATAACATCATTCCACCCTTTAGTTATATGTATTTTGTTCCTTCCATTGTTTCAGGTGCGTTCTTTATAAGATTTCCATTACTAGTTTGTATTTGATTTTATTGTAGTATGGAAATTAAATTAAATTAGTTTAATGAAATTGTATTAGTATGTTTCCATAATATGTAATGATAACTTAAATCATTTTTTTATCATATATTATGATGAATCTTTAGATAAAACATTAATGATATTTGTTTAGATCATTTTGGCGGTTCCTCATTAATCATGAACTTCTTTCATTTTATAATTTAACATCATGCATATATGTTCATTCCAGAACATAAAATAAGTTACATCATAAAATTTAAAATCTTTTTCAACCATTAAAAAGTTTTAATTATAATATTTTAAGGATTTAAGGGAAGTTAAAAACACATCATCCATGATTTTGGTAATTCGACATATCACAGACGGTGTTTTTATTCTTAGAATAAGAGGGAGAAGAGAAGAAGAAATATGATGAATTTTTTAAAATAACATGATAAAATAAATAATATATAATATTATAAATATTTAATACCTTTTATATAGGGGTAGGAGAAGGGAGTATAAGAAAATTAAGGAATTTAAAAGAAAACACATGAAAAAGGAAGATGACTCTTACCTCTTGATCTCCTCTCCTTGAGATCCAGCTTAAGGCCTTTGGTTTTGGAATTTTGTTGAGACCAAAAGGTCTTGTAAGTGGGGAAGATATTTGGTTAGGGGATTTGGATGAACTTAGATAGAGCTCAAGGCTTGAGAGGTTTATGAGGAAGAGGGGAATGAGGGTGGTATTTATTGTGGAGGAGAGGAGGAATTTTACATTATTTTAAAATTTTTTCTCACATCTGTGAATAGTCTTGATTCATGTGACCCCAAATTGTAATAATTTCATGTGAGTTTGAAAAAAGTGGAATTACATCAGCCTTGGATCACCTATGATCCAGTAAAACAAGTAGTTAGCATTTATCATAATTTATCGTATTTACTATTCATCAAAAATTCCAAAATTTCAGAAAAATCCAAAAAATTCAACCTAAACATTTTTCGATGTGTAGGATTCAATAATGAACCCCATTTTCTGAAAATAACTTTATAAATATTATCAATTAAATTTTTAAATAAAATAATAATTTATTCAAAAATAACAATTTTAAATCTATAACCCATTTTTTAACACCCTGAAAAATAAATCAACATATCATTACCTTATAACCTTAATAAAATAAAATAATAACAAGATTTACTATTCATAAATGTAATATTACTATCCATATTACTATTCATAAGGGTATGTTACTATTCATCCAAAAAAGTTGGTTTTATCAGATTCCAAATAACATACTAATCACAACCGTAGATGAAATTTTTTTAAAATTCAATACATAGAAGTGGAAATATTATGTTTAAAAGATAGTTATTACTATCTAATTAAAACAATGTTTCATACATTTCAATTTATTTTAAAAAACATGGGGTGTTACATTTTCCATACCTTCTGGAAATTGTGTCTTAGCAATTTTATTTACTTATTAAACAAGTGGGAGTACCTTTCCCTCATCGCATTTTAAAATTATCATGTTACTTATACAACCATGTTGTTTCTCCAAAAAACCATTACATAGTGGATTAACTTATTCCACAATACTTGTTCTATTCAATCAAGATTCTAAGAAGGTTTCTCTTCATAAGAAAGGTTTTCTTCCATATGAATTGCTTCTGAGCTCAAAATATGAGATAAATATGGTACACGAATTCTCAACATCAAAACATAAAAAACAGTGTGTACTTGAGATAAAATTTAAGACAAATCTACTCGATGGGAGACTGGTCCAACTTTATCCAAAAGTTCATAAGGTCTAATGAACCATGGACTTAACATTCCTTTATTACCAAAATTCAGAACACTTTTACATGGGACAATTCTAAGAAAAACATTATCACATACCTCAAAAGAAAAGTCTTTCCTCCTATTGTATACATAACTTTTCTTTCTGCTATGTGCTGTCCTCATGTGTTTCTGGATCATATTCACTTTCTCAGCCACTTCCTATACTAATTATGGTCCCATCAAATTCTTTTTCCTAACTTCATCCCAAAAAAGCTAGAGTTCGACACCACTTCCAATACTTTTCCTCAAAAGGTGCCATATGTATACTGGAATGAAGATTGTTATAATAAGAAAACTCAACTAAATAATGATGTTGATCCCAACTTCCATGGATGTCCGTTGAACAAGCTCAAAGCATATCGTCCAAAGTCTGAATCATTCATTTTTACTCCCCATATGATTGAGGATGGAAAGATTTATTGAAATTTAATTCTGTGACCAATGACTTCTTAAGGCCCTTCTAAAAATGAGAAGTGAACTGGGGATCCCTGTCAGATATAATGTAAAGAGGAACACCATGTAACCTGAAAATCTCTTTGAGGTAGAGTCAAGAATTATGATCCAAAGACATTGTATCTCTAATAGAATGAAAATGTGATAATTTATTCAGTTGGACAATAATAACCCATATTTAATTATTTCCTTAAGAAGAATTTGGTAGTCCTACAACGAAGTCCATGAATATATTTTCCCATTTCCACTCTAGCACTGGTAAAGGATAAAACATCCCATTCTGTAACTTCCACTATGGTTTAACCTGTCGACATGTCAAACATTTCATATTAAATTCTGAAATATCTCTTTTCATTCTATCCCACCATTAATACTCCCGAAGGTCTCTATACATCTTAGTACTTCCAGGATGAACAGAAAATAGAGAACTCTGAGATTAATATACTATATATTTCTTCAACCGGGAATCACAAGGCACACAAAATCTTTTTCCAATTCTCAAAACACAATATTTATCACGGTTAAATTCTGGAAACATACCCATTTTAACCAATTATACTTTTTTCTATAGATTATGGTATTCCTTATGTGCTTACTTAATTCTTTCTGATGACGATGACTGCACTAAAACTTAAAAAAAATAGATGTATTTCCTGTACTAATAACATCTAATCCAAAATTCATAAAATCATAAGTCAGGGGATCTAGTTCAAAAAGAAACATGGTTAATGATTCATGATGTTTTCAACTCAAGGAATCCACCACATTGTTTTCTTTTCCTAGATGGTAATTGATCTAGGAATCATAATATTTTATCAATTAAAGCCATTTTCTCTTCCTCATGTTTTATTCCTTCTGAGTGAATATATACTTCTGTCATTTATGGTCAGTATATATTTGACATTTTTCTACATATAAATGATGCCTCCATTTTTTCAAATCAAAAAACACAATTGAAAATTCCATATCATGTGTTGGATAATTTAACTCATGAGGTTTTATTTGTCTTGAATCATAAGAAATTAAATAATCATTCTACACCAGAACACAACCATGTACCTTCAATAAAGAACCACTATAGATGAAAAACTCACCATTTCAGGAAGGCAAGACTAAACTGGAGCATTCTCCAATCTCTTCTTCAGTTACTGGAAACAAAAATCACATTCTTATGTCCAAATAAATTAAACCCCTTTTCATGTTAACTTAGTTAGTGATCTAGATAACCATGAAAAGTTTTTAACAAACCGTTGGTAATACCCTGCTAATCTAATGAAAATAGGAATATCAATATCATTTTAAGGTCTTAGACATTCATCAACCACTTTTGTTTTGGTAGGATCAACTGTTATTCTATCCTTATTTAAAATTTTCCTAAGAAAAGATTTTATTTTCAAGAAAAAATTACAATTTTTGAATTTTCCATAAAGTTTATTTTCCTTTAAGTTTTTCAAAACAACCCTTAGATGTTTTTTATGCTTATCTTTCCTCTTAGAAAATATCAGAATTCCATCAATAAAAACAACCACAATCTTTTCCAAGACTGACTGAAAAGTAATTTTTTTATTAAGATAAGTCCCTTTTTAAGGGGTAAGGGGGAACCCAAAAGACTTGAAACACATTAAAACAAAACCCCCCACAGTCCAATGTGCAAGTCCAAATACAATCCAATTAAAATCTAAAAAAACTCTCATCCCTAGCATAAAAATAATTAATATGAGCTTCCACATTTTCATCGCATCTGGGCTTGAAATTTTGTGCAAGGATGCACATGAACGATACTGATGACAAACACCATACCCTCTCAAACATTCAAATCCGAATATCCATGATCGGTGAAATATCCCTATTCTATACCTCTTCTGAAACTATCCCCTATAGTGAAATCAATGAATTTTCCCATATACTACAAACTACAGGACCATAATTCACATAAGAGAACAGAAATCATACCACCGATTCACACATTCAATCAAAAAAAGACTCAATACAATAAGATCCCTAAAATAGAACTTCAAAATCATCAAAGAAAGATCCACAAACATGAAGCCATCACAATTTCACCCCGACCAGTCACCAGAACCTAAGCCAGACCTCCATAGTGACACCACCACACACCACCAAGAATATAGAAAAACTAGAAACAAAAAATTAAATTAGGTCAAAAGACATAATCCAAACAAAAAATGGGGACCTCTCGAATAGTATATGTGCCAAGAAAGAACCCCTCCACAAGATAGAGAAGATGATCCTGTCACCACCTTCATAACAGACATGAGTACCAGATCCTCCCAGTAGCCTGCATATGAAAGGGAACACAACGACATCCCCAGATCATAGCATCTGAACCCGCATCCTGGACCAGAACCATGTCACCGAGAGAAATCCTAACTAGATCGAGGGTTAGGGAGAGAAAACAACCATGATATGAAGCAGTTCTAGAAAGATGATGAGCCTGCACGACGCTTCAATTGGACGATGCCATGCTACAAACACGCTGAGAAATTCTAAGGAGAGATCCAGATTACCCGAGATGGTGGGAAGGAAGGCTATGGTGGGGGAATACCTAGCGACACAAAGCCCTATATGGTCTCATCTTCTTCCAAAGTTGAGAAAGGTTATCCATGAACTCAGGAAATATTCTACTCACAAGATCCATGAATACAAAAGGTGAATTAGTTAACCCAAACAAAATAACAACAAATTCATAATGCCTATATCTAGTACAAAAATATCTTATCAGGATGTCATCCTCCTTCACCTTTAACTGATGGTATCTAGATCTCAAATCAATCTCGGAAAAGTACTGATCTCCCTAGAGCTGATCAAACAAGTCATTGATATGAGGAAAAAGATAATTTTTTTTAATAGTGATGTTATTCAATTCACTATATTCAATGAAAAGTCTCATGGAACCATCTTTATTTTTAACAAAAAAATAAGAGAACCCCATAGGGAAGTGCTAGGAGGAATGAAACCTTTATCAAGAAAATTCCACAATTGATTTTTCAATTCAATAAGATCCATTTAAGCCATTTGATATGGGGTTTTTGAAATTGTATTAGCATCATGAACTAATTCAATTTTGAATTCAACTTCTAGATCAGCTATGAAATTGGGAAACTCATCATAAAAAAACAACAATGTATTCATTTATCAGTAGAACATCATTAATCTGAATTGTTCCATTATTTTCAATAATATGAGAAAGATAACTTTAATTTCTACATTTTAACAGTTTCTCAGCTTCTTGATATGTTATCAATTTTATGGGTTCGTTCTTGTATTCAAAATGAAACTCTTTCTGAAAAAAAACTTTTTTATCTCTACAATAAATCATAGCATGATAAATAGAAGGCCAATCCATTCCCAGAATGACATAAAATTCTATTATGGGAAAAACAACAAGGTTTTCTAGTATAGTAATTTCAAAGACCACAGTATAAATATTCTTATAATTCCTCTTAGGTATAATTTTTCCTCCCTAGTTTTTTAACAATAATTTTCTGTCTCATTTATTGAGGTGATATTTCCAATTTAATAAAAAATTACTCAGAAATAAAGGAACTTGTAAACCGTGTATCAAACAAAACTTTATAAAAATCTGAGAAAACAAACAAGGTACTTGATATAACTTCATTAGATAGCCCAATGTCTAATTAAGCAGTCTAAAAGATTATTACTACACCTTTCTTCTTATATTATGGCTTCTTTTCATCATTCAGATATCTTTTTGGGAAGACATTTTCATAATGACCTATCTGACCACATTTAAAACACTTTACAGTTTTCTTATCAGGATTAGTATTAGGATCGTTTTCAATACAATCTCAGGAAATATGTATAAACTTACCACATCGAAAACACTTCCAAGTTTTGGTAAGGCATTCCCCAGGTTTATTTTTTCCACACCTTTCACAAACTGGAAATGTGATTTTCTTACCATCAGATTTCTTTGATTGATTCTTACCCATCGATTTCCATATCGACCTCTTATTCTCCTTATTATCAAATTGAATGTGATATCATAAATATCCATATCTACCCTATTAGACCATCATAAAAGTTTCTCATAACTTTTAAATTCACCAGAGGCCAATTCCCTTCGATACATTGGCATTAATCTTAAGTAACAACCATTGATTTTTCAATCAAGATATAGAATAATATTTAGAGAATACCTTTCCAGTTGGGTGAAGATTGATTCATAAACATCCATTGAATCTTCCTCCTTTTTCTTCAATTCAAGTAATTTCTTCTCCATCCTAAATCTCACCACCTTAGGAAAATATTTTTCAAGGAAAATACATTTAAATTCAACCCACTCTATGGCATCAATATCTTCTCTATCACTGATATTTTTGAACATTGACCACAACTGATTAGCTTCAACTTCAAAATAATAAAGATAAAGACTTACCTTTTTATTATCTGAACTCCCCATAACATTGAATTTCATTTTAAGGGCATTAATCCATCCTTCAGATGCTACTCGGTCAGAAGATCCACTTAAAAAGGAGGGTGTTGCCTCATAAAATGTTCCACTATCATCATGTTAATTTGTGTTAGCTCAGGTTTTTATCTTGAATGGATTCTATAACAATTTATTTTTTATGTTAGATGAGACATTTCTGTCACAAAATACTTGTTTCCAATCCCTACCATTTCAGGCTATTGATTCATAAGTATATCGTTCTGTCGGTTCCTTTCAACTTCAGCTTCCCTGTTTCTCCTGTAGAAAACCATTCTGAACCAACATATCTTAGTTGAAGAAACATGGTAATCGTTAAATACTATAAAATTTCTAATTAACCATAGAGTAAATATAATTTATGGTATTCTATTTACATCATCCTAACCCCTAAAGTTATCTAAACCATCCATTGATACCAATTATAAGGACCTGATAGTATTACATTACATAATCTTGAATTCTAGTCAAGAAATAACTTCCTTTAACATTGAGGATCTTTCCATGTTTAGTGTTTTAGAGAATTGGGATATAACAAAGACATAACATTCCACATTTATATAGTGTGAATACCCCAATAATAGTATCCATTTCGTCTAAAATATAAAACTTTTCAAACAAAACATGTTTTATTTGACCAATCATAATTACATTTAACATATAATCAATTTTTTTATTAAACATCATTATAACTAGTGAAAATAATTTAAAAATTTGGGATGATCCCAAAAATATTTCTATGTTAAATAAAAATAAGGGAAGAAAACATTAGTCCATGAATAAATGTAATGTAAGAAATCATTTTCAAAAAGACATACTTATTATCCATAGAAACTTACTTTGTAAAACTTGAGATTTCAATGAGATTACCACAAAACATATAGAAAATAAATAAAAACATAAATTTATCTTGGGGAATTACTTACTTAGTTTTGTAACCATCGTGGATACATTATGGTTTGTAACCCTCATGACTACCTTACTATGTAACTCTCACAACTACCTTATAGCGTAACCATCACAGTTATACATGGAGTAACCATACCGCTAACCTCCATATTAAACATAACCAATGCATTAGATGGATATATAGGTCCTAACCTTTATCATAAAAAATTCCTATGAACTATAACATAATCATAAAACATGAATAATTTCATAAAAACATTGCTTTTGAAATTTGTAAAACAGAATTTTAAAAGAGGATTTTAAAAGAAAACACCCTTAAAAATATCATATAATTCAAGTGGGACTTAATAGAGTGTATAAAATATGTATAATAAATGTAAATAAACATAATTAATAATAATATAATCAATACTCCTAATTTTTTTAATACAATGTAAATAATGCAGTAAAGGTTAACCCAAAGAATGGAAACGGGGTTACGAATTACCTTAACTTGGGTTATTCTTACTTAAAACATGTTTAAAACTCCTATAAAATGGTTAAAAGAGTGTTATTATTATCTTAAAAAAACATTTTCATGCTTATAACAACATATAAGATCATTTTATAACAACATTTTACCCTTTAATTATTAGTATTTTGTTCCTTCCATTGTTTCAGGTGCGTTCTTTACATGATTTCCATGGTCGGTTTGTATTTGTTTTTCTTTTTGTAAAGAAATAAAATACTAGAATAGGAATTTAATGGTATTTATATGTTTTCATAATATATAATTCTATAATAAATCATTTTTTTATCATATATGATGTTGAATATTTAGATAAAACATTAATTATATTTTTTTAGATCATTTTTGGTGGTTCCTCGATAATCATGAACTTATTTCATTATATAATTTAATATCATTCATAGAAGTTCATTACAGAACATAAAAAGGGTTAAATAATTTACTATAAATTATTTTTCATGAATTAAAATGGTTTAGTGATCATATTTTATGAAAGTAATATAGAATTAAAACACATCATCCATGATTTTGGTAACTTGGGAAATCAGAGACGATATTTTTATTTTTAGAATCAGAGGGAGAGAATAGGAAGAAATATGATGATCTTTTTTACATGAAAATGATAAAATACATAATATATATTATTATAGTTATTTCTTACCGCCTGGATAAGTGTAGGGGAAGATAGAATAAGAAAATAAAGGAATTGAAAAGAAAACACGTGAACAAGGAAGAGTATTCTTACCTCTTGATCTCTTCCCCTTGAGATCCTCCTTAAGGCCTTTGGTTTTGGCCTTTTGGTGAGACCAAGAAGGACTTGGACATGGGGAATAGGTTTGGTTATACGGTTTGGTAGAACATAGAAAATGTTCAAGTCTTGAGTGGTGTGCGAGGAAGAGAGGAATGCAGGTGGTATTTATAGTGGAGGAGAGGAGAGATTTTACATTATTTTAATCATTATTTTAATATTTTTTCTCAAGACTATGAATAGTATTGATTCATGTGACCCAAAATAGTAATAATTACATGTGAGTTAAAAACAAGTGGGCTTTCATCAGTCTTTCATCACCTATGATGCAGTAAAACAAGTATTTATCATTTATTGTAATTTATCGTATTTTACTATTCATAAAAGATTCAAGAATTTCAGAAATATTCCAAAAATTTATCCTAACGATTTTTTTGAAGATTATAATTCAAAAATGAACTCCATTTTTTGAAAATAATTTTCTAAATATTATTAATCTATTTTTTTTAACTAAAATCATAATTTATTCAAAACAAAAAAGTTTAAATCTATAACTCATTTTGAACACCGTGAAAAATAAATCAACATCCCATTACCTTATGACCATAAGAAAATAAAATAATAATAATATTTACTATTAATAAAGGTCATATTACTATTCATATTACTATTTATATGGGTATGTTACTATTCACCAGAAAACAAGTTGGTACTATCAGACTCAAAATAATATACTGATCACAACCATAGATGACCATGTTTTGAAATTCAAAACATAGAAGCAGAAAAATTATTTTATAGGCTATTTATAACTATAAACTTAAATAAATGTTTTATTCATTTCAATTTATTTTAAAAAACATGGGGTGTTACAATAAAAAACTTCTTGGATTGGTATGAAACTTAAGAATTGTTCATAAGAGGGAAAAAATTTATATATGTTAGATAAACCCATTACAAAGTATCAAATAATTGAAGTTATTAAACTCTTGAAACTATATTATTATTAAATACATATAAGGATACAATTAAGGCTTAAAAGTACTGAGATTCATGATAACCAAATGGAATTTATTTTCTGATCATATACCAAATATAATTCAATATATTAATATTTTTGATTGATTGGAGATTTTCTTAAGGATTATTATGGTTATGGAATTATTTATGTTAATTTCATTGGTATTATTTTAACAATTTTAATGATTTAAATAAATATTTACCATAATTTCTCAAGGTTTCTAGAATAGATAAACTAGGTTTTGTTATATCTAGGTTCTATTGACTATTAAGAATAAAACATTAGTCGAAAAGTGAAAAAATGTTTCTTCAAATATCCAGTCAAGGTCATTGAAACCTAACGTTAATGTATGGAAGTTAGAGAAATGATTCAAAAATATGGAACTATCCTAGATTCTTGAAGGCTTTTTTTTAAAAATTCTTGGAATTTATATGTTTGGTGTCAATGTTTTAGAAATTAATTCTACCATTTTGAAAGGTATATAATACTTATGGCTCCATATTCTGATGGATATTTCTTCTCTCCCATCTGTTATCCCCCATTGAGATCTAGGATTTTACTCAAAACGTAATGGTTTTTTGGGTTCTCTCAATCCTTTATTTTGATATAATCTTATTCCTTTTCAAACATATACCTGATATTTATCTTATTGGCCCCCATTATCTGTCCCTCATCATTTTAGCTTCTCCATTCTCCTAACAATTGTTGTCTTTTGAGTTTTCTAGTTGATTTTGTCCCCTAGTGATGATTCTATCCCAGCATGTTGGAGTCATATTCTAGTCCAAGATGCATTTATGGAATTAAATAACCTAGTTTTCCACTCCAACATTATCTATTGGTTATATTATTGAGTCTCCCAACCCAGAGTGGTGTTGATAATACCTGGGTGATATGGATACCTCATTTCCATTTTTCTTTAGAGAATCTTAGTGACATTTTTTGTTTTAGTGTATTGAATTTGGGTCTGGTTTTAGGCAACCTTGATTGGTTCCTTATATTTGTACTATTATTTTCACTACTTTATTCATTTTCTTCCTCATCTTTGTCCTTTCCCCTCATGTTCTTATTTCTATGATTATTTTCTATAATACCCGGTTCCCCCTATAGGGTGATAGGGGATATTCATTGGACATGATGCTTTAATAGTACTTTATGTATCTTTATGTTCATTGTGAGGTTATGTAGAGATGTTTTGATTTATTAGGGGTTGTGATGTTTCAGTTCATATTGTTCTTGATTCTTTGATTTGTTATCTAAGGTGTTTATTTCTAACTAGTTGATTTGTGTTCTTGGTGGGAGTGACTAAACCTTGGGTTTATATTAATAGTTAATGGTGGTGATATTAGATGATGGTTTCTCAATTTCTAGAGATGGTGGTATTTTTTGGAGAAAAACTCCTAATGTGGTGTGTTGAGATGATGGTGTGTAGGTTCATCAGGAGTGTGTATATTGATGGTCGTGTATTGGTTTATTATACCCTAAGGAGGAAACTATGCTTTAGGATCTTATGTCCTGAGGAAGATTTATATGGATTTTGATTTTTGGTACAAAATTTTATGGAGTTTTCAATTACTTACTTTGATATGCAACCTTCTTATGTCTTTTGGATACGCTTCTCATTTCTGGTTGTTTGACCTACAAGTTCCCCATTTATCTTTAAAATTTATTTTAAAAAATATATTAAAACATTTTATGGGAGGAAAGGTATATCATACCAAACATATATTTCATAAATTTTATATGTATAAAAGAGTTCAAAGTCAATGGAAAATTAATAAAGATTGTAGTTTTCATTTTATTGATAAAGAAATTGTTTTCTAAATCTAGGATTTGAATGTAATGGAATATATCAGTATTAGTTGGATCTTAGTAAATGAAGTGTATTGGTATCTCATTATTATTATGTAATAATAAGAAGTTTTAATTAACAAAGTGATATTATGAATAATATGATATGATTGATTTTATACACATGGGTTTTTATTCATCAGATTTTATAACATACTTGAATAGAAGATAATGATAAAAAATGTTTTGTCTAGAATAATAAAATTATCTATTTGTCTGTTAAAATATGAGGAATATAGTTTTTCCACCTTTAGGTGACATATTTTAAATAATAAGATATTATTTTCAGTACACCACTCTAAGAACATAAAATACTATATATGATATGGAAACAATAGTGTATTTTTCAAATAACACCACTAAAGGGAAATTTTTTATTTCTTTACACAAAAGAGTTTTTGTCTTGGGATGATATTTTGAAAAGAATATAGTACCTAAGAGACAGTTGGGATTACATTTTTTATTTGTGAAGTTCAATGTTATCTAATAATGGACTATACAAATCAAAATAAAAATTGAATTCCACATAATACCTCAAAAGGATTAGGTCATGTCAATAGAGAAAATTTAAAGAGTTACAATAGTTAAAAAATTATTTCATGAATTTTTTTTATGTAAAGGGTTAAAAGAATTATTATGATGGACAAAAAAAGAGTTCTAAATAGACAACAAGAGTTATTAACATAATAAAATTTGATTTTATAAAGTAAATAAGTTTGAATACTATGTTTTAAGAGTTGAACATTAGGAATATGATTCCTTATTATAACCATTACACAAACCATATTTATTCATAGATGTTACTCACTAAAGAGTTTAGTGGGAGGGTTTTATCAGAAGGTAACATAGAGATATGGAATAAATTATTTAAATATGTAATAAGTTTAATAAAACCAAAATAGTGTAGGAAACATAAGGCCTCTCTGGTAGTATATCAAATGTGATATGATTATATGAGTTCTAATGAATGGTTATTTTAATACTCTTGAAATATATTTTGAATATAAAATGAATATTTTATATAAAATATAGTCTACACTTTATCATTATTTTATATTATATTATTATATGACATACAGTTAAATGATAATTGACCTATATATATATGACGTAGATTTATCCCTAACCAATGTTAATAATATATTATAATCTATTATGACTAAATGATAAGGTTATCTTATGCATGATTTCGTATAGATATAAAAAATATTATCATGAGGCACCAAATGAGTTTTTACACTTTTAAACCCATGAAATATACCGCATTTAGTGTTATAAACATTTTATTTGGTATATTATGGGATAAAGTTCATATATTCATTTCACCATACCTGAGGTTGGTCAGATACCTAGCATAAGAAACTTCCAACATTGATATATTTCTTATAAAATCATAGGTGATTAGCTAATTATAGGGGTGGTTTGGTATGTTGCTGATCATGTCATTGGTTAGATATTAACAAAGATGTGATTTTCATAGTCATATGAAATATAATAAATCTAGTACCTTGATTGAGATATATTAAGGAAGTGTATATCTATACTTGGACAGGATATATGATGTGATTATCCATTGTATAAGGGGAATGTGATAAGAAAATCCATATGGGTGAATGGATTGTAATGTATTCATCGACTTGACTAGTCTATAATCAGAGAATCGAGAACATATAAGATGATATATGGGAGTGAAAAACTCTATGTCCCATGGTAAATTGATTTATTTTAAGAAAGGTATTAAATGAAAATAAATAATGTGATATCATGAAGTTGGTGGAAAATATCTAGAGATACATATATCTGATGGAGATCATAAAAAATAAATTTATAGCTTGAGTAATACTGATTCATTTCTAGAGGATGCGCTTTTCATAAATTTTTTAATTCATGAATTCATATTTGTTTTCAATGATATAAAGGACCTTGGGGACATAGTTTGAGTTTTACAGAATGAGTACTTAATTTCACTCAAATATTTTATCTAAAAGTTTTTTTGGTGATTATACAAAAGGAGTTTTGGATGGATATTCACATGGTATTTCTTATTATGTGAAACATAGTAAATTTGATGGTATATTTAAAAAATCTATATGATGTTCGTAATGGATTGTGACAATTATTTTATTTTTTGTTAATAAGTGAAGGATGCCAATATGTGTTAGATGATGAAGATTTAATAATATGGTGAACTGAAAGCTTGGTGATAAGATTTTAAGGAATCTAATAAGATGGGGATATGGAAAAAATGAAAACATCTAACATATATGTGATGATTTTTGAGTTGGACTTAATAATAATCAATGATAAGTCCTAACGGTGTACTATTTTCAATAGTATCTTGACGAGTTTAATAGATCCATCCTCATGATTACTTGATATGACAAAATATACATAAATTATAAGTTTCACTTGGTTGATGGTGAAAATATTAGTTGATTTGACGTTGGTGCTATATTTATTAGTGAATTAATTAAGGCACTACTATTGTGAACATTTAGAAAAATAAATTTAGATTGAATTTGATATAGGGAGATTCATTGGAATACTATAAGGAGTTATCATATTCTATAAAATTATTTAGAATATATTGAAGAGCATGATAAATTTTTTGATTATATATTGTAGTAATTTTATATATTTAAAGATGAATTAAAGTAGATATTTATACTTATAATGGATTTGAGAAACCTAAATAAAAGTTTTTGAAATTATGGAGTTATAGATTTTAAAATTAATATTCACATAAGTTTATCCTTGAATTTTTTATTGGTACATCAAATTAAATCAAATTTTCTGAAGGATACATAACATTCACCTAAAACATCCATGTTCTGTGACATAATAATCATATGATTATGAAGATTATGTTTCAAAGTAATATTGATTCATTATAGATATTACATTGGATAAATGGGATTAAATCAAATGTTTCATACCCATGTGAGAATAATTTTGGAATTTAATGAGATATTTAAAGATAACTGTAGATTCTATGAAGTTTCATAAGATTATGTCTAGAAGTTAAGAAGCTACATCAGATTATTCTTAGAATAAAGAAGAAAAATGTAATATTAACCCATTCTGAAAGTGAATTATGTTAGATCAATATTATGTATTTAAGGATTCAAAAGATTAATCCCGGAATATATTGAGAGGAGTATGAGTTTTTTCTTGATGTTGAGTTATGTCATATTAACTTTGATCTATGTCTGAATAAAATGATTCTAAATATGATGAACTTATAATTTCATAAGAACAAATTTATCATTTTGAGATAGATAATTTCAATATTAAAATTAATAATTGAAAGAAAAATAATAGGATAATAAAAAAATAATGATTATTTTTTTCTTCATGGATATAAATATTACAATTATCTATATTAAGTAGTAAATTAGACATGATGTAGGTAAATGGTGATACATACATGATGTTTCACTGGACCATCACGCCAATTTGTGGGCCTTTTGGTCATGTAATGAGTCTTAAACACAATGGTCCATCGGGCCATGTACTGAATAAATAAGGCTTGATGGGTTGGATATCCTGGGGGGGGGGGGGGTTATGGCATGTTTTTTCAGACTGTGTGTATGTTTAATGTAATTTTACCCCCAAGAACCTAATATATGTATAAATCATAATTCAATATAAGTTTTTATAATTTAAAGATGTTATTGCACTATGTTAAAGAATATTAGATTGTAAAGAAAGATTTGTATGAATAACAGAATGAAACTGGTTTTGTAAATTAAGAAACAATCATACTACATGAATAAAAATACACCATAGTGTTTTAGAAAGTGAGGTATCATGCTACAATAATTTAAGACCTAGATAATAATAAGTTTTAGTACACAACGTAAAGATATGTATCATGGTACAATAATGTTAGTATATATGGAAATTCATCTCATCATGGAAAATATGTCAGTTGAGTCTTAAGAATAATTATGGTGGATTAAATAGATAATGTTTAGAAGGTATTTGCATAATATTTTTGGGATTCAAAATAAAAATATTTGAAATCATATGTAAATTTAAAATCCAGGATATTTCTTAATGATACCCTTTACCTATTTTAAGGAAAGGATAACGGGTATTTATAGAAATTTTGTTAATAATGTTTTTTCTGAATTAGAATAATATTATGATATTTTGGGGAGAAAACCGAGTGATTATTTTAGATTTGGAGAAGTAAAAATCACATAATATCATGATTTAATTTCTATCTATAAAATTTAATTATGTGAATTAATTATGATTCACTGTTTAGAATATAATGGGTGGAGATAAAAAGAATTTAGTTTGTGAGAAGAAACCAATATTTAACTCTGGTATATTCTATGTATCAAATAAATAAAGTGATATAGAGAGATAATATGAAGAGATTCTACTACAAAAAATCATGTGCATTGAAAGTGAAAATATAAGAAGAAATAGGAAATAATAAATAAGAAGAGAAAACCTATCTATGATATTATTATATGGTAAATGAAAAAATAAGGAAGAAGAAGAATAATAATGAATAATAGATTTGAAGAATCTTGACACTATGATAATTGATTCATATCCTATATATCAAGAATTTTGAATATAAAAGAGAATATTGAGTGAGTAAGGTAAAATTAGTGCTACTTATGGTATTTCTATTGGGTATTGAAGGTATTTATATTGTGAAGGGAGAAAACAAAATGAATGTACTCTTTATATTTATACTTTGAGGATAACTTGGAAAAAAATCATACTACAATAGAAGAGTACATATTATTAGTCAAATATATTTTTTTGGAAGATTATATTATCATTTGTTATAGCTACGTGCATTAGTATAGATTGATACATTTTCATTAGTATGGTTAGGAGTTTTATTATAAAATAGTGGGATCTGGTATACAAAATAATTGGTAGAAAACATAGCCTTTTAGAGAGATAGATTTGGGGTAAATGAGGATACCTTTACCCCTATATTAACTTGATTATATTAGTGGATATATGTGTCTCAGACTCAGCCTAAATTCAATAAGGATGCATCACTAACATTTAAGGTAAACCATGTAAAAATACCATGTACTAAAACTCTTGTATATTTTTTTTTATGGTTTGTTGTTTTAGGAATTCATAAGTAGATCCATTCACCCTATAATGTGTATAAGTTCTAATATCATTAAGGGTAATTAGAAGATACAATAATTTGGTAAAATTGGTTCACACAGATTCAAACCCTCTCAGTGTGACTATAAAGAACACTAGGAATTAAATGTGATATTAGATAGGGTTCAACCTATGACTAGATATAATATGTTTTCTGATTTTTTTACATTTTAGAAAATAATTGTAGATTTGAAGAAGATTTTGATTACTATGTAAAAAACTATATAAAGGTTTTTTTTCAAAATCATAAAGAATGTGAAGGAAAGAGAATCAAAGAATAAGAGGAAACTATCATCTATGAATAAAGAGAAAGAGTATACATTGGTATTTAAATTCAATAAAAGTGTTAATGTTTATATCATATATATTAATGATTATCCACTTGAAAAATATAGTTTAATATGTAAAGTATATGTAATCATTGAATCACTTGGTACATTTTACTCTAAAATAAAGTATTATTTGAAAAATATTCCCCGTAAAATTGTTACATTCATATTTAAATTTATCAAGGGACTATGCAATGAGAAAATATAGCTAAAGATGAAATTAGGAGCTTTATAGATAGAATCATCTAGGAATATTCAAAATAGAAATCTACTTAAAGATATATAAGTCACACAAAACTCTTTTGGTTATAAAAAAACTTATTCCTGATAGAAGAATGGTTTCAAAAGGATTATGATGATAATAATGATATAATAAATTCTTACAAATAGAGGATTCATGAAATAAAATATACATGATGTGCTACTATGGATGTAAAAATGATCAGTTAGAGATCAAGGATAAAAGGATAAAGGAGCTTTACAATTTCATATAAGAAAAGAGTATGTTTAATGGAGATCAAGTAGAGAATATAAGAAAGGAGTTTTAATATAGAATGAAATTTATTGAAGATTAAAACAAAACTAAATATCAAAAGTTCTTTGAGTGAGAAGTTAATTTGAGAAATATGAAAATGGGAAAATATGAATATTCACATGAAGTTGAGAAAATAATAACTTCCATTAAAATTATTGATGAAAGTGTTTCACTTAAAAGAAACCATTCCATTGGTAATAAGGTCTTAAAATAATGTGTTTATTCATCAATTTGAGGCTCAAACACAATGTTAAACCTTATCCTATAAAATATTTTCTGTGTAAAACTATTTCATTGGATAGTTTGGTTTTAATGTAAATTCTAGAAATATTTATGTAGATAAAATTTCATAGAAAGAAAATATTTTATAAAGGGTGGATGTGATCAGGAAAATGATTTTTCCACCAAATATTTTCTCAAAAAAGGGCCATCTTGCACAAAACAACAATATTCTCATGAAGGATAGATTTCTTCACAAATAAATAACAGAACATTCATTGTTTAATTTTGTTTTTTGGACAGTTTGGGAATAATTCCATTGATTTTTGGAATAATAATTAAATTCATAGAGATTATAGAAGGCTTATGTCAATGAAAATAAGGATAATAAGAGGAAATACAGAAAACAAGGTAAATATGTTTTCTATTTTTTCTGAAAGCATTGAAAATTTATGTAGAATTTGAAAACAATGTGGTAATTATGATGATTATTATTGAATTTTACCAAACAAATATAATTCATATTATTTGGAATAAATAATTATAAAAAAGATAATGAAACAAAGAAGAATATATAGTAAGAATGTCTTGGGGTGTGAGAAAAATCAATGTGTTAAGAAAGAAACGCCAAATAAGAACACTGAGACATGTTCTATGACAAAAAAGATATAATTCTTCTATGTTTTAAACAGATACATCATGGAACATTTCAAGTAGGACATAAACATAAACATCGAAAGAAGAAAGACTGAGTAACAAATAGAATCTTTCCACAAAATAAATAAAAGTATTTTTTTAGTGGAAGACAACTATGAAGAAAAAGATGAATTTTAAGATAGGTTGCTAAAATATTGAAACCCAAATACTCTTTATAATACCTATGGAAAATACAAATATCCCAGAGAAGTTTCTAAATAATACATGACTATTTTTCAACCTAATTTGAAATGTAATTAAAGATAGAGTAAGAACAATTAAATAAATTTTCTTTTCTAGTTGACATGAAAATGAAATTTTCACATGAGGAGACATTTGAAATGTGGAAAAAGAGAATAATATCCAACTAGATTAAACTTTTTAATGTTAAATTACAAATCATGAAGTGGTTTCCTAGAGTTAGATATAACTTTAAAAGAGTTTCTTAGTTGAGAAAAAACTCTAAAATCCATTTCTATAAATAAATATATAATAATGAATTTATTCCCATATCTAGTTTTTTATGTTAGGAAATTTATGATGATGTATTCTAGAGAAAAGTTGGAATTATGTGAATGTTTTGTAGTATAGATTATTATTCATCATAGAATGGTCTAAAAATCAAAATCTATTACCTTTCTTGGAAAAATTTAATTTATACCACTTGATACCTCTTGAAATAATTGAATTGAAATCATCCATGATGAATAATATGGATAAATTTCACCCATAAATAGATATTTGAGTTAAAAATATTCTAGAAATTTATTATTTCATGTGAAAATATGAAATTATTGAGAAATTTGATTTTTGGTATGATTTTTGCCCTTTTCCAATCATTATTTTTGATTGAATAAATTCTAATTATTATGGTTGAGAGTTTTTTGAAATGATTGGTCAGAAAAGTAACTTTAATGGGGGATAACATACATGTAATATAATGATTTTGATGTGATTTTCAAGATGATTTTATGTGAAAAATTACTTGAAAATCAATTTGAACAGCTCTTAGAAGAGTGTTTTCGAGTCAGTATCGCATTTTGAATTGTTTTATAGATATATTTGATGTCAAGATTAATAATTTTTATTTTATATTTTGAGTTATATCATTTAGGATTCAATTTGATTAATTTATGAATCCTTTCCTAGATAAATATGATGTCATATTTTTCTCATGTGAATTGGGTTTTAATTTCAAAAGGGGGGAGAAGATTAAGTTTTTAGCATGATTCAAGTATGAGTTGAGTATAAATTTCACTTTATTTAAAACAATTTATTTATTATCACTAAGAGGGATTTAAATATTTATGATCTATTGAAAACATATTGAAATTTATTAACTAAAGGGTACTGTAAATAAATCCCAAGGGGGCGATTGAAGAGCCAAATGGATTGTGATGATGATTGTATTTATTTCAATAAGTTATGGACGTCAATATATGTTGGATGACGATGATTGAAGTTTTTGATAAAGAAAAAAATTGAAGATAATTTTTTGAAGAATCTAATGATATAAATATGTGTGAATGTTTCAAAAATTTAACATATGTGGGGTAATTATTGGTTAAGAGTTAATAAAAATAAATTAAAAGTGATGATGGTATACCTTCAACAACATGATCTTCATGAGTTAGAGATATCCATCCCTATAATTAATTGGTATGAATAAATATGCATGAATTGGAAGTGTCACTTGGTTAATTATGAAAATACAAGTTAAATTGAGGGAGTTCTATATTTATTGGTGAATTAGTTAAGGTGCTATTATTAAGAGTATTTTGTGAAAGAAGATAAGACTGAATTTTAGGTAGATAGATTCATAGGGATACTCTAAGGAGTTATCATATGATGAAATATTATTGAGATATATGTTGAAGGTCTTTATGAAATTTTTGATAATCGATATAATTCATTTAAATTATTTGGAGATGAATTAAAGTAGTTAGAGATGTCTGGAATGGAGTTGAGAATTATAAATATATGATCTATTAATTCTACAATTTCATATTTTTAAGAATTTTTAAAAGTAATATACATAAAATAATAACCTTTAATTTCGTTTTGTTACATCAAAATTACTCATATTTTCTAATGGATATATAAGAATCACTCAGAATTTTTAAGGGTCATTTCAAAATAATTAGAGGGCTTAGAAGATCAAGTTTGGAAGTATGATTGATTTATTACAAATATAACATTGTCTATGTGAGATTAAAACAATAACTTTCCTAACTATGTAAGAATAATTCTTGAACATAAATAGATATATAAAGGTAAATATGAATTCTATAAATCTATGTGTGATTAAGTCTAGGATATATGAATCTTTGTTGGATTAAGTTCAAAATATAGAACAACCACGTAAGATTAACCTATTTCAAAAGCTGATTAGATCTTATTTATCTAATGGAGTTGAGTATATGGAAAATTAATCCTAGAATACACTATGATATGTAGTAATTACGCATTATAGAAGTTAAGAAATATTAGATTAACTTTGAGCTATATCATAATAAAATGAGTCTATAGGTGATTAAATTGAAATTGCATAAGAATAAATATAGGATTTTGAGATGAATATTATTAGAATTAAAACAAATATTTCAAGAAGAAATTCCTGGATAATGAACCATAAAATTATTATTATTCCCTTAAAAGATTAAAATATCATATTTTTCTATATTAATAAAAAATCAAGATGTGTTTTGAGAAGATAAAGAATTTATTACATCGTGGAAATGAAGGTCATTCCATAAAATAAGTTGTAAATTAATAATAGTCTAAAATTGGTACTCTGAATTAAGAGGCAACCTCATCACATAGAAAAATCTATGTCACAGTATCTGTGTAAGTGAGGATTTTAGGATGATGTTTGAAAACAATGAAAAATCCTAAAATTTATTCTCTATACTCTTTTGAGATAGATGTATGAGTTGTGTCATAATACATGGCGCAACACCAAAACCATGTGATACGTAGAGAATAATATAGTCTAACTCACACTGTGAGGAGTGGCATCATGATGTAATGATATTCATATAAGTGAGAACTCATTATTTCATAGAAAATATATGGGATTAGTGTTAAGTATAAATTATGGTAAATTAAATAGAGAATGTTGAGAATATATTTCTAGGATATTTTTAGAATTTCAAATAAAATTATTTGAAATCATTTATAAAGATAAAACATGAGATATTCCATGAAGATACTCTTAAACAGTTTTAATGAGAATATAATTAGTATTTGAAGAAAATTATATAAGATAGGTTGTTATAATTAAAATAATATTTTGAGATAATAGAGATTTGACCTACATTATGACATAACCCAATCCACTAGAACCCGACTTAGGCTAGAGGTAAGCTGAGTGTTCCACCTCAAGCCAACCTACCATGGGGCCAAGGTGGGTGAATAACACCAAATATGAATAAAACATATATAGGAAGAATTAATAGATATAAATAACTATCCAAAATATCCACAACCATATGGGATATGAATATCTAAAAGAAATGATATATGCATCCATACATGAAAAACATCATAATGAAATATAGTACAAATAATAGTATTCAATGGAAAAAATAAATTTCCCAATACCACGGTCTATAAAATAACCACAAATGACTAGGAATGAATGTCACCATGTCACACCAAAACTGACCCAAGCACTACCCACAACATACACCACAAGAATCCTATATTATCTAACTCTACAAGTTCCACGCGAATCATGACTGACCTATACACCATTTTCAAAAACACAAAAAATATGCACATGAAGCCCGTGTAAGGGTGACTATAAGTATAACCTATATCAATAAAAAAAGGAAATTGGATATTGGTTATCTTACATAAAAGGTATGAAATTTACAATCATCCAGCTCAATACATCTGGGAAGAGTACATAATAGAGAAAAATATTTGGATTCACTTCAAAATAAAACTCCACCAATACCGTGTGGAAAACCAAAATATACCTCATATTCAAATCATACCATGGAACAAGGAATCTAATAACAAATAACATTCCTATAGGAAAAAATACACCTCCTCGATCATCTTTGACATGGAATATCAAACCATATCTAGTCAGTATAAGGGGATAACAACCCCAAATAACCAAATCTATGATGATGATCTTGTTAGAAAGATCCTATATAAGGGGTAAGCTCATTGTACCATCAGAAAAAATGCATGTATTTAATTTTTTTCTTTCCTGATACTCAAGGTGATGAGATGGTCTCACTAGAGTATTACTGTTCATGGAACAATGACTCATGTTATAAAAGGACCATCTAGACATATCAATCTTAGAGTCCTGTTCCCATATACTGACTAAAGTGGGGGAACCTGACCACACTAAAAGAGATACATAATAACCGATGAAGTTTCTAACACCATGAATGGGTAACCTATACCCCATACCATAGGAGAGTTCCGGACCCCATACTACAAGAGGAAAAAACACCTCCTCAACCATGATAGGACCAACAGGTAGTCTTGTGACCCATAACTGCTTTGGGGTGGGGGGATCAACCAATATTAATGTATATCCATGCCCACTCGTCCCAAATTCACTAGAGTGGAATATAGAAGAGGAACCTAGAGCACCCTGTGTACTATAATTCCCTGAGTTCCTTAACTATTCATGATTTTAAAATACAATAACCATTATTAAACCATTCCATAATCATAATGGGGGGAAATGTTACTTTCCAAAATTTGTAAATAGAATGAGGGAGTTACCACCGCCCGGTAGGACCTCATTCCTCATAATGGGCCATGATCATTCATAATCAATTAAGGAGACTACTGTATCATTCCATGTAAGGGTTATCCCATACCTCCAAGGGGGATATGAGAAACTATAGACTATAATGAAGGACCCTCTCCCCATATCTCTGGGGGAGTAATAAATCTATCACTATCTTCATAAAGGATACCCCACACCATGAAGGGGGATATGATAAAACTACTCATCATGGAGGACCCAAACCAAACATCTTTTTGTGAGTACCTATGCCAATTGTATACATGGAAACTCACATCATGATATGTTTCCAATCTTGAGGGAAAACCAAATACTGAATCCATATTTATCTTTACCCATAGTCAACAAAGTCAATGGTCCAGTAAAATATCATTGAAAATTCTCTATAATCTCCAATTTTTATCTCCCATGACCACTTAGGGGGTAGTAAATGGGATATATTACATACTCTCTTTATTATGTAGACAAGATGAGAATTCTATAACATCACGAAAATGAATGAAAAAATCCCCATCATTCTATCAAATTCACATGCACCAAATCTAACTTTAAGGACCATGGGAACAACGGAATATCCTAGAGTTACATTTCAAACCATAATACCCTTTGGACTACCCTAATATGTTGGGGAACTTATTAATACTATCCCAAAATCCTTTATTATCAACCTTTCCAACCTATACTAAAATATTAAAACATTCCAATAAACTTATAAGGAATACTAAAATATGAAATTAATAAGTGATGTTCATACACCACAACATCAGAATGCTTCCAGGAGGTTCAATTCCCCTGAATTAGCTCAATAAAACTAAATAAGGGATAAGATATTCAAATACCCTTTAATACATCTCTCCAAAGACCTTTAATAGAGAATATAACCCCACTTTCACAATGTATGTGGGTAGTTATTCAAAATGAACTATTAATTTTCCCATGTTTGACTACTAGGTGAAAAAATAAACAAAACTACTATGAGGGGAACATATATGGAGTGAAATGTGGTGTAAATATAGTTTTCAACCAAATCCACCATTTAGGAATGTATTGGAACCATCTTATCATATAATCCCAATTTATATTGTACGTCTCATACTCTACATGTGTGTAAGGACATTGTATTATTTAGAATTTATAATAGTGACCCCGAGTCATGTAGTCCTAAACTACATGACATGTACTCTTAAGCACACGACATGTGAAACCCGAGGTCTACCCAGGTCATGTATCGCATCTCATTTCATGGCATGTAGTCTGGCATGGCTTGTACTCCTCCATCAACCATTAATCTCCCTAAATCCATAAAAACTTTAAAATAGGAGTAATGTTTTCCCAAAAACAAGTGTGAGGTGAAATTTAAATAATGAGTCCTACCTCATAGAAAATCACTAAATATTCAATGTCACACATCGATAATCCATGCTCCACCACCACATTCATTATGATTCATAGATCAATATCACTTCATGGGAGATGATCTCCTCTACCCCCTCTCTCTATTGACCTCCCAACATCAGTTATTGGATTCCTCTAATAATGAGTTAATGAGGTAGATTCAATGGGGTAGAAATTTAAGGAAATTAACTAAAAATAAAATTAAAATAACAACCCAGTAAAGCCCTGAGCAAGGACCTAAAACCTAGACATAGTTTATATCTCACCTAGGTAATAATTCTTATCCTAGACTCATTAAAATGATATAATTTCCATTTAAATATATTTAGGGATATATAGTCATTCATACACATAGGATAATAAATTTAATTTATTTAATAATTACTAAATATCTCATAAAATTAAAACAGATCGTAATCCCACCGAATTCCATCCCAAAGGTAAACATCCCATCCCGAGAACAAAAAAACCATCTAAAAATATTTTTGAGGTTATTTAATAATGTAAATTTCAATTTTAACCATCTTAATGCTTTAGGGATCTAAAAGTAAATAATTTATTAATTCTTCCACATGAGGAAACCTAGACCTCTTTATCCTCTCCACCTTAAAGTCTTTTCATCCTAAAAAAAACCTTGTAGGGTTATTTAGAATCCTATAATCCATTATCATATGTAACTGTTCTATAATGTATGAGATTATCTAGATTTTGATGGGAGAAAAATATATGTGGATCTTGAATGAAACCCACTGAAGAAAAATTCACATTTCCATCACTTAGATCATAGGTTCTTCATATGAGGTTCTCATTCCCCCATGAATGATAAACATTATAAAACCATCAGAAGAGAATGTCTTAGCATAATTAAAAATCACCTATTGTGAATACCATTAAGTATTTCCACCCAAAGTCTTATTATCTAACCATGGAATTCCCATCCACACTTACATGATGCAAGAACATGAACCATTGATTTCAATTATATATAGTTTGAATACTACATAATTTTTTACCATACACTAGGAACCTGTATATAATTTTCATACCAAACCATAATGGACATATTTCTCCTCATCAATAGATGAAAAGTACACAAATAGATGTTATCTAGCTCAGGTCATAAGGATAACATCGATACTCTCATTACATAGTTTCTAAAAACTAAATGAAAAAACACCTACACCAATGACCTCTGTCAGGTTCACATCCATTGAATTTTACCTTATACATTTACTTCACATCGTAAGGTTGACATCTTTAAAAAGATCAAATTTTTGTAACCACAATCCTACAGAATGATCCAATTTATTTAACATCTTGATACACCTTAAGGATTCTCCCTCTAAATCTCTCTCCATGTCACTAAGGCTTCCACATAGTAGAGATGAATAAAATCCCAATAATTCAAATACTCGCATCATCTATACTCGCACTAACTACCTATAATTATCCTTAGCACATAGAAAGGTCCATCTACAAGGATATCATATAGAACCATGCACACATATCCATCCATTAAAAAAATTGGGGTCGTAGATCAACCTAAGATTCATCCCGTTGGTAGACTTTGAATAAAGATATAAATAATACCTAAGAGATAAATATAATTTACCTCAATTACAATGATTATTACACTAAATTAATGCAGTAAGAATAAACCTAGGAATTTATGGAAGACTCAAAAAGTCATTTTATACTTAAACTGTTCCTAATAAGAACTCATAAAATTCATAAAGACTCCAAAAAACCACTTGGATATGAAAGACTGAAGCCACACTAGTGAAAAGAACATTGGACCTGATAAATCCATTTCTCTAAAGATCAATGAACAATTCTAATCTTCTCATGACTAACCAAGGCATACAAAAAATTAGGACAGAATAAGTGAAGTCTCACAATAAAAATCAATGTAGAGTTCCAACTCTTGATGAAGGAAAACCATAGATCATCTCCTAGGGAAAGAAAAACAACATGGTCTATAACAACAAGCATGATCATCTATGATAACCCTATTTTACACATCCAAGATAAAAAATCATTGCAAGAACTGGTTTTATCTCATTTAGGGTTGGACATTCTCATAATCTTGGTTCTATTTTTGGATGAAAGTGGTCCATCATCTATATTCTTGATAATAAAACATCCCATAACAAAATTAATCCACCAAAACTCAGAATTTGGGTGATCAACCATCACTAATGATATCATCACTGAGGCTCAATATTCCATAGAAGGATCTCAAACAAATATCTTCAAAAAATAAAACTGACACTAATGGGAAATACTGGTGTAACTGGTCACCTCTAGTAAGAGTCTCCCACTATAATTTTCTGGACAAAATAATCCACTAGGATCTCTATCTCTTGAGACAATAAAATTTTAGCAAGAGGATAAAATTAAATGGTGCTAAATAATAGGATAACCTAATAAAAAAGGTCACATGTCAAATCATGAGACACATTGGGTGATTCCTAATCAATCCATCCATATATTCCACCCATCCAATGGCTGCGCTGCTAACTCATTGAGTTGAGTGGGGACCACCTGGATGTGGCGGGAGAGTATTTGGATCAATACACCATTCAACTCACACTAATCAACAACCTCAACAAGAATTATCCTCACCCACCTATCAATAGATCATAGAATAAAATCCCTACATAATGGATTCCCCACACCCATGAGGGGGAAGAATCCAATCAACATCATTTAGCCAAGGATCCCCATCTTGACATCTGACTCATCACAAACACCATCCTCATAAAAACTATCCCTATAGGCTGTATTGACCTTAATTAATGAATATTCCTAGAAATACACCCTCATATAATATATCACAAACAAATTTTGTGCACAATCCAAACTCCCACCAATCAATGAACTATAGAGAGGGGATTTCACCTCATAGAGAGTCTATGAATTGGTCAAGAAGGTAACCGACCCCACCGGTGGGGGGCTCCACAACCCAAATAGTGGGGGTGGGGGTGTAACCAACTACATAGGTAAATTACTATAACCTATATTGCATTTAACATGAAACTCTCTAGATGGAGAGCCCTCACCCTACCTCACAGGGGAGTATTGACTTCTCTATAATATGGGGGACCCATTCCTCGTCTGTATCAACAGAGTATATTCCTCTTTATTAAATAGAGAACCCATGTTCCTATGAATGGTAGTCTGAAATCTTGTATCACTAGGGGATCACCAATATACCCAATATATATGGGTACCCATGCTTAAATAATAAGTGTAAATCAGATAAGGAAGTACTAACACCTCCCATGGATGATCAGTGCCCCACCTTGTGGTACAGTGCCAACTCACATAGTTATATGAACCATATATCATCTCACTAATAACACAAACCACTATAGATAGAGGACCCCTTCCATGTCTAGTATGGGAGAACCAACTCTACTATAGAGTACAAGACCCACAACTCATTGAGATTGAGGGAGTATCAACCCCATACTAGTATGGATAATTAACACACCAAAGGATGGTAGTCCACTCCCGTATATCATTGAGGGAGTACAAACTCCACAATATCATAAGGTGGACCCACACCCTGGTATCTATATATACCCAAAGGAGCTACCAATTCCAACTATGGTGTACCCATGCCCGGTAGAACGATAGAGTACCAAAACTCCATGTATAATCTATAAAGTATATAGGGGTCCCTAACCTTGGTATTTCCACCATGGAGGGGGGGGGGGGGGTGTTACTAACCCCATCATATTCAAATTTACTCATCTATGAGGATCCTTGGCCTTATATTATGATCATGTTAAGAAAACCATCTAGGCATCAAAACTCTAGGATATTGTGAGGGAATCACCCCAAATCCCACCCTACTATGAGTTATACCATTAATCTCATCATTGACAAAAGGATTATTCCAAACCTTTTGTGAAATAATTAGAACAAGGGGATTGATATCTTTATTATACAATGATATCTCCAAATTAGAATGTAACACCATAGAACTACAAATTCACTAACTTCTATATGATGCAAGGACATAATTAACCGTATCCTACAAATAATTACAAAATTACTCAAGTCATCAAAGTCCTTGTGTAGGAATGTGTCAGTAGCCACACCCCAACTAGGTTCCCTGGTCTGAAAACTAGATCTAAACACCTTACGCATTGTTTCTACGACCATCCAAAAAATATATTAAGAGACACCTTTCTCCAAACTCTATCCCTAGGTCCAACCCACTATAATTATAGTTTTACATGAATTGAACCACTAAAACCGTACATAGGTCAATGGTAAGTTGAGTGTTATACCAAAATCCCATGTCTAATAGGCCATGGTCTAGTGACTATCACTAAGAAGTAATAATACATAGATGAGATACCTTATCCAACATAATATTAAATTGATAAACACCACCATTAAAATTATCCAAAACCAAATAGGATATAGATATCGATCTAATAAAATATTCATGAATACATGATAAATATCATAAAGGAATATGTTAAAAACTCTAGTATACAAGAAAAAAATAGATGACCCAATATCCCAGGATATAAACCATCCATGTGAAACTGGGAAGTAAGATCATCATGTCATGCTAACACTAACTCTTAAACCATCTGCAATGTACACCAAATGGAACCCTATACTCCGAATCCACTAGATCTACCTAAATCGTCATAAAAATTATTCATCTATTAGACACAACATGTGTGGGAATGAATCCCATGTAGGGCTGTGTATAAAAATATTCTATATGTTTTCTCATAACTAAGGGATACATCATACAATCATCCAACTCAAGAAAATAGTGGAAAATTTATGGGAAAAATATATGGATTTACATCATAATAACCCTAAACCAATAATACCTGGAAAATTAAAATATACATGATAGTCAACTCATCCCATGGAACATGGACTCCATAAATAAACACCTTTCCTTTATGGAAAACTTCACCTCCTTGCTCATCTATAACATGGAAGATAAAACCACATCTGGTCTGCATGAGGGGAATGAAACCCAAAATCACCAAATAATCATTGGGGATATGGTTTTTAAGATCCCATACTTGATAAAATATCATCGTACAATGAGCCACACCACATGCACCACTGCTCACCCAAAACATGAGGTGGTAAATCAAACTCAATGAATTATCATTTTATTGTAACAATTCCTCTTTCCAAAAATGAACCATATGAAAATAATAATCTTATAGTACAGTGACCATAGAATGATTTAATAGAGGGAAAAATACCTTACTAGGGTAGATTCATACCATACAGGGGAGTTACCAACCCTACAAATGGTTAACCCACACCCCATCCCATTGGGGAGTTCCCTAACCCATATTATAAGAGTGAAAACTATAAGAAACCTATTTTTATATGAGGTAATACTGATTTATATTTCTATATAATTATCTATCTTAGAACTTTTATGGATTCCTATTGAGGGTAAAGAAGATTTAGAGGTGTCTTGGGCATATTTTGAGCATGGAACCCCATCCGGTTGAAGAAACCAATGGGCCCCATAGAAGGTAGAAATTGTGCCACACAACCCAAATATTTTGACCTAACAATGAGGGGAATTGCAGAGGAAATATAAGGGTGGACATTCTACCTTGACCATGTACCTAGGTTTTTACACCTATGATGGGTGTCTGTAACTTTTTAGCAGATCTAAATGGAGATGTTGGTGCATGGTTTCTCATATCATATGGCCAAACCGTGCAGGTTCCCTCTATGGTTACATGAGCTATGCGCTGGTTGAGATAACATGATTACCAATTTCAATTATAAGTTGTACATTCCCTTATGAATTGGGATGGTTAAGTTTTGGATTTTATCTATAATAAGTTTTACATGTTACATTTTTTTGGACTGAATATAAGATAGCTAATTAGAAATTAAATGGGTGTCACTTTCAGTTATAAAGTGTATAGACCTTTATTAGATGAGAATGAATATCCATTTAATCTAAACATGATATATATATAAGAAAATGAAAACTATAAAATTAAAAAGTGATTATTAAAATGAAATGATTTCCAGTAAGTGAAGAGGTAAGGGTAAATTGATTATTTACCTACTGGAAATCTTATAAATTAAATTTAAACACTCACCAATACCCTATCATTCTAAGAAGTTAATTGGGGGTAGTATACCTTGGGTGGTGATACCTTAACCTTATTATATTCTTCCTATATTGTTTCTAACTATTTTCAATCTGTTTTTTCGTGCGTAATTGGTATTTTTATATCTATTCCTCAATAACGTCCTCTAGTCGAGTGTTAGGAGGGTGGCGATGATCATGCTACATAGGTGGTGGGTCTGCAGCCACCAGTGATCCCTCCAATACTTACACCATAGTTACCATCTATTATTACTAAACTGAGAACCAATGATCATCTTTGAGAGTGTTTTATACATCTGATGTATTCTATGAAGTGTTCCCCATGACCTAAATGAACTTTGAATGATTTGACTCACGATTTCCAACAACAACATCCTCCCATCTTTTTGAGGGATGGTAGTCCTTAGGCTTCTGAGTCTTTGGTAGAGTCAATATTATCTATCATTGAGCATCTGGATATGCCTATAGAGAAAAGGTTCAAGATTTTCACATACATGTTGTGTGATTAGAAAATCTCTGGAAAGGATGTGATTACCTTGAATAGTCGTTATCAGGGCATGATTTTGGCTGAATTTTAATCTACCTTCTTCGAATAATTTTTTCCTCATATAATGAGAGATAAGAAATCCATAGAGTTCATGCACCCAGAATAGAGTTATATGTCTATCATAAACTTTTTATCTTGTTTTATTTATTTGAAATGCATTGTGCCGCTTCTAGACAACGATGAACTATTTCGAGAATGACATTTCGAGGAAAGGATCATGTATTCCATACACTCATAGGTGAACATATTTAACCTTTCTACCATTCTTGAGATCATAAAATGGGCTATTATCACTTATATCAACCTAATATAAGGATATAATACCATGAAAAAAGGTTCAATGTCAATAAAGGTTAGTAATTATTCCATTAGAAAGAAGTGTAGCCTTGAAGTTTCTTGTCATAGCAGTGGAAGACATCAAATCCCCACTGGAATCACCGTTATATACCATAAATATGGATATAAGTGGAATATGAGGCCTTAGTGTTCTAGTGACCATCTTGAGTGTCGTGCTTGTGGCCATATTGGAAATTTTTAAAGATCCAATCAGGCTTTTCCACCTAGTTTTAGTGGAAGAAAATTCACACAGATACATCTTCAGGGGAAAGATCAGCTGTAATGCATCAGGAATGGAGTTGAAGTAGCATTGATAGGATAGGAAAACGATGGGTTCATGGCCATGGTAGCCAAAGTTATAATTATTAGTTACAACAAAAAGGACATGATCAAGGTATTTTACCTATAGAATAGGATTGTGGATCTCTCTAGTTGCTTACTACACAACTGATACCTAAGGATTAGAGTGTAGGACCATAAATAGTACAATGTACTATTATAGTAGCCTCTACTATTGTATATGATTTCTTCAATATAGGTTAGTCTAACTCCTTTATCTACTTATCAACCATGGAATGTCTTTGGCTGGAAATTCAACACTTTTATGGGGTGATGGCTCTGGACACGCCATTAGGTGTATGGTTATAGGGAATAAACTAATATAGGGACGATACCCTTGAGGTGGGTAGTTTTCCCTTTTTATGGTACCTCTTCATTCTCAATATTATAGGTTTATATTTCATTCTCAAAATGGATTGGATGGTTTTATATAATGCCTATGTTCACTACTATCATCACAGGGTATCATTTACATACCTAGAGGGACGTAGTTATCTCCACAAGGGTGAGTAGAATGTATAGGCCAGAAGAGATGGACCATAGCATCATTTGATAGGTTAAGTGACCACCCATATTTATAGTTTTATATGGGAGATAATGTATTTATTTATATTTATTTTCCTACTGTGGTAGATTTTTCTAGGGATATATTTCGAAAAATTTGTTTTGGATTACCTCTTGAGATACATGTAATGATTATAATTGATCTTATTCAAGGAGAATCTCTAATATATATTTCTCCATACATAATGGAACCTATTGATCTCTGGTATCTCAAGAAATAGTTGGAATATTTATTATCAATTGGTTTTATCCAACCCATCACTTATTCTTCTGGTTCACCCATGATTTTCACCAAGAAGTTGTATGGGACCCTTCATTTATACATGGATTATCGATGGTTTGAACCAGATTATGGTTAATAACTAACATCCACTACCTCAAATAGATGATCTCTTTGACTATCTCTGAGGAGATAGGGTATTCTCAATGATCAACCTGAGATCTGAATATCCTCAGGTGAGATTCTAGCCTTCAGATATACTACATATGAATTTTTAAAGATGATATAGTTTATATGAGTTCTTGGTTATGCCATTAGGTCTTAATAATGCACCCTCTATTTTTATGGCCTTGATGAAAGGGGTTTTACACCCCAATCAAGATTTTTTTTGGTTTTTATGGAAGTCATCTTGTTGTATTCTCATATTTAGAGTTACCATTCTAAATATAGTGATATTGGTAATAATACACTAAGAGAACATTAGCTATGTGATGATATTGTTAAGTGCCACTTATAGATCGAAAAATTTAACTTTTTTGGTCATTTTATCTCAAAATCAAGAGTATTAATTGAACTAGATAATATGAGTGTTGTGGTTTCCTAGTAACAACCAAAGAATGTGTTTGATATATAGATTTTATTAGGAATGGATGGATATTACAAGAGTTTTATAAAATACTTTTGATGCCTTGCTTCACCTCTTTCTAGTATTACAAAGAAGTGTTTGAAGTTACTATGGTTAAAAGTATTCGAGAAGTCCTTTTAGAAGTTGAAAGGAAGGATTACCTCCACATCAATTCAGATTCTTCCAAATCCTAGAAGAGGCTATACAATTTTCTATGTTTCATCAGTCATTGATATATGGATAGTGATAATGTATGAAGATAGATTCATTGCATATGAGTTTCTCCAGTTGATACCTCACGAGTGTTACTAACTGACACATGATCTTGAACTAGTAGATGTTGTCCATGCCTTACTGTAATAGAGACACTATCTGATGGGGTACCACTTTGTGGTGTATTTAGACCATAATATCCTCAATTATATCTTCAAATACTGTGACATGAATCACAGACAGTTAAGATGGGTCAAATACATTTAGTCCTTTGACTTTGAGATTGCCTATATTTTTGTAAAGGGCAGTGAAATAGTTGATGTGATGATCCAGAATACTTATGAACATTTTGCATAGGAAGCATGGTGAGTTTAAATTGATGTCCTTATTTTCTGAGATGCATATATAGTTTCATGAGATTCATGAGTAGTATTATTTTATAGACTTAGTAGTTACCTCTTCCCTTGTTGTTAAGGTAAAGAGTTGACAATTTTTAGATATTGAAGGCTTGGTCCTATGGGGAAATATATATGGTGGGGTCCCACCTCTATATTGGTCTATTGACAAAGATGAAATCGTACATATACTTGGTTATGTATGGTTTCTAATAGATATGATAGAGTTACTGATGAGAGAGTCACATGCTTATCAGTGGTAAGTTCATCAAATCATCTCAAAGATGTATTATGATATTGATCTTCATTATTGGAAGCATGGGATGAAATGTTAGATAACATGATTTATCACCAGGTGTTCCATCAGTAAATAAGTGAAGGTGGAGCACTAGTTACCTGATGGATTGTTACAGAAGTTACATGTTTTTAAATGGTAATGGGAAGACGTTGAAATGTAGTTTGTAGTCAGATTACTCAGGTCGCCTCAAGGTAGAAACACAATTTCAGTAGTCATGGATTGAATGGAGAATGTAACACACTTCATTCCAATATGGGATACCTTATCAGTTGATGAGATATTAAGACTATGTTTCCATTAGATCATATAGCTTCATGGGGACCCTCTTACTATCATTTTAGTTAAGGATGCTCGTTTCACATCTAGGTTCTAGAAGGGTTTAGAAAGAGCTATGGGTACACATGTGCTTCTAAACACAAATTTTCACCCTCAAACTGATGTCCAATAAGAATGGATGATACATGTGTTGGAGAATATTATTATAGAATGCTTACCTAATTTTGGTGGTTCTTGGGAGAATCATATCCCTCTCATCTAGTTCACCTATGATAACGGCTATGAGGTGATGATTCAGAAGGATCCATATGAGTCCTTGTAAGGTAATACATGTTGTTCACCCCTGTGTTGGTTAATGGTAGGAGGGGTAGTTATACTAGTTCATCACATTATATAAGATAATTTAAAGAAGTTTCAGATAATAAAGAAGTGTATGTCTACTTCTAAGTCTAGAAAGAAATCATATAACGATCATCGTCGATGACCTCTGGAGTTTGAGGTCAAGGATCATGTTTTATTGAGAGTATCACCAATAGTTAGGAATAGATGGATACAATGGAAAGACAAGCTATCACCTCTTTATTTCGGGACATTTGAGATCTTGAATAGAGTTGGGGAGGTAGCCTATTGGTTTCTATTACCTCATAGGTACCATTCCATGCATTAAGTCTTCCACTTTTCATAGATTTTCCATTATCATGTCAACATGTATCATATGTTGGATCCTGAGGATGCCGAGTTAGATGTTGATGCTTCATTTGAGGAGTATTCCTTATGCATAATTGACCAGATCATGAAGCCTGTATAAGGCTAGTTTGTCCCTTTAGTGTGGGTTATTTGGAAGCATGACTATGTATAGGATGAGGCTTGGGAATGGGAGCTAGACATACATGCCATGTGTCAAATGTTATTCTCAGACTGTGATTCACCACCCTTGGAAGGGTAACTCGAGGATGAGTTCCTTTAAGAGGGAAAGATTGTAAGAATCTAGTTTCATAGGTATAAATATTTTAAATTTGGTCCTAATTATTTATTTTGGATCTTTTTGGGATTCATAATGAGACTATTGATGTTTTGAGGGTGTTTGGGGCTAGCTTAGAGCCAAAAACCCCAACTGGTGGAATAACCCCCTGGGATAAATGTTAATTAGAAATCATACCGCCCAGCCTAAAATGTTTATCCTAACCATGTGGGGAATTTTAGTGGGAAAATCAGGGCACATGGTCTATCCTAACAGTGCTCCCTAGGCCACACTCACATGATAGATGTCTGTAATTTTTTAGTAGAGCCAAATAGAACATTTGGCTCATGGTTTCTCAAACCGTGTGGCCAAATCATGCATGTTCCCTTTATAGGAAGCGAGTTAATCATGGTTGGCACACAGATTTTATAACTATGTGGCCAAAAAATATGAGTCCCCTCTATGGGGAGTGTATAGCAAACAATTGTCATATAGCTTTACCAACTATGAGATAAAACTATGCAACCCCTCTAAAGATGGATGAATTTACCGTTTTGGCCTTAAATTTCTAATAACCCTACCCATATTTCTTATTTACTCGTATAGGATACTAGAGTATTCCTTCTCCTCCTTCAAGAGATATTCAAGATCCTTCCTTCTATGTTGGTCTATTGATTCACCATGCAATATCAGAATCAAGATATGAACCTATCATTGTATTCTTATTAGTAATTTATTTAATCATATGGACAAGTTCGTCATTTTTATTCCTCATGATGATGCTATTTTAATGCAGGCTCATTTGACCTATTTTAGGTCATTGATTTTTTATTTAGTATTCTTCCAATACATGACAAACTAAGGGTCTATACTGGTCAAGGAGAGTGCTAAAATCATATGGTATGTGGTCTATGGACCTTACCTAAAGGTATCATCATTTAAAAATTTTCGTCGATGTGCACACTCCAGTTTCACCAGGCAGTTCCCCCTAAAATTCTTATGTATTAATTATAGTGTTGATATCATGTTCTGGAAACCTATTTATAGTTGTTATTTTTGTAATTAGAGGTTATTACCTCAATAATAACCACCCAAAGTAGGGCGATCCTTAATTTATTCCTTTGTAAACCATGTTGGGTTTATCTTTGGCATCATTCGGGTGTCCTGGACTTGACCTTGATAAGGTAAGTGTTTTAAATTAATTAATGAACCTTTAAAATGTTAACTATAAAGTGAGTTATATATATTACTTTAAATTAACATATAAAATTATCTTTACATTGGATTCATATATCTAAATTACATTTTCATTCTAAATAAATGGAAATGGTATGAACCTTATATTTTCTATTATAACTGAATTGATCAATGGTTTCATTTCCATATCCCACCTTATCATGTTCATTGAAAGGTAAAGGAATGATACTATTACATGATTAAAAGGCATGATTATTACATGTCATAAATTGAATAATGAATTATGTACAAGGTTCCTATTACATATGAACCTTTTTACCTTTATAGAAGTGGGAATACTTGAGCCAGCCTTGGATTCCCAAGGGAATGCCTTGAGAACTCATAGGACACCATTCTGATTCAAGGATCCAGTTTCCAAGGGAGATACCCACCTTGTAACATAGTACTTGTATATTTTAGGATGCCCTATATGATTCCATAGGATCTTATCCCTATCTCTCTGGATATTATGATTCCTTGGACACACTCCTTGGATCCATCTTGTTGTCTTCAAAAATGCAGTGCCATGGATTCACCACATTGGGAATAGTCATGATTAGCTAGAGATTACTATATAAAATCTCCTTAGACTCAGTATAACACCCCAAGATTTCATAGTACGTTATCTCATTAAAGTAATTCAATAGCTTGCGCTACACACAACACTGAGTTCAAGCGCACCACAACTTACTAAACTAACCGTTCAAAAAGCAGTTATGAATAGTATTAACTACAGTTTGAATCTTATATACTGTATATAATTTCAACATCCATATTATGTGTTTCTTAGACATAATATAAGAACAAATTCATTTTTTCAGATAAAATAAATATTTTTCAAAAAATGCAATTTTACCACCTTTTAACGGCGAACCTTTTTTAAAACCAATATTTGAAACTTTCATATATGCAATTAAATGAAATTTAATTCATATTTAGAAGCAGGAAATAAAAATTTATTTTGGATAAATTTTTGGTACTTTTCTGTTAAGTTTCATATTTTGATGAATAGTGAAAAATACTATGTTTTAATTGAAAAAAAATTTAATCAAAATAATTTATAGTGGTAAATTATGAATTTTAATGTTTTTTAAGTATAATTAGATTATATTTTTATCATTTAATACAATTTAGGTCATTATAAGTAATTTCACATTTAAATTTGACATAAACACATATCAATCTTTTGATAGTTTTTACTTTTTAAAAACCCGCTTTTTGGTTTTGACAACGAGAATTAATTTTAAATTAATAAATGAAACTTATATATTTTGAATTTGGTATAATATACTTAATTTTAGAATTTGAAATATGAAAATTAGCTTCGGGTGAATTTTTGGTATTTTTTTGAAAAATTTCAATTTTCGATGAATAGTGAAAAAATACTGCGTTATTGGTTAAAACCAACTTTTTATTTAAATAATTAGTTATTTTATTTTAATTTATATTAGGTCAAAATAGAAACATAATAACTTTAAATGTTCAACATAATTCATTGGAGTCATTTTATAATAAGTTTAGATATATAAAATTTTATCGAACTTTTTACCGTCTTTTACCCACCTCCTAGGAGCATTTCCAAATTTGTATAAAACTTAATTTCACCGCTTCTATGAGTTGAATTTCAAAAATCTTAGATACAAAGTTGATATCAGTAAGTAAAATTTGGTTCAATAAGATGAAAATAGTTTTTGGTGAATAGTAACTTTTTACATTTATTTACCACGGTTAAAAGTAAATAGGGTGATTAAGGGTAAAAATGAAATTATTATTACCCTAAAACATGTCCTAATTCTATTGGATAAGTATAATTCGACAAAATAAAACCTTAGGAATAAAATATGAACCTCTTTGGTCCACTTGGATTAGATTAGGACATTTATTATTATTTTATTTAAAGAAGAGTTAAAAGAGTTTAATTCAATTTTTAATAACTAAACAATTTTTAATATAGGGATACACACAATATAAATTAGACTATAAATATTAATTAGAAAGCTAAATAAATTTACTACATAATGGTATTTTATTTATAATTTTTAGACATTAAATTATTAAATTTATTTATGACACAATAACGATGCATCAATTACCTTATTAATGAATGATTAAAATAATTGATATGATAAATATTAAAATAAATGTAATTTTGATACTTTTGATGAATTTCACTAATTATATAGGTTAATAAGACTTTTTAGGGTTGATTAGATAATTTTTTTCTAAGTGATAAGGTTCTTATGACTTTCACAAAAACAAAATACCAAATAGTACCAAAATTGACACAAATTAATTTTTAAAACCAATACTATATTATTGGTTGATATAATATTCCTAAGAATATAAGGTTCGGCCAAAGGAATTAAATAATATTATATATGTCGTTAATGAACCACTTGAGGTTGTATTGGATGTTCATAGTATGTTTATTAACCATATAGTGTAAGAATACAAGAAGACACGGTAAAAGTTTAATTATTTAACTTAGAGTTAAATCTAAAAGATAAGGTTAAAATGGTAACCTAAACTTGTCTAAAACCTATTGGTTGAAAGTATTTGGACCCATAGCCACTTTAATTTTTAAATAAATCAATATTGAGCCATTATAAACCGAATATGATTTTATTATAAAATAATATTTCAATATTTTCATAAGGTGCCCCCACCCCTCTTATAAAACAACACTTCCCCTTCTCTCAAATTCACACCCCCAAAGCCATTTGAATCGGCCAAACCCTACCCAAATATCCTCTCAACTATCTTAAATTCATCATATAGGCCTTTCATTAGTTAGAAAGCCAACTTATGGAGCCCTTTTGATAAAATCAAAAGAAAGAACCTGAAGAAGAGGTAAATATTTCATCACCTCTTTCAAGTTATTTTCTTCTTCCACTTCTTCTTTATTTGTTGTTTCCATTATAAAATAATAACTCCATTATCTTATATATACTGTGATGTTATTATAAATATGGTACAACCATCTCCATTATTCTATACATCCTTTGAATTAAATGACACCATACGTGCGTACGTACGACTTACAGTCTCCACGTTGTGGTGTAATTGTTATTCAATAAATTATTATTTGGATGTGTATAATGATGATATATAATTGATATAAATAATAAATATAACATTATAATTATTCTTTATATATTATATACCATCCAATTATATATGATTTTAATATCAAAAGAATGATATTGTCGCTTGTGCGTACGTATGAATTACCGTATCCACGAACGCGATGACATTCATTTCCCATCGTACCCATTCAAGAAAAATTTTCATTTTATGATTAAAAATAATGTTTACAAACTTGATATAATTCAGGATATGAATAAGAAAAATCCCATCTATAACAAACATGACTCACGTAACAAAGAATATAAAAGGAAAACGTATCAGTTAACACCCGAAACGAGGATAATACTAAAATACCATTAACAAATCATTATTAGAAGATAATATATGATATCATAATTATGTATATGGTTCTTTTATAATTTAATAACAATGATTTATCTATTATAAAGGAGGTTAACTTACCCTAGACCAAGGAAAAGTACAAGGTAAGTGGTTTTCATCTCACTCATTATTCCCGTGAGATTCATGCTATATTGCCAGTATTTCCTTTTGTGTGGTGTATATACTGCCTATAATTCTATTCTTTGTGCAATACACTTTAATTTATGGGTATTTACATCTTCATTGTATGATAATTCTTTCATGGGCTGTATGTTTTGTAAGATAACAAATTGGTAAGTGTTAATTTCACAATCTCTTAATGTCATGACCCGACCCTACCCGGGCTCGAGCCGCAACTACCCCATGCCCGCCTCCATAGGCCAGGGGTTGGCGACAAGAGCCAAAGGCTAAACAACTCCGGGATGAATTTTCTTGAGTACCTATAGACACACACACATCCCACTTAATGCAGAAGTGCAGAGAAAAAAAAGAAAAGTAATGTACTAACTGCTATAAACAACCACAAAAGTGCATCGACCTCTAAACAGTACAAAGTAAAAGATGAAGATAAACTGAAAATAAAAAGTGAAAAACACGCGCCCAAGAAGAAAAGTGCCACAACCCGAAAACATGTAAATAAAAGTAAACAGTTGGGAGATTCCCACACTTGGAACCTGACTACAACCACCACACACGGTCCAAGCTCCCGAACTCCTAAGCTCCACTGAAGTCACGACCAACCTGTCTGTCGTCTGTAAGGGCACAACAAGTTCGGGAAAATCCCAAGTAGGGGTGAGTATAAAAAATAGTCAGTAGGATACCCCGAAGGATTGAGGGAGAAATGAAGGAGGTACAGAAGGGTGAGCAGTAGATCAAACAGGGGAAAGTAAAGGAGTAAAACCGAGAGTGCAGTAAAGAGTAACAGTAGAGAGTCTAGCTCAACCCAACAAGAGAATGGAGGTAGACTCATCCAGGCACAAGGAGATGGAAACTGTGAGAAGATGAACATCCCATCGAGTCTTCTCTACCTATAGCAGGAGAGTAGACTCATCCAACCACGAGAATCTAGACACGGAAAGCACGTGGCATACCCCGCACGTCTTCGCCTCTACTGGAAGGAGAGTAACCAAAACCCAAGGAGTGGGTACTGGAACAATGTATATTCATATATGTATACTCTGTCAAGAAACCCGAACAAGTTCATAAGGGGATCTTTTTCCCATAGCTCATCCCAAGAAAGTGAGTAGCCAATAGTCCCAGAAGTAAACACCATCGATGCCTAGAATCCCGCACGTCTGCCCTGAACTGCAAGTCAAGGGGCTCAAATCACCACACCTTGATACATTCTGCTTTGGGTGGCACTAACTCCCCCTCATGGTTTTAGGTCACATCCCAAGGACGCGTCTCGGTGGGGAAAGAACCCCTCATACTTGAGAGTTCTGGGGGAATGTCAAACCACACCTCATCACTGCCCCGCAGTCGAGAGGTCTCCTCAAAGTCGACAGGCGACCCCATGCCCAGCCCTGCTGGAGGGTAATCCCTGGAATTCGATGGGTTCCCACTGGAGGGAGACACAACAAGAGTCGAAGGGTGACACACTTCCCGGTCACGTAAAAGGGTAATCCACTAGAGGGAGACCTGACTAAAGTCGTCGAAGAGTCCCAATGTCCAGTCCTGTAAAAGGGTACTCCACTGGAGGGAGGCTCAGAACTATCATCGAGGACCACCTCCCAGCCCAGCTGGAGATAAACCCGGCATCGGGGACCACTTCCCATCTTAGTCGGAGGTAAACCCAGCATCAGGGACCATTTCCCAGCCCCGCATGAGTTAAACCTGGAACCGCTCTAGCCATCCCTACTGTATGGTACTACTCGTTGAACACCGTTGTACTGGCCATCCCTTCTGGATGGTACAACTGTCCATCCATGATGGATGGTACCTCACTGGCCATCCCTGCTCGATGGTACCACATTGGACATCCCTGATGGATGGTACAACCTCCTGGCCAGCCCTGCTAGAAAAAACATCTTGGGTAGAGGATCAACGCCCACATAAAGTGTTGGTCACACCTAATATACAAGAACTCTACCAGGGAACACGAAGCAACTCTTCCAGCCAAAACATCGAGAACAGATCCAGGGGAAAACCACTCACCCCACTGGTCGAAACCATCATGAACAAGACCAGGGGGAAACCCACTCAAACCTACTGGTAAAAAAAACGAGAACATACCAATGGGAAACTCAACCCTGTAGGTCAAACAAACAAGAACAAGACCAGGGGAAACTCAACCCTGCTGGTCAAACTAACGAGAACAGAACCAGGGGGATACTCAACCCTGCTTGTCAAACAAAAAAGAATAGAACCAGGGGGAACTCAACCCTGCTTCTCAAACAAACGAGAACAGAAGGACCCTCTATGTCGCGAGAGGTCAAAGGTATGCTAATCAGAACATGGCACACACATAGATCCCACATGACGTGTGGCCCCAAGTCAACTCCAACCAAGCGCCCAAACGTTAACAGGTACAAACAACCACATGTACCTCCAAGCATTCTCACATACTCCCAGAGTATGTCATGTCTCCATCCCAAAGGCTAATGTGCACACGACACCCAATATCAACGCGGAGGTGTAAAAGTAACAATTCCAACTTGCCACCCATCATCTCAGGCACGACCAACTACAACTCTTCAAGCATTACTTCACTCATATGGTAGTGCATGCGATCACACGCCAAGGGTCCGATACAAACTGTTGGACAAAAATCCCTCAAGGCATCATTGAATCATTTTTGAGGTGATTGTGTTTGTTGTCAAAGTGGACATTTGAGTGGTGATTATTGACAAAGCAAAACAATGACATACAAATTTGCTGACAAAGAGGATTTCATGATGGAATGTTGAGTTCAAGAGCTGAGGTCAACGATCAGTATTTGATTCAAGAATGTTGATAATGGAATGGAAGATCTGGAGGCGGTACAAAAGAACAGAAACAAGGTGGCACCGTTTTCCAGTGTTTTCCAAATTTTTGGGCCTGGAAATCGACAAATGAAGAAAAGTGTTTTTGGAAAAGGGACTTGCGCACCGAGGAAATGGAGTATATGAATCTTGAACACCATATGTTTTTCAAGATCAGAAGATCAAAATATGACTAAGGAAATAGGTTTGTGCAAGTTTGAGAGTTGGTCACGCAAGTGTCTAAAAGGACAGAAGACTTGCGCGCCGAGACTGGGTCGTGCAGGTGACTTGCGCGCTGTCGCGCAGGGTGGTCAGTTTGCCTATAAATACTGGACCAACCCTCTTCATTCTTCACCGGAGTTCAACAGTTTGAGAAATTAGAGATCCCGTCGCGCATGTGTGGTGGTCTCGCAAGTGGTGTGTGGGTCGCGCAAGTGAAGTTGCGCGCCGGTGTGATAAGTTGCGTGCCGGTTGGCAG
Source organism: Viscum album (assembly GCA_963277665.1). NCBI lineage: Eukaryota > Viridiplantae > Streptophyta > Magnoliopsida > Santalales > Viscaceae > Viscum > Viscum album. The sequence continues at coordinate 267,070,687 of OY728143.1, read as the reverse complement.
TTGCGTGCCAACATTGGTTTGGGCGTAAAAGGAAGTGAGTCGTGCAGGTTTTGGGTTGAAGAAGGTTGTGTCGCAAAAGTGTCTGAGGTAGACCGGCGCGCCAGCTGTGACTTTCACACCGATACTTGCACGCCGATATTGACTTGTGCTCCAAGTAAGGTTTTGTTGGAACCACTTTGTGTATAGGATTGTATTTGTTGTCAATAGTTGTCAATGGAATATCAAAATGAAAGAGATTAAGAAGTACTCCAATAAAAGGGATGAATGGAAGCTCAAAATGAAGGTGATCATGAAATACTCCGATGAAGTAGAGGAGTGGTGATTCAGACGATTGTTGTGCTGATCGTAAGTTTAAAGAACATGTGTCAATGGTGATACATTGTTTACAACAATGAAGAATGTGAGGAGTAATCCATCCAAGGATGAGTAAAGAAGGATGGTGTTTTTGGAGGAAGACCATGCAATTCCTCATTATTGCATGAGAACAATGGGTTTTGATGAAGACCATGCAATTACTCATGATTGCGTGAGAACCATGCTAGAGACTTCTTGACGGAATAAATCACATGGTTTGCATGAAGTTGATCATGACAGTTGATGAAGGAGGCAATGTGCCAATGAGTTGACTTATGAAATGGCCATGCAAATCACATTGTCATAGAAGATGACGATACTAAAGCTGTTCCTTCAAAGAATACATATCACAATAGTGGAGTTTGTGATAAAAGCAAAAGAGTTGCTGAAGGATACAGATCACCAAGAAGAAGTGTTGTTGAGGTGATCGTGCTTGTCGACAAAGCAAACAAACGACATACAAATTTGTTGACAAAGGAGATTCAATGGTGACATGTCGAGTTCAAGAGTTGTGGTCAACGATCTATGTTTGAATCAAGAACATCGACAGAGGAATGGATGATCTGGAGGCGGTACAAAAAGAGCAGATACAAGGTGGCGCTGTTTTCCAGTGTTTGCCAAATTTCAGGGCCTCAAAATCAACAGATGAAGAATAGTGATTTTGGCAAAGGGACTTGCGCGCCATACTCTTGGAGGATAAAATACTTGCGCGCCATATGTTTTTGAGGATCAGAACATCAAAATTTGGCTAAGGAAAGAAGGTCGCGCAAGTGTTGGTTTGGTCGCGCAAGTGAGCTGCGCGATATAGGTTACTGGAGACAAGACTTGCGCGCCGATGGATGACTTGCGCGCCGCCGCGCAGGGGGTCCAGTTTGCCTATAAATACTGGACCACCCCTCCTCATTTAAAACGGAGCTCAAGACTTTGAGATTGTTCGAGCTCTCGTCGCGCAGGTGGTTGAGCCGCGCAAGTGGTAGTTTGGTCGCGCAAGTAGAGGTTGCGCGCCAACTGATGGTTGAGCACCCTATGTGATTTGGGCAAGGAAGGAAGTGAGTCGCGCAGGTTTGAAGTTCAAGAAGGCAGAGTCGTGCAGGTGCTTTGGAGACACTTGCGCGCCAGGTTATACTTGCGCGCCGCCGGGAGACTTGCGCGCCGGGCTTGAAAAGGAGACCCAGACACTGTTAAAGTACGCCCGCCTTTCTGGAGCTGCACAAGAGCTGAACTATTGCCTGATACTACTGGTGCAAAGTGAGATTGAAGAAGAAATCTAAATGATACATGCATGATCTCATGCATACATGGAGAACTGATTCTGACAACGCCGAGTAAGCTGAGCTTCATTAAGTAAGCAATCACATCAGTGATTGTGATTCAGGCAAACGAAGACAAGGGGATCTAGTGCATTCATTCATTGCACTAAAGAAGAAGGATTGAACTAAAAGGAGCATCAAATCTGAACCCTGATGCAAGCAATGTCTCATGCAGAACAGGAGACGAAGAACTTCAATGCACACCTATTGAAGAGACCTTCACGTCTATAAACTGAGTGAGACTTCACCAACGGCAGTGAGCCAGGGGGAGTCAACGGGAGTGACCCGAGGGACGCAGTGAGCTATCCCTGAACAATTGTAAAGGCAGTGAGCCTGGGACAGAGTGTCTGTACCCGAACATTTGTAATCTGCAGCTAGTGAAGCATAGTGGATTTAGGTACGACCGACAACCTGTCGGCGTATGCTCCTTGGACGTAGCCCTTAGTGGTGAACCAAGTAAAAATAGCTGTGTCATCTGTCTCTGCATGTGAATGTTTAATTGCTGATCATATCCATCATACAGGTTTAAGTAGTTCCTACCAACGTGGGAACAAGATCCACAACTAAAAGAAGAAAAAGTTGCCACCCTGATTCACCCCTCCCCTCTCAGGGTGTCCCGGGGTCCTACAAGTGGTATCAGAGCGTGGTTTACGTATGTTGGATATTCTCCAGTAATTCTATTGAGAAGAGGATTTGAGTTTCTTTCCTAAGAGTCAACAATGAAGAGCAGTCTTGATAATGACGCAGTCATTTCTGAGCAGAAATCTATATCCACCAAGACTTTGACAAATAGGAAAAAGAAAGAGAAGAAGATGATGAAGAAGTCCCCCACATCCAAAGAAGATGGAGTGTCCTGTTCTCCATGCCATTCCAATAATGATGAAACATTAGCCATGGAAAGTATCAAGCAGGTGGCTCAGAACTCATCCAGAGGAAAGGATGATACCCCGAGTTCAAGCTTTCCGGAAAAACTCAGAACATATCTGCATGATATTCCAGAAGAAAGGGTTGCTATTATTTGTAGCCTATTCCAATCTATGCAGGTTGAGATAAATCTATTAGAAAGGGAAGCTGACAATATGGAAGAGGGGTTGGAAAGAAAAGTTATGGAAAACATGAAGCTCACCAAACAGGTGAAAGTCTTTGAAGAAAATGAGGCAGTCAATAAGACTCTAAGAGAAAGGGTCCATGCACTTGAAGTTGAGCTGAATAAGAGCAATGAAGTCAAGAATTTTTGTTTGGAAGAAACTTCCATTAAATTCAGGGAACTTGACTCTTTGTTACAAAACAAAGTTAAGATGCATGAAGATGAGGTTGAAAGGTTGAAGAAGACTTGTGAAGAGAAGATGATCACGATTGAAGATCAGAAGATCATCCTCAATATTGTGGGTCAAAAATTGGAAGCTCAATTGACCAAGATTGAGAAAACACATATTGAGACTTCACAAAAGAATGAAATGAGTGATGCTTGCACTCAATGTTCGTTGGAGGAGTCTAAGGCTGAAATGCCTCCAACATGTGACAAGAAGATTATGACCACTCTTGATTATCCACATCAAGAATCAGTTGCTGCTGGTACTCAATGCTCAATGGAGGATTCTATTGTCAAAAGACCTCCAACATGTGATAAGAAGATCATGACTTCTCTCATCGATCTATCACAGGCAACTGAGAAAGTGAAGGTACCATCCAGACCATCTTGCACTCATGTTTCTAAATACAGTCCGACAATCAGTGCAGGTGGGAAGAAAAGCTCTAAACAAGTATGGATGAGGATAGGTGAGAAGAAGAAACCTACCACCATGACTAGGGTGGATGGGAAGAAAAAGGAGGAAGCTTCTTCCTCAAATAGAGCACAAACAACTAAGCAAATGGCCCAACAACTTAATACAGAAGACACAAAGAAGAAAAGATTTGTGGGTCAATGTTGGTGCTGCAATAGATTTGGGCACTGTGCACTGGATTGTTTTTATAATCCCTTTCATGGAAAATCACAGGGAAAGACTATATCAAAGGGGAGTAAGCCGGAGAAGAAGAAGCAACATCCACAGGTCCAGAAGCATCTGTTTACAGCAAACAGATTTGGAATTCATGATAACATCTGTGATGCATGCAATGGCAGTGGTCACAAGACTGGTGCATACCTAGGTCAACAGATATCAAGAGCTGATAAGAACAGAAGACCACACAAACCATCCAAGTACGAAGAAAGTACCTTGGGAAGAAATCAGAAGAATATGGCGAACACACCTCTCCCCAAGAAGATATCAAGTAGGCAAGCTGAGAATACCCAGGAATTTAGATCCATGAAATTGAAGGGTCATTCATCCAAAATAAACACTAAGTGGGATGAATCTCAGATTAACCCATGTGGAAGAACTAAACCAGCTGCAAAAGTTCCAAATGACATATTGGTCATCTGGCCAGAAGATTTGAAACGAATGAGAAAACTTGAAGATGAAAAGGCCAGGGCTGGTGATAAAGGAAAAGGAAAACTTTCACATGATGAAGACACGGTTCTTGAGAGATTGCAAACAAAGAGAAGCACTCGTGTCAAAGAAGTTCTATGTGAGAGATGCAAGAAATCTGGTCACATTGCAAAAGATTGCCTAACCTTAATACCAGAGCAAGAAGCAGTCCTGAAGAGAAGTAATAATCTATCATTCATGATGGCTGCTAAGCAGAACAATTCTCCACACAAAGCAGAAGAGAATGTGAACAGAGCCATGCCACACCGACAGATGTCATAACATATATTCAAATGTGCAGGCATGAAGACTGGAGTGAACAGAGGAACTTGGTTGAGAAAAGAACCTCAACCAAGCAAGTCTTCGTGATGAAGCAAGAAGGATCCACCTTATTCCCGTAATCATTTGTGTATTGTATTTGTGCTAATAATGCAGGGAATTGAAGGTGAAGCATGCTCTCAGGGGGAGAACCTGAGAAGTAGTGAATGCTATCAACTCTTGATAGCCAAGCTGAAGAAGTTTCCATCCTTAGTAGATTCTTCAATTGATATTCAAAGATTATGATGATGAGGAGTTTTTCCCTTGAGGGGGAGAAAAATGAAGAAGCGTCCATAATCACTGTTTCAATCAATATCAACTCCAGGTGGACTCAAAAGCAGTTATTCTGTGAATCTCTCGAAGAACACACCAATGGAGAAGGTCTGTCATTTCTCAATCTCTATCCCTTGGTTACTCAGATCAAAGATTATTTTGCAAAGGGGGAGTAACTACATTGATCAGTGACATAAAGAGAATGGAAGTGCCCCAAGGTCACTTATCCTGCAGATTGCACTTGAATGTTTTTGATCTATTTGCTGATGTGAGTGCAGGAGTTTCAGGTTGATTATTATCTATCATAGTTGATCTTCTTCTACCTGTAATTAAAGTGGTAAACCCTTGAAGACAAGATACAAGAGTTATCATCTCATGTTGGTATCATGATTTGTGGATTACGGACAGCCTTGTTGACTTAATCAAATCCTCTTGTTTTCTACATCGAGCTTTGCTCAAGTAGACTTAGAGTGAAATAATTAATGAAACATTGCCTATGTGAGGATTGATACCCTCCCTACCATATGCTTTGTATTTCTTGTCAATAAGGGGGAGAGAGAGTGAAATGAAAAGAAACATTGTTCTGAGAAGATTCTCATTTTGACATTGACAAATTCATTTCAAAAGATGTATAAGGTATTGACAACAAAATACAAAGGGGGAGATTGTTGGAACCACTTTGTGTATAGGATTGTATTTGTTGTCAATAGTTGTCAATGGAATATCAAAATGAAAGAGATTAAGAAGTACTCCAATAAAAGGGAGGAATGGAAGCTCAAAATGAAGGTGATCATGAAATACTCCGATGAAGTAGAGGAGTGGTGATTCAGACGATTGTTGTGCTGATCGTAAGTTCAAAGAACATGTGTCAATGGTGATACATTGTTTACAACAATGAAGAATGTGAGGAGTAATCCATCCAAGGATGAGTAAAGAAGGATGGTGTTTTTGGATGAAGACCATGCAATTCCTCATTATTGCATGAGAACAATGGGTTTTGATGAAGACCATGCAATTACTCATGATTGCGTGAGAACCATGCTAGAGACTTCTTGACGGAATAAATCACATGGTTTGCATGAAGTTGATCATGACAGTTGATGAAGGAGGCAATGTGCCAATGAGTTGACTTATGAAATGGCCATGCACATCACATTGTCATAGAAGATGACGATACTAAAGCTGTTCCTTCAAAGAATACATATCACAATAGTGGAGTTTGTGATAAAAGCAAAAGAGTTGCTGAAGGATACAGATCACCAAGAATAAGTGTTGTTGAGGTGATCGTGCTTGTCGACAAAGCAAACAAACGACATACAAATTTGTTGACAAAGGAGATTCAATGGTAACATGTCGAGTTCAAGAGTTGTGGTCAACGATCTATGTTTGAATCAAGAACATCGACAGAGGAATGGATGATCTGGAGGCGGTACAAAAAGAGCAGATACAAGGTGGCGCTGTTTTCCAGTGTTTGCCAAATTTCAGGGCCTCAAAATCAACAGATGAAGAATAGTGATTTTGGCAAAGGGACTTGCGCGCCATACTCTTGGAGGATAAAATACTTGCGCGCCATATGTTTTTGAGGATCATAACATCAAAATTTGGCTAAGGAAAGAAGGTCGCGCAAGTGTTGGTTTGGTCGTGCAAGTGAGCTGCGCGATATAGGTTACTGGAGACAAGACTTGCGCGCCGATGGATGACTTGCGCGCCGCCGCGCAGGGGGTCCAGTTTGCCTATAAATACTGGACCACCCCTCCTCATTTAAAACGGAGCTCAAGACTTTGAGATTGTTCGAGCTCTCGTCGCGCAGGTGGTTGAGCCGCGCAAGTGGTAGTTTGGTCGCGCAAGTAGAGGTTGCGCGCCAACTGATGGTTGAGCGCCCTATGTGATTTGGGCAAGGAAGGAAGTGAGTCGCGCAGGTTTGAAGTTCAAGAAGGCAGAGTCGCGCAGGTGCTTTGGAGACACTTGCGCGCCAGGTTATACTTGCGCGCCTGAGACTTGCGCGCCGCCGGGAGACTTGCGCGCCGGGCTTGAAAAGGAGACCCAGACACTGTTAAAGTACGCCCGCCTTTCTGGAGCTGCACAAGAGCTGAACTATTTCCTGATACTACTGGTGCAAAGTGAGATTGAAGAAGAAATCTAAATGATACATGCATGATCTCATGCATACATGGAGAACTGATTCTGACAACGCCGAGTAAGCTGAGCTTCATTAAGTAAGCAATCACATCAGTGATTGTGATTCAGGCAAACGAAGACAAGGGGATCTAGTGCATTCATTCATTGCACTAAAGAAGAAGGATTGAACTAAAAGGAGCATCAAATCTGAACCCTGATGCAAGCAATGTCTCATGCAGAACAGGAGACGAAGAACTTCAATGCACACCTATTGAAGAGACCTTTATGTCTATAAACTGAGCGAGACTTCACCAACGGCAGTGAGCCAGGGGGAGTCAACGGGAGTGACCCGAGGGACGCAGTGAGCTATCCCTGAACAATTGTAAAGGCAGTGAGCCTGGGACAGAGTGTCTGTACCCGAACATTTGTAATCTGCAGCTAGTGAAGCATAGTGGATTTAGGTAAGACCGACAACCTGTCGGCGTATGCTCCTTGGACGTAGCCCTTAGTGGTGAACCAAGTAAAAATAGCTGTGTCATCTGTCTCTGCATGTGAATGTTTAATTGCTGATCATATCCATCATACAGGTTTAAGTAGTTCCTACCAACGTGGGAACAAGATCCACAACTAAAAGAAGAAAAAGTTGCCACCCTGATTCACCCCTCCCCTCTCAGGGTGTCCCGGGGTCCTACAGGTTTATATCTAGTAGTGATTTTTGGGTTGCGTGGAAGCTGGATGTTTGCCCGATACCTTTGGTGCAAAGAGAGGTTCATCTACGGGTGAAAATTGGGCTTCAACAAAGCATCTACTTAGAGAGGAAGATGCATTCCTTCATGCAAATGAAGAGACCTACAGGTTTATAAACTGTGAGTGGATTCCTTCCAAGAGCAGTGAGAAAAGGAAGAGAAAGAAGGTGATCCTCTCCACCGATAGTGAGCTAGAGATAGAGAAATAGGGAGTGACCCTTGGGAAAGTAGTGAGCTGACCCTAAACATTGTAAAGGAAGTGAGCCTGGGCATAGAAGTGATCTAGACCAAACATTGTAATCCACAACTAGTGAAGATTAGTGGAATTGGTACGACTGCAACTTGTCGGCGTATGATCCTTGGACGTAGCCCTCTGCGGTGAACCAAGTAAAATTGTTGTGTCCTATGCATGCTTTACTTTCTATTTACTTTATGCAACAGTAAAGAGAGAGAAGAGTGTTTTTCTTACTAGAGAAACATGATCAGCGCGGGCGTTAATTTTAAATTATTCATACCCTGATTAACCCCCCCTCTCAGGGTATTCAGCCATGTGGACCTAACATAAAAACAGTAGGACGAACCACCACCGGAGCACCTTACATACTTCCGCATTTAAAGAGATATCAAAAAAGACTACGCACATCCAAACGGATCATACCGTTGTACTCCTTTTAGAAAAACATGATAGATAGACTATTTACTCGCCTCCAACGGATATCCGATGGAAAAGTCGTCTTACACCGCTTTACGCCCGGACGACGTCCTGTGGTCCCGATCCTTGGCCTCAAAAACAGTTAGGCGGATCACACCATTTTGGTATCCTTGTAAAGACACGTCAAAAGGACTGATCACTTGAGTGCAACGGATATCCAGAGAAAACAATGCATTTTGCTGTACCACACACGAGCGGTGCTTCGTGGGACCCGCATCCCGGTCCCGAAGCACAACAAACGAATCGAACCGTTTAGATCCTCTCTAAAAAGTACACAAGATGGTCTATTCACTTGTACGAAATGGATACCCAGTGATAAAGCTATAAATCACCACCGACTCCCGAAACAGCCCCCGCGGGGCCCGCACCAGCGTGCAGAATTAAAGCGGGCGGATTGCGCCAATGCAATTCCCTAAAAAACCCAGAATCGACTGGTCGTACGCCCCGAACAGATGTCTGATGAAAAATTTGTAAAGCACTACACGAAGCTTAAAAGGCGGTCCATGGGGCCCAAGCCTCAGCTATAGCTTCAACACCCGAAAACACACTGGAAAACTCCCGCTTAACGCCAGGGTCACAATGCTGCTGACGACGCAAAAAACGAATGTCAGATGTGTCCGCGCCGCCCAAAACAAATCCTCTGGAAAAACACCAAACTACTTAAAGGCGTGTCGCACCACCAAGGCCCCCGTTTCGAGAGTTATAAACCCCCGAAAACTTCTAATTTTTTTTCTCAATTTAAGGGACGCTTCTCCGCTGATGGTGCCCAAAACTGACTCCCAACAGATGATTTATCAATACAAATAATTTTCATAATAATAATAATAATATTATTATTATTATTATTATAAACTTAATTTTTTTTTCATTTTTTTAAACAAACTAGACCGGCCATTCTGGCCGGTCCTCTTCCGCATGCCTCCCAGCAGCACCGGACCCGAGCGGGTCCGGTTTCCTCCAAACAGATCGGTCATTCGGCCGGTCTTCGTTGATGCACCAACAGGACATGCAGGTACTGCTTCCTCTTCATGCCGGAGGCCCTGCCTTGGGCTCCCCCTCGACCACAGTGTCGCACCGGATGCCGGATGTAGCACCCCTCTGCCGGACGCCCTCGGCTCCTCCGCCTTCCGCAGCGCGCTGCTGCGCTACCCCGAGGTCGCCGCGCTACCCCGATCGACACTGCCTAACTCTCGACCCTATTGAAGCCACCCTCACCGACTCCCCACTCCGGTCACCGCCTACTCGACCACACCACGGCTGCCCACGGAACCCGCTGCCGGAACCCCCAAAGCTGGCTGGAGAAACTCCAAAACCACCAGAAAAACACCAAAACCCGCAATCTTCGGCAGACGACTGAGAATGCCCCGAGACTCAGATTTTTAAACCGAAACATGCATCTGGAAGCTTAGAATAGATACTACGCGAATATGGGATTTTATAAAATAAATAAAAAAAATTCAGCACTATGAATCAAGATCAAAGTAGGTGCGGGAATTTAAAATATAATCAAGATCCTACCTGCAGGGGCGCAGCCCGACGCTTCACTGATGACCCGCTGGAGCTGTCATGCCTCGCCAGAGAGGTGGAGGAGAGGAGAGGGGTTCCTACTTGGTTGATCTCTTCTGTAATGCCCTGACCACAGTTACCCAGAGTCGGTGCATTATTTTAATACATTGGAATGATTACAAGGAATCAAGTCCTGAAGGACCGATCAGTTTAGCAGTCTTGGAAAATAGATTACATACTAGAATGTTACATTACACTTCATAACATACAAAACAGCAAAAATAATCCTTCACAAACGCCATTATTCTCTTGGATTAACCCTGCATATCAATCACTATACACTTCTTGGAATCCGGGGAAAAATAAAACATAGAACGGGGTGAGCTCAGATGCTTAGTAAGGATAACAATACAGCGTAAACCTTAATAAATAAGCATAAACATTTAAGGATATGTATAGCTAAAACAAAATCCTTTTAAACATGAACTTAAGCATAATATGGCAAAAACAAAATGAAGTAATTCCATTTACTTATTCACATGGATATTCTACTAGTCTAATAATCACAAGCAATATCACAAACCACTTTCATAATGATGAAATGCATAATGCCGAACTTTAATTTCTGTGTCAAGGACTCATGCCAAGACCTAAGGGATAACTGTAACTAGAACCCAACCCGGAGAGCCTCTATAACCGGACTCCAACCCAGAGTGCCTCTAATAACCGGACACCAACCCGGAGGGTCTGCTGTAACCGGACCCCAACCCGGAGGGATTACTTTTACCGGTCCCCAACCCGAAACATACTAGTCCAACACATTCATCTTGAAAAGAGGAAGAAATATAACATAAACATTCGTATTAAAACTAGCATAAGAAATGAAAAAACATTAATCATAAACCCTTAATGGCATAAAGATTACTCATCCATAGTCAAAAATATCACAAAACCTTAAATACAATATGGAAGATTTGTATCATAATAAATCAACTTCAAACAAGTGTAAAATTTATCAAAGGATGTTGACATAGATGAAATCAAAACTATTTGAGAGAAATATCTCTATTTCATGAAAACATTTAAATGTCACACAATTTTGAAAAGAATTCATTTAAATAAATTTTTGAATCAAAGTTTCCCATACCACTTTCAAACTTTTTAAAGGAATTAACATTTTAAGAACATTAATGTCCATATAAATAAATCCTTAAAACCCATTTTGAAGACATGGACATTAATGAGAAAGATTTAGAACAATAAATATTTAAAACGTTTGAAATGATGTTTTAGTAAAAATCCCCTTAAAATAATCCCTTTGAAAACTCTTTTATAAAACATGGATATGGATAATAAATATGTCCCAGTAGATACTTACGTAAAAAGAACCTCATATAATAATGAGGTTGTGAAATTAACCCTTACCAATTTGGTATCTTATGAAACATACAACTCATGAAAGAGGTACCATACAATTAATATGTAAATACACATAAATTAAAGTGTATCACACAAATAATTCAATTATGAGCAGTACATACACCACACAAAAGGTAATAGTGGCAATATGGCATGAATCTCACGGAAATAAGGAGTGAGATGAAAACCCCTTACCTTGAACTTTCCTTTAGTCGAGGGTACATTTAGCCTACTGTATGAAGAATATAGTATGTTATTAAATTATACCAGAACCATATTAATATTTATGATATCATACATTATTCATTTATGACTTTATACTACCCATTTAATAATAATTTCCATGTTATATTAATATTTCGGGTAATAATCGCTTTCTTTAGCGTACATGTTTTAACTTGTTACTCTTGATTGTATCACATAGATCATGATTTAAATACTTAAAGAATATAAAACATGATTTATTTATCACATATATTTATAATAGACGTATATATGAAATGGAAAATACCGCTTATGGAGACGGTAGTCCGTACGTACGGATAAACGCTGTTTCCGTTTTTACATAGTATTGAATAAGATATATGTAAGTACATTAATACTTATATATATAAATATATATATTTACAGTAGCATTATTATGTCATATATTACATAATTATTAGTAATATATATTATTATAATCGTCGATGAATGGTGAACTTGGAAATGAATCTCATCGCGTAGTGGAGACGGTAATCCGTATGTACGCACGAGTGAAAATATCATTCTTTTGATATTAATATAATATATAATTGGATGATATATCATATATAAAGAATAATTATCATGTTATATTTATTATTTACATGAATTACACATCATTATAATACCAATCCAAATAATAATATATTGAATAACAATTACACCACGACGTGGAGACGATAAGCCGTACGTACACACGTATGGTGACATGTCATTCAAAGGATGGATAGAATACTGAATATGGTTGTACCATATTTATAATAATATTAAATTATATAGGAGATTGAGGATTTATTATTTTATAATGGTAATAACAATGAAAGAAGAAGTTGAAGAAGAAATGAAATTGAAAAAGGGTGGTGAAAACATTACCTCTTCTTCGGGTTCTTCCTTTTGATTTGATCAAAATGGCACCTTAGGTTGGCTTTATGATCAAAATAAGGCCTCTAGGTTGTAGTGAGGTAAGTTTAGATAGTATTTTGGCAGGTTTTTCCCGATCCAAAAGTCTTTGAAGGTGTTAATTAAGGAGAAGGGGGAGTGACCTTTTATAAGAGGGGTTAGAGGTACCTTTGGAAAAGCTAGAAATATTATTTTATAATAAATTCATAATCGGTTTTTAATGGATCCAAAGTGGATTATTTAAAGGTTAAGGTGGGGATTGGTCGAAAACCACTCAAAAAATAGTATTTATACAGGTTTGGGTTACTATATTAACCTTATCTTTAAGTATTAACGCTTAGTTAATTAGTTTCAGTTTTACAATGTCTCTTTGTATTTTTATATTTTATGGTTAATAAACTTACTATATATATCCAAGAGACCCCCCAAGTTGTCCATTAATGATACGAATATCATGATATAATTCTCTTGGCTGAACCATATATTTTTAGGAATTTAATATCAATTAAAAATATAATATTTGTTTTAAAAACTCTTTTATGTCAATTTTGACACTATTCAATAAATGATTTTTGTAAAAATCATAACAGAATGATTACTTCTAAAAAAGTTAATTAAATAAATCCTAACATGTCATATTATCCTATAAAATTATTGGTATTTATAAAATGTCTCAAATTACATTTATTTGGGTATTTATTATATCAATTATTCTAAATTTTCATTAATTGGGTAATTACTGCATCACCATTGTGTCATATATAAATTAAATTATATAATGTCTAAAAATTATAAATAAAATACAATTATGTACAAAATCGTTTTATCTTTCTAATAAATATTTATAGTAGAAAATAAAACATATATAACTCTATGTAAAAATTTTTTTCTTAAAGATATATGCTTATGTCATTTTCGTATTTATTTTAACTTAATTAAAATAAAGTGTCCCTATCACCTACAAGTGGCTCCATGGGGTCCCAAAGTCGGCCCATAGATGCCCATGGTCGGACATGTATCCACCAATAAGGTTATAACACGTTTTAGGGTAATTTAGTATTATTATAATATTATTTTTTAACCCTTATTTACCAGATTTACCTTTTAACCATGGTAAATAAAATATTTACTGAAGTAATTATTCATAATGTCTGAAAATAAAATTTACCTATTTAAACAATTTGAACATCCTGATTCCAAATATGGAATCAATTTTTCCAAATTCCAAACACATAAGTGGCATAAATTAATTTAAAATTAATTCCCGCTGTCAAAACAAAAAGCGTGTTTTTAAGATATAATAACTATCAAAAGATTGATACTTGTTTATGTCCTGTATAATTGTGAAATTATGTCCAATGAACAAAATTGTGTTAAATGGTAAAAACATATTCTAAATATACTTTAAAACCACTCAAATTCATAATTTTTTACAATTAATTATTTCGATTAAAAAAGTTGTTTTTAATTAAAATTTAGTAATTTTCACTATTCATCAAAATATGAGAGTTATCCGAAAAGTACCAAAATTTTACCCTAGGATAACTTCGATATTCCAAATTCAAAAATGAAGTCCATTTTGAGAGATAAAATTTATAAAATTTCAAATAGTGGGTATTACTATTCATAACGGCTATTTTGATTGGTCGTGGTGTGTGTTATAACTCGAAGTTGCGTACAACACACGTTTCTGTATTATTCAAAGAGAAGTGTACCGTATAAGCTTAGGGTGTTACATTCTAACCCCTTCAATAAATTGCATCCTCGAAATTTATACTCGGTATTGGAATGTTGGGGTTGACATTTCAAAATATCTTAGTTGAAATCCCACATCGGAAAAATGGATTAATGAGGCCTCTATTGAAAATAAAGAGTGGTAAGTATGAAGGTTACCGAAAATAACACATAATAGGGTTCCATGTAGGTAAATATGGATATGGAAGAGAAATTTAACCATTAATATCTGATGGAGAGTGGTAGAGAACATGGCTATGAAAAGGCCAACAATCCCAAAGCCATAAATTTGTGATTATCTAAGGTACCATCTAGGACAACATTTTTATTCAAAGTTCCTTTTCTTAATGTTGAGTAATTTATTTATGAGATTGTATATGATTATAAGGAGATATACTTACTTTATAATTAGAGTTTTATCCATTAATACATTTATACCAAAAACTCATCTTTCACTACAAAACATAAGACAACTCAAAAATACTCTATTTATCCAAATCATATATGGTTCCAAATATAATGAATGTATAATTCACATATCAGACCCATTAAAAAAAGAAACTACATTATCCAATCTAGGGAATTCACGTAGTCCAGTTTTAGGTGATAAATCCCAATCTCACTATAGTTGTGGGTTCAATTCCTGCAACTTTGTCCAACGCAATGGGTTGTCACACAGTCTGTGTGTTGTCCTTTTATAAAAATCCTAAAATAACCTTTCAAACTTAATCCATTCCAACCTATAAACTTATCCAAAATACTACTTTTCAAACTCACAATCAAAAATTTATAAGGAATTTAAACACAATGAAGATCCTTTTTTCCATGTAATTTCCAAAATGTTTAACTCGCTGTAGAGTCACTTTTCTTAGTACTATAAAATATCAAATCCTCAATGAAATAGTACTATAGTACAATCCTTATTTATTTCCAAAACATCATTGATACAAAACTTAAATGAAATAATTCCAAAATAACAACATAAGAACACTAGTCATTCCTCTTCATTTGTGGTAGTATAATAACTTGATTATTATCCAATAGCATCATTTGCGGCATAGTCTGATTACTGGGACATTGGTTCACGTAGTGTCCAAACTCCTTGCAAATGAATCATTGTACATTTGAAACTTTTTTCTTACCCTTGTAGTCACGCACTCGGTGTCCTTTTTCTCCACACTTATAACATACTCTAATTCCCTTTAAGAATTTTCCAAGGTGATTCTTTCTACAGTTATCACATATGGGAAAATCCTTCTTTACCTTATTCCCTTTATCTGTTCTTCTCTCTAACATCCATTCCTTCTCTGTATTCCCTTCAAATCCATAAGACTCTGAGAACTCTTTACTTATCTTATCAACACATGATACTATTTCTTCATATGATGATAATACGTGAGAGACTATTTACCTTATTAATTCTAGATTAGGACCATGAATGTTATGATCCTACTTACTCTATGGATCATGTGTATTGCCGAAGTTCTCATTACTTCTACTGGGAACCATTTCTAAACAATGAAATTCACTAGATTAGTTTATGAATTGTAATACCTGATCCCGAACTTGTAAAACACTTAACATAAATTAAATAGTTTATGGATATAATCCATAATCATAAAATGTTTTCTTTGAGTATGTATATACTCATAAGCCCTTCATAATGTTTTGTAAAGAAAACAAGAATTATCCTAAGCATATCCCCCGGGAGTGACGTAACCAAGAGTGCAGCAAGGCCCGTTGTCGTGCACCAGTTCCCCTTCGAGTCTAGCTCAAAGCGGGGTTTTCAGGTTCTACCCCTAGGTACATCTGTGCCAGAGCCGCCTCTACCTACTCGTATCCAGACAGATATGTATTGCTCAGAAAACTCAAAAAATCTCTACAATACCAAAATTCTAGAAATTTATTCTATACTAATCCTAAAAGCCTATCTTAGGGCTCTGTGCTCTAATCAGAATTTATCTAAATCTAGTTTCCAAGGTTATTACTAAACTTCCTCTAATACCAACTGTAATTCCCTGACCCCAGTTACCTAGAGTTGGTGCATTATTTTAATACATTGGAATGATTACAAGGAATCAAGTCCCTAAGGACTGATCAGTTTAGCAGTCTTGGAAAATAGATTACATACATGAATGTTAAATTACATTTCATTACATACAAAACAACATAAATAATCCTTCATGAAAGCCATTAATCCCTTGGCATAAACCTACATATAAATCACTATACACTTCTTGGAATCCTGGGAAAAATAAAACATAGAAAGGGGTGAGCTCAGATGCTCAATAAGGATAACAATACAACGTAAACTTTCATACATAAGCATAAACATTTAATGATATGTATAACTAAAACAAAAGCATTTTAAACTTGAACTTCAGCATTATATGTCAAAAATAAAATGAAGTAATTCCATTTAATTATTCACATGGATATTATAATAGTCTAATAATCACAAGCAATATCACTAACCACTTTCATAATGATGGAATGAATAATGCTGAAATTTAATTTCTGTGTCAAGGCCTCATGCCAAGACTTAAGGGATAACTGTAACCGGAACCCAACCCGGAGAGCCTCTGTAACCGGACTCCAACCCGGAGTGCCTCTAATAACCGGACACCAAACCAGAGGGTCTACTATAACTGGACCCCAACCTGGAGGGCTTACTTTTACCGGTCACCAACCTGGAACATACTAGTCCAACACATTCATCTTGAAAAGAGGATGAAATATAACATAAACATTCGTATTAAAACTAGCATAATAAATGAAAAAACATTAATCATAAACCATTAATGGCATAAAGATTACTCATCCATAGTCAAACAAATCACAAAACCTTAAATACAATATGGAAGATTTGTATCATAATAAATCAACATTAAGTGTAAAATTTATCAAATGATGTTGACATAGATGAAATCAAAACTATTTGAGAGAAATATCTCTATTTCATGAAAACATTTAAATGCCACAAAATTTGGAAAATAATTAATTTAAATACATTTTTTAATCAATGTGTCCCATACCACTTTGAAACTTTTGAAAGGAATTAACATTTTAAAAACATTCAAGTCCATATAAATAAATCCTTAAAAACCATTTTGAAGACATGGACATTAATGAGAAAGATTTAGAAGAATAAATATTTAAAATGTTTGAAATGATGTTTTAGTAAAATGTACCTTAAAATAATCCCTTTGAAAACTCTTTCATAAAATATGGATATAGATAATAAATATGTCCCAGTAGATACTTACGTAAAAACAACCTCGGATAATAAAGAGGTTGTGAAATTAACCCTTACCAATTTGGTAACTTACGAAACATACAACCCATGAAAGATGTACCATACAATGAATATGTAAATACACATAAATTAAATTGTATTACACAAAGAATACAATTATGGGTAGTATATACACCACACAAAGGGTAATAGTGGTAATATGGCATGAATCTCACGGAAATAAGGAGTGAGATGAAAACCCCTTACCTTGCACTTTCCTTTAGTCGAGGGTATGTTTATCCCCTTGTATGAAGACTATAGTATGTTATTAAATTATAACAGAACCATATTAATATTTATGATATCATACATTATTCATTTATGACTTTATACTACCCATTTAATAATAATTTCCATGTTATATTAATATTTCAGGTAATAATCGCTTTCTTTATCGTACGTGTTTTAACTTGTTACTCTTTATTGTATCAGATAGATCATTATTTAAATACATCCAGAATATAAAACATGATTTATTTATCATATATATTTATAATATAAAAATTTATAATAGACGTATATATGAAATGAGAAACACCGCTTATGGAGATGGTAGTCCGTACGTACGCATAAACGTTGTTTCCGTTTTTTACATAGTATTGAATAAGATATATGTAAGTACATAAATACTTATATATATAAATATATATATTTACAGTAGAATTATTATTTCATATATTACATACTTATTAGTAATATATATTATTAGAATCATCGATGAATGGTGAACTTGGAAATGAATCTCATCGCGTCGTGGAGACGGTAATCCGTACATACGCATGAGCGAAAATATCATTCATTTGATATTAATATAATATATAATTGGATGATATATCATATATACAGAATCATTATCATGTTATATTTATTATTTACATGAATTACACATCATTAGTATACCCATCCAAATAATAATATATTGAATAACAATTACACCACGACGTGGATACGGTAAGCCGTACGTACGCACGTATGGTGACATGTAATTCAAAGGATGGATAGAATACTAAATATGGTTGTAACATATTTATAATAATATCAAATTATATAGAATATAGTGGATTTATTATTTTAGAATGGGAATAACAAATAATGAAGAAGTTGAAGAAGAAATGAACTTGAAAAAGGGTGGAAAAAACATTACCTCTTCTTCGGGTTCTTCCTTTTGATTTGATCAAAAGGGCTCCTTAGGTTGACTTTCTGATCAAACTAAGGCCTCTAGGTTTTATTGAGGGAAGTTGAGAGAGTATTTGGTCAGGGGTTGGCGGAACCAAAAGTCTTTGAAGGTGTGAATTAATGAGAAGGGGGAGTGCCCTTTTATAAGAGGGGTGAGGGGCACCTTTGGAAAAGCTAGAAATATTATTTTATAATAAATTCATAATCAGTTTCTAATGGATAAAAAGTGGATTATTTTAAGGATAAGGTGGGGATAGGTCTAAAACCACTAAACCAATAGTATTTAGACAGGTTTGGGTTACTATATTAACATTATCTTTAATTATTAACTCTTAGTTAATTAGTTTCACTTTTACAATGTCTCTTTGTATTTTTATATTATATGGTTAATAAACCTACTATATACATCCAAGAGACCCCCAAGTGGTCCATTAAAAATACACTGATCATGATATAAGTCTATTTGATTAACCTTAGATTTTTAGGAATTTAATATCAATTAATAATATAATATTTGTTTTAAAAACTCTTTTATGTCAATTTTGACAATATTCAATAATTGATTTTTGTAAAAATCATAACAGAATGATTACTTGAAAAAAAGTTAATTAAATCAATCCTAACATGTCATATTATCCTAGAAAATTATTGTTATTTATAAAAAGTCTCAAATTACATTTATTTGGGTATTTATAATATCAATTGTTTAAATGCTTCATTAATTAGGTAATTACTACATCACCATTGTGTCATAAATAAATTAAATTATATAATGTATAAAAATTATAAATAAAATTCCATTATGTAGTAAATCCTTTTATATTTCTAATTAATATTTATAGTCTAAAATGCAACATATATAACCATATGTAAATATTTTTTTTAAAAGATATATGCTTATGTAATTTTTGTATTTATTTTAACTTAATTAAAATAAAGTGTCCCTATCACCTACAAGTGGCTCCATGGGGTCCCAAAATCGACACAAAGATGCCTTGGGTCTGCCTTGTATCCACAAATAAGGTTAGGACATGTTTTAGGGTAATTTAGTATTATTATAATATTATTTTTTAACCCTTATTTACTGGATTTACCTTTTAACCATGGTAAATAAGATATTTACCGAAGTAATTATTCAAAATGTCTAAAAATAAAAGTTACCTATTTACAAAATTTGGACATCCTAATTCCAAATATGGAATCCATTTTTCCAAATTCAAAACACATAATTGGCATAAATTAATTTAAATTTAATTCCCGCTGTCAAAACAAAAAGCGTGTTTTTAAGATATAATATCTATTAAAAGATTGATACTTGTTTATGTCTGGTTTAATTGTGAAATTATATCCAATGACCAACATTGTATTAAATGGTCAAAAATATATTCTAAATATACTTTAAAACCACTCAAATTCATAATTTATCACTATTAATTATTTTGATTAAAAAAGTTTATTTTAATTAAAATTTATTTATTTTCACTATTCATCAAAATATGAGAGTTATCCGAAAAGTACCAAAATTTTACCCTAGGATAATTTCGATATTACGAATCCAAAAATGAAATCCATTTTGAGAGATAAAATTTATAAAATTTCAAAAAGTGGGTATTACTATTCATAACGACTATTTTGATTGGTCGTGGTGTGTGTTAGAACTCGAAGTTACGTACAACACACGCTACTGTATTATTCAAAGAGAAGCGTACCATAGAAGCTTACGGTGTTACATATTCCTCCAGGGGGTGAACAAATGGGGAGAGATGGGGGGGGGGTTAAGTTTAAATATAGAAAAATTAATTAAAAAGTTTTAATTAATTCAACCTCCAAATTAACCCGCACCCGAAACTCTTGGGGGGGGGGGGGGGGGTCAAGATTAAACCTCACCTAAGGTAAAAACCACCTCCTGAGTGCAATGGTGGTCTCATAATTTTAATCCAAGGCCCAGTTGAAATGTTATTAAACTCAACACCCGAGGCCGCAAAATTACGAAAACTCCCCTAGGGCCATTTTTCACTGACGGCCCACGCCCGCGAAAATTACACTTCTCCTAGGGTAAACAGCTCATTACGGACTCAACGGTGACCTCGGTTTTCCAATACGATCCACCATTTAAGATATACTTGAGTTAATCCATTAAATGGATAAATTAATTATTTAATTTATCCATTTCACGTTCTGATAGCGAGCGAGGGGTCAAAACGCCCCATGCCGACATGATTTTTGTCGTTCCTAGGGTAAAAACCCCATTTTGGAACCATCCATACACTCATATTTCTGATCCAGGTCACCATTTAGGAGTTATCCCACTTATTTGGTGTGCCTAGTGTGAACACACTGAAAATTTAATTCCGGCCACACCGGGGCTCGGAATCGCACGCCATCTGAAGGCGCTACTCTGGAATAACATCAAGAATATTACAGAGCATTTTATAGCAAAAAATGGGTTCTTAAATTATTCCATCCTTCATGCTTTTCATCCCTGAAAAACAAAACCAGGGAACAACTCTGGGTACTAAGCCCACACCTGGCTCTCCCGTACCCAGAAGAACTCTTACACAGTCCCGCGTCACCACACACAGACCAAAGGATTTGATATGTTCACGCGAGGTCTGCCCTTTCCGATGACATGCATATGATCACACACACTTCTTCTCAGGCGAGTCATGTGGGAGACATCGTGCACCCACTCCAGAATTTTGGGTTTGGGAAAGTTGGTAGGTAAACTCACCATTCCTTCGCACGACCTCAAACGGACCGAAGGTCCTCAGGGGTACCTCACCTCCCCAAACACACCCCTACATCGCACGCCATCACTGGAATCACCATTCGGACCTGGGACAAAGCCCGGTGATTACCTCCTTCAGAATATCCATATGGTGAAACTCCCAAGGATATCCGGTCACGCAAGGTTTCACAGTTGATGTCCCACAACTAAGACCCTCTCACACGCTCGGAAGTGAAGGAGTCAACACCATCGACTAAAGATAAAGGTTCCATGCCATTTACTCTTCCAACACAGGGTTACAATGACACCCCACGCCACCCTGGTAATAACTCAAACAAGGAGTAGGGAGAAAATAATTTCACACTCTGAGCCTAGCAATTATACTGGAAAAAGTAGAATAGTTGTAGAGCGTACCTATTATCACCTCATGATCTATAAGATCATACATATCCAAAGCACACGGCTGTGTGCAGTCCCAACTGTCAACTCCCGGAGCCTGATGTGGACTGCCTAGTGGTAATGGGAAGTCCTCGTAAATCCATCCCCCACTACCAACTCCTACCGCTCCTTTGCTAGCACCACCTCTCAAGGAGCTACTCCGATTACGACACTGCCTCTTCTATGATGGTGCACTTGCTGCCTGCCTGATTCTCTCAGCGGTCCTGGTCGGTCAGTCTTGCGCCATGTGACCTTGCTCGTTGCAAGCATAGCACCGGTGCTATATGAGATTCCATGGTGCCCTCCAGTGCCCCTATGGTGTATGACTATGCCCCTGAGTCTGGTTGTCAGAAAGCCACCTGCGTCGAGGTTCTTCTTGCCAACGCCCGCTAGCTGCGACAGACGTCTCGACTCTGTCAATCCTGCTACCACCACCAACTATAGAACGCGATAGGAAGCTCTCTATCACCAGCGCCTGCTCTAGCACCCTGGCATAAGTGGGAATGCCAAAGGTTACTATGATAGCACGAATCTCTCTTCGGAGACCCTGCTTGAACTTCTGCGCTCGAAAGTTGCCGTCGTGGACTATGTCTGGGTAAAAGCGTGCACGGTCTGCGAAACTAGCCGCGTACTCGGCCACCGTCATCCCTCCCTGCTGAAACTGCAGGAGCTCCTGAATCCGAACGGAGCATAAGCAGAAGGGGAAAAACTCCTCACGAAACAACAACTAAAAGTTGCCCCAAAAATGTGACGACTCGTCAAGAAACTGAGTCACCAGACTCCACCAACGCCAAGCTACTCCATGGAAAAGGTTGGCGGCCAAAGCCACCAAAATATCTGTCTGTGTCTGTACAAGCCTAAAAAGGTGAACCACTATACCAAGCCAAACCTCTAATTCTTGAGGTTCTGGGTCACCACCGAACCTCAGCGGTCTCTGTCACTAGAACTCACAATGCACGCTCAACCTACGCTCATGCTCAGTCTGCTCTGCTGAAGCTGTCTGCTGCTTAACAGGTGGGGGTGCTGCTACCATCCCACCCAGAGAAAGGGACTCACATGATGGGTCCTGGACCGAGGACTCGTAGCTCACAAAGTCGTCGTCACTCACCAAAGATAGTATTTTGGCTGACTGTCTTTGTGGAGACATCCTGAATATAATCATGGAGTGTCACGATCAGATAAGAATATATATATATATATATATATATCACAAAAACAACAATGGGGAGATGACTCATGAAGGATAGTCAAAGAATCAATCCTATGTGATGCACAAACCAATTTCCCTGCAATGAGTGTCTCAGCATGCCGAGTCGACAAGAGGGTTATCATGGTCCTGGTGAATGGATACGTCAGCCGCCGCACAATCACTGGACTCCCTGGCCTGAGAACCACTCTCGAGACATGTTAACACTGTTGCCCTAAATCCCAACCGATTCCTTTTTAGGGATTTCCGAACAACGTACCAAGGAACGAAACACCTATGATACCACTTTGTCACGACCCGAACCTACCCGGGCTCGAACCGCAACTACCCCAAGCCTACCTCCATAGTCCAGTGGCTGGCGACAAGCGCTGAAGGCTAAACAACTCGAGGAGGCCTTTTCCTGAGTACCTGTACACAAATGCACAACCCACTCAATGCAGAAGTGCATAGTAAAAAGAAGGTAAAGTACTAACTGCTATAAACAACCACAAAAGTCCATCGACCTCTAAATAGTACAAAGTAAAAGATGAAGATAAACTGAAAAGAAAAAGGAAAAAACACGCGCCCAACCAGAAAAGTGACACAACCTGACAATAGGTAAACAAAAGTAAAAAGCTGGGAGAGTCCCACACCTAGAACCCGACTACAACCACCGCATGTGGCCCAAGCTCCCAAACTTCAAATCTCCACTGAAGTCACGACCAACCTATCCTTCATATGCAAGGGAACACCAAGTGCAGTAAAATCCCAAGCAGGGGTGAGTATAAAAAATACTCAGTAGTATACCCTGAAGGATTGATGGAGCAAAAAAGGTGGTACCAAAGGGTGAGTAGTAGATCGAATAGGAGAAATTAAAGAAGTAAAACCGAGAGTTTAGTAAAGAGTAACAGTAGAGATTCCAGCTCAACCCCACAAGAGAAAGAAGGTAGACTCGTCTAGACACAAGGAGCTGGAAACGGTGAGAAGATGAACTTCCCATAGAGTCTTCGCTACCTATAGCAGGAGAGTAGACTCATCCAACCAAGAGAGGCTAGACACGGAAAGCACGAGGCATACCCCGCACGTCTTAACCTTTCCAGGAAAGAGAGTAACCACAAACCAAGGAGTGGGTACTAGAACAAGGTATATACCTATATATATATGCTCTGTCAAGAAACATGAACAAGGTCGTAAGGTGATCTCCGTCCCATAGCTTAGCCCAAGAAAGTGAGTAGCCAACAGTCCCATAAGTAAACGCCATCGATGCCCAACATCTTGCACGTCTGCCCCAAACTGTAAGGCAAGGGGCTCAAATCACCGCACCTTGATATTATCCACTTTGGGTGGCACTGACTCACCCTCATGGTTTTAGGTCGCGTCATAGGGACGCGTCTCAGTGGGGAAAGCACCCCTCGTACTTGAGAGTTTTGGGGGAACATCAAACCACACCTCGTCATTGCCCTGTAGTTGAGAGTTCTCCTCAAAGATGACAGGTGACCCCCTGCCCGACCCCGCTGGAGGGTAATCCCTGGAAGTCGATGGGTTCCCACTGGAGGGAGACCCAACAAGAGTCGACAGGTTCAACACTACCCAGTCCCATAAAAGGGTAATACACTGGAGGGATACCCAGCTAAAGTCATCGACGAGTCCCAATGCCCAATCCCGTAAAAGGGTACTCCACTGGAGGGAGGCTTTGAACCATCATCAGGGACTACTTGCCAGCCCAGCTAGAGGTAAAACCGGTATCGGGGACCACTTCCCAGCCCAGTTGGAGGTAAAACCAACATCAGGGACCACTTCCCAGCCCCGCTGGAGGTAAACCTGGAACCGCTCTGGCCATCCCTGCTGGATGGTACTGCTCAGTGAACACCACTGTACTGGCCATCCCTTCTAGATGGTAGAACTGGACATCCCTACGGAATGGTACCTCACTGGCTATCCCTGCTATATGGTACCGCACTAGACATCCTTGCGGGATGGTATAACCTCTTGGCTAGCCCTGCTAGAAACAACCTCCTGGGTAGAGGATCAGTGCCCGCGTAAAGTTTTGGTCACACTGAAGACATAAGAACTCTACCAGGGAACACGAAGCAACTCTGTCGACCAAACCATCGAGAATAGAACTAGGGGAAAACCAATCACCCTGCTGGTTGAAACCATCGTGAATAGGAGAAGGGGGGAACCCACTCAACCCTTCTATTTAAACAAACGAGAACAGAACTTGGGAAAACCCAACCCTGATGGTCAAACAAATGAGAATAGAACCAGGGGGATGCTCAACCCTGTTGTTCAATCAAACGAGAAAAGAACCAGGGGAAACTCAACCCTGCTAGTCAAACAAACAAGAACAGAACCAGGGGGAACTCAACCCTGATGGTAAAAAAGAGAGAAAAGAATGACCTTCTACATCGTGAGAGGTCAAAGGTACGCTAAGAAGAACACAACATGCACATGGGCCCACACGATGTGTGGCCCCAAGTCAACTCCAACCAAGTGCTCAAACGTTCTCATATACAAACATCCACATGTACCTCCAAGTGTTCTCGCATACTCCCAGAGTATGTCACGTCTCCAGCCCAAAGGCTAACATGCACACGACACCCAATGTCAATGCAGAGGCGTAAACGTAAAAATTCCAAATTTCCACCCCATCGGCCCAGGCATGGACAACTACAACTCTTCAAGCATTATTTCACTCACACGGGAGTGCATGCAATCACACGCTAAGGGTCCGCTACAAACACAGTAGGACGAACCACCACCAGAGCACCTTACATGCTTCTGTATTTAAAGAGATCTTGAAAGATACTCTGCACATCCAAACGGATTGTACCATTGTAATCCTCGAGTAAAAACATGCGAGATAGACTATTTACTCGCCTCCAACGGATATCCGATGGAAAAGTCGTCTGACACCGCTTTACGCCTGAACGACGTCCCGTGGTCCCGAGACTTGGCCCCGAAAACAGTCGGGCGCATCGCACCATTTCCATATCCTCGGAAGGACACGTCAAAAGGACTGCTCACATGAGTGCAACAGATATCCGGAGAAAAAGATGCATTTCACTGTACTGTACACGAGCGGTGCTTCGTGGGACCCACATCCCGGTCCCGAAGCACAATGAACGGATCACAGCATTGCGATCCTCTCGAAAAAGTACACAATATAGACTATTCACTTGTTTGAAATGGACACCAGATGATAAAGCTGGAAATCACCGCCGACTCCCAAAATGGACCCCACAGGGCCTGCACCAGCCTGCAGAATTAAAGCGAGCGGATTGCGCGAATGTAATTCCCTCGGAAAAAAAACCTAGAATCGACTGGTCACACGCTCCGAACGGATGTCTGATGAAAAATTTGTAAAGTGATGCACGCAGCTTAAAGGACGGGCAATGGGGCCCATGCCTCAATTCTAGCTTCAGCACCCAAAAACACACTAGAAAACTCCGGCTTAACGATAGGGTTATAATGCCACTGACGGCGCAAAAAACGGACGTCGGATGTGTCTGCACCGCCCAAAACGAAACCTCCGGAAAAACACCAAACTACTTAAAGGCGTGTTGCGCCACTGAGGCCCCCGTTTCATGAGTTAAAAACCCCCGAAACCATCTCAAAAAAGTTAGTCTCAATTTAAGGGACGCGTCGCCGCAGACGGTGCCCAAAATGGACGCTCTGCGGATGATTTATCAATATAAATCATTTTCATAATAATAATAATAATATTATTATTATTATAAACTTATTTTTTTAAACCAACTTGACCGGCCATTCTAGCCGGTCCTCTTCCGCACGCTTCCAAGCAGCACTGGACCCGAGCGGGTCCGGGTTTCTACAAACAGACTGAACATTCGGCCAGTCTTCGTCTCGCAACAGGACCTGCAGCGCGCGGGTCCTTGTCTCCCAACAAATTGGCCATTCGGCCGGTCTTCGTTGACGGACTAGCAAGACCTGCGGGTCCTGCTTCCTCCACACGCCCAAGGCCCTTGTAGAGACCCGAAACTTGACGTACATGGAGATTACATTACTTTTTCGGAATACTTAATAAATAACAAAAACAGACACACAAGGACCATAATAGTTTAATGTCTTTCGAAACTTAGAACGTAATCCTCTAATCGTGGTGAATGATCTTCAACATCTCCCATAAAGATCTTCCCCTTTTTTTCTTACCTAAAACCTTTCTTTATATCCTGGGAAAAGAAAACATAAAAAGGGTAATCTCAAATGCTCAGTAAGGGTAAGCATGGATAAAATAAAACATACCATATACATTTGAACTTAAAAAAACATGAACATTAAAAATCTTGAGCAACGACATAAAACATGGAAGTACATAAGGCATTACCATAATGGAACATAAATCATGATAAAATAGCATGGGAATAAAACATGTAATTGTGGAATCCATTAAGCACATGTAATGATTTCCATAGTAGCCAAGACATTGCTTCCAAGACCATCTTAGTGGACCAAGTCCCTTTCTGAATCGAGTTCACTCCTCGTTTCATTCCTGTTTTACTGAACCAGTTTAACCTGCCATTCCAGCCATGTCTATCTCATGAGATATATATCTTTACCCAATGCATTGGAGGGAGATATAGGTCCCACCCATCTCATAATAAAATCATTCTTACTTGTGCCACAAAATAAACATACATCATTCATAATAACCCAACGAATAAAATGGGTTTCATAAACATCATCCCATCATCACATAATCTATATAAAAGAAATGGATATCATTTCATAATAATAAAAGTGAAACCATGTAAATCATAGAGACATTACACTTGAAACATACACATATGAAATAATTTCATCTTAGATGGAAAATGGTTTCGATAAAACACTTGAAATGAATTCTTGAGGAAAATATCCTTTCTTCTTCAAAATCAATTTTTTTTTCACAAAACGTTATGAAATTTTAAAAGAAAGATATTTTATTGAAAATAGTCATGAAATCTTTTGGAGGAAGCTTCATGAAAATAAGGCTTTATAAAATCATAAAAATCCATTCGTGCCGTATAAGTAAAAAAAACAGTCTTTTCGTACTTTTGCCGGAAAAGTCAAAGAGTACCTTGTAACGTAAACAAAATAATGATTCCTTACATACCATGTAGTAAAAGTAAAAAATGGGTAAAAAAGACTTTAAACATACATGAAAACACTTTTATAAAACATGTACATGGATGATAGAAATAACCCCAGCAAATACTTACGAATATGCAATCTCAGATAAAAATGAGATTTGCAAAATTATCCCTTACCTTAGGTCCAATTTTCTTCGTAAGTGTCCGAACCTCCTGTATAATGATTTAAATAATGTTATTGATTTATTAAAGAATCATATTAATTGTTATGATATCATATATGGTTCACTTATGACTTTATATTACTCTTTCTTTTGTAAATTCCATGTTAAAGAGCGTTTTGGGTAAAATCTTTTCATTTGTCTTCCGTGTTTTGACTTGTAATTATTCATATTATTACTGATATCATGATTACTTACATCAATAATGTAAAACATGATTTATATACAATATATATTCAGAATATACATATATATAATAGATCGATAAATGGAAAGAAATACGCCATTCATGGAGACGGTAGGCCGTACGTACGCATGAACGTTGTTTTCGTTTCCTCATTGAATTGAATGGAATTAATTGGACGACATAAATATAGATATACATAAATTCAGTATTATTATGTCATATATTTCATGATTACTTATTATATATACTTTATAATCATTTATGAATGGTTAATTATTGAGAATGAATCTCATCGCGTCATGGAGACGATATTCCGTACGTACGCACGATCGATGATATCGTTCCCATGATCATCGAATTTTATTGGAGTGTATGAATACTATTAAATAATCCACATCAATTTATAATAATCATATATAGTTATTATTTACACCATTATACCCATCTAAGTAAGGTGGTGGTGGAAAATAGATTACACCACGGCGTGGAGACGGTATTCCGTACGTACGCACGCGCGGTGATTTCTTTTTCCGTAGGATAGATAGACAGTGAAATTGGGTTTTTGCATACATATAATAACATATCAGTATATGAGTGATACTTATGTTATTACTTCATAATGAAACAACCTATGAAGAAGAAATGGAAGAAGAAATAAAGTTGAAAGAATCGGTAACAGACATTACCTCTTCTTTGAAGCGCCTCTTTGAGACCTCCTATTAGGGCATTAAATTGGTCTTTGAATATGAACAGTACCTCTAGGATGTTTCTAGGGAAGTGGAGAAGAGAATTGGGCAGGGGTTGGCCGAGCATGAAGGCTCAAAGTGGTGTGTGGAAGAGAGGGAGGAGGTTCCCTTTTATAAGGGAGGAGAGGGGAACCTTTGGAATTCTTAAAAATATTAATTTATAATAAATCTAACCCCACTTAAAAACCTCCAAAAACGACTCATATTCGAATATTAGATGGTATAGGGTTGTAATCTCATAAACCAATCAAATTTAGACATGTTTGGATCTTATTTTAAACATTATCATTTTGATTTATCCTTATTTAATCTATTTAAGTTTATTTGTGGCAATAACATTCTAAATTTAAAATTATAACCTATTATTACTTATTTGTTGTTAATTTTCCATAATAGTTTACTTTATAACATTATAGACCATTTAAATTTAAATTTATAATTTTTAAATATTTTTGTGATTTTTAAACAATTTTATAATATGTTATTTTTATAAAATAACAATAGTGTCAATTTTGACACTATTCATTTATTTGAATTTAAATAAAATATATAAAGAAGATATGTTCGAACTAAAATCTTTAATAGATTTATAATATTTCATATGTATCTATAAAATTAGTGTATCACATTAAATAGTTCATATAGTATTTATTTTATTATTTTTAAAACCACTTAATTGGTTTATCTCTTAATAAAATAATTACTACAACATTTTTGTATAATTATTTAATATAATGATTTGTTGTATAAAAATTAAAAATAAAATCCTATGATTAATATAAATCTATTAACATTCACAATAATACTTTTACTCGAATTTATCATCTTAAAATCACAATATTTAAATTGTTATATTTATTAAATTATGAAGGGGACAACTTTGGCATCATTTAAAATAAAATAATATAAGTGTCATAATCACTTTTATTAGGCTCCAAACGGTTATATATTATGTCATTGGATGATTAAGGTCTATATATACACTAAAAATAAGGTTTGGTCAGGTTTTTGGTCCTTTTAATGGGTATTAGTATTTCAATAAAAACTATATTACTTATTTTCCACTTAATAAATAATTTCTGTATCATTAATGTATCAACATTAATGACAATTATTTAATCCCTAAAAATTCTAAATAAATTATCATGATGTATATAATTTTATTATCTTTCTGGAGAATATTCATGTTCGAAGTTTTATGATGTTTATCACTAAATTAAAATTATCATACTTATAAGATTTAAGAGAGTGACATGTTGTCACATTCTTTGGTTTTAATAATAATTAAATTATTTTCATGGTCAAAATCCATAAAATGAATCTAATCCTACCCTTAGGTTATATGGTTCTACTTTTAGCCATCCAATATAATTTTGGAATGTGTTATGGTAATTTTATAATATTATATTTATCCTTAATTACCTGATTTACCTTTAACTATGGTAAATAAAGTTTACCGTAGTTACTATATATAATTCACAAAAATGAAAAGTAGCTTATTAACATAATTTCGACCCACTGATTCCAAATACGGAATCCATTTTTCCAAATTCAATACACAAAAGTTGCAGAAATGAAATTAAAATTAATCTATTTGTTGAAAAAAACGGGTTTTTCTTTAAAACATTGCAAAAGATTGAATTGATTTAACCTACGAATTTAATGTAAAATAAATGCTAATGACATACATTATATTAAATAGTAAAAATATATTCTATTTATACTTTAAAACCATTCAATATTATAATTTAACCATATAAATTATTGCGATGAAAAAAGTTGTTTTTAATTAAAATATAGCGTGTTTTTACTATTCATCATAATATGAAAGTTACCAGAATAACATGAAAAATTTATCCAAAGTAAATTTTTATTTATTGATTCCAAAGAAGAATTTGATTTTGTCAAATTGAACTCATAAAAATGTCAAAAACTAGATTTAAAGTTGGTGCGCCATCAAAAGGTGGCAAAACTGCATTTTTTGAAAAATGCTTATTTTACCCGAAAAATTTATTTTGTTCTTATACCATGTTCTAGAAAATTTGTAAGATGAATAATAATGTTATAAAATTCAAAATTTAGTTAATACTATTCATAACGGCTAGTTCATAATAATATTATAATAATATATCGTTGTTTAGTAAATCCCGATATTGCGTACAACACACGCTATCGAGGAAGGTCGTGATTGCGTGTAATACAAGCCAAGTCAGGGTTGCGTGTTGTGCAAGAATCCTTCATTGTTTCGTATAAAAGAATCCAACCATATTTCATTTATACATTGAATATATATATATATATATACTCAATTTTGCGTAGAATAACTATTATCAAAATTGTGTGTAACACGATCCAAGAATAGTGTTGCGTATACTGCAAGATAATACGGTGTTGCGTATAGTGCAAGGTAATATTGGTGTAGCATACAACACAAGCCATTAATGAAATTAAAAGAATATTTTTCATAAAATCTCAGGGTGTTACATTCTACCCCCCTTAAAATGAATTTCTCCCTCGAAATTCATCGGGGTTATAAATGGTTTACTACTCGAAAGTTTGTTTAATAGAAACCCACATCGTAAAATGGAATACCAAAACATGGCTTTTAAAAACTAAAGTATGAAATGTAACGGTTATCCAAATTAACTCATCACGGGGTTTCCACGTAGAAGAAAATAGGTGAAAATATGGATATGGAAGAAAAATATAACCATCAAGTTCTGATGGAGAGTGGTAGAGAACATGGCTATGAAAAATCCAATAATCACAAAGCTATTGATTTGTGATGATCTAAGGTACCATCTGATTAATCAGATATAAGGGAACTAGGAAAACATTTTTGGTTTTCAAGATCATTTCCCTAAAGTTTATGAATTAAAAGAAATACTTGCATGATTTTGGTACAATCTCACTATTGTTCGTGAATTGAACAATTTCCACTTCATCCCTTAAAGAAATGAAGTTGAATTTTTTATTCGTGATGTGTTAGAAGATCATGTGATAGAATGATGGGTCATTCCATCTCTTTCAAACAAAAGGTTAGCAAAAGTAATAAGTCCATCTTATGGTTAGATTAATCGTATATGGTTCCAAAAATGAACTTATACTTCATATATCATACCACTTAATAAAATAAAACTAGTTTCTACTAACCAGGGACTTCCTGTAGGCCAGTGGTAGGTGATAAAGGCCAGTCACACTTCGGTTGTGGGTTCGATTCCCACAGCCTTGTCCGACGCGATGGGTTGTCGCCCGTTCTGGAGGTTGTCCTTTTTCTAAAACTACATTACTATAACATCCCATAAATAATATTGAAAAAACATCTATCCTTAAACAATACTAACTTATGTCCAACATAATCCATTCCAATCTTTAGGCTTATCCATAATACTGTAGTCTACTCTCATAATATAGTGAAAACGATTACTAGAGATTTAATACCATCGTTGATCCCCATATATCATAAGATATGTCTTGTTGGTCACATTCCAAACATTCTAAGGCCTTAATCATGTATTCTCTTGAAAAATGAATACCCATTGAACCTTAGTGAAAACATGAATGCAGTTAAAAGTTAACACTTTCCACATACCAAAATCCTCAAAATTCTATATACTCAAACCATGATATCACTTAGTCCTTATATTAATCATGAGCTCATGAATACAATCAAACATCTAATTATCTTCTTATTCCTTCATTATGCGCATATCATCTACTTTACAAAAATATCTGAATAACCTTCCATGGTTACTAGTACCATTAAACATATACTTTCAAATTCTTTTAGAAAAAATAATAGTGTAACAATCCTTAGATGATTCTTTACTCCATAGTACCATTAACTATACAACATAACTCTCGATAAACATACAATCATTCCACTACCTTCTAAAAAAACCGACTAAGCTTCAACACTTCTTTCAGCTCATATATAATTTGTAGTCTCCTCATCATCATCCACATAAATACTACCCATATGACCATGCTGATTCTCTTCATGAGATTTTCCATTAGGGCATTGGTTTGAATAATGGACATACATTCCACATTTAAAACATCTAATCATTGTTGATGTTGTAGCAATACCATTATCCTTGTCCATGGTGTTAACTGAACCTTTTCCTTTGCACTTACTGGCTTTGTGTCCTTCTTTTCCACACCCAAAGCATCTTCCAGTTCCTTTGAAACAATCTCCCTGATGCCTCTTCCCACATGATTTACATGAGGGAAATTGAACTTTCTTTCCTCTATGATCATCATGAAACCCCATCTTTCTCTTATTATCTAAGTCAGGAAACTTACCAAAGTTGATATTATTGATCATATTATGAGATTGCTGATTAGGAATAATAACGATGTTTGGACTTCCAGATCTCGTTTCATTTTGTTTCTCATGAAGAAAATCATTCCATTGTCTATCATATCCTCTATTATCGTGAATCTTCCTATTTCCAGCCATTTTCTAAAACCCAAAAAGAATAGTGTGAGAGGAAAAAATCATGCTAGAGAAAACAACATAGTAAAGGGGGAGTACACTCAATATCTAACATCTTAGGTTAAATTCTAAGATCGTTACCATAGTTCTAGGACTATATCCTATACGTATACTTATCCTTAGGGACATCCCTATACATACCTTAGAAATATCTCTAGGGATCTCACTAACGTTTTCGCATCCTAGTTTCCAAAGGTTGACTAAACCATTCCTCTGATACCAACTGTAGAGACCCGAAACTTGACGTACATGGACATTACATTACATTTTCGGAATACTTAATATATAACAAAAACAGACACATAAGGACCGTAATAGTTTAGTGTCTTTGGAAACTTGGAACATAATCCTCTAATCATGGTGAAAGATCTTCAACATCTCCCATAAAGATCATCCCCTTTTTTTCTTACCTAAAACCTTTATTTATATCCTGGGAAAAGAAAACATAGAAAGGGTGAGCTCAAATGCTCGGTAAGGGTAAGCATGGATAAAATAAAACATACCATATACATTTGAACTTAAAAAAAACATGAACATTAAAAATCTTGAGCAACGACATAAAACATGGAAGTACATAAGTCATAGACCATAATGGAACATAAATCATGATAAAATAGCATGGGAATAAAACATGTAATTGTGGCATCCATTAAGCACATGTAATGATTTCCATAGTAGCCAAGGCATTGCTTCCAAGACCATCTTAGTGGACCAAGTCCCTTTCTGAATCGAGTTCACTCCTCGTTTCATTCCTGTTTTACTGAACCGGTTTAACCTGCCGTTCCAGCCATGTCTATCTCATGAGATATAAATCTTTACCCAATGCATTGGAGGGAGATATAGGTCCCACCCATCTCATAATTAAATCATTCTTACTTGTGCCGCAAAATAAACATACATCATTCATAATAACCCAACGAATAAAATGGGTTTCATAAACATCATCCCATCATCACATAATCCATATAAAAGAAATGGATATCATTTCATAATAAGAAAAGTGAAACCATGTAAATCATAGAGACATTACACTTGAAACATACACATATAAAATAATTTCATCTTAGATGGAAAATGGTTTTGATAAAACACTTGAAATGAATTCTTGAGGAAAATATCCTTTCTTCTTCAAAATCAATTTCTTTTCACAAAACGTCATGCAATTTTAAAAGAAAGAGATTTTTTTGAAAATAGTCATGAAATATTTTGGAGGAAGCTTCATGAAAATAAGGCTTTATAAAACCATAAAAATCCGTTCGTGCCGTATAAGTTAAAAAAACAGTCTTTTCATACTTTTGCAGGAAAAGTCAAAACGTACCTCGTAACGTAAACAAAAGAATGATTCCTTACATACCATGCAGTAATAGTAAAAAATGGGTAAAGAGGACATTAAAGATACATGAAAACACTTTTATAAAACATGTAAATGGATGATAGAAATAACCCCAGTAAATACTTATGAATATGCAATCTCGGATAAAAATGAGATTTGCAAAATTATCCCTTACCTTAGGTCCAATTTTATTCGTAAGTGTCCGAACCTCCTGTATAATGATTTAAATAATGTTATTGACTTATTACAGAATCATATTAATTGTTATGATATCATATATGGTTCACTTATGACTTTATATTACCCGTTCTTTTGTAAATTCCATGTTAAAGAGCGTTTTGGGTAAAATCGTTTCATTTGTCGTCCGTGTTTTGACTTGTAATTATTCATATGATTACTTAGATCATGATTACTTACATCCAGAATGTAAAACATGATTTATATATAATATATATTCAGATTATACATATATATAATAGATCGATAAATGTAATGAAATACACCGTTCATGGAGACGGTAGGCCGTACGTACGCATGAACGTTGTTTTCGTTTCCTCATTGAATTGAATGGAATTAATTGGATGACATACATATATATATATATATACATAAATCCAGTATTATTATGTCATATATTTCATGATTACTTATTATATATACTTTATAATCATTTATGAATGGTTAATCATTGAGAATGAATCTCATCGCGTCGTGGAGACGGTATTCCGTACGTACGCACGAGCGATGATATCGTTCCCATGATCATCTAATTTTATTGGAGTGTATGTATACTATTACAGAATCAATATCAATTTATAATAATCATATATAGTTATTATTTTCACCATTATACCCATCCAAGTAAGGTGGTGGTGGAAAATAAATTACACCACGGCGTGGAGACGGTATTCTGTATGTACGCACGCGTGGTGATTTCTTTTTCCGTAGGATGGATAGATGGTGAAATATGGTTGTTTCAAACATATAATAGCATATCAGTATATGAGTGATACTTATGTTATTACTTCAAAATGAAAGAACCTAAGAAGAAGAAATGGAAGAAGAAATAAAGTTGAAAGAATCGGTAACAGACATTACCTCTTCTTTGAAGTGCCTCTTTGAGACCTCCTCTTAGGGCACTAAAATTGGTCTTTGAATATGACCAGGACCTCTAGGATGTTTCTAGGGAAGTGTAGATGATAATTGGGCAGGGTTTGGCCGAGATTGAAGGCTCAAAGTGGTGTGTGGAAGAGAGGGAAGAGGTTCCCTTTTATAAGGGAGGAGAGGGGCACCCTTAGAATTCTTAAAAATATTAATTTATAATAAATCTATCCCCACTTAAAAACCTCCAAAAACGACTCATATTCAAATATTAGATGAGATAGGGTTGTAAGATCATCAACCAATCAAATTTAGACATGTTTGGATCTTATTTTAAACCTTATCATTTTGATTTATCCTTATTTAATCTATTTATGTTTATTTGTGGTAATAAAATTCTAAATTTAAAATTATAAAAAAAATCACTTATTTGTTGTGAATTTTCTATAATTTTCTAATTTATAAAATTATATACCATATAAATTTAAATTTATAATTTTTAAATATTTTTGTTATTTTTAAACAATTTTATAATATGTTATTTTTATAAAATAACAATAGTGTCAATTTTGACACTATTAATTTATTTGAATTTAAATAAAATATATACAGAAGATATGTTCGAACTAAAAACTTTAATAGATTAATAAAAGGTCATATGTA
This sequence comes from Viscum album, assembly GCA_963277665.1. Classification (NCBI taxonomy): domain Eukaryota; kingdom Viridiplantae; phylum Streptophyta; class Magnoliopsida; order Santalales; family Viscaceae; genus Viscum; species Viscum album. The sequence continues at coordinate 267,033,921 of OY728143.1, read as the reverse complement.
TCTATAAAATTAGTGGATAACATTAAATAGCTCATATAATATTTATTTTATTATTTTTAAAACCAGTTATTTGGTTTATCTCTTAATAAAATAATTACTACAACATTTTTGTATAATTATTTAATATAATGATTTGTTGCATAAAAATTAAAAATAAAATCCTATGATGAAGATAAATCTATTACCTTTCACAATAGTACTTTTACTCGAATTTATCATCTTAAAATCACAATATTTAAATTGTTATATTTATTAAATTATGAAGGTGACAACTTTGGCATCATTTAAAATAAAATAATATAAGTGTCATAATCACTTTTACAAGGCTCCACATGGTTATATTTTAGGTCATTGGATGATTAAGGTTTATATATACACTACCAATAAGGTTTGGTCAGGTTTTTGGTCCTTTTAATGCGTATTAGTATTTCAATAAAAACTATATTACTTATTTTCTACTTAATAAATAATTTCTGTATCATTAATGTATCACTATTAATGAAAATTATTTAATCCATAAAAATTCTAAATAAATTATCATGATGCATATAATAATATTAGATTTCTGGAGACTATTCATGTTCGAAGTTTTATGATGTGTATCACTAAATTAAAATTATTATACTTATAAGATTTAGGAGAGTGACATGTTGTCACTTTCTTTGGTTTTAATAATAATTAAATTATTTTCATGGTCAAAGTCCATAAAATGAATCTAATCTGACCCTTAGGTTATATAGTTCTACTTTTAGCCATACAATAGAATTTTGGCATGTGTTAGGGTAATTTTATAATATTATATTTATCCTTAATTACTCGATTTACCTTTAACAATGGTAAATAAAATTTACCGTAGTTACTATTCATAATTCACAAAAATGAAAAGTAGCTTATTAACATAATTTGGAACCACTGATTCCAAATATGGAATCCATTTTTCCACATTCAATACACAAAAGTTTCAGAAATTAAATTAAAATTAATCCCGTTGTCGAAAGAAAATGGGTTTTTCTTTAAAACATTGCAAAAGATTGAATTGATTTAACCTACGAATTTAATGTAAAATAAATGCTAATGACATACATTATATTAAATGGTAAAAATATATTATATTTATACTTTAAAACCATTCAATATTATAATTTAACCATATAAATTATTGTGATGAAAAAAGTTGTTTTTAATTAAAATATAGCATGTTTTTACGATTCATCAAAATATGAAAGTTACCAGAATAATATGAAAAATTTATCCAAAGTAAATTTTTATTTCTTGATTCCAAAAAATAATTTTATTTTGTAAAATTGAACTTATAAACGTGTCAAAAACTAGATTTAAATTGGTTGCGCCATCGAAAGGCGGCAAAACTGCATTTTTTGAAAAATACTTATTTTACCCGAAAAATTTATTTTGTTCTTATACCATGTTCTAGAAAATTTATAAGATGAATAATAATGTTATAAAATTCAAAATTTAGTTAATAATATTCATAAAGGCTAGTTCATAATAATATTATAATAATATATCGTTGTTTAGTAAAACCCGGTATTGCGTACAACACACGCTATCGAGGAAGTTCGTGATTGCGTGTAATGCAAGCCAAGTCAGGGTTGCGTGTTGCACAAGAATCCTTCGTTGTTTCGTATAACAAAATCCAACCATATTTCATTTGTACATTTAATATATATATATATATATATATATTCAATGTTTCATAGAATAACTATTATCAAAATTGTGTGGAAGACGATCCAAGAATAGTGTTGCGTATACTGCAAGATAATACGGTGTTGCGTATAGCGCAAGGTAATCTTGGTGTAGCATACAACACAAGACATTAATGAAATTAAAAGAATATTTTTCATAAAATATCAGGGTGTTACAGCCCTTCCTTAGGCTCCCCCTCGATCACGGCACTGCGTCGGACTCCGGCCGCATCACCCCTCCGTCGGACGCCCTCGGCTCCTCTGCCTTCTGCAGCGCTACCCCGAGGCCGCCGCACTACACCGATCGACGCCGCCTCACACCCGACGCCCCCTCTTGTATCCACCCTCACCGGCTCCCTACTCCGGTCACTGCCTGCTTGAACACACCCCGGCCGCCCGCGCCGCCCTCTGCCAGAACCCCCAAAGCCCACCGGAGAAACTCCAAAACCACCGGAAAAACACCAAAACCCACAATCTTCGGCGGACAACCGAGAATGCCCCGAGAATCAAATTTTTAAACTGAAACATGTATACGGAATCTTAGAATAGATACTACTTAAATATGGGATTTTATCGAAGAAATAACAACAATTCAGCGCTATGAATCATGATCAATGTAGGTGCAGGATTTTAAATAATAAACAAGATCCTACCTGCAGGGGCGTAGCCCGACGCTTCACCGATGACCCGCCGGAGCTGCCACACCTCATTGGAGAGGTGGAGGAGAGGAGTGGGGTTCCTACATGGTTGAGATCTTCTGCCAGGGGGTGAACAAAGGGGGAGAGAGAGGGGGGGCTAAGTTTAAATAGAGAAAAATTAATTAAAAAGTTTTAACTAATTCAACCTCCAAATTAACCCGCACCCGAAACTCTAGGAGGGGTCAAGATTAAACCTCCCCTAGGGTAAACACCACCTCCCGAGTGCAATGGAGGTCTCCGAATTTTAATCTTCGGCCCTGTTCAAAAGTAATTAAACTCAACGCCCGAGGCCGCAAAATTACGAAAACGCCCCTGGGGCCATTTTTCTCTGACAACCCGCGCCCACAAAAATTACACCTCTCCTAGGGTAAACGGCTCGTTCCGGAGTCAATTATTCCCTCAGTTTTTCAATCCGAGCAACCGTTTAAGAGATAATTGAGTTAATCCATTAAACGAATAAATTTATTATTTAATTTATCCATTTTACGTTCTGATAGCGAGCGAGGGGTCCAAATGCCCCGCACCGACATGATTTATGTCATTCATAGGGTAAACACCCCATTTCAGACCCATTCGTACACTCATATTTCTGATTCAGATCACCATTTAGGAGTTATCCAATTTATTTGGTGTGCCCAGTGTGAACGCACAGAAAATTTAATTCCGGCCACACCGGGGCTCGGAATCGCACGTCGTCTGAAGGCGCTGCTCTGGAATAACATGAAGAATATTCCAAAGTCTTTTATAGAAAAAAACGAGTTCTTAAAATTTATTATTTGAGGTTTTTTTTACATAAGTATCTACTGGGACCCCTTTATCGTCCACATCCTTGTTTCTTAAAAATGTATTCCAAAACATTTTTACTATTTATTAGACTATGGGTTAAAGTCATTTATACACTTTTTTGACTTTTTATAAAATGGTTTTAAAGGAATATTTCCGTCATTTTCCAAACCAGGTATCTTATGACATTTTCGACAATATTAAGGTAAGAATGTTTTTTTAACTTATACGGCGGGTGCAGCTATTTTCCGCCGTTATAACATCATCGAAGCTTCCCTTACAATCTTATAAGAATATTTTTAAAAATAAATGTTTTCTTTATAATTATGTCTCTTAAATGATTTCAAAATAGAAAGAGATATTTCTCTCAAATAGTTGTGATTTCATCTATGTCAACATCCTTTAATAAATTTTACACTTGTTAAAAGTTGATTTATTATGATATAAATCTTCCATATTGTATTTATGGTTTTGTGATATGTTTGACTGTAGATGAGTTATTTTAATACCATTCATGGTTTATGGTTAAAGTATTGAAATTTCATATGCTAGTTTTAATACGAATGAATATGTTATATTTCAACATTTTCTTAAGATGAATGTATTGGGCTAGTATGTTTCGGGTTGGGGACCGGTAAAATTAAGCCCTCCGGGTTGGGGTCCGGTTACATTAGACCCTCCGGGTTGGAGTCTGGTTATAGATGCTCTCCGGGTTGGATTACAGTTACAGAGGCTCTCCGGGTTGGAGTCCAGTTACAGAGGCTCTCCAGGTTAGAGTCCAGTTACAGAGGCTCTCCGGGTTGGAGTCTGGTTACAGAGGCTATCTGGGTTGGGGTCCAATTACAGTTAGTCCTTAGGTCATGGAATGAGGTCTTGGCACAAAAATTATAGTGTGGTAATGTACATTCCCTCATTATGAAATTAGTTATTACATGTGATTATTCGACTATTAGAATATCTATGAGCATGTTTATATGGTAATGTTTGATTTATTTTTGCTATATTATGTTCATGTTTATGTTTAAAAGGATATTGTTTTATTTAAACATCTTGCCTCAAAATTTTATATCTTCTGCTAAATTATTTACCCTTAGTGAGCATCTGAGATCACCACTTTCTATTGTTTTATTTTCCCAGGATCCTAAGAAGTGTTTTATGTTTGAGATGTAGGGTTAAGATAAGGGAACAATGGCATTATCAAAGGATTTTCTTTATGTTTTACGTTGGAAAGTGTAATGTCACGTTCATGCATGTAATCTGTTTCCCAAGACTGCTAAACTGATCATTCTTTCGGGACATGATTTATTATAATCATGCTAATGTATTAAAATATTGCATCGAATCTGGGAATCTAGGGTTGGTGAGTTACACTCAGTTAGAATTATTTATAGTGGAATGCTTTGGGTGTCACCCCTTGGACTATACTTAGACCCCTTTATAGCCAGACTACATATAATACTTCTATGAGTTGGATAACCCCAGAGGTCAAGGATGCTTTGTTAAACCTTGGATTCTCTTTCATTATTATTATGGTATATTCTAGTGATATTGATAATTTCAAATGAAATATATATATATAATTAACATAAATTCATTAATTAAATTATCTCATGTTCATATAAATTACCAGATAAGGATTAAGTAGGTATGATATATTATTTTGGAATTACTTTACATTTATATATACCTTCACACTACTTAGTTTATAGTAACAGATTGGATTGTATAGATGTTGTTGGTGGTGGGATACTGAGATTTATCTAACATGCTATCTATTATCCTGTTGGTACTCAAGAATATTATTTGATAATAGTTATGGACAAGGGGAAGAATCCAAATTTAGACACCTGACTTGATTGTTGTCTTAAGATGGAGCTTTTTAGTTGATGATCGGGCTAGTTCTGGAGATGCCTAAATAATTTTTGGTATTTCTGTTCTTTTATATATAATGTACTACACTTTTTTCCTTTTTATTTATATACATGTTTTTTTTAATTTGAGAGACATCAAATTACATCATAATTTTTCATCTTTTGAGTTGATTATTATTGATGGTGTACTTTTCTTACTTTTGCTTCCAATCTTGTTTATTAATAATTTTGATTCTTCTATTTTTATCCATATTCTATATTATATCCATTATGATGAAATATTAAATGATAGAATGGTATCCTCAATGACACACCGTAGGCCCCTATCACTAGTTGACTATCTACGGTGTATGAGAATGCATGCTTGAGTATATGCGGCCAACCCGGTTTTGGGCACGTTTGAGTGGTACCCGGGATAGGACGTCACAAAGAGGTATCATATGGGGTATTTCTTTTATTTTGTATTTTTATTTGGAATATAGATAGAATATTGGGAACATGTTTTAACTTTTTCATAAACTATTCCTGGGAGTAGCTAACCCATGTTTGGGGTAAATACCAAGTTTCCTAGGAATGTGATATTGATGTTTTGTATTTTTCATATCACGGTTGATATAATTTCACTGTTGGGTGATGAAAATGAATTATGGTATTTGTAATTCTTTATGGATAATTATATTGTCCCAGTACGAAAAGGATAATTGTTTCCTACATCATTATAGGGACCTATAATTCACATTCCATACATATGCTGTTCTATATAGGTGAATTTTATTGTTTTTATTGCCTATGTTTCCTATGATTGTTGAGTGATCTATGGTTGTTATATATGACTCTGTTGAAAATATCTTCTTTAGGGTAAGTAAATTATTTATTTAAAGTGTCATTATCAATCTAAATAGTTTTTTTTGTATAGGTTGATGGTGGAATAAAAAATTACTAGTTTCTACCCATGTCAGCTAAGTACCTCGGGTAACATGAGCTGTGATTTGGCTGCGATCACATGATTACTAATTTCAATTATAAGGTTATGGGCCCTTATGAATTGGGAATGGAAATTTAATAAGTTAATCCAACTTACTTTTTACACACTACATTCTGATACCAAATGTAAGACTACTAATTAGAAATTAAATGGGTGTCTCTTTCAGTTAGAAAGTGTAAGGGCCTTTATTAGTTGGGAATCATGATCCATTTAATCGAACCTTGTTATATGGATAAAGAAAATAAAAACTCTATATTTAAAAATTGTTTTATAAAATTAATACTTAAGGGGAAATTGATCCTTCACCAAATGAAATTCTAGTAAATTAAATTTAAACACTAACCAATACCCTATCCTTCTAAGCGGGTAGTTAAGGTATACCACAGGTAGTAAGACCTTTAACTTATGATTTTATTCCTATAGTGTTTATATATGTTTTAAATATATTTTGGGGTATGTTATTGGAATTTTTAGAGATATTTCACAACAATGTCCTTTAGTAATTCTCATGGAGGGTGGCGATGATCACACATGGTGGGCCCTGATCCACCATTGATCCCTCTAATAGTTCCAAAAATGGCCCCACTTATTATTACTGAAATGGGAACTAACTCTTATATTTGAGATGGTTTTTTATATATGATTAAGTCCATGTATATAGGTCCATGAAATGTACCTACTATGGATATTATGACTCATGAGTTCTAAAATAAACATCCTTTCATCTTTTTTGGGGATAATGGTCCTCAAGATGATGAGTCTTGGATAAAGGAAATATTATTTATCCTTAATAATCTGGATATGACTAAAAATATGAGGGTTAATGTTTACACCTACATGTTTTATTGTTCGTCTAAGCGCTAGTGCGGTGTGATTACCCAGGCTGGTCATCATCAGGGCATGGTCTGGGCTGACTTTTAAACTACCTTCTATGATTAATATTTTCCTCAAACACTGGGAGATAACCATTTGATCACGTTGTTGTGAAACGTCAAATTGGTAGTTATTTAAAGAATATTTTTTAGTCTAGGGATTACGCTAGCTTTCCTCTCTAGGAGCGTTGTTATCTTATAATGTATATTTTTAATAAAGATTACAAAAAGAGGGCGGTGGTTTTGAAAACAGTTTTAAAATATAAAATGAATTAATTAAAGAGTTTAATAGTTTTCAATTAAAGGTGGTATTTTATAATTATGAGTTAAAAGGGTTCATTTTGAGTTCACTAAACACATTGAAATATCCTTGTTCTCGGATACTAATTAAGGTTTGATGTAAGTCTTTTGTTGAAATCAATCGGAATCCCGATTACTTTCCAAGCTCTTATATTAAAGCACGTTAAGCCAAACCATGAAATAACAACTGTATAGCCAAGGCCCAGATCAAATTCATGGTATAATAGCTTAAAAAGAAAATTTAAATCTCAAATAAGTGTGGAAGAAAATAATTCTTGTGTTTTCCAATCGGAACAACACAAGACACACACTCAAAACTTAACACCGATCGGTTAAAAGTAAAGAGAATTTCATTCAGTTAAATTAAAAAAATGATAAATCAAAGTAAGATACTTCTAAATGAAATGTTTTCAAACCCAAAATACATCAAACCAGTAATACTAAATGTTCTGGAACTCCTTTTACATGTGTATAGCTCCCCCACAATGAATGCCCACCGTTTAGCTCAACATCGAGAGGAGGAGAAAGCTCGGGTGGAACTCCTTATCCATTCATGACTAACCTATGATGATAGGGGCCTCCAAAACATCTTGGATGATGAGATGAATCCTATGGAACTCTAAATTGGAAGCACTTCTCTCCTTGTTCGAACTCCCCAAATGTGGTACCCATGGTGCTCCTTTATAGCAAAAAATGGGAGGTGGTTTTGGGAACACAGATTGTTTAAAACCAATTGTCCCATTGTTTTCGGGATCCTTAAAGTCTTAAAGAACTTTTGAAAAAACTAAAAAGTTGTTCCCCCAAGTATTTTATATTTCCACCAAAATTTTGGCTTCATTTTGAAACCTACATCTGGAGATATAGACATCACATTGCACACAACTTTTGACTCCGTGAAGATTCGCTAACCTAGACAGATCACTTCAGTGGGGCCTCTTAATGGACGAATGTGGATTGGGTGTCTTCTTAATAGTTGTATAAAATTTAATTTTGGACCATCCCCCAATGTATCTGACCATTTGGATGTATGGAGATTTCATACTGTACCAAACAATGGAAAGCCGTTCATGGAACCCATGCAGTTTTGGCTCATTTTCCTTTTGGATTATCTCCGTGGCCTCCAAATCACCTTCTCCTACAATGGAATCATCAAAACAAGTAAAATTTTCCTTTTTAACAGTGATAAACCCAAAATAAATGACTCAAACATGTAATTAATGTTTTATTATTTTTATAATTTTTAATATAAAACAATTTTCCCACAGTGGGATTAAGGTGAAAACGAAACAGTGAATCACAATGCGATCACACCCCCATACCTAAACATTTGAAATCCTTGGAAAAGATAAATTTTGAGAAACTATGTATATAGATATTACCAACAACATGAAGATTTACCATTTAAGGAAATTTTAATTCATTAATGTAATGCAATCAATGCACAAACCACCCCAAGGAGTTTTTCCCTGTGAAAATTGAAAAAGATTTCTCATAAGTCATATCACAGTGAAATTAAAAGAGATTAATGATATAAAATTTAACAAAGAATTTAGATGTAAACCATGCCACTAACTCTCTATGTGTGTGTGTGAAAATCATTTCTTGCTATTCTTTCCACTTTTTATGCAATAAATATAGGTTATTTTAACATTTTTTAGCTTAAATGATGTTGTCCACTAAACATTCCCTACATCCTTTGAAATCATATTTCAAGACCCACTCACTTAAGCATTCCCAAAATTCAAACCATAAGCTCCCAACCTAGATATCCCCATATGTCTCACATTTTAATACTCCCCTCATTTATTATTTTTATTTCAAAAGTTTCATTTGGAACAAATCTCACACGCATCTATCAACCCTTGTTTGATCTACTCACAATAAAAATTTTAATAGTTATAACAAGATCATAGGTTGAGGAGGAGTGGTTGTTGACCTTCCCAAGACATAACCCAATTTAGTTTTTATTTTTTTTCAGTGTGTACAAGAGTCGGAAATTAGGTACACCAGCATAGGTTAATATGGTATTGTAATGAAATAGATCAGATATGAAACGAACATATGAAAATATCATTTTAAGATGAAAATTGTTAGCCTAAAATATATTTACCTTCTATTAAGTATGAAATATCCACACATTGTGGTTTGGTGGAAAAATGTGTGGAGATATTAGTGACACAGTTTTCCCAAAAACTAATCACACAATGGGCATTAGTAATATCAAAGGTTTCATAGAGGTAAAACTATTTATATCATTGAAAGAAAACCAATTCACTAAAAATCACTCCCTGATGATAAATTCATACAAAAATCCATTCTATAACAGAGTCAGTTTTTCATCAAATGTTAAATCAACATGAAATCAAAAATTTAAACAATCATTTTCACAAAGTTCCATGATTTTGTGACCATAAGGGCGGGGGGGGGGGGGGAGTAAACATACCATAAAGAAGGAGAAAATGATAAGAAATAAGAAAGTCTATGAAAATAATAATGAACTGAACAAGATGGGGAAAATGGAAAATACCATAAATAAGGCAAAAAATAGAATAAAGAAAAAGACGATGAAAATCCTAATGAACTCAGAAAGACAAGGAAAAGTAAAAATACCATAAAGAAGGAGAAAAATAGAATAAAGAAGAAATACTATGAAAATACTAATGAACATAGGAATGTATCCATCCCTACACCTAGAATGTGTAGTGTCCTCACTATAATAAAATAAAATGTGGGAAGTAAGGTAAAAACTTGGGGGGTTTCATTGGTATGTTGCTTTTTGAACACGAAGTTCCTCAATCGGGAAAACCAGAAGGGCTTCATGGAAGTGATTTAGTATCATCCCATTGACAGTGAAGGTTTTCTTTGTTTCTTCATTGTGAACCTGAACAACACCAAATGGAGATACATTAATAATAGTGTACGGTCCAAACTAACTAGAATAAATCTTTCCAAGATGTAACTTCAGCCATGAAATGTAAAGGAGGTCCTTCTGCCCAATGTGGAACTAAAGATGAAGGATGATATGGTCGTGGGAATCCTTGGTTCGCTGCTTATAAATCCTAGATTTCTCATATGAATCTATGCGCATTTTCTATAGCTCATGAATCTATAACTTCCTATGAGAACCTCTATCATAATGGTTATAATTACATTTTTTAATGGCCTAGTAGGCTTGGAGCTCAATCTTAAGAGGGAGGTGGAAACTTTTTCAAAAAACAAGAAAATAAGGTGATATTCCAATGGGAGTTTCAAAGGCAGTATGGTAAGCCCGTAATAAATCATTGAGTCTAAGAATCCAATCTTTTCTATTGAATTGAACCATTTTTTCAAGAATTTGTTTTACCTCTCTATTTGACACCTCATCTTGACCATTGGTATGTGGGTGATATATAGTAGAAACTCGATGAGAGACCCCATACTAACACAAAAGTGATTGCATTGTTTGGTTTTAGAAATGGGAACCCCGGTCACTAATGATGATCCTAGGTAATCCAAACCTACAAAAATCTGAGTTCTCAAAAATTCCATAACTGTTTTGGAATCATCTTTTCTTTGTGGATTGTGACTCTACCCATTTTTATACATAATCGACCACCAGAATAATGTACAAGTTTCTATAGGAATTGGGAAATATACCTATAAAGTCAATCCCCCAAACCTTAAAAATGTCATGAAAGAGCAGTGATTGTTATAACATTTCATTTCTTTTAGAGACATTCCCCATTCTTTAACAACAAGGACAAGATTTAAAAAATTCATGGGTGTAGAGACCCGAAGCTTGACGTACATGGACATTACATTACATTTGCGGAATACTTAGTACATAACAAAAACACACACTAAAGGATCGTAATAGTTTAGTGTCTTTGGAAACTCGGAACGTAATCTTCTAATCGTGGTGAAAGTTCTTCAATATCTCCCATAAAGGTCATCCGTTTTTTTTTACCTAAAACCTTTCTTTATTTCCTGGGGAAAAGAAAACATAAAAGGGTGAGCTCAAATGCTCAACAAGGGCAATAAAGGAAATAAAAATCATATCATATCTTTTTGAAAATCATAACCTGCAAAAGAGATCATAAAATCTTAATAAATCATAGAATTGAAAATGAGATCCCCATAATCATAACATGAAACTTGAAACTTTGTGGCATGCACACATAATCATGGAAAATCATTTCTTGTTAGTCATGACTCATTGCCAAGACTATCTTAGTGGACAAAGTCCCTTTCTGAATCGAGTAACCCTCGTTTCAGTCCTGTTTCACTGAACCGGTATAACCTACCGTTCCAGCCCTGTCTATCTCATGAGATATAAAATCTTTACCCAATGCATTGGAGGGAGATATAGGTCCCACCCATCTTATAATGAATCCTTTCTTATGTGTGCCACATAATCATAAATCATACATCATCGCATAACCCATGTAATAAAAATGGGATTCTTAAACAACATGACATCATAAAACAATTCATATAAGATAAAGGAATTCATAAAAATGTTTCCATCACAACATAATCAAATCCATGTAATAATAGGGGTAAAAACAGAACCCTTTTATTATCTTAGATGGAAAATAATTTTGATAAAATACTTGAACTCCATTCTTGAGGAAAATATCCTTTCTACTTTAAAAATTTTTTTTTTCCTTTCATAACATGTCATATGACTTTAAAATAAAAGAAGTTGATTAAAAATAAACTTGAAAACTTGTAAAGGAAGCTTCTTGGAAATAATGTTTTAAAAATCCATTCATGCCGTATAAGTTAAAAAAAACATTCTTTGTACTTTTGTCGGAAAAGTCAAAAAGTACCTCGTACGAAAAAACGACAAAAGATTCCTTTCATATTCTTTACTAAAAACTCACCGAAGGGTAAAAATTGGATTTAAACTATTGTAAGTGGATGGAAATAATATTACATATTGATGAAACATGGATGTGGATGATAAAATACACCCCAGTAAATACTTACGAATAAACAATCTCGGATAAAAATGAGATTGTGATATTTCCCTTACCTTAGGTCCAATTTGCTTCGTATGTGTCCGAACCTCCTGTATAATGATTTAAATAATGTCATTGACTTATTACAGAATCATATTCATTGTTATGATATCATATATGGTTCACTTATGACATTATATTACCCGTTCTTTTGTAAATTTCATGTTAAAGAAGCGTTTTGGGTAAAATCGTTTCATTTATCGTAGGTGTTTTGACTTGTTGTTCTTGACATCATTATTACTTATATCATGATTTACTTACTTCCAGAATATAAAATATGATTTATATATCATATATATTTAGTATATATATATATATAATAGATATATAAATAAAATGAAAAACACCGTTCATGGAGACGGTAGTCCGTACGTACGCATGAACGCTGTTTTTCTTTCCTTATTGTCTTGAAATGGAAGTAAGTAGATGACATACATATGTATATATATACATAAATCCAGTAGCTTTATAATGTCATATATTTCATTATTATTTCTTATATATACATTATAATCATTCTTAAATGGTTAACATGGAGAATGAATCTCATCGCGTCGTGGAGACGGTAGTCCGTACGTACGCACGAGCGATGATATCATTTCTATAAATATTGAATTGAATTGGAGTGGATTATACAATATATCAGAATAAATATGATGTTGTAATAACTATGTATAGTTATTCTTTACACCATTATACCCATCCATGTAAGGTGGTGGTGGAAAATAGATTACACCACGGCGTGGAGACGGTATTCCGTACGTACGCACGCGCGGTGATTTCTTTTTCCGTAGGATGGATAGATGGTGAAATAGGGTTGTTTCATACTTATAATAACATATCCGTATATGAGTGATACTGATGTTATTAATTCATAATGAAACAACCTAATAAGAAGAAGTGGAAGAAGAAATAAAGATGAAAGAATTGGTAACGGTAATTACCTCTTCTTTGAAGTGCCTCTTTGAGACCTCCTCTTAGGGCACTATAATTGGTCTTTGAGGAAGACCAGAACCTCTAGGATTTTTCTAGGGAAGTGGAGAAGGAATTTTGGCAGGGGTTGACCGAGCTTGAGTGCTCAAATTGGTGTGAGGAGGAGGGGGAGGAGGTGTCCTTTTTTAGGGGAGGAGAGGGGTACCTTAGGAATATGTCAAAATATTATTTTATATTAAAGTCAAAATCGGTTTATAATGGTTCCAAAGGGTCTTATTTCGAAGATAAAGTGGGGATGGGTCGAAATACTATCAACCAATAGAATTTAGACAAGTTTAGGATATTATTTTAACCTTATCAATTAGATTTAACTCTAAGTTAAATAATTTAACTTTTACCATGTCTTTTTGTTTTCTTTCACTATATGGTTAATACACTTACTATAACATGCCAAACGAACCCCAAATTGTTTATTATTAATATATATATCCTTATATAAGTCATTTGGCCGAACCTTAGATTTTTAGGAATACAATAACAATTAATAATATAATATTTTATTTAAAAACTATTTTGTGTCAATTTTGAAACTATTTGATATATGATTTTTGTGAAAGTCATAACAGAATTAAATGTTCGAACCAAGTTGATTAAATCAACATTAATATATCATAGTAACCTAGAAAATTAGTGGAATTCATAAAAAATCTCAAATTACATTTATTTTGGTGTTTATAACATCAATTATGTCAATATTTCATTAATAAGATAATTACTGCATCATCGTTGTGTCATAAATAAATTAAATTATTTTATGTCTAAAAATTACAAATAAAATACCATCATGTAGGAAATCTTTTTATCTTTCTAATGAATATTTACAATCGAATTTATCTTATGTATAACCCCATATGAAAAATGATTTACTTATTAAACTTTGATTTTAACTATTTTAACATTTCTTTAAATAAATTAATAATAAATTTCCTAATCTAATCCAAGTGGGCCTAAATGGTCATATTTTATTCCTAAGTTTGTTTTTGGTCGAATTACACTTGTCCAATAGAATTAGGACATGTTTTAGGGTAATAGTAATATCATATTTACCCTTAGTTACCCTATTTACTATTAACCGCGGTAAAAAAAGTAAAAAGTTACTATTCACAAAAAAATTATTTTCATCTCATTGAACCACATTTTAGTCCTTGATATTAACCGTGTCTCTCAGATTTTAGAAATTCCATTCACAGAAGCGGAAAAATTAAGTTTTATGAAAAATTCAGTTTTTTTAACTACCACTTAGTAGTTTCACTATTCATCAAAAATTGATGTTTTTCAGAACAATGCCAAAATTTCATCCTAAGCTATATTTCATATTCCGAATTCAAAAATGAAATCTATTTTACCAAATTCATAACATAGAAGTTGCATTAATTAATTTTATAATTAAATCCCGCTGTTAAAATAAATAACGTGTTTTTAGGAAACAATATATATCAAAAGATTGACACTTGATTATGTCTGGTTTAAATGTGAAATTACAACCAACGACCAACATTGTATTAAATTGTAAAAATATATTCTAAATATACTTTAAAACCACTCAAATTAATAATTTATCACTATTAATTATTTCGATTAAAAAATTTGTTTTTAATTATAATTTAGTAATTTTTCACTATTCATCAGAATATGAAAGTTATCCGAAAAGTACCAAAATTTCACCTTAGGCTAAATTCGATACTCCGAATCCAAGAATGAAGTTCATTTTGAAAAATAAGATTTACAGAATTTTAAAAAGTGGTTATTACTATTCATAACGGCTAGTTTTAATAATATTTTAATAGCACATCGTTGTTTAGTGAAACTCGGTATTGCGTATTACACACGCTATCGAGGAAGGTCGCGATTGCGTGTAATGCAAGGCAAGACAAGGATGCGTGTTGTGCAAGCTCCTTTTGGTGTAGCGTACAACACAAGACATTAATAAAATTAAAAAGAATATTTTTTTTATAAAATCTTGGGCTGTTACATTCTACCCCCCTTAAAATGAATTTCGCCCTCGAAATTCGTCGGGGTTATAAATGGTTTACTATTCGAAAGTTTCTTTAATAGAAACCCACATCGTAAAAAGGAATATCAAAACCAATCTTTAAAAACAAAAGTATGAAACGTAATGGTTACCCAAATAAACTAATCATTGGGTTTCCACATAGGTGAAAATATGGATATGGAAGAGAAATATAACCATCATGTTCTGATGGAGAGTGGTAGAGAACATGGCTATGGAAAAGAAAGTAATCACAAATCCATAGATTTGTGATGATATAAGGTACCATCTGATTCATCAGGTATAAGATCACTAGGACAACATTTTTGGTTTTCAAGATCATTTCTCCTAAAGTTGAAAATTTGAATTAGAATAAATACTTACTTTATTTTGGTACAATCTCACTGTTGTCCGTGCCTTGAACAATTTCCACTTCATCTCTTAAATAAATGAAGTTGAATTTGTTATTCGTGAAGTGTTAGCAGATCATGTGATAGAATGACGAGTCATTCCATCTGTCTCAAACAAAAGGTTGGCAAAAATTATATGCATAAATCGATCTATAGTGAGATTAATCATATATGGTTCCTAAAATGGACTTATACTTAATATATCATACTTCTTAATATAATAAAACTAGTTTATACTAAACAGGGACTTCCTGTAGGCCAGTGGTAGGCGATAAAGGCCAGTCGCACTTCGGTTGTGGGTTCGATTCCTACAGCCTTGTCCGAAGCGATGGGCTGTCGCCCGTCCTGCAGGTTGTCCTTTTTCCAAAACTATATTACTATAACATCCCATCAATAATATCGAAAAAAATTTCTATCCTTAAACAATACTAACTTACGTCCAACACAATCCATTCCAATCTTTAGGCTTATCCATAATATTGCAGTCCACTCTCATAACATAGTGAAAACAATTACCAGAGATTTAATATCATCGTTGATCCCCATATATCATAAGATATGTTTTGTTGGTCACATTCCAAACATTCAAAGTCCTTAATCATGTATACTCTTGAATACCCATTGAACCTTAGTGAAAACATGAATGCAGTTAAAAGTTAACACTTTACACATACCAAAATCCTCAAAATTATTTATACTCAAACCATGATATCACTTAGTCCTTATATCAATCATGAGCTCATGAATACAATCAAACATCTCATTATCATCTACTTTCCAAAAGTATCTGAATAACCTTTCATGGTTACTGGTAACATTAATCAGACTACAATGTAACAATCCTTACATGTCTCTTTATTCCATAGTACCATGAGATTACTTATACAACATTACACATGATAAACATGTAATCATTCCATTACATTCTTAAACCATTAACCGAGCTTCAACAATTCTTTCATCTCACATATCATTTGTAGTCTCTTCATCATCATCCACATAAATAATACCCATATGGCCATACTGATTCTCTTCATGAGTCTTTCCCTTAGGACATTGGTTTGCATAATGCCCATACATTCCACATTTAAAACACTTAACCATTTTTGATGTCGTAGCAATACCATTATCCTCATCCATGGTGTTAACTGAACCTTTTCCTTTGCACTTACTTGCTTTGTGTCCTTCTTTTCCACACCCAAAGAATCTTCCAGTTCCTTTGAAACATTCTCCTTGATTCCTCTTCCCACATGAATTACATAGGGGAAATTGAACTTTCTTTCCTCTATGATCATCATGAAACTCCATCTTTCTCTTATTAGCCGAGTCAGGAAACTTACCAAATTTTACTTTATTGATCATATTATGAGATTGATGATTCGGCATAATAATTATGTTTGGACTTCCAAATCCCATTTCATTATGAAGAATATCATTCCATTGTCCATCATATCCTCCATTATCGAGAATCATCTTGTTTCCAGCCATTTTCTAAAACCCAAAAAGAATAGTGTGAGAGGAAAAAATCATGCTAGGGAAAACAACATAATAAAGGGGGAGTACCTTCAATATCTAACATCTTAGGTTTAATTCTATGATCGTTAGCGTAGTTCTAGTACTATAACTTATACGTCTACTTAACCTTAGGGACATCCCTAGACATACCGTAGAAATATATCTAGGGATCTCACTAACGTTTTCGCATCCTAGTTTCCAAAGGTTGACTAAACCTTTCCTCTGATACCAACTGTAGAGACCCTAAGCTTGACGTACATGGACATTACATTACATTTGCGGAATACTTAGTACATAACAAAAACACACACTAAAGGATCGTAATAGTTTAGTGTCTTTGGAAACTCGGAACGTAATCTTCTAATCGTGGTGAAAGTTCTTCAATATCTCCCATAAAGGTCATCCGTTTTTTTTACCTAAAACCTTTCTTTATATCCTAGGGAAAAGAAAACATAAAAGGGTGAGCTCAAATGCTCAGCAAGGGCAATAAAGGAAATAAAAATCATATCATATCTTTTTGAAAATCATAACCTGCAAAAGAGATCATAAAATCTTAATAAATCATAGAAGTGAAAATGAGATCCCCATAATCATAACATGAAACTTGAAACTTTGTGGCATGCACACATAATCATGGAAAATCATTTCTTGTTAGTCATGACTCATTTCCAAGACTATCTTAGTGGACAAAGTGCCTTTCTGAATCGAGTAACCCTCGTTTCAGTCCTGTTTCACTGAACCGGTATAACCTACCGTTCCAGCCCTGTCTATCTCATGAGATATAAAATCTTTACCCAATGCATTGGAGGGAGATATAGGTCCCACCCATCTTATAATGAATCCTTTCTTATGTGTGCCACATAATCATGAATCATACATCATCGCATAACCCATGTAATAAAAATGGGATTCTTAAACAACATGACATCATAAAACAATTCATATAAGATAAAGGAATTCATAAAAATGTTTCCATCACAACATAATCAAATCCATGTAATAATAGGGGTAAAAACAGAACCCTTTTATTATCTTAGATGGAAAATAATTTTGATAAAATACTTGAACTCCATTCTTGAGGAAAATATCCTTTCTACTTTAAAAACATTTTTTTTCCTTTCATAACATGTCATATGACTTTAAAATAAAAGAAGTTGATTAAAAATAAACATGAAAACTTGTAAAGGAAGCTTCTTGGAAATAATGTTTTAAAAATCCATTCATGCCATATAAGTTAAAAAAAACATTCTTTGTACTTTTGTCAGAAAAGTCAAAAAGTACCTCGTACGAAAAAACGACAAAAGATTCCTTTCATATTCTTTACTAAAAACTCACCGAAGGGTAAAAATTGGATTTAAACTATTGTAAGTGGATGGAAATAATATTACATATTGATGAAACATGGATGTGGATGATAAAATACACCCCAGTAAATACTTACGAATAAACAATCTCGGATAAAAATGAGATTGTGATATTTCCCTTACCTTAGGTCCAATTTGCTTCGTATGTGTCCGAACCTCCTGTATAATGATTTAAATAATGTCATTGACTTATTACAGAATCATATTCATTGTTATGATATCATATATGGTTCACTTATGACATTATATTACCCGTTCTTTTGTAAATTCCATGTTAAAGAAGCGTTTTGGGTAAAATCGTTTCATTTATCGTAGGTGTTTTGACTTGTTGTTCTTGACATCATTATTACTTATATCATGATTTACTTACTTCCAGAATATAAAATATGATTTATATATCATATATATTCAGTATATATATATATAATATATAGATAAATAAAATGAAAAACACCGTTCATGGAGACGGTAGTCCGTACGTACGCATGAACGCTGTTTTTCTTTCCTTATTGTCTTGAAATGGAAGTAAGTAGATGACATACATATGTATATATATACATAAATCCAGTAGCTTTATAATGTCATATATTTCATTATTATTTCTTATATATACATTATAATCATTCTTAAATGGTTAACATGGAGAATGAATCTCATCGCGTCGTGGAGACGGTAGTCCGTACGTACGCACGAGCGATGATATCATTTCTATAAATATTGAATTGAATTGGAGTGGATTATACAATATATCAGAATCAATATGATGTTGTAATAACTATGTATAGTTATTCTTTACACCATTATACCCATCCATGTAAGGTGGTGGTGGAAAATAGATTACACCACGGTGTGGAGACGGTATTCCGTACGTACGCACGCGCGGTGATTTCTTTTTCCGTAGGATGGATTGATGGTGAAATAGGGTTGTTTCATACTTATAATAACATATCAGTATATGAGTGATACTGATGTTATTACTTCATAATGAAACAACCTAAGAATAAGAAGTGGAAGAAGAAATAAAGATGAAAGAATTGGTAACGGTAATTACCTCTTCTTTGAAGTGCCTCTTTGAGGCCTCCTCTTAGGGCACTAGAATTGGTCTTTGAGGAAGACCAGAACCTCTAGGATGTTGCTAGGGAAGTGGAGAAGGAATTTTGGCAGGGGTTGGCCGAGCTTGAGTGCTCAAATTGGTGTGAGGAGGAGGGGGAGGAGGTGTCCTTTTATAGGGGAGGAGAGGGGCACCTTAGGAATATCTCAAAATATTATTTTATATTAAAGTCAAAATCGGTTTATAATGGTTCCAAAGGGTCTTATTTCGAAGCTAAAGTGGGGATGGGTCGAAATCCTATCAACCAATAGAATTTAGACAAGTTTAGAATATTATTTTAACCTTATCAATTAGATTTAACTCTAAGTTAAATAATTTAACTTTTACCATGTCTTTTTGTTTTCTTTCACTATATGGTTAATACACTTACTATAACATGCCAAAAGAACCCCAAATTGTTTATTATTAATATATATATCCTTATCTAAGTCATTTGGCCGAACCTTAGATTTTTAGGAATACAATAACAATTAATAATATAATATTTTATTTAAAAACTATTTTTTGTCAATTTTGACACTATTTGATATATGATTTTTGTGAAAGTCATAACAGAATTAAATGTTCGAACCAAGTTGATTAAATCAACATTAATATATCATAGTAACCTAGAAAATTAGTGGAATTCATAAAAAATCTCAAATTACATTTATTTTGGGGTTTATAACATCAATTATGTCAATATTTCATTAATAAGATAATTACTGCATCATCGTTGTGTCATAAATAAATTAACTTATTTTATGTCTAAAAATTACAAATAAAATACCATAATGTAGGAAATCGTTTTAGCTTTCTAATGAATATTTACAATCGAATTTATCTTATGTATAACCCCATATGAAAAATGATTTACTTATTAAACTTTGATTTTAACTATTTTAACCTTTCTTTAAATAAATTAATAATAAATGTCCTAATCTAATCCAAGTGGGCCTAAATGGTCATATTTTATTCCTAAGTTTGTTTTTGGTCGAATTACACTTGTCCAATAGAATTAGGACATGTGTTAGGGTAATAGTAATATCATATTTACCCTTAGTTACCCTATTTACTATTAACCGCGGTAAAAAAAGTAAAAAGTTACTATTCACCAAAAAATTATTTTCATCTCATTGAACCACATTTTAGTCCTTGATATTAACCGTGTCTCTCGGATTTTCGAAATTCTATTCACAGAAGCGGCAAAATTAAGTTTTATGAAAAATTCAGTTTTTTTTAACTACCACTTAGTAGTTTCACTATTCATCAAAAATTGATGTTTTTCAGAACAATGCCAAAATTTCATCCTAAGCTATATTTCATATTCCGAATTCAAAAATGAAATCTATTTTACCAAATTCATAACATAGAAGTTGCATTAATTAATTTTATAATTAAATCCCGCTGTTAAAATAAATAACGTGTTTTTAGGAAACAATATATATCAAAAGATTGACACTTGATTATGTCTGGTTTAAATGTGAAATTACAACCAATGACCAACATTGTATTAAATTGTAAAAATATATTCTAAATATACTTTAAAACCACTCAAATTAATAATTTATCACTATAAATTATTTCGATTAAAAAAGTTGTTTTTAATTATAATTTAGTAATTTTTCACTATTCATCAGAATATGAAAGTTATCCGAAAAGTACCAAAATTTCACCTTAGGCTAAATTCGATACTCCGAATCCAAGAATGAAGTTCATTTTGAAAAATAAGATTTACAGAATTTTAAAAAGTGGTTATTACTATTCATAACGGCTAGTTTTAATAATATTTTAATAGCACATCGTTGTTTAGTGAAACTCGGTATTGCGTATTACACACGCTATCGAGGAAGGTCGCGATTGCGTGTAATGCAAGGCAAGACAAGGATGCGTGTTGTGCAAGCTCCTTTTGGTGTAGCGTACAACACAAGACATTAATAAAATTAAAAAGAATATTTTTTTATAAAATCTTGGGCTGTTACAATGGGAATCCTGAAAAAGTGTTGGCCAAAAGAGACTCGAATCAAGGACCTTGTGAGTAGTCTATTGGGGAAAAAAGTGGCCCCCACAAGCAATAGTGTGGCCAAATCTAAGGACTGACTGAAACTCACTATTTGGAACACAACACCTAAGGAACTGATCGCTACATGTCCACCAGAGGTAGGGGTCATCCCAAATGTACTAAAATGACTCATGTTTTAGATGACTGGCTTGGTATTTTTTAAAATCAGTAGGAATGCAAGATGCTACCAAATAATTTACAATTTTGGCATACTAAAGAATAACATCTTGCACTCGGTACTATTGATCATCAAAAAACATGTCATTAATGGGAACACAAGGAGATGAGTCAATGTACGAGAATGGGAGGATCCTATTGATAATGTCATCCACCACATTACCTTCTCATTTTTTTTTTCTAATTTCTCGATAGAATTCCTAAAGGAGGATCATCCAAATAACGAGACGTAGTTTGGATTCCAATTTCGTAAAGAGATACTAGAGGGCTGGATGGTCAGAGAATATAATGACTTTGGACCCTAAAATATATGACATAATTTTATCCAAAGAAAAAACATTGACGGGGAATTATTTTTCAATTGTGGTGCAGTTTTCTTGGGCAGGGTCCAATGTGTATGAGGCACATGCTCTGACATGTGGATCTTGGTCAACCCTTTATGACATGACTTCCCCAACTACAAAGTTAGAGGCATCACACATGAGCTCAAATGGAAAATCCCACCGAGGTGGTTGGATTATCGGGGGTGATGTGAGACTCCATTTTAAATTATTAAAAGCTCCCTCCCATTCATTATCAAAAACAAATTCTTTGTTCTTTTTGGAGTAATTGGGAGAGGGGAGTGAAATTTTACTAAATTCATGAATGAAACGATGGTAAAATGCAGCATGACCTAGGAAATACCACATATACAATAAATTTTTAGGGAATGGTAATGAAGAAATGACATCCACTTTTGATTTATCTACTTGGATATCATCTCAAGATTTTACATGTCCCAAAACTATACCTTATCGTACCATTAAATGGAATATATTATAATTTAATATGAGATTATTTTCAATACAGTGACGTAGGACTGAAGCAATACTACTCAAACATTCATCAAAAGAGGATCCATACACAGTGAAATCATCCATCAAATCTTCCATGCAATTCTACAGGTAATCGAATAAAATACTAACCATTCATCACTAGAAAGTACCTGAAGCATTGTACAGATCGAATGGAAACTTCCTATATGAAAACGTACCAAAGGGGAAAGTGAAGGTTGTCTTTTCTTGGTCCTCAGGGGCAATATGGATCTAAAAGTTTCCAGAATACCTATAAAATAAAAAAGTAGTGGGAATTACCCGCTATCCTCTCTCGCATTTGGTCAATGAATTACAAAGGGAAAAAGTCCTTCCTAGAGTGTTGGTTTAGTCAGTGATAGTCTATACTGACACACCAACTATTCTGCACATGAGTTGGAACTAATTCATTGTTTTCATTTTTGATTACTGTAAGTCTGGTTTTTTAGGAACTACTTGAACATGACAGACCCATTGGTTGTCAGAGATGGGGTAAATGATTCCAGCAGCTAATAATTTTGTTACCTTCTATTATACAACTTCTAGGAGGTTTGGGTTTATTTTACATTGTGCATTACTCACTGGATTAGCCTCATCATTTAACAATATATGTTGTGTACAAATTGATTTCTAATTCTTGGAATGTCAACAAGTGTCTATCCCAATTCCTGTTTATACTCCCTCAAAAGTTCAAGCAGTCTCAATTCATGCTGAGGATAGAGTGAACTAGCAATGATGATAGGCATCTTGTTTCTATTCCCAACATATGAATATTTTAAATCATGAGCTAGTTGTTTTAGTTCAAATTCATGGGGATTTTGGATTGATGGGAGTGTGTGTGAAAGTGAGAGGTCACTAATCTCATCTAACTACTCAATGGTGTCATCCTAAGATGAGTAATGAGCTTTTACAATCTTAGAGGTATCATCGTTGGTCATTGGATCCTCAATGTTCAAGAAATTATCAATTAATAAACATGCATAAAACTTTTTAGACCACTACAACAATTAATTAATGAATCATTACCAAGAATTCCAATCAAGGATGAAAACTCAGAAATGGGATCGGGGGAATGATAAGAAGTGTTTTCAGGGGAATGTATTACATCAATTGATTTAACAGAGAGAAAGGAACATTCTTCTGAGGGGCACTTCATGGCATCAAGGATGTTGAAATAGACTATTTCACCACTAAACTCGATAGATAATGTTCCATTAATGACATTAATTATGGTTTTTATGGGTTTCAAGAGAGGTCTCACAAATATAATTGGGGCATGTCCATTCATCATATCATCTTCCATTTTAATCACATAATAATCAATAGGAAAAATTAAATTTTGTACCCTAACAAGAGAATACTCTAACAAACCAGAAGGGTGTGATGTACTCTGATTTTCTAGCAAAATGACTATTCCAGTGGGATTAAGTTCACCGAACTGCAAAGAAGAGTAAATACAGTGAGGCATCACATTAATATAAACGCCCAAATCCAGCATAACATTAGAAAAATAATACTCCCCTATAGTTCATGGAATCGAGAATATCCCAAGATCATTTCATTTGGTAGGAAGTGGTAGTTATATAAATGATGAGACATTACTCCCCAAACTTACCTTCTCATCACCACGAAGTCTCCTTCGATGTGTACACATCTCCTTTAAATACTTTGCAAATCTTCAAATTTTCTTCATGGCATCAATCAAAGGAATGTTAACCAGTACTTTTTTGAAAATTTATAATATTTCCATATCAATTTCAATTTCCTTTTGTTTCATAGGTTGGGCGGACCTTTGGGGAAATGGAATAGGAATGGATGGGATAGGCGAATCATCAACAGACACACTATTTCCATTGAAAGGGATTCTCATAGGATAATTATTTTTTTTCTATTGGAACATTTTCAATAGTTGGGATGGTGGTTTTTGCAAGATTGGATAAATTTAATGGAGGGTTCATTTGGGTTTTAAGTTATTTCCCACTCCTAAGGGTGATGGAACTAAAATTTACCTCATTTCTAGGGTTAACTACTTGTTGAGAGGGTACTTTACCCGACCCATGACTTTGGATTTCCCCCCATAGAGTAAACTTGTTGGCCTAATTGGGATTTTAGGTATTTTATGGATACTTGGGTGGTTTGTTGGAATTGGATATTGTTGGAATACATTTGTTTCATCATGTCTTCAAGTCTTGGATCGGCTTTTGGAGGGGGTTGTTGTAAAGGCCTTTGGGGTTGTTGAGGATTTCTAGGTGGTGGTGGTGGATTACTACTCTTCCCTTGCTGGTTCTATGGTTTATGAGGATGGTTTGAATACCCCCATACCTATATTCTTTGTTTTCTTTCCACCATGAGTTGTATGGATAGTATGGTTCTTTCTTAAAGGGATGGTTATAGGGGCGTCCTGAGAATATTTCTCACAACTCTCAGAAGTTTCTCTCAATTGGGGGCATTAGCTAGAATAATGGGGGTCAATAGAAAAAATTACACAATGGATGGGAGGAGGATATTGATATTTCCCTCATTAGAGAGAAAGTTGTCGTAAAAGGGTACTTACCTCTTCGATCTTTGTGTTCAACATCTTCTCAAATTCAGTACTTTTCACCCGATGGACACCTCGAATGGGTACAATGGACCTTGTACCAAATTTCTTAATGTTTTGTTCCATGTTACCAATTACGTTTCTTGCAGTGATTGGGGTTTTAACTACTAGTGCACCACCTACAACAACATCAATCATGTTATGACAAATTGGAAATAACATTCATAAAAATACTGTATCAAAAGGTGATCACTTATTTGGTGGTTTGGAAAACTTGAACATAATCTTTTAAATATTTCATAATATTCATGAAGTTTTTCCCCTTGAGATTATCTTATACCACATATTTCTTTCCTTATTGTTTATGTTCAAGAGGTTGGGAAATATTTTTCAAGAAAAATCCGTTTCATGCCTGCCCATCCTCTTATTGGGGAATTAACATAATAAATCCAGTCTTTTGCAATATATTCTAAATAAAAGGGAAATGATCTAAGAATTACTTGTTCTTAATACACATTATCTAGTTTAAATGTTGAAAAAATATCATGAAATTCTTTTAAATTCTTATATGGATCCTCTTCATGAAGTCCATGGATTCTTGGTAATAAATGAATTAAACTAGATTTTAGGTCAATATTGGGTGCATCGCCTTGTAATTGAATGCATGTGGGTTGGATACCAATATAAGGTAAGGTTAGTTATTTTAGTGTTCTATTGTTTTAAGCCACGTTATACAAGTTTATTTTAGTTTTGATGTTGGTTCTAGAAGAATAAGATTAAGGATCAAGAAGAGTGTTATTGTCTTCTGTATCCTCCTTCAAAGGGTTCTCTTGTGCGTCTTGGGGTCGCTGACATAAGATTCTCTCCAGTTCAGGTTCGAAAGGTGGTAAATATATGAGATTAGAATGCTTCATTCACAAAACCTACACAATAAAAAAATTTGAAAACAAAAATATAGGTAAAGGTATAAGATAAAATAAATAAATATTCACAAAATTTACAAAAAACTAATAAAAAACACGTAATAAAAACCAAAGCGCTCCCTGGGAACAGCGCCAAAATTTTACCGTGTTGTTATGAAAGGTCAAATTGGTAGTTATTTAAAGAATATTTTTTAGTATATGGAATACCCTAGGTCATATCTCAAGGATATTTGGTAGCTTATAGTGTGTATTTTTAAAAAATATTACTAAAAGAGGGGGGTGGTTTTGAAAATAGTTTAAAAAAAATAAAATGAAAGTAATTAAAAAGATTAGTAGTTGACAAGGAAAGGTGGTGTTTTATAATTATGTGATAAAAGGGTTCATTTTGAGTTCACTAAAAACATTTAAAGCTCATTGTTCTCAGATATTAATTAAGGTTTTATGTTAGTCTTTGGATGAAATCAATCGGAATCCCAATTACTTTTCAAGCTCTTATATCAAATCACGTTAAGCCAAACCTTGACATAACAACCGTATAGCCAAGGTCTAGATCATATGCATGGTATAATAGATTCCAAAACTAATTTAAATATCAAATAAGTGGGGATGAAAATAATTCTTATGTTGTCCAATCTGAACAACACAAGTCACGCACTCAAAACTTCACACCGATTGGTTAAAAGTAAAGAGAATTTCATTTGGTTAAATCAAAAAAAGACAAATCAAAGTGAGATAAATATGAATAGAATGTTTTTAAACCCAAAATACCTCAAACCAGTAGTAGTAAATGTTCCATGTAACAGCCCAAGATTTTATAAAAAATATTCTTTTTAATTTTATTAATGTCTTGTGTTGTACGCTACACCAAAAGGAGCTTGCACAACACGCATACTTGACTTGCCTTGCATTACACGCAATCGCGACCTTCCTCGATAGCATGTGTAATACGCAATACCGAGTTTCACTAAACAACGATATGCTATTAAAATATTATTAAAACTAGCCGGTATGAATAGTAATAACCACTTTTTAAAATTCTGTAAATCTTATTTTTCAAAATGAACTTAATTTTTGGATTCGGAGTATCGAATTTAGCCTAAGGTGAAATTTTGGTACATTTCGGATAACTTTCATATTCTGATGAATAGTAAAAATTACTAAAAAACAACTTTTTTAATCGAAATAATTAATAGTGATAAATTATTAATTGGAGTAGTTTTAAAGTATATTTAGAGTATATTTTTACAATTTAATACAATGTTGTTCATTGGATGTAATTGCACATTTAAACCAGACATAAACAAGTGTCAATCTTTTGATAGATATTGTTTCTTAAAAACACGCTATTTGTTTTAACAGCGGGATTTAATTATAAAATTAATTAATGCAACTTCTATGTTATGAATTTGGTAAAATAGACTTCATTTTTGAATTAGGAATATGAAATATAGCTTAGGATGAAATTTTGGCATTTTTCTGAAAACCTTCATTTTTTGATGAATAGTGAAACTACTAAGTGGTAGTTAAAAAACTGAATTTTTCATAAAACTTAATTTTACCGCTTCTGTGAATGGAATTTCAAAAATCTGAGAGACACGGTTGATGTCAGTAAGTAAAATGTGGTTCAATGAGATGAAAATAATTTTTGGGGAATAGTAACTTTTTACTTTTATTTACCACGGTTAAAAGTAAATAGGGTAATTAAGGGTAAGAATGATATTAATATTACCCTAACACATGTCCTAATTCTATTGGACAAGTGTATCTCGACCAAAAACAACCTTAAGTGTAAAATATTATCATTTAGGCCCACTTGGATTAGATTAGGACATTTATTATTATTTAATTCAAAGAAGAGTTAAAAGAGTTAAAATCAAAGTTTATTCACTAAAACATTTTTAATATGGGGTTATACATAAGATAAATTCGACTATAAATATTAATTAGAAATATAAAAAGATTTCCTACATAATTATATTTTATTTATAATTTTTAGACTTTAAATAAATTAATTTATTTATGACACAACGATGATGCAGTAATTACCCTTTTAAGGAAATATTAACATAATTGATGTTATAAATACTCAAATGAATGTAATTTGAGACTTTTTATGAATTCCACTAATTTTTTAGGTTAATATGATATATTAGTGTTGATTTAATCAACTTGGTTCGAACATATAATTCTGTTATGACTTTCACAAAAATCATATATCAAATAGTGTCAAAATTGACACAAAATAGTTTTTAAATCAAATATTATATTATTAATTGTTATTTTATTCATAAAAATCTAAGGTTCGGCCAAATGACTTAGATAAGTATATATATATATTAATAATAAACAATTTGGGGTTCGTTTGGCATGTTATAGTAAGTGTATTAACCATATAGTGAAAGAAAACAAAAAGACACGGTAAAAGTTAAATTATTTAACTTAGAGTTAAATCTAATTGATAAGGTTAAAATAATACCCTAAACCTGTCTAAATCCTATTGGTTGATAGGATTTCGACCCATCCCCACTTTATCTTTTAAATAAGACCCTTTGGAACCATTATAAACCGATTTTGACTTTAATATAAAATAATATTTTGAGATATTCCTAAGGTGCCCCTCTCCTCCCTTATAAAAGGACACCTCCTCCCCCTCCTCCTCACACCAATTTGAGCACTCAAGCTCGGCCATCCCCTGACAAAATCTCTTCTCCACTTCCCTATAGACATCCTAGAGGTTCTGGTCTTCCTCAAAGACCAATTTTAGTACCCTAAGAGGAGGTCTCAAAGAGGCGCTTCAAAGAAGAGGTAATTACCGTTACCAATTCTTTCATCTTTATTTCTTATTCCACTTCTTCTTCTTAGGTTGTTTCATTATGAAGTAATAACATCAGTATCACTCATATACTGATATGTTATTATAAGTATGAAACAACCCTATTTCAACATCTATCCATCCTACGGAAAAAGAAATCACCACGCGTGCGTACGTACGGAATACCGTCTCCACGACGCGATGAGATTCATTCTTAATGATTAACCATTTATGAATGATTATAAAGTATATATAATAAGTACTAATGAAATATATGACATAATAATGATACTGGATTTATGTATATATATATATGTATGTCATCTACTTACTTCCATTCAAGACAATAAAGAAAGAAAAACAGCGTTCATGCGTACGTACGGACTACCGTCTCCATGAACGGTGTTTTTCATTTCATTTATCTATCTATTATATATATATATACTGAATATATATGATATATAAATCATATTTTATATTCTGGATGTAAGTAAATCATGATATAAGTAATAATAATGTCAAGAACAAAAAGTCAAAACACCTACGATAAATGAAACGATTTTACCCAAAACGCTTCTTTAACATGGAATTTACAAAAGAACGGGTAATATAATGTCATAAGTGAACCATATATGATATCATAACAATGATTATGATTCTTTAATAAGTCAATGACATTATTTAAATCATTATACAGGAGTTTCGGACACATACGAAGCAAATCAGACCTAAGGTAAGGGAAATATCACAATCTCATTTTTATCCGAGATTGTTTATACGTTGGTATTTACTGGGGTGTATTTTATCATCCACATCCATGTTTTCTCAATATATAATATTATTTACATCCACCTACAATTGTTTAAATCCAATTTTACCCTTCTATGAGTTTTTAGTAAAAGATATGAAAGGAATCTTTTGTCGTTTTTTTATACGAGGTACTTTTTGACTTTTCCGACAAAAGTACGAAGAATGTTTTTTTTAACTTATACGGCACGAACAGATTTTTACGGTTTTATAAAGCCTTATTTTCATGAACCTTCCTCCAAAATATTTCATGAATATTTTCAATAAAATCTTTTTCTTTTAAAATTGCATGATGTTTTGTGAAAAGAAATTGATTTTGAAGAAGAAAGGATATTTTTCTCAAGAATTCAATTCAATTGTTTTATCAAAATTATTTTCCATCTAAGATAATAAAGGGTTCTGTTTATATCCATATTTTTACATTGATTTGACTATGTTGTGATGGAATTATGTTTATGAATTCCTTTATCTTATATGAATGGTTTTATGATGTCATGTTGTTTAAGAATTCCATTTTTGTTACATGGGTTATGCAATGATGTATGGTTTATGATTTTGTGGCACACATAAGAATGGTATCATTAAGAGATGGGTGGGACCTATATCTCCCTCCAATGCATTGGGTAAAGATTTTATATCTCATGAGATAGACAGGGCTGGAATGGTAGGTTATACCGGTTTAGTGAAACAGGACTGAAACGAGGGTTACTCGATTCAGAAAGGGACTTTGTCCACTAAGATAGTCTTGGCAATGAGTCATGACTAACAAGAAATGATTTTCCATGATTATGTGTGCATGCCACAATGTTTCAAGTTTCATGTTATGATTATGGTGATCTCATTTTCACTTCTATGATTTGTTCCATGTTAAGATATTATGCTCTCTTTTGCAGGTTAAGATTTCCAAAAAGTTATGTTCTTATGAATATGATGTGATTGATTTTTCTTTTGTATACCCTTACTGAGCATTTGAGATCACCCTTTTATGTTTTCTTTTCCCCAGGATATAAAGAAAGGTTTTAGGTAAAAAAAAGGGAAGATCTTTATGGGAGATATTGAAGATCTTTCACCACGATTAGAAGACTACGTTCCGAGTTTCCAAAGACACTAAACTATTACGATCCTTGTGTGTGTGTTTTTGTTATGTACTAAGTATTCCGCAAAAGTAATGTAATGTACATGTACGTCAGGCTTTGGGTCTCTACAGTTGGTATCAGAGGAAAGGTTTAGTCAACCTTTGGAAACTAGGATACGAAAACGTTAGTGAGATCCGTAGAGATATTTCTACGGTATGTCTAGGGATGTCCCTAAGGTTAAGTAGACGTATAAGTTATAGTACTAGAACTACGCTAACGATCATAGAATTAAACCTAAGATGTTAGATATTGAAGGTACTCCCCCTTTATTATGTTGTTTTCCCTAGCATGATTTTTGCCTCTCACACTATTCATTTTGGGTTTTAGAAAATGGCTGGAAACAAGATGATTCACGATAATGGAGGATATGATGGACAGTGAAATGATATTCTTCATGAGCAACCAAATGAAATGGGATTTGGAAGTCCAAAGATCATTATTATGCCGAATCATCAATCTCATAATATGATCAATAAAGTAAAATTTGGTAAGTTTCCTGACTCGACTAATAAGAGAAAGATGGAGTTTCATGATGATCATAGAGGAAAGAAAGTTCAATTTCCCCTATGTAAATCATGTGGGAAGAGGCATCAAGGAGAATGTTTTAAAGGAACTGGAAGATGCTTTGGGTGTGGAAAAGAAGGACACAAAGCGAGTAAGTGCAAAGGAAAAGGTTTAGTTAACACCAGGGATGAAGATAATGGTATTGCTATGACATCAAAAATGGTTAAGTGTTTTAAATGTGGAATGTATGGGCATTATGCAAACAAATGCCCTAAGGGAAAGACTCATGAAGAGAATCAGTATGGTCATATGGGTAGTATTTATGTGGATGATGATGAAGAGACTACAAATGATATGTGAGATGAAAGAATTGTTGAAGCTCGGTCAACAGTTTAAGAATGTAGTGGAATGATGACTTGTTTATCATGTGTAATGTTGTATAAGTAATCTCATGGTACTATGGAATAAAGAGACATCTAAGGATTATTACACTGTTGTCCTTCCTTGAGTTTTGAAAGTGTATGATTAATGGTACAAGTATCCATGAAAGGTTATTCAGATATTTTTGGAATGTAGATGATATGTGCATAATGAAGGGATAAGACGATAATGAGATGTTTGATTTTATTCATGAGCTCATGATTGATATAAGTACTAAGTGATATCATGGTTTGAGTATATAGAATTTTGAGGATTTTAGTATGTGGAAGGTGTTAACTTTTAACTGCATTCATGTTTTCACAAAGGTATTCAAGAGAATACATGATTAAGGACTTTGAATGTTTTGAATGTGACCAGCAAAACATATCTTATGATATATGGGGATCGACGATGGTGTTAAATCTCTGGTAATCGTTTTCACTATGTTATGAGAGTGGACTGCAGTATTATGGATAAGCCTAAAGATTGGAATGGAGTATGTTGGACATAAGTTAGTATTGTTTAAGGATAGAAGTTTTTTTTCAATATTATTGATGGGATGTTATAGTATTATAGTTTTAGAAATAGGACAACCTGCGGGACGGGCGACAGACCATCGCTTCGGACAAGGCTGTGGGAATCGAACCCCCAATCGAAGTGCGACTGGCCTTTATCGCCTACCACTGGCCTAAAGGAAGTCCCTGTTTAATAGAAACTAGTTTTATTATATTAATCAATATGATATATGAAGTATAAGTCCATTTTAGTAACCATATATGATTAATCTCACTATGGATCGACTTATGTATATAATTTTTGCTAACCTTTTGTAGATGGAATGACCCGTCATTCTATCACATGATCTGCTAACACTTCACGAATAACAAATTCAACTTCATTTATTTAAGAGATGAAGTGGAAATTGTTCAAGGCACGAACAATAGTGCGATTGTACCAAAATAAAGTAAGTATTTATTCTAATTCAAATTCTTCAACTTTAGGGAAACGATCTTGAAAACCAAAAATGTTGTCCTAGTGATCTTAAACCTGATGAATCAGATGGTACCTTATATCATCACAAATCTATGGATTTGTGATTACTGGCTTTTCCATAGCCATGTTGTCTACAACTCTCCATCAGAACATGATGGTTAGATTTCTCTTCCATATCCATATTTTCACCTATGTGGAAACCCAATGATTAGTTTATTTGGGTAACCGTTACATTTCATACTTTTGTTTTTAAAGATTGGTTTTGATATTCCTTTTTATGATGTGGGTTTCTATTAAAGAAACTTTCGAATAGTAAACCATTTATAACCCCGACGAATTTCGAGGGCGAAATTTATTTTAAGGGGGGTAGAATGTAACAGCCCAAGATTTTATAAAAAATATTCTTTTTAATTTTATTAATGTCTTGTGTTGTACGCTACACCAAAAGGAGCTTGCACAACACGCATACTTGACTTGCCTTGCATTACACGCAATCGCGACCTTCCTCGATAGCATGTGTAATACGCAATACCGTGTTTCACTAAACAACGATATGCTATTAAAATATTATTAAAACTAGCCGGTATGAATAGTAATAACCACTTTTTAAAATTATTTAAATCTTATTTTTCAAAATGAACTTCATTTTTGGATTCGGAGTATCGAATTTAGCCTAAGGTGAAATTTTGGTACATTTCGGATAACTTTCATATTCTGATGAATAGTGAAAATTACTAAAAAACAACTTTTTTAATCGAAATAATTAATAGTGATAAATTATTAATTGGAGTAGTTTCAAAGTATATTTAGAATATATTTTTACAATTTAATACAATGTTGGTCATTGGATGTAATTGCACATTTAAACCAGACATAAACAAGTGTCAATCTTTTGATAGATATTGTTTCTTAAAAACACGCTATTTGTTTTAACAGCGGGATTTAATTATAAAATTAATTAATGCAACTTCTATGTTATGAATTTGGTAAAATAGACTTCATTTTTGAATTAGGAATATGAAATATAGCTTAGGATGAAATTTTGGCATTTTTCTGAAAACCTTCATTTTTTGATGAATAGTGAAACTACTAAGTGGTAGTTAAAAAACTGAATTTTTCATAAAACTTAATTTTACCGCTTCTATGAATGGAATTTCAAAAATCTGAGAGACACGGTTGATGTCAGTAAGTAAAATTTGGTTCAATGAGATGAAAATAATTTTTGGGGAATAGTAACTTTTTACTTTTATTTACCACGGTTAAAAGTAAATAGGGTAATTAAGGGTAAGAATGATATTAATATTACCCTAACACATGTCCTAATTCTATTGGAAAAGTGTATCTCGACCAAAAACAACCTTAAGTGTAAAATATTATCATTTAGGCCCACTTGGATTAGATTAGGACATTTATTATTATTTAATTCAAAGAAGAGTTAAAAGAGTTAAAATCAAAGTTTATTCACTAAAACATTTTTAATATGGGGTTATACATAAGATAAATTCGACTATAAATATTCATTATAAATCTAAAAAGATTTCCTACATAATTATATTTTATTTATAATTTTTAGACTTTAAATAAATTAATTTATTTATGACACAACGATGATGCAGTAATTACCCTTTTAAGGAAATATTAACATAATTGATGTTATAAATACTCAAATGAATGTAATTTGAGACTTTTTATGAATTCCACTAATTTTTTAGGTTACTATGATATATTAGTTTTGATTTAATCAACTTTGTTCGAACATATAATTCTGTTATGACTTTCACAAAAATCATATATCAAATAGTGTCAAAATTGACACAAAATAGTTTTTAAATCAAATATTATATTATTAATTGTTATTTTATTCCTAAAAATCTAAGGTTCGGCCAAATGACTTAGATAAGGATATATATATATTAATAATAAACAATTTGGGGTTCGTTTGGCATGTTATAGTAAGTGTATTAACCATATAGTGAAAGAAAACAAAAAGACACGGTAAAAGTTAAATTATTTAACTTAGAGTTAAATCTAATTGATAAGGTTAAAATAATACCCTAAACTTGTCTAAATCCTATTGGTTGATAGGATTTCGACCCATCCCCACTTTATCTTCTAAATAAGACCCTTTGGAACCATTATAAACCGATTTTGACTTTAATATAAAATAATATTTTGAGATATTCCTAAGGTGCCCCTCTCCTCCCTTATAAAAGGACACCTCCTCCCCCTCCTCCTCACACCAATTTGAGCACTCAAGCTCGGCCAAACCCTGACAAAATCTCTTCTCCACTTCCCTATAAACATCCGAGAGGTTCTGGTCTTCCTCAAAGACAAATTTTAGTACCCTAAGAGGAGGTCTCAAAGAGGCGCTTCAAAGAAGAGGTAATTACCGTTACCAATTCTTTCATCTTTATTTCTTATTCCACTTATTCTTCTTAGGTTGTTTCATTATGAAGTAATAACATCATTATCACTCATATACTGATATGTTATTATAAGTATGAAACAACCCTATTTCAACATCTATCCATCCTACGGAAAAAGAAATCACCACGCGTGCGTACGTACGGAATACCGTCTCCACGACGCGATGAGATTCATTCTTAATGATTAACCATTTATGAATGATTATAAAGTATATATAATAAGTACTAATGAAATATATGACATAATAATTATACTGTATTTATGTATATATATATATATGTATGTCATCTACTTACTTCCATTCAAGACAATAAAGAAAGAAAAACAACGTTCATGCGTACGTACGGACTACCGTCTCCATGAACGGTGTTTTTCATTTCATTTATCTATCTATTATATATATATATACTGAATATATATGATATATAAATCATATTTTATATTCTGGATGTAAGTAAATCATGATATAAGTAATAATAATGTCAAGAACAAAAAGTCAAAACACCTACGATAAATGAAACGATTTTACCCAAAACGCTTCTTTAACATGGAATTTACAAAAGAACGGGTAATATAATGACATAAGTGAACCATATATGATATCATAACAATGATTATGATTCTGTAATAAGTCAATGACATTATTTAAATCATTATACAGGAGGTTCGGACACATACGAAGCAAATCGGACCTTAGGTAAGGGAAATATCACAATCTCATTTTTATCCGAGATTGTTTATACGTTGGTATTTTCTGGGGTGTATTTTATCATCCACATCCATGTTTTCTCAATATATAATATTATTTACATCCACCTACAATTGTTTAAATCCAATTTTACCCTTCTATGAGTTTTTAGTAAAAGATATGAAAGGAATCTTTTGTCGTTTTTTTTATACGAGGTACTTTTTGACTTTTCCGACAAAAGTACGAAGAATGTTTTTTTTAACTTATACGGCACGAACGGATTTTTACGGTTTTATAAAGCCTTATTTTCATGAACCTTCCTCCAAAATATTTCATGAATATTTTCAATAAAATCTTTTTCTTTTAAAATTGCATGATGTTTTGTGAAAAGAAATTGATTTTGAAGAAGAAAGGATATTTTCCTCAAGAATTCAATTCAATTGTTTTATCAAAATTATTTTCCATCTAAGATAATAAAGGGTTCTGTTTCTATCCATATTTTTACATTGATTTGACTATGTTGTGATGGAATTATGTTTATGAATTCCTTTATCTTATATGAATGGTTTTATGATGTCATGTTGTTTAAGAATTCCATTTTTGTTACATGGGTTATGCAATGATGTATGGTTTATGATTTTGTGGCACACATAAGAATGGTATCATTAAGAGATGGGTGGGAACTATATCTCCCTCCAATGCATTGGGTAAAGATTTTATATCTCATGAGATAGACAGGGCTGGAATGGTAGGTTATACCGGTTCAGTGAAACAGGACTGAAACGAGGGTTACTCGATTCAGAAAGGGACTTTGTCCACTAAGATAGTCTTGGCAATGAGTCATGACTAACAAGAAATGATTTTCCATGATTATGTGTGCATGCCACAATGTTTCAAGTTTCATGTTATGATTATGGTGATCTCATTTTCACTTCTATGATATGTTCCATGTTAAGATATTATGCTCTCTTTTGCAGGTTAAGATTTCCAAAAAGTTATGTTCTTATGAATATGATGTGATTAAATTTTCTTTTGTATACCCTTACTGAGCATTTGAGCTCACCCTTTTATGTTTTCTTTTCCCCAGGATATAAAGAAAGGTTTTAGGTAAAAAAAAAAGGGAAGATCTTTATGGGAGGTATTGAAGTTCTTTCACCACGATTAGAAGACTACGTTCCGAGTTTCCAAAGACACTAAACTATTACGATCCTTGTGTGTGTGTTTTTGTTATGTACTAATTATTCCGCAAAAGTAATGTAATGTCCATGTACGTCAGGCTTTGGGTCTCTACATTCCAGAACTCCCTTTACGTGTGTGTATCTCCCTGACAATGAGAACCCACTATTTAACTTGACATCGGGAGGAGGAGAAAGATCAGGTGGAACTCCTTCTTCATTCTGGATCCACCTATGAGGATGGGGGCCCCCATAACTTCTTTAATGATGAGAAGAATCTTATGTAACTCCAAATTTTCAGCACTTCACCCCTTTTCCTAGCTCTCCAAATGAGGTACACATGGTGCCCTTTTATAGCTAAAATGGGAAGTGGTTTTGGGCACACAGATTGTGTAAAACCACTTGTCCCATTGTTTTTGGCCTCCAGCCAATCTTCAATCTCTTTTGAAAAAACTAGAAAGTTGTTCTGACATGTCCCTTATATCTCCAAAAAAATTGATTTATTTTGAAACCTACATCTAGAGATATGGACAACACACAACACACAACTTTTGACACTATATAGATTCGGTTCCCTGGATAGATCACTTCGGTTGGGCCTCTTAATGGAATAATGGGGAAAGGGTGTCTTCCTAAGAGTTGTAGAAAATAGAATTTTATACCAGTACACAAAATATAATCTCATTTAGATGCACAAATTGTTTATAATATACCAAAAAATGGACATGTGTTCATGGAAACCATGCAGTTTTGGCCCATTTTACTTCTGGATCATCTCTAGTGACTCTAAATCGCCTCCTTCTGCAATGGAATAATCAAACCAAGTAACATTTTATCTTTTTAATAGTGATAAAAACAAAATAAATGATTCAAACATGTAATGAATTTTATTTTATAATTTTTAATATGAAACAAGTTTAGTATAGTGGTGTAAGAGTTAAAATGAAACAGTAAATCATGATGCGATCACCATTCTAGGGAGTTCAAGCACCTGGAGTAGGGTTAAATTTATTTCATGGACTATTTAATTCATTTTACTAAGTTATAATGATTTTTTTCTTCTTCTAGCTGATGATGATCTATCACGATCATGGCGTTTCGAGGATAGGCTCAAGTATGACATCCACTCATAGATGAACGTATTCCCACTTTATATATTTTTTAAAATAATATATTAGGTTCTTATCGTTGAAAAAAAATCTATGATAAGGCAATATACCTAGGAACATAGTTTCAATGCCAATAGAGGGTAGTAGTTCTTTCGGTTGCAGTAAGTGTAGCCCTGATCTTTCTCATATGAGAATTAGAGGCCATTGTATCCGCATCAGAAGCTCAATTATATACCATTAGTTTTAATGAAAGGGGAATATGAATCCTCAATGTGATAGAGACCCTATTGCATTTAGTTTTGGAAGAAATATAGGACATATTTAGAGATTATGTGGGACCATTCCACCTGCTTACATTGGAAGAGGATCCACACTAGCTCCACCATTAGGGGAAGGATCTGTTGTGCCACATTAAGAAGGGAGTTAGAGTAGCACAAAAAAGATACGGAAATTTGGAGTTCACAGTCTTGGTATTCATAATTATAATTATCTTCTATAATAGAGAGAACCTACTTAGTGTAGTTGACCTATAGCATAGGGCCGTAGATCAGGCTAGTTAAATTATTTATAGCTAATACTTTAGGATCAGAGTACATGACAATTGACTATACAAGGTAATATTCTAGTAGGATCTAATATTTTATCTGCTCTGTTCGATATAGGTTCATCTCACTCCTTTATCATCTTATATACCCTGGAATACATCAGGCTAGAAATTCAGTAACTCTTTGGTGTGACGAATCTGAACACACCGTTAGGTGTACGGTCAGAGTGTATACACTAATGTAGGTATTTTACCCTAGAGATGGGATGTTATCAATTTTTATGGGACCTATTCATACTAAAGATGATAAGTTTTGGATGTTCTTCTTAGAATGGATTGGTTGGTTCCGTATAATGCCTATGTTGACTAATATCATCACATGGTATCATTTACATCACTATAGGGGGGGATTTATATCCACAAGGGTGAGTGGAATGTCTAAGACAATAGAGATATACCATATCATCACATGATAAGTGGAGTGACTGACCAAATTGATAGCCTTTATTTGTATGATAAGGGCTTACTTCTAATTTATTTTCCTCCCATGGAAGATAGTTTCAGGTATATTTTTTCCAATGAGTGTTTGGATTACCACCTGAGAAAGAGGTAGATTTTATGATTGATTTTGTTCTATAATAAACTCTAGCATCTAATACGTTATATATAATGACACATATTGAGCTCCAATATCTCAACAGATAGTTATTAGATTTAGAATAAAAGGTTTTTATCCAACCCAACACTTCTTCTTAGGGTTCACCCATGATTTTTTCCAAGAAGGTAGATAGGACCCCTCGTTTATGAATGGATTTCTAAAGGATCAAATAGATTATGGTTAATCACTGGTATCCACTACAACAAATAAATAATATCTCTGACCATCTTTGAGGTGTTAGGGTATTCTCAATGATCGACATGAGATCTAGCAATCATTAGGTGCGAGGTAAGATTTTAGATATACCATGTTTGAATATCTGAAGTTTTTATAGTTTATATGAGTATCTGGTTTCACCATTCATTTTTATTAATGATCCCATCATTTTCATGGCCTCTATGAATAGGGTTTCCAAACCTATCTAGATTCCTTTATCATGGTTTTCATGGATGAAATCTTGGTGTGTTATCATACTCATAGAAACCATACTAAACATCTTGAGATCGTTCCTTATAAATTAAGAATGTATTAACTATATGGTAATATTTATAATTTACACTTATAGATCGACAAAGATCACTTTTTATGTCATATTTCCTTATAAAGAAGTAGTATCCATTGACATAGAGAAGGTGTGTGTTGTGGTTTCTTGGGATCATCTGAAGAACATTTTTGATATACGAAGTTTATTAGGTATGGATGAATATTATAAGTGTTTCAGAATTAACTTCTCATATCTTTATAAACCTCTTACTGGTCTTACAAATAAGGGTGTGAAGTTTATATGGTCTGATGCATGTGAGAAGGCCATTAAAGAGCTGAATGGAAGGCTTACCTAAACACTGATTTTGATTCTACCAGATTCTAGAAGAGGATATACCATTTTTTGTGATATATCAGACATAAGGAAAGGATAAATACTAATATTAGAGGATAGAGACATTAAATATGAATGTCTCTAGTTGATACCTCATTGGAATAACTACCAAATGCATGAACTTGATTTATGAACTGTTGTCTATGCCTTACACTACTAGAGACACTATCAGATGGGTGAGAACTTTATAGTATATATTAACCAAAACATCCTCA
Source organism: Viscum album (assembly GCA_963277665.1). Classification (NCBI taxonomy): domain Eukaryota; kingdom Viridiplantae; phylum Streptophyta; class Magnoliopsida; order Santalales; family Viscaceae; genus Viscum; species Viscum album. The sequence continues at coordinate 266,993,424 of OY728143.1, read as the reverse complement.
TGTATATCTTAATGAAACATGAATTAAATAATAGATATTGAAGATGGGTTGAATACCATTAGTCCTTTGACTTTGATATTTACTATATATTTGAAAAGATAAATGTAGTAGTTGATGAGCTATGCAAGAATACTCAGGAGCAAGGTGTACAAGAATCTAATGATGAGTGGAAATTGATGTCCCTATTTTCAGAGCTACAGATAGAGTTTCATAAGAGTCACAAGTAGTCTTATCTTATATCCTTAACAGTTACCTCTTCCCTTTTAGATAAGGTAAAGAGTAGGTAGTTTTCTGATACTAATGTCTTGGACCTATGGGAAATAATATATAGTTAGGACCCTCCTATGGATTGGTATAACGAACCAATCTTATCGTACATGGAAATCAAATAAATTTATATGAAAATTTAGAATATTAAAAAAGTACATGGCTGAGGAATATAATAGTTTAGTGTCTTTGGAAACTTGGGAAAACAATTTCTAACTTGGTGAAAGATATTCAATGGTTACCACAAATATCTTCCCCTATAGTAATTCTAATTAAAATATTTCTTCATAAAATGGGAAAATGAAACATAATAAAGGGGTGAGATTGAATGCTCTATAAGGGTAAATAATGGATATATTTAACCATAAATGAATATAAGGGTATGTTAAGTTGAACATATAATTTTAATATCATACCATATATATCAAAGATCATAATCATAATATATGGAATAAATATTTTCATTTAATAATTCATGATTCATAAGGAAATAAAGAAAACAAGTCATGAAAGAAAAACATAGTTATAATACATGGAACTTATGTAATACACATAAATATAAATAATTCTACATTAAGTATACCTAATAAGACCTTCATAAGATGTTAGGATTCAGATAATAACCTATCTACCTACTTCAGGCTTGGGATTCCTCCCTTGTACACTCTTGTTTTGGGGTTGGGATTCCTTTCTATGTACACTCTTGTTTCGAACTTGGTATTCCCTCCTAAGTACCCTATTATTTTGAGAATATGATTCCCTCTTATTTAAGGTTTAGGATAACCTCCCGTTTAACCTATTTTTTAGGCTTAATACATGCTCTTGTTTCAGTTTTGGTATTCATAAACATGTATCGTCTTGTTTTAAGCTTGGAATGACCTCTTGTTTTGAGCTTGGGATTCCCTCTCATGTACCATATAAATCTCAAAAAACATTTATGGTTACCCAATGCAATGGAGGGTGATATAGGTCCCACCCATATCATAATAAAATCATTCATACATGTTCCACAAGATAATAAAACTTTCATCATATCAAGAAACAGAAAAAGAGAAGGGTTTTGTAAACATACTATCATAACCCATGAAATATAATGGGTGTCTTAAACATGTAATAACATATTAACATGTGAAAAAATATAGGTTTCATAATAATTTCATCAGATCATAACCCATAAAAAAATTAGTTACATAAGCATACAACCCATGAAAATAAGAATTTTTCATAAGAATAAAACCCATAAAAGAGACGAGATTCATATAAACGTGAAAGAGAAATGAGTTCCATAAACATCATTACATAAAAATATAAACCATTTAATGAAATAACGTGAATGGAACCTTTAGATCATTTCCAAAAATGGAATGACTAACATCAACATATTTCATCTTATATGAAAAATAATTTTGAAATATCTTTCAAATTTTTTTGGGGAAAATTTCCTTTATTCTTTGAAAACTGTTTTTTAAAACATAAAACCTTTCAAAAACCATTTTCTTTTAAATCACATTGAGAACATATAATGAAGGATTGAAATCATTTTGAAAATATTTTTTGTTGAAAAATGATAAAATAACATTGAAATCATTTTGAAAATGATTTTCATTGAAATAATATAAAAGAATATTGATAAATATTGAAAACTATTTTCCTTGAAAAATTATAAACAATATTCAAAACACTTTAAAAACATATTTATTATAAAAAACATTGGAAAAATAGAATGAAATAGTGTAAATGTTTTGAAATCCATTTCTTTGAAAATAATTTTAACACTTATAATGAAGGATTTAAAAAGTTTTAAAATCCATTTCTTTTAAAATTCATTTAAAACATATAAATAATTATTGAAGAAATTTTAAAAAAAATTTAGAAGACATGGTTCTAAATGAACATAGATTTCAGATCGAAGGGAGTGGTAAATTCAAAATTTCTTAAATTTTTTTCTTGATAATATCACCTTCAGATGCTTTAGCTCATCTTGGATGGCTGTTAATTTTAGGGGAAGGACTCATTTTTTATTTAAGATGACCCATTGGCTCTGTAAGAGAGACTCAATCTCTCCCAACATTTTAATCATTTCACATGACACTCTTTGATGACTCATTAATAGAGGTCTATATAATGTTGATTTATTACCATATCAATGGAAGATGAACTTTCCTTCCATCTCCCACTTGATGTTCGCGGATGATACTATGATTTTTATAAATGGATGAAGAAGATATTTTAATGGTATCAAGAAAATCCTTAAGGAATATTGATACTAGAGAGGTCATGTAATCAATAATTCCAAAATTAATCTCTACGTATCTAATAAATGTTTTCCTAGAAGGGTGTCTACTCTTTGTAGAAGGCTTGATATGCAATGTGGTTCCTTCCCAATGGATTACCTCAGAACCCAAATATCTTCTGGGAGGCTTTAGATATGTGACTTTGATCATATTGTGAGAAAGATCACAAGTTAGGTGATCAATTGGAAGAACCTCTACCTTTATTTTGGGGGGAATATTTCCCTAGTTAACAATGTCTTGGCAGCCATTCCCATCCAAGAGATGGACTCCACTAATGTACCTAATGGATTCATTAGAACTATTGATAATATTTTGGCATATTTCGTGTGGGGTTATCTTTCTGAAGGGAAGAACCTCTGCGTCTCCTGGGAGAGAATGGAAAATCCTGACTTAGAGTGAGGGGGGGGGGTTAATATTAGGAGTTTAAACTCCACACTCCACTTTATGTATGCTAAAATCACATGGGAAGTGATCGATGGGAAAAACATGGGGGGAAAGTCTTGATACCCCAGATGTGTTGATTTAGAAGAAGATATTGGGGGACATGGTTCTCCCTATTGGTTCAAAATATACCCGAACATCAACACCCTCAAACAGAATTCAAGATGGATTCTGGGGGAGGTTAATATTCTCTTATGGAGGAATAAATGTGTTGGCTCTGTTATTGGGTTTCTAGGTTGCCTACCCTCCTTGATCTTGTTTAAAGAATCTATCCTCATTCCCTTATTATTCAAATAAGTTTTGGATATAGATCAGTAGGATATCTTTGATTCGATTGTCATCTCTTCTGAACTAGAAAGATGTGTGTTCACTGCTTCCTCCTTAGGGAAATTTTCTTCTTAGGACCATCGTAGGCTCTCAGCTCTATGAATATATCCTAATAACTATAATTACATCATTTGGTGCAATAATATCCTGTCGAAGTACAACTTTTTAACATGGGGGATCAGAAATCACGCCGAGGATAAAAATGAGAAGGTCAAGAAAGAGGGTATTTGCATATAATCCAAGTGTCACTATTGTTGTCTCCAGTGGGAAGAGAGAATGACTCATTTGTTCTTTGAAAGTGAGTTTGACTATGTTGTTTGGAACTTCTTTATGGAACTTATGACATTATACTCTCCTTCTCATGGTAAAGCTTCCTTTCTGGATAAATGGTTTCACTGGTCGAACAATTTAGATGTGGAATGAATGGATATGTTAGTTTTCTTTAGTGCAGGGTGTTGGTGTATATGGAAAGACATGAACGAAGATATACTTAAAGGTTCTTTTCCAATAGAAAGGTCCATTATTGAACACATTCAGATACTTCTAGTCAATCTAGTTTTTCTTATCCATAACTGGAGGGGGGCTCCCTTGTTGAAGCTGCAACAGGTTAGTGCTCCTCCTGACAGCTCCTCCCACAATAGAACTCAGGGGATTTGGGTATGATGGCATCCTCCGGTCACGAGCTTCAAGCTCAACATGGATATTTCGTGTTTACTGGGCGATATGAGAGGAGGGGGAGTGATTCAGGATTTTTTAGTAGTTTCGTGATGGAACTTTCTTCATATTATGGGAATGGAACCTCGATTCAGGCTAAGGACAAAGATATGCTCACTGGATTATCGCTTTGCAAGCAGAGAAATATTACCATCTCTCAAGTTGAAACTGATTTTATGGTTCTTCATGGTGCTCTGCATGGAAAAGGACATATCCCTTAGTCGATCATCTGCACTATTAGGAAATTCTATACCCTCCTCAATAATTTTAGGGTGATCCAAATGTGGCATGAGGGGAACAAAGTTGCGGATCATTTTGAGTCCCTAGCTAACCCGGAATCCAACATCACCTTTTTCCCTTCGATTAATTTCTTGAAACATGAGGGGGTTAATTTGATAAGAGGGGATGTACTTGGTTTACATTACATGAGACCCCCCTAGGTGTTCTTTGGAATTGTTTCTTTCCCCTTATTTCTTTTCTCTTGCTATGTTTCTTGTTCTTGTAGTTTGTTCCTTTTCCCCTCCTTTAATTAAAAATTAGATTTTGTGGTGGTGTACCAAAGAGTTGAAAATGGTAACATCACCTAGATATAAAATTAATAACCATAGGTAAGGAAAATTCATGGAATTTCATAAGATATGGATCATAATATACCATTAATGAAATCATAATCATAAATAATCTCGATAAACAGAGAGATTGTAGATATAAACTATTACCAATTTGGTAAATTTAGATCATAATAAAATGGAAATAAAAACATTAAATGAAGATAAAAATATCATTAAAATAAGTATATTCACGATATAACATGTTAAAGTTAGTATATACCCCTCATATTAAAATACAGGTTCCTAACATGGCATGTGTCTCAAAGAATAAAAATTAAGACAAAATTACTTTACCGATTTGGTAAATTTTGAAACATAGTCCACATGAAAGAAATATCATAAAAAAGATATGTAAATACCAATAAATTTAATTATAATAATTATATAATACAACCATTGTTATTATACACACCACACAAAAGAAATTAATGGTGAATAAGGCATTTATCTCACGAAAATAAAAAGTGAGATAAAATTACCTTACCTTAAGTCTTGAATTTCATTGTACACATTAAAACCTCCTGTATAATAAATATTAGTTAATTATAAGTATAATAAAGAAACATATTATTATATATAATACAATATTTTTTTATTACTTTATATTCCCTGTTTATGAATAACTCCATGTTAATGTTACGTTTTGGGTAATATCAACTTTATCTTTTTATATGTTTTGACTTGTTATTATGGATCCTATTAATCATATCATGATTTAAATATTTTCATCATTTCAAATATTTTACAAATATATATTAAGTATACATGTATTTATAATAATATATATAATATATAATTATTAAATGGAATACACTGTTCATGGAAATGATAGGTTGTACGTACGTATGAACGCTGTTTCTATTTTATTATCATATTGAAAGAACAAAATTAAATGAAATATATATGTATATATATATATATAATATCATTAAATTAATATTATTATGTCATATATATCATATATGTTCACCAAACCCTTCCTTAATAAATTCCATGTAGGGTGCGAACAGATCACATTGCTTTGGGGAGATGGTAGTCTACACTTCCCCTAATGAAATTATCATATTTTAAAAAAATAAAAAGAATTAAGGTATGTGTTAATAAATAAAAAATAAAAAATATATAAAAAATATAATATATAACATATAAAAATACAATTTCCATCATAATTCCTAACCATGAGAGGTGGTAAAGGAAAAACTAATAACATCATTTTGTGAGGCAGTAGTTTCCCGTACATAAGAACGACATGTTAGTTACCCATTAGATAGAAGTGTGTGTTAGTGTATTATAAGACCTTATAATAAAAAAATATTTAATTAAGATACTGAGGCTATTATGTATGCATGGAATAAAAACAATTGAGGTAGTGTATAATGAAAATAAATGAAAGAAGCTTGAGGAAGGATTTTGCACCTTCTTTGGGTAACTCATTTGGGTATGCACCAAAGGGATTATTAGTTTCAATTATTCCAAAAGGGAATATTAAATGAGGAATTAAGGTATGTTGGGAAATTAAATTGGAAGATATTTTCTGAACATAACTTGTTTGATAGGTGTGAAGAAGGGGGAGAGGTGGTGGCCTTTAATAGGAGAGGGAGGTGAAACACTTGAAATTTTTGAAAAAAAGTTAGGTATACCAAAATTTCACCTAAAAAGTCATAGAAAACAAAAAACCTCAATACAATGGGTTTTGAAAAAGTGTATAGGTCATTTGGTCCCCTAATTTTATGGTTTATTCCCTTATTAAGCTTAATTTTACCTTAATCACTACAATTCATTTTAATCACTTTCACGAATATTTTTTGGTAAAAAATTAAGTTGATCTTATTAGATTATAAATATTATACTGGTTACAACCATGTATTTTATTTTTTCAAAACTCAATTCATATAATTGTAAAAAATATGTTTGACTCTAATCTCATAGACATGGCGAGAAAACATATTTTTAAATTGAAAATGTTAAAAGCTCATTAATCTTATATATATATAAATTCAATATAAAAATGGTTCCAATGACCTAAATTGGATTAATATATGTATAATTTATCTATTTTTACTTTAAAACTAACTAAAAATATAATTTAACTATATATATAAATATGAAAAAAAGTAATTTTTGAACTAAAATTCAGTATTTTTCACTATTCACCAAAAAATGAGGTTTTTGAGAAAAATATCAAAACAATCACCCTAATATAATTTAGATATTATTAATTATAAAATTATATTTATTTTAACAAATTAAATTTATAAAATTGTTTAAAATAAATCTAATTATTGTTCATATAAAGACATAGAAATTAGTTCTTTTGAGAATGTCATGACCCATCCTCGGGGCCCGTGCCGTGACTACCTCAAGTCCTCCTTCCATAGGCCAGGGGCTGGCGACTAGCACCAAGGCATAAATCCCGGAAAAAGGGAAGGCATTGCCTTTGTAAAGTAAACCACAAGCACCACAGAGCAAGCAGGCGGAAGTAATCACAAAGTAAAAACTGGTACAACAGTATGTGCGGAAAAATAAGTGGGCCAGTATACGAACCCAAACTGAAAGTAAAGTACAATTGGAAAGGGAAAACAACAACTGAAAAGTAAAGCCGCGACGTCGATCTGTCCACTGGAAATCCCACCTGAAGGGTGGGTACAGATAGCCTCCACTGCTCCTCGGGTCCAGCCGACCGCTCTGAGTACATGCCGCCCAGTGGTCCACCTCCAGGTATCGTCCGGCTTCGCAAGCCTCAACCACGATCAGCGCTGTCCGTCGTCTGCAACCAACACAACGTAGTGCGGGCATAACCCGTGCAGGGGTGAGTATAATCTACTCAGTAGGGACCCCGAGACCCCCGAAGGACTCCCAGAATCCACAAAGGATAATCCACAAAGGAAAGATACAATCACGAAGTAACATCCGACACTGCTTAGGTATATGCCCATACATATACCTAAGTCACCAATTCTCGTTCGGCTCCAACATCCGAGACCAAGTACAACCCAATCTACACAAGAAAGCAAAATGTAAATCCACACAGGATAGCACAACACAATCCAAATAGGAAAGCAATACAGGATTCAACTCACACAGGTATACTTCTTCATATGACGATAAAGATGACCAGATAATGCCACTGATTCATCTAAGCCGTCGGAACCAAAAAGGATTGATAGGTACTAACCTCCGCAATGACCCACAAAGGATCTGACCCAAAAAGTATTGATAGGTAACTAATCCCCGCAATGACCCACAAAGGATCTGACCCACAAAAGATCGATAGGTAACTAACCCCCGCAAAGAACCACACAGGATCGGACCCACACAGGATCTGTAGGCACTGGCCCAAATAGGACCGCTGAGCGCTGAACCACACAGGATCGGACCCACAAAGGATCGGTAGTACTGACCCAAAAGGATCGCTGAGTGCTGTAGTCGTCGCCGTCGAATCCACTGAGGATCTCTGTACAGTCGTCGTCGTCACAGTAGCAGTCGCAGCCAGCACTAGGGTTCCCGCACACAGCAAGCTCATTCGGGAGGGTCCACTCCACGAGCTGCGAGGCTGATACATCAACTGACACCTAGTCCAGAGTTGATGTATCCAAAAGTTCCGTATCGTCAACATGAACTCAACATTGCAGACGACACGTCAATCGGACGCCCGGTCTGAGAGTTATTGGATTTTTCGTCCCAGGGGCCCGGTTGGTTTTTAAGGCAAAGACAACCCTACCGTACTCCACCTGCATCCAAACCTCGGTCAGAGTAAGCCTAAAGATCCGTCTCACTTAGAAGAATCCAACAAAATCGACAACACGTCAATCAGACGTCTCAGGCTCAAGATATAAGCGTTTCCGCTCCGAGGGCCCGGTTGGTTTCGTGTACGAACCAACCCGGCCGAACCCAAAGTATTCTGAAACCTTGAGTATGATATACCGAAATGACCGTCTCGATCCAAGAATCGCATCTCCACTGACGACGCATTGATCAGAGGCCCCTAGCTCAAGATACAGGAAAAATACCGAAAAGGTTCGAAGGGGGGGGGTCTGGGCCTGGACCGACCTGGTCCAACCCCCCTGGGTCGGCCCAAACCGGGTCCGACCCGGCCGGCGCGGCCCAGCCCAGCGGTCCGGCCAGCCGGCGCGGCCCAGCCCAGCGGTCCGGCCAGCCGGCTCGGCCGGCGCGCTGGCGCTGGCCAGGCGCCGAGCAAGGCGCCCCCCCCCCCCCCCCGCGCGGGGGCCGCAACGTGACACCCGGATGCGGCTTAAGACGCGTCCCTCATCCGCGGTCCTGCGCGGCCACGGGACCGGCCAACACTGCCACGAATTCAGCTGGGGCGGGTCTTCCCGGTGGCGTGCCAGGCCCCGCCACATCCTGGCGGCCGGCCACCGCCTCCAGCCGCCGTGCCTGCGCGGCGCTCCGGCGGGGGCTTCCGCGGACTACCGGACGCGCTCCGGTGGTCCGATTTGCGTGTGGTCTTCGCCAGTGCTCATCCCGAGACTCATTCTTCACTGCAAAGCCTTCAAAATTAACTTGTGGCCCCATTTTTTGTCACCCACCAATCCGCTCATAACAAACAAAATGGGCGGTGGGTTCAGACTTGTTCGTTGGTCCGTACCCACCGCGTTAGCGGTTTTTAAAGTCTCACAAAAATCATATTTAACAACAGGGGATATAAATCACAAAGATTTAAAAGGAACAACCCCTACATCGACGTTGTCATTGGACGTGATTTCTTCGCGAGATTGACCGTCGCGGAAGAAGAGGATCGTCGCGTCGCGGAAGGGCGTCGCGTCATCGCGGTATACGACATCATGTCGACGAACTCCGAGGGGTAATGAAAACACACAGATTTAATTTCATGAATTAAATCCATGTCAAGGATAAAATCCACAAAGGGAATTTAAAAGATCCGTAATCTCCTACCTCAAGAAGTTGATGATCAGAGATTGTTGCGGGGAAGAACTTCGCGGAAGAAGCGTCGCGGAAGGAGAGTCGTCGGCGTCACGGAACACGGCATCACATCTCCGATCTCCGAGGGTTTGGCATTCTTCACATTCTTCGCGAAGGAGGATGAAGATACTATTTATCCAAATCCTCTCAACAAACCACACCCAAGAAGAAAGTGTGTTGGTCTTTTTTTATTATTATGCCAACAGTTTGAAAACATGTTAAGAAACGAACCATTAATTCGGTGAATTAATGGTAACGTCTTAACTGTGCAATTAATAGGGGCGTTAAGAATTTTAGAAAACACACCAGTTGACTTTCATTAAAGAGAAGTCTTCGCAGGTGCGTTACTTAGAGGAAAAGAAACGGCGGGGCTCGTGCGGGCCCCACCTCACAAATATCCTACCAAGAGGGTTGGATATTTTTGGTTGCACCCTATCCGCTTCAACTTAGCTTAAGTGGATTTAAGTGGATTTAAGTGGCTTTGAGTGAAATAAAATAAGGTTTTCGCACCACTTTATTTTATTTTCTCCACTTAACCCCAAAAAATTAAAAACCACACCCGAGAAAATGCAACTTCGGAATAGGAGTTTCTTAGAAAGTACCGGCGCTGCAATTCCATCGGTGCCCTTAGAATTCGATTCCGAGCACTGGTTCAAAATTTAGAAAACCCCACTCGTTCGTTCACTGAACGTACCCGAGACAAACTTCAGAAAATGATTTCGGGAAAACTGGGCCTCAGAATCACGTGCCGTCAGAAACTACGTTCTTGTAAAATTCCAAAGAAAATTAAGAAAAAAATTTCCTTGAAATTTATGGGTCTTTACAAAACTCCCACCTCAGGGCTTTACGTCCCCGTAAAGATACATCATAAACTAGGGAAACAAATGAGGGTACTGAGCACGCATCTGAGCCTCCCGCTCCCAAGTGCTCTCCTGGAGATTCCCATGCTGACATCTGATGCGCACTAGAGGAATTGCCCGTCCTTGTAGGACCCTCTCTTGTCGATCCACAATCACCACCGGGACCTCCGCAAAAGTCACCCCATCATCAACGTCTATCTCCCCATGGTCAATGATATGCGTCGGGTCATGTACGTATCTCCTCAACTGAGATACGTGGAAGACGTCGTGCACCTGGTGCAACTGAGGTGGTAGAGCCAAGCGATAAGCCACCTTTAAAATCCTGTTGTGGACTTGGAAGGGTCCGAGGAAGCGTGGAGACAACTTGCCGGCTCAGCCAAATCTCCGTAATCCACGTTGAGGTGAGACACGCAAGAAGATGTGGTCTCCATCCTCGAACTACAGTGTCCTCCGCCTTCTGTCAGCATAAGACTTTTGCCAGCTCTGAGCTGTCCTCATCCACTCCTGGATGACCTGGACCTTCTCTGTCGTGGCCTGGACCATATCCGGTCCCACAAGTGCTGACTCCCCAGGGTCTGTCCAGCACAAAGGAGATCTGCAAGGTCTGTCGTACAACGCCTCGTATGGTTCCATCCCGATGGTGGAGTGGTAGCTGTTGTTGTACGCAAACTCCACCAAGGGTAGGTGGTCCTCCCAGCTATGACCAAAGTCTATGACACATGCGTGGAGCATGTCCTCGAGAGTCTGAATGGTCCTCTCTGTCTAACCATCCGTCTGAGGGTGAAAGGCAGTGCTCAGACGTAGTTGCATCCCGAACGCCTCCTACAACCCCTTCCAAAGCTGGGAAGTAAAGCGAGCATCTCGATCGGAGACGATAGATGATGGAACACCGTGAAGTCATACAATCTCCTGAACGTAGAGACGTCCCAAGCTCTCCACTGAGCCCTTCTCTCTGATGGGTAAGAAGTGAGCCGACTTGGTGAGTCGGTCGACAATCACCCAAATGGAGTCGCGACCTCTGGATGTGCGTGGAAGTCCAGTCACAAAGTCCATAGATATCCCGTCACACTTCCACTTCAGGACCTCCAAGGTTTGTACCAAGCCTGCTGGTACCTGATGCTTTGCCTTCACCTGCTGGCAGGTGAGGCATCGAGAAATGAACTCTGCCACAACCTTCTTCATGCCTAGCCACCAGTGCTGTCGTTTGAGGTCCGGGTACATCTTCACCACTCCAAGATGTACCACCAAAGGAGAAGTGTGAAACTCTCTCAGCACCTCCCCCCGTAAGGCAACTGGTACCAAGGTACGTCCTCTGAAAAGGACATCGTGCTCTGCTCCAAGGGAGAAACCATCAGGTGCCTGACCTAAGGATATCTGTGCACGCCGCATCTCACAGTCAGCGTCCCTACGCTGTTCCTCTATGACCCGCTGCAGTAGTGGAGGAGAGACTATGAAAGACTGAAGGAAGGCTGTTCCATCCCTATCCATGAAGGATATCTGCAAGGCGGCTAGCTGCCCTGTCACCTCCTCAAGTAGTTGAATGCCCGTCCTCCTGCTGAGAGCATCGGCTACCACGTTCCCCTTCCCAGGAGTATAGACTACCTCAAAGTCATAGTCCTGGAGGAACTCGAGCCATCACCACTGTCTCAGGTTCAAGTCCTTTTGAAAAAATATGATCCTGAGACTCTAATGGTCAGAAAAGACTGTAAAGCGCTCGCCCATCAGATAGTGTCGCCATGTCTTCAGAGCGAAGACCACTGCTACTAACTCCAGGTCATGGGTAGCGTAGTTCTGCTCATGCGGCCTCAACTGACATGATCCATAGGCGATCACTGCCCGTTCCTGCATCAGGACACATCCGAGTCCGGTCCATGATGCATCACAGTAGACTATGTACCCTACTCCCTCCTCAGGAAACCTCAAGATAGGGGCGCTGGTCAATCTCTGTCTCAGCTCTTGGAAGTTCTGCTGACATCTGTATGACCACAAAAGGGTTTCCCCTTCTTCGTAAGAGCTGAGAGTGGTGCCGCAACTCTGGAGAAGTCTGGCACAAATCTCCGATAGTAACCAGCTAGTCCCAAGAAACTTCGCACCTCTGTCACGCTCCTGGGTGGCTCCCAAGCTAGAACTGCCTCGATCTTCGCAGGATCCACTGCAACTCCCGCCTCAGAGATGACGTGCGCCAAGAAGCAGACCTCACGTAACCAGAACTGACACTTCTAGATCTTGCCATAAAGTTAGTGCTCTCGGAGTGTTTCTAGTACAACTCGCAAGTGGTAGGTGTGCTACTCCTCAGTCGTCAAGTATATCAAAATGTCGTCGATGAAGACCGCGACAAATCGATCGAGGTATGGCTGAAAGATCATGTTCATGAGGCCAATGAACACTGTTGTAGCATTGGATACACCTAATGGCATAACCAAGAACTCATAGTGGCCATACCGACATCTGAAGGTCGTCTTCTGCACGTCCTCATCCCGAACTCTGAGCTGATGATAGCCTGACCTGAGGTCTATCTTTGAGAACCACCGTGCTCCCTTGAGCTGATCGAAGAGGTCATCAATACTCGGTAGCGGATACTTGTTCCTCACCGTCACCTGGTTCAGGAGACGATAGTCGACACAAAGTCACAAGCTCCCATCCTCCTTCTTGGCGAACAATATCGGGGAAGCCCAGGGTGAAACACTGGGTCGGATGAATCCCTTGCCCTACAAGTCCTCCAACTGTACCCATAGCTCTCGAAGCTCAGCGGGGGCCATCCGATATGCTGGAGTGGATATTGGGGCTATCCTGGGGTACAGATCAATATAAAAGTCTACCTCTCCGCGAGGAGGTAGTCCTGGAACGCCGTTGGGAAAGACGTCCGCATACTGATCCACCACTGCAGGAAAACTAGGACTCCGCACATCAACTGCTCCTAAGATGAGGCTAGCCCACTGATGAGTGATGGGCTGTCCTCTCTTCTAAGAGAGTCCATCATGTGCTGCGAAGGCTCCCTTCTCACTGGTGAAGGTGAACCTGCTCCTGTCGGTGCGTACACATCGCACCTTGCGCCTAATACAGTCGATCTGAGCATGGACGCTAGATAACCAATCCATGCCCAAGATGACGTCATAAGGCCTCGACGCCGCTACAAGAAGATCCCAGCCGAAGCTCTCGCCTACTAGAGTAAGCTCACACTGTCGGCACCGGTGCGTAATCGTCGAGTCTACTCCCGTAGGAGTCTCTAGTCGTAAAGATCGAGCCATCGGCTCTGTCGGAATCTCCGAGCTCCGAAAAAGGGAAACGACTATGAAATAGTGACTTGATCCTGTGTCTATAAGAACTGAAACAAGGGTGGAATAGACAAAGATAGTATCTCGAATCATCTCGGGCGTGCCGTGGTCATAGGCCCCCGCTGCCTGGAGCTGTGCCTGTCTCTGTCCCCCAGCTCCCTGTGGCCGGGGTGGACCTCCCGGTGGTGGTGGTGGAAGAGCCTCAAAGCGTCGCCCACCACCTGCTTCTCGGCCAGCTCCTCTGCCTCGTCCGACTCCTCCCTGCGGACCACCATGGTCGACCCTCTTCCTCTGCCTGGGTGGCCACTCAACCGTCTGCTACACATGCGGCGGGAAGGGTCATGAAATTTATCATGACCCGTCCTCGGGGCCCGTGCCGTGACTACCCCAAGCCCGCCTTCCATAGGCCATGGGTGGCGACTAGCACCAAGGCTTAAATCCCAGAAAAAGGGAATGCATTGCCTTTGTAAATTAAACCACAAACACCATAGAGCAAGAAGGCGGAAGTAATCACTAAGTAAAAACTGGTACAATAGTAAGTGTAGAAAAGTAAGTGGGCCAGTATACAAACCCAAACTGAAAGTAAAGTACAACTGGAAAGGGAAAACAACAACTAAAAAGTAAAGTCGCGACGTCGAGATGTCCACTGGAAATCCCACCTGAAGGGTGGGTACATATAGCCTCCACTGCTCCTCGGGTCCAGCCGACCGCTCCGAGTACGTCCCGCCCAGTGGTCCACCTCCAGGTACCGTCCTGCTCCGCAAGACTCAACCACGATCAGCGATGTCCGTCATCTGCAACTAACACAACATAGTGCGGGCATAGCCCATGCAGGGGTGAGTATAAGCTACCCAGTAGGGACCTCGAGACCCCCGAAGGTCTCCCAGAATTCACAAAGGATAATCCACAAAGGAAAGATACAATCATGAAGTAACATCCGACACTGCTTAGGTATATGCCCATACATATACCTAAGTCACCAATTCTCGTTCGGCTCCAACATCCGAGCCCAAGTACAAACCAGTCCACACAGGAAAGAAAAACGTAAATCCACACAGGATAACACAACACAATCCACATAGGAAAGCAATACAGGATTCAGCTCACACAGTTCTACTTCTTCATATGACGATAAAGATGACCAGATATTTCCACTGATTCATCTAAGTCGTTGGACCCACAAAGGATCGATAGGTACTAACCCCCGCAATGACCCACAAAGGATCTGACCCACAAAGGATCAATATGTAACTAACCCCTGCAATGACCCACAAAGGATCTGACCCACAAAGGATCGATAGGTAACTAACCCCCGTAAAGACCCACACAGGATCAGACCCACACAGGATCTGTAGGCGCTGGCCCACACATGACCATTGAGCGCTGACCCACATAGGATCGGACCCACACATGATCGGTAGCACTGACCCACAAAGGATCGTTGAGTGCTGTAGTCGTCACTGTCGAATCCACTGAGGATCTCTGTACAGTCGTCATCGTCACAGTAGCAGTCACAGCCAGCTCTAGGGTTCCCGCACACAGCAAGCTCGTTCGGAAGGGTCCGCTCCATGAGCCAAGAGGCTGACACATCAACTAACACCTAGTACAGAGTTGATGTATCAAAATGTTCCGTATCATCAACAGGAACTCAACGTTGCAGACGGCGCATCAATCAGATGCCCGGTCTGAGAGTTATTGGATTTTTCGTCCTAGGGGCCCGGTTGGTTTTTAAGTCAAAACCAACCCGACCGTACTCCACCTACATCCAAACCTTGGGCGGAGTAAGGCAAAAGATCCGTCTCACTTAGAGGAATCCAAAAAAATCGACGACACGTCAATCGGACGTTCGGGGCTCAAGATATAAGCGTTTCCGCTCCGAGGGCCCGGTTGGTTTCGTGTACGAACCAACCTGGCTGAACCCAAACTATTCTGAAAACTTGAGTGTGATATACCGAAACGACCGTCTCGATCCGAGGATCGCATCGCTGCTAACGCCGCGTCGATCGGAGGCCCGTAGATCAAGATATGGGAAAAAGACCGAAAAGGTCCGAAAACGGGGGTTCTGGGCCCCGACCGACCCGGCCGACGCGGCCTGGCCCGGTGGGGCGCGGCCGGCGCTGGCTAGGCACCACGCAAGGCTGTCGCGCCCCCCCCCCCCACGCGGGGGCCGCTCCGTGACACCCGGACGTGGCTTAAGCCGTGCCCCTCCTCCGCGGTCCCGCTCGGCCGTGGGACCGGCCAGCGCCGCCACGACTTCAACCGCGGCGAGTCTTCCCGGCGGCGCGCAGGGCGCTGCCGCATCCTGGAGGCCAGCTGCAGCCGGCGCGACGCGCCGGCGGGGGCTTCTGCGGACCACCAGAAGCACTCCGGTGGTCCGATTTACGCGCGGTCTTCGCCAGTGCTCATCCCGAGACTCGTTTTTCACTGCAAAGCCTTCAAAATTAACTTGCGGCCTCGTTTTTCGTTGCCCTCCAATCCGCGCATAACAAACAAAAAGGGCGGTGGGTTCGGACTTGTTCGTTGGTTCGCACCCACCGCGTTAGCGGTTTTTAAATTCTCACAACAATCATATTTAACAACCGGGGATATAAATCACAATGATTTAAAAGGAACAATGCCTACCTCGACGTTGTCGTTGGACGTCAGTTCTTCGCGGGATTGACCGTTGTGGAAGAAGAGGATCTTCGCGTCACGGAAGGACGTCACGTCGTCGCGGTATACGGCATCGCGTCGACGATCTCCGAGGGGTAAAGAAAACACACGGATTTAATTTCACAAATTAAATACATGTCAAGGATAAAATCCACCAAGGAAATTTAAAATATCTGCAATATCCTACCTCAAGCAGTTGATGATCAGAGATTGTTGCAGGGAAGAACGTCGCGGAAGAATCATCGCGGAAGGAGAATCGTCGGCGTCGCGGAACACGGCGTCGCGTCGTCGATCTCCGAGGGTTCGGCGTTCTTCGCGTTCTTCGTGTTCTTCGCATTCTTCACGTTCTTCGCGTTCTTCGCGAAGGAGGATGAAGATACTGTTTCTCCAAATCCTCTCAACAAACCACACCCAAGAAGAAAGTGTGTTGGTCATATTTTAGTATTATGCCAACAGTTTGAAAACATGTTAAGAAACAAACCATTAATTCAGTGAATTAATGGTAATGTCTTAACTTTCCAATTAATAGGGGCGTTAAGTGTTTTAGAAAACGCACTAGTTTACTTTCATTAAAGATGAGTTTTCGCTGGTGCGTTACTTATAGGAAAAGAAACGGTGGGGCTCGTGCGGGCCCCACCTCACAAATATCCTACCAAGAGGGTAGGATATTTTTGGTTGCACCCTATCCGCTTCAACTTAGCTTAAGTGGCTTTAAGTGGCTTTGAGTGAAATAAAATAAAGTTTTCGCACCACTTTATTTTATTTTCTTCACTTAATTCCAAAAAATTAAAAACCACACCCATGCAAACACAACTCCGGAAGAGGCATTTCTAAGAAAGTACCAGCGCTGTGATTCCATCGGTGCCTTCGGAATTTGATTCCGAGCACCGGTTCAAAAGTTAGAAAAACCCGCTCATTCGTTCACTGAACGTACCCAGGACAAACTTTGGAAAATGATTCCGGGCACATCGGGCCTCGGAATCACGTGCCGTCAGAAACTGTGTTTTTGTTAAATTACAAAGAAAATTAAGAAAAAAATTTCCTTTAAATTTACGGGTCTTTACAGAGAAAATAGTATTTCCAAACATATAAATACATTACCAAAAATTATATTTTTCATCATCATTATGTTTTGTTAATATAAAAACACTATAAAAAATATTTAAAAAATGGTTATTTATATTCATATTATTATATTAATGGCTATTTTATAACTATATCATTTAATTAATTATAAAAAAAATGTTTCTTCGTAGAAACTCAGTGTTTCATGTAACACAAGCCACGCCAGTGTTGCGTATAACACAATCCAATTTGGTATTTCATGTAGCACAAATTTTTCTTGGGGTATCATATAATGAAATATTAACATGGTGTAGATTAAAAATAAATAATAACTTTGTGATTTAATATAACACAATCTATATTAAATGTTTTGTGAAATGAAAAAAGGATTAAATAAATTTGAAAAAAATATTTCCCAAAACTCATGGTGTTACATTATAGACCCCTAAAATTAATTTATCTGTTGAAATTATTTTGTGTTATCAATTATTTAATAATTTTATGTTCATTTAATGTAAATCCACATTTTAAAATTGAACACTACAAATGTTTTTAAAAAGTAAGGTTGGAACGATAACAATTACCCAAAGTAACTCATAGCTGGGTTTCCACATAGAAGAAAATAGGTGGTAATGAAAAAATGGACATGGAATAAAAATATAAACATCAAGTCATAATAGAGAGTGATAGAGAACATGGTTAGGTTAAATTTAATAATCACAAATCCATAAATTTGTGATGATATAAGGGACTATTTGATTCATAAAAAAAGAAGTTACTACGATAACCTTTTTTGTTTCATGATCCATTACAAACAGTTGAAGAATTTTCATAAGAAGATATAATTAATTGATTTAGTACAATATCACCTTTTTTGTTCATTAATCAATTCATACATCCCCACCTTCTCAAAAAAAGAAGGTGAATATTTTATTCCAGAGGCACTAATAGACCATCACATTAATGATAAACCATCCAATATTTCATCAATTACCATTAAAAAAGTTATTAGAATAGGTTATCCAAAATGAATAAATCCTCATGTGGTGAGATAATAATTTAATATCAAAAACTTAATCTGAATATGAACTTAAAATTTATATAAATGGTTAACCTTATAACCCTTCTCAAAGATGAAAATAAAAAAAAAGAAATAAGGTCAAGAAATCTGCTTAATATTGATCCCCCATATCCCAAAGTAGCTATTTGTTTTCACATTCCAAACATGTTTATAACCTCATCATATAATATCTTGAAACAAGTAAATAACATTAATTACCGCAAATCATTTTTTAGTACATTAATTCTTTCTTATTCCAAAGATTACTACATATATTCCATGAACCCAAGAAGTTTCAAACTTAATGTATGATAACATAGACCACTTTTTCAAAGAATCCATTATTAGTTTTGATGTCATAAATACTATACAATTTAGTTATACATATCATAACCCTTTTATCTATACAAAATAACATTTTCTCATCCTTAGGAAAATGTTAAGGGTTATCTTCCCTTAATGTTTCCTTTCCATTAAATAAATTTTCAAGTTCATTAGTATTATTTAACACATTCTTGAAAATACATAAATAAAACCTTATATAAACAATCCTTATATACTTCATGATTCCTATAACATAATCATTGAATTCCAAAACATATACACTTCAATCATCCAACTTTTATTCTTAAACCACTACCCATGCTTAATCAACTTATTTCTTCATACATCTTTCCTAGAATTTGAAATATGAATCATGCATTAAGGATAGTCAACCTTAATCTACTAATGATTGTGGTGTTTAATGTAGACAATACTGGAAGAATATTCCATGCTATTCCTCAATCGCTTGTGGTCTTCTTATATTTAGAAGTATGTCCAATAATCATACCACCTTCCCAATTCTCTTCATGATATTTCCAATTAAAAAATTTATTTTTATAATGCCTATACTTTACACATTTTAAATAGTCAACATTGACCCAGTTTATTCTAGTTCTTTCTATTGACTAACACTAGGAATTATAGTGTGAGAAATGTTTATCATAGCATAATATCTCTTAATCATGAAAAATAGCGCAAAAAATATCTAAATCATGATACCTACTTCTTTAATATAAGAAAACATAGGTTTATCCTAGGTTATTCATAGTCATCCTCTATTTAAATCCATTATTATAGTTCGTAAAGAGTCTATGAATTCCCAAATCATATCCCCAGGAGTATCAAACTAGGTGCGTAGTATGCTTCGTTGGCATGTACCAGGTCATGCTTGAGTCAGGTTCAACACACATTGTTAGACTTATTAATCCTAGGAACATCTATTCCAGAAAAATGTCCACTTATAGTATTCTGAAAGGGATTTATTTCTAGGAAACCACTTTCTCTATCCTTTACCAATACTGCATGACAATATTCTAAACATTAACTCATCATTATACTTATCCTAGGATACATTCCTTTAAATATCCTTATAAATATCCCTAGGGATACCACTAATGTTTTCTCATCCTAGTGTCCAAAGTATGACTATAACTTTAAATTGATACCAATTATATTGACCCATTATTAACACACTTGGATATCACATAAATTTAGAAGAATATTCAGCATATTAAAAAAATACATCCTCGAGGACCAAAATATTTTAGTGTATTTGGAAACATGAAAAAAACATCTAACTTGGTGAAAGATATTCAATTTTTCAAAAATTGATATTCCCCTATTGTACATCTACTTAAAACCATTATTCATAACCAGGGGAAAGTAAACATAAGAATGGGGTGAGCTCGAATGCTCAGTAAGGGTAAATAAAGGATTCACGTAAGTATAACATGAATATAAGGGTATCTGAACTTGAAAATATCATTTTTAGATCATACCCTACATATAAAATATCATAATCACAGGACATGGAATAAAGATTAGTACTTCATAAGACATGAATCATAATGAAATCATGAGAATAATCTATTAAATAATAACATAATAATAATACATGGAACAATTGTAATGCACATAAACATAGAAAATACTATATTATGGTTACCTTCCAAGACATTTACAAAATTTTAGTCTTGGGATAATAACCCATGTACCTAATCGAGGCTTTGGATTCCCCCCATGCACCCTCTTATTTCGGGATTGTGATTCGATTCTGTGTACCCTCTTGTTTCAGGCTTAGGATTCCCTCTTGTGTACCCTCTTGTTTCAAGATTAATATTCCCTCTTGTTTTAGTCTTGGTATGCCTTCCCATTTACCCTCTAGTTTTGGGCTTAATATTCCCTCTTCTTTTAGGTTTGGGATTCCCTCTCGTGTTCCCCCTTGTTTCGAACGTGAAATTACCTATTTTTTTTGGGTTTGGGATGCCCTCCCTTGTACCCTCTAGATCTCATAAAACGTTTATCATTACCCAATTGAATTGAGGGAGATATAGGTCCTACCCATATCATAATAAAATCATTTATACATATTCTATAATGTAAAAAACATTGATCATATCAGGACACATAAAAAGATATGGGTTTCATAAACATCCTATCATAACCCATGAAATGAAATTGGTGTCATAAATAGGTAATGGTATCTTAAGCAGTGAAAAAACAAAATTTTCATAATCATTTCATCGAATCAGAATCCATAAAAATAACTAGGTTTTATAATAATATAACATGTGAAAAGAATCTGCTTTTATAAGAATGTAACTCATGAAAGATACATGGGTTTCATATATCCCATTAAATAGAAAATAGTTTCATAAACATCATTCCATCAAACCATAAACCATTCATAGATATAATACGAATGAAACCTTTATATCATCTCTTAGAAAGTCATGACTAACATCAAAAGATGTCATCTTAGATGGAAAATATTTTTGAAATATCTTTCAAAAACACTCATTGAGGAAAATATGATTCCTTCTATGAAAAAGGTGTTTTAGAAAATAAAACCATTTGAAAAATATTTTATTTGATAATACTTCAAAAACTTATAAATAAGACTTGAAATCATTTTTATAACCATTTTCCTTGAAAACGTATAAAAGAAGCTTGAAACAATTTTGAAAACCATTTTCCTTGAAAACATAAAAAATAAGCTTCAAATATTTAATTTTTTTCCTTTGTAAACAATTTGAGATGTTATAAAGAACTCATGAAAATGTTTCTAAAACCATTTCACTGAATTTTTTTGAAAACATATAATGAAATATTGAAAATGTTTGGAAAACCATTTCTTTGAAAATATATTAAAGAATTATAAATAAATCATGAAAATTGTTTGAAAATGATTTCTTTTAAAATAATTTGAAAACATAAAAATAATTCTTTAAAACAGTATAAAAAACTTTTTATAAAACATGGATTTGAAAGAACAAAGATTTCTGATTGAAGAGAGAGGTAAAATTAGGCTTTATTAAAAAACCTTTTTGGCCATATTACCCAACAAAGAGTGAAAAAATGGTAACATTACATGGATATAACATGAATATATATTTAATAAAAATTATTTTGTTATTCATATATGGATCATAAAATTTAATCAATTAAAGTATAATCATAAATAATCTCGATAAATAATGAGAATTTAGAAATAAACCTTTTCTAGTTTGACAACATTGAATTATAATAAAATGGAAACAATAGAATTAAATTAAGGTGAAAATATTTTTAAAATAATTAGAGTAATTATAAAAATTTTCAAAGATATTATTTACACCTCATAGAATAATATAGGTGTAGAACATGACACATTTCTAAAAGAAGGCAAATTGAGACAAAATTACTTTACTGATTTGGTAACTTTGGAAAAATAAACCCAATGAAATAAATATTATAAAATGGAAATATAAATACACATAAATTTAATTATGATAATAATATAATACACCCATTGGTAGTATACACACCATAAAAAATAAATGAATGGTGAATAAGGCATGTATCTCACAGAAATAAAAAGTGAGATGAAATTCACTAACGTTAAGTCTTGAATTTATTTGTACACATTAAAAAAAATAATGTATAATAAATATGAGTTTATTATAAATATACTGTATAATAATATT
This sequence comes from Viscum album, assembly GCA_963277665.1. NCBI lineage: Eukaryota > Viridiplantae > Streptophyta > Magnoliopsida > Santalales > Viscaceae > Viscum > Viscum album. The sequence continues at coordinate 266,970,907 of OY728143.1, read as the reverse complement.
ATTATATATAATACTATATTAAATTTGGTAATGACTTTATATTAACCATTTACTAACAACTCTATGTTAATGTTATGTTTTGGGTAATATCCGCTTTATCTTTCGTATATGTTTCGACTTGTTATTATTGATTATCTTACATAGATCATGATTGAAATATTTATAGAATGTAAACCATGGTATAAATATATATTATTTATACGTGTATTTATAATAATCTATATATTATAGAATTATGAAATGGAATACACCATTTATGGAGACGGTAGGTCGTACGTATGCATGAACACTATTTCTGTTTTATTATCGTATTGAAAGAAAGAAAGTAAATGAAATATATATATATATATATAGTATAATTAAATTATAATTATTAGTTAATATATATCATATAATTTCACTAAACTCATACTTAATAAATTTCATGTAGGTTGCGAACGAATCACATCGCTTTGAAGAGGCAGTAGTCCACACTTCCCCAAACAAAATTATCATATTTAAAAAAATAGAATAACATGAAGTTATATGTTATATAATGATTTAATAGGATAAAATATATGAAAAATATCATATATAACATATAAAATTATTGTGTCTATCATAATACCCAACCATGAGAGTTGGTAAAGGAAAAACCGACAACATTTTTTCGTGAGGCGATAGTTCTCCGTAAACAAGAATGGTAAGTTCATTACCCATTACATGGAAGTCTATGTAAGTGCAGACTGAAAACGTATTATAAAAATATCTCATTATAACAAGGATTATTATGATATTATGTATTCATGTAATAATAATAATTTAGGTGGTGGATAAAGAAAAGAAAGTAAAGATCTTGAGGAAGGATGTTACTTCTTCTTTGGGTAACTCCTTTTGGTATGCTCCAAAGGGATTACTTGGTTTTATTTCTTTTAAAATAGAGGATTAAAGGAGGTATGGAGGGATGTTGAGAAGTTAATTGGGCATATATTGGCTTAACATAAGTGGTTTTATAGGTGTGAAGAAGGATATGTGATCGAATTTTATTGGGGTGGAGGGGACACACTTGGAACTTTTGAAATCAAATTAGGTGTGCCCACGTTTTTACCTAAAAAAGTCATTAAAAACTAACCAAACTCAATGAATTAATTTTTATAGACGTAATATTTTCATAAAATTGGTTTTGGTCAAATGGATATGTCATTTGGACCATTAAGTTTTAGGATCGGTCCATTGTTAAGGATAATTTTCCCTCAAATGATGTAATCTATTTTAATCACTTTCAATCATCTTTTTGTTCAAAAAATAATTTAATATTATTGGAATATAAATATTATAATAATTAAAACCTTTTATTTATATTTTTAAATTAAATTCATTTAACTGGAAAAAATAAGTTTAGTGCTAATCTCGCAGACGTGGCGAGATAACTGGTTTTTAAAAGTTAGAATGTTCAAAATCTCATTAATATTTGGTACCTAAATTAAACATAAAAATAATTAAAATGACCTAAATTGGATTAATAGATGTATAATTGATAGTATTTTTACTTTAAAACCAAATTAAAACATAATTTAATTATATAAATAAATTAAATGCAAAAATAGTTTTGTTTTAAAATTCAATAATTTTTATTATTCACCCATAAATTGAGGTTTTTCAGAAAAATCCCCAGCATTCACCCTAAGATATTTTATAAATAAAAAATAAAAAATTGATTTTTATTTTATCAAATTAAATTTATAAAATTTTCTGAAATTAATTTTATTATTGTTCACATAATGGCAAAAAAAATGGTTCTTTTTAGAAAATAGTACTTCCAAACATATAAAGACTTTACAAAAAATTATATATTTTATCATCATTATGTTTATATATATATATAAATTATAAATAATATTTAAAAAATGGCTATTACTATTTATATTATTATGTTTAATGGATATGTTATAACTATCTCACTTAATTAATTTTTAAAAAGTGGTTTCATTGAAACTCAGTGTTGCATGTAATGAAATCCAAGCTAGTGTTTTATAAAACGGAATTCAAGTCATTTTTGTAAGTAGAAAAAACATATATTATAGTATCATATAATGAAATTTTAACATGTTTTAGAACAAAAATAACGAATAAGTTGGTTATTTCATATAACACAATCTATATTCAGCATTGCGTGAAATGAAAAAAAAATTAAATTAAATTGAAAAAAATATTTCTCAAAAACTTGAAGTGTTACAATTGGTTTGTTGATGGAGATGACATATTATATATACATGGAATGTCTAGGTTCCTAAATATATGGGATATTAATTGATGTGATATTTCTATGATTCTCAATGGTCATTCCATCCAGGAATATCCAAGATGTATTTTGATATGTGTCATCAATATTGGTGGTATGGGATGAAATGTTTGATAGATGTTTTATCACTTGGTTTCCCACCTTTCAATAGCTGATGGTAAAGTACAAGGGACCTACTGGATTGTTATAATAATTACCAATCTCTATTTGGTAATCAAAATATGTTGCAATATACTTTTTAGTCAGATTACTGAGGTCTCCTTGAGGAAGTGATGCAGTTTGGGTAGTTGTGGATTAAATGATGAAAGTGTCCCCCCTCATTCATATAAAGAAGTCGTTCTTGGTTCATGACATGAGAATAATGTACGTCCATGATATCAAACATATATATGATGTACCTATTCCTATATTTTCAGATTGGGACACTCATTTCACATCAAGGTTTTGGCATGGGTTAGAGAGATCTATGGGTACACTAGTGCTTCTAAGCAGTACTTTTCACCCTCAGACTAATGACCAGTTAGAACATACTATACAGGTGTTGGAGGATATGATCTGAGCATGTGTCCTTGAATTTTTTAGTTATTCATAGAATCATATCCCTCTCATCGAGTTTGCCTAAATTAATAGCCATCAGGAGGTGATTCATATGGATTCATATGAGACCTTGAATCATAGTCTGTTCTGCTTACCCCTGAGCTGATTAGAGGTAGGAGAGGTAGTGATACTAGTTCCTTGTCTCATGAAGGAAAATTTAGGGAAGATTTAGTATATGAAAAAGTGTATGTTTTCTACTTAGGATAGAAAAAAAAAATCATATGTTGATCTGAATACATCTGGAGATTAAGGTTAGGGTTCATTTTTTCTTCTGGGTATCACACAGACTTGGGAACAGATGGTTATGAAGGTTAAGGAAGTTGTGACATGTTATGTAAGATAGTTTTAGATCTTGTATAGAGTCAGAATGATAGAATGTAAATTTATATTACCTTATAGGCACCATTACATTAATGACATCTTCAAATTTTCACAGATTCTCCGTTATCATACTGACCTATCTCAAAATTTTGATCCCAAGGATTTTGTGTTAGATGGTGATGCTTCATTTGAGGAGTATCCCTTAAACATCATTGAAATGGGCACAAAGGATCTCCAAGGCCAGTCTGTCCCATTAGTATGGGTTCTATGGCAGCATGACTGCATTCATGATGATACTTTGGAATGGGAGGCCAATGTATATGCCCAATTGCTGGAGTTGTTCTCAGGTATCATTTTACCTCTATTAAAAGTGTAACTAAGGGATATGTTCCTTTAATGGGGAAGGCTGTAAGAACCCAATTTTCTTATGAGGTATAGATCCTTATAATTTTAATATAATTCTTTATCTTGTACCTTTTATGGATGCCTAATGAGGCCAAAAACGTTTTGGGGTCTTCTAGGGCTTGTTTGGAACTCGGAATCCTGATTAGTGGAGGAAACCACTGGGCTACGTGGTTAGTAGAAATCATGAATCCCAACATTAAAGGTTTCTCCAAACTGTACATGGAATTTTAGAGGGGAAATAAGGGCATATGGTCTATCCTAACCATGATACCATGTTCACATTCCCTTACACGATGTATGCAGTTTTTTAGAAGATCCAAATGGCATAGTTATTGCATGGTTTCTCACACTGTGTAGCCATACCACACAGGTTCCCTCTCTGGATAGTGATCTAAGAATGATTGGTGAATAATTTGTCTAACTTTTTAGCCAAAATATTTGTGACCCATCTATGGGTAGTTCATGGCATATAGTTGTCACATGATTTGGAAGAAAATTATGATAAACCAGGAAACCCCTTTAAAGAGGGGTTAATTTACCTTTTTACCTTAAATTTCTAAAAAACGTACCCATATTTCTTATTTCCTCCACTAGTATAGTGAAGGGTCCCTTATCCTCCTTGTTGAGATCTTCAATCTCCTTCCTCCTAGGAGTGTTGATTTCTTCTCTATCCATGCTCGTAATCAATATCTGATTGTCAAATTTGATTCCTCTCAATAAGTTCTTCAATCAATGGATTTATTCTTAATTTGTATTCCTCTCTATGACACTATTTTGATATAGGATCATATTCCATTTTTTTAAATAATTGATCTGTTATTCTTTTTTATTTAGATTCATTAAAAAGTATGGGATGCCCGAGCTAGTGATTAGGATGCTTGGATAGTTTTTGGACTTTCTGTTCTTTTTTATATAATGTACTGTACTATTTTCATACTGACTTGTATACATTTTTTCATGATTTTTAGAGACATGAAATTATATCATCATACTTTTTATACTATATTTTTTATCTTTTGAGTTGATTATTATTGATGGTGTATTTTTTTACTTCCACTGCCAGTATTGTTTATTCATTATTATGATTCCACTATTTTTATCCATCTTCTATATTATATCAATTGTGCACTACCCTATCATGAGGGAATATTCTTTTCACTGATACACAAGAGGCCCTCACATCTATTTGAAAACCTCTGGAATACCATAAGGTATGCTTGAGTCCATGTGGCCAACATGGTTTGGGGAGCCTTTGAGTGGAAACTAGGTCAGGATGTTACAAAAACACACCTCCTCAACTATACTAGGACCAAGAAGTAATTTTATGACCCATATATACTTTGGTGTGGATAATAGTAAGGTGTATCCCCACCCAGTCATACCATCTCCATTTGAGTGATATACCATAGGGGAACATAGAAAACCATGTCCAACGCAAGTCCCTAAGAATTTTAGCTATCCTTGATACTAAAATACCACATCCATTATTCCACCACTACACAATCATAACAGGGGAACCACCCCTTACCAGAGTATGTAAAATATTCAAAGGAGTTACAGACCCCTAAGGAGTACCCATACCTCACTTAGGGAAAATGTAGTTCACGATTATTCGAGGAGAGTAACATATCATTCTACATAATATTTATATTATACCTCAAAGGGGATATAAGAAAATATAACTGAGGATAGTAGACCCACATCCCATATCTATGGGAGAGTACTAACTATATCAACTTCCACATAAATGATATGCCACACCATGAAGTAATCTCTAACAAAACTACTATTTATGGAGGACCGGTACCCAACATATATGGGGGAGTACCTACTCAAAAAAATAAGTAACAAACTTCACCTAAACATGATGCCAAGTCAAAGAATGTACGGAATCCTAAATCAATACTATACTCACCTCATAGTCACTAGAATTGAAGATTCGATGAAATACCATAGAGAAAGATCTCAAATCACTATTCGCCATCTCCCACAACAACTCATGGGGTGGTACATATGACATATGACATCATCTGTCTACTACGTAGACTGGTTATAAAGCCCATAATATCATGAAAGTGAAAGAATAAATCTATACACTACCATCCAATCAACAAAAAACAACTCTAACTTTGGGAATAATGTGAAGGAGGGAATATATTGGAGTTCCACACCAAACCATAACCTCCTTTGGAATATCCTAATACATTGAGGGAACTATGAAAGTCTACCCCTAAATATCGAGTTCATGAAACTTTTATCTTTTACCTAATGATTTGAACCTACCAATGAACTCCCAAAGAATACCATTATCTTAAATTTACTAGAAAATGATACAAATCATGACATCATAATTTTTCCATTGTTTTTACCACCCTATCATTAGTTATAAAACATTACCAATGGGAGAAGATCCACCAAATCTCCATGAAATCTCACCATTGACCTCTAATAGTAGATATGGCACCACTATAACAATCTATGTGTAATTTACTTATAATAGACTATATTTTTGTAAAAATTTGACTTACTAGAGTGAAAATACACAAAACCCCCCACTGGGGGGAAAGTATATTGTATGTATTGTAGTGTATATAGAGTATACACCCAAATACACACTCTGGGAATGTATCAATTCTATATTGTTATCTAATACCAAATTACATGATGTATCACATCCTCTACAATATGTGAAAGGTTGTGGTATTAGTTAATGTGTATATCAGAAAACTGATGTCATGCATTCTTATACTAAACAACATTTACTCTCATGTACACAATTTTTGTAACCAGATGTCTTCCAATTTCATTTATCACGTATCATTCCATGTTGTGTAGGCTAACATAACGTTCAATTATACACATCATGTACCACATGAAGGGTTCCTGGCCATGTATTGTACCATAACTGGAGTCATGATATCAATAATTTACTTGAACTTTTTATAATAATTACACATCTTGTAAATAACTATATTCCACCCCAAATACAGTGATAATCAATAATGCATATGCTTATCACTACACATCATGTGATCAATATTTTCAGATATAAAAACCATATAACCCATCTCAACCCACCCATTCTTTTCCAATATGATCCCATACTATCTATTAATTTTAAAATAGAAATAAAACCAAACAAATTATTTTAAAATAGAAAAGATATGGAAAAATTGAAATAATGAGTCCAACCTAGAGGCGAATCACTAATGCTTCAAGGTTGTATAAAAATTATCCAAACTCTAATGCCAAATTCTTTTTTGACTTTCATCTCGATCAACCTCTATAGGTGAGGATATCCTATACCCCCTCTTCTCAAGATCCTGGAGTCATTGAAGAACCCATCCCCCACAATGAGTGAATCAGTGTAATTTCATGTGGAGGGGGGGGGGATAAAAATGAAAATAAAATAAGGACCCATTAAAGGTCTGACCTAAGACCTAAAACCCAGATGGAGTTTGTACCCCAAATTGGTAAAATAACCCATCCTAAAATGTGATCTACCCATGCTAATCTTGGTTAAATTACAATTTTACCCTTCCTAAAGGTTTTGGGTTCTACAAATCAAAAATTAATTTTGATGTCTGCAAAGGAAAACCTGGAATTCAACATGTGATCAGTTGAGATTTGGAGAAGTAAAAAAACCAGAATATTTTGTTTTAATTAGAATATATATATATCGTAATTATGGTAATTAATAGTGATTCATTAATAAGAATATAAAGAGATTAAAATATGAAGTATTTAGAATGTGATAAGAAATTGATAATTGATTTCTTATAGATTTTGTGTATTTAAGAAATAGTGTGACATAGAGAGAGAATCCAATGACATTATGATATATAAAATCTTATGAATTGAAGTTAAAATAAGAAGAAAAAAGTGGAAATAATAAAGAAGAGGATAAAACCTACCCATGCTAATCTTATATTGTAATGTTATATGAAGAAGAAGAATGAATAAAAGGGTTGAAAAATCTTAATACCTCTACAAACAATATATAGACTATGTGAATAAACTTTTGAAGATGAAGGATATGGATGAGTAAGAAATAAAAATATGATTTTACTTAATTAATTTCAGTGGGTTATTGATGTTTTTAATACTTAAGAGGAAGAATACAATATATAGGTTCTTATTATATTCATGCATTGATCATTCTGATATTCAGTTTATAATAGTATGGTATATCAACATTCTATAGTAGAAGAATACATATTTGTAGTTGAAGACCTTTATTTATGAATAATATCTTAAAATTTCATTATGTGGAATTTATGAGCATAGAAGGAGATCAAGATCATTAGTGTGGTTGAGAGTTTCATTATAAACTAGTCGTAATAGGCATAAAAAACTATTAGAATAAAATATAGGCTTTTCAAGAGATAGTCGCAGGGTAAATGATGACTTTACCCACCTATATTCACTTGATTATATTAGTGGATATATGTGTCTTGGAATTATCTTAAACACAACATAGATATATGATGGGACCACAATGAATCATTAGTTTATACAAGTTATCAAGTTTTTAAAATTAAAAGTATTGAATCCACAAAACTAAACTATAAATTCATAGTATAGGTTATATATAAGGTCGAACCAATATATACTATGTTTGGGAAAAAAATATAGAAAATATAATGATAGAAATTAGGAAATAAAACTTGAAAACTATGATTGATGAAATCATAAAAATCCTAGTAAAACCAACATCATGAAGTAGTGAAGTAAAAATAATAAATGAATAGATATGTTATTTTTGAAATTAGGTCTAAGAAAAATATTTAGGATTGTGATTAACTCTCTAACTCATGAATCTTTTCTTATTGTCTGGTAATTAAATTTATTTTTGATACAGGTGATCCAAAAACATATTTAAACATAATAAATATAAATCTTATAATGGTTATGCATGAATTTAAGAAATTATTTAATGAATTGTAAATTATTTAATCTATCACCACATAATGGTCATGCATGAAGAAGGGGTAATATTTAGTTGTATATAAAAATCCAACATGGACTAATATAAAAAAATAAAATTTTTTAAATCAAGAAAACTTTAATGTATATCGTGACACAAAAGGATTACCCTCTTATTCTAATCACGATAAAGAAAAAATAAATTCCTAAAACCAACCAAAAGTTTTGATCAACACCTCCTAGAAACTCAATTAGTAATCCTCCTATTGGGGATGATACTAAGGCCATTATTTTCCCCCAATACATGACCACATTTTATAGAAAAATTCTCAACTAGATATCAGATTATATCTACCTGAATCTTTCCTGATCAAAAATAGTTTTCAACTCCTTAAAAATATAGTTTTCAAATTCAAGAAACACGAAACCTATAACATCCCAGAAAAATATATATTTTAAACACAAACAATATGGTATAGGTGGCTTTAAAATCTATAATTTATTTTCTAAATGAATTTCAGATAATTATAACATACATGGAGAATCTTGTTTCGCTTAAAAGGTTTCTTGGTGACACCCATTTTAATTAAACCATAGCCAAAACCAATATCTCTAATAATATGTTGACTATTATGCTTCTGTATAATTTAACCATTACTTTTAAATACTTTTTAGGGAAATTTCAAAGTAATGTGATCATCTTAAAAACATAAGAATTACATGTAAGATATACTTCTCTATATATCCTAGAACTTCTAAAATCTGATTATAAAATCAACTATAGCTATTTCATGCAGTTTTTTTTATACAAGCTCTACCATAACTTATTATGCACTGAGAGGCTGCCTGTGTTAGGTTTAGAATTTCACTATGATATATGTCCATTAATATCTATGATATATGTGTTTCTATTTCTATATTTATACAAAATAAATTATGTTTATCTCATTTTTCCCACCATTGATTAATAGCCATTTTTTTGGTTCTGAAGGCAAGTCGACCAATTGGTCAATTTGGGGGTGAATTGACCTCATTAAAATTCTAAATACTTATTATATATAATGTATTAAACATTATAAAATAAAATGCAATTCATGTATTTTTACAGTAGTTCATATCAATGTGATCCCATGTTTACTCTTCACACTCTCAATGTGATATTTTGGCACCAACTAATTTAGTGACCAAAATTTGGAAATAAGTAAAAATATTTTTACAACTTCCTTTATAACCCTAAGAGGAAAAAACCAAATACTATCCTTTTCTAGATGGTGGAATAAACCAGAAATTAATTTTTTTTATGGAGGAAGAACCAACATTTCTTTTATCCATATCAAGACACAACCCAAACCCCTATATTTTAACTAATATATCATAAAATGATATACCTTTTGTCATGGTAGTATAACCCATACACTAAGGTCTTGAATTTAAATGAAAAATAATAAAATTAAAATAACATAAATATAAAATATATAAATAATTTAGAAATATAGATACTAGTTAGATAATATAAATGGAGTGTTGAGGTAGCATTGATCTCTTTTGGAAAAAAATGATAAGTATGATAAAGTTTTATATGACAGAGATCAACAATATATAATTGAAAAGGTAAGTCACCCAAAACAATTTAAAGTATCATCATACTATATTATATGGAACTAGATTATTTAAACTCAATAAATATAGTTCCTTAATGCAAACCATCTTTAAAAATGATAAGTCACATGAATAGAAACTTAAATATTCTAGACATTGTATTTTTTCATTTCCCAATATATAAGAAACATATGTGAATCTATTGAAATAATAAAAATTTGTTCGATATGTATTTTACATATAAAAAATCATGTATATTATTTATTTAATGTGCATGAAAACTATATTTAATATCTTTGAGAATTGATCCAAAATTTCTATAAAGAAAATAAAATTTGAAAATATATACCAAAAAAATATAAACACACACTTACCCACATGGTATTTAATTAACATCACATATATCATTTCCATTTTTTTCAAAGGATTGAAAGAATAAAAAAATAATTTGGAAATAATTAAATCAAGTAAAATATTTATTGAAAAGATATAGTTAATCCAAATATATAAATTTACAAAAAACAAGTCGTATTTTATGATTAAAAAAATATTAATGAATCCGTAGACATATATTTTTTAGTAAGTATGAATTTTGTAAAAGAATCATTCTATTATAAGTATGAAATGAATCAACGTAATTTTACTATTATTATTAAAAAAATTACATAAGCATGGATTTGTATAAAAATCAATCTAACCATAAGGATGAATCACAAAATCATCATCTTAACCATAACTGTCACATTCTTATAAGCATTAATAATTATATAGGAATGAAAAATATATATAATAATTTCTTCCCTTAATTATGAATCCATAAATATCAATATATAAGCATGGATAATTCTATAAGATTTACCCCATTAGGATTAAATTCTAGTAAACATATGAATTTTTTATTTTGTAAAGACGATTATGTATGGATTAAAATGCATAAGGATGGTTTTATAAAACCATAAATATTAATCCTAAAACTATAAGTATGATTTAATAAATAATTGAATAATATTTTTAGAAATAATAATTATCTAATTATAAAAGCTTAATTGTATGAATTATAAAAAACTCATTCAAATATTGGTTTTCCAATAAAATCGGTTCATAAGACCCATGCTGAATGTGAAGAACAATTCAATCAACAACATCAATAGTAATATATTCTTATAAAAGTAGTGAAATCTTATGTTAATTATTCTCTCATTTCAAAGAGAGTAAAATAATAATTTTTTAATTATAAAAACATGATTATGTAAAATGTATATTTTTATTTATCAAAACCAAACAAAGTAGCAAAGTGAGACTCACTATTCTACTAATTTTTGATAATTTTAAAGGCATTATAATTTCAAAAATACCTCCCTTCATAATTTTTATAAAATATAAAAATAAAATATATTAAAAAATCATCAATTTTTTTAAATTGAAACACAAAAAAATAAAATCAATTTAAGTTATAATAAAATTTTAGACAATTAAAATAAATTTAACACACCCTCTGTTTCACCACATTTAAAAGTATTGAAAATAGATTTAAACATTTAAATCCCCACATAATTCATGAATTCAAATCACAAAATCAATTTATAATTTAATAGACAAAAATAAAGTAAGGTTATTGATATTAAAAATAACCAAATACCCCATAATATAATATTCTATTCATTCTTTAAACATTTTTATCTTTTAAATTTTGTATATGGATTTTAAAAATCCCAAGTTGTGTGAGCCTTATTAAAATTAAAGGAGTCATTATAAAAATTAAATATATTCAATGAATCATATAATATGATATTAAATGAATTAAAAAACATCCAAATATTAAATCACATTCTTGTGAACACTCTAATACAATATATTTATTATAGACACTCGAAAAGAGAAAATATTTGAGTGTACGCCAACAAACCATAAAATTCATGAATATTAAGCATGATTACTGAACAAAACTAATAACATATCATATTAATAATGAATTAAAATCTAATAATGTTTCTATAAAGTCTTCTTCTAAAGGTCAAATAATTTTAGCCTTGAAGGAGAATTTTTTGTCCATAAACTGATTCTTCAAATAGATTCATTTTAAACATTTGTTTAAAATTTCAATAATTCAAATTTAAAATTGTATTCTCTCTAACATAACAATATATATAGTTTTCATAAATATATCTATAATTTAATCTTAAATTGGAGCCTATTTTAAATAAATTTTACCTTTTTGAGCATGTTCTCCAATAATATTTTACTTCTATATGTTTAGTACTATAAGGTTGTAAAGGATTCATAATTATTCCAATCAAAAAATAATTATGACCTAAAAAAATTAAATATTTAAGTAAAAATAAAATTAGTATAATTTTTTCTTTATATATTGGTATTGAGTAGAATAAATTATAAGAAAAATGTATTTTTATTTGTTAGTAAATAATGTAATATATTGTTTTTCATAGATTTCCATGATATTATGATCTTTCCAAGAAAATTAAACATGCCACATGTTCTTTTTTTAACAAATTTTAGAAACAATATATATATATATAAATTTTTAACTCAAAATTTGTGTTTCTATCATAAAAAATCCATGGTTTAAAGAACCATTAATAAATTTTATTGTTATTTTTAGAGATTCTAAATGTATTTATTTATGATTATTTTAAATTCAAGCACAAACAAAAACTAAAAAAATTAATTGTAGAAGTATTAAAAGTAATCTACCAATTATACTTCTAAAAACATTTTTGTTAATTAATTTTATAGTTTCATTAGAATCCAACTTACATAATGTTCTCATAAGTTTATTTAAACTTATACATTTATCTAATCCAAAAATATTAACAGGTTCATTATCATAGTTAAATTTATTGAGAAACATTATATCACTTATTTGAAATTTTGAAGTTGACGGAAGAAATTTAATTCTTATGTATGAATCATTAAAAATTTATAAGTCTTTAATTTTCAAAATTAATTACAAGAAGAGCCACATATAATATCATCCGCATATGTTTGAAAAAATAATTTTTCGGTAGGATATTTCTTTATAACTAATGTAGGATCTAAAATTACTTTTATAAAATAATTTCTCAAAATAAAACTTTAAAATATTTTATAACAATATCTTATATGTTTATTAAGACTATAAAGTTATTTACGTATCATTAATAAATTATTACAAAATTTTTTATATTCAAAACTATGGTATACCTAATACATACTTCCTAAAAAATGAATCCATTTAGAAAAAGCATAGTTCAAATCTATTTAGAATTATTTTAAATAATGAAAATATATATAATCTATTAGTAGTATTATACATTTTAATCCAGAAACTAGGGAAAAAGTTTCATCTTAATATATCCATTATTGTTGACTATAACTTTAACCTTATAATCTAACATCATTTCCAACAATATTTCGAGATTCATCATGTTTATTTCTAAAAACCCATTTAGTACTACTTACTTGAGAATATTTAGGTTGTTCAACTAAGTCCAAAAATTTATTTATAAAAATATTTTTTTCATATTCTTTCTTAAATAATAACCTTTTTGAATCATTTAATTCTTCATTAAAATTTTTAGGAACAAAATTAGAAATGAAATAATGCTAAGTACAAAAATTACTTAGGCAATTTCAAAATTGAATTCTTTATTTAACTTTTATACTAATTTTTTATAAAGGGTGATATTTATGAATTTTACATGAATTTTTATGAGGGTGACCCTCACAGATAACATTTGAATTATTATTTTAAGGATCAACCTATATAAAATTAAAATATCTAAAATCCGTTTTAAGTTGATTCAAATCATCTTTATTTTTTTGAAATATTTTCATCAAATTTCACATGTATGGATTATTTAAATATCATGGATATTTTATTAAAAATTTTCTATACTTATAGAGTTTGAAGATATTATAAATATACATTCATCATATTTGGAATAAAATTTCACTAAATAATATTTAATTTTAAAAATAAAAAATTCAAAAGTGAATTCTATAAAATACACAACTTCCTGTTTTATACATTTTCAAAGATCATATAGAGTTTTCTTTAAAATTCGTTTTAAAAGAAATCTATTTTATCCAAAACAATTGTTATTTACAGCGTATACAAAAAAATATATTGATGTTTTAAATTCATTTATCTTGATTGTTTTCATTTCTTATAGTGTTATAATTTTCATTTCCACAACACCATTTTGTTTTAGTTTCTCAGGGAATGGAAAATTATGAGAATAATAATTATATTCAAAATATTTCTTATATTTGAGGTTTAAAATAACATCTCCCCTATCACATATACTATTAAAATTAAATACACTTTGTATTTTTAAAAATATTTTAATAAGCATAAAATTATAGTTTTTTTTTCATATTTATGATTTAGAATATATACCAATATAAATTAATAAAAATAATAAATTAATTAAAATAACAAATAATTAAAAACACAAACATTTTACACCAATAATAATAGTATATATAGATATAAATTTATCAATACTTCAAAAAACTGAAGGCATTAATTTATGAACTTCCTTGATGGGTTTGAATAACTCTTTATGGTGTGTACCTTTCACACAATAGTTAAAAAGTAAGTATTGTCATTTAAATATGAAATCTACAGAACCTTATGATTTTTGTATAGTTTTTAAAACAAAAAATTATGGTATCACCAATTCTACTATTACATAAGATGTTTTCTTCTTTAAAAAAACTTCAAAAGTCAATATTTTGGTTATTTAATTATAAAAAATTATATAATAAATGGCATCCTTTGGATTTCCACAAAACAAGATTGATTCATATTTATAAAAAAAAGACACTTATGATTTCAAAATTTTACATTCTTTCCATCATAAAAAATTGATAAATATATATAAAATCCATTTTAGCCCTTCAATAAATAATACTTTTGAAATGATAATAGAATAAAAAATTCGAACCTCTCCAAAACCATTGACAATTCATTTTGAATTATCACCAAATGTAACAGTACCTCATTTACAATTTTTGGATGATATAATATTTATAGAATCACTTTTCATATGTTGGGATCACCTATTATCAATATAATAGTTATCATTTCTTAAAATTTAAGACACATATACTAAAAATAAAAATTTAAAACAACTTTGGTACCCATGAAAAATTTGGCCCAATCAAGTCAGAGTTTGGTTTTTTTAGAATCCAAAATGATTTTTGACATTTATTCATAGGAAATATACATAATAAAGATTTATATATAAAGGTTTTTGTGTGTATAAGTTTTTTATAGAATCTAATGGAATATTTTCTTTAATAATTTCCATTCATTCAACATTTAATGTAATTAATTTTTGAAACACATACTTTGGATTTTTTTCAAAATTGTATTATAAATTTTAGGTGGAAGATTATCATAGAAAATAATAATAATAATTTTTTTTTATTCTTACCATTTTATCATAACTTTAACTTATTTGAAAAATTATGGAAATATTTGTTTTAGATTATTCAATTTCTTTTCTTAGATTTTAATTTTCATCCAGAATTGAATTAAATTTCATTTCTTGAGACTTGTATGAATTATATAGATAATCCTTTAGTTAAACGTTTAATTTTTAAAAAAATTATAAATAAGCCCAAATTATATCATTACTTCTAGATTAAACATTACTTAATTTTCCTTTCTCTTCAATAGTGATCTTGTTTTCCTCAAAAAATATTTGTATACTTATTATTTAGTTCCTTGTATATTTTTATAATATTAGAAATAAAATTGTCTAAAATTTCCATTTAATCATATAATTACTCCATTTTTTGTTGTTGAAAATTACAATCATATAAATAATTTTTAGAATCACTTAGTTTATTTGAAGAATCCATCAAGTATAGTCTTATTTATTTTTCAATATCATATTATTCAATTGAGTCTAAGTATTTGGAAAGGATCTATCAAATTAAAAGTGCACTAGTGTATATTTTTTCATATTTTTATTCATAATTTCCTTATTCAACTTGAGTAATTTATGTTTGATTTTCACTTTCTTCCTGAATTCATAACAGGTTACATATGGAACTTTATTAGAGACAATATTACCTTTTTAGATTGTTCTATAATCATATCTGGAATAATCTATTTTATTCCATATTAAAAATATTTTATTTATTTTGTATGTTTTTTTGAAACCTGAGGTTCCTCATATCCTTCATTTTCCTATGAATCCTAATTTAATGTGTAGCAAGTAATATTCATTATTGATTTCAAATATACTACTTTTATTTTACCATATTATACTTTTTCTATATTTCTCACTCCTAAATAAAATTTCATTAAATATAAAATAATATCATCATGATTATATTCCTTAAAAATATTACTTTAATATATTCATACCTTCTTAGAATTTATTTTTCAGGTAGATCCATTGAAATACTTTTAACTAAAATAATATTATCTAAATATTCCACTAAATAATTCATTCTATTTACAATACTAGTAAATTTAGGAAACATTTTATTTACAGTTTCATTACCATTTATTTTAAAAGCATTATATTATACCCTTATCATACCAAGAGTAGTTATAATTAGTTTGTTAGTACTATAATGAGCAGTTTTTAATATTTTCCATTTATCATGTGTGATTCTATATTATGAAATGTGATTGAATATATTTTGGTTAATAAAAGGATAAAGAATATTGAATATTTTATAATTAAATAAATATTTCAAATAAATAGTTCTAGTAAAAGTATCAAGATAAACCTCAAAGAGTTTTTATGGTTTTATAATGGTTTTAAAATGTTTAATACTTAGATATTTGACAAAAAATATTTTAGATTTTATTCAAAAAATCATGAAAGGGGATCAAGAAAACACAACATGATGCAGAATCATATCAAGGGGATTAGTAAAATTTGGAGGCTAAGAGAATCACCTCTTAAAATGTTCAAAAAATAATTGGGAAGGGATCCCATTTTGGTAAAAATATTAAAATTATTATCTTGAGAAACTGAGGTAGCAAGGTAATCTGCATCTTGATTCCCTTTTCACCATTTATGGAGGATCTTCACCTAATATGTGATGAAGTGCCTACATTTCAAAATGAGGTATATAATGCTCTAGAGAGTTATGATATTCTACTTATGTAGATAATGAAGAACCAGAGAATCCGTCGCAACATTCTCCAAGGATATTTTCTTGGATCTTCATAACTCCAAGCATTGAAGCATGGAATGTGCCTCCTCTATGAGACAATCACCTCTCCCAAAAAAAGTAGGTAAAACCATAAAGAAAATTTTTTTTTATCCTGAACTAAACTTCCCCATCCCCTTTTGATAGAAAAATAATTACCATCCACATGACATTTTAAACCATTTATTTATGGATACCAACATATCCAACAACCCTGAAGGGGAGTGCTGACAACATGATCATCATTATTCCTGTTATTCATTGGAGGTATGAGGGATGGAGCGTGATCCCAATGCTTGAGAAGGCTGGAATGGTCCAACCCCACACATTTAGTGTTTTCTATGAGATATTGGTTTGATATTTTCACACCTTCCAGTATAGATTTATTACGACCATTCCATAAGAATAAGCTTCAATCAACCTTCAATTCCTGTAGATTATTCCTTATACCTTGATTTTTTTTGTATGAAATCATTATTACTGGTGGAATGCCTCGTCACTCCCATGAGTGCACCAAATGGATTCTAAATATTATATGAACATTCATTAGAAAAAAAGAATTGAAATACCGATTCAACATTTAGGTTATTTCTATAATAACATTTAGAGACCATATGATTCCACTTACATTGGAAAAAATATTATGTGGGTAAAGATTGGTTCCAAAAATACTAGATACAAAAGTTATATTTCAATTATATGGTTAATTATATGGTTTGGTTTGAAAAAAATGATATATAATATAGAGATAATAATATTTCAATGTTCCAAACATTGATATCATATGTTTGGCCCTCAAGGAAAAATGATTGATTGGTAAATAGGGGGATCAATTGACCACATGAAAAAATCTAAATACATATTAGAGTTAATTTAATTTTTATTAGAAAATAAAAAATTAAAACATGTACTTTTTTAGTAGTCTATATCCAAGTGATCCTATGTTCACTCTTCACACTCTCAACATGATATTATGAAACCCACTAATATAGTAACCTGACTTTTAAAAGAAGTCACAACCTTTTTAACTGGTTTTTTTATACATGGATGAAAAAACTAATATTTTTTTTATCACCTAGGGGCACAAACTAGATCCATATTTTTAATGTTTAGTCAGAACCATCCTTTCCTTTATCCGGACCAATACAAAACAAAAATCCCTTCCTTTTACTGAATATGGAACAACCCAACATAACATTTGTAGTGGAAGTATAACCCAAAAACTAAGGCTCTACTTTTGAGTGAGAAATCAAAAAGAAAAAAATAATATATCATGAAATGATAGAAATAATTTAAAAACATAGAGACCAGTTAGATAATATAGAGGGAGTGTCGAGGTAACAATGATATCTTTTGGTAGTAAAGGGTTGGTACGCTATTTTTCTCTACACCAAAGATCAGAAGTTTTTAATTGAAAAGTATGTCTCATAGTATAGTTCAATGTATCATAAACATCTATTATATGGAAGTAGATATATTAAACTCAATACATATTGTTCCTTATATGCATAATATCTTCAAAAATGATAAACCACATGCGCAACAACTTGAATATTCAAACTTTGGTATTTATTCTTCTTCCGAAGCAGTAGGTGTATATGTGAATGAAAATAACTAATTCAATGTTGATTGAAGATTATTACCTAGTTAAAAATTTACATGTTTTTTCTATCTAATGTACATAAAAATTTTATTGAATATTTTTTATAATTAATCCCGCATTTATATAAGAAAATTTTAACTTTAAAATATATAGATAAAAAATATAAACAAACTTTACCCACATTATATTTATTTAATATTTCAAAAAAAAATAAAATTATTTTTATAGGATTGAAATAATTATTAAATAATAAATAAATAATTATATCAACAATAATAGTCAAAATAATCATGAAGTGATTTGAAATACATAAAAAAACTAAAACAAGACATATTTTATTATCTTGAAAAGAGTAGTTAAAGCATCTATAATCAAAATTATTTCATAAGTAAGAATTTTTAAAGAAAATGAATGTGTGCAAGTGTTATTCTCCCATTACAATGAAATTTATAAACCTCATCACATTTTTTTTCGAAACATGATTTTTTCATAAACATGAATGGGTATAAGCATCATTCTAACCATAAGTAATAATCACATACGCATCAACTTCCCATAAGCATTAATATTTTTTAAGAATACAAAATACATGTAAGCATCATTTTTCTTGTAAATATTATTCCATAAAAATTATTCCACAATAATAATTATTTCTGTTATCATTATCTTAAACCATAAGTATAATCTAATAAGGATGAACTTATTATAAACACTAGCATCATTTAATCTCTAAATACGAATCTATATAGATTAAAATGAATAAGGATGGTTTTATAAAATCATAAAGACTAATACTAACATTTTAAGTATGATTTATGAAATAAGTAAATAATTATGTAAAAAATTAGAATTATATAATTATAAAAGCATCATTTTATGAATATAACCCAAATCATACTGAAATATAATTTTATCTGAAATCAGTTCATAAGACACATGATGAATACAAAGAAAAACTTATTGAACAATAGTAATAATTATTTTTTATTCTATAAGAAGTGAAATATATAAACACATTTCATCCCTCATTTTAGAGGGAATTATATAATAATTGTATACTTTTATAAACATGTTTAATTAAAAGGTATATTTATATTTATAAAAACAAGGTAAAGTGGAAAAGATCCACTGAACACATTTCACTTCTTGGTATCGTTGGAATTTCCCATGAATCTTAATCTAATAGAATCAACTTATACTATTTAATCACACATGATTATAAGCTTTCACTTAATCTCACATTAGCCACATCTATCTTGGGTAAGTCTCATATAGCTAATGGATATTAGAGTTAATCTTAGGCAACTTCACCTGATGTAGCCCTTTGAAATGAGCCAACACACCATACACAAGATAAACACCATGGTATTTCATATGAAATGAAAAACCTTTCATTCCTACATGAGCATTGAAATCATAATCTTATCATAGTATAGATTTGAAACTATGAAGGTTATTCATACACAATTAAAATTGATTTTGATTCAAACAATGAAAAAATCACTCATTCATATACAATCCATTTGACTGTTTATTTAATCATATGTAACTAGGTCTAATTTCATTTGAATTTTAAATAGGCATCCAAAACCTATCATTTATTCTCCCTTATCTTATAAAATTCAATAAGACCCATTTTATCCAATAAAAAAATAAAAAAAGGCAAAATATTGATTAATAAATAAAATCAATGAAGTTAATAACAAGAATTAATGTATGAATTTTATTTATGACCCCAACACTTAAACACTTTATTATCTTCATGAATAAAATTTCCACACCATTGTAAATAAATATGTTCCTACCATGATTTAAAAAACCTAGTAAAAAAATAAAATAATCATCAATGTGGAAATAAAATTTAAAGAATCACATATGATTTATCTCTTAAACTCATAATTGTTTAAGAAAATAAATCAACCATTCATTTAATTTTTATCTTAAAATAAAAATACTTTTTTAACTTCCATTCATATCATTCAACCTATTATTAATAAACATGATACTAGTGATCTCACTTACCAAAATGATTATCTCTAATCTCTTAGGAAAAAATTGTAAATAGTTTTTCTCAAACCTTGAGTACATGATTATGAGATTCATAAGATCTTATAATACATATAAAAGGTATCATAAAAAATAGAAACATATAAACTAATATTGAATATTTGGGAATAACATAAAACCATACTATAAATATAAAATGAATAATATTTTTTTATAACTTAAATTGATGATACTACTACTCCATATTCATCATATTCTTGATAAATATCATCTAGGAGGAATACCAAAGAGATACCTCTGCCATGGTGTATCCAAATGTTAGATCTAACTACTTGATTCTTAAGAATGAGTCTCCATCATCACATGATATACTAGTATCTCATAAAGTAAAGGAAAGATGTAGAGAAAGCTCGTGTATGAGAGTATTCATAGGTGATATGGAACTCATGTGATAAAACCATCACAATGGGTTTGGCCATATTATATATCCCTTGGGATGTTCCGAATCCAACAACACATTTAATCAGATGTTATATAACACATGAGTAACTATCATACAATTTCAATGGATCATTACCCTTCGACCATATTTATCCATGAATTCATTTATCTTATAAATTACACTTTTAAAGTCCCATAGTAAAGATATCCATGGTAGAGGATGATACAAATGTTAATACTTTAACATTCCAATGCCTCCACATAATAAAATATAATAAATTTAATAGTAACTGATATCACCGCATCATTTTATATGATATTCCCAAAACCAAGAAAAACAAATGATTTGATTTATTTATGTTATAGTATATTAAAAATAAATATTGTTCACTATTATATTTGAATATATCGATCACATATATATGGGTTTAGGTTATAACTCTAACAATCTCCAATTTACACTAAAGTAATATAAAAATTGTTTAATTTTACCTTATATTATATCATATACAATAAATTTTGAAACCATACCCAAAACTCCTTTTGGAAATCTTCGAAAACACTTTTTTCAATATATAATCACTTCTAATTTGTATCACATAATATAGAATACATTTTTAATACCCATCCAATATTATATTTGGATAAAAAATAAAATACTTTTAGATTGAATCTCCAAGCCAAAATCAATCCTTATTTATTTAACCAAAACGTATTTCCAAAAATCACTTTGTACCATTTAAAAAAATATGAATCATTGAATCCATAGACATACGAAAATTTCTACCTATAACAAAGAATCAGTGCTACTAAGGTTACAAATTAAACTGGAGTGAACTCTATTAAACACATGTATCTATATAATTTTTTCCACTAAATTTGATATATATGAGTATGAATTTTCATATAATTACTTTGTTCAATACTTTAAAGACCCGAAAATTCCTGTAATTTTTTTAATTAAATTGGAATTTTACGAGTTTGTGAAAATTAACGGCACATGATTCCGAGGCCCGGAGTGCCCGTAGTGAATTTATGAACTTTTATTCGGGTACGTTCAGTAGACGTGTGAGAGGGTTTTTATAACATCTAAACCGGTGCTCGGAATTGAAATCCAAGGGCACCGTTGAACTCGCAGCACCAGTATTCAGTTAAGGGACCTTCACCTTGACCGTAGTATGTCGAGGGTGATAGATATCATTTGGGTTTTACGTGGGAATGAAAAAAATAACAAAATAAAACAAACTTATATTTTATTTTCTTTATTAAAACCTCCTATACCTGGGTTATGGTGGTGGAGACCACTTGAGTATTCAAAACCTTCCAATTTGGAATTTAGGGGCGGCGGTCACCCGAACCCTCTTAATGGGGGAGAAACCTCTCAACTCCCCCAATTAATTTTATGTGTCAACATAAAATTAAATTTTAAGTTATCAATTAATTTTATGTGTCAACATAAAATTAAATGCTATGTTATTATTTAATTTTTGTGTTGGCTATTTCTTTTCTTTTTGGTGGAATCAGAGAAAGGATTGGAAAAAGGGAATTGGGAGAGAGCTTGGAGGACTATTCTCTCCAACGAAGAATGCGTTCTCTAATGAAGAACGCACTCCCTAATGAAGAATGCTCCCAACGATTGAGGAAACTATGATGTAACAGACAACCGTCTATCCACAATGACATAATCTCCTTCCATGCATCCTCCGTCGATAAATTTCTGAGGTTGGGGTTCATTTCTATGTGATTATCACTTTCCTTGTTCTTCCCTTCTAAACTATGAATGTAGATCAAACTCAAACATGTTGATCTGCGAATGTTTTCTTTTGCGGGATTGGGAATAGTGATTGATAAAGGTTGTGGGGATTTATTTTTTTACATATCTTCCATACACGTTCATGATTCAAATTTGTGAACCACTTTAAACCACTCTAACGCGGAGGGTGCGGGCCAAACAAATATGGCCTGAATCCTCTGTTGTTCTTTTTTTGGGTGTTATTCATGATGGTGACGATGACCGGTGTAGGTGTTTGGCACCAGTGGAACACGACAACGGCGGCCAACACCACCGCCTGCCGCAACGAAGAAAACGGCGTCGCGCCGCCCCGCGTCCCCGCCGCGCCGCCCCGCGGCCTCCACCGACCCGCGACACCCGCGACCTCCCGCCGCCCCTCGGCAGCCACAGACTCATGCTGCCCTGTGGCACTCGCAGCCTCGAGCTACCCTCGAGACCCGTGGCCTCGCGCCGCCCCACGGAACCCGCGCCCTCACGCCACCCCATGACACCCGCGGCCTTGCACTGCCCCGCAGCACCCATGCCCTCTCGCCGCCCCATGGTAGCCGCGACCTCTTGCCGCCCCATGACACCCTCACCATCGCACCGCCCCGTGGAACTCACGGCCTCTTCCGCCCCACGACACCCACACCCTCGCACTGCCTCGACGCACCCATGGCCTCTCGCCACCCTGCGACAACCCCCGGCCACCGCAGCTACCCCACCACCCCGCGGGCCGTTGCCTAGGCCGGGCCGCCAGGACGGGATGAGCAGCCATGCCAGGCCGCCTAGCGTGGGCCAGACCACCCAGCTTGAGCCGGGCCAGATCCAGCGGGCTGGGTTAACCCAAACTGGGTCGGGTCAGCCCAGGCCAGTTCGGGTCGGGTCGGTCTGACCGAGTCGGACCAGAGACGAGCTTTATGCACTTTTGGCCATAACTTTGGCATCAGGAAACCGTTTGACAAACTGTCAGCGGCAATGGAAACCTTGGAGTGAGATGGTCCTTTTAGTATACCCCACCGAAGATTTGAATAATGTTGGTAAATGGTCCGGTTGGGTCGAGCACGAATCCAATCGGGCCTGCGAGACTAAAAGCCTAATAACACACGGATTGGGTGTCTTATTGACGCACCATATGTTGCGTTGAGACCCCTATGATGTGGAAGTCCTCTGAGATACCACTTCATGAGACTTCGTGGTAGTTGGAGTATCGACCAGTGGCTTGTGGAGCGGACCCTCCCGCAGACAAGCAAGTGTAGTGCGAGAACCCTGCAGATGATTATGAGGTGAAGAATGAAGAGCCATCCTATGTGGGTCAGCACCAAGAGATCTTGTGTGGGTCCGAACCTAGAGATCTTCTGTGGGTCAGTACCTATCGATCCTGTGTGGATTAGCATCGATCGATCATGTGTGTGTCATCATCGAGTGATCCTCTGTTGGTCAGCACATAACGATCCTGTGTGGGTCAGCACCTAGCGATCCTGTGTGGGTCTGCACCTAGCAATCCTGTGTGGGTTAGCACGAAGTGATCCTGTGTGGGTCAGCACCGAGCGATCCTTTTTGGGTCTGCTTCTTAATAGAGTAAGATGATTCAATAGTTATATCTAATCATCTCTAATATTGTACATAAGTTATACCTGGTGTCAGCTGAGTCTGTACCTATGTGGTAAATGCCATCATGGTAAAACATTGGTGGTATTATTCTATGTGGATTACCTTTGTGGTACTTGCCTTCGTGGTAATACTTCGCTTGTGGAACAGTTGAGTTTTGGGCTTTAAGTTGGACTCTGTGTTTTCCTCATGATTGAGATTGGTATACTTGATAACTTAGGTATATGTAGGGGCATATACCTAAGTAGGGTTGTCAGTTGTTTTCATAACTTGTGGTTTTTCCTTGCTGTATTTTTGTGAGACCTTGAGGGTCTTGGGGTCCCTACTGAGTATCGTTATACTCACCCCTGCAGGGGCTATGCCCGCACCTCATTGTGTTTCGTGCAGAAGACAGACAATGCTGACTATGGATGAGGGTACCAGGACTGGAGGTAGCTCGGAGGTGGACGATAGAAGAGGTGAACCACAGATATGACCATCCGTGAGCTATACCTACCCTTCAGGTAGGAATTGTGGTGGACGATCCATGAGATCCTTTTCATCTATCAGTTTTCTTGTACTTTCCAGTTGGGCTTGTATTCTGGCCCCTTTTTACATACTACACTCACTCTTTTTACTATTCAGTTTACTTGGGTTCGTATCTTGCTGTGTGTTTGGTTGTGTGTGTTACAGGTTATAAAGGCAATGCCTTCCCTGTGTTAGGGAATGTGCCTTTGGTGCTAGTCGCCAGCCACTGGCCTATGGAAGGCGGACTTGGGGTAGTCATAGCACGGGCCCTGGGGGACGAGTCGTGAAAAATTGGAATCAGAGGAGTCAGTTCTACCATAGAACCTAGGACTCTAATATTTCCTTTTAATGGAAATAATGTTAAGTGTAGTGAGTGTGGTTATCAGTTTATGGAATCCAATTTTGGAGTGGCGGCCAACGTACCCATACACCAGGACCCGAACTTCTGATTTCTGATTCAGTGCATGAAAAAATTGATTGCATGTGTGTTTTGAAGAGTTTTCTTTGTGATCTATTGATCCAGCTCACCAGGTATAACTTATTGACCATGGAGAACCTGTTTATTTTGTGGATTCCCCCACATAGATAGCCAGCTAGGGTTCCGGATGTAGTACACACTGATAGCCCACCGAGTGACGAGGCCTCAGTGTAGGGCCCTCTTCTAGTGAAGACACCAGCAGTACCATTACTAATTAGTCCACCGATTCCACAAGCCCCAGCAGTAGAGGGTGCACGCCGCTTGAGCGCGCTTCATGAGTTCCAGTGCTAGAGGCCGTCCCGGTTCAGGGGAGAAACGGACCCACAGGTGGCTGAAGATTGGGAGGAGGCTGTGGTGAGAGTCTTTCGACTGGTTGAGACACTAGCCGATCTCATGTTGATACTTACCGCCATCCTTCTATAAGAAGCAGCAGGAAGATGGTGGAGC
This sequence comes from Viscum album, assembly GCA_963277665.1. Classification (NCBI taxonomy): domain Eukaryota; kingdom Viridiplantae; phylum Streptophyta; class Magnoliopsida; order Santalales; family Viscaceae; genus Viscum; species Viscum album. Next base: position 266,944,731 of record OY728143.1, on the reverse strand, counting down.
TTGATGCTCCAGGTTCACAATGAGGTGACTCTTCTCTGGGAAGACTTCAAGAGCCTGTTCTGAGCAGAGTTTGTTCCAGCGACTCTTCGCGCAGTGCGCATACATGAGCTTCTTCATTTGCAGCAGGGCAACATGACTGTAGCTCAGTACTCAGTGAGGTTCAATGACCTCTCATGCTACTCCACTGATATGGTGTGGGACCCATTCTTCAGGGATTGGACCTTCGAGCAGGGACTCATGTGGGAGATCAGGTCTTCGATAATCTCACTCCGCATCCCGACGCAGGCGTGGGTATTAGAGCATGACTTGTTAGTGAAGAGTTTCCTTGCTGAGCAATAACCAGTAGAGAGACCCACTAGCAGACATCACTTAGTGGATTCCTCTCTAGCTGGTAATAGACAGATGCCGTAGAGGTCCAAGAGGACCATACCTACAGGTGGACTACCACCGAATTCAGGGTCGGTTGTGAGGGGCACCCGAGGTAGAGCTAGTCATGCCAGGAGCTGGAAATGTTACGCATGAGGAAGGTAGGGTCACATGGATCTGGACTATCCGACCTACCTTAAGGATGATTAGAAGATGGTCAAAGGACCACCGAGGTAGAGATAGATGTTCGACCGAGGTGGTCCGTAGGGAGAAGGAGAACGTGGTAGAGGAGATGGACATGCAGCTGGCAGTGGGTGACGATTCAAGATGTTACCACCACCACCACTAGGAGTTCCACCCTGACCATAGGGAGCAGGTGGATAGGGGTGATCTCACCTATAGGCAGCTGAGGCCTACGATCAAAGCACTTTGGAGATGATACAAGGTACAATATTTGTCTACTCCACCTTAGCTGCAGTACTTATAGACACATGTTCTGGTCATTCTTTTATTTCCACTTCCCTCATTCGGATCTCAGAGATTCTGTCAGAGTCGTTGGATCGATCCTTATATCTAGAGACTCCTATGGGAGCGGATTCTACGATTATGCACTGGTGCCGGTAGTTCAAGCTTACTCTAAGAGGTGAGAGCTTCAGCTGGAATCTCTTAGTAGCAGCATCGAGGCCTTACGAAGTCATCTTGGCTATGGACTGGTTATCTACAGTCCATGCTCAGATTGACTATATTAGGCACAAAGTGCGGTGTTTCCTCACGAATGGGACCAGGTTTTCCTTCACTGACGAGAAGGGAGCCTTCACCGCAGAGGATCGACTTACCCGGAGGAAAGTGCAGTCGATCACTCATCAGTTGAACAACCTAACCCTCAGAGCAATTTACGTGAAGAGTCCGAGATATCCTGTAGTGGTGGACCAGTACACAGATGTTTTCCCTACTGATGTTCCAGGTCTACTTACTCACACAGAGGTGAACTTCTTCATTGAATTGTACCCCGGGATGACACTGATATCTACACCCGCGTATCGGATGGATCTCGAGGATCATCGTGATCTACATGTATAGCTAGAAGGCTTGCAGGGGAAGGGATTCATACGGCTCAGTGTTTCCCCTTGGGTAGCCCCGATTTTGTTCTCCATAAAGGCGGATGGGAACTCGAGACTTTTTGTGGACTATCATCCCCTGAACCAGATGACCGTGAAGAAAAAGTACCCACTCCCGAGGATTGACGACCGCTTTGATCAGTTGAAAGGAGCATGGTGGTTCTCAGAGATAGACCTCAGATCAGGCTATCAAAAACTCAGAGTACGAGATGAGGATGTGCAGAAGACGACTTTCAGATGTCGGTACGACCACTACGAGTTCTTGGTTATTCCATTTGGTGTAAAAAACACTCCATCAGTGTTCATGGGACTCATGAAGAAGATATTTCAGCAATACCATGATTGCTTTGTAGTATTCTTCATTAACGACATTCTGATCTACTCAGCTGCTGAGGATAAGCATTCCTATCATTTACAGGTAGTACTGGACACACTCTGAGATCACACACTTTATGGTAAGCTCTCGAAGTTCAAGTTTTGGATCCAATAGGTTTACTTTCTAGGACATGTAATAACAGAGGCTGGAGTCATAGTGGTCCCAGTGAATGTTGAGGCGGTACTTTCTTGGAAGCCACCCAGGAGTGTGACGGAGGTACAGAGTTTCCTGGGTTTGGCTGGATACTACTGGAGATTTTTTCCAGATTTCTCCAGAGTTGCAGCACCACATTCAGAATTGATGAAGAAGGGGAAAACCTTCTTGTGGTCGGAGCGATGCCAGCAGAGTTTTCATGAGATGAAGTAGAGGCTGACTAGTGCCCCCATCTTGTGGCTTCTAGAGGAGGGCATCTGGTACGTAGTCTATTGTAATGCATCAGGGACCGGGTTCGGATGTGTCCTGATGCAGGAGTGAGCATTGATAACATATGGTTCTAAAACAAAGAGACAACACGTGCAGAACTACGCTACCCATGACCTGGATTTAGCAAAGTGGTCTTCTCCTTGAAGATGTGGCGGAATTACTTGATGGGATAACGTTTTACAGTCTACTATGATCACAAGAGTCTAAGGTATATCTTCTCCCAGAAGGACCTAAACCTGAGACAATGATGCTGGCTTGAGTTTCTCCAGGAATATAACTTCGAGATAGTCTATACTCCTCAGAAGGGGAATGTTGTAGCAGATGCACTCAGAAAGAGATCTGGTATATAGTTTCTAGGCAAGGCGAGAAAGCAGCTGGCCACTTTGTTGATATCCTTTGTGGATCGAGATGAAACATCATTTCTATAGTCTCTTACTGTCACTCCCCCTCTTCTTAAGTCAGTCAGGGAGGCACAATATGGGGACTCTGACTTCGAGGCTCGAAGTGCTTAGATATCCACTGGGCAGGCGCATGATGGATTTTATGAAGGTGGGAAGCATGTCATCCTCTTCAGAGGATGTACCATGGTACCCGTGTCGCTTCAGGAGTAAGTGATGAGGGAGTTTCACACGTCCCCTCTAGCAGTACATCCAAAAGTGGCGAAGAAGTACTAGGATCTCTGATGACAACACTGGTGGCCGAGAATGAAGAAAACAGTTATAGAGTTTGTCTCTCAGTGCCTCACTTGTCAGCAAGTGAAGGCAGAGCATCAGGTACCAATAAGCTTGGTTCATCCGTTGGAGGTCCCAGAGTGGAATTGGGTTGAAATATCCATGGAATTCATGATATGACTTCCACATACATCCAGGGGTCATGAATCTATTTGGGTGATTGTTGACCGACTCACAAAGTCGGCCCACTTCCTACCGATCAGAGAGCAAGGTTCAGTACAGAGTTTGGGATGCCTCTATGTGTAGGTGATTGTGAGGTTACATGGAGTACCCTCAATGATTGTCTCTGATCATGATGCACATTTTACTTCTCGGTTATGGAAGGGATTGTAGGAGGCTTTCGGGATGCATCTTCATTTGAGAACCGCCTTCCATCCTCAGACAGATGGTCAGACTGAGCGGACCATTTAGACCCTCGAGGACATGCTACGTGCTTGAATCCTCGACTTTGGTCACAATTGGGAGAATCACTTTCCTTTGGTGTATTTTTAATACAACAACATCTATCACTCAACAATTGGGATGGAACCTTTTAAGGCATTGTACGGGTGACCTTTCAGATCACCTTTGAGATGGACTGACCTAGGGGAGTCAGCACTAGTGGGACTAGATATTGTTCATGCTACTATAGAGAAAGTGAAAATCATCCAGGAGAGGATGAAGATGGCACCGAGCATGAAGAAGTCATATACCGATAAGAGACGGAGACCTCTGGAGTTCGAGGATGGAGACCACATCTTTCTATGGGTCTCACCTCGGCAAGGTTTGAAGAGATTGGGATGACGCGACAAGTTATCTCCGAGGTTCATCGGACTCTTTCAAGTCCTCAACAGAGTTGGCGAGGTTGCTTATCTCTTATCTCTTCAACCTAATTTTCACTGGGTGCATGAAATCTTCCATGTATCCCAGATGAGGAGATACGTGCAAGACCCTTTCCACGTCATCGACCACAGAGATATGGATGTCAAAGAAGGGGAAACTTTTGTAGAGGTTCTAGTAGAGATTGAGGATCGACATGAGTGGGTCCTTCGTTGGTGGTCGATACCTCTGGTGCATATTCGTTGGTAGCACAGGAACCTCCAGAAGAGCACATGGGAGCGGGAGTCTTAGAATCATGATCAGTACCCCCACTTGTTTTCCTAGTTTTGAGTTGTGGCTTATGGGGACGTGGAGCTTTGAGGTGGGGAGAATGTAAATACCCTATAATTACTGTAATTATTTTAATTAAATGTGAATTTTATGATTCCGCGAAAATTGACGACACATGATTCTGAGGCCTGGAGTGCCCAGAGTGAATTTATGTACTTTTATTCAGGTATGTTATGTAGACATGCAAGCAGGGTTTTCTAACTTTTGAACAGGTACTCGAAATTGAAATCCGAGGGGACCGTTGAACTTGCAGCACTAGTATTCTCTTAAGGGGACCTTCACCTCGACCGCGATAGGTCAAGGGTGATAGATAGAATTTGGGTTTTTTGTGGAAATGAAAATAATAATAAAATAAAATAAACTTCTATTTTATTTTATTTGTCGAAACCTCTTCTACATGGGTTATGGTGGTGAGGACTACCCGAGTCCTCAAAACCTCCCAATTTTGAATTTAGGGGTGGGGACCACCCGACCCCTCTTAATGGGGGAGAAACCTCTCAACTCCCCCAATTAATTTTATGTGTCAACATAAAATTAAATGTTAAGTTATCAATTAATTTTATGTGTCAACATAAAATTAAATGCTAAGTTATTATATAATTTTGGTGTTGGATATTTCATTTCTTTTCGGTGGAATCGGGGAAAGGATTGGAAAAAGAGAATTGGGAGAGATCTTGAAGGATTATTCTCTCCAACGAAGAATGCATTCTCCAACGACAAACACGCTCCCCCACAAAGAACGCTCCCGATGATCGAGGAAACATCGACATCACCGACGTCTGTCAATCCCCAATGACGTCTTCTCCTTCCTTGAGGCCTCCGTAGACAAATCTCCAAGGCAGCGGTTCATTTCTATGTGATTATAACTTCCCTTGTTCTTCCAATCTAAACTAAGCATGCGGATCAAACTCAAAGTAGTTGATCTGTAAATGTTTTCTTTTGTGGGATTGGGAATAGTGATTGATGAAGGTCGGGGGGATTGATTTTTTAAATATATTCCATACACATTCTTGATTCAAATGTGTGAAACACTTGCTACCACTCTAACACAGAGGGTGAGGTCCAAACAAATATGACATGAACCCTCCGTCGTTCTTCTTTTGTGTGTTCTTCGAAATGGTGACAACGACTTGTGCCGACGTTTGGCATCAGTGGAACAAAAGAATGATAGACAACACCACCGCCATCCGCGATGAAGCCAACGACGCTGCGTCGCCCTACGGCCTCGCCACACGGCCCCGCGGCCCCTACTACCCTGTGGCCTTCACCGCCTCGCAGCACCCACGGCCTCGCGCCGCCCCGGGGCACCGCCGACATCCCATCGCCCCGCAACACCCCCAGCCTTACGCCTCCCTGCGGCACACACGGCCTCCGCCGCCTTGTGGCGTCCACCTCCTCGTGGCACCCGCGCCCTCATGTCGCCCCGCGACACCCACAGACTCGCGGTTCCCTAAGGAACCCGCACCCTCTATCGCCCCGTGGCAACCGCGGCCTCGCGCCGCCCCGGCAGCCTCGTGCCGCCCCGCGGCACCCGCGGCCTCGCACCGCCCCGCGACACCTGCAACCTCCACCGCCCAGCAGATCATGTAGCCTCACACTGCCCTACGGCTCTCACGGTCACCTTGCTGCCCAGTGGGTCGCTGCCCAGGCCGGGCCCCTAGGCCAGGTAGCACAACGCACGATGGACCACCCAACGCGGGCTGGAACTCCCAGAGTGAGCCGGGACGGACCTAGTGGGCCGGGCCGGACCAAGCGAGCTGGCTCGACCAAAACCGGGTCAGGTCGGCCCAGGCCTGGTTGGGTTGGGTAAGTCTGACCGGGTCGGACCATACCCAGACTAGATACGAGCTTTACTCTCTTTTGGCCATTAATTAGGCATCAGGTGACCGTTTGACGAACCGTTAGTGGTGCTGGAAACCTTGGAGTGAGACACTCCTTTTAGTATACCCACTAGATATTTGGATAATGTTGGGGAACGGTCGGGTTGGACCGAGCACGAATCCAACCGGGCCCCCTGGACTAAAAGGCTAATAACACATTGACCGGGTGTCCGATTGACACACCGTCTGTTGCATTGAGACCCCTATGACGGGGTAGTACTTTGAGATACTCCTTTGTGAGTCTTAGTGGTAGTTGGAATATCGACCAGTGGATTGTGGAGCGGACCCTTCCGGAGACAAGCGATCATAGTGTAGGAACCCTGTAGCTTGCTGTGACGTGAAGAATGAAGAGAGATCCTATGTGGGTCATCATCGAGGGATCGTGTGTGTGTCAGCACCGAGCGATCTTGTGTGGGTCAGCACCAAGAGATCCTGTGTGGGTAAGCACCTAGCGATCCTATGTGGGTCAGCACTGAGAGATCCTATGTGGGTCAGCACCGAGTGATCTTGTGTGGGTCACCACCTAGCGATCCTATGTGGGTCATCACCTAGCAATCCTGTATGGGTCAGCACCAAGCGATCCTGTGTGGGTCAACACCTAGTGATCCTGTGTGGGTCAACACCTAGCAATCCTGTGTTGGTCAGCACCAAGCGATCGTGTGTGGGTCAGCACTGAGCGATCCTGTGTGGGTCTGCTTTTTAACAGAGTAAGATGATTCAATAGTTACATCTAATCATCTCTACTACTGTATTTAAGTTATACTTGGGGTGATATGAGTCTATACATGTGTGGTACCTACCTTCGTGGTAATACCTTGGTAGTATTCTTCTTGTGTGGCATACCTGTATGGTACTTGCCTTCGTGGTAATACTTCCTTTGTCAAATAGTTGAGATTTTGGATTTGAGTTGGACTTTGTGTTTTCCTCACGATTGATATGGGTATACTTGATAACTTAGGTACATATATTGGCATATACCTAAGTAGGGTTGACAGTTGTTTTCATACCTTGTGGTTTATCCTTACTAGAATTTTGTGAGACCTTGAAGGTCTCCGAGTCCCTACTAAGTATCGTTATACTCACCCCTGTACGGGCAATGCCTGCACGTAGTTGTGTTTGGTGCAGACAATGGACAATGCTAATTGAGGATGAGGGTACCAGGTCTGAAGGTAGCTCGGTGGTGGATGATAGATTAGGTGAACCGCAGAGATGACTGTTCATGAGCTGTACCTACCCTTCATGTAGGAATCATGGTGGATGATCTAGGAGATGCTTTTCACATATCAGTTTTCTTGTACATTCCAGTTGGGCTTGTATTTTGTCCCCTTTTTACATACTGCACTCACTCTGTTTACTATTCAGTTTAATTGAGTTCGTATCTAGATGTGTGCTTGGTTCTGTGTGTTACAGGTTATAAAGGCAATGCCTTCCCAATTTTATGGAATACGCCTTTGGTGCTAGTCGCCAGCCTCTGGCCTATGAAAGGCATGCTTGGGGTAGTCACGACACGGGCCCTGGGGGATGGGTCGTGACAAATACATAGAGTGACCATGGGACATAGAGTATGTGAATCCCATTTATCTAACTAATACATTCTTGATTATCTATGTATAAACTGACCTAGTTAATAAAAGCAACACATTCCATTTACCTTTATGGATAAGAACATCACATACCCCTCACCCTATATATAATAATATAATATACACTATTTATGAATAACAATAAACTTCCTAAATATATCACAATTGTGTTACCAAATTTCATACTAGTAATAAAAGTGGAAAAATACCATCTTGGTTAATCTCTAACCGATGACATGATTAATAACATACCCAAACATCCCCGGAATATCTAAGCCTCAATCATTTCATAAGAAAAAGTTTCAAATTATGAATGTTCTCATCCTAGGTATATCACCAACCTATGGTAGTGGGGACTCTAAATATAAACCATGAACCCCTATTATACTAAATACATAGTGTATGGAACTCCATTTTGTATAATTTATGGGCCATCCAACACACAAAACCCAATGAGTTCCTCTTGAGAATATTTCGTATCTTTCTACAAGGATCATACTAATTCAAAAACATAACATTTTATAATAACCTCTAATAATCTATGAATAACAACGGTTAAGGATAACCAAAATTCAATCTTTGAGAGGTAAATTATCATTTAAATTCATGATATATATATATATATATATCAATTTATATATACGTAGCCAATTTCAAAGAATAATAAAGGAGAGAGAACCTTTTGTATAATATGATACATTTTATATTCTTAAACTCCTTTAAGAACAATTAAAAAACCATAAAAAGAGCCTATCTACTATATAATATATGATAGATTACCAGATCAACATTATCTATGCTACAAATTTATGGTTATGTTATCCTTAAATATCTATATAATTCCCATGACATCACAATGTGACCACTTGATAAAACCCTCCCACAAAACTCTTCATAAAGTAACTTCTATGAAGAAATATACTTTGAATAATAGTGATATTTTTGAATAATTTTCATTTTGTTAAAATCCTTGAATATATTTAAACTCCTTAACTCCATAACATTAAATGTCATGATATTGAAAACTTTTGTACTCTTCTTATAAATATTTCTAATTACATCATCATCATTATTGGAACCCTTTCAAACAAAAATTTCCATTGAGATATTTTTATAACTAATAAAACTATTTAAATTTTTTACTTCATCAATACATCCTAATATACATTAGGATATGAAGTTAAATTCAATTTGAATTATAAATGGAAAAATATTTTAGTTGTTAAATTTTAAATTTTCAAAGACCAAACATACTCCTATTAACCTCATAAACACTATTTTATGTTTATAATAACTTTATAATATACATAAACTCTTTATATTATAGGAAATAAGATTTTTGTCCTTATAATAATTTTTTTAACAAAAATAAATTGCATACATATATTATATGGTATTATATGTGTTTATAGGACTTGTTATGAAATAAATTATTATTCTTTAAAATATTCCACTCATGGTGGTGGGAGAAAATACATCATATTTTGACAAATATCTATATAAAAAATTTATCCTAGTAAATAATTTTTTTGTCCTTATATTTTTTTAAAACAAGTTATCGAAATTCATGATTCATATTCCATGTGTATTTATAATCATCTTATATATTTCATAACTAATATTTGTTAACAAACAACTTCTCTCATCATATAAGTGAAATAAAATGACCATACAAATCCTTTACATAGATCCATTTGAGGTTGATAAATTCCTTTGTAATCAAATCTATGACATAGAAACTCTTTTCTTCAATAATTTAATAAAAATTAAAAACTCTATTAATTATTTCCAATATTTTTAACTCCTATATATTTACAAAATTTATATAGAATACATTTGGCATCACACACCCTTAAATATTAAGAATCAATTTCTATAACACTAATACTGAACATTTACATTCTATGGAGTTTCTAAAACTCCTTCAAGTATTCTAGAAAATTCCATGTTATGAAATTTTTCATCCTCCTTCCTAATAGATATTGACTTAAATTTACCTTTACTTATTACTCAAAGAAACAATGTTGGAATCTCCAAATAAAATTTTTTATTCCATTTTTATCTTTTACCAACTTTTTCTATCAACACAACAAAAAATCATGAACATAAAACAACCTAGTTCATTTTTCCTCAAAACATTAAAAAAATGGGGTAAATATTTCTTTAATACATTCATATTTTTATAACATTTACATTAATTTAAATATAATGATTATCATATATAGAACAAATATTAATAAAACCACTATTTATTTCTTATATGCTTCTCATAAATATCAAGATTTAGTTGTTAAAAAACATCAATAGTTTATTTATTCCTTAAGGTATTTTTCTAACACATATAATTTCTTATTATATATTAAATTTTATTAAGATAATAGAATTAGGAGTTAATTAAATTAATATCATCATTTATAAGTATTAATAATAATTTTATGTTTGATGACGATGATTCAACTCATTTATAACAGAATCTTTTATCAGATGAGTATTATGTTTTATATTCATTTAAGAAATAATTTTAATATAATTAATCATATCTATTATTAGTCAATGATCAATATTTCAATAAGTAATGAATATTGTTTGTAATTACTCTCACCAATTATTTATTTATGTATGAAATTATACTGATCATATGATATATGATTCTTGGATATCTTTGAAGATAACTCGTTTTCCCATTGATCAGATGGATAAACTCAACACCATTACTCTGATATCCCAACTCTTAAGGTTTCATATCTAAATGTGTCAAACATTTCAAAACAATATTAAGTTACCAAACATTTAGGGTTATCCATTTCTTACATTATTTAATAAATATAATCCATGGGAAAATTTCTTTGGAAGAACAAACCACTTGAATGAACAAGGTCTTGAGATGTATTTTATTAGTAAGAAATCAAATAGTGAATATCATTTTAAGAGAATTTCATCTCACCATTTTATGTAATGTATTAACATTATGTGTTCATACTTCTAACTATTTAATTTGTAATATAATTCCCTTTCAATTAAATCAACTTGGTCAAATCATATTGATTGGTAACTTTTTACACAACTTATAGCCTATATTGATAACCTAAATCAAAAGACAATTATATTTAAACATATTCCAATGAATCCCATGCATAATGTACATGAAACCCTTTCTTTTTATGTATAAATCAAAACTAATCATATAATTAAAGTTCATAAACTAGTATAAGTCAAAGTCATGGTTGAAGGAAACTAAATCGATTATCATACCAAGCATGTAACTTCTGAGATATATACTATAACTTCTAGAAGAAAATTAAACACATTTAAACCAAATAAAACATAAAAGTTTAAAATATAACAATTATATATAACAATAAAGTAGGGAATAAATTTTATATAAATGAATAATTCAAATATTTAAAAAATGTGATAAATATATATAAATAAATTATAAATAGAATCTAATTATAAAAATTTTATAATTTAGTAATTCATAATAGAAAATAAATAAATAAATAAATATTATTTTTTATATTTATTCACATTATGAACATTTTAATATTATTTATTAAATTAAATTTACATAAATAAATGATTTTAAGTGAAATATAAACATTTTATACTTCAATTCCATTATGTATAACATTTTACATAATCTTAATATCACATATTTTTATTATTTAAACCCCAATCAAATTAATCATCAGAACTCATTTTGATGTGGTTGAAAATTTGTCTCAAATACAACTTATTAATTTTAAAATTTTAAAATTATTAATTATAAAAATTAATAATTAAATATACTTTTTTTATTTGGCCTTTTTTTTGTATTTTGTAAACTTTTTATAAATTACCTTATAATTTCTATATAATCCATTTATAAATAAATTAAAAGTCATTCCATAAAATTATTAAATTTATTTCAATATTAATAATTAAAATTTATGGATATTTATTTAATAAATTTTTTCATAAAAATTTGTTAATTAATTATATTGATTTTTTAATTAATTATTTTATAAACACCTTTATAAATCATTAAATATCCCAAAATACCTATTTCAATACAATACAAAACTATTTAATTTAAATTTGAATTAAATTTTATGAATTTTTTTTTTGTATTTTGAGTCATATTTAATGACTTGTGGTGCCTATTTAGGAGAAACCTTGCATAGTAATAAGCTCAGACTCCTAGTGTAAGAATTACTCATGTGATGCTGTCTTATCACCCAAAACAATAAAACTGCATGCAATGTCCTGTGAATGTATAAATTACATGGGGGGGGGTCATGTACCGTTAACTCCGGTTGTCTCATATGCATGTATGCCTTATATTATGATATTGGAACCTATTTCACATAGATTAATTGGAAAAACAGAATACATAAGATGAAACTAGAACTGGACAACGTAGGAATAACTCACATTGGGTGAACCTGCATAAGATTAATTATGAGCTTCCATAATCGTAAGATATGATAGTTGATCATGTTTCATTAATCATATAAGATTAATATTGAAATTTATATCCTATGTAAGATTAACCCGGATGATGTGATTTCTGTAAAGGATTAATCTACACTAGACTCCATCATATGAAACTGCACTGTAGTGGCCTTCTTGAGATTAAACCTATGATATTCGATATAGAGGCTATCAATATCTACAATATGGAGAACAATTTAAAATTTATATCGATGATCACGTAAGAGTAAAATAACTGCAATGGATTATTTTAGATTAAGCCTTTTCAGATGCATATAATTAATCCTGAGAAAATAAGGTCTGTGTACTATTAAGTTGCGTAAGATTTATAGAGCATGCTGAAAACCTATATAGTATTAAATTCACAAGAACTATATGATAAAATTTATATCAAAAACTTTTTATGATACTTTTTTCATAGTAGAAAAAATAATTAATTTTAAACAAGAATTCAATATCCAAATCACATTGGAGAAGGCTTTGATACCACCATTGGGTTTTATAGGATTGTATAACACTTATACAAGGAATCAAAAATAAATAGAAACTCATGACCCAGGACTGTAAAAGAATAAAGAAATCAAAACCATGTTATCAATATAAAATGAAGAATATCATACATGCACCTTAAAAGAAAGTAGAAACTGATCCATCTTCTTCATATTCTTGATAAAGATGACATAAGAATCATCCATGAGACATCCATCCTCCATGCATTTTGTAACACATGAGTAAATATCATATGGTTCCAATGGATTGTATCCATTAAGTTATATTTATTCATCCTTGAATTTATCTTATAAATTATAATTTTAAAATCCCAAAATAATGATAAATAAGGTGGAATATTATGTAAACATTAATATTTTAATTTCCCACTATCTCCATGCAATACGATGTTGAAATGGAAATGGTAAATGATACCATCAAACCATTTTATACAATATGCCCAAAACCAAGATATACCAATTGATTGAGTTTCTATATTTCACATTATATTATATATGTGTATCATATACAATGATATTTTCTTAAATACATGTAATAACCTATTTTTTAAATAAGATTATGTTCAGTAGCATACAAGACATGAAACCCTCATCTTCAATGACTGTGAAATATTATTATTTAAACATGTCATCTATGAACTAGTCCTTGAATTGGAGGGTATAAATATGATAATGAACCTTATGAAATATATATGTATATATATATAATGTATCTACTTAATAAAAACTTTTTGATAAATTCTTATAAATTAATCACTCATTTTTTACTAAAGTCATCTTATACATCTAAATACATTTTATTCAAAAAATATTTTGATTGAGTTGTGTGAGAGAATATTTTAATTAATTTTGTACATGTTTACAAATTTCATCTTTTAGAAAGTGTTTCAGTTTTTTAATCATCATATAAAAATTATCTTATCATGAAAGATTGATATTTTTTTGAAAAGATTATTTTTCAGTGAATAGTAAAAAAATATTTATTTTATTAAAAAAATGTATTTTCATTTCAAGTATTTAAAATACCCATTTTGTTTATAATTGGATTTAAAACATCATTATATCATTTGGATTAAACATAATCCAATTAATGTCATTATAAATGATATTATTCTAAGTTTGGGTATAAAATTATTTTTATACCTAAATTTTCATTTTTCTGGAAAACAGTTTTCAGGTTAAGTTTAAAATTAATTTATTACACTTATAAAGATTGAATTTCATAAAATGGGTTCAATATTTGGAATCAGTGCTTCAAATTTTTTAACTAGGTCACATTTTTTTTGGCATTATGAATAGTAATCATGCTAAATATTTGTTAGCTCTATAAGTGTAAACCATATAATTAAGGATGAAAACAATGTCATAAGGATTTAAAAATATATATAACCTATATTATTTATATTTTATGAGTATTATTCATCAATTTTCGTCCAATATTCTAATATGTGGAATCTTAGTTCCATTTTTCTTTGATAATGACCGTAATATTATTTAATTTAAAGAATAAAAAAAATGTCACTCTTTTTTTAATAACTCTAATATTTTTTCATTTGGGAAAAGGATGATATGTTCATTTATAAATTGTTTTTTAAAATATAAAATAATTTTTTTCATGGTAACTTATTTTAAATATTTTATTGATACAATAATTTCCTTAAATTCTTACACAATGTCGACATGGTTTATGGTCAAGAAGTAAACAAATCAAGTAAACTATTTTAAAATATAAAAAGTAATATTTATCTGTTGAGTTTTGATGTTACCTAAATTATCTGGATATATATAATTTATTAGTTATGTGTTATCATTTTATATTTGATCTACATTACCATATTGATATTTCTTTAAAGTGAATTATCAGAATAGTCATGAAAATGAATTTAATGGTATTTTATGTTAATTTTTTTTAAAATTGATTTAAAATTCATAAAAAATTTACTTTTAGGAAATTTATAGTTAATCATATGAACCATTTTCTATTTATTGGTCTATTTTCATTAATTAGTAAATTTCTTAACCCCTAAAGAGTAAAAAACTTTGTTATCATGGCAATCCTTAAAAGGGTTAATGGGATGTTAGAACTAATAAATAAGGAATAAAATATTTACTAAACTTGTATAAATATATTTTATGATATAATTTAAATTTATAACCATCATATATTATAAATATATAAATTGTGAGCCACTTTATGTGGAAAATTAGTTTATATGAATTTAATACTTTTAGAAATTCCAACTATGACCCTCTCGTATCTTATAAATGTACACCATATATAATATATTATTAAAAACACATTAATTCAATTTTATCAAACAATATCCTAGAAAAAAATCTTGTAAAAATCATTATAAAATCTCTAGAGGTTATGGTATCCCAAAAAGACAATCCCTAGCATTCTTATAGAGAGATCCAAATGAGTTTTTTCAAAGAGGAGGTAATCGTCTTAACCAGGTGTTTTAATTTTACATTATCAATTATATTCTAACAATTTAAATATAATAACATTATTATCTATCATATAACTATATATTATTATGTTAATGTAATAAAATTATTCATCTCCTTTTTCCATCAAATGGGGAATAAAAACATCGTCCGTGTGTACATGTGGACTATCACCTCCAAGAATTGATCTATTTCATTTTCCATCACTTTCTCTCATGGATATTTATAATTATATATTTAATACATATATATGATATTAATTAAATAATTTTCATTCTATAAATATAATATATCAACTATTTTCTTACCATTCATTTCATTAGGAAATGATAACTTCCTTTGTGTGTACATGTGGCCTACCACTTATACAAAGCAATGTGATTAATTTTTCATGTACACATTTCATGGATGGTTATAGAAATTTATTATATATATAAAAATTAGTGTTATTTCATCATTTTTATTATGTATATAATAGAACAATTATACCTCTTACCATGTTCAACCTACCAAATTCATTTTCCAGTTATGAACAAAAAGTCATCAAAACACTAGATCTAAACAAAACCGAAAAGGTAATAAAATATGTAATTAAAATAAATGAAATAAATAGTTTAATTATAAATGAATAATTCAAGAAAAAGTTTCTTAAATAATTAAATAATTAATAAAAATTTATTACACAAGATTTGAAGGAGATTCATTTAAAGTCAAGACATGAGGTGATGTGTCACAACCCTCTCCTTCCAAAGATGCCACTCCTGAGATGACAATGGAGAAAGAGAGATAATGAACCTCGAGTCCAACCTCCAATAGGCACCTAGGTGGGGACCGGCACTAAGGGCGTACAAATATCAAAACATGGGAGGCATTACCCTTTTTATAGTAACCAACATTGGGTGATAATATGTATGAACCACAAAAAAACCCAATACATATATAAAAGAAACCCAAATACATCCCACAATCATGTTTAAAAATATAATTTCTAAAAATACAAAAAAAAACTCCAAAGTAAGTACCAAAAGAAAAAGGCTAAGTAGAGACAAAAAAATTGTCCCCATGTATGAGCCTATAAAGTCTAGAACAATCCATGTAATCATCTTGGAAACCTGAAAAAGAAAATTATATACGTAGGGTGACCGTACAACTATACCCAGTAGGAAAAACCAAGGTCTCTCATGAAAAAGTTAGAGAATCATACCAATTCCCCTATGATAAAATATAAAAAACCAACAAAAAATAACAATGAATACTATTCATCCCAACCTCACTTAGGCATGCTCACCAAATAAAGAAAGTTAAGTAAAGTAATATAATAAGCACATCGATGTTTGGGTACCCTGCACCACATCACACTAATTAACTTCTCCCACCCTAACAAAAAATGTCTTGGTGCTTACACACTCTTCCAAAAGCCCCACCTCACAACCAGAGCACACACACCTAGGCCTTAAAGCTAGTCCCACAATATGGGAAAACTAAGCTCACCACATCCCGCTCGCAGATACCCGGGCCACAATCATACCAAATCCCACTTTCAGATACCTGGGACACAACCATATCTCACCCCAAAGACACCAAGGAAATCACACCGAATCTCATACCATAAACACCTGGGAAAGAACACCTATCCCACATACACCTTGGAATCACAAACACACCACAACCTACCCGAAGGGTGTTGGGATACCAATGCCTAGAAGAGGATGTGGGGAAGTGCCAATGACCAGTCGTCCATCCTCCCACAAGGATATTAAGAAAAGGCACCCTCCCCCATGACAATGGGGGTGTCTGCACATAGTGACCAACTAGGGTGGGATGAGTATTGAAATCACAACAAAGTAAAAGTATATATATAAAGATATATGTATCAAACACTCATCCCAACCAATGAGTTTCTCCAAACAAACAACCATCCCACCATACCACTTTTTCTGCTCCCTCTAAATGAAGAACTACAAAAAAAACAATTATATTCATAAACCAAACAAAATAATTTAACCAATTATCTTTCTTTATTAAGAAATTCATTTATTCATTCCATCTTTAATCAGGCATCTACCATGCACATTACATCACACACCACATCGCATAAACCACACATAGGAAGAAGAAAAGTGTTAAAAACATCCCACTACACATTTCCTCTCCACATTACACCATTACCAACCACTTACATTATCATTATTCAAAGTAATTCAGCCCAATCCACCATCTAAACCACAAAAAAAACAATTTCCAACTCAGAGACACCCCCATAAAGTCCACTTATTGTAACCATCAGTAGCCCTACTACACAAACACACCAAAACCAATAACACAAACAAAAAAACCCATTTGTAGTCCCACTTCACAACAATGCTTATCCATTCCACAATAAATCAATTTATCAACCTGAGATTCCATTACATGGTCAGGTTGATGTATCATCTACAAGTTCATCCATTCCATCAATTGAACAATCCCACATTCCACAACACAACCACTTCATGACCCATCTATCTCACACAGACAACCAAAAATATCCCAGAAAATATTTCACCCCATATACAAAAACATAACACAATTACAAATTTCAAAAAGCATCCCATAATTAATTACTCTTTTTAATTTTGGGGATTATCACAAAACCTATATGATCTTGGAGAATCCATTAATTATCTAAGTATATATAAATAACTATTTTCCATTTTCATGTGTTTCACAAGAACTAACCAACAAAAAACTTTTTCTGTGCACAAGAATGGACTGCCAATGGCCATGATTTTCAATGGGGGAATTTAGCATGTGTAATCATAACAACACAAACAAGTTCAAGGCTATAAAAAGTATGCAAGGAAAACTAACTTACCTTTTTAAGTAAATTATCCAATTATTTATTTTCGAGTAGGGTTTCATAACTATGATCTATATACAAAAAAGTAGATTCCTCCCAATTGATACACACAGAAAGAGAAACGAAGGAGAAACCCAATGTCGAAGAAGATTTTCAATTAATCTGGGCACCATAGGGTGAAGAAGAAATCCCAAAAGTGATAGGTGAACCGCTAGAAATGTGGATCAATCAATTTAATACCAAAGGTTCATCAAAACACTGCCAAAAATTTCATCCCAAGCTGGCAAAAAATACAGTAGTGAATTTGGGGGGGGGGGTAGAACAAGAGAAAAAAAATGAAAAGGATGGAATAACTTACCATAGGTCGATAACATATCACCTATGAACAACCACCAGATTAAATTAACCAAATAGGGAGGATTGGGGCTTGAAGGTCTCCTTAGAGTGCACAGGGTTTGTCTATAACAATAGAAAAAATGTAGAATGGACAAATAAAATAATGTTCATCCAAATGAAAACATTAAAAATAAAACTGAGTTGCTGGATTACACAACGTGTAATCCCCTTTTATTCCTTGAAACCCCTCGAGGTCTACTTTCTTCAAAAAACCCTTCACCTGTTGAATTAATTTTCTTTTCAGACCATGATTATCCTCACATTGTGAACCCCTTCCAGACAATTTTTGAACCTAATATTCACATTGTGTAACCAAATTACACGATGTTTAATCCTCCCACTTCCTACATTTAGCAACTGGACCTCTCCAAACTCCCTCCAAACATTTCTAACCTCCAAAATCAAAAAAGTAAGGGACCACGATGTCAAAAACTGTTACATCAGATACCTCTCAAATGATTATCATCCTTAAGAATCCCAAACTCAGACCATAAGAAAGAGGGGTCCAATGAACAACCCCATGATATACCTCTCATGGATCCCTCCATGCTTGAAACAACACTACAAAAAAAATCAGAGTTCAATGATAACAACCCTATGTTGCTCAAAACATGTAGAGGAAAAAATCCTCATAAAAGAACAACTCCTCTAAGATCTGCTAACCCAAATGACTATAAGAAACACCACAGAAGAACAACAACCACACTATCCAAACATATGTATGAGTTAATACCATCCTCCAGGTCAAGATACTATCCATTATGGGTGGCATTGACTCAACTTCATGGGTTTTATCGCAAATAAATTAATGTGTCTTGATTTTAAATTAGGTCCTCTCCTATTCAAGCATCAGGACTTTATCACATATCATAGAAGAAGGAAACAAATCTTATCATAAAAAACAAGTTTCTAGCATTACATCACAAGGAAAAAAAGAATAAAACATAACTTAGAACAACTCTGGGTACTGTGAATGAATTTGTTCCTCTCCCTCCCATGTACTCTCCTCTAGGCCATCATGACTCCACAACACTTGAACCAAAGGAATGTTCTATCTATACAGCACATTCTCCAAAAAAACCTGATTCTCTATTAGCTGATCCACATACATCTCATCATCTCTGAGATCAAACTCTCCCCAGTCTATGACATGAGAGTCATCGTGAAGATACCGGTGAGGTTGAGAGACGTTAACGATGTCATGGGTCCTCTCCAACCATGGTGGCAATGCGAACTGGTATGCATCTTCACCAACTCATCCCAACACCTCCAAGGGTCAAATAAAATTGGTAGAAATCTTACTCCCTATACCAAACCTTCACTTCCCATGTTGAGGGGAAATGTTAAAAAACACATGGTCCCTAACCTCAAACACCAAGGTCCTCCTCCTGCGATTGACATATGATTTCTACCAATCATATGCTACTTTCATCCTATCAAGAACGAGCTGAACTATCTCTGTCATTCTCTATAAAACCTTAGGGTCATGAAGAGCTATCTTCCCAACCTCTGTCCAATAAAAAGGTGAATTAAAGAATCTTTCATACAGGGATTCAAACAGATCTATGCCAATGGAAGAGTGATAACTATTATCATAAACAAAATCTATCGAGGTAATGTGACTTACCCAAGATCCACCAAAGTCCAATATGCATGATCGCATCATATCCTCCAATGAATGGATAGTCCGTTATGTCTTCCCATCCTTCTGATGGTGGAAAGTAGTGCTGAGACATAATTGGGTGCCAAAAGCAAGCTGTAACCCCCAACATGCTCGTGAGGTAAAATGTGTATCTTGCTGTGATACAATGGATCTCGTAACTCAATACAGCCATACCACCTCATCC
Source organism: Viscum album (assembly GCA_963277665.1). NCBI lineage: Eukaryota > Viridiplantae > Streptophyta > Magnoliopsida > Santalales > Viscaceae > Viscum > Viscum album. The sequence goes on along the minus strand of OY728143.1, from coordinate 266,924,590 downwards.
AAATACCTATTGGACAAGGCATCCACTATTCCCATGTCCTTAATTTCTAATATGTTAGCCGATTTCATAAGATGATGCACTACTACCAAAATGGAATCACAGCCTCCCTGAGCCCTGGGTAGACCTGTGAAACAATCCATTGATATTTCATCCAAAATCCGCTCAAGTACATATATGGGATGTAACAATCCACTGGGTACATAGTGCCCAATGTTCACCTTTTCGCATACTAGGAACTTTTCAATAAATTATTCCACTGCACGCTTCATCTCAGGCCACAAGAACTTCTCTCTCAAGCCACAGTACATCATGGAAACTCTTGGGTGCACCTGTAAGGGTTATATATAAAACTCATGTAAGAATCACTCACATTCCACCATTTGAACAAACATCCTCCCAGGAAACAACATCCGATTCTCCCCATCCTCTGACCATCCCTTCGGAGCATCACCCTAGTCAAAACAATCATGCATCACCTCTACCTTAACGTATCCCCACTAAGACTCCTCCACCTACTACATTAGAGACGATTTACTGTCATCTAAAATAGAAATCCTCTAACACCATCCATTCCTACATCTAGGTGCAAGGAGAAAAACTCCTCCATCGCCTTCCAAGCATCTGCAGGTTCTCGAACTATTTCCCTCGATGAATTTCTGCTAAAGGAATCAGCCACAACATTACCCTTTCTTGAGTTGTAGGAGATATCACAAATCATATTTTTTAAGAAACTCCATCCACCTCTATTTTCATAAGTTTATATATCACTGGGAAAATATATACATCAAGTTATTATGATCCTTGAAGACTAGAAATCACTCCCTAACGGGGTAATGTTTCTAAAGCTTCAGTGAAAACACAAATGATGCCAAATCTAGATCATGTGAAACATATTTACATTCATAGAGATGTAACTGACTAGACCCATAATAGATCACTTCCCACATATACATTATCGTGCATCGAAAGAAAAAATAGAATGAATCACAAAAAACGTTGAAAATCATCCCTTCCTATGGAAACCAGATCACCAGATCACTTACCATATTCCCCTTTAGATAGACAAATGCTACTCAAAACTGATCACTACACAAGAAAATATTGGTCGTTTCTGATCAGAGATGTCAAAAGAGCTAAAAATTGAGAGAAATATAGTACAAATCTCTGGTAATAGCCCTCCAGACCCCAAAAAATTTGAATCTCCATAACATTATTGGGTGCTTCCAAAGAATAAATTTCCTTGAACTTTGACGGGTCCACTATTACGCCCTACTGTGAAACTACATGTCCAAGGAAATGTTCCTCTCATGTCCAGAACTTATACTTTGACATCTTTACATAAAGATAGTGGTGTCGAACAACCTATAGTATTGTTTGGATATGCTCAGTATGATCCTCCTTTAACTTCGAGTAGACCTATATGTCATCGATGAATATAAAAATGAAATGGTTCAATAAATAATGGAAGATGGAGTTCATAAGCCCCCTGAACATGACTAGTGTGTTCGTAACACTGAGCAACATAACCACAAAATTGATGTGCCCATACCTCCACTTGAATGAAGTCATCAGGATATCTCCCTCCTTCACCCTCAACTGGAGATATACCGACCGCATATAAATCTTAGAAAACCAACTTGATCCTCTCAAAAGGTCTAAAAGTTCATCTATCCTCAAGAGTGGGTATTAGTTCTTGATCGTCATCTGATTCAACATCTAATAATCTATGCTCAACCTCATACCACCATCAAACTTCTTTCCAAAAAATATTGGAGAACCCATGGACAAAAATTGGTCCAGATAAATCTCTTCTTCATCATATGATCTATCTGGATCCTTAACTCTCATAACTCAAAAGTTTCCATCTAATAAGGAGCCATGAAAATTGGACAAGAACTGAGCTATAAGTCTTTCTTAGACTCAACATCACATGGATGTGGTAAAGTCAGAACCTCCTTAGGGTATACATCCACGAACTCCCAGCAATGCTAGGAACCTCATCCATATTAGTATCCACCAATTCCAATGATAACTCATTCAAAAAGAAAAAAAGGGCTCCATACACTGACAACCCATATGACAACTCCTACCACCAATGAAAGCCACACAATGGCCATCCATTTCTGAAAAAACAACTCTCCTTTGGAAGCAGTTGATAATAGAATGCATAAAATACAACTAATCAATGATAAGGATGATATTTTATGGCTGAATCTGTAGAAAGAAGAGATCCCCATAGGACTGATACCGCCCCATCATCAGTATACATCCCCGACACACATAAAAAAAGATGGTCTGACCTCTGACTGACATACTCAAAACAAGGGGAATGATAAGAATCTCTACATGTAGTCCCAAAGAAATGGATAGGCCTAGTGCAATAAAGGAGTTCATATATCATGAATCAAACAAAGTACACGCAAGAGTACTGAACAAACTGATCGTACCTCAAACAATATATGGCCCTACCAGGATGGCTTCCTCTACGATGAGAAATTGGCCACGTATAGCTCCTATGACCCTCTACTAACAACCGCCTCCCCAACCATGCCCGGGTCGAGGTCCCTAAGGAATTACCTGAGTTCGGCCTCCACCTACTCCATCTCCCCTCCGTAGAGCAGGATCTTGTTGTCCCTTCTACAAAAATGGCCTAACCAACAACTGCTACATAGTTGGGTGCTGAAACTGCCCACCGCCACCATAATGAGCTCAAAAGGACACTGAGAACTGAATATGAAGAAGGACACATGCTCTGAAAGTGAAACACCGCAGTCCAAGGTTCATGGGAAAATTACGATTACTGAAAGGAATAAATAAAAACTATTGAGGTGGGTTACCTATAGGTCGAAATCTTAAAGGCCGTGGAACTTTAATCCTGTTTTCGGAAGCCTTTCACTTAGATGAACCATACTAGATTCCCTCCTATGGTAGAACTCATTAGTAGTGCATTTGATAAACTTTATCAACCTTCTTCTATAAATCCATGTACATTGTAAATGTAAAGGGGGTAACCACATACTGGGGAGAAGGAAGAGTGCCTCCTCTAGACATCTCGTATGAGACTCCTCATCTAGAAAGTGATTTTGGAAAGAACAAACGAAACCCTTGAACATGATCCCCAGATCTTGTATCGACATACTACCTTGATGGAGGGAGAGTAACTCTTGGATATTCTCAAACTTCATGGTCATAGATAAGAATTATTCTTGTAACTCATTCTCTAAATCGACTCACAGAACATCAGTCTCCTTCCTCACCCCTAGGTGTAACTTCTACCACTAACACCTAGATCCTTAAATCTGGCTCAATCCAAAGGAACACAGTACTCCTTTGGAGCCTAGATCAAGTAGAAGGTGATCACAAGCTCCTTGATCTAGTTCTCCATCTCCATATCTGAAATTCTTACCTCTTACATTCCCAGAGTCTTATTTTGGAAAGAATGTAACATCATATTCCACTTATCATCCTCCTCTACCTGATCAAACCTCCATCAATCGACCGAGCTATCCGACTGAGCCTCCACTTCCTGCACTACATGTGGAAAAATACCAAGTTCCATAGCTGAAAAAAGGTAAAAAAGGAACTCCTAATCCTGAGTAGTATATAATTTTATTTAAGATTCATTTTAACACATTGTTTATTTCAAAATCCCCAAAACACCCAATTCAAATAGGAACACAATTCATTGTGATGCATGTCCATTCCTAGGGTCTCTAACCTGAAAATTTTATTTCCTCACATGTACATTCGATAGGCTGAGTCCTTGCATCGGATCATGGGGGACCCTAAAATCCAATTTCCTTGCTGGTCTTCCCAAGACTATGTCACAGAGCCAGGTCTCCTAACACTATATACCAACCAACACATGAAATCCTCACTATACCTAACTAAATATCTATTTACTATCTCTCAACCATCAACCTCAGATACCATTCTGTCATGAACCAATCCATCCATAGATGCCCATTCTGAGTTGGCAATGGAAAAAAGAGAGATAGTGACCCTTTATTCCTACCTCTAGTAGGCCCTAGGGTGGCGACTAACAACTAGGGTAAACAAATCTCACAAAATGGGAGGAATTCCTATTTTTATAGTAGTAAATATTGGAAGGTAAGATGCATCAACCCCAAAAAAAATCCAACGCATATATAAAATAAAGAAAAAATCCACCCCAAAAGCATTTTTAAAAATACATCTTCTATAAATACAAAAAAACACCGAAGTAACAAAATAACAAGGATAAGTAGAAACATACCAATTTTCCCCACGTATGAGCTAGTAAATTCTAACACGATCCATGTAATCGTCCAAGAAACCTAAAAATAATTTTTATATATTTAGGGTGGGCATATGAGTATACTCAGTAGGAAAAACCAAGGTCTCTCATTCATAATTGAGAGAACCATACTAATTCTTGTATGAGAAAAAATTAAAAACCAATAGCACCTAACAAGTAATACTATCCATCCCAACATCACCATGGAACACTCTCCAAATAACGCAAGTCAATTCAAGTAATATAACAATCAAATAAATGTTTAGGTACCCCGCACCACTTCCCACTGGTTAACTACTCATAACCTAATGGGAAACATCATGAAGCGTCCACACTCTTCCTCAAGCCCCACGTCACAACCCGCCCACACACACATGGGCCTTAGAGGTATTCCAAAAACCTGGGAAAATGAATCTCACCGCATCCTGCCTACAAGTTCTTGGGCCATAAATATACCACACCCTGCCCGCAGACACCTCAACCACAACCATACATCATCCCAAAGACACCTGCAAAAGAACACCAAATCTCAACCCATAGACAACTAAGAAAGCACACCTAGACCACAGACACCAGGGTCTCACAACCGCCCCAAAATATTCCTAAATATTCTCGGGCTACCAATTCCTAGAAAAGGGAGAAGGGAAGAGCTAATAAATAGTCATCCATACTGCCACAAAGATATTGGGAAAACACATCCTCCCCATGAAAATGGGGGTGTTTGGAACATAGTTCTTAACTAGGGTTGGATGAGTATAGAAATAACAAGTAAGTACAACTATATATATATATACATATATAGTTATCAAACACTCAACTAAAACTATGGAGTTTTTCAAATAATCAACGAGCCCACAAAAACCTCCTTTTCTACTACCTTTAAATGAACAACTACACAGTAACCCACAATTTGATTCATAACCGCATCTAACTAATTTAACCAATTTTCATTCTATATTAAGAAATCCATTTATTTATTCAATCCTTACCCAGGAAGCTACCATGTGCAACACATCACACATGAAACCACATAAACCACACAAAGGAAGAAGAACAAAGTCAAAAAGAACCCACTCCAAGTTTCCTATCCGCTTTACACCCATTCCAACCACTACCATCATCATTATTCAAAATAATTCCACCCAATACACTATCTCAACCACACAAAACAACCACCAACTAATAGACACTCCCATCAAGTTTGCTTATTGTAAACAGCAGCATCCTCATTTCACAAACACACCACTCCCAAAAACACCAACAAAACACAACCTGATTGTTGTCCCACTACAAAACACTAAAAATACATTACAAAATCAATCAATCTCTCAACCTAAGATTCCATTACATGGTCGGCTTTATATATCATCTACAAATTCATCCATTCTTCCGTCCAAACCAACCCACCTGCCATAACGCAACAACTTCATAACCCAAATATCTCTCACACACAACCACAACAATCCCAAACAACACCTCACCCTACATACCAATGCATAACACAATTTTTAATTAAAAAAATCATCCCATAATTAATTCCACTTATTAATTCAGGGGATTATCAAAAACTATATGATCCCGCGACATCCTTTTGTTAGCCCACTGTACACAATTAACAATTTTCCACTTTCAGGTGTTTCACAAGAAGTAAAAAAACATGAAACTTATTTAGTGAAAAAGCATGGAACACAAATGACAATGATTTTTTAGGGCATTTTGATCATACAATAAAAACATAAAAACCAATATGAAGTCCTTAAAAATAATGCAAATGCAACCCACTTACCTTTTTAATTCAATTATCCAATTCTTTGTTTTTGATTAGGGTAGAACAACTATGTTCCGTAGGAAACAAATTAGATACCTCCCACTTGATAAAAAAACAAAGAGAAATGAAGGAGAAAACCATCCTTGAAGAAGCTTTTTAAATTCATTCAGGCACTGCAGGCCAAAGAATAAATCCCGCAAGTGACAAATGCACCACTACAATCACGAATGAACTAATTATGAACTAGTAGATTTTCAAAATGCTTCCCAAATGATCATCCCAAGATGACGTGAATTGTAGAACTAAATTCCAGGTGGAAGAAAGAACATGTGAAAACAAATGAAATGGAAGTAAAAACATACCATGGGTCGATAACAGATCACCTACAAATAATCACCAGATTCAATTTACCAAATAGGGGGCAGTGGTACTCGAAGGTCTCCTCGGGGTGCCTATGGTTTGTCTGGAATGATAGGAAAAATAGATAATGGCTCAATGAAATATTATTGGGCTGAAAAAAAATGTTAAAAATAAATATTTTATGGGGGATTACATGATGTGTAATCCCATTTCACACCATGAAACCACTCAAGTTACACTTCTTCCAAAAAACCCTTCATCTCTCGAATTGTTTTTTTTTCTAACTAAGAATATCCTCACACCATGAATCCTTCCAAAAAATCCAAGAACCCAATATTCACATAATTTAACCTAATTACATGGCTTGTAATCCTCCCAATTCCAGAATTTATCACCCAAACATCTCCAAACCCCCCCCAAACATTAGTATCCTCCAAAAACCTCAATGGAATGGACTCTCAGGACACAAACCGTTAGATAAGGTGTTTCTTAACTCAATTTCCATTCATTGGGTTATATTAATTCTTAATTATTATTCCATGATATGTTTGAATTTATATCGGATTTTTTTATGATTTATTTAAAAAAACATATGTGTATTTACATATGTTCACATAATAACTTCATGGATTAATTATCACATAAAAAAGTTATGATCTTTATAATGGTTTTATTTGTATTAATCTCATTTTATTGAGATATGTTACTTGTTGTGCACCATGATTTTCTGGTATGGTGTAATTAATACATTTTGAATGAATTTTTAATTATTACTCCATGTATTTTTTGATATTTATAGAGTCGTATTGTATTGTTTATTTCATTTACTTTTGATTCTAAAGTTACCAAATTGTCTAAAGAATTATGTTACAATCTCATTTCATTTGGGGATTGTTTATGTTTGAGGTTCCTTTGGGGAAACTTATATGATATTAATTTCTTAAACTACATATCTATTCTTCTACTTTTGTTATTTTTGTAGGTTTGTGTAGAGACCCGAAACTTGACATACATGGAAATTACATTACTTTTGCGGAATACTTAATACATAACAAAAACAGACACACAAGGACCATAATATTTTAGTGTCTTTGGAAACATGGAACGTAATCCTCTAATCATGGTGAAAGATCTTCAACATCTCCAATAAAGATCTTCCCCTTTTTTTCTTACCTAAAACCTTTCTTTATATCCTGGGAAAAGAAAACATAAAAAGGGTGAGCTCAAATGCTCAGTAAGGGTAAGAATGGATAAAATAAAACATACCATATACATTTTAACTTAAAAAAAACATGAACATTAAAAATCTTGAGCAATGACAAAAAACATGGAAGTACATAAGGCATAGACCATAATAGAACATAAATCATGATAAAATAGCATGGGAATAAAACATGTAATTGTGGCATCCATTAAGCACATGTAATGATTTCCATAGTAGCCAAGGCATTGCTGCCAAGACCATCTTAGTGGACCAAGTCCCTTCCTGAATCGAGTTCACTCCTCATTTAATTCCTGTTTTACTGAACCCGTTTAACCTTACGTTCCAGCCATGTCTATCTCAGGAGATATAAATCTTTACCCAATGCATTGGTGGGAGATATAGGTCCCACCCATCTCATAATGAAATCATTCTTACTTGTGCCAGAAAATAAACATACATCATTCATAATAACCCAATGAATAAAATAGGTTTCATAAACATCATCCCATCATCACATAATCCATATAAAATAAATGGATATCATTTCATAATAAGAAAAGTGAAACCATGTAAATCATAGAGACATTACACTTGAAACATACACATATGAAATAATTTCATCTTAGATGGAAAATGGTTTTGATAAAACACTTGAAATGAATTCTTGAGGAAAATATCCTTTCTTCTTCAAAATAAATTTCTTTTCACAAAACGTCATGCAATTTTTAAAGAAAGAGATTTTTTTTGAAAATAGTCATGAAATATTTTGAAGGTTGCTTCATGAAAATAAGGCTTTATAAAACCGTAAAAATCCATTCGCGCCATTTAAGTTAAAAAAACAGTCTTTTCGTACTTTTGCTGGAAAAGTCAAAAAGTACCTCGTAACGTAAACAAAAGAATGATTCCTTACATACCATGTAGTAAAAGTCAAAAATGGGTAAAAATGACTTTAAACATACATGAAAACACTTTTATAAAACATTTACATGGATGATAGAAATAACCCCAGTAAATACTTACGAATATGCAATCTAGGATAAAAATGAGATTTGCAACATTATCCTTTACCTTAGGTCTGATTTTCTTCGTAAGTGTCCGAACCTCCTGTATAATGATTTAAATAATGTTATTGACTTATTACAGAATCATATTAATTGTTATGATATCATATATGGTTCACTTATGACTTTATATTACCCATTCTTTTGTAAATTCCATGTTAAAGAGCGTTTTGGGTAAAATCGTTTCATTTGTCGTCCGTGTTTTGACTTGTAATTATTCATATGATTACTTAGATCATGATTAATTACATCAAGAATTTAAAACATGATTTATATATAATATATATTCAGAATATACATATATAAAATAGATCGATAAATGGAAATAAATACACCATTCATGGAGACGGTAGGCCATACGTACGCATGAACGTTGTTTTCATTTCCTCATTGAATTGAATAGAATTAATTGGATGCCATACACATATATATATATATATATATACATAAATCCAGTATTAATATTTCATATATTTCATGATTACTTATTATATATACTTTATAATCATTTATGAATGGTTAATCATTGAGAATGAATCTCATCGCGTCGTGGAGACAGTATTCCGTACGTACGCACGAGCGATGATATCGTTCCCATGATCGTCGAATTTTATTGGAGTGTATGTATAGTATTATAGAATCAATATCAATTTATAATAATCATATATAGTTCTTATTTACACCATTATACCCATCCAAGTAAGGTGGTGGTGGAAAATAGATTACACCACGACGTGGAGACGATATTCCGTACGTACGCAAGCGCGGTGATTTCTTTTTCCATAGGATGGTTAGATGGTGAAATAGGGTTGTTTCATACATATAATAACATATCAGTATATGAGTGATACGTATGTTATTACTTCATAATGAAACAACCTACTAAGAAGAAATGGAATAAGAAATAAAGTTGAAAGAATCGGTAACGGATATTACCTCTTCTTTGAAGCGCCTCTTTGAGACCTCCTATTAGGGCACTAAAATTGGCCATTGAAGACAACCAATACCTCTAAGATGTTTCTAGGGAAGTGGAGAAGAGAATTGGGAATGGGTTGGCCGATCTTGAAGGCTCAAAGTGGTGTGTGGAAGAGAGGGAGGAGGTGCCCTTTTATAAGGGAGGAGAGGGGCACCTTTGGAATTCTTAAAAATATTAATTTAAAATAAAACTAACCCAAATTAAAAACCTCCAAAAACGACTCATATTCGAATATTAGATGATATAGGGTTGTAATCGCATCAACCAATCAAATTTAGACATGTTTGGATCTCATATTAAACCTTATCAGTTTGATTTATCCTTATTTAATCTATTTAAGTTTATTTGTGGTAATAAAATTCTAAATTTAAAATTATAACAAATTATTAATTATTTGTTGTGAATTTTCCATAATGTTTTACTTTATAACATTATAGACCATATAAATTTAAATTTATAATTTTTAAATATTTTTGTGATTTTTAAACAATTTTATAATATGTTATTTTTATAAAATAACAATAGTGTCAATTTTGACACTATTCATTTATTTGAATTTAAATAAAATATATACAGAAGATATGTTCTAACTAAAAGCTTTAATAGATTAATAAAAGGTCATATGTATCTATAAAATTAGTGGATCACATTAAATAGTTCATATAATATTTATTTTATTATTTTTAAAACCATTTATTTGGTTTATCTCTTAATAAGATAATTACTACAACATTTTTGTATAATTATTTAATATACTGATTTGTTGCATAAAAATGAAAAATAAAATCCTATGATTAATCTAGAGCTATTAACTTTCACAATAATACTTCTACTATAATTTATCATCTTAAAATAACAATATTTAAATTGTTATATTTATTAAATTATGAAGGTGACAACTTTGGCATCATTTAAAATAAAATAATATAAGTGTCATAATCACTTTTATAAGGCTCCAAACGGTTATATATTAGGTAATTGGATGATTAAGGTGTAGATATACACTACCAATAAGTTTTGGTCAGATTTGTGGTCCTTTTAATGGGTATTATTATTTCAATAAAAACTATATTACTTATTTTCCACTTAATAAATAATTTCTGTATCATTAATGTATCACCATTAATGACAATTACTTAATCCCTAAAAATTCAAAATAAATTATCATAATGTAGACCATTTTATTATCTTTCTGTATACTATTCATGTTCAAAGTTATATGATGTTTATCACTAAATTAAAATTATTATACTTATAGGATTTAAGAGAGTGACATGTTGTCACTTTCTTTGGTTTCAATAATAATTAAATTATTTTCATGGTCAAAAGTCCATAAAATGAATCTAATCAGACCCTTAGGTTATATGGGTCTACCTTTATCCATCCAATAGAATTTTGGCATGTGTTAGGGTAATTTTATAATATTATATTAATCCTTAATTACCTGATTTACCTTTAACTATGGTAAATAAAATTTACCGTAGTTACTATTCTTAATTCAAAAAAATGAAAAGTAGATTATTAACATAATTTGGAACCACTGATTCCAAATATGGAATCCATTTTTCAAAATTAAATACACAAAAGTTGCAGAAATTAAATTAAAATTAATCCCGTTGTTGAAAGAAAACGGGTTTTTCTTTAAAACATTGCAAAAGATTGAATTGATTTAACCTACAAATTTAGTGTAAAATAAATGCTAATGAAATAAATTATATTAATTGGTAAAAATATATTCTATTTATACTTTAAAACCATTCAATATTATAATTTAACCATATAAATTATTGCGATGAAAAAAGTTGTTTTTAATTAAAATATAGCGTGTTTTTACTATTCATAAAAATATGAAAGTTACCAGAATAATATGAAACATTTATCCAAAGTAAATTTTTACTCCTTGATTCCAAAGAAGATTTTTATTTTGTCAAATTGAACATATAAACATGTCAAAAACTAGATTTAAAGTGGGTGCGCCATTAAAAGGTGGCAAAACTGCATTTTTTGAAAAATACTTATTTTACCCGAAAAATTTATTTTGTTCTTATACCTTGTTCTATAAAATTATTAAGATGAATAATAATGTTATATAATTAAAAATTTAGTTAATACTATTCATAACGGCGAGTTCATAATAATATTATAATAATATATCATTGTTTAGTAAAACCTGGTATTGCATACAACACACACTATCGAGGAAGGTCGTGATTGCGTGTAATGCAAGACAAGTCAGGGTTGCATGTTGCACAAAAATCCTTCGTTGTTTCATATAACAGAATCCAACCATATTTCATTTATAAATTGAATATATATATATATATATATATACTCAATGTTGCGTAGAATAACTATTATCAAAATTGTGTGTAACACGATCCAAGAATAGTGTTGCATATACTGCAAGCTAATACGGTGTTGCGTATAGCGCAAGGTAATCTTGGTGTATCATACAATAAAAGACATTAATGAAATTAAAAGAATATTTTTCATAAAATATCAGGGTGTTACATTCTACACCCCTTAAAATGAATTTCGCCCTCAAAATTCGTCGGGGTTATAAATGGTTTACTACTCGAAATCTTGTTTAATTGAAACCCACATCGTAAAAAGGAATACCAAAACATGGCTTTTATAAACTAAAGTATGAAATGTAATGGTTACCCAAATTAACTCATCATGGGGTTTCCACGTAAGAGAACATAGGTGAAAATATGGATATGGAAGAAAAATATAACCATCAAGTTCTGATGGAGAGTGGTAGAGAACATGGCTATGAAAAAGCCAACAATCACAAAGCTATTGATTTGTGATGATCTAAGGTACCATCTGATTAATCGGATATAAAGGAACTAGGACAACATTTTTGGTTTTCAAGATCATTTCCCTAAAGTTTATGAATTAAAAGAAATACTTTCATGATTTTGGTACAATCTCACTATTGTTCGTGAATTGAACAATTTCCACTTCATCCCTTAATGAAATGAAGTTGAATTTGTTATTCGTGATGTGTTAGTAGATCATGTGATAGAATGATGGGTCATTCCATCTCTTTCAAACAAAAGGTTAGCAAAAGTTATAAGTCCATCTTATGGTTAGATTAATCGTATATGGTTCCAAAAATGAACTTATACTTCATATATCATAACGCTTAATAAAATAAAACTAGTTTCTACTAACCAGAGACTTCCTGTAGGCCAGTGGTAGGCGATAAAGGCTAGTCACACTTCGGTTGTGGGTTTGATTCCCACAGCCTTGTCCGACGCGATGGGTTATTGCCCATCCTAGAGGTTGTCCTTTTTCTAAAACTACATTACTATAACATCCCATCAATAATATCGAAAAAATTTATATCCTTAAACAATACTAACTTATGTCCAATATAATCCATTCCAATCTTTAGGCTTATCCATAATACTGCAATCCACTCTCATAATATAGTGAAAATGATTACCAGAGATTTAATACCATCGTTGATCCCCATATATCATAAGATATGTCTTGTTGGTCACATTCCAAACATTTTAAGGCCTTAATCATGTATTCTCTTGAAAAATGAATACCCATTGAACCTTAGTGAAAACATGAATGCAGTTAAAAGTTAACACTTTCCACATACCAAAATCCTCAAAATTCTATATACTCAAACCATGATATCACTTAGTCCTTATATCAATTATGAGCTCATGAATACAATCAAACATCTCATTATCTTATTGTTCCTTCATTATGCACATATCATCTACTTTACAAAAATATCTGAATAACCTTCTATGGTTACTGGTACCATTCAACATATACTTTCAAATAATTTTAGGAAAAAAAGTAGTGTAACAATCCTTAGATGATTCTTTATTCCATAGTACCATTAACTATACAACATAACTCTCGATAAACATACAATCATTCCACTACCTTCTAAAACAACCGACTAAGATTCAACACTTCTTTCAACTCATATATCATTTGTAGTCTCCTCATCATCATCCATATAAATACTACCCATATGACCATGCTGATTCTCTTCATGAGATTTTCCATTAGGGAATTGGTTTGCATAATGCCAATACATTCCACATTTAAAACATCCAATCATTGTTGATGTCATAGCAATACCATTATCCTTGTCCATGGTGTTAACTAAACCTTTTCCTTTGCACTTACTGGCTTTGTGTCCTTCTTTTCCACACCCAAAGAATCTTTCAGTTCCTTTGAAAAAATCTCCCTGATGCCTCTTCCCACATGATTTACATGAGGTAAATTGAACTTTCTTTCCTCTATGATCATCATGAAACTCCATCTTTCTCTTATTATCTGAGTCGGGAAACTTACCAAAGTTGAGATTACTGATCATATTATGAGATTGCTGATTAGGCATAATAACGATGTTCGGACTTCCGGATCTCGTTTAATTTGGTTTCTCAATAAGAAAATCATTCCATTGTCTATCATATCCTCCATTATCATGAATCTTCATGTTTCCAGCAATTTTCTAAAACCCAAAAAGAATAGTGTGAGAGGAAAAAATCATGCTAGAAAAAACAACATAGTAAAGGGGGAGTACACTCAATATCTAACATCTTAGGTTAAATTCTAAGATCGTTACCGTAGTTCTAGGACTATATCCTATACGTATACTTATCCTTAGGGACATACCTAGACATACCTTAGAAATATCTCTAGGGATCTCACTAACATTTTTGCATCCTAGTTTCCAAAGGTTGACTAAAACTTTCCTCTGATACCAACTGTAGAGACCTGAAACTTGACATACATGGAAATTACATTACTTTTGCGGAATACTTAATACATAACAAAAACTGACACACAAGGACCGTAATAGTTTAGTGTCCTTGGAAACATGGAATGTAATCCTCTAATAGTGGTGAAAGATCTTTAACATCTCCCATAAAGATCTTCCCCTATTTTTTCGTACCTAAAACCTTTCTTTATATCCTTTGAAAAGAAAACATAAAAATGGTGAGCTCAAATGCTTAGTAAGGGTAAGCATGGATAAAATAAAACATACCATATACTTTTGAACATAAAAAAAACATGAACATTAAAAATCTTGAGCAATGACATAAAACATGGAAGTACATAAGGCATAGACCATAATGGAACATAAATCATGATAAAATATCATTGGAATAAAACATGTAATTGTGGCATCCATTAAGCACATGTAATGATTTCCATAGTAGCCAAGGCATTGCTGCCAAGACCATCTTAGTGGACCAAGTCCCTTTCTGAATTGAGTTCACTCCTCATTTCATTCCTGTTTTACTGAACCGGTTTAACCTGCCATTCCAACCATGTCTATATTGTGAGATATAAATCTTTACCCAATGAATTGGAGGTATATATAGGTCCCACCCATCTTATAATGAAATCATTATTACTTGTGCCGCAAAATAAACATACATCATTCATAATAACCCAACGAATAAAATGGGTTTCACAAACATCATCCCATCATCACATAATCCATATAAAAGAAATGGATGTCATTTCATAATAAGAAAAGTGGAACCATGTAAATCATAGAGACATTACACTTAAAACATACACATATTAATTAATTTCATCTTAGATGGAAAATGGTTTTGATAAAACACTTGAAATGAATTCTTGAGGAAAATACCCTTTCTTCTTGAAAATCAATTTCTTTTCACAAAACGTCATGCAATTTTATAAGAAAGATATTTTGTTGAAAATAGTCATGAAATATTTTGGAGGAATCTTCATGAAAATAAGGCTTCATAAAACCGTAAAAATCCGTTCATGCCGTATAAGTTAAAAAAACAGTCTTTTCGTACTTTTGCCGGAAAAGTCAAAAAGTACCTCGTAACGTAAACAAAAGAATGATTCCTTACATACCATGTAGTAAAAGTAAAAAATGGGTAAAAATGACTTTAAACATACATGAAAACAATTTTATAAAACATGGACATGGATGATAGAAATAACCCTAGTAAATACTTACGAATATGCAATCTCGGATAAAAATGAGATTTGCAACATTATCCCTTACCTTAGGCCCGATTTTCTTCATAAGTGTCCGAACCTCCTGTATAATGATTTAAATATTGTTATTGACTTATTAAAGAATCATATTAATTGTTATGATATCATATATGGTTCACTTATGACTTTATATTACCCGTTCTTTTGTAAATTCCATGTTAAAGAGCGTTTTGGGTAAAATCGTTTCATTTGTCGTTCGTGTTTTGACTTGTAATTATTCATATGATTACTTAGATCATGATTAATTACATCTAGAATGTAAAACATGATTTATATATAATATATATTCAGAATATACATATATATAATAGATTAATAAATGGAAAGAAATACACCGTTCATGGAGACGGTAGGCCGTACGTACGCTTGAACGTTGTTTTCGTTTCCTCATTGAATTGAATAGAATTAATTGGATGACATACATACATATATATATACATAAATCCAGTATTATTATGTCATATATTTCATGATTAATTATTATATATACTTTATAATAATTTATGAATGGTTAATCATTGAGAATGAATCTCATCGCGTCGTGGAGACGGTATTTCGTACATACGCACGAGCGATGATATCATTCCCATGATCGTGAAATTTTATTGGAGTGTATGTATACTATTAAATAATCAATATCAATTTATAATAATCATATATAGTTATTATTTACACCATTATACCCATCCAAGTAATGTGGTGGTGGAAAATAGATTACACCACGGCGTGGAGACGGTATTCCGTACGTACGCACGCGCGGTGATTTCTTTTTCTATAGGATGGATAGATTGTGAAATAGGGTTGTTTGAAAAATATAATTACATATCAGTATATTAGTGATTCTTATGTTATTACTTCATAATGAACCAACCTATTAAGAAGAAATGTAATAAGAAATAATGTTGAAAGAATCGGTAACAGACATTACCTCTTCTTTGAAGCACCTCTTTGAGACCTTCTCTTAGGGAACTAAAATTGGTCTTTGAAGACTACCAGGACCTCTAGGATGTTTCTAGGGAAGTCGAGAAGAGAATTGGGCAGGGGTTGGCCGAGCTTGAAGGCTCAAAGTGGTTTGTGGAAGAGAGGGAGGAGGTTCCCTTTTATAAGGGAGGAGAGGGGCACCTTTGGAATTCTAAAAAATATTAATTTATAATAAATCTAAACCCACATAAAAACCTCCAAAAACGACTCATATTCGAATATTAGATGAGATAGGGTTGTAATATCATCAACCAATCAAATTTAGACATGTTTGGATATTAATTTAAACCTTATCTGTTTTATTTATTTTTAATTAATCTATTTATGTTTATTTGTGGTAATAAAATTCTAAATTTAAAATTATAACAAATAATTACTTATTTGTTGTGAATTTTCCATAATTGTTTACTTTATAAAATTATAGACCATATAAATTTAAATTTATAATTTTTAATTATTTTTGTGATTTTTAAACAATTTTATAATATGTTATTTTTATAAAATAACAATAGTGTCAATTTTGAAACTATTCATTTATTTGAATTTAAATAAAATATATACAGATGATATGTTCAAATATAAAAGATTTAATAGATTCCTAAAAGGTCATATGTATCTATAAAATTATTGTATCACATTAAATAGTTCATATAATATTTATTTTATTATTTTTAAAACCATTTATTTGGTTTATCTCTTAATAAAATATTTACTACAACATCTTTGTATAATTATTTAATATACGGATTTGTTGCATAAAAATTAAAAATAAAATCCTATGATGTATATAAATCTATTACCGTTCACAATAATACTTTTACTCCAATTTAGCATCTAAAAATCACAATATTTAAATTGTTATATTTATTAAATTATGAAGGTGACATCTTTGGCATCATTTAAAATAAAATAATATAAGTGTCATAATCACTTTTATAAGGCTCCAAACGGTTATATATTAGGTCATTGAATTATTAATGTGTAGATATACACTACCAATAAGTTTTGGTCATGTTTGGGGTCCTTTTAATGGGTATTATTATTTCAATAAAAACGATATTACTTATTTTCCACTTAATAAATAATTTCTGTATCATTAATGTATCACCGTTAATGACAATTATTTAATCCCTAAAAATTCAAAACAAATTATCATGATGTAGATAATTTTATTATATTTCTGAATACTATTTATGTTCGAAGTTTTATGATGTTTATCACTAAATTAAAATTATTATACTTATAAGATTTAAGAGAGTGACATGTTGTCACTTTCTTTGGTTTTAATAATAATTAAATTATTTTCATGGTCAAAAGTCCATAAAATGAATCTAATACGACCCATAGGCTATATGGGTCTACTTTTAGCCATTCAATAGAATTTTGGCATGTGTTAGAGTAATTTTATAATATTATATTTATCCTTAATTACTCGATTTACCATTAACTGTGGTAAATAAAATTTACCGTAGTTACTATTTATAATTCACAAAAATGAAAAGTAGCTTATTAACATAATTTGTACCCAATGATTCCAAATATGGAATCAATTTTTCCAAATTCAATACACAAAAGTTGTATAAATTAAATTAAAATTAATCTCATTGTCGAAAGAAAACGGGGTTTTCTTTAAAACATTGCAAAAGATTGAATTGATTTAACCTAAGAATTTAATGTCAAATCAATTATAATGACATACATTATATTAAATGGTAAAAATATATTCTATTTATACTTTAAAACCATTCAATATTATAATTTAACCATATAAATTATTTCAATGAAAAAAGTTGTTTTTAATTAAAATATAGCGTGTTTTTACTATTCATCAAAATATGAAAGTTACCAGAATAATATGAAAAATTTATCCAAAGTAAATTTTTTATTTTTTGATTACAAAGAAGAATTTTATTTTGTCAAATTGAACTTATAAACATGTCAAAAACTAGATTTAATGTGGGTGCGCCATCAAAAGGCGGCAAAACTGCATTTTTTGAAAAATAATTATTTTAACCGAAAAATTTATTTTGTTCTTATACCATGTTCTAGAAAATTTGTAAGATGGATAATAATGTTATAAAATTAAAATTTAGTTAATACTATTCATAACGGCTAGTTCATAATAATATTATAATAATATATCATTGTTTAGTAAAACCCGGTATTGCGTACAACACATGCTATCGAGGAAGGTCGTGATTGCGTGTAATGCAAGCCAAGTCAGGGTTGTGTGTTGCGCAAAAATCCTTCGTTGTTTTTTATAAATGAATACAAACATATTTAATTTATAAATTGAATATATATATATATATACACACAATGTTGCGTAGAATAACTATTTTCAAAATTGTGTGTAACACGATCCAAGAATAGTGTTGTGTATACTACAAGCTAATACGGTGTTGCCTATAGCGCAAGGTAATCTTGGTGTAGCATACAAAACAAAAAAATTAATGAAATTAAAATAATATTTTTCATAAAATATCAGGGTGTTACAGTTTGTGTGATTTTATTTCAATTTTCTCTCTTTGATACTTAAAATGACTGTGATTTTTTTCTGTAATGCCGACCACATTTCCTTGTTATTAATGAAATTGTTCTCCCATTTCTGTACTCTTTAAAATTATTTAATTAATGTTATTTACTATAAATTAAATTATTTAAAATGTAATTTTTTCTACCCTTTACTTTATTTATAAATGTTTTAAAATAAATCTTTCAAAATGTTTTTTGAACAGGTCATTTTTGAATTTTTAGAGTCTGAATTGAATGTTTTCTTTTAACATATATGACATAGATGAATTTTTTCCATCATCATGGTTTTTATTTGATTTTAAAATTCTTTTAAAAGTTTCAATAGTTATATTTGAAGAAAATAATTTTTAAAATATTTAGTTACTTTTTATTATTTAAAGGTACGCAATGAAAATGTTATTTTCTGATATTTTCAAGGAAATAGTTAAAATTTTCTTTTAAATGTATTTTCATCTAGGAAAATATCTTTTAATGATTAATATGCCTTAGTAGAAATATGATTATAAGATTCCATACAACTTATTTATCCGGATGTATTATAATTATTGACTTAAATATATTATCTTGAAACCCATTTTTTTCTTTGGGTGAATAATGATATAAATGAATAATAGTTTTTTTAAAAGTATGATGATGAAAATACAACATTCCATGTCTTATATTAATTTATGGTACATAGAAATTATTTATGATAATTATGATTGATCCTGATATATCTTATTATTATGGGTGATATTTATATAACATATATGATGAGTTAGATCAATATAGCTCTCCAATGCACTGGGTAATGTTCCTTGTATTTAAAGAAAAGGATAAAAAAGTTAAACAAGGAGGTTTCTTTTATGGATAAAAATGGGACCCATTTATTTATGACATGAGTGAATATGGTTGATTAAGATAATTTTATAAGATGCCAATAAAATTTCATCATTCAATCTATTAGTTTTTAATGGCCTCTTAGATCAAGATTGACATAACATGACTCATGAATATTGATTATTATAATTCATTCCTTTGTTATATATTTATGTCATGTAAAATGATTAATAATCCAATTTTTTTGGGTTTGAATTCAATTATTTTAAGATCACACATTTTGATAAAATCATAATACCCGTATTATCATCTTATACTCCCTAATGAAATTCAATTGTTAATGATTATGTCCAAAAGTTCATGATTTCTCCTGGGAATATATACGATTCAGCCAAACTGTGTGCCAACCATGTGGCTACCTAGTTATCACTATTTCCCTTGAACAATTTCATAGATCTATTGCATTGTTTTTACTAACCATGCTCAATTAATAAACCTCCATAAAATCCAGAAAATCATGTCAAAACTACACCAAACCTCCATAATCTTATCCTAAAAATTATATGCACTTAAAATAAAAAATAAATAGACAATTACCTAAAACCTAGGGTTATATATTCTCCGCACCATTGGCATTTCCATCCCCAAAAGTAGGAAAATATATTTTTCCTAAATGTATCTTGGCCATTGGTCTAAAATTTCTTTTCCACTCTCCCATGTTTCTTCTTAAATCCAACCATATTTCCATAAATACCACACTAGAAATTTTATTTTCCTATGTTAGACTTTATCTTACCAATCCATAATCCATAAAAACACATGAACCAACATAGAATCCAACTCTAGTTCAATGTGATCCCATCAAATCACATGGTCAAGATCAGGCTGATACTTTTTCAATTGAGATACATGAAACACATTATGCACTTAATTGATCCTTTTTGGAAAGGAGAACCAATATTTCACCTCACCAAGCCATTAAAGTATCTCAAAATATAATATATATTAAGGATATAGCTTTCCATTCATAAAAAATGATGATTTCCAAGACTTTGAGAGATTATTAAGAACACTTGATCACTCACCTCAAATAACAATGACCATTAACGATGATCTACATATGATTTATGATGACTCTATGCTCTCTCCATTCTATTTCTATTTAACTTAAAATTCTACTTTGTCTCTTTAACAAGACTTATTACAACCATTGATGTCTCACTTTATCGACCCAAAAAAGTGGATAATGACAGGTATTCCCAACAATTATTCAAAAAGAGCCTTATGTATAGAGGCATGATGACAATTTTTGTACAAGAACTCCAATAATGGTAAATTATACTCCCATGACCCCTAAAATCCATTACACACACCCTAATAAATTCATCAAACATTTGGACTATCCATTCAGACTCTCCATCCATTTGAGGATGATACATCATGCTTATAGTCAACTAATTCCCAAGGGAATACTGTTTGGAATTCCAAAAATGAGATGTGAACCTAAAGTATCTTCCTAATATAATAAAAACAAGAACACCACACCACTTTAAAAATTCATAGATATAGATTTTGGAAATGTCCTCCACCGTATGAGATTCAATAATATGGATAAAATGAGATGACATCATGAGAAGATCCATAATTACCCATATGGAATTGTGTTTCCTAACCCTCCTTCAGAGGAAAATCACAAAATACATTGATATCTACTCCCACTTCCTCATAGTAATTGGTAAATACATAAACACTCTCGTTGGTCATTGGTGTTCAAAATATACCTTCAGACAAGTGAGGAATCTCGAAACAAAATCTACCCCTACACTATTTATTCCAACCCACAAAAATCATGATTTCAATTATTTATAAATATTTTGAATTGATGGTTGACAAATACATTTTTAATTCTTTTAATCATTAATAATCTGTTCTTGATGAGTTAAACGTACCATAATCTGATCTCTAAATTGAAAAACTAAACTCTCATTCATCTTCTATCACTCAATAGTCTCCCACCATTGATTTTTGACCTCATGGTAACACATTCAGAATCAGAAATCTGATACTCTTTCACATGATGAACCAAATCATTGATAAAAAAAACTAGGAAGAAAAATGAAACATCACCCTAGTTAGTACAATCAATGTGCATGTCTTCCACAAATATCATCAATTTCCATCGATCCAAATCTTCTTTATCCAACTAGTTATAAAACTTCCTACTTATTGATTCTACCACCAAATTTCCTTTACACAGTGTATATATAAAGTCTTAGTTAAGAATTTTAAGGTATATTATCCATCTTATTTATCTTTGATTCGAATATATTTTTGATAAAATGTGTCTGAAGTTATTATGCTCTATAAAAACCATAATTTCTCAAAAAAATAATATTAGGTATTCAAATAATGGATGAAAAAATCCAATTCCAAATCATGTGATGGGTAGTTCTTATCATGGAATCATAACTATAGTGAACCATACGAAACACAATGACATTCCTTCATGAAAACACATCCCAACCCTGATCTCGATGCATGGAAATAGACAACGTATCTCTGTCTAGACATAGGTAATGTAGGGATAGGTGATGATGTAAGTCTATGGTTTATCTCTTGAAAGGATTTATGAAATTATTCTTTTAATTGGAAGCTAACACATTTACCCATTAAATTTGTCTTTGGTGTTACCAATACATGAAAAAACATGCACAAAACATCTATAGTATTCCACTAAACCTATAAAACTACGTATCTCAAAGATATTATCCAGTTATTTCCAAGAGATAAAAACTTATATCATTTCAATATCTATATAAATTTTTATTTCATAAATGAAAAGACCAGGTAATCATACATTTTTTAAACAAAAATAAAACTTTGAAAACTTGGAATACAGACGATTCTCCCATAAGATACCAAACACTATATCCAAGTGTTTCTCATGATCTAATTATTTCCTTGAATAAAATAGTATATCATCCACAAACACCCATAAAAATGAATCCAGAATCATTTTAAATAAAAGATATTTCAATTCCATAAAGACATATGGTTCACTTGTATGACCAAAAGGCATAAAAATGAACTCATAATAGCCATATAAGCTCCGAAAGCTGTTTTTGGAATATCCACCCTCTGAACCCACAATAACTGATATCGTGAACAGAAATCAATTTTAGAGAACCACTGGGATCCGCTCAATTGATTGAGTGGATCATAAAATAATGGATGTGGATACCGATTATTTATTGTAACTTGTTTAAGATTGTGATAATTTAAATGATGTATAAGTTTTCCATCAACCTTCTTTAAAAAAAACTAGTGCTTCCCATAGAGACGTACTTGGTTGGATCAACCCTTTACATTCCAACTCTTCAAACTAGTTATTAAATTCCTTAAAATATATCGGTTCCATCTGATAAGACAAAATTATGATAATACTAGTCCCTGATAGGTTATCAATCATAAATTCCACTTCTCTTTTGGTTGGAAACCTTAAGAAATTATTAATAAAAACATCAAGGAACAAATCCACTATGGTTGGAAAATCTATATTCCTTACATCATATACAAATTAAAAGGAATCTACTATCAACTAGTAAGATATAGTTTTAACCACTGGTAGTAAGGGTCCTTCCATTCTTACATCCACTACCCAATCTCCTTTAAAGATATTTATAACACCATTAAAATATTTAAAACTCACATATCATTCATAATAATAAATATGAGATTCAAATATTGTAATCCAATCCATTCCCAGATTTAATTCATAGACATCCATATCTATCATAGAGAAATCCCATACCAACTTAGTTTCAATGATTATTATTGAACATGCTGCACATTTCTATTACATCCAGAGTATTTCTCAAAGGTAAAAACCATTTTTTTATTTTAATTCATTTTTATGGACATCATGATGTTACATAAGGGAGTAAAGGTTGTTTTAGTGTGTATGGTGATCAATGAAGACTTGTAGACCCGAAATTGGAAGAGGAAAAAAGGTCCACACAGTTACTAGAAACCATGATGCCTAGCCCACACCATTTTCCTAAACCATGTGGTTGTAGAAGATGGGGTGTCATGGGATGCATTGTTTGTTTACAACCATGAATCCAAAAGAACGCAACCTTTAGGGATTGAATACCCCCATGACAGTGGTATTTAAAATGGGATGCTAGAAAAATCGTCCACCTATCCATGTAGGGTGCCCCCTTGATGGAGAACCTAGCGCACAATTGGAACACAATTTGGCCAACCATGAATCCAAATCATGAACCCATGACTGTGAAGTTGAATTTAAAAAAATTTCCTTAATGAATGTTTCAATTAAACCTCTATTCTCCATTTCTCGATTCATGTGGGATTCTCTTTCACCCTCATGTATGGGGCACTCCCTTTCTCCTTACTAGGGATCAAGATATCCCATATGTTCTTCATCCAAGTCTCTCACCATCAGAAGAATTGGGAAACTCTTTGTAATATATATGATCATATACCTTCTATTTCATGTTTTAAAATCCTCTAATTCACTGTTTATGTCTGACTACTTTTTTCCTATTTTTAGGTCATTGGGTGATTTCTATGATTTCTCCCATAATTTCATATTTCATGCTTCAAAAATGGATGAGTGGAGTGCCAGTACATTGAGGTTAGTGTTATGGGTATTTCATGCTCATTTTTTTTATTTTAAAATGAAACAATGTTGTTCCATGTGATAGACCCTTCTGAAGAAAATGTTTTAAAAAAATATTTTTATGGGTTCCTCATGTCTATTATGACCATACATTATGGAAAAAACCATCCACTGTTTGTTTCCTTATCTTTGGAGACCTCTTTGGGTGTGCCCAACTAAATTGCCTAAATGACCATGCCTCAAGTTGTGAACCAACAAGGATGTGTGTGTTTCTAACTAGTGAAATGCCGTAAATTTATAAATTTAATTAAGTTGAATGGTGAACCATGAGTTAGGAACCTTTTGAAATGTTTGATGATTTATTCTTATTGATTGGACTCATGATTAATTCATTATGTAATTGAATTACATGTATTCCATGCCACATGAAATATAATGGAGTTTGTGATTAGTCCCTTATGGTTATGCCTTGTTCCATGCTTACATTTTATGCCTTATTATTTTTCCATTTTTCTCACGCCATAGATGATAGGATTAAATTTAATGTTATTATTAGGATGGCTTGTCAGAATTTGATATTTCCATGCCTTACTAATGAAATGTTAATTTAAACGCTAGTCCTTGTTATATGTGCTTTGGTTTCTATGCCTAACCTATTAGGAGATGGGAGAGAACATGGGTCTCGACTTAAAGACATCGTGGATGGATTCACTATGTTAATTTTTGATCTACTTGAAAGACCGGGAGAGATACTTTATATTTCCTTGTATGTGTTCTATGGGTAGATTATACATACTATTGAGAGAAACATGTTCCATAGGGGAGTAACTATGGAAAAATCATTGAAAAAATGGCTAATTCAAGACTCATGTGATACTCGGTCCCCTTTGTTAGATACGTAACATGGATTTTGAGTTGACCAATCAATGAGTGATACATGGGATGATATTATGGGTTGACTTGGATAGACTAGGTGGAATTGGTTATATCAGATGCTCTTGTAGATACCTTTGGGATACTTTGTAAATCAGCTTAGATGGGCTCAAGTCTCCATCATTAGATTTGATAGATTTTTCACTTTCTTCATATGTCATGTTCCTATTATATTAGGATAATTCTTGTATGATGTCATATGGATGAGATATCCAAGCCAAAGCATAAGCTTGGGGTCTACCTACCTTGGTTTATTTATTCATGATGGACTATGTATTTAACATATCAGTTGTAGAATTATGTTGGTTCATATCTCTGGTTTAGGATGAAGTAGGTGGTATCAGGTTGGTGTCTATTTAGGAACCTAGACTAAAGTAGTTATTTATTTATTTACTTTCCTTCATTTATTATTTATGGTACACTATTCATTTATTTATTGCACAAAATAGATTGATCTAGACACTCTTGATGTTGGCCTACTAAGATTGTGTCTCACACCATGGTTGGGTTACCTTTGAAACCCAAGTAGAATTCATGATTATAGTAATGGATAAAGGGAAGAATCCAAATTCCTATGTTTGATTTACCACATTAGGATAATGTATAGGATAGAGGAACAATCCTATGCTTGATATTCTAGTGGTAGCAGTTTCTGGTGTTTTTGGTATTTTTTTATAACAAGAGGTATATGCTCGTATCCCCTATTCCCTATGTAATTTTATTTTTATACATAATTATGGATATTATCATCCTATGTTATCAGTGGTTTATTAAAAAGTTTCCAGTTTTTCATATATATTTATTGGGTTTATTATCATTTTTCCAATGCTCTATGCTTCTTAATTTTGTTTCCTCTATTTTTTATTAATTGATTATTCTTTTATCACTCTTATTTAAATGGGAATAGTATTTCCATAGACACACCCTAGACCCTCACTACTAGTCAATAGCCTCTGGGATTTGGGGAGGTGCTCATGATGTGTTATAGACCACCATCCCAGGGAACTGTTCAGTGGAAACAAAGATATGATGCTACAAATGGGTATCATATGTGATTCTTCCCTTGTCACACTGTTTGGGTTTAGATATGAGACTAGGCTGATGGAATTTGGTAATGAGCATATTCTTAAAAATATATAACCCAAGTATTAGGAAAACCCAATATTCTTAGGATGTGTAAATGCTATTATTGTTAGCGTTGTTATGGTTTCTTGGATTTCACAATTGGGTGACACAATTTTTTGTTCTATTAATTTATTGATTTTTTTTGACAATATGGGATTTCTTCTACCATAGCCTAATGAAATGAAGGTGTATTAATTAATGCATCATATTAGGAACCATAGGATTAAATTTCATGAATTATTCTATTCCATGTATACTTTTCAGCATGCATTTCCTATTTTTCAAATGAATTTTTTTGGTTCCTTATCACCATTCCTTGTAGAGATATGATTTTGAGATATAGAAATGTAAAAAAATTTATTTTGGGACTAGAAAAAATAACACAAACATAAATTTCATGCCTTAACCTAATAGTGTTTTCCTATATTGTTTATAGAAGACACCTTAAGCCATCAGTTATGGCAATTTGTTCCATGGACCACTGGTTTCGTGGGATAGAACATGTTATTGTTAGGGATGAGTAAATGACACATTTAAATTTATAATGTGTATATACCCTTATAAGTAAGAAATGGAGATCCATATAATTAAACCATTTAATGGGAATTTAAATACAAAAATGAATTAAAATGAATACCACCTTTAAAATTAAAGGTTCACTTAAATGTGTAATGTGAGTCCTTGACCCAGACCCGACCTTAGTAGGGGGAACTGGGTCGTGTCTCTTGATATCCTTCTATAATCTTTTATCCTCACTCAAACCTAGATAATGGAGTAGGAGATGGTTTATAATGTTATTATAGGTGGGCATTGTATTTATCCTTTCTCTATCGCTTTTCTTATCTCTTATAAATCTCATCTGAGAAGTGTGCTTCACAATTGTAGAGCTATGTCAACATGAATTTCTCATGATATATGACAATAGAGTGGTGATAGTCACACTCTAGAGGTTGTGGGCCTCGATACACCCATATTACCTCCTATATTTCCACCCTGAGGTACCTCTAATAGATTTATCACTAGGTGCCGAGACTCAATTAAATTATAGTTTTCTATGGTTCATGCAATATATTTAGGGTGCTCCCCAACCTACCCCTATTATGGTAGAGCTGAATTAGGATTTATACAAGCCACATCCTCCTACCTTTTTGAGGAATGGAAGAACCAAGGATTCCAATTAATTGTTAGAATCCATGGTAATAATTATTTACCATCTAGATATGATTCCAAAGAGGAGGGTCATGTTCACTACCTATATGTTATGTGATTTTTCCAATGGATGGTGGGACATCATATCGCAGGCTAAGTGTTATCAGGGTATAGTCTTGGAAAAATTCTATACAGCTTTATATGATCACATATTCTAGAAACATTAGATAGAGGATTGTGCTAGAGAGTTTATGCATCTTCAGTAGGGATCCATGATAGTGTAATGGTATTATGATTGCTTCAGCAACCTTCAATGTTTTTCTCCCTCTCTGACTGGTGACGATTTTAATAATGTAAGGAATTTTAAGGATGGGATTGGGTACACTATCCAATTGTAGGTGAACATATTTCAGTAGAATAATGTTATGTAAATAGTGAACAGGACCACTATTATAGAACAAAATCTCAAAGAAGATGGAAATGTGAGCTAGTGCAGTTCAGTTTGGAGATAGGATAAGCATTCATATATCAGTAGGAAGCACCATTTCCTGGTTTTTCAAGGGGGTGGTTCCATCTAGGTGACACAAACTGACATCTCTATACTATTTCAACAGTTTAGAAGGACATTCCATAAGAATCCCCAGTGCATTGGGAACCTGATAGAGTGCATAAGTTTAGAGAGGATGGGTCACCTTCATTGCTTCCACCGGTCTTTTACTCCAGCATCTAGTGAGGGAGGATATGTGTTGAAACCTCTATTAGGAACATGATATATGAATACAAATCACGCTGGGACATATTCTTCTACTGATTGATCTGGTCAAGGTGGTAGTGGTTGAGTTTGTCAGGTCCTGGAGAATCAATGTAAATAGAGTGGATCTACTCATTCTAGCTAGAGAGCATGTCAGGATCATGATTTAGGATATATTTATTTAGTGTTTACTATTCTTGATTAGTAGTGTATGATACCATATATGATAAGAGGTAAAATTATGGTATCCTCTACTTTAGTTTCCTCCCTTTTTGATGTAGGTTCATGAAACAATTTTATATCTCCAGCACTTATGGAAAGTTTGAACTTTTCAATTGTGTACTTCTATAGAGTTATTTCTCTTGAAATAATGTTAGGGTTCAGATCAGTTGGAATTATCTATTTCTTGGAGTCCCCCTATAATTGTTGGGTATAATTTTTTGGGGAGTTTCTTCATCCTTTAGATGACCAGTTTCAATGTCATTATCAGAATAGACTATGCTCTTCCATATCGATCCCAAGTGGATTACTATCGCCACCGAGTATCCTTCACCCCACCTGAGGGAAACATGTATATACATAAGGGATAATGGGGTGTTGAGGAAGGTTAATCTAGGCCCAAGTATATTAGGCTATATAGATTGATATATCTATTAGTGAGTCTTTTTATTAGTGATCAAGGGATGAGGTTAGTAGAATTTCCTCCTATAAGGGATCATTTCAGGGATGTCATCCCAAAATATTTCTATGAATTAACAACTAAGAGAGAGGTGTAATTAAACATAGATCATCTACTAGGTGAGGCACCATTGTATATTCCTCCATATAGTATGGCACTAATAGAGCTCCAAGAACTGAAGATACTTCTTGAAGTTCTATAGGATAAGGGTTTTATATAAAACAACACATTTCCAAGGGGTTCACCTATCATTTTGCCAAAATATTGTAGATGGTACCGTTATATTATGCATGGATGACTAATGATTGAACTAGTTTATAGTAAGGAATTAGTATCCATAGAATTTTATCGAAAATATCTTCAACAAAATATAAGGGGAAACTATTTTATCTATGATATATTTGAGGCTAGACTACCACCAGGTGAATGTGAGGCCATAGAATATACCACATATTTCATTTTATAGACGGTAAGATTTTTATGAGTATCTAGTCATGCCATTTTTTCTGACAAACACGATGGAAGTATTAACAGATTTAATGAATTGGGTCTTCCACCCATATCTTGATTCATTCATGATGGACTTCATAGATGTTATCTTAGTGTATTTTGTCACTAGACCTAACCATGAAAATCATCTTGAGATCATGATGAATATACTAAGAGATAACCAACTATATTAGAATCTTAGTAAATTCAACTATTGAATTAATATGGATCACTTCTTAGGTTAAATCACAATTGAGGCAGGCATATCTATTGACCTAATAAAGGCGAGTGCTAGAGTTTTCTAGGATAGGCCCAAGAATGTGTTTGAAATACACAGTTTCATAGGGATATCTAGCTATTATAGGAGATTTATCCTAGAATTTTCATATTTGGAAGCTCCTCTTGAAGTATTGACAAAGAATGGTGTGAAAATATTTTTTTCTGAAGTTATGAGACCTATCTTTAGAATTTCAAGGTGAGATTGACTTCAACACTGATACTAATTCATCCATATTCAAGCACAAGTTACACAATTTATTATGATGCTTTAGAGATTTGGATGGGTGAAGTTATGATTCTGGGTGATTAAGTAATGGTATATGGGTCCCGCCAGCTGAGCCTCAAGAGTGGAATTACCATACAAACACTCTCGAGCATGAGTCCATTTTTCATGCTCTATGTTGTTTGTAAAACCACTTATTGGGAGAGAAATTATTCATTTAAACCGATAACAAGAGTCTCAAATACATCTCCATATAGAGACACTTGAATATGAGGTAGCACAGGTAGTAGGAATACCATTAATCGTTTGAATTTAAGCTTTCTTTCACCCTCATAAAGGGAGAATTCATAGTTGATTCCAAGATCCTAAAGACTCAGATGCATGCCATCATGGAGGAAAACAATGAGAGGAAGATGATGGCTATGTTTTCTGAGTTTCACCTATAGGTTGAAGAATAGTATGCGAAGCTAGTTCCAGTAGCTCTAGTAGTGACATACTCCCTTCTAGAGCAAGTCCAGATGAAAAATTTATTTGATAATGAGGGAATCATTTTCAAGGATAGTGTCATAAGAGAGAACCCACCACTTGGTTGGGTTGTTGAAAAATATGAAACCCTACTCTTCCATGGATGTGTATGGGTGTCTAATGATATTCGATAAGATTTTATGAGGGAATAAAATGCCTCTATTTGGGAAGTTAATCATGGGATTACCAAGATGTGTCAATACATGCATCTTCAATATTGGTGGATAGGTATGAATAGGTAGATAGTAGGTTTCATCACATGGTCCTCCACATGTGAGAAGGTGAAGGAGAAGAACCAGTGGATTGCTAGACTTCTACAACATCTCCCTATTCCTGAGTGGAAATGGAATAATGGCACAATTTATTTTTTGATAGGATTTACAAGAACTCCTAGAGGCAGTGATGAAGTGTGGGAGATAATTGATAGGATGACCAAGTTTGCACACTTCCTAATAATCTAGGAGATCTTATCTATTGATAAGTTGGGAAGGATATACATCTGGGAGATTGTGAGACATCAGGGTGTTACCCATTCTATCATTTCAAATCAAGATGCATGTTTCACATCCCAATTAAGGAATAGGTTGCATAAGGCACTGGGTTCATAGGTGATCTTGAGTATAATATATCACCCTCTGACTGATGGGAAGTCCCACCGGACAATATGGGTGTTAGAGGATATGGTTCAGGACTACGTCCTTGATTTTGGAGGTTCATGGGAAAATCCTATTACTTTGTATGATTTTTACTAAAAAAATATATTTTAGTAAACAATTTAGATGAATCCATACAATGCCATTTACTGTATGGTGTTCCATTCTCTTATGTTCTCTCTAGAAGAAGGAGAGGCATCCCTACTGGGTCCTCACCCAGTTTAGGAGACATCAGAGAAAGTACAAAAAATTTAGAAGCGTATGGGTATAGCTCAGTCTAGGAATAGTTCATATACTGACCTTCTTCATCGACCTATAGAGTTTGAGGTGGGACACCAGGTCTTTCTAAATGTTTTCCCAAGGTTGAGTCATAGACAAATTTAGAAATAGGTCTAGTCATCACCACAATATATCAGGCCTTTAGTGAAAGTGGATAGGGTTAGACTAGTATCCTATCATTTAAAGTTACCTCATAGGTACCATTACATTTATGATTTCTTCCACATTTCATAGATTTGATGGTCCCATTCCTACCCATCTCATTTGTTTTTCCCCAAGGATATCTAGTTGTAGGCAGATGCATCCTTCAAGGAGCACCTGATACATATCATTCATCATTGTATGAAGGATCTATAATGTAGGTTAGTTCCTATGGTTTGGGTGATATGGAGGCACATACACATGAAAGATGAGATCTGGGAGTGGGAATCATATTTACATGCACAGTCGCTAGATCTTTTCTCTGAGGAAATATTACCACCCTCAGAAGGGAAACACGAGATGAGTTTTCTTAAGTAGGGGAGGCTGTAACATACCCAAATTTTACCAAAGGTACGTACCATCTGTTTTTAGTTTCAATTTATTTTTAATTCCTTATAATGTTTCATAATGGAGTCCATTAGGTCTTAGAGGTGTCTAGGTCCTGTTCGGATCCAAAAAATTTGAAGAGGGAGAATGGGCCACATAGTTAGTAGAAACTGTGAAACCAAGGCTAAATGGTTTCCCTAAACTATGCAGTTTTAGACAATGGGAGGTTGTGGGATGTATGGTTTGTCTACAACCATGATACCCTAGGTGCATAACTATTCGGGATTATAGACCCCTGTGGCAGTATCATTTTTTATGGTTTGCGCACGATTAGATAAACTGTGTGCCTAGTCATGCTGGGTGACCCCATAAAGTAGAACGTGGTTCATAGTTGGAGAATAGATTGTATAACCATGCAACCAATTCCGTGTTCCCATTTCAATGAGGGGGAGTTTAAAAAATCACCCTTAACGAATTTTTTATTTATGTCTCTCTTACCCCTTTCTCTCTTTGAGTGGGATTCCCCTCCTCCCTCATGTATGGATCTCTCCCTTCTTCCTTGATGGGGATCAAGATATATCCTCTATTCATCATCCAACTATATCACCATCAGAATAATTTAAAAACTCATGATAAGATCTATGATCTTATCCCTCCTATTTTAATTATATTCCAACCTTTGTTTCCCAATTTAAGAGTGACTTGTTTTTCACTATTTTTAGGTTTTTGAGAGATTTCTTTTATTTATCCCATTTTAGCTTGTTTCAAGCTTCAAAAATAGATGAGTGGAGTGAAAATACATCAAGGTAGGTAGTATAGGTCTTTTATCATTGATTCATTTCATTTAAAATGATACACCATTGTGTCGCGTTCTGGAACCTTCCAGATATTCATTAATTATATTAAAAGAAATATTTAATTGGCTTCTCATGTCTCTTGTGACCCTAATTTATGGTGCAAACCATCCGTGGAGTTTTCACCTTGTCTTTGGACACTCTTTTGTTTGTGCCCACCAAAATGGCCTTAATTCCCATGCCTCAAGTTGTTAACCATTGTGGGTGTGTGTTTTTCTCCCATGTGAAATTCCTTAAATTTATGAATTGAATCAAGATGAATGGTGAACCCTTAGTTTGGACCCTTTAGAAATGTAAGATGCTTTATGATTATTTATTGTCCTCATGCATAATTACTTAAGTCATTGATTTATATTTATTCCATGTAATGTGCCTTATACTTGATATTTTTCTTAGTCCCTTATAATTATGCCTTGTCCCTTGGTAACATTTGATGCCTTAGAAATTTTGCATTTCTCTCATTCCATAGTTGATTGGATTGAATTGGTTGATATGCTTAGGCTTGATTGTTAGCATGTGATACTGACATGCATTATTGATGACATTTGAATGTAAATTTTATGCCTTGTGATATGTCCCTTGGTGGATATTACTCACCTGCAATGGGTTGGGAGAGAAACTGGGTCTTGACTTAAGGACTTTGTGGATGGACTCATCGAGTTCGATTTTGATCTACTTGACACACTGGGAGTAATACTTTGAATTTATTTATTCAAGATCTCTAGGAATATTTTACATACTACTGAGTGCTAATAGTTTCGTAGGGGAGAAACCGTAGATGGAATTATTGGAATGATGGCTCGCCATTCCTCGAGTGATACTTTGATCCTATGTGAGATACTCAGTATGGACTCAGATTTCATCATTACATGAGTGATACAAGGGGTTCCTTTATGCATTTCCTTTTATGGAAATGGTGGAATTGGTTACATAAAAGGATCCTATGTTGACCCCTGGGATCCTTTATAGATTTCCTTGGGTGGGATCCTGTCTCTATCATTGGATTTGATAGATGTATTTCTTGTGTCACATGTGATGTTCCTTATTTATATTATGAGCATGCCTATATGATGTAATGGGGATGAGACCTCCATGAAAAAGAACAAGTGTGGGGTCTTCTTACCCTAGTTGATTTATTCATGATGGACTATGTATTTACCATATCACTTTTACACATGACTTGGTTCAGACATTCAGCTTAGGAAAAAGCCTGTGGTACTGGGTGAGTGTCAATTTAAGAACCCTTACAAAAATAGTTATTTATTTATTAACTGTTATGGATTTATTTTCTATGGCACAATGTACATTTATTTATTGCATGAAATGGATTTATCTAGACACCATTAGTGGTGAAATATTAATATTGACTATAACACACTACGTGGGCTACCTTTGGTACCCAGGAAGACTTCATTATTATAGGTATATATAAATAGAATCAGTCAAATTATGACGTTTGATTTATTATATTAGGATGGATTATGAGGAAGAGGACCAATCCTATACTGCAGATGCTAGTTTTAGTATCTTCTAGTATTTTTAATGTTTTTATAGCATTTGGTATATGAATGTATCCCATATTCCCTATATACTCTTATTTTTTATAGTATCATGATCATCATCATACATTGGTATCAATGGTTTATTCAGATTTATACAGTTGTCTAATAATATTTTTTGGGTTTATTTCCATTTTCCACTGCTGTCTATTTCATAACTCTTCTTATGCTATATTTATCTATTATTTCTACAATTATCACTCTAATCTATAAGAGAATAGTCTTCCCATAGAGACACTCTAGGACCTCACTTCTAGTCATCAACCTATGAAATATGGGGAGGTGTCCTTCAGGTATTGTGGCCCACCATATCGGGGTACTATTGAGTGGAAACTAGGATGGGATGCTACAATTTCAATGATTGACTCACTCATTATCCCAACGGTATTTGATGTTTCAAAATAGAAGGCATAATCTCAACATCTAAACCATGGAGATCAATAGTACATGAAGTAATAAAATAATGGGAATCACAAATATCAAATAAATATTTCAAAAGTTTAGAATTCAAAAGAATTACGCCTCTCACCATAAAAGGTACTGATTGATAATCCATTACAACTTTATCAACTCCATACAATTCCTTACACACTACACCTTTGTCATTATTACCCTATTGAGATTACAAGTGGTTGAGTAGTCATGGTGTTCTTAGAATCACCATGTCTTTCTAGGTTTTTATAACGATATCTATTCTTCTACACAAGCTCCTTCAATGCATATGATGCCTAAGAATCATGAGATATGTCTCTAACACCTGCCCTTGCTGTATTATGAAAATATTACAGAAGATACCCATCTTGTTGAAGTTGTGACATGCTCTAGGTGATATCGTACAATCTGATCTGATATGATCAAAAGAACCACATTGGAAACATACCTTCTTACTTAAGAATATTTTAGGAATGTTAAATGATCATCCAGTTAGAGTCTGAGGTTCTCTACCTCCTTGAGAATTTGTTTCCCTCTTCCTCTTACTCTTAGTGTCATAGTTCCCACCTATTTTAATAAAGGCAACCATACTCCATGTAACATCATGTTACTTGTTCCAAGTATTCCGAAAACCCATATTACTATTCATTCTTGGGATGGGATTCATTTGGGGTGAATTAGGTGAAATTATCTAAATTTGGTATGTTTATGGGCTAGTTCACGGTTGGTGCATAGTTTTCCAAAACTGTACGTCTGGCTAGAGAAAACTATGAAACCCAAGACATTGGATTTTTCACAGTTGGCACACAGTTTACAAACAATTCACCCTATTAAGAAGAATCATGTGGAAAATTTATAATAGTTTAATGGCTTACACATGGTTTTCCTAAACCGTGCCCCTCTAGACAGGAAATCATGCTGAGTTGTTTTTAATTAAAATGAATTTTGATTAAAAATTACCGAACCCCTATTTTAGGCCCTTAACACATTGGTAAAAACTATTAATGATTTATCCCATCCTTGTAGATATTAAGAATAATGTTTTCCCCTCACATCCCTTATGAAGGTGACATGAAGCTAGGATAAAAATGATCAATCCACTTCTAGTTAGTTTCCTCCTCCCATTATTATTCTCCTTTGATCTCTCTTTTCCTACATAGGGTTACCTAGATCCCTATGTTCGATTTTGGACCCAATACCCACTATTTTGGGGTTATCAACCTAGTTTTGAT
Organism: Viscum album; assembly: GCA_963277665.1. Lineage (NCBI taxonomy): Eukaryota > Viridiplantae > Streptophyta > Magnoliopsida > Santalales > Viscaceae > Viscum > Viscum album. The sequence continues at coordinate 266,888,251 of OY728143.1, read as the reverse complement.
CCTCATTTCCTAGGATAAAATTTTAATCATTCGTCATCAGAAAATCCCGATTATGGTTCGAAGCTTCGATATTTAGAAACTCTAAGGCAGGTGGTTCCGTTATGATGCCCAATTTTTATTAAGCCTAAATTGATTTATTGAATTTCAATCATTTTAAATTAAATTAAATTTATTAGTTTTGATTAAATTTCTTTCAATTGGTTTGTTGGAAGAACCCAATTCCATTTAACTGGGGTTTTTAAGAAAAAAAGGTTTTTGGTATGAAATTGGAAAACCCCAAACCCATTAAATTGATGTGTGTTTATGGAAATTAGTGAAATTTAAATTGTTTAATTTAAATTATGAAATTGTTTCAGTTAATTTTTTGAAAATAATTATGGAAAAAGAATTTAATTGAAAATTGTAAAAAACTCTAATTCCATTGAATTGGGTTTTTTATAAAATGGTTGAAATTTGTTTTAATATTGAATTATTGAGTTTACTAGTGAAATTGTAGTATGAAATTTAATGGTAAATTGATTTAAAATCCATTTTTTTGAAAATGGCTAAAAATCATTTTGATAGAAACCATAGGGGTCTAACATGGTGAAAATGCATGTTCTTGATTAAAATCCTATTTAGGTTTTTAAATGGGAAATTGTAATATTTGAAATGGGAATGGGATGAATTTTATTTTAATAATTTTAAGAATAAATTACCCATCATTTTTAGTACTAGAGAACATGAAATAATTAAGTAGTTAGTGAGTTATTTGGATTAATCATTACAATTTATAATGTTCTAAAACCTAATATCTACACATCACATCCACTAGGTGGTGGTGATGAGTCCCCTTTGACTTGAGTTCAAGGGAATTGCAAACATACCTCTGTAACCTTTAGTGTGGGGTCTCTATATCCTGGAACAATCATACCTTATTAGGTATATGAATATGTTACTTGCCTTTCTTTATTTCAAATGAATATATGCCATTGTTGAAAATTGTTTTACATGCCTTAATATTTATATAAAATGTCTTATATAAATGATAGTATTTAATAAATTATAAAAAGTTCCATTATTTTTCAAAAAATTTATCAAATGAAATGTGAATACTTTTCTAAAAGTATTTGTACCTTTTCAAGGGTAAAGCATGAATTTTTTTAAATATGATTTCGAAATTCCAAACCAATTTTTTTAAATTGAAATCATTATCTTAAGTTAATTTAATATTGGCATCTATAATTGAATTCATGGTGAGACCCTACTGGGTTTTTTAGCTCACACCCTACCTGTGACTTTGGGTGTTTGTAGATTACCTTCTTCGAGGATCGAGCAATGGAAAAGGATCACATAGAGGTCGTTCATGCTATTGATCCATGGACTTGGTGAGTTGCATCATTGTCGGGACATGGGGCAGTTTTTTTATCTTCTAGTACTTGGTTACAGTACTTTAGGTTAGTTATGCCTATTTGAATTATGACACATTACGTCCAATGTAGTTTCTTTTGATATGAATTCTATATTTTTTCTTGTAATTCTAAAATGAATTCCGAAAAACCATTCCCACTTTCATCTTTTGTTCTACCTGTTGATAGTCATTGAAACATGGGAATTATGAATGCACTTCAGGCTATATCAGAACCAGATCTGTTATCGGGTTACTAGTGTACATAAGCTAGTTTCTGAAAAGAGTTGCAAGTTGAACAAATTTTCTTGAATTCAATATGTATTGTGAAATATTGTTGGGAATTAGGAGGCAGTTTCAGTTGAGTTCCTAGATAGATCTCATAGAAATGAACCTAAAGTCACTAGGGGTGGTTAGGGAAAGATGTATTGTATTTTAAATCTAGTCTTTTACCTACTTTTAATTTGGATTTATTGAAATAAAAATATTTTTTTCCATCTATTGGGATAAATATTACCTTGTTTCTCTACATGAGTGTAAATCTGATGTATTATTTATTGTTTGTTGATGTGTTTTAGAATCATACCTCTGAGAAGAATTGTGGATCATATTCAGGAGGAATATTATGATGTTGAACCTCAGAAATAGAATTCTATTGTATATTTGAATATTGTAGAGGTAATTTTTCACACTATCCAAGCTCTGGTAAAATCACCACCTCCAGTTCCCATTCAAGATCCAGTTATGGAACCTCAGAGAGATGTTCCCAAGATTTTTTATCAATAGTTCCTTTTATAAAATCCATATCAATTCAAAGGATCAAATGATAATCAAGAGTATGAGGAGTGCTTGAGTAGTTTGGAGTTCTTATTTGGGTTCTTGTACATAGCCAATGAAATCAATGTGAAGTGTGCAACCTTAGTTTTACAAGGAAAAATCAATAGATCGTGGGACATGATAGTCATAATAAAGAAACATGAGGTCTTAGAGTGTTAATTATTTCATGGTTCTTTTCAACGACCAGTTCTATCTAGTGTCAATGCTGTTGGCCAAGGCTATGAAGTTTTTCAAACATTATCATGCTGACTGGATTATGACAGAAGTTGAAAACCTCTTTAATGAGTTGACATATTTCACACATGATATTGTATAGAATGAGAAGATTAAAGATAAAAGGTTTATGTGGGGACTTATTTAGGATATTAATTATCAGTCTTTCTTTCTGAAGATTCCTTCTAATGATCATGTTTAGGATAAAGCACTAATGGTTGAAATGGACCTGGATGGCTAGTCAGGGTTACTAGGAGTTTCTTTCTCTCCCAGTAGCAGTATGATTTCCTTTAAGGGAAAATATAAGCATGATGATTCTTTTAGAAGTTCATTAAATAATGGTAATTATAGAATTCCTATAGTATAAAGAAGAGTTCCTTTTATTTTCTACCAATGTGTAAGGCCAGGAAGTTCCAAGTGGGAATGCACTGATGCACCCAAGAACAGTGGTTCATACGGATGCTCTGGGCACTTACAGAGCTTCATACATGTTTATTATACTGCGTATAGTGGGACACGATAATTAAATCCATATAAAACTATGGGGAAATCAGATGCTTCCTATGTAAAAAGGTTCCAACCATGGGCATCAGGAACGAATATTCTTCAAATAGCGGAAGAGGCTCTATAGGAAGTAGATATGGGTCCATCAATCGCGAGAGGTACTATTGATATAGCTTTATCATTAGTGACTACTATATTTGATATCAGTGAATATCATTCATTTATTTCAAACTGTATAGTTAATCTGCTTAATCATTCTTGGGATATTTTATCTTTTGAAATGAATATTACTACACTCCATGGTACAAAGAGAGAGAATATTATCCACAGTCCCTCTTTTGTTTTCTTTGTATCCAATGTTGAGCTTACTTGAAGTTTTCTAGTTATGAACATAAACCACTTAATGTCATTTTGGGGATGGATTGGATCATTTACAATAAATCTCATATTGATTTTTATTTTTGACAGGTATCCTTTATAGTGCCCATTGAGTTTTTTCGAATCCTCCAAGGAGAATGGGACCCCAGGTTAATCCTGATGTGATTCTTTCCGAAATCTCTAGTTTACCGCCACTAAGGTAGGTATAGTTTTCTATTGACATAGTTCTTGGTAATCAACCTTTTTATATTAAATAATATGACATGTAACTATTTAAAATGAATTATTTTATGTCCCATCTTGATGGTCTTCTTGAGAAAAGCTTTATATTCCCAAGAATTCCATCTTGGGTGGAGCCGATTAACTTTTCTAAGAAATATGATTGTTCAATTTTTCTGTGTGTTGATTATTGAAATCTCATTCAAGTGAAGGTAAAGAACAAGTATCTATTTCCATATATTGGTGATCTATTTCATCAGTTGAAAGTGGGAAAGTGGTTCTCAAATATTGAACTTTGATCTCATTATCATCAGTTGAGGACGAAATAATTTGACATTCAAAAAACCTCCTTTCGGATAAACTATGACCATTATGATTACCTTGTTATGAGATTTGATCTAACAGATGCTCTTGCAGTTTTGATGGATTTAATGAAAATTATTTTCCCCAACTATCTGAATGAATTTGTGGTAGTCTTTCTGGATTACATCTTTGTTTACTCCAAGGTTGGGAGGATCATGTGAATCATATGAGAATAGTTTTGAGTTTTCTGAGAAATCACCTAATTTTTTCCAAGATTTCTAAGTGTGATTTATGGATTCAAGAAGTGAAATTATTGGGAAATGTTGGGTCAGAACATATATTTTCAGTTGATCCTGAGAGGGTAAAATATATTAAGACATGGGAACAACCACATAATGTTTTCATGATTTGAATCTTCTTGGGTCTAACTGGGTATTATCGTCAGTTCAGTAAGGACTTCTCAAAGCTATATTTTATGATGACTAATAAAACTTAGAAGGGATTAAAGTTTTATTATAATGATAAATGTTAGAGTTTTCGTTTAGATTAAAAATTTTTGAATAGTAAACCCTTGGTGACTCTTCTAGAGGTTAGGTAGGGCTATGTGGTATTCTATGATGCATCAAGATCAGGCTTGGGCTGCATTCTTATGCAAGGTGATCATAATATTACCTATGGATCTCGTCAGCTTATGAAAGATGAGAAGAATTATCTAACCCATGACCTTAAACCTTCAACTATGATTCATGCACTTAAGAGTTGGTGTAATTACCTTTAAAGAGAAAGGTTTACCATGTTTCTAGACCACAAAAGCTTGAGTTTTATCTTTTAATTTTTTTTTGAATCTCTTCTGAAGGAATTGGGAGGAATACCTACAGTCCTTTGATTTCAACATCTCCTATACCCTAGGAAATTGGAATGTCATTTCTAATGATTTCAGTAGGAAAATTCCATCCCAAGAAGTGAAAAAATCATTATAATAGTAGAACTTGATGGCTGTCTTTGCACAATTACATATAAGAGTATGAGAATTAGAGGATGATGTTTCCTTGTCTAGTGTTTAGTTGAAAAATTCTCTTCTCAAATTGATTATCCATGAAAAGTATCTTGATGATGATTTTTTTCATTAGAGAATCTCTTAATGGTGGGGAGGCCATGTTTGATTAGTTGTTCTCCAAAGAGGGAATTCTGTGCTTTTGAATCAATTTTTTGGTGATTTTTTTGGTATGTGAAGCTATTATGGTGGATTTCCATAGTTCAATGTGGGATGTACACCTAGGAACCATGAATATTTTCTATGAAATGCGACTGAAGTTCTGGTGGACAGGTATGAGATGGGGAATTGCTTAGTTTTTTCACATCATTATAGATGCAAACAGGTTAAGGATGAGCACTAGAAACCTTTAGGATTGCTTTATCCACTTCTAGAACCTACTTGTATGTGGGATGAGATTAATATGGACTTTTTGGTTAGGTTTCATCATACCCAGAGAATGAATAATATTATATGGAATGTGATGATTGCTTAACCAAGTCATCTCACATTATACCCATTGATGATACAACGAAGGTTGAGGAGTTGGAAAAACTCTATGTGTAAGAGATTGTTGGTTTTCATGGAGTTCCATATACTATAATATTTGATAGGGATCCATACCAGACTTCTCATTTTGGGAGAGGCCTTTAGGAGGAACTGGTATCTCATGCCCTTTTATTATGACATACAATTTGTAGTTGGATGGCCAGTCATAAAGATATATATATATATATTATTTACGATTTTCTTCAGTATTTTTTTCTCAACATTGATGGATATTGAGATGATCACTTGGGGATGGTTGAGTTTACTAATAACAATAGTTACCAGTCTGTGATTAGAATGGAATCTTTTGAGGCCTTGTATGGACACCCTTGATTATCTTTGTTGTGTTGGTCAAATATTGGTTAATGTTCCTTTTTTGAACCATGCTTGGTCCAAGATATGATAATAAAAATAAATTTGATTCATTAGAGGATGTCTAAAAAACAAAGAGGGTACAAGACTTATTCAGATCATCACTATATACATTTATAATTCTATGTTGGTGACCATGTATTCTTTAATGGTTCACCCAAGTTGGGTCATCGATGGCATGGGAGGAAAGGGAATATTTCTCCTCATTTTTTAGGACCTTTGGAGGGTTTTAAGAAAGGGGGGGGGGGTTCATATCATTTAACACTTACATCATATATAGGGTCAATACATAACATCATCCATGCATCACAGCTGAGAAAGTTTCTATGTGATCCATTACATGTTCCGAGCTCGAGTGATCTTGATGTTGAACTTGATTTATCCATGAACGAATGACTAGTGATTCAGAAACCAAGGTACTTAATGGGAGTATGACAAAATTGGTTCCTATTCTATGGAATCACAATAATGATAATCATGAGATATTTGAGAGGGAGGCACTGAAGAGAGAGAAATAGCCTCGTCTTTTTTGGAATAGATGCTTTTTCATAGGATTTCTCGGGACATAATGTTTTTATGGTGGGGACGTGTATCATACTATTACTTTCTTAGTTATTAAAAAAACCCTCTTTTTATTCATTCTTCGATTGGGGATCATTTGGGGTAAATCAGGTGAAATTCTAATAATTTTGGAAGTCTCTAGGGTAGTGCATGGTTGGCGCATTGTTTTCCCAAACCATTCCCCCTGCTAGAGAAAACTATGAAACCTAAGACATTATCTTTTTCAAGATGATTTTATGGTTTAAAAACCATGATCCCTCTTAAGAAGAACCATGTGGCCCATTTATAACAAGCTCACAACTTATGCATTATTTTTCAAAACCATGCTCATCTGCCTGAGAAATAGTGTGGACGGGTTTTTAATTAATCTGAATTTCAATAAAAAAATTCCCAAACCCCTATTTTAGGAACCTGATGGATCAGTACCACCTAGAAATGATTTTCCCTTTTTTGGAGGTCCTAATAAGAGTTTTTTGGCCCCTAATATCACTCACATAAGTGATCTAAATCAATGAAATCTGTGGTCAATCCTCTTATTTTTAGTTTTCTCCTCACGTTCTTGTTCTCCTCTGATCTCTATTTTCCTTCATAGGGTTATGTTGATCCTTGTGTTGAATTGTGGATCTAATATCAACTTTTTTGGTGTTATAAAGATAGGTTTGATTCATATTTACCCGAATTCCATATTTTCATTCTTCCCCCAAAAATCATAATTTGGGTTTGATTCTTCCCCCGAAAATCCCTTTTTTGGAGCTCATAATAATAGTTTTTGGCCCCTAATATCACTCACATAAGTGATCTAAAGCAAGGAAATCTGTCATCAATCCTCTTATCGTTAGTTTCCTCCTCACGTTCTTGTTCTCCTATGATCTCAATTTTCCTTCATAGGGTTCTGTTGATCCTTGTGTTGAATTGTGGATCTAATATCAACTTTTTTGGTGTTATAAACATAGGTTTGATCCTTATTTACCTGAATTCCATTTTTTCATTATTCCCCCGAAAATCATAATTTGGGTTTGATGCTTCGAGATCCAACGACTCTGAGGTAGGTGGTTCTGTTATGATGCATAATTTTTATTAACCCTATATTTCATTATTTAATTTAGAAAAAATGAATTAAATGAAATTTATTGGTTGTGATTAAATAGATTTCCATAAGTTTTTTTTGAAAAACCCATTTCCATTGAATTGGGATTTTTAAGGAAAAATGGGGTTTTGGTATGAAATCTGAAAACCCAAAAGTCCATTTAATTAGGGTGTTCTTATGAAATTTTGTGGAATTTAAATTGATTAATTTAAATTATCAAATTATTTCATTTAAATTTTTGAATTTAATTGTGGAAAAAGGAATTGATAGAAAATTGTGAAAACCCCTAAAACCATTGAATTGGGGTTTGTTATAAAATGGATGGAATTTGTCTAAAAATTAAATTTATGAATTTTTTTGTGAAATCAGATTGTGAAATTTAATAGTGAACTAATTTCAAAAACCATTTTTTGAAAATGGATTAAAATGGTTTTTATAAACCATAGGGTTTTATCTGGGTGAAAACGAATGTTTTTAATTGAAATCTCATTTTGGTTTTAAAATGGAAAATTGGCATTTTTGAAATAGAGGATGGGATGAATTGTATTTTAAAAATTCATAAAATAAAATAACCATAATTATTTTGTAATAGATAAAATGAAGGACTTCGGTAGTTAGTGAGTTATTTGGACGAAACATTATGATTTACAACATTATAAAACCTAATATCAGCTCATTCAATCCCTTAAGGGATGAAGATGAGTCCTATTTGACATGAGTTAGAGGGAATCATATACATACTGTCGTAACCTTGAGTGTGGGGTTCCTATAGCATGAAAATATCAAACCTTATTAGGAATATGAACATATGGTTCACTTGTTTTTATTTCAAATGAATATATTCCATTGTAACAAAATTTTTACAAACCATCTGATTTATATAAACTATTTTTTGTAAAAGTGTTTATTTAAGCCATTCTGAAATGTATCACACTTTTAGAAATACTCCATCAATTGAAACCTAGATCTTCATTTCAGGTATGGATCTTTATTTCCGGTTGTTTTGGATGAAAAAGGAATATTTGGAAATTTTCTAAGTACACGCCATGTATCTGGTTGCCACAGGAAGCCATGTACTGGCCGCGTAATGGCCGAGTACAGGGCCGTGTAGGTGACCTGGTAGACCACCTAAAGTGGGGGATGGTTGAGGCCAGTACATGGAGTGTACAATAAATGAACACGTAGTGTACTTTACTTTTTGTTTTATTAATCGGAATGGGGTCGCAAATAATCTCTATAAGCATTTTCTTCTTCCCGTGTCTCGTACAAGAGAGCGACGTATGATCGAAAATCATTGAGCTCCTCCCATTCCTCTGTCCGAGCTCCGATTGAGACATCTCCAAGTGTGTTGGATTCCCACCGGTGAGTTCTCTCTTCCCCTAGAGCCTCTCTTCCGGATTTCTCATCTCTCATGAGTTATTCAGGGTTGATTTTTTTTTACCTTTTTGTATATCTACGACATTATTTTCTAATTCAAGGTCTAACGTTTGAGATTGTTCACCAAGCCACATAGAGGTAGCTTGTTTGTGCCTTACATTGTTGGTATTTGGATTAGATATGCTAAAAGCGATGAATACACATGTTTATGGTATTTTTTGTTATGGAATTTAACCCTATTTAAGACCTGTTATGGTGTGTTTGACTGAGATGGGGTTATTGATTATGCATAAAGTTTTTGGACTTGATTATGGTTGAGTTTCTAATGTTGGACTAGTTATGGCCATTACATCTAGAAATCATGTTAGACTGATTTTTTCCATACCTAGTGTTATTAGGATGGATTTGCTATTTATTTGAGATTCATGAGATTCAAATTATGAAAGTATGCCCAAGGGGAATTGACTGTGAGATATTTCTGAGGCATGGACTTTTATTTATGGATTGTTGTTATGAATGACCATAGGTATTGACTGTGAGAGATGTCTTGCGGTCACGGACTAGAGGTTTTAGACAGTGAGAGATTCCCATAGGGTCATTATTAAATGAAGGTTGGACAATAGGAAAATGACTACGAGAGTTTATAGAGGGTCATTATAATTTATTTTTCCTATGAAAACTAATGGGTATTGACCGTGAGAGCTACCCAGGTGGTCATTGTATTTGATTAGTGCTATATAAGACCAAAATATTTAGACTGTGTGTGATTTCTTAGAGATTCATTATTATTAATTTATTTGATGTTATGTGAAACTAGAGGGTTTTAGGCTGTGAGAACTTTCCCAGAGGGTTTATTGTGACTAAATGATTGTTTGTGATGAGTCTTCCAATCCAACGAACAAGCTTGGAATCAGTCTTACTAGTTAGTTTAGATGGTCTTCTAATACATTTGTTTTTCAATTATACCAAGGGATACATAACTTAGGCTAGATCCCAAGGCAACATTATTAAATGGATGGAATAATTAATAAATGTAAATGAATGTAATTGAAAATTGTAGGATTGTTTACTTTTGATTACTTCCTAGTTTATTTCTTCATTTTAGAATATTACCCACAATATATATTCACTAATTGTTAGGCACATATATTTTAGTGATTTACTATAGTAATTATTCTAACACCCTATTTGGGTTGTGATTTGGACCCCAAAAGATTATATTGTTGTAGGTATAGATAAGGGAACGCACCCTTCTTCATCAGGTACTTGATTACTGTTGGAGCTGGAGAGCATGGGACCAAGATGAGGCTTGCAATGATCTTGGAGTTTACTATTTTCTATAATTTGGTTTCAGTATTATATTTACATCATTGTGACTTGTTTGGATACTTTCCTAGATACATGTGACATGCATCATTTATTTATATATGATACATTTTTTTTATACTGTCAGTCTTTTTCTATTTACTTCTGTTGTATGGTATTACTACTTCTGCTATTGTTTATTATTGTTATTACACTATTTATACTCTACCAATGAGGGAATAGTTTCCCTACTATCAGACCTTGTCCCTAAATTCTAGTAGGAAGGCTCTGTAGTTTTGGGAAATGCGCTTGAGGTCATGTGACCAATCGTGTTCAGGGCACCTTTGGGCGGCACCCAGAACCGGGACATTATAAAGTGGTATCAGAGCATTTTATTTTTTGATTTGTCTTACTATTTGGATCCTATATACTTTTATAGGTAGTAATTTATAGTTATAAATAAGGTTTTCCAAGGATTAGCTAACCCGTGTACTGGGAAAATCCAAGTTACCTCGAATATTTCAATTTTACTGGTTTTTCAATTATTACAATTGAATTGATTTCACCGTTGGATGAATCAGTTATTTTTTGATGTTATCATTGATATTATTGTCATTCTATTTTTTTTGGAACCCGATAAGATGGGGGTATTCTTTCTCATTCATCATATAGGAACCTGTTAGATATCACATGTCATACATTCTTGTCATGCCTTTTGAGGCGCATTACTGATTGCATGCTATTGCGATATATTTTGTGCTAGATATGCATGTTGTTGTGATAGAATACGTGCTATTTTAGAGGGTATTGGAATATGAAATGTTTCATTTGTATTGATTCCAAAAATTGGTATCTGAGGTGTTATGGGGCCTCTTGGATTGGGATTTGGTGGATCATGTTTGAGCTTTAATTGAATTTTTTCATGCTATGATATGAATAAGGATTTCAAAAATTGATTCGCAGGAGTATGGGAACTAAATGGTCAGAATTTTTCATTAACGAGACAATATTTTATTTTTTTAAGGGTTATAGATGAGTTTTAGAGATCTATTGTCTGGAAACCCAGACAACACTGCGCGTGGTATTGTGAACACAGGCCATGTGTTCTTCTGTTCTGGAAGAAACAACTTTTCTTAAGTACACACCATGTACTAGGAGTACACGATGTGTAGTGTTTGATTGTGTGAATTAATGTGAGAGCAGAGACAATAGTTTGGGAAACTTCTAGTTGAACACACCGTGTCTAGATCATACACTCCATGTGTAGAGAACCTTGTATCCGACCGTGTGACCAAGGACACGGGTGGGTAAAACATAGGGTGTACACATTGTGTCTCATTCTTGTTTCCCATGTGTAGTTGACCATGTCACATCCATGACTTTTTTAGATTAAATTTCTCATTTAATTTACATTATTGCTTTGTTTTGGGGGTTTCCTATGAATTTTAGTGGAAATGGTGGGTTTTCAAAATTTAGGCCAAACCGAGATCCCATTTCCAGATTTAGAAATAATTTTTGTTTCTTTTATAAATCCTTCATTTTTTAACATTTTAAACCCATTCTACTTCCCAATTGGAATACCCAGGTATATTAAAATCACTATATCCATTCGGACCTCATGGGAATCCATAATCATGATGGATTTAGGTTTTTATTGAGTAATTGGGCCTTCCCGTAAACCCATTTTCTACATTAAATTAATTTTTTTAAATTTTTAATATCTCTTTCAATTTTTTCAGTGATTACACCTCCCTCTTGAATCCAGTATCCCTAGGATTACCCCCATTATTGGTTTCTCATTTTTAGAGCTCATTTGAACTGCAAATTAGGGAGAGACTTTTCAAAATTTCTCAAACTGTCCAGATTTGAGAAGGTAACTTGCTTCCTTCATAAATCATTCATTTTAACATTTTCCCAATTTTAGTCCCCAAATGAACACTTCATCCTCATTAGATCCTCACTATCAGTTTTTTTCTTGGAGATTCAAAATTTGGGTGATTTGTGGTGGTTTATTCATGTTCTCTTCAAATAAGTGTTTCTCTATTTTATTTCTTCCGTTTACTTAGGGTTTCCTCCCACTTTCTTGAGGTTCTAGAATGTCCAAAAGGTAGGGTTAGAACCTAATGTTTGGTTTGGTGTCTTTTTTGTGTAATCTTGATGTTTTCGGTTCCTCTTCAGTTCTTTGTGGTGCGGCCATGGTGGAGTTGATGTTTTGCACCACGATTTGAGGGATACGACACTTTCAATAGGTGGTTCCATGTGTAAACAATTATTGATGAGTTAGCTTGATATATTTACTAATTCTTCATATTTCTCATATATTGTGTGTGGTGTTAAAACTTTTCATGATTTATTTTGTTAAGAGTTAAATTTTATAGTTGCAATTTAGTTTGAAATTTTGTGTTTTTCCTATGTAACTCTTGGAGTATTATTTAGGTGTATTTTAGAACATATGAAACTGGTTTACTAAATCTTTTTTAGGCTGACAATTTATCTTTGGTAGGGTCTTGGTGTGCCATTTGATATGAAAGTGTGTTTTTGAATGGGTTTAATGTGTAAAACAATGTTGTGCTTCTTGAAAGTGATTTTGAAAATGTGTATTTTTCATCTGGACCTTTTCTGGTATTGTTTGATGTATTTGTATAACACATAGGGGTTTTTTAATAAATGTTTTTAGGGCTTCCAATTCTGGTTTTTAATTGGTATTGGTGTGTTTTTTCCTTGAAAGATGGTTTTTAAATGGGTTTTATGTGAAAATCATGGGTATACTCTTTGGAATGGTTTTATGAATGTTTTGAATTGTTCAATGATTTATGTAAGAGGTGAAACCATATTGGAAAACTATTTTGGATTGTGTATATTTTGAAATGGTCCATTTAAAATGTGATTAGGGATGTCATGTGATGATTATACTCTTGTAAATATTTTATAAAAATGTTTAACGGGTTTACTAAAATGTGAAATAGGCATGAACGTGATGTGGGATGTTTGTGTGAGTGTGTTGTGAAAAATGGGTTTTGTTTATGAAAAGGGTTTTATGAAACATGTTAGTAGGCTGTTATGTAATTTTTTTTCATATTTGGAGTGATTTTATAAAAATGTCAAAGGATGTGTTGCATTGTGAATGTTATGAAAAATGTGTTGTGGCCTATTTTGGTGTGAGTTTGATTTCAAAATGCATTTGAACGAAAAGTGAATTTTGTGACTTGTGTGATGTACAAGGGGATGTTTGGATAATGTGTGATGTGAAAGTGATATTTTCATTTAAAAACTATATTTCATGGCTTCTTGAACTTGTTTTATCAAAAGAGGTAAACCTAGGTATCTAGGTGGGTGGACGTTTACTTGTATGATAGTGAATCTGTGGGGGTTGGCCTCAGTTTCACGTAGCAAGATTGATGCTTAAAAAACTAACTATACATTGAAGATGATGATTGGGGACCACTAGGTTATGGGTATGCTCTCCACTAGTGGCTCGTGTGCATGAGAATGGATATTGTGATGGTTACTCTCACCGAGATATGAGGTACCTGGGACCTACAACGAACTAGTGCCTAGGGGTTATTTCCTATTGCTTGTGCTCATTGGATTATCTGTGCTTACTTTCGGCATACAGTTTTGTTGGATGGAAATTTCAGTAGTTTTGGCATTTATTCTAAGTGTGATGATTCTTTAAAGTTATCCACTTGAAAACTATTTTAATTAATAAATAGCATCTTTTAGAAATTGTGACTAGCATTTCTTCTTTATGAAAATATGCAAGATTTTCGTCTTTGAATGTTTATCACATGTAATCTCTTAGTGGTGGTATCCTTTAGGTAATTGACTCACATCCTAATTATACCCTCGGGTGTAAGTAGACATGGTTATTTTTTTTGTAGGTTGGGTACAGGTTTTAGTGCAAGTGGTTCGGGTTTCTAGTGGGTCCTTGGTGGTGATGTCATGTAGAGATCGCTTGAGGGCGGTTCCCATTGACATGAGGGTTCTCGGGATATTTATTTTTGATTTTGTATCTTTTTTATACTCTTGGTGAGCTGTTTTAAACTATGTAATTCAGTTTTGAATTTTTGTAAAAGATGGTTTGGTTCGAAAAATCCTGATTCTTTTTATTGGAATAATTTTTTGTTTTATGTTTATAAACTCAGGTAAATTGTTCCCAATTCTCATTTTATAATATCCAGGCACTTGTGCCATCCCGTGGGGATTGGGAATTCCCTTCGGGCCTTGTCACGGGCTGGGTTTAGCATCGGTTTTAGTGGCGACCAGATTTGGTTTGTGACAAAATGGTATCAAAGGAGGATCAGGTAAACTCTTTGGGTCATGATATTTGGGGAAGAGTCGGGATATTCTAGAGTTATAACTACTAGAACATGGTATTCTAGTTATGGGTAGTGTTCCTGATCACCACACCTCATGACAGGATTGAAGTTGTCAGGGGAAGTTGGGATTTAACTAATTACTTTTGTTTTCTTGGTTTGATGATGATTATGGGAAATGAAAAGAGAGTTGGGTTAATGGTTTCATTGAGATCGCAGGGCCTAGAAAGCCATATGGAGATGGGGAAATTCTATACAACACTCTCTATGACATTGAAATGATTTGAATGTGACCTAAAACCATATTTCCAAGTCACTCACTGAAACTAGTTTCTTATCACATTGCCTTGTGTTCATTAGTTTTGAAATCTTGGATCTTTTGTTTTAAAGTGACTTGGTTTTAAGAAGAGAAAAGTTTTTGTGAAATTATATTCAAATAAAGAGGTAATGGTTTGATTTATGAAAGGGTGGAACTGAATTTTCAGAATTGTTTTGAAATGGAAAATGGTGTTCTTACACCTCTTTTGAATGCAGGAACTATATTGATGTTTGTTTTGAAAAAGTGTTTCCAATAGAATTTTCTAAACAATAAAAGGGTAATTTAATGGGATGAGGTGTTTTGAAATTGATTTGAATAACTTGATTGTGATTTCTTATATAAATGGTTTCATATTTATGAAATGTTTTGTAAGATGTGAATTGGGATTTTTATCTCATGGTTAGCAGTTTTGAAAAAAAGGATGTGTTGGATGACCGTTTTGGTTTTGAAAAGTTGAAATAATTCTTGTTTTATCCTTTGATATTTCTATGAGCGACCACATGCATGGAGTTATATGGGATGATGGATGGTTGATTTCACGACTAGATGAGTGTCGGGATGAATACGAGGAGGGTGCCTGGGGAGGCACAAAAACACGCATATGTAAGGCCAATGGGGTATTATTGGTGGAAACACTAACCACTGAACCATTTAATTCAAAGAAACATTTTTAAATAAAAACATGATGTCTTGATGAATTGTTTGGGTTGGTGTATATTATGTTTTTTTGGAAAATTTTGATGTCGTGGGACATTTTTAGTCCATGAACCCCTCCTGATCGAACTGTGTTTTGGGTTTATGTTTGGTCGGTAAGCTGGGTAGAAGGACCTATTAGTAGTCTCTTAGGAGATATGTTTTGGGACCCCATTATGGTGGTTCCCTTGATGTGTTTGTATCTGGTTTTTGGCATGTTTTGTCCAATGTACCAGCTTGGTTGGGTCTTTGGGTACTCTCGTGGGATAAGGTACGCCCCCATTAAGGGTTTGTGCATGACTGAAGTGCAACCCGGATTGTATCGCCGTGGAAAATACTCCAGTTGATCAATGCATGGAATATTTTCTCGAGCATTGTTGAATGAGTCTACACCATTTAATTTATTGTTTTTTATTCTGATCCTCTTATAGCCGGAGAGTGCTCATGGAAGGATGAAAGAGACCTCAGTTTATTAAGCTATCTAATTCATCGAAGGTGGAAGTTGTCTGGGGTTATTAGTATGGATGGTGTGTAAGAGGGACTATGATTCATTCATAGTCTCTTCGAATAAAGGGTTTATGTTGAACCAATAGTGTGAGAAATATATCCATGAGAGGTTTTTATGGACACCTTTTGAAATGTTGTGATGTTTGGGGATGTTGTATAAGGACCCCCTCCATGTAATGTTTCTATCGGTCTCTTTGGTCATGTTTAGTGACACGTTGTGATGTCGTGTGCTCGTTTGATTGTAAAGATGAATTTGTACAATATTTTTTGATTCATTATTTTTTTCATAGGTGTGTCTCCTTTTGGGAGATCCTGACATCCTCTGTTTTATAGGAATGAGTTTATATATTTCTTTTGTTTTTTTTGTTTCTCACATGGAGAAACAAGGTGTGATGTGAGTGCATCCTCTAATCCCTTGTTGTAGTGAAATTTCGGGTTAGGGTAAAGTTAGTTTGGAACGTGTTAGGTCTTGGTGAACCCATCTGAGGTCAGGGTATACTGTTCATTGCACCAAATGGAAATGTTAAATTTATGGGTTTCTAAATCTTAACTGCTAGTCCAAAGATGATTCAACCATTTGAGCTCCAGCCATAGGTCCCGGAGAGATGATGGCGCATATTCATAGGAAATTACGGGGTCATTAAAACCCTTTTTTAAATTACTATCCTCAATATTATATATGGGAATAGTTTAAACCTATGGTGTCTTCATCTTTTGTCTGTTTCTCTCATTTGGTGGAAAGAGGTGGAGGGTGTCCTCCCCATGTTATCGCCTAATGTCATTCCTTTCCTCGTTGGATTCTATCAGGTTTTTAGAGAAAGGATTAAAATTTTACTAGACAGGTTGAGAGAATGGTTTACACATGGTTAGTAGTAACCATTCCCTAGAAAACCATGTAAGTATAATGATCCACATGGTTAGTGCATGGTTTCCATAACCGTGCGGACTAACCGTGCGACCGTCCCAAATCTTTAAATTCGGTTCTTCTTGTGCTCACCCAACATGGTCGGTTAAGATGGATGGTTATTATGGTGGGGAGACCCACTATGAATCTCATGTATATTCCTTTGGAAATTTCGAATGGAAGTATACTCTTGTACCGGGGAGTCCGTTCGGGATTCCCCTATTAGTTTCTGAATTCTATCTTGGGGAAAATTTGAGTTGTCTCTTATGGTGGGGAACCCTTTTATGTCTCCCCATACCAGTAACTCAGATTGGTCCCTGGTCTTGTCTTGGTGGTAGGTAGCCTTGTTCGGATCTATCTAACTTCCTACATCTTCCTTGGGTAATCGTTGGGAGTGGATAATGACCAACGGTCTGGTTAAAGCAAGGTAAGTGTAACCTTGTTCATTCTTATTGTTCGTTTGGGTAAATTTTTGGAGTCTTGTTCATGTAGTGTATTAGGAGTTTCCATTTATGTATAAAGTCTTAATTTTAGTGATAATTTTAGTAAATTGATGTAATTTTAGGTTTCTGAGAATATTCCTTCTTTAATTGATCACTAGAGGTGTTTTGGCCTTTCAGGGGTGGGCCAAACTTGGCAAAAGAGTACATTTCTGGTCTATCATTTGGGTTTGGTTTTTTCTCTTTGCCTCTTTGTCACTTTCTGAGAGTGTAAAGTTTTATGGTGGGGAGAATTATCACATCCATGACTTATTTAGAATACATTTTTCATTTAATTTCAATTCTTGCTTCGTTTTGTCGATTTCCTGGGAATTTTAGTGGAAATGGTGGGTTTTCAAAATTTAGGCCAAACCGGGAGCCCATTTACAGATTTAAAAATATTTTTTGTTTCTTTTATAAATCCTCCATTTTTCAATATTTTACACCCATTACACTTTCTAATTTGTGTAACCCAATATATTAAAATCACCATATCCATTTGGACCACTTAGGAATCAATAATCATGATGGATTTGGGTTTTTTATTATGTAATTGGGCCTGCTCGTAAGGCCATTTTCTACTTTAAATTATATTTTTTTAATATTTAATATATATTTAAATTTTAATTTTTTTTCAATTATTCAACCTCCATATCTAATAAAATATCCCATGGATCACCCCCATTATTGTTTTCGCATTTTTTGAGTTCATTTGAACCGTGAAATAGGGAAAAACGTTTTAGTGTTTCTCAAACCGTCGAGATTTTAGAAGGTAACTTGCTTCATTCATAAATAATTCATTTTTCACTCATTTTTTCACATTTCAATCCCCACATGATCTAATCATACTCATTCGATCCTCAATATCGGGGTTTTTTGCTTGAAGATTCAAAATTTGGGTTATTTGGGATGATTTATTCATGTTCTCTTCAAATAATTGTTCCTCTCTTTGATTTCTTCAATTTATTTAGGGTTTACTCCTTCTTTCTTGATGTTATAAAATTTTCAAAAGTTAGGTTTAGAACCTATTGTTTTATTTGGTGTCTTTTTGGGGTAATATTTAGGTTTTAGGTTCCTCTTCACTTCTTTGTGGTGCGTCCGTGGTGCGGTTGATGTTTCACAACAAGATTTGAGGGATTCGACGCTTTCGGTATGTGGTTCCATGTGTAAGAAATTATTGATGAGTTAGATTGCTGTATTTTATCATTATTAATATTCCTCATATGTTGTGTTTTTTGTGAAAACGTTTCATGATTGATTTGGTTAAGAGTTTAATATTATAGGTACATTTTATCTTGAAATTGGGTGTTTTTCATGTGCAACACTTCGGGTATTATTTGGGTGTATTTTAGTACATATGAAGTTGGTTTAATAAATATTGTTTGGGATGAAAATTATGATTTGGTTGGGTCTTGGTGTGACATTTGGTTTGAAATAGGCTTTTTAAATGGGTTTAATGTGTAAAACCATGTTGTGCTTCTTGAAAGTGATTTTGAGAACATGTGTTTTTATGTGGATCTTTTGTGGTATTATTTGAGGTATTTCTATAACACATGGGAGTGATTTAATAAATGTTTTTGGGGATGAAAATTATGTTTTTAATTGGTATTGGTGTGATTCTGTCCTTGAAAGATGGCTTTGAAATGGGTTTTTTGTGAAAAGCTTGGGTATATTCCTTGGAATTGTTTTATAAAAGTTTTTAATGGATTAATGATTTATGTAAGAGGTGAAACCATATTGGAAAAATATTTTGGATTTTTTATATTTGAAATGGCCCATTTTAAATGTAAATAGGGATGTCATGTGATGTATATCTTCTTGGAAATATTTTATAAAAATGTTAAAAGGATTTACTGAAATGTGAAAGAGGTGTGAACGTGATGTGGGCTGTTTGTGTGAGTGTGATGTGAAAAATTGATTTTGATTATGAAAAGGGTTTTATGAAACAAGTGAGTGGGATATTATGTTATGTTTCGCATATTTTTAATGATTTTATAAAATTTTTAAACAATGTGTTGGATTGTCAAAGTTACGCAAAATTTGTTGTGGGCTATTTAAGAGTGAGTTTGATTTCAAAAAAGCATTTTAATGAAAAGTGGATTTTGTGACTTGTGTGATGTACATGGGGATTTTTGGTTAATGTGTGATGTGGAAGTGATATTTTAAAGTGAAAACAATATTTCTTATCTTGTGGAACTTGTTTGAGCACAAGAGGGAATCCCAGGTATCTAGGTGGGTGGACGTGTACTAGTATGCTACTGAATCCATGGGCTTTGGCCTTAGTTTCACAAAGCAAGATTGACAGTTAAAACACTAAATAAATGATGATTATGATTATTGGGGACCAATAGGTTATGGGTATTCTCTCTACTAGTGGCTCATGTGCACAAGAACATATATTTTGATGGTTACTCTCACCGAGATACGAGGTACCTGAGATTCACAACGAGCTAGTGCCTAGGGGTTATTTACTATTTATTATGATCATTGGATTATTTGTGCTTACCATCAGAAAAAAGTCTTTTTTGGTTGAAAATTTCTATAGTTTTGGAATTTATTTTAAAATTTATGATTCTTTCAATTATCTCACTTGAAAACTATTTTAATTTTTATGCAACATCTTTTAGAAATTGTAACTACCATTTCCTATTTATGAACACTTGCAAGCTTTTAATCTTTGAATTTTTATCACATGGAATATCTTAGTGGTGGTATCCTACTAGGCATTGGATAACACCCTACTTACACACTTGGTTGTAAGTAGACTTCCTTAGTTTGTTTCTCGTAGGTTGGGTATAATTTTTAGTGCTAGTGGTTTGGGTTTCTAGTAGGTCCTTGGTGGTGAAGTCTTGTGGAGATGGCTTGAGGGTTGTTCCCCTTTCCATGAGGGTTTTTGGGATATATCCTTTTGGTTTTGTAACTTTTTATAGTATTGGAGAGTTGTTTTAAACTATGTAATTCAGTTATGAATTTTTGTAAAAGATTGTTTTGTCTGAAAAATCCATATTTTTTATATTGGATTCATTTGTTGTTTTAGGTTTATAAACTCAGGTAAATGGTTCCCAATTCTCATTTTATGATACCCGAGAACTTGTGCCAGACCATGGGGATCAGGAATGCCCTTCGGTCCTTGTCACGGGCTGGGTTTGGCATCAATTTTGGTGGCGACTAGATTTGGTTTATGACAGACCATGTCTCCGACCGTGTGACTAACGACACGTGTGGTTAGAAAATAAGTAGTAAGCGACGTGTCTAGGTTGAATACACCATTTAGTGTTTCCCAAGAGAGAACCGTGTGATTTGAGCTGTGTAGAAGTACTTTGGAAGGAGAGAAAATTCAAGTTCACACCATGTCTTTTGAGGAACACACCATGTGTATGGGTGTTACACGACCAAGATTGGCAGATGTACACACCATGTTAAAAGATTAAGGGAACATTTCATGTAGATTTTATACACGCCTTATAGCCCAGGTTTATAAAACATGAGTTTTTTCTTCTCTCGTTCCTTTATTTCACTTCAAAATTGTTGTCCTTGATAATATTTAATTGAGGTGTGTGCTCGATCTTGAAGAGTGATTCCACTGAGATGTTCTCTAGTTGTAAGCTAGGTGTAGGGTGATGACCGAACGCTGAAAATAATAGATCAGGGACTACCAACAGATCTTCTAATCATGCCCGTCTGGGAACCAGTAGTTATAATGGACACAGGTGCTGATGCCCAGTTCCATGAGGTATTTTTTAGGATAATGTAGAATTTTTAGGGAGCACCACATCCTTCCCCGAATGTGGTCGAGTTGATGTGGGTGTTCCAGTAGCAACATCCTCCATCTTTTTTGGGGGATAAAGGACCACAGTCTTTAGAGTCATGGTGAGAGTCCATGCTCTCTATGTTGGATCATATGGATACTCCTTCAGAGAGGATGGTGAATCTTGCGACATACATGCTACGTGATTCCTCCAAGAGATGGTAGGATGATATATCACAGGCGGGAAGTCATCGAGATATGATATGGGAAGAGTTTCAGAGGATCTTCTATGAATACATCTATCCTGATATATTGAGGGCTGATCGACCCCAAGATTTCATGCATTTGGAGTAGTTAAATCTTTCATTGATGGACTACTATTCTTGTTTTACAGAGTTACAACACTTCACACCTGTCCATGGTGGTGACGAGTTGTCTTTGTCTAGCCGGTTTGAGGATAGTCTCATGTATGACATATGATCGCAGGTGAATTTCTTCAGGCTGAACATGGTAAAATCTATAGTGAACTAGGTGTTGATTACCAAGTGTAATCTGAGGGAGTTGGGAGCTAGGAGCTGGGGTGGTTCATCATCCAGGGTTGGCACTCCTTTGACAGATAGAAGGAATCACCATAGGGAGCTATCACATGATGTTTCCTCAAGTATAAAGGTTGTATACTACCAGTGCAAGAAGAGTGGGAACACAAGACCTCGATGCCCGAGAGACCCAGTATAGTGCCGATCTTTCAGCAAGATGGGTCATCTTCACTGTTTTTTCTGGATGTACTCACCAGTAGTGGGTGATAAGGGTTCTTCTAGGAATCCAAGTTTAGGAGCAGAACCATTAATTTCTCATCAACTAGGGAACTAGAGTTCATCAGGCCATTCAGGCTGAGGAGGTAGTCACGTCCGTGGTAGTCATACTTCATGTTTTCAGCGAAAGTAGGGTGGATCTGGTCAAGGTAGTAAAGCAGGGTCACAGGGCTATGGTACTGTTAAGTCTTTTGCAGTTATGTAGACCAAACATTAGCAGGATCCTAGACCCTCTATAGTTAGAGGTACAATTATAGTTAACTATGTTTTAGCTTATTCTCTTTATAATACAGGGGATTACCATAGTTTTATATCTGTTTATTTTGTGAAGATACTTGGGCTCTGCATCTTTACATTTGAGGATATCATGATGCTAGAATCTCCGTTGGGAATTAAGATGGATAATGTACGTCAGTGCAAGGAGTTACCTCTTGAGGTTTTTGGGGGTCACTTCTTAGGGTTATTCTATGTATTAGATATGATTTGATTCTATTTAATCCTCGGAATGGACTGGTTAGTCTCCTTTCAGGACTTTTTGGATTGTTATCGCCGCGGGGTGAGTTTCATGTCACCATAGGGCGGGTCTTTTCTACACAAGGGCGAATGAGATGTCCAGGCGAGCAGAGCTGGACCCGAGCATCATGGGTATGGAGAAATTACCACCTAGATTTATAGTTTATATATGGATGAATAGAGGACTTCCCAGATGGACTTTCCTTTAGTGGTGGATTGTTTCAGATATGTCTTTCTAGATGAATTTTCTTTTTTACCTCTAGAGTGAGTCATAGATTTTTCTATCAAGATTATACCAAGAGCAGCACTGGTGTCCATTCCTCCTTATAGGATGGATACACCAGAGTAACATGATATCAAGAAGTAGTTAGAGGAGTTAAAAGGAAAATGGTTTCATCCAACCCAGTACTTTTCCGTGGGGTTCTCTTATCCTTTTTGCGAAGAAGATGGATGGTACCCTCAGACGTTGTGTGGATTATCGGATGCTGAACCGGATGGAGGTTAAGAACCTATATACCCTACATAGTATTGATGATGTATTTGATCATATTTGTAGATCTTCAGTGATCATAAAGATTTACTTGAGATCTGGTAATCATCAGTTGCTTGTTAGACCATCTGATATACCTCTGATAGCCTTTCTGAGTAGTTATGGCCTATACGAGTATGTGGTTATGTCGTTTGGTCTCACAAATGCACTAGTATTTTTCATGGAACGGATGAACTAGGTATTCCATCCCTACTTGGATTCATTTTTGGTAGTCTTCGTGGATGATATCTTGGTGTACTCTCACACTCGACATGACAATTCCACCCATCTTGAGATCATTTTGAGTATACAGAGAAATCATCAGCTATATGACAAGCTCTCAAAATTCCACTTTTTGAAGGATCATATTCACTTCTTGGGTCATGTTATCTCTGATAAAGGAGTATCAATATACCCATAGAAAGTGGGAGTAGTAGTTTCCTAGGTGAATTAGAATAACCTCTTTGATGTACGGAGTTTTATGGGCCTCACTGGTTATTATAGGCACTTTATACAGGACTTCTCATGTTTAACAGTGAAACTAATGGGCCTGACTAAGAATGGTGAATTTTTCATGTGGATAGATTCCTGTGATTCATCCTTTCAATAAGTGAAACTGATATTGACTTCAGCACTGATACTAGTCTTGCCGGAGCTGGGAAAGAGCTACAACATTTACTATGATGCATCAGGTATCTGGTTGGGTGGAGTGCTTATGCAAGGGGAAGGAGTCATAACGTATGGGTCTCAGTAATTGAGGACACATAAGAGGAACTACCCAATGCACTATCTCAAGTTATCTACATTTGTGCATGCTTTATGCTGTTGGAGACATTATCTTTTGGGAGATCATTTTTTGGTATTCATTTACCAAAAAATTCTCAAGTATATCATTACTGAGCATGATCTGAATTTGATACTGCGAAGGTGGGTTGAGTACCCTCAGTATTTTGACATTGATCTTGCCCATACTCCTTGGAAAGGAAAATCAATGGATAATGCGTTGAGAAGGAGGACTCAGATACAGGTATTTCAGGAGGGCAAAAGTTAGTGAAAGCTTATGGATCTATTCTCTAAGATGCAATTGAAGGTGCACGATAGTTAGGGGAATAAATTTATTTCTTTTATAGTTGTTACCTCTACTCTACTAAATCGAGTGTGAATCAGGCAGATATTAGATTTCGTAGGCCTAGTCTTATGGGAGAGTGTGTCTAGAGAGGACCCTACTCCTAGGTGGACTATAGGCGAGGATGAGATCATGCATTTTCATGGATACCTATGGGTATTAAAAAAATATATGAGGATTTGATGCGTGATTTTAATTCCTCAGTTTGGACAGTTCATCATGGTGTAACAAAGATGTATTAGGATCTACACAGTCAGTATTGGTGGCTAGTTATGAAGAGGGATGTTGTTGGTTTTGATATGAGATGTTCCCCCTGTCAGTAGGGGAAGGCATATCATCAGCGACCGATATGGATTTTACAGTAGTTACCCATTCTTGAGTGGTAATGGAATGATGTCATGATGGATTTTGTGAAGGGGTTATTGAGGTTGGCTCAAGGGAAGGATGATGTATGGGTTGTTGTTGAAAGACTCGCGAAGGTTTCACATTTCTTGCCGATCAAGGAGACCTTTAGTGTTGATGAACATGGAAGGTTGTACATCAGAGAGATTTTACATTTTCATGGGGTTCCACACTCTATCATTTCATACAAGTATGTCCTTTTTAATTCTTGTGTCTCGAAGGGGCTACATAGGGATTTGTCTAAAAAGGTACCTCTAAGTATATCTTACCTTCCTCAAATAGATGGCCAGTTCATGTGTACAATTCATGTTTTGGAGGACATTCTTCGAGCATGAGTCTTGGATTTTGGGGGTTCTTATGAGAGACACATACCCCTAGTGGATGTTTTCAATAATAAATGTTTTCAGGTAAAAATTCAGATGAAACCTTACGAGGATTTGTATGGTAGGCCACGCTGATAACCCTTATGTGGGTAGGAGTTAGGAGAGCCAGCTATGTTGGGACCTTATCTTGTCCAACAGACCACTGAGAAGGCAGATTTGATTTGGAAGAGGATGGGTATTGCATAGTCTCGCCAGAAATTTTATGCTGATCAACGGAGATAACTTCTAAAGTTTGTGGTCGGAGATCGGGTTTTCTTACATGTCACACTGAGGCTGGGATACAGGAGTATGGGAAGACAGGGGATGCATTCACTGAGAAAAGTTGGGCCGTTTGAGGTTTTGGAGAGAGTTGGGCTGGTTTCCTATCAGTTGCAGTTAACTCAGAGGTACTAGGATATGCACGACGTCCTTCATGTTTCGCAGCTACAACGTTACTTTTCAGACCCGTCTCATGTTTTTCAACCTGAGGAGGTTAAGTTGGAGGTGAATTCATCCTTCTAGGAGAACCCTATTCATATTTTGGATCGCCACATGAAGTCTCTTTGTGGATGGTCATGTCCTATGGTACAGGTGCTGCAGAAGAATGGGTGAGTATAGGATGGGACTTGGGAGAGGGAGTTCGACATTCGATCACAATGGAGAGAATGGTTTACAGTTTCTTCTTCGCTGCCCTTAGAAGGGAAATTTGGGGAAAAAATTCTTTAAGGGGGGAAGTTTATAAGAAACCAAATCATCATTTTAGGTATGGATCTTTATTTCTGGTTTTTAAGGAAAAAAATGAAGATTTGGAAATTTTCTATGTACACGCCGTGTGTCTGGTTGCCACAGGTAGCCATTTACTAGTCGTGAAACAGCTGAGTACGTAGTCGTGTAGGTGACCTGGAAGAACGCCTAATGTTGGGGCCAGTGAGGCTAGTACCCAATGTGTACAATAAATGAACACGTTGTGTACTTCTCTTTTTATTTGATTAATCGGACCAGGGTATCATCTAATCTCCATAAGAATCATCTTATTCCCATGTCTCGTATATAAGAGTGACATATGACCGAAGATCTTCTAGATCCTCCCTTTCCTCCATCCAATCTCTGATTGAGATGCTGCTGGGTGCGTTGGATTCCCACAAGTGAGTTCTCTCTTTCCCTAGAGCCTCTCTTCTAGATTTATCCTATCTCGTGAGTCATTCAAGGTTGAACGTTTTTAGCTTCTTCTAGATCTACGACATTCTTGGACGATTCAAGGACTGAAGTTCAATATTTTTCACCATAACACATAGAGGTAGGTGTTTTTTGGATTAATTAGTTTTTATTTGTATTATATATTCTAAAAGTGATGAATAACCATGTATAGTGTATTGTGTGTTATAGGATTTAACCCTATTTAAGACCTGTTATGTTGTGTTTTATTGAGAAGGGGATATTGATTATGCATAAGGTTTATTGCCTTAATTATGGATGTGTTTCCCATGATTGAATGGTTATGGCGATTGGGTCTTGAATGTATGTTAGTATTCTTTGTTTTCCATACCTAGTGTTGTTATGTTGGAGTTTCTTTTTATTTGAGATGTATGTGATAAACATTATGAAAGTATAACCCTGGGGAATTAATTGTGGGAGCCTCCCATGGTAGGATATTTCATTTATGAATTATTGTTATGAATGAAAAAAGTTATTGACTATGAGAGATGTCATGGGGTCATTGACTGGAGGGGTTAAACCATGGGAGCAACCCAGAGGGTCATTATTAAATGATTTTTGGACTATAGGGAATTGATTGTGACAGATTCCAGAGGGTAACTATAATTTATTATTCTTATTCAGACCAATGGGTACTAACCATGAGATATACCCATGGAGTTGTATTTATTTAGTGCTATATGAGACCAAATAGGTTAGAATAGGTGAGTTCATTATTATATATTGATTTTATGTTATTTGAAACCATAGAGGATTATACTATGATAACTTTTCCATAGGGTTGCTTTTGAATAATTGAATGTTGATGATGAGTCTGCCAAGACAAACCACATGCCTGGACTCGGTCTTAGTAG
This sequence comes from Viscum album, assembly GCA_963277665.1. Classification (NCBI taxonomy): domain Eukaryota; kingdom Viridiplantae; phylum Streptophyta; class Magnoliopsida; order Santalales; family Viscaceae; genus Viscum; species Viscum album. The sequence goes on along the minus strand of OY728143.1, from coordinate 266,861,347 downwards.
TTGGTTTATATGGTCTTCTGAGACATCTGTTTTTCTATTATATAGGGGGATGCAAAGATTAGGCTAGACCCTGAGGTTATAATATTCAATGGATTGAATAATTAAAAAATGTAAATGAATGTAATTGAAAACTGTAGGATTGTATACTTTTGATTAATTCATATTTTATTGCTTCATTTCTGCATATTACCTATTATTTATATTCATTGATAGTTATGAACAAATATTTTTGTGGTTTCATATTGGGATTTGTCTCACACACTGTTTGGGTCATGATTTTGGATCCAAAAAGATTATATTGTTGTAGGTATAGATAAGGGAAATCTTCCTTCTTCATCAGGTACTTGATTACTATTGGAGCTAGAGAGTATGAGACCAAGATGAGTCTTGTGATGCTATTGGATTTTAATGTTATCTGTCTTTGGTTTCAATATTGTATTTATCGAATTGTGAATTGTTTGGATGCTTTCCTAGATACATGTGACATGAATTATTTATTTATATATGCTGAAGTTGTTTATACTATTAATCTTTTGCTATTTACTTTTGCTGTATGGTATTACTGCATTTCAATTGTTTATTATTGTTATTCCACTGTGTATAATTTTCCAATGAGGGCACAGATTCCCCACTATTAGACTTTTTCCCTCACTGCTAGTCGGAAACCTCTAGAATTTGGGGAAATTTTCTTGAGATCATTGACCAACGGAGTTCAGGGAACCATTGGGCAACACTCAGAACTAGGACGTTACATTTTTTGCACTTATCTATCCCAAATTAACATGAACACACACACACACACACCATGTATGCCAAAATAAATTCCAAAAATTTCAAAGGAATTTAATACATTAAAACCATTTGAAACAGAATTTTACATTGTTCAAAACCCAAATATAATTTTGAAATCATCATTTTAAAATCACGAACCAAATGAATTTTCCACAAAACCTTCCAATTTCCACAATTTCCTAGAAAAAATCACTAAAGAGGTTTCTATATAGTCAAACAAAGTTTTGAGAAAAACATCAAGAAATTAATTCAACTAGAAACTAATAATTCATGTTCTTATAAAGTTAAATTGGGAGACAATCCACCTAACTCTCAAACTTTGGTGAAAATGAAGAGCTACTTAATGATTCTATATATCCAATCACAAATCTACTTCCATTCATTAAACCACACAAGAATTAATTATAAATTAAATAAAAAAAAATTCATAATACCCTATAGAAATAGATCTATGGTTTCAAGAAAGAGAACAATGAAGGATCTAAGAAGAATGACAAAAAATGAGCACTTACCAATGAATCTAGGCCTCTGATGCACTTTTATTTTCCTATAGATCACTCCCAAACCAAAGGGAAACATCTCTAACGACTTGGGATGTAGTGGACTTTGTGTTATGGATAGATTATGGGGAAAAGAGTGATAATTGTGGTAAATGTAATTATAAAAAAAATCCATATCCAAAATTTCATGATCCATGGTTATGGCACATAGTTAGACAGACCATGTGATAATCATGCGCAATCCACTACCTCAAATATAACCTCACAAGGATGGATCACATGGTTAGACAAAACATACACCAAAAAATGAATTTTCCACCTCTCCCAAAGTTCACGGTTCCTCCTGGGAATCCACACATTTTGGCCAAACCATGTGTCAACCATGAATTTTCTTATTTATCACTATTTCCCATTAATAATTTTATAGAGTTATTTCATGATTTATATTAACCATTCTCAAACTGTGATACTACAAAAAAACATCTAAAGCATACCAAAACTTCTCAAAATGTCTAAAAACATAACCCAAACATTATATATACTTAAGACAATCAAATAAATGGTTAAGTACCTAAAAACATTGGTGAAAAATTCTATTTTTCAATATCATCCAAAAAATATAATAGTGGTATCACGTCAAAATTTTACTAATGAAAAAAAACATAAAATAAAAGTTAAAATATTCAATATTCTATTGATATATTCACATTATGAAAAATTTATTTAATACCCCTATGAGACATTGATGGAAATTTTGTTGTTTTTATTTTCTTACTTAAGGGAATGTCTAGGTAATATGTTTTACCTCGACCTCTATGTGAAATATCAAATTCCCTATATTGTAGTCCACTAGACCCTGTTTAATAATTATAGATATTTTAAACTTATAAAAATTAATGTCGTTAAATAAATTTTTTCTAGGTAATGTGATTAAAGTCGTGAATTTTTTTTGGATACAAAATTAAATGAATTACATAATTAGTATGTACAATATTCTTTAATCATTTTTATGATATATACATTTCTATTAAAATGAATGTAATCATACATGACATGTATTTAACATATATAATATTAATTTTTAGGTTAATTATAAATTCATTCATTAGATATCTAAATGTTAGATACATTCTAGTAAGATTTTAATTCTCCAACACCTTAATCAATCAAATAGACGGGCTATTCATAGCTGATTATCAGTGATCACAATTATGTTAGGTGAAAAGGTAAAAAATTATCATAATGTTAATTCATGGTGACACTTGACTAGGTAGCCTAGTTGGATTGAAACCTAGAGCCATGGTGTTGATCATAATCATGAGATGAATTGGGGAATAATTTTTTCACTTAAAAATTCATGATTTATATTTGATATAATTAATAATGTCTTGTTTAGCTATGTACACATGGATTAAGAGATAATATTACCTAAGTTAAGACATGTAGAAATATGGATATCAGACCCTTAAATTTATGTTATAGAGTAGAGAAGGCTATTATTATTATTATTTTAGTATGACTATACTAAGAAAAAGATTATAGTGAATAATAAAAAACATTTTATTGATAGTGACATATATATTTTTATATATTTTAAGGGAATAAAATAAGAACTCAAATTTATTAATAAAATCTGTCTTAATGATAAAAAATTTAAAAATATTAATTTCATTAACTGGTATCACAATTGTATACTTTCTCATAAATAATAAGAGATATTATAAATTCTAGTGAAACCCAATCAATATGAGAAATTCAAATCTACCTCACTAAAGGGAAATTTGTTGAAAAGTATAAAAAAGGTGAAGATGAAATAGGATCTAAATTGAAAATAACAATTATTCTAAGATTCAGAATCCATATGAAGACATGAAATCATTTAATGTTATTTAATTAAATTATAATTAAATAATGAATCATAATTATGACGAATTATATGTTATACAAATATATTAATATAACTCTAAATCATGTATATTAGATACCAGATACAAATTACATATTTTTTTTAATGTGAATCCTCTCAAAGAATGATATAAATTAATTAAAGGAGAAGTGAACCTTGGAATTTGGAATAGAGAATGAGTTCTCACATTATATATTGGGATACTGAATATACCTCATACTAATGGGATTTAATTATTCATAGAAGACTATTGTAACATCCCACCCTAGTTAACTCTATAGATAGTAACTAGTCTAGTTTTCTACATGTACTCAGGCGTGTCTCCCCATACACTAGAGGTGTCCAAATAATAGCACGGGTCTAGGGTAGTGTTGTGCGGGAGACTATTACACATGATAAGAGTTCATAGTAATAGATAAAATATCCATGTTTTTAGGTCGGGATGGCTATGATGAAAAAACAAGAGGGGAGTGAATTTTGTACCGTAAAAAATCTTGATAATATTAAATTTCCCCTCTTGAAATGAAGTGATCCTTTGCTTATCTCTTAAAGTAGATATAGAAGCAGAAATAAATAAAGGAAAATAACACAAGGATATATAGTTGTTCGGGGCACATAAATCTTCTAGTCTACTCTAAAAACTCTCAAATCCATGAGCTTTGTGATTTTCATTTGTAGGTCCTCTTATCGCAAGACCTTCCACAAATGAGTACAGATAGTTGACACCTTACAAGGTTTTTATATGTCATTTTGGTTCTTTTAAAGGGAAAAAAATATCAACAACTTAGTCTGAGAAGATGACACTCCACCACAACTGAGTCCAAATAGATGATACTCAAAAAGAAAATAGATTATATGAAGTTTGTTGTGAAATAGGTTTTTCTCATAGTAGCATTAGCAACTAACAGATGTAGATGATATTCAATATAGAAAAGTAGCAGTAGCAAAATAATATTCAATGTCGAGTGGTATTCTTCTTCTTCAAACAACAGAAAAAACATCATACATTTTTTGTGCAGACTTCCTTCATATTTACACCATGATAGAATAATAATGAATAAAGAAGTTAAATTCTCTCTTCATAATTATCGAGATTTATTAAGAATATTTTTAGCACCTTCTTTTTAATAGAGTATTCATGTCTCCGCTTTCCTTCGTTGGGTATTATTTTCCTGCAAATGAGATATATATATATATATAGAATAAATATACAATAGTTGTAATAGCATTCCTCTTCCTTAGAATACACAAAATAAGTAGAGTTAATATCCTTCATAAATTTCCCCGAGAATTTCATAACACCACCGCTTATTTATTCTCATATAATAAATCTATGATAAATGCATTAAAAATAATTTTAATAAATCACTAAATAATATATCCATAATAATAGAATCATTGATAAATTTAAACCTCCCATTTAAATCCATTAAAACCATATTAAATATAGTCAAAACGGTTCATGAGAAATATCCACTCAATAAATCATGAATATTTGAAATCAAATCATTCAAAGAGATTCATAACATCCCTTATAAATAGGAATGATTTAATCCATTCCATGAGAGCCTTTTAATTGGTCCTAAAATAGTCATATAATGATATAAACTTCCATCGACACGGTTTCAGAAATCACAGATAATAAATTTAAATAAAACTCCATCATTGACCAGTAAAACTTATTGTTCCTTTATGTAATGAAAAATACCAAACATAGGGTTAAACCACATTGGATATGGTTCCTTTGTATTGAAAAGGGATCCTACCAATGTATGGTTATTTATCCATAATTTCATCTGCACCTAACTTGGTGGTCAAAAAGTTATGTAGGGATGACGATCCATACGTTCATCCATATCAGCATAAAATCCCAAACGTAAGATTCATTAACCATACGTTCACCTTCCCAAATGTAGGGATGTAAATATTAAATCCAAAATCCAATTTAGAGTTTCTGATACATACATGAATTTTTTAGCATAACATATTGTTGATTCCTAAAGTTACGTTTATCACCGTAGGGTATGAACAATGTTTCCAGAAAATGTAAACAACTTAACTTCTAACTTCCTAGAATTTTTGAGCTCTTTATCATCATATTCAGCCATTGTACCACAAGACTTATTTTTATTAAATATCATGATATTTCCAAAATTTCAATAATAAAATCAATCTGACTTCTATAACTCATGATATCATTGATTAACCTAATCCTCATGATAATGAAAAAACTGCTGTTAAAACATAAATATTGAACTTAAGATAAATTTTTGACCATCCAAACGACTTTTTTAGCCTCTTATGAAAACTGATGAAATCAATATAAACATATTATATTTCCATCACCCAATGTTAAGAGAGATTTCACAATCTATATCATTTTCTGAAAAATAAATATTATAGGGTTTCAAATCAGTTCGTTGTACAGTTTAAAAACTTCTTTAGATGATTTAGTGTTTTTTAGAGTATTAATTTTTTTTTAAAACATCCACCTAAACTAATGAAGTTTAGATAAAATCCTTATCTATAAAAAGGTATAAGTATCCCACAAATATGTTTAATGTAGCTTAATATATCATCATAATACCGAAATGAATTTAAGAAGAAAACTGCAATATCACTTGAACAACTTGTACCAGCTTCAATGATTTTTTACACCATTGAAACTATTGAATTGAATTTTGACATAAACAGATGAAATGAAGATAATATTATTATATTTAAGACAGAATAAACACCACAAGAATTCGATAACTATTTTTTCATGTATGTAAAAAATAAATTTATGTAATAAATTCGAAACACTTAACAAATTTATTAGAAAACTAATATTGGTGAGTTAATGTAATTATCAAAACTAAATCAAAATGAGTATGAAAAGGAACCACCCAACAATATCCACCTTTTTTATAATTAAAAATGGTAACTCACTTCCAACATTTTCTCCCCCTTTTTATATGGATAAAAAAGATATGATCTTGAGTAAATTAAATAATACAAAATATTTACCTTTTTTATAAGGAAACAGAATTTAATATTACAATAAAAAATAAAGAAAAAAAATTAAATAATATTTTAATTTTTTTTCTACATTAAAAAACCTTTTAAACTTGAAAAGTAAAAATTTTACTATTTTTAAAATTTGACATATAATTTTCTAAAAATATTTCAATGTTGAAAATTAATTTTTTATGTATTTAAAATTTGAAAAATCATTTTTTAAGCCTATAGAATTTGAAATATATATATATATATATATATACTATAAGAATATACATAAAATTTGAAAATTTTAAAAAAAAATTAAATTATTTTTTAAATATTAAAAAGCTAAGTTATTTTAAAAATATGTTCTAAATACATATAATAATATAAACTCCCCTAAATCATCACTTCCTTAAAAAGGTAAAAAGAGATAATCAAGGAGCCATGAAATCATATATATTATTATTAAATGATAAATAAGTGTTTGTAATGAATGTTTTAAACCATTTAATTAATGCTAAAATAATGAAACATTTAAACACATGCTAAATATTTCAAATAAACCCCCCTATGACCAAGAATAAATATTATTATATTTAACAAATTTAAAAAAATTATTTTCAAGGAATGTAAATAAAATATTTTAAATAAATAAATAAAAAAATAATAAATAATGAATAATTTTCATAGAATTTAATTAAAATAATTTAAAATAATTTAATTAAATGATTTTCAAAGAATTTAACTTTAAAAAATTCAACAAATTTAATAAAAAATTCAAAGAATTTAATTAAAAGATTACAAATGGAATAAATGACCAAAACATATTAATCTAATAATATAATAATGCATCACAAAGAACAAGAGATTAATTAATCACATGGAATAAATTTATATAGTTAAACATCAAACACATTCTTATATGCAAGATAACATTTTGTATAATATATTAATATAATGTTTGATTGTCATTGATTAATAAAATAATTCACCAAATTAATTCATTTGATAAAATAAGCGTGTGAAAAGATTCAATTTTTAAGCATTTTAATAATAATAAAATGTTGAGGAATAAAAGATACTGATTTAAAAAATAATTATCCCCTACATAAAAAAGTTTTTGAATCTAAAATGAATATTAAAATTGAAAATAAAATACATCCTGTATTAACTGTTTCAGATCTAAATTATGTTTCTGTTGAATAGAATAAGATATATGTATATAATAAATTCCCATAATTTTCAATCATCCACATGATGAAATAACGACGACGTTCAGTGTTGTATACCTAAAAATTTTCAAATACGTGTTCCTTTTGGTACTAATATACTTTTGGGTCTGGCGATGTCTGTAATTAATAATTTAGGCAACTAACTAGGTTTATTTTGATCAACAATGTTATAATTAAATCTAGAGAATGCATTCAAATAATGAACATGTTTGACACCACAAAATTGAGGTTTTCTAAAATAACAGTCATTAACATAATGTCCATTAATACCATAATAAAAACATTTAATAGCAGATAGGATTTTTCTGTTTGAACTAGGAAAAAAATAATTCTTATATAACATTGGATTTTCTCAATTACTACCAATACTGAGTTTTCTTTTATAAATTTTATTTTTACCAAGAATTTTATTCAAATAATTCTCTCCCTTAATAAGAACTCTTAATGATTTATTTAAATCATAAACATCAACAAAATATCATTTAATTTTAGTTTCATGACGATCAAAATAAATTTTGGATGAATTTGATCTTAAATTAGCAATCAGTTTTTCAAAACATTCATCATAAATTGAAATAGAATTGTAATATTTTATAACATTTTTATTCTCTTTATTTAAGGAATAAAATTTATCTTGAAGAATAAAACAAATATTAATATGTTCATCATAAGAAAATATTTCATAATTATAACTTTCAATGTAAGAATATTGTACCTCGTCAGCATGACCTATAAGAAATTAATTAACCATTTTATTTTCATGCTCCAAATTCATAGTTTTTAGTAGATTCATCACTTGAATTTTCATAATAATTACTAAAATCCTTGACGCATTTCTTTATTTTTCATTTATATTTGGATTTCCTTTGTGCTTTATGAAATGTGATGTCAGGTCTTAAATGACCATTCTTTTTACACTCATAGCATCTGATTTCTTTCTCTTTATTTAAATTCAATTTCAATTTTCTCATTTTATACAACTTGCCAAATTTTTAGCAAGATATCATAGCTCATCACTTAAACCTGAATGACTAAAATCTGAATTAAATAATTCATCAATCAAAACATTGTGTGAAACTATTTCCTCTTTGATATAAATACTATTTTCAGCTTCTAGTTGCATCTCTACTTCATAAATCATCATTGTTCCTATCAATTCTTTCATATTTAATTCATTAAATGGTGTCGATTATCAAATAAAATATGAAATTACATTACACTTAGAAGGTAATACTCTAAGTACATTTAACACCTGGAATTTATTCTAGAATTAGAGTTCCCAAGGCAGCAACATCAATAAAAACTTATGTTAATCTTCCATTCATCTGAGTGATGCTCCCATATTCCTACATCCTGAATGTGTCAAATTTACATTTTGAAGTATTGTAACTATGTTTTCAGACATATTTAGTTCCTTAATATGAAAATAAAATAGTCTTTCACATATCATAGGTAGTATCACATTTAGAGACATGATTAAAATCATTTTCATAAGATTGCATATAATTTCGTTCATGGATTTTGAATTAATATCATACATAGCTTCCTTAGCTACATCACAATTTTTTGGTTCTCTAGGGATTTCATAAGGATTTTAAATATTCATATAAACATTAAAACCAATACTTCGACGAATATAGTCATGCGAGATTTCAAGAATCCATAATTATCACCATTAAAATAAAGAGCACGAATCATTGACATACCTTCAATGATATTTTCAATTGAGATTTTTCTTCGTCAAAATATTTAACTCAAGATTTTTAGAGCCAAAATAAATCAATATATACATACCTCTAATAAAAAATGTTAGGTTAGGTTGGATATGATTAAGAAACAAGAGGGTGTGATGTATGTATTTTTAAAAATCTTGATAATATTAAAATGTTCCTCTTGAAATGAAGTGATCCTCTCCTTCTCTTTTAAAGTCAATCACGCAACTGAAATAAATAATTGAAAAGAACACAAGTATGTATAGTGGTTTGGGGAATATAAATCCCCTAGTCCACTCTACCAATGATCTACTCCATATGTTTTTTGATTTTCGCTATTAGGTCCCCTTATCTGAAGGCCTTCCACAACTGAGAATAGGAAATTAACCGCTTACAAGGCTTTGATATGGGCTCATAGTAATTTTAAAAGTAAAAAGAATATCCAAAGATTAGTCTAAAAAGATGACACTCCACCATGACTGAGTCTGAGCAGTCGATAATCAAAAAGAAAATAGATGATATGATGTTTTTTGTGAAATAGTTTTAGCTCACAGTTTCAGTAGAAAATGAAAAATGTATATGATATCCAATATAAAACAATAATATTAGCAAAATAATATTCCATGTTGAGAATTATTCTTATTCTTCAAAAAATATATATCAGACAATGCTTGTGCACTCTTCTTCTATATTTACACCGTGAGATAATTAGAATGAACAAAGAAGTTCAATTCACACTTCAGAAGCGTTGAGATGTAGTTAGAATATTTTCAGCACCTTCTTTTTAAAAGATTATTTATGCCTTAGCTTTTATTAATTGTGTATTATATTACTGAAAAAGAAATATATATATATATATATATATAGAATAAATATCTAGTTGTTGAAACAACATTCCTCTTCCTTAGGATACTCAAAATAAATATAGTTAATAACCTTCATAAATATCCCCTAGAATAGCATAGCACCATCACCTCTTTATTCCTGAAGAATAAATCTCTGATAAATGCATTCAAAATAATTTGAATAAATCCTCCAACAATATCTTAATAATAATAGCATAATTAACTAATTTAAAAAAATCCATTTAAATCTAGTCAAATAACTTTAAATATAGATGAAACAGTTTCTGAAAAATATTAACAGAATAAATCATGACTATTTGAAATCCAATCATTCAAAGAGATTAATTATGACCCGTATAAATAGGAATGATTTAATCAATTACATGAGAGACTGTGAATTGGTCATAATTCATCCTTATAACGATATATACTTTTATCAAGACAATTGTAGAAGTCAAGGATAATATATTTAAATAAAACTCTATCATTGACTAGTCAAACGTAAGGTTACTTCGTGTAACAAAAAATACGCAATTTAGGGTTCATCAAAATAGTGTATTGATTCTATTCATAGCATAGGGTTCTTTCCAACATATGGTTTCTTATCCATACATTCATATACACGTAATTTAGGGATCAAAAAGTAACATAGGGATGATGATCCATGTGTTCATCCTTATCAGCATAAAATAAAAAAGTAACATTGATTAGCCATGCATTAAACTTCCCAAATGTAGGCTTACAAAGAGTAAATCCAGAATCCAACATAGGATTTTTGATCCAGATGTTAATTTTTTAGAATATCATAGGGTTTATTCCATAGGATATGTTTTTCAATGTAGGATATGAATAGTGTTTCTAGAAAATGTAAACATCATAAATTAGGACATCACTGATTTTTTGAGCCCTTTATCATAAGATTCATCCTTAGTCCTGCAAGACTTATTATTAGTAAATATCAATATATTTCTAATTGTTCATGAAGTGAATCATTCTGAATTTTACAACTACTAATATATTTAAAAAATATAAGTTATATGATAAGGAAAAAACTGCTGCTAAAAAATAAATCAAGAACTGTGGATAATTTATTGACAATCCAAACGACTTTTAGAGACTTTTATATAAACAAATAAAATAAATATAAACTTATTGGATTTCCATAGCCCCATTTTCTGAGTGATTCTAACATCTTTAGAGGTTTTATAAAAATTAATACTATAGGAATTAAAATATGTTCATAGTACAGTTGAAAAACTATTTTTGAAACTTCAGGGATTTGTTAGAGTATCAAGACATACTTTTCAGACATCGACATAAACTAATGAAGTTTATATAAACCTATTATCTATACAAAGGTATAATGTTACTATGAATATGTTAAATATATTAGGATTTATCACCACAATTTCTATTTTACTTTAAGAATAAAAATTTAATATCACTTGAATAGCTTGTTACAACTTCAGTGATATTTTTTCACCATAGAAACAATTGAATTGGATTTTGACATAAAAAGATGAAATGAAGATAATATTATTATATTTCCAAAGGAATTAACACCACAATAATCTTATCATTATTTCATAATATATAAAATAAATACGTTGAAGAAATAAATCTGAAACAATTAAAAAATTATTAGAAAACAAATATTGATGGGTTGAAGTAATTTTCAAAACTAAATCAAAATGAGAATGACAAGGAAGAAAAAAATAGGTATCATAAATCAATGATAACCATTATAGTACACATTATAAATAAATATCAAAATCAAAAGAAGAAAAATATATAAAATTCTAAAAAAAATAATGAAATGTAGTAAAGGCCCAAACAACCATGCCAAACATACAATTGACCGCCCACTGGGTTGGTTACATAAACATGCTAGAATAATATAAACCAATGAAAAACTACACTTCATAATCATGCTAAGTGTTTTATAGTATTCAAACACCATATAAGATATCATTCTAGAGCATATAAGACCCAACCAAGGGCCCCAATCCAAACCTACTGAAAAATAATCATGTGAGAGCTACATGGGTAGCCATGAGTAGTGGTAGCCCGAGCTGGGTGCGCTTAATACTAAGTAGACCACAAAAAATGATGTATAAAGTATTATTTAGTCTAATAAAGTTATATGGTGATATAAAATAGAATTATATATAAAGAAATAAATAAAAAATGTTTTAAAAGTAAAAATTATATTTAATAACCTATGCACCCCTTGTGTTCTAAAGTGACCCCCAGGATAATGAAACCTACTTCTGCCAATGACATTCACCTTAGACATAAATCATAATGTGTTATTTACTTAGGTAAATTGAATTATTTTTCTTTTGAATTTAATTCTTGGTCCTAAGGAGAATTAGTACAAGGTAACCATAAGTTATCCTTATACTCTTGGTTCCTAGAGCATAAACATAGAAATTGAACCATTCACCAATATTATTGGTTCCTAGTGCATCAGGTAGGACATAAACCATGGATCAATAAAATTTAATCCTAGAGTGATAGTATGGAACCTAAAACATGGATACAAAGTGTTAGTACAACCTCCCAAACCTTGTATCATGGTATTGGTTCCTAGAGCATCAGTCTGATACTAAAACCAAGAAAATAGAGTTCCATGTCCAACATCATAAACCATACAGTGTAATATCAGTTCCTAGAACATCATTTTATCACTTGAACCATGTATATTGATATCTATGTCCAATATCCTAAACCATAAAATATAATATCAATGAATAGAGAATAATTTTTTTTACCTAAACCATGATTATAGTTATTCCTTTATTTACCAATTTCTAGGACCCAACACTATTGAAATTTAAAAACACAGGACACTAAAAATCCATTCCAACATCCATTTTAAATATTTAAATCCACCCTTAAATTGGGGTATTGATATTTGAAAACTATAACAATGACAAAGTCCTGCGTTTCTATCAAAACCATTTAAAGTGCCTTTAATACATTTTTATTAAAGTGAAAATCATACTCTCTTCAAACAAACATTATAAATTCATTTAAAACTCCCTTTGTAAATTATATTGAGGTCAACACCTAATTTTAAAGCAACACAAACTTTAAAACATATCTTTCACTCTTTAAGAACCAAAACCAAGCCAAAACAGATGCACACAATCAAAACCATTTCAAAATCCTTATAGTAATTTCTCAAATATTAATATGAAAAAATATTCATTTTCATCCTATTAAAATTTCAAAAAAACTTATTCCTAATTTATTATAAATATACCCTTTAACCATGCTAACTTTTCATTTGAAAATTACAATTGAGTTATGTTTATAAGCAACATATTTTTTTTATTTATGTCCCACTTCACAATTTTTAGGAATCAGCACACCCCATGGGTTGCTATAGGTTCATTCTCATAGTCACTAATATAATCGATAAGAACTATGGAAGGCATAAGAAATAAAAATAAAGCCTAAAATATTTTCTTTATCCTAATACATATACACCTCATAGATTGGTGCTATCTTATATGATACACACACAGGGAATAAAATATCAAGACATGGGAAAAATATCTTATATCACTTACCTAAAATAAAGATTTCAAACATTAGCACTAAGGGATGAAAACAAGTAGGCTAGCCAAGACTCATCTTTCCAACGAAGTACCTAAATCCATCCAAGAAAAATAAAACAATTAATTATATTCAATAATTATAATCAATTTAATGAACTACTCCAACATGAAATAAACACGAAATCACTTGCCACAGTGGAACCATGGATAAATAATTACTAAATGCTATTGGAATACCCCCCACCCCCACAAGATTTTGAGCTAAATCAATAATAGGTAGAACTATTTCCTAGGATAAATAAAAATCAACTTGATGGGAGACAAAATAATAATTCACTATGGTCTCATACCATAATAAAAGTCTAAGAAATGACATGAAAAAACTGCCTCTGAATCTACTCTAGAAAAGATAACTAAACTCCCCATGATAAGTGGTTGATTCTACTATGAGATGGATGAATCAGCATAAAAACAGAAACCAGAAAACTAAAAAATTATATATGAGTAAGAATAATAGGAAAGGAAGCCACAAAAGGATAGATACTACTTAAAAATACAAGATAAATGATCCAAAACAACCTAAATTGAAGGCGGTTAAAAGTGGGAAGAGGATGGATATTCTAGGGGCGAACCATACAAGAGAGGATGAGAAATGGGGTATGGAGACTTAAAATATCCAGAAGAAAAAATTAAAATTATTCTGTTTTTTAAATGGTACACAGTTTGGACACATATTTTACCAAAATATTCCCAACAATGTGTCCCACAATACCCTAAAGATCTATAACTCATAAGAATATGGATAACGATTTTTTAAATCATTATACAATCATGTAGGACCCATTTAAATTTTCTTTAGGCCCTGAAATAGTTTGTTTTCCCCTAGTAATGGTTTAACAAACCGTTCCCCTTTTGAAACCGAGCTATGCGGTTATGGTGAAAAATTAGAACTAACCATGCACTAAATGTGAAATGAATATACACCCTATGACAGAACTCTAAAAAACCAAAATCCATGACCTGAACCCTCAAGGAAATTTTGAAAACTCTGAACCCACTCAAGATATTCATTCCATGTTCAGAATCGGTCTTTTGAGAGGTTCCGACCCCCATGATTTTATTTTTATGCCTAGTTTAAAGACTGGTCCGTCTACCATTTTGAAAAGTAAAACCTTTATCAAATTCTATGGACCCATAAAAGGGAGGGGTTTTATAATATCCCCAATATAATATTATCCAACACTGATTATTACCAATGATCATTCCACTACACCCCTATACCAATGTTTGTTATCGAATTTAAGGCCAAACACCTCATTATATTTTCAAATTCTTGAACCATGTTCAAGGAAAAAATTCAACCCAAGGTGATCAAATTTCAAAAACATGAGCCAAAATCCATTTTCAAAACCAAAAAAAATATGATTCTCACCTGAGGTGTCCACCCCATAGCACTGGTGACTTCATCATCTGTTTACCAACTAGGCCTATAGTGCTTCCCACCATAATACTTATCTTTAAACCACCAAATTCCAATTCATTAAACATCTTCCATTAGAAAATAGGATTTGAAATATCATTATCGTTCTTCAATAACATACTCGATGTATCTTACAACCCTCAACACAAAAAAAATCTCTATGAAAACCAACCAAACATTAGAACCCATCTTCTTCAATGAAAACCAATCGAAAATGGAACATAATATTCATCCCTAAGTGAAATAAGAAAAAAAATAATTTTTTTTACAAAATCGGAGTTCAAATTTATGAAGCACACCCATCATTTCCATAATGACATGTAGGATGTGGTTCAAAACAAACCACACTCATTCTATATGCTAACCTATGTTGGACTATCCTGGTCTGAATCATCCTAAAAACAATTGGCTCCCACTTCCACTACATCAGAAACATACCATATCATGATTCCTTCATGTCCGAAGGCATATTGAAATCACCTAAAAACACACACTGAAGCCTGTACCTGACTTCTGGTGAAATTTTATGATTGATACACCAATTGTATATATCCATCTTCATTCCACACTAGGATTAATTATACATCATCAACCCAACCATGCTCATGTCACTTTAATCCATATTATCTAGAGACGTACCCGTAGACCCCATACACTACCATGATCATTTCCATAATAGGAATTTATCAATGTATCTTGATATACTAGAATCAACTTATTCACTGATAACAGAATTCCACACTAGTCATGTATCAATAAATCACACACATCTTTGATTTTCCCACACATGAGGGTCACATTACCATGACTGGAACAATTCTACCCACCATAGGAGCATCCATGTTGTCACATTCCTTAATCAATTCCTCATCTCCCTAATACTCACTAAATTTTCCATTGAATATGATGGGAAAACTAGGTTGAGACCGCTCACCCATGACCATCTATCCAAAATGAAACCAAATGCAGTTTACAGATCTTGGGATTTTTAGTTATGATTCTCATTGTAAATTCATCCAAAAATAAGGTTCAGACATTCAAAAAACTGATAGTGTACTCCACACAAACTGGTTCAAACATAACTGGTTCCTAGAGAACTAACCCTGAAGGTGTCACCACAACCACATGGGTTTTGATCCTCATAATCCATACTTCCATACTAGACACAAAACACTCTAACACTCTCAATGAGGTTCAACCCAAATCATTTGTTCCTTCACACTTGATACTTCCAAATTATCGTTCCCAATCCCGAAAGACCATGACATTGACCAAAGCTCCCCATGACACCACACTCAAAATCCACTCATCACACTCATGTAATTTGTCTTCATACTCATGAATTCCTGCTTAATCTAAACAACATTGTGTATGGTTCCGTAGTATCTGATCCAAAAGTCATGTGACATTGTCTGTGAATATGTTTTCATGCTTCCAAGATCCCATTAACACTTAAATGTTACACATTCCTTCATAACCTAAAAAAAACTATTTTAGACTCTAGTGAGTCACATCCCATGAAATATCAACTCATAAGACCTAGCCACTAGCCAAAACATTTTCACATTCTTGTCTTACCTAGTGAAGAGAAACCATGGTGCTTCCCTAAACCAGATATAACCCACCAAGATAAAATCACTTGCATGAACAATCAAGACCCAAGTGTAACTCAAAAGTATCACTAGGTTCACTTATGATCACACCATATTTTTTGTATACACATCCAGAGTTGATCAAGTAAGGCACCTAACTGATACTTCCCTAATAAAATATCTATGTTACTGGAAAATTATCACACCAAGTGTTTTTCATCTCAATGAAACTGGGAATTTCCATGTTCCTCAAACCAAAATTCTCCATAAGCCTGTCCTTATCTATATGCATCACCTATTAAATCCTCCTAAAAACACCAGGTCTACCTCACCGGTATGATATCTACCCAAAGAAAAATCATATGATTAAAAAAACATAACATTAAGCACCTTTAGTACACTTAATCTTGCTTATAAGAACAATTTATATCCTACCTACACAACCATTACTCAGGATGGGAACCCAAATGATCCTTCTCCTCTTGAAACCAACCATAATGATGAAGAAATATAATACAAGAGCTACTTCTCAAAAGAAAAAGGTATCCCACATTCCAAACTCCATATTATGTAGTACATTTTGTACACCATTGTCAATGGTCCAAAACATCCACCTATGTCGTACACACCCAAATGAACTAAAAATTTATCTAAAACATATTATAGATCACCCTAAAAAGTCACAAGATTCCTACTCCCTACACTAGAGTCACATTAAAGAAGGTCACTAGCGTCTCCCACCTATCTGTACAGGTCGAGTCTCACAATTGGGCATTAGGTCCAACCACTTATGTCCAAGCTAACTCATATAAGGCCACAAAATACAAGGTTTCAAGAATGATCCAATCCTAATATCAAAAAACATAAACATTAAAAAAAACCACCTCTTGGTTCTCACATATGAAATATGTCATATGTGAAACCACAAACCCACAACTAGGGAAATGATTCTCTATGAGAATCTACACATCAGACCACCCCATGGAGGATCATGCCAAATATAACAACACATATACATGGACACATTTTTTATCCAAGGTTTATGAAGATAACAGTTACCCCACTAGGTCCCACACTTGGAACCCCAATTGGTAACACACAACAAGTATATGAAAATCCCTGAGTTTGTTTACAGAGATTTATATTCTGATAGTTATGAACTTATACCGTATTGAACAACCGATGTAACTGTACCTATTTTACACAAGGACTATATCATTACTATCCTTATTAAAGAGTGTCTCACCATAGATCCACATGACCTATCATTAGAAAAGAGTCTTTATACCAGGCGAACATGCAGAGTTGAATTCCACTAAGTAAGTATATGAAAAATTGTTGTTTGAGAAATTATTGACACTTTTAAAAACAAATCCTCAAATGTATATTAAATTACATAGTAGTAGGCCTATAACAAGTTCATCCTACATGCCTAAAATGATGCAGGAGAGGCCTATTTACTACAAATGACATGAGTAAAAATCACATCATTGGTTCCTTTCCAAAAGGCCAGGAGATAGGAATCCATCCTAAATCAAAACACCTAAACCACATGTGCGTCACCCATAAAGGAAATCATATACAACCATATCATCTAATACTATGAACATAAATCCTAGACCATGGTAACCTGTACTTCTCACTGGGAGAGGTTTTCTTAAAGAACCATCCTGATATCCATCATAGGCTTTGACAGATTCCGAAATCTCCAATATACTAGATCAAAAAACGATAATAAAAAAATAAAGTGAACGATTTTATTCCAATTTTTAATGTCCCAAACTAGTTCACTCTATTGATAGTAAGTTGACCTTTTTAACACAATACCTCGGGTGAGCCTCCCTATATTCCAGAGGCTATAAAATATCGGTGAGGGTCCAAGGTTGTATTGCAGGGAGACTATACCAACAGATCAGAGAGAAAAATAATGGATAAAGTCACCAGGTATCATACATTAATGATAAGCATCACAATATGGAATATAATTAAGTATAAAATATCATAAATAAACTAAACACAGAAGAAGATCAATATAGACAAGACTAAATAAAAATTAAAATATTGTAAATCCCCAAATAGCCTTGAAAACAATACAAATGACCGCCCACTAGGATGATTACAAAAACATTCCCAAATAAAATAAATTGATTAAATTTCTATGATGAATCTCTGAGATGATTATTTTCTGGTCTTATAAAAATTTCTGAGCTATAATACCTGATCATGTACAACCTAACCAGGGCCTCGTCCCAAAACTATGCCTAAAATAAACATGAAAGATCTTCTAAGGTACCTATGTGTAGTGGAGGCCTGAGCAGGGTGTGAGTACAACTCAGTAGGCCACCACCAATGGTGTCTAAAGAAATTTATTGTCTAAACATAGTGTGTACATATATATGATGGAATAAGAGAAAAATAAATAAGTTAAAATGTGGTTTAAATGTAAAAAATTATCTATTAACCTCTTTGGACCTTAGGTTCTAAAGTGACCCCCATTCCATATAAACATGATTCATACAATGCTATTCATATGAGCCATATATTATAGGGTGTCACTTACCAAATTAATTGAACGATTTTTATTTTACCTTTTAATTCAAAGTTCTGAGGAGAATCAGTATAAGGTACCTAGACTTTATTTATGTATTATTGGTGTAAGGACCTGACCCCAGTAACCTGAGCTCGGTGCCTTATTTTATTACATTGGAATATTAATAAGGAATATGTATCCCCAAGGAAAAAGTAGTTTAGTATCTTTTGAAAAATATACATACATATGTTCAATATTAAAACTAGAGTGGAAAAAATAATTGAAAACTCATTTGAAAACATCCATAAATCATAGGTTATTTCTGCATGTCATTCATAATATACCTCTTCATGTCCTGGGAAAATGAAATATATGAAATGGGTGAGCTCAAATACTCAGTAAGGGTGATAAATATAGCTGAAGATATCATAAACCTAAACATTAGGCATGTTGAATAACTAAAAACACATGCCTTTAAAAATGAACTTGAACCCATTATGGAAGGAATAAGAGATGAATAAATAATTCCACAATAAATAATAATAATAATTCATATTCTAATTTTTTAAATAACCTCATGAACTTAAAATTAATAGTTTCATAATGAGGGAATGCATAATTCCAAACATCATAATCATACCATCAAGGCCTTATCCAAAGACCCCAAATAAACATTTTGTCAAGTCCTTGTTCCAAGACCATAGTTTTTCTCATGAAACATACTGATGCATTGAGGGGATATAGAGGGACCCAACCATAAATTCCTAATTCCAACTCATCCCTAATATGAATACAGATAAACATAAACAACATATACAATCATATTTAAACTAACATATGAAATGTCAATAATGTTCCCTGAATATTAAGCATAAACACTAACCATTCAGAGTAAACTGGTGAATGGTTTTAAGATAGAAAATCCAAATTAAAACTAATAATAATAAATTATATTAAATAAGGTAGTTGATATCATTCATAATAATCAAAAATAGTGTTGAAATATGTGACGACACTCTTATAAAATCATCGAATAATTCATGAGATAAATACTCTATTACATGGAAAAGAAGAGTTCTTTTGGAAAAGTATTTACATAAAACCATAAGTGAAGTAAGAAAGTATTTTGATAATAAAATTAGTTATTTTATAAAGATAATGGTTTCTATAAATATATTATATTGTTCCCTTGACAATTGGTAAGAATTTGAGAAATTCCCTTGGATCAGGCTAACATTCCATGAAGAATTTTTGAACGATCCTTTTAAAAAATATAACTCCCCATAAATTAAAGTGGGATTCAGGTTGGTACACATATATAAAACATTATTACAGAATATATGTCCAGTAAATATGAATAAATAATAATTTAATTGATGTATGTGTATAATAAGAGTAACCCGAATGAAAATGGAGGTTCAGGTATTAAACCCTTACCTTAAGTCTGAAGGTGTTCCTCAATTGATCTTAATGTCCAAAATAATCAAATTAAATCCAATAATTAACTAATTAAGAAACTTATATACATAAATTTTATTAATTAATGGTTTATTAAGTTTTTTTATGTTCATTTTGATAATTTATAAGATATAATTCCGTTGTTCGGGAGTGTTCGTTTCCTGGATTTCCTAATCGATTCGATTAATTATATGTATCAGAGTTTATGTGGAATGGATATAATTCTCTATAATTAAAAATATATATTATCGATGAAAATTTATTAGTGTAAATGGTTATATATATATATATATCAATTTTTACTTGGTATTAGGATAATTTATAAGACAAAACATTCGTGATGACCATTTAAATTATTTTGGCGATATCTCGATTGTTACCAACTAGTTTGTCATAAGAAATAGTATTATGTATATATAATGGTTCCATTACACTGAATTTTTTATAATACACATATTATAGTCTTGTTTTAAACAAAAAATGTGTTTCATGACAAGACATTAATATGGTAATATAAATTAAAAACCTATCATCCTTGAATGTGATAAATTAACACATCTCGGATAATGTTTTCATTTTCTGTATAAAATAAGGGTAAAGGAGAGACGATGCAGAATTATTCCCTTATAATAAAAAAAGTATAGTATATGTATGATAATGTAGTTATAATAACATTTGGATGAATGGAGGTGAGGAAAGTAAAAGAAAATAAAGGAACTTGAAATAAAAATAGAAGTTGAGAAATCCCATATGAAAAATCAGCATCCTAACAACATCAATTAAAATGCATAAAATATATGGATGAGAGAAAAATGGATATCTAATAATACCTTAATAATATTTACATTAAGGTGGATATGTAATGACATATCCCATCATAATCCAAAAGAAATTAAAAGATAATAACATAAAAAGAGTGCTTGAAAAAAAGAATGGTGGTAGATTCCCTTACCTTGTAGAGTAACTACTAAAATGTGAAGGATGAGACCTTGGGGGATTGGGAAACCCTTGGGAGGACTAATAGGGAGCTAAAAATACCAGATAATTGAGGTTTATGAGTTTTTAATGAAATAAAATTATGTAATGAGTGGGTATTTATAGTAAAAGAGAGGGAGTTTTTTTATTAATTTCAAAGGACACCTCGTTAGTTGTATTTGAAAAACCAAGGTATTTCACATGGTATTTTCCCTTAGTATAGTACAAATAGGAAAATTTATATGAAATTTTAATGTAAAAAAGTCTACCATCATTTTCTTATAATTATTAAACCATTATGATGTCATTAATCATACAAAAAACACAAAACTTCATTTTTACTATTCATTAATAACTAATGTATTTTATAAAATTCTCATAAATTTAGTGTAACTAGATATAGATGTTATGAATTCAGAAATAAACTCCTTGTTTTGAAAATAATTTTCCAAATATTAGAAATTTAATTTTTAAAGAAAAAACCAGTTTATTCAAAAGATAACAATTTTAAAACTATAATTCATTAAATATCGCTTAGAAAAATTAATCAAGATCTAATTATCTTACCACAATAAGAAAAAAAAATGATTTAATATTCATAAGGGTCATATAAATATTCATAAGGGTATGTTACTATTCATCAAAAGTTATGTTTGACTTATCACACTCTAAATTTCTTAGTGAACGCAACCATGTCTGTCAGTTTTTTGAAATTCAAATCACAGAGGTGTAAAAAGTAGGATTACTTTCTAGGTTATAAAAAAGTGTTATTTTTTAGAGACCCAGTGTTTCATGAATTTATTTATAAATCCTTGGGGGTGTTACATTATCCCCTAAAAAAATTTCATCATCAAAATTACCAGAATGCTACCTCATAAAAATATTTGGGTGGTTATTCATCATAAAATCCTTAGGCTCCCATGTTGCTTCTTCGATTTTATGATTTTTTTGAAATTAACTTTACCAATCGAGTCATCCAATTACTCAAAACATGTTTTTTGTGTCGAGAATCTTGATAGAGTCTTTATTGTAAGATATGTCAGGTTTCTATTCAATGTATTTAGAAGTGAGGACATGCGTTTGGTCTTGTAACACCCCAAGCTTCTACGGTACGCTTCTCTTTGAATAATACAGTAGCGTGTGTTGTACGCAACTTCGAGTTCTAACACACACCACGACCAATCAAAATAGCCGTTATGAATAGTAATACCCACTTTTTGAAATTTTAGAAATTTTATCTCTCAAAATGGACTTCATTTTTGGATTCGTAATAACGAAATTATCCTAGGGTAAAATTTTGGCACTTTTTGGATAACTCTCATATTTTGATGAATAGTGAAAATTACTAAATTTTAATTAAAAACAGCTTTTTCAAATGAAATAATTAATAGTGATAAATTATGAATTTGAGTGGTTTTA
This sequence comes from Viscum album, assembly GCA_963277665.1. NCBI lineage: Eukaryota > Viridiplantae > Streptophyta > Magnoliopsida > Santalales > Viscaceae > Viscum > Viscum album. The sequence continues at coordinate 266,838,355 of OY728143.1, read as the reverse complement.
AAGTATATTTAGAATATATTTGTACCATTTAATACAATTTTGGTCATTGGACATAATTTCACAATTAAACCGGACATAAACAAGTATCAATCTTTTGATAGTTATTATATCTTAAAAACACGCTTTTTGTTTTGACAACGGGAATTAATTTTAAATTAATTTATGCCACATCTATGTTTTGAATTTGGAAAAATGGATTCCATATTTGGAATCAGGATGTATAAATTGTGTAAATAGGTAACTTTTATTTTTAGAAATTTTGAGTAATTATTTCGGTAAATATTTTATTTACCATGGTTAAAGGGTAAATCCAGTAAATAAGGTTTAAAAAATAATATTATAATAATACTAAATTACCCTAAAATGTGTCCTATCCTTATTTTTGGATACATGGCCGACCATGGGAATCTTTGGGTCGATTTTGGGACCCCATGGAGCCACTTGTAGGTGATAGGGACACTTTATTAAGTTAAAATAAATACAAAAATGACATAAGCATATATCTTTTAGAAAAAAAATTTTACATAGGGTTATATATGTTGAATTTTTGACTATAAATATTCATTAGAAATAAAAAACTATTTCCTACATAATAGAATTTTATTTATAATTTTTTGACATTATATAATTTAATTTATTTATGACACAATGGTGATGCAGTAATTACCTAATTAATGAAAAATTAGAATAATTGATATTATAAATACCCAAATAAATGAAATTTGAGACTATTTATAAATACCAATAATTTTATAGGATAATATGATATGTTAGTTTTGATTTAATTAACTTTTTTAGAAGTAATCGTACTGTTATGATTTTTACAAAAATCAATTATTTAATTGTGTCAAAATTGACATAAAATAGTTTTTAAAACAAATATTATATTATTAATTGATATTAAAATCCTAAAAATCTAAGGTTCCGCCAAGAAACTTATATCATGATAGGTGTATCATTAATGGACCACTTGGGGGTCGCTTGGATATATATATAATGTTTATTAACCATATAATATAAAAATACAAATAGACATTGTAAAAGTAAAACTAATTAACTAAGAGTTAATACTTAAAGATAAGGTTAATATAGTAACCCAAACTTGTATAAATACTATTTTTTGAGTGGTTTTAGACCTATCCCCGCATTAACATTTATATAATCTACTTTGGAGCCATTAGAAACTGATTATGAATTTATTATAAAATAATATTTCTATCTTTTCCAAAGGTGCCCCTCACCCCTCTTATAAAATGGCACTCCCCCTTCTCATTAATTAAAACCTTCAAAGCCTTTTGGCTTGGCCAAAACCTGCCAAAATACTCTCTCAACTTCCCTCACTACAACCTAGAGGCCTTATTTTGATCAGAAAGACAACCTAAGAATCTCTTTTGATCAAATCAAAAGGAAGAACCCGAAGAAGAGGAGGCTAAACATACCCTCGACTAATTGAAAGTACAAGGTAAGGGGTTTTCATATCACTCTTTATTTCCGTGAGATTCATGCCATATTGCCACTATTACCTTTTGTGTGGTGTATGTACTTCCCATAATTGTATTATTTTTGTAATACAATTTAATTTATGAGTATTTACATATTCATTTTATTGTACGTCTTTCATGAGTTGTATGTTTCGTAAGTTACCAAATTGGTAAGGGTTAATTTCACAACCTCTTTATTATCCGAGGTTGTTTTTGCGTAAGTATCTACTGGGACATATTTATTATCCATATCCATGTTTTATGAAAGAGTATTCGAAGGGATTATTTTAAGGTTCTTTTTACTAAAACATCATTTCAAACGTATTAAATATTTATTCTT